>JAYKKI010000007.1:22714375-24153750 GCA_039881145.1 Druceiella hillmani
AAACAGTTAAATTTTCTTACATTGACGAAAATACAACTCCACAAGCAGCATATCCCTTATATTTGTGGGCCAATATAATTACAGGGTGCTTTCACATACATGATTTGTTTTTATGCTTCACTTTGTATTGATTCAAAATCTTTAGTTCGGATATCGGCGTATTAAGACATTATCTTAAGTATTGCAGAAAATACGTACGTGCTTATTATATAAACTTATATATCTATAAACAATATTCTCATTATCAGTAAAGTTTATGCTAACTTATTCATACAAATTTCACATATCTGTGCTACACAATGTGCAATATTCATTTTTGTAATAAATGCATTATTGCTGTAATAATTTTTTTTAATTTTTATAATTAATGGGGCTGATTTGGAAGGTGAACGTCAACTTCAGTCATTTTTGTAATCACTGACCGCGTAAACTGTAACGGAATTCTAGCTATTAAAGGGTATCAAAATTTTCCACATATTTTAATCCGTTTTTAAATATCGGTAATTAAAATCATTATTTTTTATAGATCAAAAATTAAGGCAGTCACTTTCATTGCGTAAATATTACATTTTTCTTAACCAGTTTTTCTTTAATATATATTTAAAAAATATTTAAGCCCATTTGTTTTTACTTTAAAAATTTTTCAAATAAAAAAAAACACAAATAAAATATTCATCCCGCAGAGAAAGGCAAAATTTAAGTAAGCGAAACTTGATATTACGTATAAGAATATGAAGGTAGATAGTAAATTTGTAAGAGTTTTATCATAAGATTGTGTATCACAAATGTGAGTATATCATTACCGTTCATTGAATCCAAACACCTTGCTTGTGCTTCAACCAAAATTTTGGTTCTATTTATATTCGGAAATTTATGGCAGTCATATATGTTTTATTTATATGTTTTAATTGTTCGAAATACGTCGTATAATCGGTCATCACGATGTACTGTGATTCACGGTGTAGTCGTGTGATACTGTATCACACGAATACACCGTAAATAATTTACATATTAAAAGCCAAATTAGATGGGAGAAAGTTTCATGATTGTGAACAAAATGGTATCTGAAATATAGAATAAATAATATAATGTACCCATGTCATATTTACTAGACTACATCTATATATAATTATCTATGAATATATCTTAACAATAATACCATCGCATACTGCAGTATGATTTCTTACAATAATTACTTGATACATTGGAAAGTTTGGTTCCCTCGCTATACGTTATTATTTTTCATGCACGGTGAGTATTTTCAAAACTTCTAACATAGGTTGTGTTCACAGGTTATGCTTATAAAAATTAAACACAAAATTTTTTGCATATATCGTATATATAATCAATAAAATAATGAATATATACTATGAATTCAACCAGATAATCTTTTAGAAACTTTTCACCCTGGCCAATCCATATGTTACGCGATAATACCGCAAGTTGGTCTGCTTATTTATTTTATTACAAATTGACTTAATTTTATCACAATTCACCTTTACTTAATGTGTTTAAACTATATGCCGTGAGCATTCGTAATTTTTATATTTCTAGCTAGGTTATTTTCAATAAAGCTAACCTTTGAATTCCCCTTATTTTTCAGAATATTTGTTATTGATAGAGAGTCAATTTACTGGAGACATCAATGACGAAAAATTATACAGGTAACACAATGGCAGCTCAGAGGAGAGGTGAAGTTATCGGGAAATGGTATAGATAATTGACTGTTTCTCTTTCTGTCATTCTATTTGTATATGGATGAATAAGAGGAAAATTGACAGAAGAATTGTACGAATTTATTTAAATTAGTTACAGAGAAGTTATAAAATTATCACTTTCGCTTTACGCAGTGAAACTCGCTATGGCTTCTTTGTTAGAGAGAGGGGTTTCCGATCTTGATATCATCCCCTTATCTTTCGTCCTGGCCTATTTTTTTAAATAAAAATATTTGCTGGCAATCATGATGTTACATTTGCGACCGTCTGTTGAAAGTAGAAATATTTGTTCACTTAAAATAGGTTGTTGAATATAGAAATACTTGTTTAATTCTTATTTTTTCGATTGCATATTTTGTATGTGTTCTTGCAAATGGAAAACTATTGATTTCTCACGATACGTAATGAGTAACATTGATGCTTGATGTTTGTTAATAGGAATAATGATAAAGTGAGTCAAATAATCAATGTTTAAATTATGTATTGCCTTATCTATAAAAATGCGTTTTGTTTATTATTAAATTATTAATTTCAGTGCAACGTTTTTTGCAATCTCCTTCGGAAATTGAACAAAAATATGTTTATATTAATATGACCAATTTTTGATTAGTTTTTGTTATGCTCATTAAAATATAACGAAAAAAATATTATATTTATTTCTTTCCAAAACATTTCAAAGGTCGAAATATTGGTCCTGTTGCCTACTTCAAATGGAAAATAAAATCAAATTGATATATACAACAATATTTAAATACAAATAGAGTGCAAAGGAAAACATGAAAGGACTAATAATAGAAATATATCTTCAAAAAATTATGTTTTTCAGTATTTAATTTTAATTTACATCCACTAGTACTAGTACCCACTGGAAGCCCGCTTACTTTGAAAATGTGGAAAATGCAAAATATGTATTTTTTATATTCATTTCCTTGTTTCAATAGATTTATGAATGAAGGGTGGATACGGTATAAGGTAAAAGCAATTTTTTATGCCAGCAAGAGAATAAGGGTCATTAAATTTAACAGTCAGCAGATTTCACTAAATTAAATTGTATAGGTATCTACAGTTAACACAGGCCGCTATGTGAGTAATATAAGGAGTGTTTCCAATTATCACACAATTCGAATAGAATAAATATGTTTCATCTTTATACCTTTTAATATATCTTCAGTTCTTAATTTTTCAAATATTCATACAATGCTTACGAATAGTTTATATACATAAGTTTTTATACGTATATATATATATATATATATATATATATATATACTTACATACGCATATGTGCACGCGTGCGTAAGTGCGTGCGCGCGCGCGTGTATTGTCAATAAACTTTTGTAAAAGTATGCAAAGAAACAAAATTAATTTCGATCATTAATTAAGTAAAATATTATGTCCTTTTTACGCTAAAGCTTGTTCCACAACCGGATTTAGTTAAAGTATTTTGGATTCAGTTAAAAATAATTGTACAATATATGGTATAACAAAGTTCACTTCATTTGCATTATCCTGTTAGTTAGGGATCGAGTAATTTGACACAAATTTATGACGCAACACTTTTTGCATTTATTATTTCCTCCGATCCCTCGCTAACAGGATAATGCAAAAAGAACAATTCGCGCGTCAAAATAGCGAGCCGCGAGCTCGCTAGAAATTTTACTGGTAACATTTTAAAACTCCAGTTTGGTTGCGGTTTTAATTAAACACATCGCACGAAAGCATTCACTGGGAAGTTCTATGCACTTTTCATTAAGTTCGAGATACTTTATCCTAACTAGAAAATTCCGGGTGATTGCGTAGCTTCCTCATAATTGGGGTTCGACGTGGGGGATGGCAAATTTCAAGTTGAATCTGCGAAAAAGAAACATGCTTCTAAATAGATATGTGTTTAATTCATGTTTCTTTTTTTAATTTGTAAATGGAAATGTTCAGAAAAATATTCGTCAGGTCAATTGAGATATGCAGAGCAACTTATAAAATAAGAGATGAAGAAGTGGAGTCTATTGAGGCGGGGTTTCTAAGTCCCACTTACAATAAACTGTGCGCATATTATCTAAATAAAGCAAAGCATTCTAACTTAGCAAGTGGTTGATGTAGTATATACGCAAAAGGGAAATGTACTTTAAATAAATAAGAAGTTTTGAAGCCTAGAGGATAAAATAAACCGTGATAATTATACATATGTATCCACATAAACCTGGATAAAAGGTGAATCTAGATTAAAGTTTATATCTTGCGTAACTATTTGAGTTAATCAGCTCCAATTTACTCATTCCTTGCAGGTTTCGCGAAGGAAATTATTGTTTAGCTCCAATTTACGTATTCTAGAAAGGTTATCCTGAATATTTTTGCCTTGTGTGATCGTGTCTCTCAAAATAAAAAAATACGAAAATTTTATAGGATCACTTGATTGCCTGTCCGTGTCTGCCTGTCTGTCAAAATTCTTTTCTCGGATACAGCTTCAGATATCAAGTTTAAATTCATATCATATAGTAAGCCATATAGCTTTGTCAAAACTTTTTGTTTCACGTAACAAAAAATGTGGCTCTTTAAAGCCTATTTTTTCATTATTTTTATCATAGGTTTAGCAACTGATCACCGAAATAAATATTGTATTTCTGGTAGACCTTACCATCCTGAAAGTCGGAATAATGGGAGATCTTAGCACAAGTACAAATAAAAATCCAAAAATTAATTATTTCCAATCCTATGGGAAATAAAACATATTTTCCGTTTAATTTGCGCCTGAGAAAAATATAGCCTTACAAGTTCGAATTGGATTTGAGTTTGACATGTTTTTTAAAATTGTTTGTGCATTTTAAAAATAAATGCCAAATATAATATAATGAATTATCCTAATAGATCTATTTTAAAAATTAAAGTGAAATTTTTTACCCCGTTTAGAAATAAAACTGAAATTATTATTTATTTTTATGTGCACTTTTTGGAAAAATTACGTGTGAATTTCTGAAAGTTACTTGAAAATTTCAGAAAAATAATTTATTTAATTGAAAAATGATATCATTTTTGAGGCTCCTAATGTTTAGTCCTAAAGTTAACCAAAAAAATTGTAAAAAATGGACTTTTCTACATGAGTTCATTTTTTGGTAGACAACCTTCCAGAAAATTGACATAACTAGCATATCACCAGGTTGTAGATATAAAAAACGAAATCGACTACATACTCTATGGCACGGATACATAGTGCAAGATATAACATTGCTAAATTAATTTTACATAAGCAGTGATCACAGATTAATCCGAACTAAGGTAGCCATAAACTATAAGATGGAGAAGTAAATTTTGCTGTTCAAAAGAAAATACCTCGCATAGGCTAAAACTTCAGAAGATTTTAGAGAACATTAGACGCTAAATTTTCAAAAGTGAATTGTGAAATACTGGAATTTAATGAACTTAATAAACAACTTAACAAAATAACCTTAGAGTCAACCTTGACGGTAGCAAAATGAGATCAAATTAAGAACAATAAATTGAAACCAGAAACAAAGAATTTACCCCAAAAAGCGTGATATGATTCCGAATGGAAATAAAAGCACGGCTGAGTTTGCATCAATATGTAAAAGGGGCAAGAGATTCAGTAGAAAAGGATATAGAAGCATATAAAGAGAAAATAGTCGAACCCACGATCGAAGAATACAGGAGACTGAAAATTTTTACAAGAACATTCCCTCCAGGAAATACACAAATTAAAAAACTAAAGAATAGGGAAGGTAATTTAGTTACAGAAAAAGCAAAATTGCTTCAGATATTTGAGGAATATTATCGAAACCTCTACATATCTACAAGGAAAGAGCCTAGTAAATACAATCACTCCGAAATCACATATATAGTATGAGGAGAATAGCGAATTATTAATCTTTTCAGCTTGTTCAATAAATGTTTACTCTTTGTTGAGATACCACAGGACTGGGAAACACCTATAGTAAACTTGCTTTTCAAGAAAAATATAATATTATAGTAAAAGCGACCTAAATAACTGTAGACCGATAAGTATTCTTTCGCAAGTAGCTGACTTAAAAGGTGTTTATTGAAAAAGCTACAGAATACTAGTTCCCTTATGGCTAGCATATGTCAACTGCAAAAAAGGCATTCAACAGTGTGGAAGGATATGGCACTGTGAAGATCTCTTAGAAATGCGAATATAGATCAAATATAAGGCTAAAATCTATAAGCATGCTACTCTGAAAGTATCCTTGCCATCATCATACGGCTTGCCATCATTATACTTAGAGGAATTAGGCAGGGAGACACAATATCACCCAAACATTTTACTCTCATTGTGGAAGACGTCTTTAAACAACTGAATTGGGAAAATGAAGACCTTATGATATAAGGTATACTTTTAAATGACTTGAGGTTTGTGGACAATATAGTAGTAATTGGGAAAACGCATGCGATCTTCATTAAAATTTTTTAGTGCAGTCTTCACTAAAATTATATATTGCTTCAACGTTTTCTTAAAAGTTTCCGTGAACCATATATATATGTATATATATATATATATATATATATATATATATATATATATATATATGTATATATATATATATATATGTATAAATGTACATACATATTCTAGCCGAGATCATGAATTTTTCGATCCTACTCTTCATAGAGATACTCGTTTAAGCTGAAATACCAGATACAGAGATGTGACACAGAAAATATTGTTACAATCTAGCCGCATATCCGTCAATAGACGTTATCTTTGGTTAACATCTAACTTTTTCTACTTTTCGTTACTTTTTGCACGAGTGAGCAAAATTAAAAAAAGTTTGTTATTTAAGTGAACTACATCTGTAGAAACTATTGAACGGGATTGGAAAATAACATATAAACAGTTCTACATTGATGGAGCTGGCGAATGCTCATGTTAAATTGAGAAATTGGACCACTGGACTATTAGAGATAAATCCTTCTGGTAACCATAGTGTCATTGTTGTAGATATGTACAGACAGCTATCGTTCCTATACAATATTAGTCCATGTTTTGAGACAGCCTCTTTAAAGATAGGTAGAAAATGCCCGAAAGGAACTGGTGCTGGGGTTACTATTTTAGCCATTATCAATACGTTGCATACAGAGTTAATAATTTCGTCATCTATAGTTCAACTGCATACCTACATATCGTGACTGACCAATCAATTTATCTACCTATGTATACTCGAACATCTAATGATAATTATTAATCACAAATATGATTACACATTAAGTAACTTGAAATGAATATAAAATTGTTTCCATTCATATTACTTGCCTGAAAATAATAATGTAATTACTAACGTAATGCTTTCCATATTTCATAAATAATTGTAAAAATTAGAGAAAAAACCCTAAGTTTTAAGTACGCAACCGCAATGTTTTAAAAGCAAAAAAACAGTAATTAAATTTAAATAAGAATATATGAATAATTCTCAATTTATTTCGCTGAAAGCGTAATAATGGCATATGAAAAAGGATAATTATTTTTACTTAGGTGACTGTCAAATTATATTTTGAAGTGAAACATTTTCAACGTAAATTGTTATATGCTTTTATTTTTACAACTATTGATCGTAATTCAGCCTTAGTTTGTGATTGACTTCACTGACATAAAATATCTTTGGTAAACGCAATGTAGCCTAACGGTATATTAAATATACCCTTAGGCTACATTGCGTTTCTATTTCAGATTTGTGAATATGATATACGGTGGTTCTAAAAGAAAAGATAGATACACATGTAATAGAATACATTGTTTAGTTACTATTATGTAAATAAATAGTATAAATATCACATTCAAATATATGTGATTAGACGCTGTTTGCTTTGGTTAAAAAAAATGAACATTATCCTGTTATTCATCATCTCCGGTAATAATTATAGGTGGGAGATAGCTCACCTTTGAAAGTTTAAAGTGTTTATGCGTATCTTAATTTAGCATTTGAATACTAATAAAAGCTCTTGATTTCTCAATAAGACCATTATATTTCACTCATATTTATATCAACCGTTTATCTGTAGATATAGAGTTTATATACAAAATAAATTGAAAAAGTGCTCTTGTTTGAAACCAACAATCGTGATTTGGTTCTTTAAAGTTAATTGCCTTTAGTTTTTCAACACATTTTAGTTGAGTATCAAGTCTATTGGCTCTCCAACGAAGCATTGTAATCTTACTGCATTTCATACTACTTAATACATTTGCTTCATTCTATACTACCAATCTATCTTCTCAATCCCCTATTCACCGCAAAGGTTTCAGAGCTGCATTCAGCTATAGGACGGTGTCGTTTGGCATGCACACGACGTTTGCTCGTCCAAACCGCCACACCACGCCCATGCCGCTTCAACATTAATTACACCGTTACCGACGTAAGACACTTCCGTTTTCTTGAATAAGACAGTCAATAAAATAGCTACATATCAAGCGCTTTATAGCACTTTCTTTTTAATTTCTCGTCGTGAGGTATCGTACGTTCGGCTGGATCACTTCATTTCATCGTATTACGCTCGCCATTGCTTCCGTCGTGCGACATTATTCCTCTCCTTATTTCGTTTGAATGTTTGTGTTAATGCTCACTGGGGTAATTGTTGTCCTTATATGTTTTTGTTAAGTCATCACATCTATGCTGTTTAGCAATCTGGACATTGTATTGAATTGCTATATTTGTTTATATTGTAGTATGAAGCCCATTAGCATTTCCCATATTTAAGAATTTACGTGCGAAGAGTTGTATATCGGTGATCCAAAAAATAGTGTGAAGCGGAAGAACAAACGTAAAGAATATCAAGGCTTATTTGAAAAACCCTATGTATTTCAACGATTTTTGATAATTTGTGAGTTATAAATTTGTTTGTGTTGTTTTGCCGAACTCATAGGCAGAAGACAATTTTTTTCTGTTATCTGAATAATCGTGATAAAAGCTAAATTGCTTTTAATAAAATAGTATTTAAAATGACCTCAAAAAATTAATCACAAAGTGTTCCTAATACCAGATTTTGAACTTAATTTTCGACACCGTTAAAAAAAGTTCATAGAATTTTTTTAAAATTTTCCCGAAAAATTTTAAAAAGGCTTATTTATAGGCCTCATTCATTGCGAACTCTTAATATGGTGCAACGATCTACGAGTGGAACGATCGAGTGTACCGGGTTCGGTGCCACTTCTACTTTTTACACGTCCTTACTTCTGAGTTGTTCCATATCAGGTAACCGTAATAGTAACACGTTTCTGAATAATTTCCTGATAAAAACCATGAAGACTCATTTACTCCTAGAAAAACCTGATGATTTTCAGTTCCAAGTAAAAATAAAAAAAACGTGATGAATTTCAATAACCCATTAATCTTACCAAGATACTCAAATTATATACTAAAATCAAACCAAATTGTGAAACACTTCAATGCCCATAAAAAAATTGAAAAATCATTAAGGAAAATAAACCGTGAAACAAATGTGATGTAACCGTGAGCGCGAGAATATGTAGATAAATAAATAGCGAGTATGATGAGTTTAGACGACAAAAGTAGTAATTGTCTAAAAGGGACTTATCAATATATCATGCTGTTACTCTTTATTATGAATACCTTTCAAATTTGATTACATTTTTCCCCAATTTTCACTTCTTTAAGTATTAGACAACACAAAAATCATAATTTTTCACTCACTGCATTATGGGTCCATTTTCAGAGTTCCCACGTAATAAATAACGTAATAAAGTGAAGTTCCCACGTAATAAAGTGAAATTTCTCAGTCAAAAAGCTGATGAAATAGAAACTTGTGTACATTAAAAAAAAGTTGTTGAAATTTTTTTGAATGATGTCTAAAATTAAATTTCAAATCTTTTGTTGCAGAACATCTTTTGTTTAATTTTTTGGCGCCATTTTAAGACATATAAGGGAAAGTTTTGAAATTTAAAAATCAAAAAATCCAAGAGATTCAATTTAATTTTATTTATGTTATGATCTTAAATTAGTCAATCTATGTTTTAGTTAAAACGTATCCTCCATTGAAAAAGCAAAAAACAACTACCTTTAAAAGAAACACTTCAAAAAGAAAAACAATAGGATAAAAATAATACAAATAATTATTATAAATATTTTTAATAATTGATAAATTAATCGGAGAGATAATCAAAGTTCAAGCTTTATCATTCAACTTTATCGACGGTTTTGGATTTAAAGACTTATCCAAACAACTAGCAAAGAAAATCCAAAACAATTGGAAAGGGAGAAATTTCTTCTCTAATTGTTATTTGTATTAAAATTAATTGTGCAAGTAAAAAAAATGTAGAGGTATTTGAATCCATTTCCTTTACATGCGATATTTGGTCCCAATGTTTCTTTTTTGAATTTTGAACGCGACAAGATCATATTTAAATACGAAACTTAAACAAAAGGATATACTATTTCCAGAAAAAGAGATTTTATGTTAACCGAATAGGTTATATCTAACAATTAAATTCATTGCATGATTTAAGATGAAGGATCCAACACGAAAAGAGTGATAACATTATCGGGACTTACATTATTTTTGAAAAATAATTTACCTTTAGTGATTTAATAAAATTTCATTAACAGTAAATTAATATCTAATAATTGACGTAAATTTGTTAATGATTCTATAATTCCTAATGAATCCTCATTATTAATCACAATTAAATGAAACTACGTGATGTAGTATTATTGTGAATGATGAATTTCTACAAAATTAACGCCAAATATATTCAATACTCATTATTAATCTATACCTAAAGTATTTTAATAAAATATTCTGCTATTATTTGCAAGTGAATAGTAAGAAAAAACCATTTATTTACTACTAATTTACATCCTTAATAGTAGCGTCAGTTGACGTCACCCTCTAAAAATCAGTATCAGTACCAACATCCGCTAATGCCGATTAAACCCAAATTGGAACATGGGAATAGTGAAGGAAGAGTTAAATTTTATCAAAAAATGTTAGAATCCAAGAGGATAATGAAAAATTTTTCAATTAAATATTCTAGCCCCAATTTCCGAAATCAATATAGTAACAGTCTGTGGTTTGGGCTACCAAATAGGTTAGTTAATGACACCTTTCGAATCTCAGATTGTTTGAAAGTCTCAGGGTTTTACATACAATTTTGAAGAGGTGAGAGAGAAGGTTGAATTTATAAATTATGTACGAGTATATTTACAGACGTATAGAGATATTATATTACAAAACAATGACAGATCTCGTCACTATTCCTTGAACGTAATAAAATTTTAATGGGGAAATGACAGATTACCAGGGAAATGAATAGACCTTAGCGAATATATCCCCGTGGTCTACCTACTTAAATGGAGTTGATTTTTTAATATGAGGTTACTAGAATTAATTAATATACCTAAAAATAAGTAAGTAAAATAAGCACAGTATGTAACAATTCAGAATCAGGGTAACCGAAGGTAAAACGAAAAGGGACATCGCGGTAGCAATACGTATTTCAGATATAGAAGATAGTTTTACGGTGATGCCATATTTGTATTAAACAATACGGTAATAATTTTGAAAAATTAAATTTAAGGTCACATACTGAAATAGTTGACATAAAAAACTGGTTTCTATTCCTATTATTCAAGTCACAAAGAAATATTTTGTTTTCATTCTTTAATTTATTTGAAAAAAACACAAAGGAATTTATAACTCAGAAACTAACAATAATAGCTGAACATTTACAGCACTGATTCGGCTTTTATATTCTCTGTTTACGTATTTCCGTTTGATACTATTTTTGGGACATCTGTAGATGTGTATTGTATTATGGTAAGAATTAGAATAAGATTTAAAAAAACATCTTAAAATTAATTATGAACTCATGTACTTTATGTTATATTTAATAAATTGATTAGGTCGTCACAATTGAAGTAAGCCCGAGCTTATGAACTCTTTGAAAATATTGTTGCTCTATTAATTGGTATAAAATATTCTTTGGAAATGTTTGTATTAATTGATGTAAAAAAGGGTTCTATATTAAGTAAAAATTCAATGACATGAATACAGGATTCTCAGCAATTAGTAAGTACTTATTTCAAATTGTGGGATTGGTCTTTCAAGTCTCTTCCGCTTTTGAAGAATTCACTCACGCTATTGCAAAAATGTTACTTAAATCTTATGTGCCTTCATTACAATGATACAACTTTCACAGTGGATCCGGTATTTTTTTATTTTTATATAAAAAATTGTCCCGAGAAAATACTGTTTATCTATTTAAATATTAGTTTATGATTCATCTTGAATCTTTATCGTCTAGTGCATACCCGCTCTTGTATTGTCATAATTAAATGTGTTTCAAGATTAGATGTTTTTTTTGTGAACGAAATAATTCGGTAAATAATTTAAAACATTTTGTTTTTATTTAAAAACTAAGTATGAGGATAAGCACATTTTAAATTTACATATTTGGTCTCACGCATATCCGGGAATGGAATGGCTGTTGCAAGGTTGCAACGATGTTGTAGCATAGACTAAAATATTATTTTCTAATTAAATTGAAATATTATTAATCCTTCAATATTGAAAGCTTAAATATAAGATACATATCAATGGAATTGAGCCGGAAAAATCACCCCGATAGAAACACCATTATATTTGAACTTATTCCGGAAAGTAATTCATGTGACTATCCGAAATAAAAAAATTAAATCGCTCACTTAGCTTCCAGCCGTTAAATGTTCAGTCAGCCTGTACGTTAAATTATATTTCCATGCGGGATGCGTCAGTATATATATTGAAGGCATCCATTATTCGTTGTACCAAACATAGGTGGATATAGTATGAAGGCCTGGAATGAAAATTGTTTTCCATACAGTAGTTTCATGGGTAACATCTGTGTATAACAGCCTTGCAGGTGCCTATTAAAATATTATCGAATGGACATGTTATGGTGTTTCCGACCTATAATATTTGAAAGGTATTCATGAAATGAAAATCTGGTTGTTGATAATGTTGGTAAATAAATTTCCATTCTACAATTAAAATCAATTACATGTCGAATTATTAACAATATTATAACTACACGATTACTCATTAAATACACTATTTCGTGAAACCGTCAAACGGACTGATCTTAGGAATTGAATGAATATGTCGGATTGTTACGGTTTTAACCAACACATACATAATGTAAGCCTATTAAATAAAAGTAAGTATACATAATTTTCTAGAAACATCCGAATGATCCTCTACCTCGGAATATGATATCATTTTTAAGACGAACATAAACGTGTTACGTATAAAAAAGGAATATATAAGACCTATTAGGATATGGAACATTTTCACAGAATTTTAGTTGAAGCAATACTATTATTGAGCTTAAAAACTACTTTGACAATAGATGATTTGAAATGAAAGCGGTAAATTTAACACTTCTAGATACTTAGATGTGGGCCTTGAATAATCATGGTATTTTTGAAACCGTCTATAAAGCACGAAATACCACTTAGGACAACGTTGTCTTTTGAATACGAATTTAATTTAAATGAAACGTTATGGAAATCACATATTACTTGCCACAAAATAAATAATTAAATAATTAGTTTATGGATTTTTTTTTGAGGATTTTATTGACAATTGTCTAATTGAATATCGAGTTCAAACAATTATTTTCAACAAAACGAATAATTGTAACTAAGAATTTTGTCACTTCTTTTTAACTTTTAACTCACTGTCAATGCATGGCTGATGTATTGGTACTAAATTAAATTTATATTGATAATTTTATAACTAATTTAAAAATAATGATATCAAATAAAGCAATACAGAACAGAAAGGAATAATTTACTTTCGAAATGTAGCGCATCCTAGACGTTAGTTGTTTATAAACGAGATAAGTTGAAAATTAGTGAAAATTAGTTAATGTTATATGAAATTTTCTATCATAAACTATAAATCATTGTATTAGTACCAAAAACCAGTTATTTAAGTAACCAGTAAACAAACGTTGCTAAACTACTTACTGTTTCGCACTTCAATAAAATTTTTGTAATCCATTAAAATTATAACTTCACCACGCTATTTTCATAACGAATTCGAGTTGTCGATATTCACAAATGACCATATATCTTGAATACGTATTTTTTATTTTACTGATATTATGAAATAATGAATGTCGTTGTTCTTTTGAATACCTACGCCCACGTGGACCTAATAACTACTGGACAAGTAATTGAACAAATTCACTATGAAAATAAGAGTGTCAAAATTTGGGTAACAGAGGCAACGTACTCGCTTCTGACTGGCTAACGCCGTGCACAGATTACAATGTGATAGGTAAAAAAATGCGCCAATCACATGGGATTTAAATCGCAATTGTCACGGCTTTGACAATATCGATAAACATTTTTCGATAGTATTTAATTACCTAGCTACGAACTATCTTACTATCGAAAACGATTCTCTGTAATGTGTATATATTTTTTTAAACTTGGTTCAACTGATCTTAATAATTGAATGTACTAGAAGTTATTCTGTAGACAGCAAGAATGACCATTTTTAATTATTATTTCATTCTTTAACAACTTTAAAATTACCTAGGCATACATGAACAACCAAAATGTTAACTTTTACATCCATTTTATTTTAATTATCAAATTAATTAAATCTCCTTTATCATAATTCTACGTGAATTGGTTCGCAGGGTTGATAAAGATAAAATTTGTCTAAGGTACAGGCAAAACTAAGTCACATAAATACAAATATATTTCAAGTAAAATGATAATGTTAGTTGATAATGAAAAAGGAAAAAATTTAAATTATTTTCTACCACATTAGTACCCCTTGAGAAAATTTATCTAAATTATATATTTGAAAATGCATGTGATGTAAAATGTAATTTTTTTAATATATATCTGTAAATGTAATGTACTCTTGACCTTAGTCATTAAATATAAGTTCTTAATACTGTCCATATTGCAGAATCAGTAATTAATACATTTGCCATACTACAACTGTAAATGTAAGAATGAAATTTTTTTAAATATGTACGTTTTAGATCATAGCTTAACATTGGTATAATTCACTTGTTTTCGTCAATCAGATTCATAATCTTATGCAATGTTGATACACAGAGGATACTTCGTCAGATTAAAAGAATGTTTTTTTTAATTATGTTGTTATAAAAAAATGTAATTATAAAATAAAACATTAAACAACCGATAACATAATGAATGAAAGATAAAAGTAGAGAATAAATGAAAGACATTAAAAATATAATCAATAAAATAATAAACAGAAAGTATATTACACTGATCTTTGAGAATCTGCGCAAATAATAAAACCAGTAATAATTAACATTTAATATATTTATGCAATTCCGTTGAAACCACATTATAATAATAATTACTCTAATCATCCCTTTTCCAATTGCAATGACTGAACTTTTATATTAAGTATAAAAACGTTATATAGACTGTGGAATAATAATAATATCTTTATAACAAGGATTCACATTTTTCACGTTCCATTTACAGCAACAATAATTTTTTATTGATAAAATATCGACGCTTATTTTGCATCCCTCACCAATGTCTTAAAAAGTCATGTTAAATATTTTTAAAAATAATAACCATTTTGCAATAAACGACAAAATGTTACATGTTCACAAATGAAATATTACGTCTTCTTTTACTAAATTTGATATCTCACTCTGACCGCATCAATTAATTGCATAATTTGGCATTTTGTGACAGATTGCGTTCGCGACTATAACTTATATGCAACTGACATATTCAATTTTTCCAAGATAGCTAGCGGGGTTGTCCAAGTATGGCGTGTCCAGTTGTTATAAGGTCCATGACTTAAATAATAATATAATGTCTAAACCCAGATTCGTTACAAAATGTTGAAAGGGCATTGTTACCAAAGTTTTAAGAAATTTCTTTTACATAATATTAAAAGTTCATTTGTAATATAACAGATTATTATTCGACGCAATTATTATTCAAATATTGTCCTATTTTTATTTATCGCAAGAATTTTTCATGCTTCAAAATAACATGTTATGGCGAAAGCAAGTAAGGAAAATACATTTTAATATTTAAATAGATTATTATTTAAAAGGTTCGTTTATTGAAAGACAATATTGAAACATGTGTGATAAGAATACTTTATATGTTTATTTAAAATTTAAAAGTGACTTTTAACTTTAGGATAGAAGTTAATAATTAAAAAATATGTACATACCATTACATGTTTACAGTATTTTGAGCACTCAAAATCGATTAGTTGTGTTTATTTCAAAATTCACTTTCTGTGATAACTTCTTTTCTATGGAAGCTGCAACATTTTTAAATCAATTTCATCCTGATAAAGCCTTTGAGCTTTGAAGTTTAGGCCAAGAGCCCCACCTTTCGTATAACCTTAATGCTATTTATTATCATTTTTCTTTTTTCTACGTAAGCAAAATACCATGTCAATATTTGTATTTTTTCCCACTTGCGCTATATTTTAATTTTTAATATCTACAATTTTATCAAAATATTCAAATTTAACCCCAATTGTTGTAAATGAAAATTTCAATTGGAAAATTTTATTATTTTAAAAACTGTAATATATTTTAATAAATCTATCCTATTATATAAGATTGAAAGAAATTGTTTGTGAGGCAAATACATCTAACAATTATCTATGTATTTATGCGTACATTAAAGTTTTAAAATAATGAAGTCAAATATATTTTAGTTCAGCACAGTTTTTTGTAAAAAAGTTTAATTCTTTCGTGAGATCCTAGATATTTATGAAAAAGTCAACATTGCAGAAAAAAAATGATTGGTATACTAATATTCTATTACAACACAAATTTGAGAAGTAAGTATCTGAATTCCCCATTGGTGTAACATATTCCACACACAAATAATGAAATATTGCATGAAATTTATTGTGTGATATTTCTTAAAACAATCTCTGTACATCCAACGGGCACAGATTCTATCAACTTTCTAGCAATTTGTTCTATTTAGCAATTCTCCTTATGAAAAATCGTTGGATAATTAATAATTTAAAGTCAATTACCACCTACAGGCTAGTAAGTTTAATACGGCAGTCTCGTTTTAGTTAGAAAAGCTTTGTACAAACCAGTTACTTTACCCGCGACAGGAAAAAATAAATCGTTGTATTTGGGACGAGCTAATTAAGTTATCATAGCAACACTTTCTTCTTGTTACAGTAACTATAATTTCAAAACATTAAGAAATTCATAAATATGTAAGCATAAAACTTTCTGGCGTTTCTCTAATGTTTATTTACTATTAGATGCTTTAAATTTCATCTGTATTTTCTTAAATAATTGTAGTCTACTTGTTGATTTGTCCGGGTTTTGTAACATTTCCTTATTAGCTATAATCTATTTTGTGAGAATGCTATAGTAGTTTTTTTTACTTCTGTAGTATATGGGTGCTTATGTGAGTAGTATAATTGAATTAGTGCTTATAAAATATCTTCTTTTTTCATTCGTTTCTCAATTAGTAATTACATAGTTCGGTATTATATAAAAAGGATGAGTTTAAAATTGATCTAAAAAGATATTTATTTGTAGGTTGTAAATAATATTGATGCTAATAGTAGAAAAAACTCAATCTTCTACAAGTATATACCTGAAGTTTAAACAACGTCAAATAAAAAAATACTTATTTTTAATTTGACAGTAATTACTTGAAAATAAAAGTATTAAAAATAGTTTCAGAAATTTTCTGACTTGCTTCTGCAGATAAAACAAAAAAAAATCGATTGCATCATTTGTAGCCTTTAAAATTTCTATAGATATACGGCTATTATAGACAGACAAACGTACACGTGAGTGAACTTAACATTGTTCCATTTGTTTTTTTGAAAAATAGACCTCTTAAAACTGTAGTTTATGTCTGATGAATTATTCATTCGTGTAAATTATTTTTGGATTTCCCAAAATATTTTTTGGCGTTTGTTTTGCGCATGGCCATTTAGATGTCTGACCTGAATAATTACTAATTAATGCCAACATTAACCCAAAGTAAATTAAGAATAAAATCAATCATTCCTTCCTTACTGTAGGAATGAACGATTGTTTAGTTAGGTTAATCTCCGTTGCTGATATGATCCACGTACCGTTATTTCTGTATAACATATGATAATTCACACAACATCTCACGCAAGCTTCGTAATATTAATCGAATTTGAGAGTTACATATCATTAAAAAATATATAATATAGATTGAATAGTTTCTGAACTCTTGAAGTTTATATTAATAAAGAACTTCTGTGTTGTTCTAATTTCATAACAAATTTCGTCATAGCATATCTTCGCGGCGCATGACGTGTATAATATGGCGCATAACATGAATTTTTTCCTCTTTGTATGATCCACGGATATATTACTTTTAATTTTACCTTCCATAGTTACTCCACCGTACCATTTAATCATCCTCAACTCAGTTACGTGGAGACATGATATCCTTAACTCAATTATGTATGAAAGACATCTATGTTGTTTACTCCTTTACTAAATCGGAAATAAATGAATGTTCACTGATGACTTTGGACATTCCATTAGCTATTATACTTTCCCAGATCTTTAAGGTAAATGACGTAAATTTAAAAAATAGTCTAAAATATTCTATTATTTTACTTTTGTAAGTTTTCATCTCCAAACCATAAACCGACAGCTTAGAATTCAAGAGCCTTCTAATCAGGTCATTCGATAATTAAAATCACGAAAGCATTTCGAATAATAAAGTTACTCTAAATAAGTGTTTATACAAATTTAGTTAATACAGGGTGTCCAGTGGCAGATTTCAGTTTGAACAAACATAGTTTCTGAACGCACCACATAAGAGGGGCGCGGGGGGCGCCGTTAGAAGCGCAAGTGGTGCGGTTGAATTAGTAGCCATGGAACAGTGGAGTGGAGAGCACCGCGCTTTTGCCGTCGAGGCGTACATTTCGAGTGGATTTTCGATGTCTGTAGCTCGCCGTCTATTTAATAATCATTTCAGTATTCGACGATTACGTGATGGACCATCGATCAACCTCATTCAGTCATGGGTAGCAAGGTTCAGAGCTACAGGGTCAACATTAAATAGGCCCAGGCCAGGACCTACACCATTGGTAGCCACGGATGAAAATGTCGAGCGTGTTATGGTTCCTGTCGATGAAAATCCCCGTTTATCACTGCGTACACGTTCATCGAAAAACATATCCCGAAACGGTACCGTACCGTGGCCACCTAGGTTATCGATTTAAGCCCATGTGACTTTTTCTTATGGGGATACTTAAAATCCGTTGTTTACAACACAAATCCGATCACTGTGACACAACTTAAAGAAAATATTCGAGCCGAAGTCAGTAGGATACCCTAGTCGCTCTGCAAACGCGTTTTTGAAAACATGCGTGCTAGACTCGAAGAGTGTGTCAGACTCGAAGGCCGCCATTTGGAAAACGTGGTTTTTAAAAAATGAAATCCGCCTTTGTTGTTATAAAGTTAAAATAAACCTACTTTGTATTAGAGGTGTAGTTTTTTTTTTACAATTTTTCAAACATTGAAATCTGCCACTGGACCTGTATACTGGAAAGGTTAAAATTAGAAATCAGGTTGCATAAACTGAGTAGGCGAAAGATATCGTAATTTTTCATGGTACTAATATTTATACCTAGAAGCTGTTCGTAATTGTATCCAAATTACATGCCTTTTTTTGCGTTTCTTGTAGGTAGCCCGTCAATATTATGATCTCTATTATAGTCTTATATGTATATTTATACATAATATAGATTCAATGTATTTAGTAGGAGATAAATAAAAAACATTTTTGTCATTCGTTTCATCATTACTAGAGATTCTCTTTCGTAACTAAATTTGAGGGATTGCGGCCACATTTTGACAAGTATTTTCTTGTCGATTAAATTCAATATATTATTTAGAGTAATAAGAAAACTAACACATTTATAAAAATAGATAAACTCTCGGACAATATAAAAATGATTACCATTTTCGTAATTTTGACATATCAGTAAAATGTAAGTATTTAAACCTTGTTAAAATATAAGATTTTAATTTATGTACGTGTGATTCTGCTTCATATTTTAGACGTATTAACGTAAGTAATATTCACACATGTAACACATATAGCAGGAGTAAAATATAATCAAAGAGAATGAAATTCTTAACTGACTTTAAGATTCGTCCATTTTATTGATGTGATGCCGTTGTCTTCCGCTCTTCTACAAATACGGTCGACATAAATATTTCCTCGCGGAAACCAATTATTCTTTATACTATCTTCCCTGAGTTACATTCTGAAATAAATCATAAAATCCTTTCCGCAAGTTTACTTTTAACCTTTTCAGTGAACTTTATGCCGCACAATTTTGTTATTCGATTGTTTATAAATAGGTAACTTTCGAAAATGCTGGAAGGTAAATGTATCATGTTTATTCTCCTTTGATCATTTTATATACCTGACATTATCGTAGCTTGAAAGATGAATATATCTTAGGGGCAGTGATATAAAAAATGATTTCGAGGGGAAATTATTATATCCGCATTGAATTTTATTTGAAGCTATTATAAATAAACGGTCTGAGAAAGATGATGGTGAACAAATGGAATTTTGAGAATATTAATTTTATGTGAGTAGAAATCTTTACTATTTTAGGATAATTTTTAAAATATTTATGCCGAGAACTCTACGTCGTAACTTAATTATTAAATAGCACCATATTTAAGAGAGATAATTTCTGAGGCAGGTAATTATAAAAATTTTATTTGAGCGATTCAACGTAATTATTAAAATTTAAAATGAAATGCTTTCCCGATAGTAAAAATCTCTGACCGGTTTCAGACATTTTTCTTCCCATACGAAATGAGAGGATAAGAGAAAAATAAAATAAACGAAATAAATATCAATATCTAACGAAAATCGTGAAAGTGGTCCGAATTGGCTTTACCATAGGAAGTTGATGTAATGATTTATATTTTTATTAAATTGAAACATTGGCGATTTTCCGGCCGCCCGGGATTCACAAAAGCAAATGGAAACGCGTTGGATTTATAACATTAAGCCTGAAAGGGCCACCTTGATTAGTAATGAACTACCGCTAAGAAATACATTAACACACTATAATTGTTGTGGTTCGCATGACCATAAAATTGTTGAAAATAAACTATCCGATTTAGACGTGGTCATGACGTGACCTGACAGCGTTTGAGATTTAGTTAAATTTTAGAAAAATAATTGATGATGTGAAGAAGATTTTCTGTTTCGTGGATACTCTTGACCATATTCATTCAAGAAAAGAAACTTGTCCTCCGAAGGACGAAACACAGCTTCTGATTTCCTCGAAGTCGTGGCTTCAAAACTTATTTTGTTTTCATCTTAACAAGGGGCGTGTAAAGGAACATGGGAACAACATTTTTATTTGAGCAAGTTCTATTCGAAATTTCCTCTTAAATCGAAAAAAAATAAATTACAATTATTTATCACGAATACAGACAAATTTTCTCAAATATCTATGAATTATTTATTAATCTATACTCATTACTTTCTACTACCATTCATAGCCAACAAAATTTCTGTCTTTACGTAACATAGTTATTATTTTGTAGCTAAGTATTCGTAGATAATCTTAAGTTTACTTACGTTTTTATATACGTCTCTTACAGACTTCGATATTTTTGTTATGAATTTAACATCTTCATTTTTTCAGCTTTTAATTTAGTAATATTTTTGAAGTATAAGCTATTTACTATCTCGGTTTTCTCCCACGTTCAGAAACGAGCTTTTTTACTACTTAGCGACTTTGATTCCTTTACGCATGTTTGTTGCTTCTCATTTGGACAGTATTTATTTTTAATCCACCTGTCGAAATAGATAAGATTCAAATTCACATGTCAAAATTGACAGGAGTGTATTTTAAAATATACGTTATTTTTATAGTGATATTCCCAAGATCTTTCAATATTTCCATGATTTTAATGTTTATGATAGATAAAATTTAGTTCTATTGTTAAACATCTGGAACGGTGAAGGTTTATATTTTTTTTTAAATAAAAAGAAAATTTTATTAAAATAAAAATATATAGTCATATAATTTAAAAATGTTACACGTTAAAGGCTAATTAATATATTTAGTGTATTTAAATGTCTTCTACGTATATATTATATGATTGGAACATAAAATCACATTCTATGGTACGTTTTGTTAAAAGATGTATATAATAATGTAAAAGTTTTATAAATAATTACAAGAACAAACTTATTTCTGTTTTATAATTTTTTACCCTTTTTTTTAAAAACTACTTTAATTATTTCTAAAGTTTATGAAAGTAATGTCGCGGTTTGTCATTAACTTATTATTGTTCCGTAAATATTAAAATTTGGCTTTTCGCTTGTTTATTTACTTATTAATTTTGTCTATCAAAATATTTTAAATATATTCAGTTTTTTAAATTAAATGTTGATTAATGTCTTTGACTTTATCAATTGTTCTTGAATTTAAGTTAACATATCCATTCAAGTTATTAAATTTGAGATCGCTGAGATTAAAACATTACGAAATTACAATAATGTAAAATACCCAAAATGTAAATGAAATTAATGGCTCGAGTTTAAGTACGTAGAATACTTTCTTTTAATTAATCCTCACAACAAAGTGATTGTAAGCAGTAAGCGAAGAACGTTAAATTAGTTTCAAAGTATTATGATGCTAAGACGTTTAGATTTATTAAAGAATTTTGCAAATCAAATTGCTATTATATGTTTAATTTTCTGAACAGATTATCATCAAACATTTTTATGACTGATGAAAAACTGAAAGAGTTATCAGATTCATATTAAATAATTTATAGTTTTTATTTTTATATTTACGTTTTATTTTAAAAAATTAATTATTTTTTATTATAATTATACTTATAATAAAAAATTTGAAAAGTATAAAACAAACCTGTCTCAATCTGCGCCGTTTATTTCCTTGTTTAAATTTAATTATAAAAATGAGTTTATAATTATGGAAAAAAGCGGTTCATTTTTGTACAGTAATTAATAGCAAGTATTACTTTCGTCATTGTAAATAAATTATTTACAATATTTAAAGTTTTTTATAATTTGCAATCACTTATTTTGTACTGCATTAATAACTTTTAAGGAAATTTGGAAAAATTTGTGTCGTTGAAATATTTACTACTTTTTTTTCGATTATTTTCTCCATTTAGATTCTCTCAAAATATTTTTCTTGTACAATAATACAACTCTTTTGGAAATCAGTACCTTAACGTTCGTTATTAGGGAGGCTTGGGTTCGATTGAAATAATTTATGAAAACTTTTTAATGACTGTGGTAAACTTTTAATTAATTAAAAAGTGTTAAGTATACCGGAAAATTTGCTTTTGATGAAATACTGAAATATATTCAATAAATTAGGAAATATTTCATGAAATGTAAGTAAACTTTTTAATCCAGCTTTTTTAAGATTTAGTTGTCTGTAATTACGTCATAAGCATTACAACGTCTAGCCATAGACCTCTTTATACCTCGCCTTTATCTGTTACTCATCTGAAACTAATTATATCTGGATTACTTTTCTATGAAATTTGTATCCATAAATCTCTCTAGGAAATATAAAATTCAATATTAATATTTTTGACAGGCTTTATATCGTTAAATATTTTAAAAGTCGATAGAATGACAAGAGGATTTATAATATTACAAGTATTGGGAATTCTTATCAGAAATCAATCAATTTGGAAAACTACGTTAACACTACGAAACTTGTACATTAAAAATTAGGAGAAAAGTGATGATGTTTCTTCTCTAAATGACGAGCATTTATATATGAGATACAAGATATAAGTAATAAGTAACGTAATAAGTGAATGGAACAACTGCAGATAAACATACAGCTGAGAAATTAATGAAATAAATATCGGTTAAATTCGAATATTTCATCTGATATTATTTTATTTATAACGTAAGAAGCGTCGACTAAATGAAATATATTTATATATCTTGCAATTTAAGGTTTTCAATAAATATATGAAATCATCATTTTCCTTAAATACTAGGAGTATTGACTACTGCTGAAGGCTTAGCAGTGAAAACTTAATAGACTTTTCGTCTCGTTTGTAGTTCTACTGAAATATTAAAGGCGATCGATTCACATTATACATCGTATTTTAGTAAGGTAAGTGAGCTCAATAATATTATAAATATATGATTCATTGCGACCCGAAACACAATTAAGTCACATTTTCAGTGTTGATGTGAATTATTGCTTCTGGGATTGAAATTTGTGGTATCTGTTGGTATTAATGTAATCGATACACTGCTATATCCATATGTAAATAGCAATTGTCCGATTTGGAAATGGCTATGAAATAAAAGCAAAGAGAATAAGAAAACAATTTTGTTTTCTTTTTGTGACAGTGATGTGATGTAAATAATTAGGCTAAAAATGATGATAAGGAAAACAAAATATAACTTCAACTTTATCTTGGTCTTTTTTAACTTTTGCTTACAAATTTATCATTTTAAAAACATTATTACTCGTAAAACTGATGAAGGCAAATAGTTACAATTTTGCTCCAAAATTACAAAAAAAAAGAAAACCATGCAATAAAAACTAGTTACGAAACGTAAACAAATTTAAATAAGGCCTCGGTAATATAATATAAATATAAAAAAGGCAGACTTGGAACTTGTCCAATTTAAAGGGGCATTGCGGCAAAACTTGACATTACTTAATTCGCATAAAGAAAGTAATAAGAACGCAAACACTCCTCCGGCGCGATAATGTGGGTCAATGTGTATTTACTTTGTGAAGATTATACTTCTCTATAAGAGTTGCTTTAGGCAAGCATTCGTTTGTTGCGCGGAAAATTGTTATAAATTGTTTAAGCTTTCGCTACAGTGTAGAGGAATGATTAAGGCCGCTTGAAATAATCTCTCATATAATTATCAAAGTACAAATTATTGTGAGTTTGAGTTTAAAGTCGAAAGTTGCCGTTCTCTTTAATAAGATTTTCTGTTATCTCAGTCTGTATTCAAATTTTATGGTGAGAAAAATATAAACGACAAATCAAAGCGATCTTTGTACGTTACGTAGATAATGTAATCATTGTGCATATCATTCACACAGTTTTTGATAGTAAGTATGTTAAAACTATCACATGCTAATTTTGTCCATCGTTTTGTTAGCACGTTCAGTTTTTCGTACACTGCCGTAATTTTTTTAGACTTTATATTTATTGCTTTACTCTATATATATATATATATAGATTTAATACGTATAATTTGGTTATTACATACAAAATGACATTGTAAACACTTGAGTCTTTTGAACGTACGTAAAGAAAGAAATAAACAGCACACATTTATTTTAGGAGGGAATTCGTAAATAGAATTGCAACTGGCCCTTGTATCACTATTTTTTTAAGTTTTGGAAATTAATATGTTCATATGTTTGAACAAATTTGTAATGTAACATATATTTTCTGATTTTCAACATCGTTTCATATGTATGTACGTATGTATTTACATATACATGTGTATGTGTATGTTTGTGTGCATACGTTCATGCTTGTATGTGAGCATCCGCGTACCCGTGCCTGTGCGCGAGTGCGTGCGCGTGCGCGAGCACGTGGCGTGTGAATGCGCATATGTGTGCGTGTCCGTGTACGCGTGCGTGTGCGTGTATATGTGCATTTATTTACGACCACGATATATTTCAGGTAACCTATTCGTAATGATAAAGAATTACGAGAATGTATGTTCATAAATCGGATTTGAACACAAAATTACATAAAAATTATAGAAGGTAACTACGATCGATTTCAATACATTGATTTTTACTTATCATAAATAAATCACCTTCTGGTGTGAGTCCTGGTAAATATAATAATTCGTTTATAGAGATAAGTATAGCAAAGAGGTGATGCCTGTTGGAAATTATTGGTGCATTTAACATCATCTCTACCGTGTTTCAACCAATTAGACACATTTTCTTAATTGCACGCCGAATCCAAAGACAAACATATCAGTGAACATATTTTAATTTTCTAATCTAAATACATGATCATGATTGAATTTTTGCAAGGTTACATAGGAGTAAATATGCATTTTTGGTGCTCTTATTTTTATCGAGTTTCGAAAAAAACTACCAAGAATTAGCGTCTATTCAAATATTTACATAAACTAAAATTGCAGTTTAATTTGTTCATAAAAAAAATTTTGAAAGAAAATTTTTTTGCCATTATTTTTAAATATTCCTTTTTTTTAAAAAGAGAAATATTTAAAAATAATTGGAGATTAGATGTAATCCATCAAGAGTTCTACTTTCATTATAAATGCTAAGTAAAATATTAACAGGAGATTATTGAACTATGCAAGGATAAAATAAACGGACCCATTTCCGGTTTAGTTCGCGCATTAGGGATTTCATACCTTAATTAAAGTAATATTAAAGTAGTAAACATAAAATTTATGACGTTTAGAAACCATCTTTATAACAACCCTTACGTAGGTTTTTAACAACCATGGTTTTGTCAGCATATAGAGGGAGGTTATATATATATATATATATATATATATATATATATATATATATATATATATATATATATATTACCATTCCTTTTATTTTCTTTTCGTATTAACAAATAGGACGGATTTTTTGGATACGTTATTATAACCGTCTGTAAGTATGGAATGGACTGAAGAATAAGCTTCATAAAAATATTGACTTACAATAGTAACATATTATTGATAGTTGTAACCTTTCTTGTCATACTTTTAAATATTTTTAACAGCAATTTTGAAGTTCAATTTTTTTTTAAATATTAAAAATAACACTAGATTGAATCGTTTATAAAAACAAACCAATTTTTCTTACTTTTGCTTATATATAATAGGCATTGATAGTAATAAGCCATAGTAATTTCGTTGCGTAAAAAAATGTTTTTAATAGAAAATGTTTCATATGGAAAACATCGTACTTGTAAAAATATATCGATTTTTATATTTAAACATTCTAAATGAATCATTGTCTCGTATATCATTCATGTCGTTAATCACGTATTAATATCTTTTCATTTACATAAATGTTAGGACCATCAGTGTTATCTAAAAATTTAAAAATATCGATCACTGTCTAACCGCACCTCAAAACCGTATAAAAAGTCCTATCCCAATTATTAATGTAAAGTTCAACTTAACGGCCCGTATATGAGGCCCGTATAAGTTCAGCTTAACGGGCCGCATATCCTGCCGCAGATAACAATATTATGCTCTATCTATTTCATCCTTGGGGTGATACGAAATAGTTTCACGACCGACAGGAATAAACTCCGTCGTCCTTATCACCTGAACCGTTTTTGACATCCTTCAGTCTGACGCCGTTCAACCACTCGGAAAATTCGGTCGCTCAAATGGACTGTGAGAAAATCATAAGCTGAAGTGACGTCACTAAAAATTGCTTTAGTTCGGCCAAGATAGGCAATTAAAGAGCCTCACCGGTGAACTGGAAATAATTTTAGGATTTATTAGTGTGCGTAAGTAAGTTGATTTAGGTAAAAATGTCTGTGGTATGCTAGGAAGAAATGGGAAAATTTAACAGTGGAAAGGGTTATTTTTTTATTTGGATTGATCCTAGGAAAATAAAATTAATTTAAATTAAAATTATTATTTGGTCGATGAAGCAGCTACGGACATCGATGAATTAAACTTCCCGTAAATAAAACAACCGATTTATGCTTGGAAATATTTTCAATTTTATATTACAAAACAAGCCAAATGTAATATTTTGGCGATATGTAACCAACAAATTGCATTATAATGGTTATAATGATATACGGTTCACACCATTTATGTATATTTATAACAGTTCGGCTGGTGAGTATGGCTAGAAGTAAAAAAGATATATAATGTAAGAAAACACCATTTTTAATACATATATGCTGGATTAAGACGAAAAAAAAATTAAGGCACAAAAAAGTGCACACAGAAAGTATACAAATTTTAACTACTACTTCAGACTTTAGATAATATCTCGCTTCTAAAACTATGATGAAAAAGTTTTAAGTACGAATAAATCTCACATTACGAGTGTTCGTACGTACAGAATTTTAGATAGATGTAAATGTTAAACCAGAAATAGTATTCGTATTAAATTATTTACAAATATATACATTGTTTTTTGTCATTTAAACGTATTGCATAGATGCCCTTTACGTGTTTAAACATATGGTAAAAATACGAAATTATGTAATTTGGAATTATTCTAATAACTTTTAGCTACATTACTAGTGACCATATTATTCATAATGTTGCTTAAATATTGTAAAAAAAAATTGTTTAAAAATTTCACAACTTTTTATAAAACTAGCTTTAGGATCCTTAACTTTTAACACTGTATTTTTTTGATACGTAAAATTGAAAAAAAAATTGTGTATGTGTATTTAAGTACGCGCGTTAGAAGTTACACTTCTTTGGCATATTACAATAATGACTTAATTTAGCACGAAATAATTAATGGAAATAAAATAGTAAAAGGACCCTGGCGTGTTGTAAATACGATAGGTGAAATCTAAATTCAATTAAATTTTAAAAATTAAATATTTTTGACAGATAAGTGACCCATTAATGACCCACCATTTTATTTTTCTTCTGGCTTTTCATTCCAAGACAATCATCTACTAGACCATTTACCAAATTATCCCATTTCAACTTTATTACTTCTCATACAAAGTATTAAAAAATTTGATCATACTTTAAAATTAAATTACATACGTTTTACCACTACGCCGTATTCCAAATTTCTGGGTCTAATGGTTTCTGATAAAATGTTTTGTGGATATTTCTATAAAATCTTTAGAAATATCTTACATAAAATGACTAATTTTGGAATCCTTACAAGTCATTCGTACAATTAATATCCTAAGTGATACTTAAAATAGATAAAAAAAATGCTTCGTTGTCCTCTATAAAAGAGGCCAGTGAAATGGGTCTAAAATTAGGGAGATTATATATAATGAAAAAAAAACTGTCAAGCACGAGTGGAACTGGCACTATGGGGGTTCCGTACATATTTAGGTATTCATAAACATTTAACGGTACATGATATTTCTAATAAAATATTTACATAATTTTATTTTTAGAACGAAAATATATTACCTGCTGTGATTTCACAGGTGCATATTTAAAAACATATTTTTTTATCTGCTGTAATTACAAATTAACGATTCTCTGATTTTCAAATTTCATGATTCTAGGACAACGGGAATTAGTGTCATAAAAAGCGGTATAAATAGTCAAGACCTAAGTATTTGATATTAATTTCAACATGATACCTCTACAAGTTCCTGCGAAAAAGAGTCTAATAGACAGACGGACAACGAAATGATCCTATACGGGTTCTATTCCATTCCCTTCAGAAACGCAACGCATATAGATTTATGAAGAATTGTTAATAACAATTAAAAATGATGATAAAAATCTAACAAAGTGCATATCTCTAGTAATGATTACAATGTATAATCAATATCGATTGCTACTTTAAGGTGTAGCCATTGCTTGAATTAAATAAAAATTAGCTGCTAACTGACATTGAAGTTTATTCTGTTGTTGTCAAAATTAATAGGTTTTTCACTGTTTTTACGAATTTTACATAGTTTTTCGACAACCTTGTTAGACCTGCCAGTTTCATGGGTTCGCGTGCTACATTTGTACATAAGATAAATTACAAGGCATAATTTGCCTCATCGCGCTGGTTCAAACTGCTCCGTGGAAGTACCACTTCCAAAGTATTATGAAAAATAATTTGACTTTCTTAAAAAATTTAAAATCATTCACTTATGTGATCGTTCACTTATGTGATATTACTTTTTTATTTTCTCTAAACGAGGGTGTCAATTTTATTCTTCTAATGCCGTCGCATGGATATATCCATATCGATCATGACAGTTCTCTTCTTGGTACAAATATATTTGAGTATAAGCTACAGAAATATATGCCGGTTAACATGCCTTATCACCATAAATTTCAAGTTTTTTTACGTTAATCCATTTTTAAGCAAAACGGCTAAGTAGATAAACAGATGGATGGACACGTGGAACATTTATAATGTTCCCGTTTTGTGCGGAGCTTTAGAAACCACGTACGTCCATACATTTTATAATATCATAAATGATAATTATTGCAGTTATATGAAGTGTTTTTAATTAATAGCTTGTACGATGCCTAATTCTAAACAAAAATTAATAATAAATTTAAACTTAATGAAGTTCAAGTTCATTATACGGCGTTCATGAAAACTAAAAGCAAAATGAAGTCCACTTAATTGCCAGTGGAGCTCTGCAATCATTTAAACCATCTCTAATGTCAAAAAGGCACACTAATGGAAAGAGGTGCGAGTTGACCAGCCCGAACATTAACTAGAGGATAAATTTAAATTAAACTCCGTAAAGCTTCAACGTTACTACCTCCACAGATTAATACATGGACTAAATCTGAAATGTTAACTTGAGATGTGCGCACTCGTAGGCTCATGTTTTAAACTTTATATTTGTTGGCCAGCGCAAGCAGTGAACTTGTGGTCGGGTTATTGAACTTTAAGTAGTAGTATTTGCCTTAAAACTATCGTTTTGGTTGAGACAATAACATAAAAATGTTGTTTATTTAGATATTCACATTTTATAACACATTGAAAAATATTTACATAATTTTTTCAACTGTACAGAAAATGTCTTACAGCCATAATATATATACAAAATAGTATATATAACAATATTTTTATAAGGATATTTTCCCATTGATTGTTTTTATTGTCTAAGCTACGATAAGTTATTAGTTATCGAATTCAACATTTTAATATGTACTCTTGTAGTCATTTATACTTATTCAATATGAAACAGATGAATCAGAGATAATAGGTTATGATTTTCAATCCCCTTCAGGACTGATAAAGAGTTTAAAAACTGATGAAGAATATAAAAAGTTGTTTGGGATATTTTTACCGTTTCTTTTTTCGAAAGGATGTTACATAATTTGTTAAAAAAATATTTTGTGAAAAAATTCATTCCGCGAGGATATTCCTTTGTTTAAAAAAACTAATGAGAGGTCGCTTACCTTTTTATCATTACATATTTTTAGAAGAATTTTTTCGGTAATTTTATATTATTAAATATATTAAGGTACACCATGTCATCCTATAACATTTCCTTACATATTATAACATATGCTATAAGAAATATATCTCAAAGAATAGATGTAAAAAATATGGAAGATATTCCTTCTTGCTATCACTATCTTACTTTTTATGTATCAATCTGCTTTTACTTTTTAGTTTTTTTCTTTATATACACTCAGCTAAGTTAAGTGTACTGGTGGAAACATACTTTAGAGCAAGTGTATTTTTATAAAACTAATACGTGATGCACTTTTGTAATATATAGTTTTTTTCCCATTTCAATTTCTTAGTTTTGGTAGAAAATGTTTAATTTCTTGTCTTCAAAACCTGTAGATACAGATTTTCAATTGACTCGTAAAACCACATAAAATTTCCATTCAGTCAGTTTATTTTTCTAAACTTTAACTAAAATTTTATTAATTTGTGACCTTAGAAACACATATATCGATTTTCAGTAGAATTGGGCCTTAATGCCAATACCCATCCATTATTTTTGTGCCATCATCTTGAATTATTGCTTGTCAAAAATTTCAAATTATATTATAATTTGAATTACGCGTACATGCCAAATTTTAACTTGATAGATTACATATTGGTGGGTGCAAAATCAACTGCGAGATTTAATCCAAGGAAAGAAACACACGCTGAAATGCATTTAGTACAAAGGTTATAAAAATGAAAGGTTTTTTCTTTTTTGATCTTTATGAATTCTTTATCTATTTATTATTGAGTATATTCTGCTTAATTTATTTGTATTTGATTCATTTAGGAGGCCAGCAGATTAATTTTAGCACACAGAAATTCTAATGTTTAGTATTAAAAATTTGACGTCATTGGTTATGTTTGTAATATTAAAAAAATAATCATCGTACCAAAAATGTTAATTATAAACTTGGAATGATATCACTTTGAATTAGTTAAAGAATTATTTAAAATAAAACAGAAACTCTTCAAAAGATTTACAGTAAAAAAGGCCTAGGATATATATATATATATATATATATATATATATATTTACATATATATGTATATATATATATATATATATATATATATAATCATGTATATATATATATATATATATATATATATATATAGAACATACTAAAATCATATTGGCATAGGCTCAGTTCTGTCATAAATATAACGAGAGAGATGCAATATGTTAAAGTAAAAATATTAATTTAATAATTTTTGACTGAGATGTTCGAAATAATAATATAATTACTTCAATACTTCTTTTTTATGTTATAAAAATCAATTAATAACCTTACAACTATTACGTAAGCAGTCCAGAGTGTGTATACAAAAGTCTATTATAATTGTAAACACCGATACCAGGTCCCTAAATTATGAAACGAAGCCTTAAGCCGTTTCTTTCTCCGGCTGCAGAGCGAGTCAAAAAACCCCTGCGCAAACATAATGCAACCTCGGAAAGTGAAATTCGAATTATTTCCGTCATGTTGTGGTAAGAATTTTGAATGTTAATATTGTTTTGAAGACCCAATTTGAGAGAACGGGTGTACGTTTGAGTCATTTTTTTTAATCATGTTCGGTTGAAAGGTTTACAATAATAAGACACATTGGTTCAATTATATTCTCTAATCGATTTTGACACAAATTTTTTTGAAGTTGTTCCTTGAAAAGTGAAGTTGCGACGTGTTTTAATGAAAAATCGTAAGTAAATCATTTATCGTGTTATTAATTGCATGTATCCTCACAGGTTTACTTCGCCTGTCAGCAAGTAAGACAAACAGAAGCTGAAACGTAATTTAATCATATATTTTATATCAAAATTTTCATAAAGTTTAAAAAATTTATGAATCTCTTCATTATTTTCCATATTTTACAAATTTTTATTATGTTTCTTGTTTTGAAAACTTTGTATTTGATATCAACTATATTTAAAATTATGGAATGAATGTATGTAACATATAATGTAAATAACTATTCGGATTTACCATGATAGTTTTACGTTGATATGCCGTGTTCTCTTGTATTTTTGATGTATTTTATATCCAAGCTTTTGTGAAATTATTAAGCTATGCAGTATACGAGCCTACGAGTATCAATCGATTGCGAATCATCCGATTTCAACCGGTTAATTACTTTTTTATTAATTTCCTCTCTGTTAAATTAAAATGTTTAATAATTAGGAAGACATTTGTTGTACGATTGAGCTTCTCTAATGGAGAGAATCATCGATTCATTCTGGTTAGTTTTTTAATAGATTTATCACGTTTCATATTTAAGTGGACGAACGAAAAGTTCGAGTATAATAATCATACGGGCATGTAATATTGCTTTTATGGTTATATAGCTCATTTATATGTACAAGTGGGATAGGTGTGTTTAGTAAGTTGTGTGTGTAGTATGTGTATTACGGTGAGTGTTTATGGTAAGCCAATTTTTTTTCATTGCCTGTTTGCTGTTCAAGTCGCTTTTTTATTTCCTCTTTCAGTTTGTTCAGCATTTATCTAGAGAAATATTTGTTATTTAATATGGCCTTCCGTTGATCAGAGACTCGTTTTTCTAAGATGTTCATTTGCGGATATTGTTTGGAGACAAATTCTAGCAGAGACTTCCTGTGTGTGTGTATCCACGTTGTCAAATTCTAGTCCTAGTTTTAGTCCCTAAAATTTCTAGTACCTAGTGACAAGAGCACTAGAAACTGGAGGTCTCTTGAGCTCCATATCATCGACTATGCTTCCCATTTACCTCTCAGCATATGATGTTCCACTTTGATCTGGTTTGGTTAGTTGCGTGGCCACTATTTTACCTTAGGTGCTATTTATTACACCCATGAGTAAAGTTGGGTGGCTTCTATTTTAAGCCGGGATACTTTTTAAAAGATATATTCCCAACATTTATTTTGGTTTCGGGGTCTCTCATGTTTAATTTACGACATTCTTTTCCATACTTATATCATCGTTAGTACCAGAACTCTGTCATATCAAATAAACCTGCCTCCTGTGAATTCCGTTTATTTGTCACTACTACATTTAGTTCGTTATGTAGTTGGCATTATCCAAAGCGGTATATTCATTTCGGTGCTGCACGACGGGCTTTCTGGAGACACCATAGACAGCAGTGTATACGGATACGACGACGCTGGTCGTCGGGAAGTGGAATGGTTAATTTCACAGTGAGCTGAAAACGTAAAAATCTATTTTGTTCTCAATCATTGCATTTGTGTGAAAAACTGATAGAAAAAATATTTCAATTTCAAGTTATTTATATTTTGCATAAAGAGGTGATAAAAAATATCAGTCTCACTTTTCATCATGGATGCTGCTTTGGCTTCTCCATTATAGGGAGGGTTTATAGCTCCATAGCATTATCTCAAATTTCGTCTTCTAACTTATTTTTCATATAAAAGTATTTACTGGCAATTGATATATTACAAATATGACATTATGTTGAATATACAAACGTTAATTCAGTTAATATAATACGTTTATTATAGAAATATTTATTCAATTCTTATGCTTCGGACTGCATGTTTTTGTTTGTGTTTTTGTAATATTAAACAACGCTGATACTCGATGTCTGCAAATAGGTAAAATAAGAAAGAAATAATTAATATTTAAATTTAATATTACATTTATATTAAGTTGTTAATTTTAATATGTTGCTCATTGACACTCTATTTCGATAAACTTTTTATTACTGTACTCAATATTTAATCGATTTTTATTCTCCTCAAAACTGATATACATTTTCGGAAAATGGTATTTATCAGCAGTAAATTTAAATTTATTTCGACTGTATCCACATAAATCCATGTACATTGAAAATATGGAAAACTTTGGGTCTATTTCCTGGTTGTGATAGATTTATGAGTGAAGGGTGGATACCGTAACGAAAAAAACAAAAAGGGTCATTAAATTTCGAAGTTAGAAGATTTCTCTAAATTAAATTTTATAGGTATCTACAGTTGTCCTAGGTGGCTATGTCAGTAATGATAAGAGATGTTTCGGATAAACGCACAGTCCAAATAGAATGCACGTTTTAGGTTAAATCGAATTGTGTTTGTTTTCGAAATAGCGATAAATTTTGTTTATAAATGTTTCAAATATACAATAATTACGAATGGTTTACATGCGTGTATATATATATATACATATATATATATATATATATATATATATATATATATATATATATATATATATATATATATATATATATATACTGACGTTGGTTTACGTTAGCGCCGAGCCATGTACATCGAATTACTTCAAATGCCATGACTTAAATCAACTTCGAGCATGGATTCTTCTACTTTATGACTTAATGTTCGTCAATAATTAATGACAACAAAACATAACTTGGATTTGCTGCGCAATTACTAACAATTAGTAGTGATATCAAGTGGGTTAGCACTAAAGGAAGCACACTTCAAGGTCAATGGCTCAGTGCAGAATAGGAATTCCAATAATTAAATTTGAATCGTAAACCTGAAGGCGCTTGGTACTCACAAGCTGAGATGCTTGTGAGTACCAAGCGCGTAGTTAATGGAGAATAGATTTTGCAAGAAATTGTTACTGCGATTTCGTAACAGATCCGCCCATTGAGATTTGGCTAATAAGACAAATTTTCAATATCTCCTTGAGTTTCATATATTTATTTTAACATTAAAAGAAATTACCTAGTAAAATCTCTACTTAAAAGTTTTATCCCGTAGGATTTACTAAACAAATTATTGTTATGTTAATACAAAATGGAACAGTTCTATCACGGCAGTAAGAATATATTAGTGATTTTAAAGCCCTTATTAATGTCCAAAAATTTCAATATACATTTTCTTTATTATGCATTAATGAAAATAAATTATATTTCAATAGTTAATTTTCCTTCAATGTAAATATACACCACACACACACACACACACACACACACATGTGTGTGTGTGTGTATGGGTGTATGTAAAGGTTTATATTTACAAAGTAATCTGGACTTAATCAGATACACATTATCAGTTTATTTTATGTCCTTGTGAATGCATTAAAAAAAAGTAATTTTTGGCTAGCTGAATGCCAAGTGATTACTTATAAATTTTTGTCTGCATGACAATATTTCGATTTCAACAGGAGTTTTTATTTGAGTTTAATACGACTTTTTTAAGTCTATTATATTTTTTATTTGTAATTAGTATGGTCAATAAAATTTGGTGAGAAAAATTATTTGGTTGTGGATTTAATTAAATATATCATGTGGAAGCCTCACTAAACCTAAACTTCATTAAGTTCGAGGGATTTTTTCTATACCGGTTTGCAGTTCAACTTGAATGCCATTCGAGTTGAACTTGCGATAAAAAAACGAGTTTATTTATTTGAAGAATCGAAGTTTCAGAAACTGTTTGGAGTCAAATCATACATGTATGTATATTACGTGGTTGGTAGAGAAAATATTTGTTAAAATATTTCATGGAAAATCAATAGAGTTTTAAGATAGATGGGTTAGAATTCGCAGAAATGAATTATGTAAATACGACACGTTTTAAACCTCACAACTTTATAATACCATATCTTAAAAAATAATTTTCATGCTTTTGTTCCCTTATCCATCTGCGGGAAACCCATTTTTTAATGAACGACCATTTTACATAAAATAATACAGTAAAGTAATATTTAGATCATGGAAAGATATATAATGAATCAGCGTACAGGGTATCGGCCGCATATATCATTAATTTAACCATGGATATGTAATTCAAACACGGAGGAGATTGAAAGTTTCTGGAAACTTAAAAAACATTGAATATATTTTGGGATTATAAAATTGAAAAAAAACAAAACTCCCATTTTTTCGCTCCAGAAAATATTAAAGAGATAAATATAAATTCATGCACACGGCTACATGGGTAATTTAAAATTCAGATAAAATAAGATATTTTCATAAAGTAAATATTTTTTTTCTTTTTCAGTCAGTAAAGGAAAATGTAATGAAAATAAATGTTAGATCTCAAAATTATTATAGATATGTCCAGCGATTTGTACAACAAGCGATAATGGAGTGGAGTCCAGCGAAACTGAATTTTCAAGTTCCACTTACCATAAACTGATAGATATCTTTTAAATAAAGAACAATATTTCAACTAAATAAGTTATTGACGTAATACAACACATTGTGCACGGGGAGAAATTTGATATTTGGCATATTAAATTTACATGTTTCTTTTTTCAATAGTTACTAACAATAAATTTATACTAATTTCATAGGTATTGCGTGGAATTAAGGCAAACAACACGCGCTAATTACATGTTTGTACACGTTCTCAGCTGACGTAATAGAACCAAATTCAAATAAACTATAAGCAATGAATACATTCTTTTGCAAAAGAACCTCAATGACGTTCAAACTTTCGAAATCGAGTTCGACATGGAGAGCGAGTGATCGAATTTCGACCACTGGGCGACCACTAGTATAATTAATTGAGTTTAGCAATAGGAAAATTCACTTTAAGTAAATAAAAAATAAACCGTGATAATGATGTACCTGTGTCTAAATAAAATATAAATCTAGATAAAAGTTTATATCTTGTGTAGTTTCTTAAGTTGTTCAGCTTCAATTCACTCATAACAATATCATGTCCTTATATACCCTGTAAGCTATAGGATGCTGAAAGTTTCATTTCAATAAATTAAACCGTTTTTGTTAAAAATTATGAGAAACACGTAAAAAAACTCTTCTCTTTATAAATAGTACTCTATTTGTCTCTATTTTAATTGAAAATAATTTTTATTCTCAAAAAAAATTTTACCGCTAATAATTGTTTTCCAACATAATAATGAAATATTTTACTATGTATCTCTTTCCACCAGAAAATATAAGGAGGCGTCATAATTAAAATAATTTCTCTTCAAGTTTTATTATATAATTGATATTTTTTTAATATAACCCCCATATATATGTGCTGTATGACAAGTTCATTTCTATTAATGTATATTATTACGAGACATTTATATTTTTAACCTAAAACTTTATTTCTAATGACTTTTATGGAGTGCACATAATAAATAAAACTACGCTCCGATAAAAAAACGTCCAAGTTTACATGAAAATTTAAGGTTATATTTGAACATTGTATGATTGTAAATGTTAAATATTTTTCTATTGCTAAACAGCCTTAATATTTATTTTAATACTCTTAACTACAAATTACTGGATAATATTTGCTTGACATAATTCACTACGCCGTGATGAGTTTTATGTATAAGTCGTAAATACCTCACACTTGCGTAAATAACGTGTCAACCAAGGAGGTTAGGGCAGAAGGGTTAACTACATAAGCTCGTTAGTTTGATTTATGTATTGTTTAAACCTCGCTCGGTCCACTTAGTTATCACTTTCGATCTCATCGTCAAATTATTTGTGCTGAGCTTTGATTGGACGAGGGCGGTAGATGAATAAGCGCATTATTCCAATTTCACTTTATGACAAGTGGTTTTTATTAAGAAAAGGAATTATGAATTAACCTAATATAATATATACCAGTTATGAAAAAATGGCTCTTATAAAATAACATATACTTTAAATATGTTTAAAATATAATAATGGCTAAAATATTAGTCAGCGATTAGGATCTCAAGTTTTAGGCACATAATACAATTCTTAACTTTCTATATAAAATGGTGTCTTACTAATACCATTTATGTGATTAGAATATGAAATCAAATATATGTGTAAATATGTATATATATATATATATATATATATATATATATATATATATATATATATATATATATATATATATATATATATATATATATATATATATATATATACATATATATACATATATATATATATATATATAACTTCTGTAATATTAGCATCACAATCGTATTTTTCCTTTACTTTCTACGTCTTACCTCTGTGGTATAATTTGTATTGTTCTGTTTTATTTTATTCAAAACTATCTTCCTTTTTTTTCGCTACGTCGCTTTTCCAAGCGAGCATTTTGCGTTAGAGTGCAACACTGGATTTTGAATTCTAAAATATTTTTTTTATGTAACCATAAGACATTTGATGTAGGTATACATTTTTTTTGGGAATTTTTTTTAATGTACTATTCGATTTGAATGAGGGAATACAAATTTATAATTGAAGGTCACAACATCGTGTGATTGAAATGAAGTCCTTTTTAAAATATCTCGGGTTCAATACTGAAAGAACATGACGAACATATAATAAATAGCGACGTCAAACAAAATAGCGACGTCATTTTTGACAGACTATAATAATTTGTGTCAACACATTTAATTCGCTGGCCAAATTCGGTTAAAATAGTATAAAGTAATAATTATAAGAACTTTACTTATTAGAAATTCAATCGCACTTATTAAGTTAGTTGTTTAAATATTTATTTATTTTTGCTATATTTCCTCGATAATTGACTCGTACGATTCTTCATCTTTCACTTATACTTCTATGTCGTAACGACGAATGTTGGAAGTTCTTTAAGCCATACCCCTTAGTAATATAATTTCAATATCTTCTCGTGAATTAATAAAGCGATTGTAATTTTAATAACAATGTGTCAAGACAAAATTTTAATTAATTAACGGTCAATATTCAATTATAATTTCTGATCAAGTTATATGTTTTACATCGAGGATTGTAAATATATATATACACATAATTTTACTACCTTGAAAAAAATAACTGTGAATGAAATATTTTTATTCAATAATATAATATGTATTTTATGGAGAATGTACTGAAATATATTCGTACATGAAGTAACAAAAATTGCTGCTTTTATTTTCATGTAGATTTGTCTTAATTTAATTTTCAATACTTACAATATGAGTGCATGAAAATAATATTTTTATTACAGAAAATGTATTTAAAGAAAAGTTCTGAAAACTTATGACTTTTGATGTCTTTCAGTAGATGTCAGTTTAATCTTAAAAAAATTATGTTATTGACAAACAAGCATATGAAAATCATCGCAACTTCGGCGCGATCTTTATTTCTGTGTAATATTTTAATAGCCACATACCATCATATATATTTATTTGAAGTGTTCACTATAAAAAGCGAATTATAATTGGATTAGAGCGATATAAATTTAATACTTTAAACTATTCCAGTTATACATTTTTTAATATGAAATAATTATTTTGAACTGTCATTATGTTACCACAGTTTAAAATATGTAGCGAGAACTGAAGAGCCAAATAAACAAATTCCCTAACCATCCATCCGTTGATTCGACTTCATGTTTACCAGATAGGTTTTTAACTCTCAGTACATAACGTTTTTATTTATTATAAATTGTCAACAGTTTTGCTCAACTTTATTTGAGGATGGGATAAAATTATTTTAATACAAACATTTTTTTAAATATTTATGAAAATAAATTAATTCTTTAAATTTAAATGTTGTAAATGTATTATCATTTTTGTAGGCCCAGACTTCTGAAATTTTAAATTTGTAGCCCATTTTTTTGTTATCGCAGAATAACAATAAAAGCACAAATGTCGAACGGGAGATTACTCAACCATTTGATGAAGAATTTATTAAAATTTAATAATTTCTTTATATAATACAAAACAAATCAATACAGAAAAACTGGCAGTTAAAAATGAAATACAAACTTATTTTTAATTATTTATAACACAGACAGCATAATGATTTTGTTGTAAAATACCATTGTGAAATCAATTTTTGTATAGAGAATCTACATGACAACTCCAAGTAATCACGAATAGGCAACGTTAAATAGTTTATTTCGGAACAAATTCACTTTAGAACCAGGAATATTTCGACAATTTTTTGAAATCTTATTAAAGAATATATTTCTTTAAGTTCTTTACCACGACCAAGGTTTCGTTGTATTATATCTTCAGGTGGGCTACTAGAATCTTTGCTAATAGCCCACCTGAAGATATTGTAATACAACGAAACCTAGGTCGTGGTAACGAACTTAAATAAAGTAGAAATAATACTACATCACGTAGTTTCATTTAATCGGAAATGATATCACATAAAAGAAACATTTAAAATTACGTTAATATAATTTATTTTTAATAGTTTTAAACGCCAAATAAGAAAATTGTCAATCATACCAACTTAATATGTTTACCAATCTTTACATTTTTAATTAATATTTTTTTTAAATTTATGACTCGACTTTTGCATTTGCCTTTATTATAAAAATGTAATTATGGTAATTAGTTTTTAAGATAAAAATGTATAATGTACTACTTATAAAAGAAATAATGTAAATGATCTATCTAATTTAAATAATTTCCGGCTGTAGCTGATGTATTTAAAAAATTGTTTCAAAAATACCTTCCACAAAATTGTACATGTCCAAAAAAAATATTTGTCATAAATATTTCAAAAGGATAAGCAAAAGCCCAGCCCAGGCAGGCCCAGCCCAGGCAGGCCCAGGCCGGCCCGGCCCATCTCGGCCCAGCACGACTCAGTACGACCCAGCCTGGCCCAGCCCTGCCAGCACGGTTCAGCCCGGCCCAGTTCGGTCCAGCCCGGCCCAGCCTGCCAAGCTCGGTTCAGCCCAGTCCAGTCCTAGACTTTGCTGAGCTGGTCTGATTTAAATAATCAGTAATAAATATTACCAATATTAAACTTTTATTATTAATTTAATTAATAATGTAATAATGAAAATTAAAAATGGTATGTATGTGAATTTAAAATGTATTTAAAAATTAAGCAACTACAAAATGAAAGGAATGCCATAAAATATACAAAAAAAACACATCATATATATATCCAATATATTTTATTTTATTTTATTTTTTTAAAATATCTAATCATTCATAAGAAATTATGCTTTAAATTGCGTAATAAGGGGTTAGTAATAAAAGAAAAAGTGGCAACTCGACAAAAAGGTTGAAACCTATTCCATCGCAAACAAAACCATCAGACACAAAATGTTTCAAAATAATTTTTTTATAATAGGCAATCATCAGCTGCAGAATTTGATCATATTGTATCAAAAAAATGTCAAAAAATTCCTGGTTCTAAATTGTATTTATACCTTCGTTTCTTCTGGTCAGCCAGAAATTTTAACGCTGACCTTCAGAGAAATATCAAACAAGATAACTTGTAACTTGAATGTACCTTTTTAAGTTTTTACTTTAAAGGCATAAAAGGATATTACAAAATTTTATAATCCTGAGCAACATTACGGCAATCTATAATTTTTTTACAATATTGTGGTAGCAAGACGGATAGTAAACCTTGAAATGAGAAATGCACCTCGCTTTATTTTGAATACAGTTAAGGTTCATTGATCTGAATGAATATTGCATCACTTATTATTCAATTTTGGTAGAATCGGACTTGAAAATATAGATAAATTAATAGTATCAGTCCTAAAATTTAAGGGAGTGTTACAAAATAATTCTATCGTTGGGTCGAATTAAATGAAGTGTTAACTAAGATATCTAATTGGATATAAATATCAACACATCAATCAGTCTTCGTAAGATTAATTCTATGAATAAACGTATGCAAAGAGACATGTTAAAAATGATAGATAAAAACATGTACAATAAAATGTTAAGAAAAAAATTAAGGGTGCCTTGAAATCACCTAAGATAAAGTGTGTAGATAAGAATAAATATAAAAAAATTATCTTTAGTATTGAATAGAAATAATTTGTTTATTGCTTTATTGGACAACTTCACTTCGAATGTTCGTAGCCTCTAAATTACGCTAGAGCTTCAAAAAAATATTTACTAAGATGGCGAATGCACAATACTAGCCCACTGACAATTTCATATCTTAAGACAGAATCATCGATGTAGAATCGGAAATGGAATTCCGTCAATATTACCATGTCATTTATCACATATTTCTCTTTTAAATATTTCAAAAAATATAGCACAGAAAGTAAAGTGCCCGTCCTATTTCAATATAACTATCTGAATCATATTACGCTCATTTCTAAAATCATTATCGCTCTTAAAAGTATTCATTACTCCTTAATAACCATCTCCGTTCACTGCTGCGCAGGAGAATTTCCCCATGCGCGTATCGTTGTAGGCGTTGTAGTGCGCGTAATATCCATAATTGCAATGCCGGGTAGGCGGCTTGGCGACCTTAATACTTAGTTTCTCATATTAGTGGGGTGGCTGTCCGATACTAGTATGTGACATTTTAGTTTCACGTTTAAAAACATCGCTCTGATCCCGCTAGAAGAACAATTTTGAATTGAATCCGGAGCTTCACTATACGCTCCGCCGTTAAGGCCACAAGTCTGTATATAATTCATTACGCCACGGTGAAGATACTACAAATTTGACTTTCGAAATTAGGGTACAAAAGAAAAAGGAAAAGTTTTTTTATTTCCCGAAATAGGTTTTCCCGTTATGATACCGTTCAAACACTTCCATTAGCCATCGTAACTTTTATGTAGGTTTATAACAACAATTAATCAACTCTATTGATTAATCGTTGTACTGATATTAATTAGTATATTGATTGAACCGATATCATAAACATATATCGAGATTTTTGCTAGTATTGAACGTTTTGACAAATTTGTAAGAAGCATTTTATTTAATACAATTCACACAGTATTTTGATTATTTCTACTCAACAGTGAAATTGAAAAATCCTGTATTTGTTATAATGTTTCCAATTATGTTATGAAGTTTTTAGTACCAATGGATTAAATAATATAATTATTGTAGGCGAACTAAGAAAGAAAAACATGTTGTATCAACACATAAATAAAATATGATATATTGCTCTATCATATTTACAGCATATATTTTAAATTAAAAAAAATATGCTATACCTTAAAAAACTGGAATGGATAAAGAGGTGGAGATAATGCCGTAAAGAAGGGACTTTGAACGGTTATGAAATACACCCAATGAGGGAACTTATTTATATTTGAATCACTTTAACTTTGTAACAGAATTATTATGGAATTGTATACAAAATTTCACTCTGTACTGAGATGACTCTATAAGTATAATATTCCCATGTTATTTTAAAAACACTTTTATCAAAATTGACAATAACGGAGATTTTCTTTGAGTGAGATCTATGTTACGGTAGTAGTAGCTTACTTAACCCGACGCTTTTTAAAACATATTTGGATAATTGAATTTTAATTCCTTTCTTATTTGATTTTGTATATTTCCCTAATTTTTGTTAAATATTCTGAGCATAACTGAAGGACGTGGAACTGACTCAATGTTTTTCTTAAAACTTTAATTAAATTTATATTGTAGTCTAACATTTTTTGCGGCGCAGGGAAGCACGGATAAATTGATTAAAATTTACCTGTGCTTAAATTTATTAGAAGAAAATTTGTACCTAACATATTTCTTATATTAGCATACAAACATCGCCCGTTAAAGTGAAATGTTAGCTCAGACAAACGAACTTTAGACACTTGTAGCCTTCTAACATTTTCTTAGCTGACAAGAATGATAGTTGGAAATATATACGATACGAATATTTATATTTATGTACATGATAAATAGGAAATTTACCCAAAATTTTGTTTATGTATTAAAGTAATTTACGATACACTTTTCTTTATCTCTTTTTTATAATGATCCTTAAGTTTTACTTCCACTGTTATTTATTCTGGAAATGATTTTCTTATACCATTGTCACATTAGATATAAGTAGTTCTTAGAGTAAATCTGCTGTTATTCATATTTTCTATTTTTGATTAATGTATTTTATTTATGTTCAAGTTACATTGTGTGTAGTTTAAAGTACTCTTAACTGGAAAATATTATAACTTAACCTTAGCTTGAACTCTGAGCTCAATCACCGTGGTAGTTTCGAAAATTGTCATTCATAAATTTTTAAGTCCACTTTTTTAAGTTTTTTCTACGCAAGAGGAAAAAAATATGATCTAGGTTATTATAAACTTATTCCGCATTCCTGTGAAATTCTCATTCATCTAGATTGATTTAGTGGTTTTTGCATGTCTATTGTCATATTCCAACCGCATCAAATAATTTTAGGTTTCAAGATTACTACCAGGTGGTGATGATTTAAGTTAATGGAGTCATGTTTATTTCCAAACCGGTTTTCCTTATATTGAGATCCATTACATTTTAAGTCGACAAGGTGCATATTGTTCCATTGGAGGGATGGACAAACGCTGTTGAAGCGCAACTTTTTTTCTAAAAGCGTTGTGTGAAATCGTACACGCTTTTCGAGTAAAGAAGGCGGTGGCTTTAATTAGGCAAAACACTTAAGTAAGATTTGAATTGTTTGCCCAATTCGGCATTGTGAGATATTTTAGCAAAATTTTTTTTTGTTAGTTGTTAGTGTGGTTATGAGATATATTTTTCTTTCTTGTGACGTTGGGGAAGTTATTCTGAGCGGCCGGCATCTGGGAGTATAATCTTGATTATAAACATGGCATTCTTTGTGTATGGAGATCTAGCCTTTTATCCATTTTTAGTAATGGATAAAAGGTTAGATTACATATATAGTATATTTGAGAAATATGTTTTAATTTCATAAATATGCTCAAGTGAAATACGCATAAAAAGGTGGTATACAAATGTTTCTTCCCAATTTGTTTTGTAAATGATAACGTGAATAATTCATAAGATATTTTATTTAGCGAAAGAAGATTGTTTCAGCGTTTTAAAACTCATATTTATTGTTATTGGAAATAGAACACAGTTTATTGATGGATGTGCGATTCGTACAAATGTTTATTTTTTGCCGGCATCACTATAGGTCGGTACAATTAGATAAAATTTTCGGACTGTTTAAAAATAGTTTATTTGAATGCAAAATATTTATGGAGATATGATGAAAATCAAGAAATATCTGTTATAGTAATTGGGAAAAAGTATCTGCTCTTCATTAAAAATCTTTAGTGGAGTCTACACCAAAATAAAATATTGCTTTATATTTTCTTTAATGGTTTTTGTGAATCATGCTTTCCTATATATATTGTTTTGTAAGTATATAATACTACTTTGTCGCGTTAATGATGCAAGGTATTGAGTTTCAAGTATGAGTAATAAGATAATTTAGGACTAAGCTAGTAATACCTAACGAAATAAATGACGACAAACAAGCATAAAAAACTATGAACACGTACATAAAAATAATATTTTGTGTACGCCGTGAGCACTTTGTATAGTATTTCCGATTGTGCACTTTGAATAGTAAGCATTATAGTAATCAAATGATTAATCTAATTTTAGCCGAGATCATGAATCTTTCTCCTACTATATTCGAATTCTAAATGAAACATAAATCCTACTCTTCATAGAGACAATAGTTTAAGGTGGAATACTGGATACAGGAATTGACACAGAAAATATTTTTACAATCTAGCCGCATACCCGCCGATAAAGATTATCTTTGGTGAACGTCTATTTTTTTTTACTTTTTGTTACTTTTCACTTCAGTGAAAAAAATTAAAATAGGTTGTAATTTAAGTGACGTACATCTGTAGAAATCCTTGGAGGAGATTGGAAAGTAACATAAAAACAGTTCTACATCGTTAGAACTGGCGAACGCTCAAGTTAAGTTGAGAAATTGAACCACTGGACCATTAAAAATAATCCCTTCTGATGATTATACTGTAATTAATGTAGATATGTACAGACAGCTAATTTTCTTGCAAAATATTAGTCTAAATTTTGAGATAGCTTGTTTAGAGATATGCAGAAAATTTTTGATATAAACACATGATGGTTAACCATTTTCTTGATTGCTGAGCATGATTAACTTCGCGAAAGCAATTATGAATACGTTGCGTTAATAATATCGGCATCTATAATTGGACTGCATATCTATATATCATGATCCACAAATCAATTTATAACTTTCTGTGTATACCCATACATCTCAATGATATATATTTTTTTAATAACTGATATGATTTTACAATAAGCAACTTGCAATGAATATAAAAATGATTTCATTCTAATCGCTTATTATATGACTAAAACTATTAATATCATTACAAAAATACTGCTTTCTATCTCTTATAAATAATTGACAAAATTAGAAAAAAATTTCTAAAATTTTATAGACGCAAATCGCCATGTTTAGATGCAAATTTACTTTAAAAAATATTAATTAAAGTTGAGTGCGAATATTTGAATAGTCCTAAATCTTTTTTGTATTAAACGTAATAATGGCATGTGAAAAAGAATAATTATTTTTACCTAGGTGACTATCAGATTATATTTAAAAGTGAAACATTTTCAAGACAAATTATTATCTACTTTTATTTTTAAAATACCATTGGTAAACGCAATGTAGCCTAACGGTATATTAAGTAAATGAGACACATATAATTAATATCTTTCAGATTTGTGAATATGATATACTGCGGTTCTAAAAGAAAAATCAGATATACATGCAATAGAACACATCGTTTAGTTACTATTATGCATACGAATAGTATTAATATCACATTCAAATATATGTGATTAGCCACAGTTTGCTTTGGTTTAAGAAAAGGGTACATTTTTCTATTATTCACAATCTCCGATAATAATTTTAGGTGGGGATAGCTTACCTTTGAAAGTTTAAAATGTTTATGTGTACCTTAAATTAGCATATTCATGCTAATAAAAGTCCTTGATTTCTGAACTAGAATTTTATTCAAGTTTATATCAACATGATATATTGAGTTTTTAAACAAAACAAGTTAATTTTTTTTTGCGTAAAACCAACAATCGTGATTTTGGTTCTTTAAAGTTAATTGCCTTTGATTTTTTTACATTTTAGTCGAGTATAAAGCCATTGGCTCCCAACGAAGCATTGTAATCTTACTACATTTCATAATAATTAATAAAATTTCTTCATTCTACACTACCAATCTATCCCTTCAAACCTCTATTCACCGCAAAGGTTTCAGAGCGGCATTGAGCCACAAGGCGATGTCGTTTTGCAGGCACACGACGTTTGCTCGTCCAAGCCACCACACCACATTAATGCCGCTTCAATATTAATTACACCGTTACCGACATAATACACTTTCGTTTCCTTGAATAATATCGTTAATAAAATAGCTACATAACAGCCTTGCAAACGTCTATTAAAATATTATCGAATGGACACGCTATGGTGTTACCGTCCTACATTATTTGAAAAATATTCATGAAATGAAAATCTGGTTGTTGAAGATGTTGGTAAATAAATGTCCATTCATAAATTACACTATAATTATTTCACGAAACAATTAATGTAATGACACCATTATAAATACTGGATACTACATGCTTAGGTACTGAATAACATACACGTCTAACACTACGTCTAACGTCGTAACATATGGTATAAATATATATATATATATATATATATATATATATACATATATATATATATATATATATATATATATATATACATATATATATATATATATATATATATATATATACATAATATAGCTCAATTTGTGGGAACGCGGCCAACTTTTGCTGCAAATATTTTTTTGTCGATTATATTCAATACGTTACTTATAGTAATACGAAAACTAATACATTTACAAAAATAGGTAGGCTCTCGGACAATAAAAAAATCATTACCATGTCCCAAGTTAACCATTTTGCAATGTAAGAAAATGGTGACATATCAGTAAAATATAAGTATTTGAACCTTATAAATATTAAATATATAATTTTATTTAATGTAAATGTGGATCTATTTCACACCTTAGACGTATTAAAGTAAGTAACCTTTACATATGTAACATATATGGCAGGAATATATTTTATTCCATCAAACAGAATCAAATTGTTAAATGACTTTAAGATTCGTACATTTTATTGATGTGTTGCCATTACCTTGCGCCCTTCTTCAAATACGGTCGACATAAATATTTCCCCGCGGAAACCAATTACTTTTTACACGATCCTCTCTCACTTGCATCCTGAAATAAATCATAAAATATTTTCCATAAGTTTACGTTTAACTTATTCGGTGAACTTTTTTATTCAATTGTTTATAAATAAGTAATTATCGAAAATACTGGAAGGTAAATGTATCACGTTTATTCTCCGTTAGCCGTTTTACACAACTGATATTATCGTAGCTTGAAAGACTAGTATAGTTATTGTACCCTTCGCGTTGAATTTTATTTGACGCTATTCTATATAAACGGTCCGAGAAAGATAAGCTAAGGTTGATAATGGTCGTAACTAAATTTTCTTAAGAATTCTAATTTGGTCGAGAGCAGAAAAGTTTACTTTTTTATCCTAATTTTTAAAATATTTATGCCTGGAAATATATATAGTGACTTCATCATCAAAATGAAATGCTTTCCCGATAGTAAATACTTCGGCCGGTTCCAGACATCATTCTTCCCATACGCAACGAGAGGAAAAGAGAAAAATTAAATAAACAAAATAAAAACCAATATTCAATGAAAACCGTACAAGTGATCCGAATCGGCTTCATCTTAGCAAGTTGATTAAGTCGAATTAGTGATAATTTTCCGGCCACCCGAGATTCACAAGACCAAATAGAAAGGCGTTTGATTAATATTGTTAAGTCTGAAAAGTTCGTCTGGATGAGTAATGATGAGCATGTGACTTAACTACGTTTGAGATTTTGTTAAATTTCAGAAAATTAATTGATGTTATAAAGAAGATTTGTTGTTGCGTGGGATACCTTTGACTACATAAGCGACATATAAAATAACATGGCAACTAAATTTTTATTTGAGAAAGGAAATATTCAAATTTGTCTGTTTAACCCACATTCACCCACTTAAATCATAATTTTATATATTTCATTAAAAACTTATTTTTGTGAACATAAAAAACATTTCCCAAATATCTATGAATTATTTAATAATATATACATATTAATCTCTATTACCATTCATGGCCAACAAAATTCTGTTTACGCTAAAGTATCTGGTATATACAGGAATATTTCTCAATCAGTGACCAAAATTGAAAAGAATGTTTTAGAGCTCAAATTTAAACATAAATATTTGTTTTCATTCGGAAATAAAAAACAGAAACATCCATTTTATTTAAAAAAAACATGAAATGACTGGTCACCCGAGGTCGTTTTCGAGAATCTGTTAACACTCGTGCGTCGGTCCGTTCACGACCGATTGCGTGAATGTTAACATATTCCGCCTGCAGGCGTGTAACTAAAATTTTACTAAGGCGCGAGTTCTCGAGTAATAAACATTTCTGAGAACTGTTTAAAATCTTGTTGTTATTTATTAATTACGTTTCAAAAAGATCTTTATTATACGTAAACTTCAATACATTAATAGAATTCTCTATTTTTACTTTGTGAAATAAGTATAATTTGTGACATTACGTAACATTGTTATATTTTTGTACCTAGATATACGTAGGTAATCTTAAGTTTACTTTTTGCTTTCATATGTGTCTCTTACAGAAATCGATATTTTTCTTTTGATATTTAACTTAATTATTATATGTTATATATATTCAACTTAATATATTAACTTAATTTTTTCCAGCTTTTAGTTTAGCAATATTTTCGAAGCATAAGTTATTTACCATCTCTGTTTTCTCCCACGCTCAGAAACACGCACTTTGCTACTTAGCGACGTTGATTCCTTCACGCATGTTTGTTGGTTCTCCTTTTTACAGTATTTATTTTTAATCCACCTGTTGAAATAGACAAGATTCAAATTTTCATGTCAAAATGCCAGCAGTATTTTTTAAAATACACGACATCATTATAGTAATATTCCCAAGATCTTTTAATACTTTCATTATTTTAGTGCTTATAACAGATAAAATTCAGTTATATTACTCAACATCCGGAATGGTGAGGTTTTATATTTTTTGTTTAACTGAAAATAAAGTTTTACCAAAATAAAAGTATGTAAAAATCATATATTTGAAAAATGTTACACTTTGAAATTTAATCAGTATATTTAGTGGAATTAAACATTGTATATACATGTATTATATGATCGGAATATAAAATCTCATTTGATGGTATGTTTTGCTAAAAGATATATAAAATAATTTAAAAGTTTTATAAATATTTATTACAATAAACTTTTTATTTCTTCAAGCTTAACTGAGTTTTATAATTTTTTAAACTTTTTAATAAAGAACTGCTTTAATTATTTCTAAAGGTTATTTCATAATATCGTGGCTTGTCATTAATTTATTGTTGCGTAATTATTAAAATTCGACTTTTAGCATTGCCATGTACACTGACAAATTGTACAATCCACATCTATCATTGTATGTCTTTGATCATTTCAAGATATATTACTTATTAATTTTGTCCATCAAAATATTTCAAATATATTCACTTCTTAAGATTAAAGATTAATTAAAATTTTTGACTTTCACAATTGTTTTTGTATTTAAGTTAACATATCCATTCAAGTTATTAAATTTGAAATTACTGAGATTAAAACCTTACGAGACGACAATGGTATAAAATACCCAACATATAAATGAAACTAATTACTTGAATACGAATAGTATCGTAGAATACTAACTTTTAATTAATCCTCACGATAAAATGGTTACAAGCAGTAAGCAAAGCACGTTAAATTAGTTTCGAAGTATTATGACGCTAAGACTTTTAGATTTATTGAAAAATGTTCAAATCAATTTGACATTATCATTTTAATTTTCTGAACAGATTACCGTCAAAAATTTTAATAACGGATGAAAAACTGAATGAGTTATCAGGTTAGGACTAAATATTTTTTTATTTTTACTTTCATCTTTATGTTTCATTATAAAAAATTAATTTAGTGATAATTTTACTGAATCCAACAAATTTGAAACGTATAAAATAAACCTGTTTCAATCTACACCGTTTATTTCCTTATTTAAAATTAATTATGAAAATGATGGAAAAAAGCGGTTTCTTTTTTATCGTGAATAACAGTAAGTTTTAATTTCGTTTCAATAAATAAACGATTTGTAATATTTTAAGTTGATCATTTGTGATAACTTATTTTATACTGTACTAATAACTTTTAAGGAAATTTGGAAAACTGTGTGTCCTTATATGAGTGGAGAGAATCTCTAACTTGTTATTCGATTATTTTATCGGTTCAAATTCTCTCAAAATATTTTTCTTGTAAAGTAATACGATTCTTTTGGATATCTGTATCATAACGTTCGTTATTAGGGACGCTTGTATAACTTTTAAATAATTAAAATTGCTAAATACGCAGGAACTTTCGCTTTTTATAAAAGACTGAAATATATTCAATACATTAGGAAATATTTCATAAAATGCAAGTAAGCTTTTATCAATCCAGCCTTTTTAAAATTTATTTCCCTGTTGCCACGTTATGAACATCACGACGTCTAGCCATAGACCTCTTTATACCTTATCGTTATCTGTTGCTTATCTCAAACTAATCATATCTGGATTACCTTTCTATGAAACGTGTATAAATAAAATTCTCTATTTTTGACTGGTTTTATATCGTTAACCATTTTCAAAATAAATAGAAGAACAAGAAGATTTATGATACGACAAGTATTGGGAATCCTCATAGGAAATCAATAAATTTGGAAAACTTCATTAACACCGCGAAAGTTATAGGCTATAAATTAAGGGAAAAGTGACAGAGTTTGTTTTCTAAATGACAACAACTTATACATGAAATACAAGATATACTTTTCTGCCCATTTTTTACCGTAACAAGTGAATGGAACAACTGAAGATAAACAGACGGCTGGTAAATAAAAATAATAAATATCGGTTAAGTCCAAATATTTCGCGTAATATTATTTTATTTACAACGTAAGAAGCGTTAACTAAATGAAATATGTATATATATGTTGCAATTAAAAAATATATTCATTGAACTCTTAATTTTCCCTAAATAATCCTACTGTACGCTTAGCAGTGAAAACCTTAATAGACTTTTCGTCTCGTTTGTAGTTCTACTGAAATGTCAATGGCAATCGATCTACGTTATGAATCATTTTTTAGTAAGGTAAGTGAGCTTAATAATGTTATAATAAAATCTACAAATAATCAGAAACATAATAAAGGCATTATAGTGCATGCCTCAGAATTTGAAAATAACAAGAACTAAAATAATCAGAGACAGTTCTCATTTTGAAAATGAAAGATATACGCTGTATCACCTTGCATAGTTTTTATTCTAATAGTAATTATTTTTCATCGTATTAATTTCCCTTGTATATTATAGTGTTTTGATTTTTCGAAGCGTAAATAAAAGCCAGCCTCTATATATTAATCCCGAAACACAATTAAGTAACAATTTCAGTGTTAACGTAAATTATTGCTTCTAGAAATGAAATTTGTGGTTCCTGTTGGTAATAATACAATCTATACACTGCTATATTCATATATAACTAGGAATGGTTTCTAGTTATATATGAATATAGCAGTGTATCGGTACACGGCTATATTCATATGTAACTAGGAATTGATTCGGAAAGAGCTATGAAATAAAAACTAAAGAAACAACACAAAATAACCATTTTTTTGTGAGGGATGTGATGTATACATTTAGGCTAAAAATTATGATAAGGAAAACAAAATATAATTTTAACTATAACTATTACGGTCTTAAAAAAATTACCATTTTAAGCACATTAATACTCGTAAAATTAATGAAGGCAAACGGTTACAATTGTGCTCCAAAATTGCACAAAAAAGAAAATGAAGGCATAAAAACTAGTTGCGAACGTAATCCGCAAACAAATTTAAATAAATTCTCAGTATTATAAAATGAAAATAAAAAAAGACAGACATGGAACCTGCTCAAGTTAATGGGGCATTGTGGAAATACTTTACATTACCTTATTCGCATAGACAAAGTAATAAGAACGCAAACACTTCTCCGACGTGATAATGTGGGCCAACGTGTATTTACTTTGTTAAGATTATACTTCTGTGTAAGAGTTGCTTTAGGCAAGCATTTGTTTGTTGCGCGGAAAATTGTTATAAATTGTTTAAGCTTTCGCTACAGTGTAGAGGGATGATTGAGGCCGCTTGAAATAATCTCTCAATTATCAAAGTAAAAATTATTGCGAGTTTGAGTTTAAAGTCGATATTGGCCTTTCTCTTTAATAAGATTTACTGTTATCTCAGTGTGTATTAAAATTTCAGGGTGAGAAAAAATTAAATGACGCATCAAAGCGATATTTGTACGTTACATTGATAATATAATCATTGTGCATATCATTCACATAGGAGAACTTTAAACTCTTCCATGCTAATTTTGCCTATCGTTTTGTAAGCACGTTCAGTTTTTCGTACGCCGGCGTAATTTTTTTTTAAAGGCTGAAAATGTATTGCCTTTTTCTAGAAGACGATAGCATCATCATATATAGTTTATATTTTAATCTAGATTACATATAATTTATTATTATATATAAAATGGCATTATAATCACTTCAGCCTTCTGAACGAACATAAATGAAAAAATAACAGAATTCATAAATAGAATTAAATGTAATTGACCATTGCATAACAATTTTGTTAAGTTTTGAAAATTCATATGTTCACACGTATGAACAGATTTGCAATTTCACATATGTTTTCTGACTTTCATACGCACGTACGTATGTATTTACATATGAGTGTGCGTGTGTATGTGCGCATTGATTTACGGCTACGATATATTACAGGTAACCTATTCGTAACGATAAAGAATTAGGAAAATATATAGCCGTGAATCGGACTTGAATACAAAATTACGTAAGATATATAAAAGCTAACTATTACCAGTTTCAAAAAATTGACTTACACTCATCATAAATATATCACCTTCTGGTGCGAGCGCGATCAGTTGATTCAGAGTCGAATACCGCCAGAAACCGGAGAGTTCCGGTGTAATTCGTTTATAGAGTTTGGTATAGCAAAGAGGTGATGGATGTTGGAAATTATCGGCGCGTTTGACACCACCTTTACCGTGTTTCAAGCAATTTGACACTTTTCTTAATTATATGCCGAATCCAAAGACCCATATTTAAAGGCAAACATACCAGTGAACATATTTTAATTTAAATCAGATCTAAATACATGACATGATTTAGATTAGAAAATCAAAAAATACCAGTTACTAAATACGTGAATTTTTGCAAAGTTGTATTTAAGTATAAATGCATTTTTGGTGCTCTTATTTTTATCGAGTTTCGAACAAAGCAATCAAGACTAAGCGGCTATTCAAATATTAACATTTACTAAAACTGCAGTATAATTTGTTTAAAATAAATATATTTAAATAAATTTTTTTACCAAAACATTTTATTTTTAAAAAATGAAGATTCGATGTAATAAGACAGAAGTTCTAAGTATAATAAAAGTTTTAAGTATAGAATAGCTAAGTATAATATTAACAGAAGAGTTTTGAGTTATGCAAAGATAAAATAAACGGGCCCATTGCCGGTCTGGCTCTGAAGTGTTAAATATAGCAAATTTAATATATATATATATATATATATATATATATATATATATATATATATACATATAAATATTTGTATATATGAAGGTATACTACCTAAACTAATGAAACATTATACATAGACCCTTACAACTTGACTTTTGGAATAATATTCCTATTATTTCAGAAATCGTTTTTCACCTCCCCCTAAAATTTCAAAATGTACACAAATAGGAAGGATTTATTGTTACGTTATGAAGACTAAAATTTAATGCTGTTAATGTAAAATGGGTTGAAGTATAAGCTTCGTAAAAATATTGACTTATAATAGTAACATATTACTGATAGTTGTAAGCTTTCTTGTCGTACTTTTAAATACTTTTACCAGTAGTGGTACGAATGAGGCGATGTGGGAAGTTACATTTCTCCCAGTGTTATTATGAATAATTTTTAAAAATTGCCGAATTTTGAAGCGTTTTAAGTATCAATAATAACAAAAGATTGAAGCGTTTAAAAAATTATATATATAAATATATATATATATATATATATATATATATATATATATATATATACATACATATATATATATATATATATATATATATATATATATATATATAATGAGTAATGATAGTAATAGGCCATAGTAATTAGGTTATGTCAAAAAAAATGTTTTCTTACGAAATAATATTTCATATGTGAAACATCATACTTGTAGAAATATATAATTTTTTTTATTTAAACTGTAGAAAAAACTCAGTGTATTGTATATCATTTATGTCGTTAGTCACGTGTTAATTTATTTTTTTTCATTTAGATACTAGTAAATGTTAGTACTCTCAGTGTTATCAAAAGATTTAAAAATATAGATCACTGTCTAAACGCACATCACAACCGTCTAAAAGTCCCATCCCAATTATTAATACAAACTTCATCTTTACGGCCCGTAATTGCCAATATCCTGCCGCAGATAAGAATATTATGCCCCATCTATTTCATCCTTCGCGTGATACGAAATAGTTTTAGGGTTTCAAGGAAAAAACTCCGCCGTCCTCATCACCTGAACCGCTTTTGCCGCCGTTCAGTCTGATGCCGTTCAATCACTCGGTAAATTCGATCGCTTAAATGGACGCTGAGAAAATCATAAGCCTTAACGGTGTCACTGAAAATTGCTTTAAATCGACCAAGATAGGCAAATAAAGAGCCTGACTGGTGAACTGGAAGTAATGATAGAACTTATTTTTGTGCATAAGTAAGTTGCCATGGGTTAAAATGTTTGTTGTATGCTAGGAAGTAAAGGAAAATTTTAACGGTGGTAAAGATTATTTTATTATTTTTATTGATCTTATAAAAATAAAATTAATTAAAATTAAAATTATTATTTGATCGGCCAAGCAGCTGCGAACATCGATGAATTAAACTTCTCAAAAATGAAAACAACAGCTTTACTCTTAGAAATATTTTGAATATTAAATTACGAACCAGTTACATGTAATACTTTGACTTTATGTAACCAAGAAATTGCAATTACATGTTTATTATGAAATACGGTTCACAACATTAATTTATATTCGTAACAGTTCAATCGGTCAATGTGGCTAAAAATTTAAAAAAATATAATGTATGAAAACACCATTTTTAATACACCTATACTGGATTAAGTCGGGAATATATGAAGGCAAATAAGTATTAAGTCACAAATTTATTGTAACAGATAGAAAGTATACAAATTGCCACTATTATTTCAGACTATAGATGACATCTTGCTTCTAAAACTACGATGAGAAACTTTTAAATACGAATGAATCTCATATAACGAGTATTAGTACGTACAGAACTCTAGATAGATATAAATATTAAACCATAAACAGTAGTGTCATTAAATTAATTACTAATATATGTATTACTTTATGTCATTTAAACGTATCGCTAATGTGCCTTTTACGTGTTTAAACATGTGGTAAAAATAAAAAAATTGTGACATTTAAAATTACTGCAATAATTTTCTAATAAATTTTAGATACATTTCTCGTAATTTTGGTTTTTCGTAATTTTGTTTAAAAATTTTGTAATTTTTTATAAAAATAGTTTTAGAATCCTTATCTCTTAAAATTGTATTTTTAATGATAAGTAAAACTAAAAAAAAACGTTATGTGTGTGTACTTACTTACGCGCGTTAGAAGTTACACTGCCTTGGCATATAACAAGAATAACTTTATTTAGTACGAAACTAATTAATGGAAATAAAATAATAAAAGAACTGGAGTGTGTTATAAATACGATAGCTGATACCTAAATTCAATTAACTAATAAAATTTGGAAAATAAATGTTATTTTGCAGATAAGTGACCTACTATTTTATTTTGCTGTTAACATGCCTTATCACCGCGATAAATTTCAAGTTTTTTTACGTTAATCAATTTTTAAGAAAAAATCTGAACACGTGAATCATCAAAAAGTTTCTGTTTTGTAGGGAGCCCTAGAAACCATGTGTGTCTGTATATTTTATAATATCAGAAATTATACTTGTCCCAGTTATATGAATTGTTTTTAAAGAAAAATTAATAATAAATTTAAACTTAATGAAGTTCAAGTTCATTATACGGTGTCCATGAAAACTAAAAGCATGATGAAGTTCACTTAATTTCCAGTGGAGCTTTGTAGTCCACTAATCCATCTCTAATGTCAAAAAGGCACATTAATGGAAACAGGGGCGAGATGACCAGCCCAAACATTAATTAGAGGTCATAAATTTAAATTAAACTCTATAAAGCTTCAACGTTACTAACTCCACAGCTTAATACATGGACTATATCGGAAATGTTAACTTGAGATGAGCGCACTCGTACGCTTAAGTTGTAAATTTTATATTTATTGGCCAGCGCAAACAATGAACTTGCGGTCGGGTTATTGAACGTTAAATTTGAGGGTTACTACTTTCAAGTATTTTAAGGTAGTAAGCCCATTTTCCAGGACTAAGTATTTGCGTTAAAAACTATTTTTTTAAATGCGATAATAACTTAAGAATGTTGTTTATTTGAATATTCACATTTTATAACGCATTGCAAAATATTTACATAATTTTATACTATACAGAAAATGTGTTACAGCCAACTATACAGAAAATGTCTTACAGCCAAGTATATATAAAAATATTTTCATAAGAATATCTTCTCATCGATTGTATTTATTGTCTAAGCCACGATAAATTATTAGTTATCTAATTTAACATTTTAATGTGTACTCTTCTACTTATTAATAGCATGAAACAGACGAATCAGAAATAACAGGTTGTGATCCCTTCAGGGCTGTTTAAGTATTTAAAAACTGATAAAGAGTTTGAAGAACTTGTTTGGGATATATTTACTTCTTCTTTCGGAAGATTATTAAAAAATATTTTTAAAAAAGTATTTCATTTACCAAAAAAATTTTTTTTAAAAAAATTCATGCTTCGAGTATATATATTTGTCTCAGAAAAACATATTAGAGGTCACTTACCTTCTTATCATTACATATTGGTAAGAAGAATTTTTTCGACAATTTTATATAGTTAAATATATTAGGAATATGCGTAAAGAATATGGCAGATATTCCTTCTTGCTGTTACGGTCTTACTATTTATATACGTTTCAGTGCTTTGATTTGTTTTCATTTTTATTTTTTTTTCTTCAGATAGTGTACAGGTGGAAACAAACTTTAAAGCAAGTGTATTATTATTTAATTATTATGTGGTGCTCTTTTTTAAAAAAATATTTAAATCACCTTACTTTGGAGAACCATTTCTATTTATTAATTTTCGCCGAAAATTTTTTTATCTTGAAAACCCGTAGAATGAATTACTCATACATCCCAAATTGTAACTTGATCGATTACATGTTGGTTGGTGCACAATCACCTGCGAGATTTAATCCAGGGAAATAAACACAATCAGAAATCCAGTAAGTACAAGAGTTGTAAAAATGGAACGTTTTTTCTTTTTTTTAATTTTATGAATTCTTCACATATTTGTTATCGAATATGTGGTGCGTAGTTTATTTGTATTTGATTGAGAAACATCAAAAGAGCAATAGGTTTGTAATTACATTAAATTTAGTACAGAAAAATTTTGATACTTAGTAGTAAACATTTGATGTCATTGGTTACGTTTGTAATATGAAAAAAAATATTTTCTTACTCAACATTTTGAATATAAACTTGGAATGACGTCACTTTGAATTAGTTAAAGAATTATCTAAAATAAAACGGAAACTTTTCAAAAAGGTTTACGGATTTTTTCAGCGGAAAAAGGCCTAGGATATATATTGAACATACTACCCTCCACACTAAAATCATATTGAGGCAAGTTAAATTCCTCATAAATATAATGAGATAGATGGAATATATCTAGTCGAGTAAAAATATTAATTTTGCTTTAAATTAAATTTCGTAGGTATCTACAATTGTCGTAGACCACTACGTGAGTAATGATAAGGGTTGTTTCGTACACACACGCATGCACACACACACACACACACACATACAGAGACACACATACACACACCTATATATATATATATATATATATATATATATATATACGCGTTTATATGTGCTACGTGCGTGGGTTCTTGCGTGAGTGCGAGCGTACGTGCATGCATGTGTATGTGTGAGCAAGCATCTATAGTGTGTCAAAAATTGTCCTAATTTCCAGAAAAATTAGTTTAATGCCAAATACGCCGTCGTTGGTTTACAATATTTAGTCATGTACTTGGAATTACCCCAAAGAACATGATTTAAATCAAATTCGAGTATGCTCTATATGTTGTTAATTTAACCACGGATATATAATTGAAACACAAGGAAGAATAAAAGTTTCTGGGACCTTAAAAAACGTTGAAAATATTTTGGAATCAAAAAAACCAAAAACAAAAGTTGCATTCTTTTACTCCCGACAATATTAAAGAGAAAAATATTAATTCATGTACGTGCGTACATAGGTAATTAAAAATTCAGATAAAATATATTTTCATAAATTTGAAAAAATGATTATAAGGAGATAGCTTTTTAATTGATTAGTTCTCTTTCAGTTAGTAAAGGAAAATGTTAGGAAAATCAGTTGTTAAATCTCAAATTTATTTTAGTATTTTGTACAATAAGCGTTAATGAAGTGGAGTCCAGTGACGCGGAATTTCCAAGTCCCACTTATCATAAACTGATGGATATCTTTTAAATAAAGAACGACATTTCCACTTAATAAGTGATTGACTTATTACAACATATTGCGCACAGGGAGAAATTTGATGTTTGACATGTAACAATTTATATTTTTTTTCAATAGATACATTAAATTTTAATGTCACACTTATTGCGGGAAATTAAGGTAAAAAACACACGCTATTTGTACATGTTCTCGGCTGACGTAAAAGAACCAAATTCAACTAGGCTATATACAATACATCGAGTGTGAGTGGTCGGATGTCGACCACTGGGTGACGACTAGTTTATGTCATTCATTGAGTTTAGCAAAAAGAAAATACGCTGTTAACTGATAGGGGATTCTGAAACTTGTGTTATAAAATAAACTGTAATAATGATGCACATGTATCAGTATAAAAGCTAAATCTAGAGAAAAGTTTATATCTTGTGTAGCTTCTTAAGTTATTCAGCTCCAATTGAATGATAACAATATCACATCCATACATATCCTCTATGCTATAGGATGATGACAGTTTCGTTTCAATAAAATAAATTCTTTTTTGAAAAATCCTGAAAACCATGTAAAAAAACTCCCTTCTTTATAAATAGAGTATAATTGACAATCATTTTTATTATCGAAAAAAATTTTTATCGCTAACAATTTGTTTTGAACTTAATAATGAAATATTCTTCTGTAGATCTCTTTCCACCAGAAAATATAAGGAGGCGTCATTAGTAAAATAATTTCTCTTCAAGTTATATTATCTAATTGATTATTTTTGAACATAATCGCAATATATATGTGCTGTATGATAAGTTAATTTTTATTAATGTATATTTTTACGAAACATTTCTATTTTTGACTTAAAACTTTTTCTAATATTACTTTTAGAGCGTACAGAATAAATACAATTATTTTTGCGGCTACGCGTCTGATGCAATACGTCGAGGGTTACAAAAAAAACGTAAGGTAAATAATTGAACATAAAAAATTGATTGTAAATATTAAACATTTTTCTATTGCTAAACAACTGTAATATTTTGTTTAATACTCTTTACTACAAATTACTTAATAATATTTGCTTGACGTAATTCACTGCGCCGTAATGAGTTTTATGTATAAGTCGTAAATTGCTCACACTTGCGTAAAGAACGTGTTAACCAAGGCAGTTAGGGTAGAAGCGTTAACTACATAAGCTCATTAGTTTGATTTATGTATTGTTTAAACCTCGCTCGGTCCACTTAGTTATCACTTTCGGCCTCATAGTCAAATTATTTGTGTTGGGCTTTGATTGGACGAGGGTGGTCGATGAATAAGCGCATTATTCTAATTTCACTTTATGACACGCGGTTTTTGTCAAGACAACGAATTATAAATTAACCTAATATAATATGTATAAGTTATGAAAAAATGACTCTTATAAAATAACATATACTTTAAATACGATTAAAATATAATAATGGCTCAAATATTAGTCAGCGATTTGGACTTTAATTTTTGTGCACATAATAATACATTTCTTAACTTTCTGCATAGAATAAAGTTTTACGAATATTATTAATGTGATTAGAATATGAAGTAAAATTGGTGTAAATATATATATATATATATATATATATATATATATATTGGTGTATATATATATATATATTTAGAAGTTATGTATATATATATATATATATATATATATATATATATATATATATATATATATATATATATATATACATAACTTCTAAAATATTTGCTTCATAATTGTATTTTTTCCTTACTTTCATGTAATCTGTGGTGAAATGTGTTATCTCTGTGGTGTAACTTGTACGGTAATATTTTCAATGAAAATACTTGGAACGTATATATTTACTACTTTGCTTTTCCAAGCGAATGAAATCCTTTCTAAATGCAAGATGTGTTCAAAACTGTGAGAACATTACGAATGTGCTGCTAAAATATGTTGACAAGGACGTAAATATTGAAATCGTGCTACGTAAAGGCCACGGTAAAATTATTAGAGAAATTATTAAAGTAAGTTAATTCATGAAAAGCCCAAATTGAATTAAATTGAATTAATTTTATCAACAACCAGTATAATAGCGACGTCATTTTTTGACAGATAATAATAATTTGTGTCGTTCATGATTATTTAATTCGCTTGTCGAATTCGGTTAAAATTGTATAAGATAATAATTATGAGAACTTTACTTATCAGTAAATAAATTGCAAATATTAAGTTAGTTGTTTAAATATATATTTATTTTTGCTATATTTCCCCGACAACTGACTCATAAAATTCTTCATATTTCACTTATTGATCTTCTGTGTCATAACAGCGAATGTTGGAAGTTCCTTAAGCCATACCCCTTAGTAATATAATTTCAATAGCTTCTCATTAATAAATACAATGATTGCCATTTTGATAATAATGGTGTCAAAACAAAATATTCAATTATAATTTTTGATATAGTTATATGTCGCGGATTGTAAATATATATACACATAATTTTTTGTATACTGCCAAGTACAGCGCTAGACAAAAAAATAACTGTGAATTTAATATTTTATACGATAACATAATATATATTTTATGGAGTATGTACTGAAATATATTCGTATATATATAGAAAAAAAATATTCACCAGAAATATGTTGAAATTTGTATATTACATGCTTATTTCTTATTATATTCACAATAAATTTATTGTTAGACATTACGCAATTGACACACAAAGGAAATAAAAAAATTTTTATTTTAACAGTCTTAAACGTGAAATAAAAACAATTGTCAATCATGTTAACTTAAAATGTTTCACGATCTTTAAATCTTATTATCTAATTTAAAGTTCTTTTTTTAATTTATAACTATCAACTTTTGCATTTGCCTTTACTGTAAAAACATAATTATGGTAATTAATTGTTAAGATATAAATTTATTATGTACTACGTATAAAAGAAAGAATACAAATGTTACTTCCATAAAACATGTATATGTCCAAGAAAAAATATTTGTCATAAATATTTCGAAACAATAAGTCCAGCCCAGCCTAGCTCAGTCCAGCCCAGCCGGCCAGGCCAGGCCCGGCCCATCCCAGCCCTGCCCGGCCCGGCCTAGTCAGGCCCCTTCCGGCCCAGCCCGGCCCAGCTCGCCCCGACCCAGCCCATCCCAGCCCAGTTCGGCCCAACCCGGCCCAGCCAGGCCCAGCCCGGTCCAGCCCGGCCCAACCCGGTCTTAATTTAAATAACGAACAATAAATATTATCAATCTTAAACTTTTTATTATTAATTTATTTAATAATAAAATGATAAAAATGAAAAAAAAGTATATGAATTTAAAATATATTTAAAAATTAGGCAACTAAAAAATGAAAGGGGTGCCTAGGGGTGATAAAATATAAAAAAAATATATGTCATATAGTCAATATAAATAGACTTTATAGTTTCGTGAATATTGGTACCAAATTAGCAAAATGTAATAGTTTAAATTGACAGGTTAAAAATATTCAATTTTGATAATTAAGTATAATTTCCTTAACTTGATTTTTTTTCAGATATGTCGTCTTTAATGTATATATTCTTTGAAAACCTATCAAAAAATTGTCAAAAAGTTCCTGGTTACCGCATTTATACTTTCGTTCCTTCTGGCCAGCTTGAAGTTTTATCGATGGCCTTCAGAGAAAAATCATACAAGATCCAATTAATACTGAAATAAGAAAACGAATAACTAGGACTGAGGATGACTGCAACGAAACCTGAGAAGTCTTGCTGTTGATATTTCCAGGCAGGCCTTGTATTATTATCTGGAAAGGCAAGGAAGCGCTGAATAGTATGCCTGAAAATAATTTAGTGGCGTACAGCGACAGGTGAGGCAAGGAGATGGAGAAAATTGTGGGATATAAAAAACTATTCAAAAATCGTAAGAGCACAATGTTTTAAATAGAATGACTCGGTTTTAAAGAAGGTAAAAACATTTAGTTTCTATAAAAAATACATGTAGTCCCAAATTCCAAGGTGTTGTTAATCCATTAAAAACTTGCATTTCAGTGAAAGACCTTGTAAAGTAACCGCTGAGTAAAAATTAGCTGACATGTCCGAAATTTCGACTTCAAAATTCGTTCTCCTAATTACTTTCCATACTTCTGACAGTTTTATACATGACTATTCGAAACGCATAACCCCAAAATAAAAAGCGTACCCTTGTTTGGATAATGATATTATATACCTCCTATTAATAAATAAGATGCCCGACAATGGATTAAGTAATACAATCTAGAGACGAATAATGTTTTCACGGATTGTATTAATTTTTATTACACTAACGAGGATTACAAGACGCACCGAGTTATACGTTTCGGAAAGGTTTTGCTCTAAACCGTGACACACTAGCGATATATGACGGCAATCCAATGATCCAAAATAATGAAATACATAAGATTGATATCGTTATTTATATTTTTATTTGACGTAAACTTACTCGAAGTTTGCGTTAAATGCTACCTAGGTCAGAATATTTTTAAATGGTAAGCCATAAAATTATTCAGAAGTCCGTTTGTAAAGTGTTAATTGGTTTGAAAATGATTGAGCCTGAAGTTTAAATTTTAAAAATCCTTCTATTTCAAAATATAAGTAATATAGCATTAGTTTCACAGAAATTTCTTTTTTTATATTTTTTAAAATATTTTTATAGCATTAGTTTCACAGAAATATCACTTTTATTTCAGTCTAATTACAACGGGTGCCTGAATAAATTGTTTAAACATTGTTGGTATGGTTATGGAAATATAACAAAATTTTTTTTTAATTTAAGCTACTACTACATTCGATAAGTTAAAATTAAATATTCTTTAATATAAATTTAGAAAAGAAACTTAGAAGAGATACCGTACTTGATAAAGCAAGATATATTTTTTTACCCTTTTCTCATTTGTAGAAATGTACATAATTTTTTAAGTTTTTATTTTAAAGGCCTAAAAAGAAATTGTAAAATTCTATGATCCTGAGAAATAGTTGGGAATTCTATAATTGTTTTACTGATACTGCGGTAGCAAGAGGGATAGTTAAGTCTTGCAATGAGAAATGCACCTTGCTTTATTTAAAAACCATGCAGGTACATTGATCTAAATGAGCATTTCATCACTTACTATTTAATTTTGAATCGGACATGAAAATATAAATAAATTAATAGTAACACTCTTAAAACTTAAGCGAGTGTTACAAAAAATTTCGATAGTTGAGTCGAATGAAATGAAATGTTACCTAAGATATCTAACTGGATAAACATTCTTTGTAAGTTTAATAGTATGAAGAAACGCATGCAATGAGACATGATAAGAATGATACATAACAATAAATACAATAACATTTTAAGCCAAAAATAAAAGATAAGTGCCTTGAAATTCCTCGCAATAAAATGTGTAGATGTGAATAAATAATAAAAAATTATCTTTAGTATTGAATAGATATCCTTTTTCATGGCTTTGTTGGACAACTTAACTTTGTATATTGGTAGCGTAATGTAGAGGACATTACGCTAGAGCTTGACAAAGTTTTGACTGCGGACGAACGGATAATACTAGTTCACTGATAATTTAATATTTCAAGATAAAATCGTCAATGCAAAATCGGAAACAGAATTGCGTCAATGTTACCACGTCATTTATCACATATTTTTCTTTTAAATATTTCATGTAATTTAGCACAAAAAGCAAGGTACACGTCCTATATCAATAATTACCTGAATCATATTACGATCATGCGTTTTCAAAATCATTATCGCTCTTAAAAGTATTCATTACTCTTTAATAGTGATCTCTGTCTACTTCCGGGCATAAACTTTGCCCCATGCACGTATCGTTGTGGGTAATGCCCATAATCGGAATGCCGGACAGGCGGCTTGGCGATTTTAATACTTTCTTTCTCGTACCAGTGGAGCTGCTGTTTCACACTAGCGTGTAACATTTTAGTTACAAATTTAAAAATATTACTCCAACTCCGCTTGATGAACAAACTTGAATTGAACCCAAAGCCCTACTATACGCTCCACCATCAAAGACCATAAGTCTATATATAACTTATCACACCACGGCGAAGATATTAGTGCACAAAAAAATTTGATATTCGAAATTAGTGCACAAAAGAAAAAAGAAAAGTTTTTTGTTCCCCGAATTCAAATTATTTTCATAGGATATTTTTAACGGGAACAAGATCTCCTTTAAAATATTTTATTTGTGATAGAATTAAAACACTTTTCCGTTAGCCATAGTAGCTTTTATGTAAGTTTATAAAAAAAATTAATCAATTACATGGATTAATGGTCTGTGCTGATATGAATTAATATATTGACTGAACCGATATGTTGAGATTTTTACTAGTATTGAACGTTTTGACAAACTTCTAAGAAGCATTTCACGCAGTATTGCGATTATTTCTACACAACAGTGAAATTGAAAAATATTGTAAATGTTTTACATATTTTCAAATATATTAAGAAGTTATTGGTACCAATAGTAGAGAAAATAACATAATTACTGAAGGCGAACTAAAAAAACACATGTTTTTCAATACATTAATAATCGAGCAATTTACCATATTTACAGCATATATTTAAAATTGAAAAAAAAAAAACAAAATATGCCATACGTTAAAAATCTGAAATGGATAAAGTGGTAGAGATTATGACGTTAATAAGGTACTTTGATTGGTTATGAAATGTAGCCAACGAGGGACCTTGTTTATATTTGAATCATTATGGAATTATACATAAAATTTCACTCTATACTGAGATTACTCTATAAGTATATTATAATATTCCCACGTTATTTTAAAAAAAACTTTCTTTGAAATGGATCATAACGGGCATTTTCTTTGAGTGGGAGCTATGTTACGGTAATAGTAGCTTACTTAAGCCGAAGCTTTTTGAAACACATTTGGATAATTGAATCGTAATTCTTTTCTTATTTCATTTATTATAATTCTCTAATTTATATTAGATATTTTGAGCATAACTGGTGGGCGTGGAATTAACTTATGGTTTTTCTTGAAACTTTAATTAAATTTATGTTGTAGTCTAACATTCTTGCTTCGTAATCAATTTATATGTGATTAAAATTATTACAGGAAAATTTGTTCTTAACGTATTTTTCCTCATTAATTTTAAACGAATCATAATTTATTTATAAAGTATTACACATGACGTAAATAATCAAATATTGATTTCATTGACTGACAACAAGAACTTCTATAGTCGATACTGATTTAAATGGAAGTTTGAAGGCTTCTACTTTTCTGAGCACCATATATTAAATTTTAAGACTACTTTGAGCAGTGGAAAAATTGTAAATAAATGGGTATATTTACAATACAGGTAAAGTTGTATACCAAACGTGAATATTTCAAGGATTTTCGTGAAGTCATTTATATAATATATGTAAACTATCATAGACAGGTATTCGTTCTAAATTTGCTTTTATTGGGCAACAAAAAATATATTTGTTTCCGTTATCGATACTTTGCATTTTTTGACTATGTTAGCATACAAATTTTGCCCGTTAAAGAAAAGTGAAACGTTAGCTCAGACAAAAGAACGGTGGACTTTTTCCATTTTTCGACAATAGTTTTCTTATCTAACAAGTACGATATTTGGGAAATATTTACGATGGGAATATTTATATTTATGCACATGATAAATAGGAACTTTACACATTTTCTTTATTTGTTGTGTGTTCTGATAAATAAATATATTTGTAAAATGAAAACGCAATAACAAAGAGTATTTCAGTAAACACTGTATCGGGTATTAGCTTCGATTTTAATTTGAACCCGAGCATAATCCTATTCAAAGTACCATTCAAATCGATGATGAAAGTTTTGCATGTTTTTTGTTCAACAGACATGAAAACAAACCTTACAGAAATTCTACTAAAGTCGGATTTTACTCAATTTCAAATACGTCTTGATGCAAAATTTAAACAAAAAATTCAAAATACAAAATTACATCGCAAGGTTTATTATAATGACATTGGTAATTCAAGAAAAAATAATATAGCTTTGATAGTAGAATATATAGTTGTTTATATTGTCCATAAGGTATAAATATACCTTATATCGATTAATCGATTAATATTGACTAATCGAAGGCAATATTTTAATAAGCGGACTCTTCTAATCATCGATTCTAAGTGACTATGTGGCGAGCATGTCATCAAGTCCAAGTGACGATGATAATTACAATCTAAGAATACTTTGAAACGGTAAAAAAATTTAACCACTACTCAAAATCAATGGTATTAAATTGTCTATTGTCACATTCAAACTGCTTCAAGTCATTTTAATTCATAAGATTACCTCAAAGTGGCGAGGATTTAAGTTAATGGAGTCATGCTTATTTCCAAATCGGTTTTCCTTATGTTGAGATCCACTACATTTTAAGTCGATGAGGTGTGCGTTGTTCCATTGGAGGGATGGACAAACGCAGTTGAAGTGCAATCCTCTTTTGCTAAAAGCGTTGCGTGAAATCGTGTACCCTTTTCGAATAAAGAAGGCGGTAACTTTATTTAAGCAATCAACTTATGTAAGTTTCGATTTCGAGGGATGTTTTAACAAAATGTTTTTTTTATTAGTTATATATTGGCGTGGTTATGAGATCCACTTTTTTCCTGTGACTTTGGGCAAGTTATTCTGAGCGACTGGCATCTGAGGGTATTAGCTAGATAACAAACATGGCCTTCTTTCAGAAGTAATGGAGAAAAGGCTAGATTAAATCTCTAGCATATTTGAGAAATGTGTTTTAGTTTCATAAATATACTCAAATGAAATATCTATAAAAAGGTGGGATACAAATGTTTCTTCCCTATTTGTTTTGTAAATGAAAACGTGAATATTTCATGAGATATTTTATTTAGCAAAAGAAGATTTTTCCTGCGTTTTAAAATTCGTACTTATTATTATTGGAAATATTTATGGATTATTGGTGTATTATTATTGGTGTATTGATGGATATGCGATTCGTACATATGGTTATTTTTGTGGTATCACTGCAGTTAGGTATAATTAGATACAATTTAGAGTGTTTAAAAATATTTTATTTCAATACAAAATATTTATGGAGACATGATGAAAATTACGAAATATCTATTTTAACTTGGTTATCAAATCAATGTTGTAAAATTAAGTTTGATTGATAAGTTGCTCATGGAAATTAATTGTATTTAAATTTAATTATAACTGATTAAAATTGAATTATTTATTTAATTGAATTATAATATTCTATTTAAATCTCAGGTTCTATAAAATTACATTGGAAGTAGGACCCATTCTAAATCAACCTTATAGACATGCCGATACTCGAAATGGTTTGTATTTCTTGGCCAGTGTATGTGTCGAAATGTAGTGAACATTTCGATACAGTTGGAGATATGTAAAAATTACAATAAGTTTAAACGTTTACTTACGATATGAAATCAAAATATTTATATAGATATGACAAAAATGACGAAATCTTTATTCTAACTTTGTTTCGTAAGAAATGAATTATGTTTAAGTTTAATAATTATTAGCTAAAAATATATTAATATATTAAAAAATAAGCGTTTTCATTTTTACCTCAGGTGCGATCCGTTTCAATTCGGGCCCAAAAAACATCTTAACTTGTGACATGTTATTAAATTTCATATGTCGTCTGACATGTTATTAAATTTCATGTGTTAAAATTCGAGGCAAAAAATATACTCGAATTTTTTAGTTTCGTCTATAAAAATTCTGTGCCCGAGATATGGGCCTCCAAAAATGGCATATCCATATTTCTGAAAAAGCTCAATATTTTGGATTATTTTTTTTTTAAAAAGATAACACTTTCTCATTACAATGGTATTATCAGTTTGGAAATAAGTATCAAAGTTCTCTTGTAGCCGCCCTAATTTTCTTTTTGTTCTTTTAATCTTATTTATTTTAATTAATATTATACAATGTTAAGTTCCATAAAAAGGTGAACTTTGACTTTTCAGTTTAAAATTTTTATTGTCGATTGAACATTTTTCCATTCGTTAAGAAAATCCCATTACCACGTTCACACCAACATATTAGTCTCCTTAAATCAATTTCTAGTTTTACAGTCAACATACAGGGAATGCGGATAATATCTCAGCATTATGCATAGTTACTTTCTGTCTTAAATTTTTACTTATATGAAATTGAATAACATCTGAGATTATGAAAGTAAATCCCCTGACTGAATTGAGAATTGGAGTTTTGATTGAGCATTTGATTTTTATTTATTAAATTTTTCTGATTTTTATTTAATAAAATGCAACATATATCTGGAAACTAACCAGTATTTAACTCCGATACGGGGAGTTTACACCAAATATGTTTTAAAGTATGCTGTGAGATGATTAGTTTAGTATTCAGAATATTCCATCAATTAAATTAATTTATTCTCCTACACACATTTAAAATATATTTTTTTCGTTGTTCCTATATATACAGTGATAAAAATTTGCTAATTTGATGGTATATTCTATTCGGGTAATTAATTAATACCTTCTTATTTAGCTTTGTAATCTGCTCTAAAATACATTGATAAAAGGTCCTTTGAGATTTATTTACCAATTTTATTGCTATAAGATATCCATTGCTTTATTCACGTAATATTTATTGTACAGGAATTTATTTATAACGTTCCGGCAGGGCCGAAATTAATGCAATCATACCTTGCCACTAGAAACACAAAGAACGAAAGAAAGCAGCACTCCAGGAAACTATTGCCTTTTATAAATATGTCATTCAATACATCATAAGTTACACTGAATACATAATTGTATTTTGAGAAATGTTTATAATGGAGTAAGTAGTAATTGGGAAAAGGCATCTGCTCTTTATTAAAAATCCATAGTGGAGTCTTCATAAAAATGAAATATTGCTTTATCGTTTTTTTAAAGGTTTTCGTGAACCATGCTATCGCGTTAAAGATGCAAGGAATTGAGATTCGAGTATGAGTAACGAGACAATTTGGTACTAAGAGTTAGTAATAAATAACAAAAAAATGTGCAACTATAAACAAGCACACAACAATTTTTGTTACTTTTCGCTCGGGTGAGCAAAATTAAAAAAGGTTGTAATTTAAGTGACCTACATCTGTAGATATCCTTGAAACAATCCTCATGTTCTAATTTGGGTTTTTATCACATCAGCGGATGTTGATGATGATGATTTTTAGAGAATGACCTCAGTTTATGCTAATATTAGGGATGTAAGTTAATTGTAAATTAACTATTTTTTTTACTATTCAGTTGCAAATAATAAGAAAATACTTTATTAAAATACTTTAAGTAAAAATTGTAATGAGGATTTATTAGGAATTATACAATATTTAACAAATTTACATCAATTATTAGATATTAATTTACTGTTCATGAAATTTTAGTAAATCAATAATCACAATTAAATGAAACTACGTGATGTAACAATTAGCAAATATAAATATTTGCTAATGGCCCACATGAAGATGTTGTAATACAACGAAACCTGGGTGGTGGTAAAGAACTTAAAGAAAATATAAATAATACTGCATCACGTAGTTTCATTTAATTGTGAATAATGAATTTCTACAATATTAACGCCAAATATATTCAATAAATCATTAATGGTAAATTATTTTTCAAAAATAATAATTTGGCTACCTTTTTAGTATGAAATTGATCACGGGTGGGTTAATAAATTATACTTGCGCTACTGAAAATTTGTTCACTCAGAATACTGGCCGGTGCAAGTGAAAAGAATCTCCGAGCCATTGCATAAAGACCAGTATAGCTACTCTTATTCATTCTCCATCAGATAAGCAGATTTTCCAATACATGAATCCTGCAATAATTTGTTAGTCTCCAGCTTAATATGTAAATTAATTCATTTCGCCTCTCTCATCTCTTTCTTCTTCTTCACTTAAGTCCAAAACCATTACAAGCTCATTTTGTAATGCTGCCAGCCTTACTGATTGAAGGCTGTACTGTGGCTTTTTTATGCGAGGGGGCACTTTCCTACTTTTAAGGAGGACAAGACGAATTAATGTTATCTTACCTTATATTGGCTTTTCATAATATTTGAGTCTCAAATTTATCTTTCAGTAGTATTCTAAAAAACTTGGCTTTGTAACTGAAATCTAAATAGATTGGCAATGTTGACAGAAAATTTTTTTCTATATCACACAGTTTCGCCGCAATATCTGGTCTAAAAATGTAATAAAAAATTGTATCGGTTCTGAATTATTTGTTTTAGCTACCCGTTCACCTAATTTCTTTGTTATAAATGAATGAACGGAATAACTAATGACCTAGTAACTAGTAACTAATAATCTCTTCGGTGGGTCGCAATAGATACACATAGGTTTCTATGACTTTCCATTCTTCAGGTAATCGGTATGCTTAGACATTAGTGTAATTTCTTAAGGAATCCTTGAAAAATATTAATTGCGGTTGATTGAGGCGTTCTAGAATTGTTTTATTATTGTTTTTTTTTATTGTCGAGCGATCGAAACGTTTAGCTGTATTGTCTTTTTTTTTAAATCAATTAAAGTGTAATGTGACCTATACACGGCTTTTACAAGTAATTAAATTTGGTGGGCTGTTTAATCGACGTTATTAAATCCCGATAATACCATCCTTTTTGTCATGTTGAATCCTTCATCTTAAATCATGCAAATTAATTTAATTCTCTGATATAGAAATAATATCTCCCGTGCGTAATGTTTTGTATTTCAATATGATTTATTCGCGTTCAAAAATCAAAAGAGAAACATTGGAGCCAAATATCGCAAGCAAAGGGCATGGATTTAAATACTCCTACATATTTTTTTTACTCGCACGGTTACTTTTCATGCAAATAACATCAAAGAAAAAACTGATCCCTTTCAAATTGTTTTGGGTTGTCTTTGCCAGTTGCTTGGATAAGTCCTTAAATCCAATACCGTAGATAAAGTTGAATGATAAAGTTTGAATTGTGATCATATCTGCGATTAATTTATCAATGAGTAACATATTTGTATTATTTTCATCCCATTGTTTATCTTTTTGAAGTGTATCTTTCAAAGATAGTTGCTTTTTTGCTTTTTCATTTGATGGAACATTTTTACATAAAATACATAACATAAATAAAATTAATTTGACTATCTCTGATTTTTTTATTTTTAGCTTTTAAATGCTTTTCCGTTTACTTATTGGATTTCTGAAAAGAATCAAATGTTTAAAAAATATGTCTCTCTATATGTCTTCCTGTCTGTGGGGGCGATATTAATACAAAAATATGGGAGCCTTTAAAATATATTTTAAACACGTTATAGATAGTAAATGCAGGGTTAAAATGTAATCATCGTTTCACAGTAATATCTCAAAATGTTCCGAAGTTATGATCATGAAAATTTACGTCGAAAGTTAAACAAAATACCACTCGGATGGGGGGCAGCGGCGGGTTATAAGAACACGGGGATTGGACAGTGGAACGAGTGAAGGGAGCGCAATTTTGCCTGCGAGGGATTTAAACTGAACTAATTATTTGCGTCTAATCAAAGAGAATAAAACAAATATATTAAACATTGCACCTGTATTTCAGAATGAAATGTGGTCGAAGTAGCTAATTGCCACTAGCCCGTAGATAAATACGTAACGAAAATGATAAACTGAAACTTAAGTCCTAAACGGACTTTAACAATCAATGACCCGTTTAACAATCAATGACACTGTGTAATATTTTTATTTTAATGTCTGTTTAAGCGATTTTTATTGTTTTATTTAAAATGCAGAAAAAAAAATTAGCGCCAAAAGTGTCTTTTAAGCGACATATTTTTATTATCGTAATTAAGAAAGTAGCTTTTACATTTTCGGTATTCCTTAATTATTTACATTTTATGCAAATATTAGATAAAATATAAACGCAAATTTATTGATATTTTATCCTCTTCAAGTAAAATTCTTAATAACAAATGAACTTATTGCTATAAATAGTTTTTCCAAGAGTATTGTGTAACTTAAATTCATCAGTTTATTAAAAAAAAATAATATTAATTAATTTTTAAATGGAGTAAAAAAAATTATTAGTATTTTTATATTATAATTTAGATAAATTATAGACTTAGATATATATATATATATATATATATATATATATATATGTATATATATATATATATATATATATATATATATATATATATGTATATATATATATATATATATATATATATATATATATATAAACTTCGCCACATTGGTAAAATTAGATCTATATAAAATATGTTTTTCTAAGCGAACACCTGTTTCAGTTTCCAATTCCAATTTAATATTTACAAACATTGTATTTCGCGAAACCGTCAAACGGACTGATCTCATGAATTCAATGAATATGTCGAGTCGTAACGGTTTTAACAACCTCATACATAATGTAATATTGTTAATTAAATAAAACTATGAATACATAATTTTCTAAAGGTATCCTCTAAATATGATATCACTTTTAATACAAATGTAAACAAGTTATTGTTCCGTAGAAATAAGAATATTAACGTGAGAGTGAATTGATATATTAAGGATGCATTAGGATAGGGAAAATGTTGACAAATTATTAAGGAATAATAATGACTATATATAAAAAATACTGTTATTGAGTTTAAAAACTACTTTAGCAGTAGATGTTTTGAAATAAAAGCAGTCAATTTAATACATCTAGATATTTAGATGTGAACCTTGAACTGTCATCGTATTTTTGAAACCGTCTATAAAGCTCGAAATATCACTTAGGAGAACATTATCTTTTGAATATGACTTGAATGTAAATTAAACGTTATTTAAATCGCATATTTCTTGCTGCACAAGAATTGCTTGAGCAAACAAATAGTTCATGAATTTTTATTAGAGGACTTTATTTACGATTGTCTAATTTACTGTCGAGTTCAAACAATTATTTTCAAAAAAACGCATAATTGAAACTAAGAAATTTTTCACTTTAAGACGTTAGTTGTCTATAAATGAAGTATTTTGAAAATTAATGAATGTTACAAGAGGTTTTCTGTAAAACTATAAATGATTATATAAGTAACCAAAAAATTAGTTCAACCAGTTATTTAAGTGACCAGTAAACAAACGTTTCTGAAATACTTACTGTTTGGCACTTCATTAAATGTTTTGTAATCAATTAAAAAATATTGATTCATTCAAATTATAACTTCACCACACTATTTTCATAACGAATTCAAATTGTCAATATATAAAAATGATCCTGTGTTTTTAATACGTATTTTAGATTTTACAGATGTTACGAAATAACGGATGGCGTTTTTGTTTTGAACAAGTACGTCCTACATGGACTTAATAACCACTGGACGAGTAAGTAAACAAATTCACTATGAAACAAAGAGTGTCAAAATTTAGGGACGACAGGGGAACGTACTCGCTTCTAACTAGCTAACGCCGTACACACGTATTTGTTTAAAAAAATCAATCACATGTGTTTTAAATCGCATTTGTCACGGCTTTGACAATATCGATAAACATGTTCGATAGTATTTAATTATCGAGCTACGAACTATCTTACTACCGAAAATGATTCTCTGTGTTTCATACTTTTTTCTTTAAACTTCGTTCACTTGATCTTAATAATTTAATACACTTGAAGTCATTCTATAGATAGTAGAAATGATCATTTATTATTATTTTTTAATTCTTTAATAACTTTAAAATTACCTAGACTTACGTGAATAATCAAAATGTTACCTTTTACTTCCATTTTATATTAAATGTCAAATCAATAAAATATTATTTATTATAATTCCACGTGAATTAGTTTGTAGGGTTGATAAAGAAAAAATTTATCTAATGTACAGGCAAAACTAAGTTACATGAATATAAACATAATTCAAGTAGAGATCACCTAATGGATAATAAAAAAGGGAAGAATCAAAATTATTTCCTAGCGCATTAGTACCCAATACTCTTATTAGTTAATTTTAGTGACTCGGTACTTGAGGACATTTATTTAAATTATATATTTGGAAATGTATGTGATCAGCATAACGTAAAATGTAAATTTTCTAATATGTGTCTATAAAGTACTCTTGAACTTAGTTATTAAATGAAGAAAAGTTCTTAATATTATCCTTATTGTAGAGTAAGTAATTTGCCATATCAAATTTGTAAATGTAACAACGACATTTTTATAAAATATGTGCGTTTAATGTCATAGCACATCGGTATAACTCACGTGCTTTCATCAATCAGAGTCATAGTTTTGTGCAATATTGATATACAAGAGATAATTCTTTATGGCAAAAGTATGTTTTTAATTAGTTTCTATAAAAAATGTGAATTACAAAATAAAAGATAAACGAACCGATAACATAATAAATTAAATATAAATATACAGAATAAATGAAAGACATTCAAATTTAATAGATGAAATAAATAAAAAAATATTTTATCCGGTTCCCTTAGAATCTGAGCAAATCATAATATCAATATAACATTTAATATAGTTACAAGCTTCTTTCCGTTGAAACTCCATGTCAAAGGTAATTATTCTAATGGTCCCCTTTCCAAATGCAATAACTAAACTTTGATATTAAGTATAAAAACGTTACATAGACTAACGAGTAATAATGATATAGTTATAATATGGATTCACATTGTTCACATTTCGTTTATAGCAACATTCATTCTTATCGATAAAACCTCGGCGCTTAATTTATAACCCTCACTAATGTCTTAAAAAGTCATGAAAAATACTATTAAAAATAATAACCATTAGTTTTGAAATAAATGACCAACTATTAATGTTACATGTTCAAAAATTAAATGTTATGTCTTCTTTTACTAAATGCGATATCTCTCTTCTGCTTCTACACTATTTAATTGCATAATTTCACATTTTATGACACATTGCGTTCGCGACTGTAACTTACATGCAACTGATATATTCGATTTTTGAAAGATAGCGTGTAGGTCGGATTTTACCTGCGTACAGCTAGAGGGGTTGCTCAAATAATAATATAATGTCTAAACTCAAATTCGCTACAAAATGTTGAGAGGGCGTTATTACCAAAGTTTTAAGAAAATTGTTTTATATATTGCTGAAAATTTATTTGAAATATAACAAATTATTATTCGTGAAATCATTATTCAAATATTGCCCTATTTTGAAGAGAATGAATTTTTCACGCCTCAAAATAACATATTACGATGGAAGTAAATAGGGAAAATAGATTTAAATATGTAAATTGATTATTATCGTTTAAAAGTTCCGTATATTGAAAGGCGATATTGAAACATGTGTGATAATAATTCATTATCCATTTGTCTAGTTTGTATATAATTCAAATTATTTAATATTTGAAAGTGAAACGGGGGCTTCAAGGATGGAAGTTAATAATTGACACAATCTATACATGCTGACACATGTTTACAGTATTTTGAGCACTCCAAATTGATTAGTAGTCTATATTTCAAAGAATGCAATCACTTTTTATGATAATTTCTTTTCTGTTGAAGCTGTAACATTTTTAAATTAATTTTAACCTGATATAAGGAATTGAAGCTTTTGAGTTTTAAAGCTTAGTGAAAACAGCCCAACCTTGCGTGAAATCCTTAACCTGTACTGCTATTTAATATGATTTTTCTCTTTCCTCCGTAACTAAAATACTATATTAGTAATTGTAATTTTTTCCGCTTGCACTATATTTTAATCTTTTATATCTACAATTTTAAGAAAACGCCATTTGTTAAATATGAAAATTTTAATTAGAAAATATTACAATTTAAAAAACAGTAATAGATTTTAATAAACCTATCCTATTATTTACGACTGAAATAAATTATTTTTGGGGCAAAAACATCTAACAATTCTCTACATATTTATGCCTACATTAAAGTTTTAAAATAAAGTAGTCAAATATATTTTAGTTTAGCACAGAAATTTTAGAAATATAATTGGAATACAAAATTGATTAGAAATGGCAATTAAAACAGAATTCCATAATACAAGAAGAATACAGAACAAGTAGCCTTCCGATTCAGAAAACATAGATGTAATGTTTCTTTATTAGGCTATTTATAATGTTGCGCTTTTTTATTTGAAATGTACGTATCTTTGATATGATTGGGTGTAAAATTTTGTAAAAAGAGTTTGGTCCTTATATGAGATTCTAGATATTTAAGAAAAAGTCAACATTGTAGAAACAAAATGGTTGGTATACTAGTATTCACGAATTTGAGAAGTAAGTTTCTGAATTCTCCATTGGTGTAACATATTCCACTTATAAATAATGAGATATTGCATGAAATTAACATTATGATATTTCTTAAAGCAATCTCTATACAACCAACGGGCACAAATTCTATCAATTTTTTTTTCTTTTTCTTTACATTTCGTATTATTTTTATTTTTCGTATTTCGTATTATTATTGACTTTTTTTCTAGCAATTTCGTCTCTAGTTATTCCATTTATGCAAAGTCGTTGGATATTTAATAATTGAAAGTCCATTACCATCTGCAGGCTAATAAGTGTAATACAGAAGTGCCGTTTCAGCTAGAAATGCTTTGTACTTTACTCGCGACAAGAAGAAAAATAAATCCTTGTATTTGGTATGAACAAAGTAAGTTACAATAGCGACACTTTCTTTTTGTGACAATGACTGTACAATTTCATAACATTAAGAAATTCATAAATTTGTAAGTGGAAAACTTTCTGGTTTTTCTCTTATGTTTTCTAAATGTGTAGATGCTTTGAATTTCATCTGTATTTTCTTTAATGATTGTGGTTTACTTGGCTATTTGTTCAGGCTATAAAACATTCCTTTATTACCTATAATCTTTTTATGAGGATGTTATAGTTGGTTTTATAATCCCGTAGTGTATGGGTGCTTTTTGGAGCCGTAAAACTGAATTAGTGTTTTTAAAATACCTTCTCTATTTAATTCTTCCTCAATTAGCAATTACGTAGTTTGGTATTAAATAAAAAGGATCAGTTTGAAATTGATCTAAAAAGAAACTTACTAGTAAGTTGTAAATAATATTGATGCTAATAATAGAAACAACTTGATCAACATATACCGTAAGTTTAAATGAAGTCTAATAAAAATAACTGTTTTGAGTTTGGCAGTAATTAATTGTAAATAAAACCCATTAAAATAATGGAACCGAATCAAATTGTACTGATTTAACGCTATAAAAATAGTTTTGGAAATTTTATAACTTGCTCCTTCAGATAAAAAAAAATTCAATTACACCATTTGCCGCCTTTAAAATGTCTATATAAATATTGCAATACGGCTATGATAGAGAGATAGACGTACACATGAATTAACAACATTAGTGAACACATGAGTGAATTTAACATTGTGCCATTTTTTTTAAATAAAGACCGTTAAAAACAGTCGTTTATGTCTGATGAATTATTTATTTGTGTAAATTATTTTTGGATTTCACAAAATATGTTTCATCGTTATTTTGCGCATACTTATTTAGATGTCTCTGCTGAATAATTACTAATTAATGTCAGCATTAATACAAAGTCAATTAAAGAAAAAATCAATTATGTCTTCTTTTCACATCAGGAATAAAATATTCTTCAGTTAGGTTAATCTGCGTCGCTAATGTGATCGACGTATTATTATTTCTATAAAGCACATGATAATTTACAAAACTCCAAACACAGAAGCTTCGTAATTTTTAAAGTTACCTACGATTAAAGAAATATATAATATTTTAGATGGGAAAGTATGTGAATTCTTAAAGTTGTTTGCTATTTTGTGTTACAATATTTAATAAATAACTTCCGTGTTGTTCTAAATCTATAACAAATTTCGTCATGTCATCTTTTTACGACACATAACTTGTTCATACCAGCGCAGTTGATTTTCGACAATTGTTTCTCAAATTTTTGCCACTTTATACACATATGTTATTTTTAATTTTATCTTTCTTTATGATTACTTCTCCGTACCATATAATCATCCTTAACTCTGTGATGTGGAGTTTTTGTTCATTAGATTTTCCCAAGGGCCAGCATTCAGACCTTTGATCTCTATAGGAATTCTTGCATTGCACATAATTCTTGTTATAGATCTCTACTTCAAATAGTCATTCTTTACGGATGCATCTGTAGTTATCACTGAGCTAGGTATTTAAAAATATTGACTGGTTACAAAGGGTTGGTGATTCCAAATGATTGTGCTCAAAGCCACCATTCATTGATAACATATCAATGCATGGTGGCTTTGTTGCGCTGTTTGATTCGGATAATTTACAGTGAATATATTTAAATTTGATCCTATTCACTCGAAGTTCTTTGCGCTCCTGTACGGAGCACCACGTTTTCAAGTCATTCTGTACCTCTTCCAGTGTCTCTGCTAATAGTACTAAGTCACCTGCACATAGTGCTGGCACCTGCACATAGTGCATGGCGCTGGTTTTTGTAGGTACTCCGCAACATAGTTTGCATAGCAAAAAATAGAGCTGTGAGCTTCGGTGAATCCTTGAAATCTGTACTAGTACCAGCAGAGCTTACCACTTGGATTTTAACAATATTGTGCATGTCTTGGAGGATTAAGTTGTGTTGCTGGGGACATGTGCGCGTATTGCTTTCCATAAAAGTTTCCATGGCACCCTGTCAAACACCCGTTCCAAATCTATGAAAATAGAATAAGGGTCTTTTTTGCAAGTTTTGAACTTCTCAAATAAAATTCATATCGTATGAAGGACATCTATGTTACTTACTCCTTTACTGAATCTGAAATGGTTGACTGTTTACTGATGATTTTGGATAGTTAATTAGCAATTATGCTTTTCCAGATCTTCAAGGTATGTGACATAAATTTGCTGGCAAGACAGCGACCGCATTCGGCTACATAATCCTTGTATTTATAGAAAGGAATTAAGTGGTTTCGTCTGCATTCATAAGACATTTTTGATGAGTGATCCCGGTGGTATCACTCATCTTAAGGAGCTCTGATTGCATTTCATTGGGTTCTACAACTTTTTCAATTTTCAAAGGCCCTTGCTCTCCTTTAAACTAAACCATTTAATGCACGAAGTAGCAATTTTCTTTGCGGGATATTCTACGTTGGCGTCCTCATTCATGCAACAAGCATGCGGTGTTTTGTGGGGAATGATTTGCCCGGATTTATTTTACGATCTTCGAAGTATTTGCGTAACTTAGCACCATATAGAATATAGTTTATTTGTGATGCGTATATGTTACTCTTAAAAGTGATAAAGTGTTAATCTTTCTTATTGAAGAGCGTGTTGACTATTTGCATAATAAAAATATTAGCCAATTCTACAAAGTTTTTGAGCTGGTCATTAAGGCTTCCGTAACTATAATTTCCATGTATATCCAGACAGCGGCACATTGGACCCAACTTGTCAATTTAGGTCTACTGCTATGATTTTGCCATTGGATGCCGGTATTGTTCGAAAAAAATATTGGATGTCTTCCCAAAAATTGACATTTTCATCTCTCGTGCATCGAGCTTGATGAGTATATATCGATATTATATTATGTTTATCGAGATTCAGTTTTACTGACATTATTCTGTCTCTATGTATTTCTGCAGATATTAGGCGATGTTAAAAATTTTTCATTTAAAATGATTTCTACGTCATTTCTGGTATTGGGCACTTCATTATATATCAACTGTTACCAATTACCAATGTCTCTGTATTTTGATCCTTTTCACCGAAGTTCTTGGATGCAGTAGATATTAATATTGCGTTTGTGTAAAACTTCTGATAGTTCTCGACTGCGACTAGGGACGGAACCGACATTCAAAATTATTAAACGCATGTTTGCAGTATTGCGTTTATTGTCGTCGCTTGCGTAACGTACCCCACGTTTTCATATTTTTCACTATTCAACTATATATTGTAATAAACTGTCGACTTTGATTGGACAGTCTTGTCTGAATGGTCATTAAATTTGTAATGAAAAATCTTGAAAAAATTACTTAAATTTATTTTAAATAGATACTTTAACAATCATTATAATCTTGTTTTGCTTTTCTATTCAAGATATTTATAGAGATGTCTATTTTATACAGAGATTTTATTTGTTTAAAAAATATTGTTATTTCATGAAAGGAAACCCAAAGGATTTCACGAACTTACATATTTTTATCATACATTATTTATTATTTAATTTTACTATTATACCTATTATTGAAATTAATTTCAGTCATAATAATTAAAACCAATTATATTTTTATATATTTTTTATCCATCCACTGTAGAATTTGATTTTAGCACTTCCCTAAAAATGTCAAGCTTGCTAGCCATATAAATAATTAGGTGATTTTATTTTTATTGATTGTATTTAGCGTTAATTTGGTAGAATTTTATGTAGTTATGAAAAATTAAATTAAATATATTGTGTTAAAAATAGAATTTACTTTATTCAAACTAAAATGTTTTGTTATCCTAAAAATCCACAAATCTACTTTTGTAAGTTTTTATTCCCAAACTATTAGTTTTAACGAAAAAAGTCATTTTACACACGAGTTCAAATTAATAGAAACGGTTTAACTCAGATTATAAATGTGTATTTGGCAAATGGAAATAAATATATCCACAGGCATATCCATGATCCGACAGCCTGGAACGCAAGAGACTAAGAATAGTTGGAAAGGTTAATAATTAGAAATCAGGTTCCGTGCTACTAGGCGTTAACAACGTCGTAATTTTTCATGGTACTAATATTAACGTCTAGAAACTGTCCGTAATTGTATCCAAATTATATGCCTTTTTTCTGCGTTTTTGTAGGTAGTCCGCCAATATTATTGTTTTTATTATAGTCTCATATATATATATATATATATATATATATATGTATATATGTAATATAGATTCATTTTATTTAGTGCGAGAAAATAATAGCATTTTTGTTATTCATTTCATCATTACTGGAGCTTTCTTTCGTAACTCAATTTGAGGGAATGCGGCCACATTTTGACAAATATTTTTTTGTCGATGAAATTCAATATGTTAACCAGAGTAATAAGAAAACTAATGCATTTATAAAAATAGGTAAACTCTCGGACAATTTAAAAATGATTTCCATTTTAAAACTTAACCATTTTGCAATGCAAGGTAATGGGTATAATGAAGTGTAAGTATTTGAACCTTGTTTAAATATATGATATTCATGTAAATGTGGTTCTGCTTCATATCTTAGACGTATTGACATAAGTAACCATTACACATGTAACACATATAGCAAGAATAAAATATCATAAAACAGAATCAAATTCTTAAATGACATTAAGATTCGGAGATTTTACTGATGTATTGACCTTATTTAGAAATACGGTCGACATAAATATTTCCTCGCAGAAACCAATTATTTTTTACACGATCTTCCTCCAGTTACATCCTGAAATAAATCATAAACCCTTTTTGTAAGTTTACATTTAACTTGTTCAGTGAACTTTGTGGCGCACAACTTTGTTATTCGTTTGTGTATAAATAGGTAACTTTTGAATGCTGGAAGGTAAATATATCACGTTCATTCTACGTTGGCCGTTTTATATACCTGACATTATCGTAGCTTGAAAGACAAATATATCTTAAGGGCAGTGATATGAAAAATGATTTCGAGGGGTAATTTTTATACCCCTCGCGTGGAATTTTATATGAAGCTATTTTAAATAAACGGTTTGAAAAAGATAAGGTAAATTTGATAATGGTGAATAAATGGAATTTCAAGAATATCAATTTTGTCGTAAACAGCAATGTTTACTTCTTCAACTTAATTTTTAAAATATATACGGAACTCTATGTCGTAACTTATTTATTAAATAGTATAATGTTTTAGGAAAAAGAATTTGGAAGTCAAGTAATTATAACAATTTTATACGAGCGATTCATTGCAATTATTAACATTTAAAATGGAATGATTTCCCGATAGGTAAAATCTCTGACCGGTTCCAGACATCCTTCTTCCCATGCAAAATGAAAGGAAAAGAGAAAAATAAAATAAACAAAATAAATACCAATATCTAATGAATATCGTGGAAGTGGTACGAACAGGCTTCACCATAGGAAGTTGATGTAATTATTTATATTTTTATTAAATTGAAGTAGTGGTGAGTTTCCCGCCACCCGGGCAAATGAGCAAGGGGAAACACGTTGGTTTCATAATATTAAGTCTGAAAGGGCCACCTTAATGAGTAATGAATTACCGCTGAAGAAATACATTAACACATAATAATTCTTGTGGTTCCGATGACCACAAAATGGTCATAAATAAACTATCCGATTTAAACACGGTCATGAGGTCTGCTCATGTGACTTGACTCCGTTTGAGTTTAAGCTAAATTTTAGCAAAATAATTGATGTAAGGAAGATTTGCCGTTGCATGGATACACTTGATAATATACATTCAAGAATAAAAAACTGGTCCTCTAAGGAGGGAACACAGAGTCTGATCTCCTCAAAGCCGTGACTTCCAAATTCATTTGTTGTTATCTAAGCAAGAAGCGTATAAAATAACATGGCAACTAAATTTTTATATGAGCAAGTAAATATTCGACGTTTTCTCTTTAATCCACATTCTCCCATTTAAAATATAAGTCGATATATTTTATTCAAAAAATAATAATTTCTAATAATAATTTCTTGAATATAGACAAATTTTCTCAAATATTCTTGAATTATTTATTAATCCATACTTATTACTTTACCCTTAATGATCAACAAAATTTCCATCCAAAATTAAATGAAACTACGTGATGTAGTATTATTTCTACTCTTTTTAATTTCTTTACCACGACCTAGGTTACGTTGTATTACAACATCTTCAGCAATGATCTTGCTAATAGCCCACCTGAAAATGTTGTAACACAACGAAACCTAGGTCATGGTAAAGAAATTAAAGAAAGTAGAAATAATAACACATCATATAGTTTCATTTAATTGTGAATAATGAATTTTTACAAAATTTACGCCAAAAATATTCAAAATTTCTATCATTACCTAACATTGTTAATTTTTTTGTAGCTGGATATCCGTAAATAATTTCAAGTTTATTTTTCGCTTTTATATACTCTCTTATATACTTTGATATTTTTCTTTTGAATTTAACTTCTATATATTTTCGGCTTTTGATTTAATCACATTTTCGAAATATAAGTTATTTATTATCTTAGTCATATTCCATGCTCAGAAATATGCACTTTGCTACTTAGCGACGTTGATTACTTTATGCGTGTTTATGGCTTTTTATTTTTACGGTATTTATTTTTAATCCACCTGTCGAAATAAACAAGAATCAAATTTGCATATTTGACATTTTATAGTGATATTCCCAATATCTTTCAATACTTTTATCATTTTAGTGCTAATAATAGATAAAATTCAAGTATATTACTCAACACCTGGAATGGTGGAGTTAATATTTTTTGTTTAAATAAAAAGAAAATTTTATCAAAATAAAAGTATGTGAATATCGTATGTTTTAAAAATGTTACGCGTTAAAGTTTAATTAGTATATTTAGTGGATTTTAATGTTTTCTAATAAAATATTACATGATTGGAACATAAAATCTAATTCATTGGTACATTTTGTTAAAAGTTGTTTATAATAAATTAAAAGTTTTATAAATAATTATTATAATAATTTTTTTATTTCTTCGAGCCCAACTTAGTTTTATTTGTTTAAGCTTTTTAATAAAGAACTCCAGTTTATGAAAAAGTTTATGAAAGTAATATTGTGGTTTGCCAATAACTTATTATTGTTCCGTAAATATTAAACTTTGACATTATTTATTTAGCATTATTTATGTGCACTGACAATCTATATAATTCACATCTATCATTGTGAGCATTTGATAATTTTAAGATGTTACTTATTCATTTTGTGCATCAAAATATTTAAAATATATAGTTTTCAATTATAAAGGCTAATTAAAATCTTTGACTTTCAAAATTGTTTTTGTATTTAAGTTAACATATCCATTCAAGTTATTAAATTAGAGATCATTGAGATTAAAACCTTAGGAAGTGACAATAATGTGAAATAATCAACATATAAATGAAATGAATTACTTGAGTTTTTGTACGTAGAATAATTACTTTTAATTAATCGTCACGATAAAGTGTTTACAAGCAGTAAGCAAAGCACGTTAAATTAGTTTCAAAGTATTATGAAGCTAAGACTTTTAGATTGATTGAAGGATTTTGCAAATAACATTGCTATTATTGTGTTAATTTCCTCAATAGATTACCGGTTAAAATTTTAATAACAGATGAAAGACTGGATGAGTTATCACGTTCATCATGTGGTATCAGTGGAGAGAATCTCTAGCTTCTTTTTCGATTATTTTCTCTGTTCAAAATCACTCAAAATATTTTTCTTGTACAATAATACAACTCTTTTGGAAATCAGTAACCTAACGTTCATTATTAGGGCGCTTGAATTGGTTAAAAGTAATTAATGAAAATAGTTTAATGAATGCGGTTAATTTTTTAATTGATTAAAAACTATTAAATACCTAGGAAAATTTGCTTTTGATAAAAAACTAAAATGTATTCAATAAATTAGGAAATATTTAATAAAATATAAGTGTACTTTTTTTAATCCTACCTTTTTAAGATTTAGTTGCCCGTAACCACGTCATGAATGTGACGACGTCTAGCTATAGACCTATTTATACCTTGTCGTTATCTGTTGTTCATCTCAAATTAATTATATCTGGATTGTATTTCTATGTAATGTATATCCATAAATCTCTCTAGGAAATATAAAATTCATTGTTAATATTTTTGACTGGCTTTCTATCGCCAAATATTTTCAAAATCTATAAAGGGCAAGAGGATTTATAATATTACAAGTATTGGGAATCCTCATTTGAAATCAACAAATTTGGAAAAGTTAATTAACACAATGAAAGTTGTACGTTATAAATTAAGAGAAAGTGATGGTGTTTCTTTTTTAAACGACAAGCACTTATATATGAGATACAAGATATATCTTTCTGCCCATTTTTATATCGTAACAAGTGAATGGAACAACTGGAGATAAATATACAGCTGGGAAATAAATAGAATAAATATCGGTTAAATCCAAATATTTCACATGATATTATTTTATATACAACATAAGAAGCGTCGACTAAATGAAATGTGTTTACATGTCTTGTAAGTAAAGGTATATTTATTAAACTGCTGTAGGCTAACAGTGAAAAGCTTAATAGACTTTTCGGCTCGTTTGTAGTTCTACTAAAATATCAAGGCGATCGATCCACATTACACACCGTAGTTTTGTAAGTTAGGTGAGCACAATTTGTAGCTCTATTATAATAAAATGTACAAATAAACACGAATATAATAAAGGCATTATGGTGCATGCCTCAGAATTCGTCAAGAACCTAAATAATCAGACAGATTTTGAAAATGAAAGAAATACGCTATGTCACTTTGCATAATCTTTATTCTAATAGTAGTTATATTTCATCGTATTAACCTCCTGGTATCCTACAGTGTTTTGATTTTCCTAAGGGTAAATAAAAGCCAGCCTCTGTACATTAATTGAGACCCGAAACACACTTAACTCACAATTTCAGTATTGACGTAAATTGTAGCTTCTGCAAATGAAGTGGTTCCTGTTGGTATTAATGTAGTCGATACATCGCTATATTCATATGTAATTGCGATTGTCCGATTTTAAAATACTATGATATAGAAACTAAAAAAAAAGAAAACAAAATAAACTTTGTTTTTGTGACAGTGATGTGATAGGAATATTTAGGCTAAAAATTCTGATAAGCAAAACAATAAAATTTTGCCCCAAAATTGCACAAACAATAAAACGGAGTGATAGAAACTAGTTAAGAACCGTAATCGCAAACAAATTTAAATAAGGCGTCGGTAATATAAAATAAATCTAAAAAAGACACACTTAACCTACTCAAGTATTGTACAAAACTTGACATTGCCTAATTCGCATAAACAAAGTAATAAGAACGCAAAAACTCCTCCGGCGCTGTATATAGTGTGGACCAATGTGTATTTACTTTGTTAAGACTATACTTCTGTATAAGAATTGTTTTAGGCAAGCATTTGTTTGTTGCGCGGAAAATTGTTATAAATTGTTTAAGCTTTCGCTACAGTGTAGAGGGATGGTTGCGGCCGCTTGAAATAATCTCTCATATAATTGACAAAGTACGAATTATTGTGAGTTTGAGCTTAAAGTCGAAAGTTGCAGTTCTCATTAACTAGATTTAATGTTATCCCAGTCTGCATTAAATTTTTTTTCTACGTTAGATACAATTCATAATTAAATAAAACTATATGATGTAGTATTATTTCTAATTTCTATAAGTTCTTCACCACGACCTAGGTTTCGTTGTATTACAACATCTTTAGGTGGGATATTAGCAAAGATTAACTCTTAGGAACATCCTATAGCCTTTATATGTTTCAAACACAATAGCGGAAGCCGGGTTTGTGTGGGTTTTCTCACTGCTTATGTTAGTGAGTTTATTATAGGGAAGCTGTGTAGGTTTTATTATATTTCCGAGAATTATTCGATATACCAATATTTTAGTGAGGGTAATAAATTCAATTGTTGTTATTATATGAGGTTGTACAATGCAAATGTTCCGGTGTATGTAATAAAATAATATGAGAGCACCGAAAACTTTCAGATAACAAGGTATCTGAAAGTTTTCGGTGCTCTCATTGTTATTCAGTTTGGAACGAAACAATCGAGCGTCTCTTCAAATACTAACATATCTTAAAATGGCAGTCTAATTTATTTAAAATAAAAATATTTAAATTAAATTTTTACCATTATTATAAAATATATCTTTTTTTGAAAATGAAGATTCGATGAAATTCATCAATAATCAAAAGTTCTAGTTTCATTATGCATGCTAAGTATAAAATTAACAGATGAATTCTGAGTTATTCAAAGATAACATAAATCAGCTAATTGCCGGCGGGGCTTGAGCGTCGAGGTTTTCATACCTTACTTAAAATTTAAAAAAAAGTTTAATTTAAAACTTAAATTTATGATGTTTTGGAAACGGTTTTCATAATTTTTTTAAATCATTACGTGGGTCTTAAAATTCACCGTTTTGTCAACATAGGGGGAGGTAATATATATAAATATATATATATATATATATACATACACATATGTATATATATGTACTTATTTATTTTTATTTTCTCTGCTTATTAACAAAGAGGAAGGATTTCTTCTTAAGTTATTAAGACCTCCTAAGACAAGTTACATTCCTCCCAGTGATATTACAAATAATTTTCAAAATTGTTCAATTTTGAAGCGTTTTAAGTATTAATAATTAAACTAGAATGAAGCCTTTAAAAAAAACAAGGCAAAATGTCTTATTTTTACTCATACATAATAGGCAATGATAGTAATAAGCCATAGCAATTTGTTATTGTCAAAAAATGTTTTTTTAAGTGATAATATTTCATATGAGAAACATCATACTTGTCGAAATATATCGATTTCTGTATTTAAATATTAAAAATGATTTTTTGTGTCGTATATTATTCATATCGTTAGTCACGTGTTAATATTTTTTTCACTTACATAAATGTCAGGGCCATCAATGTTATATAAATATTTAAAAATATCGATCACTGTCTAACCGCACCTTACAACCGTTTAAAAAGTTCCATTCCAATTATTAATGTAAAGTTCAACTTAACGGCCCGTAATTGCCAATATCCTGCCGCAGATAACAATATTATGCCCCATTTATTTCATCCTTCGTGTGATACGAAATAGTTTTAGGGTTTCATGGAAAAAAACTCCCCCGTCCTCATCACCTGAACCGCTTTTGCCGCCGTTCAGTCTGATGCCGTTCAATCACTCGGAAAATTCGGTCGCTCAAATGGACTGTGAGAAAATTATAAGCTGCGGCGGCGTCACTGAAAATTGCTTTAAATCGACCAAGATAGGCAATTAAAGAGCCTCATCGGTGAACTGAAAATAATGATAGAATTTATTATTGTGCATAGGTACTTGACATAGGTTAAAATGTCTGTCGTATGCTAGGAAGTAATGGGAAATGTTAATAGTGGAAAGTGTTATTTTATTATTTCAACTGATCTTCGAAAAAAAAATTATTGTAAATTACAATTATTATTTGAATTAAACTTCTCGTAAATAAAAACAACAGCTGTATTCTTGGAAATATTTTGAATTTTATATTACGAACCAGTTATATGTCATGTTTAGGCTTTACGTAATTAAAAAATTGCAATTAAATGCTTACTATAAAATGCGGTTCACACAGTTGATTTATATTTATAACAGTATGGCGGATGAATGGATCAATGTAGCTAGAGATAAAAGAAAATGCAATGTAATCATTTTAATACATCTATACTGGATTAAAACGAAAAAAAATTAAGAAAAATAAGTATTAAGTTATAAATTTGTTGAAACAGATAGAGTTTAAAAATTTTCACTAGTATTTCAGACTATAGATGACATCTTACTTCTAAAACTATGATGCAAATCTTTTAAGTACGAAGAAATCTCACATTAGATTATATAAATGTTAAATCATAAATAGTAGTTGTATCAAATTATTTACAAATATGTACATTAATTTTTGTCATTTAAATGTATTGCATAGTACGCCTTTCAAGTGTTTAAACATATGGTAAAAGTACAAAAATTATGAAATTTAGAATTATTGCACTAGTTTGCTATTAAATTGTAAATATATTTCTAGTGATCCTGTTTTTTTTGTAATTTTGTTTAAAAACAGCTTAAATTTTTTTTTTAAATTTCATAATTTTTTTACAAAAATAGCTTTAGGATCCTTATCTTTTAAAACTGTATTTTTTACGATACGTAAAATTGGAAAAAAAATCGTTTAGAATGTGTACTTACGTACACGTGTTAGACTTTATACTTTTTTGGTATAATACAAGAATAACTTTATTTAGCACGCTAATAATTAATGGAAATGAAATAATAAAAGAACTGGAGCGTGTTATAAATACGATAGCTGATATCTAAATTCAATTAACTAATAAAATTTTGAAAATAAATTTTATTTTGGCAGACAAGTGACCTACCATTTTACTTTTCTGCTGGTTTTTCATTCCAAGCCAATCATTTGTCAGATCATTTCCAAATTACCGCGGTTCGACTTTATCATTTTCTCATACGTAATAATAAAAAAAATTATATTACTTTAAAATTAAATTACATACGTTTTACCACTATGCCATATTTCAAATTTCTGTGTCTGATGATTTCTAATGAAATGTTTGTGGATATTTGTGGAAAATCTTTAGAAATATCTTACTTAAAATGACTAATTTTGGAACCCTTACAAGTAATTTGTACAATTAATGTCCTAAGTGATATATAAAATGGATAAAAAAATACTTTCTTTGCCCTCTCTTAAAGGGTAAAGTGGGCCGGACGTTAGATAAATTGCACATAATTTAAAAAATCTTTCAAGCACAAGCGGAACTCGCACTACGGGAGTTCCTTACACATTTAGACATTCATAAACATTTAATGGTACGTAATATTCCTATTAAACTATTTGCAAAAAAGAAAATTATTTGTGTCAAGAAATGCCACATAAATGGTTGTATTTTTAGGGTTACTTTTGAATATGTCGACTTAGAAGCTTAATTTTTTTAATAGCTCCAAGGGACCGTAGACCTAATTATTTGATATTAATTTCAACTTGATACCTCTAGGCGTTCCCGAGAAAAAGAGTCTTGATAGACAGATGAACAGACAAACGGACAATAAAGTAATATAATAATGAATAAGGGTTCCTTTTTTTTCCTTTTGAAGTACGGAACCCTAAGAAGACAGATATTTTTTGAAATACAAAAATCAAATAATTTAGCTACTGACAAATTAAGTTAAAAAAGAAAAACAAGCTATCTTTATAAAAGCAAAGCATGTAGATTCTATGCGCACATTACCTTTTTATACATCAATAGTTTTTAGTAAGAAATAAAAATGATAATAAAAATCTAACTAGGAACATATCATCAGAAATTATTACAATATATAATCAATATCGATTGCTGCTTTAAGACGTAGCCATTGCTTAAATGAATTAAAAATGAGCTGCTAACTGATATTAACGTTTATTCTATTGTTGTCAAAATTAATATGTTTTTCGCTGTTTTTACGAAATTTACGTAGTTTTTAGAGGATCTTATCAGGCCTGTAAATTTCATGGGTTCGCGTTTTACAAACGTATATAGATAAAATTACAAGGTATAATTTGCTTCATCGTGCTGATTCAAATAGTTCCGTAGATTTGCCAGTATTATGAAAAATAACCTGACCTAAAAATATAATATCGTTATCGTTATCACTTACGTGATATCACCATTTTGTGCATTAGCATATCCATGTGGATCTTTGCTGTTCCCTTTTTATTATAAATATATTTGGGTATTAGCTATTTAAATATATGCTGGTTATTATGCCTTATCACCATGACAAATTTCAACTTTTTTACGTTAATCGGTTTTAAAGAAAAATGGTTGTAATAGACAAACAGATAGATGGACACGTGAAACACCTTACGAGTTTTCCGTTTTGCTCGTTTGGTATATCCAAACTTAAAATAATCAATATCAATTTATATATCAATCATAAATATATCAATCATATCCAAACCTGAAATCCTATAAATCATTTAAAGACGGACATTTTGTAATATTATAAATGGTACTTGTTCTATCTGTATGAAGTATTTTTAATTATTAGCTTTTATGACGCCTAATTCAATAAAAATATAATAAATGTACACGTCATGAAGTTCAAGTACATTATACGGCATCAATAAAAATAAAACCTAAATAGAGTCCATTTAATAGCTAGCGGAGCTTTACAATCGTATATATCTAATGACAGGAAAGCGCATTAAAGGAAAGGGGTGCGAGTTGATCAGTCCAAACGTTAGATCCAGGTCATAAATTTAATTTAAACTACATAAAGCCGTTACTACCTCAACAGTCTAACTTGAGATCAACGCACTCGTAGTCTCAAGTTTTAAATTTTATATTCATTGGCCGAAGCAAGCGATGAATTTGCGCTCGTGTTACTGAACGTGACTAATTTCTTTAGGGTGAAGTAACCGTCATTATTGAAATGTCAGTATTGAAGTTATTAATAAGTACACTTTACTCTTGTAGTCATTTGTACCTATTAATAACACGAAACAGACGAAACAACGGGTTGTGGTTTTCAATCCCATTAAGGATTAATAAAATATTCAAAAAAATTGTTTGGGATATCTTTACTGCTTCCTTTTTTTCAGGAGGATTTTACATCACATTTTCATAAACTATTTTGTAAAAAAATTCATGCTTTGAGTATCCTTCTTTGTCTTCAAAAAATCTATGAAGGGTCATTTAACTTTTTATCATTATGTATATAAGAATTTTTAAAGAAGAATAAGAATTTTTTCGAAAATTTTATGATATTATGTAAATAAAGTACACCATGTCACACTATTTTGTTTTATTATATTATATGACATCTGCTATAGGAAATCTAACTTCAAGGAATAGAAGTAAAGAATATGAGAAACATTTCTTCTTACTATTAATATCTTACTATTTATATATCAGTCAGTGCTTTATTTTGTCTTTTACTTTTTAGTTTTTTCTTTAGAAAAAACACTCAGCTAAGTTAAGTGTACTTATGGAATAATACTTTAGTGCAAGGGTATTTTTACAAATTTAATACGTGTTACTGTTTTGTAATATATGGCTTAAATCACCTATATTTTTCCATATTTTCAAAGTTCTTAATTTTTGCTGAAAACTCAATTTGCCATCTTGGAATCAATGCAGATATCCCAAATAAGGAAACTATCGATTTTCAATTGACTTTTAAAATGTCAAAAAATTTCCGTCCTGTCGAAACCGTCATTTTATTTTTATAAATTTTTACTAAAAATATTGTAACTTGCGATCTTAGAAACCGATTTTTAGTAGAATCAGGCCTTAATGCCAATACTCATCTACTATTTTTGTGAATCTTGAATTATTATACATCAAAAATATTAAATTGTATTAGCTTGTGAATTGCGCATACTTGCCAAATTTTAACTTGATCAATTACATGTTGGTAGGAAAAAAATCAACTGCACGATATAACCCAGAGAAAGAAATAAGTGCAGAAACGTAGTTAGTACAAGTAAAAATGGAAGCTTTTTTTTGAACTTTCTTTCATCTATTTGTTATCGAATAATTTATTTGTAATTGACTGAGATACATTGAAATAGCAATAGCGTTGTAATTATTTTATTTAGGAGGCTAGCAGATTAATTCCACAGAGATATTTAGTATCTAGTAGTAGTTATAATAGATCTGATATTTAGTAGTAAACATTTGATGGCATTAGTTATGTTTGTCATATGAAAAAATAATCTCCTTGCTACAAATTGTGAACTTGGAATATCATTACTTTGAATAGGTTAAAGAATTATCTAAAATAAGCTTTTCAAAAATTTTTACACGATTTTTTCAGCAAAAAAAGGCTTAGGATATATGTTGAACATACTATCCTATACACTAAGGTCACACTGGCGCAAGCTAAGTTCCCTCATAAATATAACGAGATAGATGGAATATGTCTATTCAAGTAAAAATTTTAATTCAATCATTACTACTGAGATATTCGAAATAATAATATAATCAAGCAAACAACGTAAGCCTTCTTTTTTATCCCATAAAAACGAATTAGTAACTTTACAAGTATTACGTAAGCAGTGCAGAGTGTGTATACAAAAGTCTATTGTAATTGTGAACACCGATAACAGGTCTCTACATTCTAAATCCGAGCATTAAGCCGCATCTTCCTCCTGCCGCGGTGTGAGTCTAAAAACAGCCCCGCACATGAAGGAGCCTCATACATATTCATGACGAAACCTTGGAAAGTGGAATTAGAATTAGAACTACTTCGGTCATGTTTTGGTAAGAATTTTGAATGTTAATATTGTTTTGAAGACCCAATTTGAGGGAACGGGTCTTCGGTTAAGCTGGCTGTCTTTGTTTAATCAGGTTTGGTTGAAATGTTTACAATAACAAGGCACATTGGTTTAATTATATTCTCTAAATTATTTTGATACTATTTTGTTTGAAGTTGTTCATTCAAAAGCAAAGTTGTGGCGTGTTTTGATGAAAAGTCGGTTACAATTTCCCTCTAAGTAAGTTATTTATCGTGTTATTATTTACGTATCTCCCTACACGTTTATATCGCCTTCCAGTAAGTAAGACAAATGGAAGCTAAGACACAATGTCATTATTTTTTTACACCAAAATATTCACAAAGTTTTCAAAATTTTGAATCTCTTGTTTCCCCTATTTTATAAATCACCTTATTAACATATTTCTTGTTGGAACGAAGTCCTTTTACGCGGCTTAAAATAGAGCGACATAAAGAAAAAGTGTTATGCCCCCTCCAGGCGACCTTTCCCTCTCTTTCTTGGTTAGAACATACGGTTGTATGTGTGTAAGTTCGTGTGTCGAAATTCGGGCAGCAAGTATTGTGCGTGGCTAGCTTTATAACCTCAATTCTAAACGCGTGTAAATATTATTTAAACTTATTTTTTATTCTACTGGCTTTCTATTGTAAGCCAATCATCTACCAAACCGTTTCCAACCGGTATGTATTTATTTGCATTATAAATTATAAATTATTGTTGTATTATTTACTAAATAGTAATACCTAAATTTATTTCTAAAAGTAACTTCAAATTTGACTAATTTATTAAAAAAATTAGCATAACTAACCTTAACCTTTAACCTTTTGCTTTGAAAAAATGATAAAGAATAACATAAAATAAAGATAGCAAAGATCATCTTTGCTAATAGCTCGTCTGAAGATGTTGTAACAACGAAACCTAGGTCGTGGTAAAGTACTTAAAGAAATTAGAAATAATACTGCGTCACGTAGTTGCATTTAATTGTGAATAATGAATTTCTACAAAATTAACGCCAAATATAATCAATATCAAGAAAACTATTCTTAAAACATAAATTTTTATTAAACATATATCTAAAACAATGAAACTGACAAAGTACATAATTATAGATTATTTTTAATAACAACTTAGTCTGATCTCTCCATCCATTCCTCGAAATGATTTGTTTGTTATTTAATCATAATTTCACTTATTTTTTTCACAAGTATTCAATTCTCTTTCTCCGGGCTGCATATTTTTGTTTGTGTTCATTTAATTATAATCAATATTGATGTTTGATGTCTGCAAATAAAACAATAAGAAAGGAATAATTAATATTTAAATTATTGGATACACAATCCTATTTAACATAAAATTTACATTTACATTAAGTTGTTCATTTCTTTTTTTTCATATTTGTTCTCCTAAAATTGTTCTTTTCGGTAGTAAATTTTAATTTACTTCACAGTATTCACTTAAACTAAACATTTGGAGAATGCAGAAATACATTTTTCATGTTTATTTCCTGGCTGCAATAGATTTAAGAATGAAATGTTGATATCATAACGGAAAAAACAATGTTTTATGCCAGCGAGAGAACAGGAATAATTAAGTTCTGCAGTTGGAAGATTTCTCTAAATAAAATTTTGTAATTTAATTTAGAGAAATCTGCTAACTGCGAAATAGGATGAGGGTGTGAATGTGTACGTGCCTGTGCATGTGCACTTGTTTGTGTGTGTGTGTGAGCGTGTCTATATTATCTCTTTGTGATGTTATTGTGCAAGATGATGTTATTTGTGTAAGATAATGATAGACTGTGGAAAGACAATAATTGAATTTACACATAGTGTTCATTTCTTTCCATTGTTCATGTGAACATTTTCAAAATGTTTATGGTATTGTAATTTTGCTTGTCTAACACAATACTCTCTATGTTGGTGATACATTATTTTTAGACCAAAGCGAAATTATGCACATTAATCGAAAATTATAAGGTTCATATTTGCAAAATAATCTGAACTTGTTCAGATACATATCACTATTTATTTTTATGTCCATGTAATTGTGTTTCAAAGAAAGGTAATTTGTTAAGTCATTAGTTGACGGCCACTGATTGACTGATTAGTGACTGATTTCTTCCTTAACGAAAATATTTTGATGGCGACAGGATCTTTTATTTGAGCTTTTAGACGCGTTTTTTAAGTTCTAGTGTTTTTTTATTCATTGTAGATATAGCCAATAAACTGGCACAAGAAAAAGAGCCATAATTAAATCTTTTTCGATCTTTAATTACACAAAATATAATTATATTCTTTTTCCGCATGTGCGCGTATATGGGACATCTTGAAATAAAGTACGGTTTCAAATAAAGAACTTATTAATTCATTACGGCAATTCATATTTATAAACGCTAACATGATATAAAGGTAGAGTATGTAAATGATTTTCAGGCTTGTTTCACGACCAGATTCACTGAAAGTATTTTAAAGTCGTTTAAAAGACAGTCCATATATGATATAACATTAGTACCCCACTAAGCACCCAGCAACTTGACAGAAATTTGTGATGCATTACCCCAACGGTCCTTATATTTATTATTTCCCTCAATCTCCTGATAACAGAATAATGTAATTATAACAATTCATGTGCAGAAATAGTGAGCTGAGATATCATTCGAAATTTTGCCGCTTAACATTTTCAAAATTGGCTAGCTCCAGTTTGGTTGTGGTTTTAATTAAATAAATTACGCAGGAAACTCTGTTGGAAAGTTCCATGCACTTTTCATTAAGTTCGAGAAACTTTTCCTAGACCGGATTGCGGTTCGACGCGGAGGACGGTATTTGAGTTGAACTTGCGATAAAAAGCGTGTTTATTTATTTTAAAAGTCGAAGTTTACGGAAATGCTATTTATAGTCAATATATAAACGTATGTATATTATGTGACCTGGCAGAGAAAATATTTATCGTTTTTAAAGTAGTTGATGGAACATTATTATAGTTTTACGACATATGATTAGGCTAGAAATTATTACGCGTAGTGGGAAAAATGTTCAAGAATAGTAGAATTAAATTACGTAGCTTTTGTACATGCTAAACTTCACAACTTTATAGTGCCATATCATAAAAAATAAGTTTCATGCTTTAATTACCTTGTCCATAGGTGAAAACCCCACTTTTTATTGAACGACTTGACACAGTAAAATAAAATATAATGAATCAGCATACAGAGTATTCGCCTTATATGTCGTAATTGAAAGATATAATGAATCAGCATACAGGGTATCAGCTTTATATGTCGTAATTGAAAAATATAATGAATCAGCATATAGGGTATTAGCCTTATATGTCGTAATTGAAAGATATAATGAATCAGCATACAAGGTATTAGCCTTATATGTCGTAATTGAAAGATATAATGAATCAGCATACAGGGTATCAGCCTTATATGTCGTAATTGAAAGATATAATGTGTCAGCATACAGGGTATCAGCCTTATATGTCGTAATTGAAAGATGTAATGAATCAGCATACAGAGTATCAGCCTTATATGTCATAATTTTAAACAAGGACTTGTAATAAGAACACTGAGGAAAATAAAAGTTTTTGGAACTTTAAAAACATTTTGATAATATTATGTGTATATAAAATAAGAAAAAATAAAAATAGACGTGGCATTTTTTTACGCCCCATTAATATTACCAGGAAAAGTATAAACTAATGTGCAGCGGATATTTTTATTCGGATAAAAATTCGGATGAAATATGATATTTTCATAAATTTCACATATTTAAAAAAAATAAATTTTCTCTTTGAGTCGAAAAAGGAATATTATATGAAAATCGTCAGATAGACTTAAAGTTATTATAAATATGTGCAGCAATAAAGAAGTGGAGTCCAGCGAGGCGAAATTTCCCAGCCCAACTTATAAAATTTTGTGGATATTTTATAATTATTTTCAGTAAGTGGCTGTTATATATGTATTTCATTGAGTTTAGTAAAATGAAAATGTACTTTAAATAAATAAGGATCTCTGACACTTAGAGTATGAGCAAAACTATGAAGACGATGTATATTTACAGCTGAACTAAGATAAAGTTTTTATCTTGAGTGGCTTTTTAAGGAAATATTCACCTCCAACTTGCCCATTGTAGAAAGGTTTTAATAAATACTTTTTACTTTTTAAGGTTTGTCCCTTCAAAATGAAAAATACGGAATGCTTATAAGACTACATGGTCAATAGTCCATTTGTTTATCAAGGACTCTTTTCACAAAAACGGCTTAAAGTAGTAAGTTAAATATATTAATATTTATACTGAGGGTAACAGCCTTACATTACTGTAAAAATTTCAAGTTTTTTGGTTTACGTAAAAAACCTGACTTTTTAAAGTGTTTTTTTTCTTTATTTTTACCATAGTTTTATTTACTTATCTTCAAAACATACCGGGTAGTTTTGGTTAACCTAGTATCTTGAAATAATGGAAGAACGAAGAGGTACAAAAACCAACAATATTTAGTTCAATGTGAAATTATACAGTCACATAATATATACGCCTGTGAAAGATATAGTAAGCAATGTATTAGGTTGTGAAAAATTAAAATTTTGTTATTACTTTAATAGAAATAATACGTGCCATTAAATGCTTACAAATGCCTACCAACCAGACAGAAAATATCGTTTATTTTTACACGCACTTTTTTGAAAATTTATCCACGAATTTATGAAACTTAGCTGAAGATTTCAAAAAAGAATATACGTAATTTAACAATAACTATTATATTTGAAGATGTTAAGTTTTGGTCATGAAGTTAAACAGTAAATTGGCAAAATTCATCTGAAGACCTGAAATACAGTAATTTGAATTACTAAAATGATCTAACAATTAATTTTAATAGCCATTTAAAAATAAATGAGGCTAGAGGCAATCACCTTATACTCAACAGTCGTCTCCAAAGAGGGAATATTTTTGACCACCTTCACTAATATTTATTTACTTACATTAAGGAGTTATTAATCGTTTTTGTGGTTCTGATAAGTTCTTAATATAAATCAGTAGAAGTTGTACTAAAAGTATGTTGAAAGGTCTGACAAAAAACTCCAGGAGCGTATATATATATATATATATATATATATATATATATATATATATATATATATATATATATATATATATTTTACAATAAATATACAAATTTATTTAAACAATAGTTCACTTTTGATTGTTCGTAAATATAAAATTAAATTTATAAAAATACTGATTTTGAAGAAAATCTTAATTAGCCACAGTTTCTAGCTTTATTGAATTGTTATGCCATTAATAGCACTCGAACATATTTTTCGATTAGAATATCCTAATTTTATTTGAAATTAATCGGATGTCACAAAGACATAAATTTTACTAGAAAATTACATCGTTATCCAAAGTAAGCGAGATATTCTTAAGGTCTAAATGAACTTTGCCCAAATTCAAGAAAATTTTGAAACATTTGCCATATACTTTTGTTCCACATAATTTATTTCTGTATTTTATCATAAATTTACTTTCTTTTGCATTTAATCGCATCACATTAAATTATATAATGGTTATTCATGGTATATTTACTTACGGAACTATTTATTCGTATTTTAGTCGAGTAGAGAGGTCTGCATGGCCCATTTTTGAACATAAATAGGTTTTTAAACAATAATTCCTAATAATTAGCGGTATGCTATTTATAAATTCTTTGACGTATATTATTTTGTCAAATGTGGTTTTCATGTAACTGATTAATTCAAAAATATTTCTAATGTTCGATTTTCCAACAGAAAGCTGGTCATAACACATTATCTTCAATCAGTAGTAATGAATTCAAATGAACTATTTTCATGTATCATTTAATGCAGCTGTAATGGCTTAAAGTTGAATTCAAAAATGCAACCGATTCACCTGGAACTCGATTCTCTCTCATTTAAACCGTTATTGCTCATTACATATATGTTTAAAGAAAAATATGTCTATTTGGATACCATCAGCTATATGACAGTGAGTGTTTCTCGTCAATCGGATTTGCTATTATATCCTGTTAAATAAACAAAAGAATTCTTTTTTCTTTATAAACATATTTGTCTACAATTTTTAGTGTATGAGTAAATTAAGGTATAAACAAAAATTTAAAAAATCACTATTTATTTTATTTCCAACACACGTGTAAGTTAGTTTATATCAGTATCAACAAGTTTATATTTTTAACTTCAAAACTTTTTCTCTTATTAATTTTATGGAGCTTATAAATATTAATAAATATATTTTTCGGGAATATTTTTGTTGAAAATCGTCGAAGTTTATTAGGAAATTAAAGTTTATTGGGAAATAAATTAAATTATGTTTAGTAATAATATACAACCCTAAATATTCTTTAATTATACTTAACTGCAAATTTATTGGGTAATATTAATTTTACATTCTTCACTACACCATTACGGTGGAATATTATGTAGTAATAAATACCTCATACTTGCGTAAACGACGTGTCAAACCAGGCAGATAGGGTAGAAGGGTTAACTGCATAAGTTCGCTAATTTGATTTATGTACTGTCGGTCCACTCGGATATCGCTTCCAACCTCATCGTCGCCATGTTATTTGCGTTGGGCTTTAATTGAACGAGGTCAGTGGATGTTTAATCGCACTAGGGTATGGAGTATCCGATTCTGTTTTGATGACAAATTGTTTTTATTTTAAGATTAGTAATTGTGAACCACTAAAATATGAAAGGCACGAGAAAACATTGGCTCTTGAACTTAATATATGACTACATTAAGTATAAGATGCAGAACGTGTATGACTAAAGACCTGTCAAATACAGATAGATCTCGAACGAGAGTTCAGACATATTTATGCACGTATAAACATTTAATTATATTTTTATTAAACTCTATTTTTAAATATTATTTTTTCATGATATATTGTTTACCACATTTTCCACAGAGATTAAAATATGGTGCATTATTCAAAATTATAAGATTTATCAAAAGCTCTGTAGCTTTCTACAACCTTTGGGTAAGCTTCATATTTTTTTCATAATTTCAGGTCGAGTAATTTTGGAAATAATGGGAGGAACATATTTTTTTGCACATTTTTCAATATATCTCTTAAGGTACACTAGATAAAATAATAAAATAAAAAAATTGTCGGCCTTATTATTACATATAATAAGGTTGAGTGTTATTTATTGAAACCCGTGCCGGTTAATCAATCTATATATTTATATATATATATATATATATATATATATATATATAAGGAGACTGTATGTACTTAAAAACAGACTTTCACCATGACCACCTACTGCCACCCACTCGAAGTTTTCGTGGTAGATACCCCTTGTTCTCCTGATGTGCGTAAGGGAGTTTGGTCACGGTGGATGGAAATATATGGGCGAGGGTGGCAAAAATGTAGTAAAATATTTATATCCTTTTCTAACATATTGTATATTCTAGAATTTTCGAGAACGTTCTTGAATATTCCAGAATATCCTAAAAAGACCTAAGATAATCTCATATTTCTAAAATGTTCCACGATAGTCTGCTCTAGTGTAGAATGTTCTAATATGGTCTAAAATATTCTTTAATGTTCCAGAATGATTCATGCAAAGTAAAAATGTTGAAAATGTTCTAAATAATTTTAATTTACTTTCAAATGATGTAAATCACTTGAAATTTATTTTTGTCGTTCTAAAATGTTCTAAAAAATTCTAAAACGTTCTGAAAAGTTCTAAATTGCTTTCAAATGTTGTGAATCACTTGAAATTGATTTTAATCGTTCTAAAATGTTCTGGTATATTCTAAAAAAATAGGAAACCTTATGATAAGTTGTAAATTACTTTCAAATGTTGTGAATCACTTGCAATTTAATCGGATCGTTCTAAGATATTCTGGAATGTTTTAAAAATGCAAAAACGTTCTGAAAAGTTCTAAAATACACTGATCGTTCTAAAATGTTCAGGAATGTGCGAAAAAATTCGAAAACGTTCTGAAAAGTTCTAAGTTACTCTTAAATGTCCTGAATTACTTGAAATTTAATCTGATCGTCCTAAAATGTTCTGGAATGGTCTAAAAAAATCTAAAACATTCTGAAAAGTTCTAAATTACTCTTAAAAGTTGTGAAATCACTTGAAATTAAAACTGATCATTCTAAAATTCTCTGGAATGTTCTAAAACATTCGAAAACGTTCTAAAAAGTTCTTAATTACTTTTAAATGTTGTGAATCGCTTAAAATTGCATATTCTAAAAAAATTTAAAACATTCTGGAAAGTTCTAGGATATTTTCAAATGTCGTCAATTATTTGGAAATAGTTTAAAGCTTAATCAGAATATTCTGGAATCAGAAATTATTCTGGAATCAGAAATTTCAGTCGTCGATGGTATATAAGTTTAAGCTCAGTGTGTTTCCATCACAGTGTTTTCTCAGCAGCGGTTAAGAGAAGATCAAATAGAAATTTTCTAAAAGTCAAGAGTAAATATTTTTTTTTAAATAATATTTTATCTAAGTAAGATGCCTAAATATAAGAAAGTGTTTACAAAATTTTGTGTAGATTCACAAAGAAGAAAAGTAGCACGTAATGAAACAGAAGAACAAAGAGGAAACATTAACGAAGAAACCCGAATTAGAGCATGATCAATTAGAAATCGCCCATCAACATCATCAAACAGTAAATGAAAGAAATAAAAAACCGGTCTTTACGACAAAAACTACACTTTAGAATTACAAGCGTTCAATTATGATCCTAGGAAAAAATATGACGAACATTCAAATATCGTTGTCGGAAAAATGCACGAAGTATGCAATGCCAAAAAATTTAAAGGAGAAACTGAAAATACATTTTGTTTGAGTGGTAAAGTCAAATTAACAGCATTACAAGTACTATCAAAATATTCAAATTAACAGCATTACAACACACTAGAACTATTTGCTTATATGGTCGGAACGACACTGGAATCAAAACATTTTCTATACAATATACACACCGAGACAATTCTTGCTTTCAAATGACTTCGTTCGGGGCTTCAGCAATATGCAACGAAGAAAATTTGAGTCCAGTTTTTAAGTTTCAAGGGCAAATTTATCACCAAATATAGCCTATTTTTGTAACCAAATAAAGAACAGAAATTTCTTCAAATATGCTTTATCGGTAATGAAGAAATTGAAACAGATCAGCGTTGAATTGATGTTCAGGGGCTACAACGAGAAATCGGTCAAAAGTTACAACGTTTACTCCATAAGAATAAGTGTTGATTGACGCTGCACAAATTCAGTAAAAAACGAGCTGTTCTAGTTGAAAGCAGTAAAAAAGATATTTGAAGATACGCTGCAAGATCATAAGAGATCAGGCTCAATGAGGACATATTTAAGCACTAAAATTACAAAAACAAATAAATGTTTTTAATTGCTAAGAATTTAATAAACAACAAAGTTTCGCAAAACAAAATAACGTGTTAGACTAATATAGATGATGGTTTGTACATTAACATAAATTGAAAATTCTACAACCGATTCATACTAACATCGATTAATACATTGAGTCAACATTTTATGTTGATTTTAACATACAAAGTTTGGAGAGTAGTTTATCTAAAATGTTTAAAACGACACATAATTTCAGATGAACGAATACGTGACATCGCCACCGTGGGCTATTACCGACTATACCGAAATTGTTCACTCGGTTTCATTGTCAAATTGTAAAAAAAATACCTTATTATTAAAACTCTAATTTTTATTGGAATTCCATTTAATCGGAAACATGTCACTGCATAGTTCAAACGAAAGTGAATTTTCTAATGAAACTCCTCCTTAACCTGATATTGATTATGTTATTGAGGAAATTATGCCCAGCAGCTACTGCATTCCCAATACGGAAAATGAAGTCCACCATTTTATTAACTGAAATAATATCTAATTTAAATCGCTCCCAAACAAAATATGTTAAAGTCACCAATTGAATTCCAAAAATAATAAACCTAATCCAGAATATGGTTAGAGCTACACCTCACTTATACCCATTATTTAATTAAGTGTTTAGATACCACCTAACAAACATTTGGTATATGAAGACAATTCTGTATAAAGTTTTTTGAATTGCGGTTAAAAAAAGGTTAAAAAAACAATTTTGTTTGACCACCGTTGCTTCAAGATTCATATGTTAGTAACATATTAAATATTTTACACGACAAGGAATGAGTCGCACCAGTTATACACGAAAGTACACAATAATTGTTTATATTCTTAAGATTTAACAAAAGATTGCCTAATGTTGTTCATGACAGCAAATTCTAATTTCTAATCCGTCAATACAGTATTATTATCTAGTTCAACCGTAGCAGTGAAAAAATAAAACTAATGTGGTATTATTAAGTAAACTCTATTTAAAATCAATTTAAAAAAAAGTGTTGAAATATCTGTCATTAATCACTGAAAAAGTATGAAAACATAGGTCTAGCATACAAAAACGGGCTCTCTAGATAGTTGCTCTACTTTATAGGGCTATTCTATAGGACTAATATCGCTAAGTATATTTTAAAGTATACCTACAAAACTACAAGTATATATTTCTTTAAAATATGTCATAACTCAGGCTATTGCTATTCAACACTAATCAGTAATTTAATCTAACTATTGTTTGTAATTTTCATAACGTTACTTAAAAGCATGCGAGCAATATATAGAATTGTATAGAAATTTGTAAGAAAGAAAAAGAAAAGAAGGGGAGCGCAGTAAACTTATATAAGGGCGGTGCAAACGCGCGCCGAAGGCAATCTATTACGAGCAACCGTGGGAGCCGTACCGTGCCGTATAAAGTTCGGGATATTATTTGATTCTTTTATATTTTATACGCATATTGTCTCACGTATCTATATATATATATACACATGCGTGTGTATATATATATATATATATATATATATATATATATATATATATATATATATATATATAATTCTGCTATGTGACAATTTTGAAATTATTATAAACTATAGAAACTTGATATTAAATTAGAATGGAATCACATAATGGAAGTCGTAAAAAATCTAGAGAACATGAATCTAGATCAAGGTGTGAGCGGAAAAATGTGTGACGAGCTGATCTACGTCACATAAATCATTCATGTTGCCTTTCATCCATTCGAGAGTTACGGGCCGGATTGTAGATGCAATTTTTTCGACTATCATGGTGAGATCCAACCATTTTTTCTATACTTCTTACTTTGAACCTAATTTACATAACATTTAAAAGGTGACGATCGCACATGGTTAAACTATTGAGTGACAAATGATATGCGTGGGTAGATTTAAGAAATAATTTAAATCTTTTTGTCCGAAAACGCTCGATACCGTTAATATATTTTCCTTAACAACAAATATAATTGTGCACATTTTTATTTCACATTCAAGGCCACTTGTATCGTACTCGTTGTATCTACCTTTTGATTATCGTTTCATTTAATTCATTTAAAATGGGTAATTGGTTAGCGTGTTCGTGAGATGATGATTACCTTCATTGATACATCGGCTAGAATGGAAAACATACATTTTTTATTTTTGCATTCTTATTTCACGTCTATAATTCTTTTTATAACGGAGTTTTTAATATTGTAAATCCGCGATATTAAAAGAAATCCGATTTACATTGCCGAGTGTACGAGTGTCACTGCCGCATCGTTCTACACACTTGTATGCGCTAAAATCGAAATTGAGTTGGTGCTTAGCAATATCGAGTAGCCGTATATTAAAAACACCATTTCATAATCGTTTTATGTATTAGTAATCGCTTACCGATGACTTTGTTTGATTTTGCAATTTTGTCTAATTTTTAACTTAACCTGTTTAGCTATGGTTACGATTAAGTTAATGAAGAATGTAATCAAACAAAATTGAATCTTAAATAAAAAGATCCGTTTAAAGTAATGGAAATATTAGATATGTCTGAAAGTCAAGTCCCAACTGATGTTGACTTAAATATAGAGGATAATATAAACAATGGAGACTGAGTTAGAATTATTTGGTGTTTCGGAGTAAACATTCGACAACATTTCGAAACATTCTATTGGTCGTACTTTTTTTTTAATGAAGTGGATCGTACCAGTAACTTTTTTGTAGCGTAACCAGGTAGAAATCGGTGTCTCTCGAGGTTTTCGAGTAGTCCAAGAAGTGCGGTGCGCAATTATTGACGACGGAGGTCACAGATAATTAATTGTATGTTGCATAGTCTAAACAAAAAAATTATATTTAAACTAATTAAATGTATGATTTTTTAAATTTTCAGGGCTGTATTTTCATGGCCGTATTGTTTCAGATTGAAGCTAGTACCATTGTTGATGGCTTGATAGAACTAACTGGTAGTTATTTAGGATGATATCCATGAGTAGTTTATCAGTTACTTAACAAACAGGCTATATATGACTAACCCCACTTTTGGGTGAAGGATTTCTGAACGAACCAACGAATGATTGCGGCATAAGATCAAGTAGTTCCGGCTGATGACAAGGAGCTGTTTACATTAAGGTAATTGATTAATGTCTTAAAATCCTGGTACCTTTTATGTAAAATATGTTGGCTGACTTCATGGTGAGACGAGCACCTTAGTAATTTTGCCCCGGGTAGTCAAGGAATCTGGTTAATTTCTTCGATCAGATAATGAATGGCATTATTCCTATACCAAGAATATGACTAATGCAGTCGCGAAGTCTGACAAGTTACGCTTAAATTGTTGATGGTCACTACCAAATTACGCTAGATTTTGACAGGGCTGTTAATAGTTATCGGGTTGATTCAGATAAGTTCCGTGAATGATTTGGACTGAGGGCCTCCTTAATGATAACTTATTTTGATCAAGCTGATGGATTAAGCTAAACCAGTTTCAGGGACGTTAAAGTTTCAGAGACCTTTTTCTCTTGTGTCGTGGCTTTTCCTAACTGATCTAAGCAAAACTTGGGATTCATGGCCACTTCAACCCGTCAAGGTGTAGTAAAATGATTTAAGCTAATTTCAGTATTTCGTAATAAATTTTGCAAGTAAAAGTGGTGAATCAAGTCGAGGATAACTTAACATTAAGACAGGCCGTATAAGAAATAAAAGAAAAGAAGGTAAAGCACATCCGGGTACACAAGTGCGAGATAAGTGCGCCCCAGATGCAGTCTTTTACGAGCAACCGTCGAAGTCACACCGCCCCGCGTGGTGTCTGTTCTTCGTGATATTTTCCCGATATTTTTTGTTTTATTAATATTATTTGATTCTTTTATATCTTGCACGTATATTATGAAACTTATTTATATGAGTCAATTGTTGGTACGAGAAAATCTTAAAATTGTCATAAAACATGATTGCATATATTTATTTTATACGAATATATAGAAAAATTACATGAAGGCAAACTTTTAATATATAGTAAATTAAAAGTTTGCCTTGAATGATCTTGAAATTAATCTGTTTGTTTTAAATATTTCCAACAAAACGAAATAATGGACAGAACTGGATGAAAACCGACTTTACTAATATTATTTGTTATTGATACCGGTATTTTGACATTTTATCGATATACATAATTATCCATACAGTTATGGATTCGTCATATTTAAGAAATGAAAATAATGTTTAGATTTGTGTAAAAAGAAGAATAAAAAAAGTATTTCACACTATTATAAACACGTGTGTGATATATTTATATTAATTTTGTTAACACCATAACAAAATATTCTGATATTATTATAATTCTTAAAGCACAGTTTACAGCGATGTCTGATGTTTATTTATGTATAATATGTCTGTGTAAATTAAATTTTTTATCGTAATGGTCAAGTATGAATGAGGTTTAAAATGATGTGACTAATGTTTTCTATTTTACAGTTTAATCATATGGTTTGGCATAACATAGCGAAATCAGTAAAGCATCTCATTGGAAAAACTTTATATAATTGTGAAAATCATTATATATTTAAATAATCATTTAACTTCACAAATTTTATGAAAAAAATTGTATTATTTTTATTATGGGCAAATAGGGCTTTTTTCAATAATGGTTGTACTTAATAAAAGATTATCGTAATAAGTGAGTCTAGACTTTAATTAGTGTAAATGATTACAGACATTTAAAGATATTCCTTATACGTTCAATACTGAATTATTTGAAATAGGAAAAAAATTAAAAGATAATGAGTATTCCACGGTTGAAAACAATATATAACGGTAAACAGGTAGTCAAAATATGTTAAATGTTAATAAATTGAATATTACTTTCGAGGAGGTTCATAACTTGAAAGGTAAACATAAAACTCGATTACACCCTTTTACACTGCTAAATTAAAAAAGGCTAACATAACAATTGTGAGTAAATTTAAAATTTCAGATATTTGAAAAACCGGAAAAGATTTTAGTAAATCTTTCGTATTATTTTTGACTGATAGAAACTACTTATGAAGTAAAGAAGTATAAACATATCCGGAGACTGATAAGATTTCACTATAATATTTATACTAAGCAAGTTATTATTTTTAATTATTAATGATATTACATTAAAAATGTGAGATATTCTGTGTATGACATAATGCTAAATTAAAACCATTGAATATGGAATGTGAAAAGAAAATCTTTTAATAAGGGACAAGTAACGGAAATAACCTTAATAATTATCTTATGAATGACAATCTATGAAAGTTCTTTCTGTAACTTTATTATAATTTTATACAAAACGAATAAGTTTGATAATTAGGATAAAGAAATCAGTGAAAATAAAATCGCTAGTGTCATTAGTGAAATCAATTATTTTTTTTGCTATATTGTTTAAATATCACATGTAATATTGCTTTATTACTTACGTCCTAGGCAAAAGGATCTTCTGCGTGTGATAAAACAGTTCCTTTTCTTGTTACAGAATATACTCCAGAATCCTAATCCTGGCAACAAACAGATAAGAAGGCTTATTTGAAAATTCTGCCTTTAAAATTGTATTGAATACTTTTGGCGTTAATTTTGTAGAAATTAATTATTCACAATTAAATTAAACTACGTAATGTAGTATTATTCCCACCTGAAGATGTTGTAATATAACGAAATCTAGGTCGTGGTAAAGAACTTAAAGAAAGTAGAAATAATACTACATCATGTAGTTTCATTTAATTGTGTTTAAAGTGATTACATGGTTTTAATTCATCAGTCTTGTTTGAATAATCAAGTTTGTACTGTAAAATTTAGAATGATATGTAGATATTTAAGTCTATTACGTAAATTTTATTCGAATAGTTCATGTTAATTCAAACATAACTTTAACATACAATTATTTTTACATTCTTATGTTAACTAATTATAGTTATGCCATCGCTTTTTACATACAGTTTTGGTACAAGTGTCTATATCGCACGCAGATTGTATGTGTAGAACTCTAAATGTACCTTTAAATGTACCTAACGAAAAGTTATTTGAATATGTTTTCATAAATTAAAATAAATTTTAATCTCTCGTAATTGGCTAATCATCTAACAAACCATACGATAAATACATTATATTAAAAAGAGATGAAACATGTTTTTCTTATGCAATATATCTTTACAACAACGTGTTAAAATACAGGTAACTGCGTTTGGGGTTTATTTTAATTTAAATATTTTGTTATTGTAAAAAATTTAATATTTTATTTAGACTAGGATTATACATACATAACTGGTAAAAGAAAATTAGTATAACCGTGAGTATATTCAAGAATGAATAAAGTGGAATGCAATACTGTTCCAATAAGATAAATCCATGGTTAAAATTAGAAGTAATGAATATATTGAAAAAGTAGTTCGATTAATAAAATTTCACCAAAACGGATAAATAACATCTTGATGAATATGTTGGAACGATTAAAAAATGAAATCGGATTACGGAAACTAAGTAGGCGTTAATGAAAAGGACGTAATTTTTATTGGTATCAATCCCTACACAGAAAAGTTGTCCGTAATTTTTTCCAAATTATACTGTTTTGCGTTTTTCATAAGTAGACCGAAGAGTGTAATAAAAAGTTTTTGAGAAATAACTTGTATTTGAATAACTTGTTTCATTTAAATATTACTGGAAGTCGTAAAATAGCCTTTTCGTTAGTTATTTCGTTATTATTGAAGCTTTCCGTTTATTAATTTTTCATTAAAGTTTTTATACAGTATATCTAAAATATTAATTACAGTAATCCGAAAAATATAGAAATTAATACATAAATAAATACATATAGGATACATGTATATTACATAAATGATTGCCAGTTCAATTTAATTATTTAACAAGGTAAGATAATGGTAACATGTAAGCAATACATACGAATCGGAACGTCGGTTAAGAATTTGAAAAGCAAAAGTAAGTAACCTTCACATGTGTAATATGAGCAATTAAAGTAACTGAAATAAGATATCAACTAGTAGAACGGAATTCTTAAATGACGTTCAGATTCGTATATTTTTTTGATCATTTTTATTAAATCGATTGCAGTGATTTCTCAGGGAATAAAGGAGCAAATGGAAAGGAGCCTGAATGAAAAGATCGCCAAGATGAATATTGAAATGTTGCTAAAGAAACACATTATCACACAACAATTGTTGATGTTGCGCTGACCCTAAAAATTGTCGAAAATAAACTATCCGGGTTAGAAATTGTCATGACGACTGATCATGTGGGTGACTTGAGTGCTATTGTGATTTCGTGAAATTCTCGAATAATAATTGATGACGTGAAGAAGATTAACATTGTTGTTGCATGGATATCCTTGACTATATTCATTCCAGAAAAAAAACTGGATCTTTGATTGAAGGAATACGGAGGTATATACACTTATCTCTATGTGAGAGAAACACTCTTACTTATATTAAATATAGATATGCTTATAATGGATCGAAGTTCTGTTTCAAAACCCACTTGCTTCGTTGCAAAACCCACTTGCTTACATCTTAGGAAGTGGCTTACAAAAGAACAGAAGTTGTTTAATTCCTATTCTTCTCTTTAAATCATGAGTTGATATGTATTATTCAGAAAGACGCTTAAACATTCAAAAACTATAGTAAAATCTAATACCTTTAAATAAAATTAGACTATATTTTTTGAAATAGAATACTTATAAGTTTTAGAATTGTGTATTTTTATCTGGGTGTTATTTTTACTACGTAATTAGATTATTTAACGCAAAAATAGCCAAATTATCTCAAATATTTATGAGACATACGTTTATCCATACTCATTAGCTTTCCTCTGTCATTTAATTAAAAAAAACAATCTTTACGTAATTTGTTAACTTTTTCATAGTTATACAAGTCCTGCCGCGTCTAGGTGCGAATTATAATCTCTGTATGTACAGTTTCTTTGTCAAATAATTTAAGTGTACGTTTCCTTTCGACTTAAGCTTCTTTTTCCTTTATCTTTGAAGAATAAGTTATTCGACATCTCAGCCTTCCTTTCTGTTAATGATGCTCTCTGCTTTTTAATGACCAAATTGACAGGAATAGGTTTAAAATACTCTAGGCGTTTATGTTGGTGACATGTGTACACAAGATCTTTCAATACTTTCATCCTTTGGTGGTCAAAATAGAATATACTTTAACAAACACATGTTTTATCATCACGTTGTAAACTTTAATTATAGTACTTAACATCCATGTATTTTTGGTAAGTAAAATGCAAATTTTCTTAACATTAAAACGTAAATAGATAAGAACATATATGTGATAAGAACATATAATCTCATTTCATTATAAGTTTTTTCTTAGAAGATTCATGATAATTTAAATGTCTTATAAATCATTAATGTAATAAATTTTCTGTTTTTCGAGCATAACTGACTTTTTGGTTTTTTTTAATAAATAACTTTCATAAAGTAGTGTGATGGTTTGTTATTCATTTTTCATTATTCCGTAAATATTGGAATTTGACTTTTATCGCTTGCACACTTATGATGACAAACGGAATAATTTAAATTTCTTTATGCGATTGACTACTTATTGATTTTGTCCAGTGAATTTCTAAGATTAGATTACTTGGATTATTTACCACAATGGTTTTTTTAATTACCATATTTATTCAAATCATAAAATTTGACATTGTTGAGTCGAATTGTTAATGTTTAATACGTTACTAAATGCCACTAATATCACATGTCTAAAGTAACCACAACATTTAATTAAAATTTATAATAAAATATTTACACGCAGTAATCAAAGACCGATAAATTACTTTCATATTATATAAAATTTTCAATGGATTTAAAGTCAAGCCACACTAAATGGTTAGTGTGGCTTGACTTTAAATCCATTGAAAATTTTATGAAACAAATAAGTATTATCTTGTAAATTTTCTAAATATGATTACCATCGTACAATTTAATCACGAATTATAAACTGAATGAGTTATCATGCTCATAGAAGATGAATACAATTAAATATTTGTATAGAGTTATTAAAAAAAGCCGCTTTTGTAATGTAAAAAGTGAATGACTAATCTCAATTCTTTCCGCGATTATTAACTTTACACTAAACTAATGAACTTTCAAGGAAAACTGAAAAAAGCAATGTACCGTTGTAATATTAATATTAGTCTTGTCACACAATTATAAACTTACTTTAATAAATTTTATATTTAACAGTGAAGATATTCTCCAAATCCTTTTTCATGACTTCTTCAATTCAAATTTTGCTGCAATCTGTTTCTCGTCCAATAATCAAAATCTTTTGGAAATCAGTTAACTATTATATGACTTGTATGAATTAATAAAAAACTAAATTTTTTGAGCAAAATCTTTTTACAAGGATTTTTATTGGAAATTGTTAATTTTATGAGAATATGTGAAATTGAGAATTGTTTGAATTATGCTTAATTAAAGTACAAATATGCAGAGTGTGAAAACATAAAGTTAAAGAAAAAGTTAAGAAATTTTGTTCATAAATAGCCATTCCGTTTTTGATACAAGATTAGAAAAAATATAATAAAACAAGAAATATTTTATAAAATGTAAGTATTTTTTCCAGTTGGTAAGGTGTGGTTATTAAGTCCACGGGTAAGGAGGAAGATGGTTTAGGAGAAATGATAAGAAAGCTTAAAAAGTAGAATTGAATTGAAGTCTTTGGATGGTAGAAGAGATTACAGATATTTCGAGTTTTAGCGACATGAGGCAGTACACATTAATCACTGAATCATAATTCAATTTAACGAGTAGCAAAATTTTATATTTACTAACGAACTGCTTAATTTATTTTCTAAAACATAGTCGCACTAAACATGATTCAGATGAGATAAGAAATAAAATGATCAAGGCTGGAAAATCCATATATTTAAGTCACTCTGTAAAATGGTAAACCTTAATTTTGAGACGGGTTGTTTTCTGTTCCGCCCCAGTGATGACACTGCAAAATGAATTTTTACCTTCCGTAAAATTCTTTTTTGACTCGTAAACTGCAGCTTCATCACCATCGTATAACCGAGTAGGTAAACGAACTTAACAAAAATTACTAACCAAAATCAGTCAGTAGGCCATGCCGGAATCAGTAGAAATTGTTCCGCAGTCGACGATATATGCGCTCGGAAAAAATAAAATTACTTTTTAAAATTCTTAAAAAAATTTTACGCATGTGTGCTCCGAAGACTAGAGAATAGAGAAGTATAATGGGTATAAAAGCCTCCACATATTAGCTTCATTTTTTACTCCAAAACATTTGATTCTATTACTCATAATTTAATATAGAAGGCACTGTTGAAGCGAGTCACGAATACTATGAATTCATGCTAAAAATGAGGTAAAATAAGAAACCCGCTTTCACCCAAATTATTTATAGATTTTTGTGAAAAAATATTCGGAACAATTGATAGGGAAAATATTGGCTTGAAAATACACTGAATATAGCATTATCCAAGCGCTAACCATGGCGTTATATATGATCAAGATAAAATCAAATTTACGAATCCTGAAAAATAAATTTAACTCCAGATTCTACCATTGTAGAATATGTGGAGGACTACACCTGCAATAGACATCATATATAATTCATGAATTGTACGAAGAAAGAATATAAACAGTTAAAAAATACGTCCTCCAAATGCTAGTCACGAAGGAAGTATTTAAAGCTGAACGATCAGTAAACCAAAACAAATAACAATTGCATATATAAGATATAAAAATTAATAGAGACGAAGAGAATTTATAATACAAAATAAATTTTTAAAACTTCATTAATACCGAAAAAGTTGAAGGTGATGGGTTAAAAAATATCAGTATATATTTTTAAATAACAAATATTTATGTATAAAATACAAGCTATATGCGTTTACAATTTCTAAACCTAATAGATGGATAAAACAACTGGAGAAATAGACAGTTAGGAGGTAAATAAAATAAATATAAGTTAAGCTCAGGGGGTAATCGTGATGCTTTATTATTCATAATATCATAATTGACGACTAAGTATATAGCGACATTTCTTTAAATATCCTTTTTTTACGATGTAGTTCATGAAAATTTTGTATTCCTTAATTGTTCATATTGTTGGCTTTGCAAACAAGAAATATTTAATTTTGACTCGTTTAAAGTTCTATTAAAAACTTTCAGGAGATTTATTCACATTAATCATTATATTTTGATACCATGAATAAGTATAATATTATCCGAATTCAATAATAAGTATAATATTATCCGAATAAAATAATCACGAATGTAATAAAGTGACTACAATGTGAAAATCTTTTGTGAACCAAATAACAACTAACGATTCTCATTTTGCGATGATATCTGTCTAATGAAAAATACATTATACTGTATTGATGGACAATTATTTTAACAGCAGTTACAGGTCATCGTATTAATCGCTCCAGAATCTTACGAAGAGTTTGGTTTTGTCAGGCATTACAAGTCCCCCTTTCTGTTCTATCTAGGACATGTAATTTAAACATTGCGATACGAAACACAATTAACTCAAAATTTCAGTGGTTGCTTAAATTACTATCTACAAATATGACTAAACTGTGGTGCTTTCAGTTAGTATTATTGCTGTCGATACCCTAGTACTTTTATGCATAACTTTCAATTACCTGATTACAAAACAGTTAATGAGATATGAAATAAAAATTATTCAAAAAGAAGAAACAATGCAATCTCTATTTTGTCACTTCCGAATTTTTAATGTTGGTAAGAAAAAGAAAATATAGCTTCACAATTTATAATTTTAGACACATTAATAAAGTTAATGAAGCGCAAATGATAATATATTTACACCAATATTTAAAAAAAAAATTGATTCAGAAAACTTAGTTACGACACGTAATCTGCAAACAAATTTAAATGACGCTTTGGCAAAGTAAAGGAAATCCAAAAAAGACAGATTTAGAAACTGCTAAGGTAAGGGCCGTATTGTGGAAAGTCTTAACATTATCTCGTCCACTTGAACCAGAATAATAAGAACATAAATACTCTCCCGGCAAGGTAATGTGGGCCAATTTGTCTTTCTTTTATTAAGATTATACTCGTGTATAAGAGTCGTTTTACACAAAGCATTTGTTGCGCGGAGAATTATAAGTTGTTGAAGGTTTCGCTATAATACGGAGGGATGGTTGAGGCGGTTTTGAAATAATCTCCCTTATAATTGTCAAAGTACGAAATGAAAGCTTAATTGGTGCTTGGTTTTAAAGTCGAAGATATATATATATATACATATATATATATATATATATATACATATATATATATATATATATATATATATATTTACATATAAATATATAATATGAATATATTTTAAAGTTTATAAATATATTGTCTATGTGTGTATGTTGGATGTTCGACAGGAAGTGAGAATAATAGTGTATATTCGGCAGAAGTGAAAATAACATGGATTTCTCAAAACAGTATAAAACACACAATAAGCGTTTAATGACAAATAAAAGTATTATTATTGAAAATAATGTTGAATAAATTTCACTGTGGGAAAATAAGTATATTTAGTCATTGACACTATATTTATCACTTATCATATACTAATTAAAATGGTAATCATTTATCCTTATGAATATTTATGTAAAACTTATCTATTCGACCTGATGGGAAATTCTGACGTATGAAGCGTTTACGCATGTGCATGAGGTAAAGAGATAGGGTAGGGATTATGCTTATATTATCACGCTAGACGCTACATAATTGGCTTTATTGGATATAGCTAAGGATATAACCAATTTATACAAAATAGAATTGCCTGTGGCTTCGCCGCGTGGTGTAAGGAAAATTGAAGAAATTTTTTTTTTTTTTCAGAGAAATTCAAATAGATTTTAAATATTTAGGTACAGACGAATTTGACTTCTATATATTTCAACACTGTATGTTTATTTGAATGTAAATGTACACTTCAATTACTTTTGCAATTAATTATGTGGAATCAGCCAAAATATTTATTGTCCCGTTCATAAAAGAATTAACGTTTAACTTTGAATGTCTAGTGTATAAAATAATTAAAGTTCATATTTTACATGTAATTATAATTGTACACCTGTAGAAATAGTGTTAATTATCAATTTGGCAAGGTTACACCTTTCGTTATCGTATTCTTTAACAAATGTTACGATAACACATGAATTGTAATTTAACTATTGGGAAAAACGTAAAGTAAAAAAATAACGTTCGTTCCGAGACTCGTATGATCATGTTATAATTTACAAATATTTTCTTTTACAAATATGTAAGAGAAAGGGATAATAAGAAAAGCCTGATACACTCTCGCATCGCTAAGAATATTATGTATGCAGGATAACACATTTCTTAAGTTTAGAAAGATAGAGGTTGATGTACTTTCAGGTTTATGAGATAGAGTAATTTTTAAATTTAAAAAAATTATGTTGGAAAACATATGTTTCTATATTATGCTTAATGTTTATTTTTTCAATATGTTTTTTAAATATGTTAGTGCATGTTTATTGTACACCTATATTCTTATCGCCTTTCGAAGGAAATAAACCGAGATTTAACATCTATTCAAATACCTATGTGATTCGAAACCAAAAGTAATATTTCATCTTGGCGTGCATTGTTAAATATAGCGCCTAAAGTTGCAATATAATATGCTTAAAAAAGAAAAGTAATTAAATCATATTTTAATCTTCTTTTTTTTCAAATCCAACATAGGAACCAAAATATAAATTATATTTTTTTATGTCAGTATTTTAAGAATGATGGCTCGATATAGACTTTTATTAACAGCGGAGTTAAATCGACGTTTCTATTATGAATAAGTTTCGTAAATTATAGAAACGTAAGCCAAAAAAGGACGCTAATTAATAATTTATCATAAAATCTCGGGTAATAAAAATATAATTAAAACCTCCCAAGTACGAGTCTCTTTCGCGTGTCAATGGTTTTGTATCTCGTTTTAAGTTAAAGTACTTAATTCATATCACCATTTTATTTATCATTAATTTGGAGCTCTTTGCGCAGTTAATATTTAATAATACGTAATGAAATTAAGCAGCGTTATAAATTAGAGTAAATATATGAAAAACTATAATATGTAGGTAATATTATTCAACATTTTAGGTTCATCACTTCAGAAATATGGAAAGCAAACATATATACGAAAATAACTATTGTAATTTGCCCCCTCCCCCCTTTCTTCACCTCCCTAATATTCTATGTTAATATTTTTGATTATTATCTATTGAGGTATATGCCTATTAATATAATTTTTTATAATACCAAATTTTCCTTGCCATGTCAAGCGATTTTAAAAAAAAACTGAGATGGTATAAAAGGAATCGGTAATTTGCTTTGCAATTATTAAAAGAAAGTATCGTGAAGCAAAACGACATTTAAATCTTAACTCTGTGATTTTATGTTGATTTTTCTCGCATATATGTTTATCAGATCTATGATAAAAATAAAAAAAAACCGAATCACACTTAAGGGAAATAAATAATTACCATACTGCTTATCCGCTAGAATTAGAAGCCGTACTCTATTTTAAAGAAAATAAATTTACGAAAATGATTATGACTTTATCTGAATTCGTATCCAAAGAAAAATTCATTGAAGTGAATAATTTACAACCTATCGCAATGTTGATATTTATTTCAAATTTTATTTTGTTTCCGTTATTTGACAGTAGCATAAACACTGAATGACCAAAAAAGTGCTCATTCAAATTTTAAAATACTAAGAAGAAAATATATATTTACTGTTTTACAAAAATACAATTTTCAATTACACGTCGACATTAAAAAAAATTCAATTCGTTTTATTCAATTACCCGCTGATAATACAATTTATGAAAGCATTTAAATTCTATGTTTGCAAAATAATAATTATCTTAAAAAAAATCGTCTGAGTTTGCAGTTCTGGAAGAAGAAAAAGTCATATTTAACACTGATCAATTTTAAACAAAAAATTGATTGTATGAATCATTCATCGTGTCTGTCTCTTTTCTTCCAACAAGTAATATTGCCACCTAACAAACCCTGCCTTTTTGACTTTAAATCAATGATACCGTTAACTAACTACAGTACTTAATTTAGAGATTACAGTTAAAAATTAAAATGGTAAATACTAAATAAATTTGGAATTTATATTAATAAAATTAAACTCACCCAATTGCTAACTATCACTGATGTGTTAGCCGTTTGATTATAACTGATGATTCGTAATTATATACAATATCTCAATTTGATAATTCTTATTTTAGTTGTAATTTTGACTGTTTTATAATATATTTCTTATATTAACTGTAATAAATGTAATAAATAAACTTACTTACTTTAACTGTAATAAATGAATATAATATGTTTCTTATATTTTTGTTAATATGAGAAACATTTTATTCGATATCGTAATCTTATCCTATTTTTTCACATTCCACAGTAAATTAAAAAAAACGTATGCAATGAATATGATGCTTGTCAATTTGTCTATCACATAAATTTAAACCTTTCGGTTAAGAAATTTGAAATATTGCAGTATCATTCAATAATGGACAATGGTAGATTTTTTGGATGGACATATTTACAAAAATTAATTCTTAAGGGAAATTATGATAGAAGTTGTCTAATAAAGAAAAACCTTTCCAGATCTAACTTCGGAGAGCTGAATCCATTTTTTATAAAACATTCCTGACGTACATCCCAAAACAAAGTAAGAATTTAAGAAACTTAAGTGACGCTTTTGCCATTTATCCTCTTTTATCCAAAATTCTTCACATTATAAAATATGATTTCTAAACTTTTAAATCTGAAAAGATAAACAATCACATATGATTTCTAAACTTTTAAATTCGAAATGATAAACAAATACATATCATTTGAAAAAAATAGACGTGTATATAATTTCGTATTAACATAAACTATTGAAGAGTCTGTAAGTTATGTCACTTTTTCAACAATTAAACGATGTAACTTTCTTCATTCTGCACCGTACTCAAGCATGGTTTAAAATTAATCGTATATTATTAAAATTTCAATTTATATACAAAAAATAAAATGCCTACTTTACAGAAAATAAAAATTAAAAATGATAATATTTTAGGTAATTTTAGATATCCCCAGTCTTCAGTATGATACGCAAGTTCTCGTTTTTATTACAGTATTTTGAGAATTTATTCACGAAATGTTATATAGACTTTATTATTATTACGTATTAATGCACTTTTTTGTTACTTCATAAACATATTTCCATTGACAATATTTGCGGGTAATAACATTAAATGAATTAAGTTTTAAACTGGAAAACTAGCTCCATTTCATTTTGATATTGTCTGCAAATATCCATTTTATGTCCATTTGAACACTTAATTTCATACAAAATTATTAATAAAATCACATTATTATTACATAATAATGTGTTTTTATTATATTACAATAAATGATTTTATTATATTACATATTTATATAGACAAAACCCTTTGTATTAATTTACACTGAATTCAATTGATCTGAAAACTATCCTCATTTAACCTTGATATTATAAGCAAATCTGTATTTTATTTTAATTGCAGAATTAATTTAATGCCTAGTTATAAATACAACACCATCACATAACACCCATGTTTTAAAATGTTATCTTTTTATTTAATTATTTATCTCTGAAAAAACTATCATTATATAATTAGTGTAATTTAATCGCGGAGACAAGTTACGCTTGAATAATGCTCAGTCACCGTTATGATGAATCAAATTAATAGAATGCATAATACATAAACACAAAAGCTTTCATTAAATTTATAACCATAACGCGTCCCAAAAAAGTGCGTAGCGACGCGTCTACAAAATAAGTGTGGCAGACAATTTATCGGAATTTGACAAATGAAACAATAACCGCCCAAAGTAATATGGCCGAATCTCGTCAGCTACACCGCTGAAGGGGATTCAATTAAAAGGGCTGCCTTTTAATATCTGTCTTAGTCTGTAGCTAAAAAATATTTCTTGTGAACAGCTAATAATTTGTCGAAACCGAATATGGTAAACATTATTTTATATAATCTATGATATATTTTTTCGAAAAATAGATCTAATTTTAAGCATTGCCATGTCAATTGCATGTCAATATGCGGTTCTTTGACCGCATTAAGCCAAAGTGACATCAATTCATGTGCGTCATTTATTGCACTTAAAAGAAATTACATCGACAGGCACATGGTCGTCTGTATGCGCCCGTTGATGTAGTCTTGTCGTGTCATCTATTTTATTTTATTAGCATTTTAACCAAATGAAAAAAAAAACAATTGCCTAATAGTATGCCTATATATTGATAGGCTAATGCTTATTTTGCTTAGGATTTATATAAAGTAATAAAACAGGTAATTTTGTATAACAGAACGTATTTACAATAGATAGATACAGTGGCATTATACCACCTAGATGTATCACGAACGATTCAAAATTAAGGTAGCTTAATTATCTCAACTTCGTTCTGTGTCAATGTGTTTGAAATTATTTCCTATTTCGATAAATTGTCTGACAATTGCTTTATTTGACAATCTTTTGCTTTACACGAACACGTCAAAGTGCGAGTACTACTCTAATATTGCAGGTTTCTTTTTAAAAAAAAAACCTACAAAATTAGAGTAGAACTTGCAAAAAAAAATTTTGATAAAGAACCCAAAATGTAATTTGTACAATCTTAAGTTACGGTTTTAAGTTCCATCTTAAGTTTTCAGAAGTCCGTACTTCTCAAGAAAATAAGGAACCCTTATATGGAAAAATAATTATTAACCACTTTTATAGTAACAAACTTCATTCATAAAACATTACTAATCCAAATTCTAAGATTTCCCTATTTCGGATATATTTATTAAATTATTTCACATGCTTATTTTCTAAACGCTATTAAGTCATATAAATGTTTATATCATTATAAAATAAGGGTGATGACTTTAACCGGTTTTCCTTTTTTGCTACCCATAATGACAAGTTGTTTCCGATCACAGAACATAAGACTGTTTAGTGAAAGGTTATCCCAGTATTTTAAATTATTTACTTATATCAGGTCTATTGCATAAATTTTTATGGATGTATTATTATTTACTACAAAATTTTATATCAAGGTCTTGAAAATAAATGACCGCACAAGATAAGGCCCCGGTGAATAGAAACCTTTTTTTTAATTTTATTATTATAGATACGTGTTGCATTTACAAATCGTTGAGTGAAAATATGTGTATTAATGAAAGTTATATGTAACTTTTGATTATCGAGGTTTTCAATTAAGTTGTGCTTACATGTGAAGTCGCAAGCTTTTACTTATTACATAAAGTAAATAAATATGAGATTTTAAGACATATGTTTAAATTATTGAGACTTTTACCTTAATATTTAACTTTTCCCGAGATTACTCTATAGGTTCGTTGAATTTATTTTGCAACGTTGCACATATTAACGCGGTCTGTAAATAAAAACTTCTGAGAAAACATGTAATCAAAGCAAAACGCCAACAAATTTTCATTTTTCTTAATCCAATTCAAGTGCCATTCGGAGCCGCTTTGTTCGATGGAGAACTGATCAACCTCTTAAAAAGTTTCTAAAAGTAGAGAAAAGAACTTCCACTATGAACGTGGCCGACCATTATCGTGGCCTTAACGTTCATTAAATAACGATAAAAAGAAAATAGGAAGAAACATTGCCCAATTATATCGCTGTACCCTGAACGAAAATCTTTTGGTGGTTTTGAAAGCTTCCTATTCAAATTTTAGTTACAGGAATAAAATTTTTTTTTAAGTATCCCTATAGTTCTATTTTATATAGCACTTATCTTTAATCGAAAAAGTTCGTGGAAAAAGAAAAATACTTCCAAAATCATGACAACCACTTTTAAGATATATACACACATTAACGTTCTTATTTCCTTTTAGTAATTTTTTTACCGGAAAAATTGTATTCCCGTATAAAAACTAACCGACATTTATATTTAAGGCATAAGAGTATTTTAAAACTTTTATTTATTGAAAGTATTTTAAAACTTTTATAATTAAAAAAAATACAACATAAATTAGAAGATTCTTTTGGTCATGTTTTTGTCACATATTATATATTCATAGATGTTTTTCGAAGTGATGATTTCAATAATTTAGGGTAATGTTATGTAATTTTTTCTTCAAAAATGAAATCGAGTGAAGTTTGTTACGATTAAAGACTAGATAATCTAATTTTAATTCCATTGAAATTAAATTTGAACTGTTATATTGTACACTTTTACTTACTATATTGTAGGAATATATTTCCAAATTTGGGTATACATTTCATGGATTTTGGCAAGACACTAATAGCCAGACATTTAAACTAATATAATACTGGTTGTCCAGTGGCAGGTTTTAAAGTTTGAACAAACATAGTTTCTGAACGCAACACTTAAGAGGGGCGCGGGGGGCGTCGTTAGAAGCGCAAGCGGTGCGGATGTTTTAGTAGCCATGGAACAGTGGAGTGGAAAGCACCGCGCTTTTGCCGTCGAGGCGTACATTTCGAGTGGATGTTCGCTGTCTGTAGCACGCCGTCGATTTAATAATCGTTACAATATTCGTCGATTACGTGATGGACCATCGATCAACCTCATTCAGTCATGGGTAGCAAGGTTCAGAGCTACAGAATCAACATTAAATAGGCCCAGGCCAGGACCTACACCATTGGTAGCCACGGATGAAAATGTCGAGCGTGTTATGGTTTCTGTCGTTGAAAATCCCCGTTTATCACTGCGTACATGTTCATCGATATTGGGAATTCCGAAATCAACTTTACAGGTAATAATGCAAATAAAGCTCAAGTTCCATCCATATAAAATTCAAATTATTCAAGATTTACACGATTCTGACTTTGAATTAAGAAAAACTTACGCAGAGGTGATGTTGTTGAGATTTCGTACTGCTACCCGGATGGGCAACATATTCTTTAGTGACGAAGCTCACTTTCACATTGGGGGATATGTGAATAAGTAGGACTTTCGTTACTGGGATGTCCACAACCCAAATTCATCAAGAGCCTTTACATAAACCTAAAGTAACAGTCTGGTGTACCATGTCTGCATCTGCAATCATAGGGCCTTATTTCTTTAAAAATCAACGTGGCCAAACTGTAACTGTGAATTCGGAGAGATATGCCCAGATGTTAAATGACTTTTTCAGAGTAGAACTACAGAATAGTCCATCCTTCAACCAAAATACATGGTTCCAGCAGGACGGCCCACAGCTCACATTGCTAATGTGTCCATGAATGCAGTGCGGCAGTTATTTCCAGAAAAAAACATATCCCTAAACGGTGCCGTACTGTGGCCACCTAGGTTACCCGATTTAAGCGCATGTAACTTTTTCTTATTGGGATACTTAAAATCCGTTGTTTACAAAACAAATCCGAGCACTGTGACATAACTTAAAGAAAGTATTCGAACCGAAGTCAGTAGGATACCCCAGTCGCTCTGCAAACGCGTTTTTGAAAACATGCGTGCTAGACTCGAAAAATGTGTCAGACTCGATGGCTGCCATTTGGAAAACGTGGTTTTTAAAAAATGAAATCCGCATTTGTTGTTATAAAGTTAAAATAAACCTACTTTGTATTAGAGGTGTAGTTTTTTTTCACAATTTTTCAAACATTGAAATCTGCCACTGGACAACCTGTATATACATAAATATAAGATATTCGTAAATAAATACTGTGTGACGTTAAAGAAGTATAACTTATTGTGTATATTATAGAATGTAGTACTACGTTTGTCCTAATCAAAGGAATATATAATAAAATACATTTTTATTCCCTTGAAATTATTGAAGTATAGAGGGTATAAAGTATGAATATGAATATGCAAAGCCGCAGAGAGATAATTATTTTCCATGTCCTTAGGAGAACAGTAAAAAGCGTTTTTTCCCGCAATGAAAAAGTTATGATCGTTTAAAAAATTAATGAAAAAAGTTTTCGCTTGAGATTTAATTACTTGAGAGGTAATCGTCAGCTGCTTTATGAAATCATTAAACCATGGGTCACGTTTTCACAGGCGGCATCGTACCTATTTCGTTCATTACGTAAAATTATATTACATAAAACATATCATAATAAAAACGTATGTAATATACATTAATAATTTTATATTGCAAACTATATAGAGTCTTGAAATCATTAATTTTATGTTTTATTTAGTTGGAAACATATGTATATAGGACAACGCTTAATAATGTATTGCATTTCAATATTAATATATATATATATATATATATATATATATATATATATATATATATATATAAATATATATATTGTTAAAAATAAGATATCGCTTTTCAAGAAAAAGAAATGTTGCATAAATATGATTCAAACATTTTTTTTAGTTGTACCAAAAAATAGCTGAAAAATTTGTGTATTCTTCATCACAATTTTATATTTTTAAGGCGAAGAGATCTCAACAATATTTATTTCAGGTATTATATTTTATTAAAAGTCAATTTATCGACAGATTATTTTATCGTTTGTCAGATTATTTGATCAAATCTTGTGTTTATATTCTGCTGCAGGTACAGTGGCTGCTTTTTGCATTTACGCGGCTGCTTCTCGTATTTACGTATTTACATTAAGTTGAAGAGGCAAGCCCAGCAAGGTTCATGTGGATTTTCAGTTAGTATAAGTAAAGTATACAGTACACATTTGTGTACATTTACGATACAATTTACTTTTCTTTGTCTTGTAAATTAACATATACGTTTTTTGTGTTATTAAAACGTTTAGTATGATTAGGGTTTCAATGCTTTTAATTACTGTAACTATGAAAGAGACTTAGGGATAAGCGCCAAATAAATACGGATCTGATAATAGTAATAGTTTTGAGATAACACTTTTTTATCCATTATCTGTACATATACTAAAATCGTGAAGTTTGAGTCTCTCCGTTGAATATTTAAATAAAACTAAGTGCTATCTACTAAAGACACGTTACTAAGCCCGAAACAGCAGTTTCAAGAATTTTTAACTATTTGTCTCTGCGCAGTTTCTTTGTTTACGCTAATCTCAGCGACGGCTGAATCGATTTCGAAGCAGTTTTAAATATAGTGCATAGATAGATATAGTATATAGATAGATTACGAATGTTATAAATTCATAGGTGTGAAAGGCATAGGCATATGCGTGAAATGGAATGGTATATGTCAAACGTTAGAAACACTTCTAGAGATCAATTCGGATTAGTATAAAAGCAGTTAGTCAGTTATATTAATAGTAACAATAATATTAATAATTTGCAACACGAACAATTAACACCGAGTTAAGAAATCAGAATCAGTTTTAAATCAAGACATAGAAAGTACGAAAGCGAATAGTGATAAATAACGAACAGTGAGTTTTAACATCGTAGGAAAATGGGTAGAGTTTTATGGTAAAATATATAATTGTGTTTATTTTAAATAAAATAGTGCAGTTAATTTACATCGGTCTTTATATATATATATATATATATATACATATATATATATATATATATATATATATATATATATATATATAATAAAATTGTAAAAAAATCGAATTTGCATATTTAATAATTTTAAGTGAAACTAAGTGCTATCTACTAATGACACACTACTAAGCCCAGAACAATACTTTTTAGAATTTTTGTTTGTTTTTCTGTGGCCACTTTGGTTTTTCATGCTAATCTCAGCAATGACTAAACCGATTTGTGATTTATGTCAGCATATATAGGTGGGCAGTTTGTAAATATGTGACCTTTACAGTAAATTCTTAAAATTGAAATAAAGTGGAAATAATACTGCATCACTTAGTTTCATTTAGTTGTGAATAAAAATTCAGTGAAAATATAGAAAGGTCAATATTTAGTTTACGTTCGTTGTACACGCTAATATTAGAGACTTCCTACCTTCCTATCACTTGACTACCGACGTTATCTATTAGCGTTTTTGGTAAACTTTATGGTCATAGAGTTCTGAGAAAAAAAAGGAAAAAAAGAAAAAAATCTCTAATAACTTTTCTCATTCCGAATTCTATGCGAAGTCGCTGGTTCAGCTAGTGAAAACAAAAGAAGGAAAAGGGGAGAGGGAGTGGGTAATACAGAGATCGTGAGGAGGACGGAAAGGGTGGAGATGAAGAGGGAGTGGGAGAGTTAGAGGAAACATACCAACGGTATGTTGAATGGACTATTAAATAACAGGAATTCATTGCCAAAATTCTAATTTTACGCGGAATGAGGCGTGGGCTGTTATGAAAACCAAAACTGTAGGAAAATAGTCCGTTTTTCGAGGTTTATAAACTGAATGATATGAACTGATTTATATCAATTAAAAGATTGTGTGCGTGTGCAGTGTGTCACATCGAACGTGCTGAATACGCGCTGCGCCACGCGGCGCGTGTGATATGTTCTAAACAGTTTTATACATTTCAACGCAAACGTACTGCACATGTACTCCACATACACACGCGTAGGTATTCTGTAGTCTGCCATTTAAACTAGACCAAATATTCAGTGGAGCACAGCACTAAAGCCTGGAGTACGCGCGAAGTTGCTGGCACAGCTAGTTAATTAAAAAGGTTTAAAGTTTTAATATTTGTGTTTATGATGCTCTTGAAGAGTATTTAACTATTTACTTAATTTTCTAATGAATTTACCACGTTAGATATACGTTAAAGGTTTCGACGTAGGTACGTATGATAAATTATAAGAGATAATGGGATGTTTTTACGTTAAAAACTTGTTATTACTAATTTATTCTATCCATTCAAACAAGTTATTTCACCCTTCTACATGCTACTCATTTCAGCTTCTGACTTAATGATACATACAAATGTTTATTGAAGCATGTTAAGAGCCTAAAAATCAACCGTTTTAGTGCCATGCTTTTTTACTCATATATACTTAAAAATGCCAAAGAAATCTTTTGTTTTCGACCTCATTTACCCTTGTCTAAAAAAAACTTTATCTCTTTCAAAAATTAACCAATTTTAAAATGTTTTTCGGTGTTTTCTTAATAAAAACTTGTATAATATATGTAATAAAATACAAAGAAAATTATGGAAATATATATTGTGAACAATAATTATAACAAAAACTGAAATCAAGGTCACATCGTATTTTCGCAGTCCGGTACATCACTACTATCACTATCACTCTAAATTTGCATTACCCCAAATTGTGAGCGCACCACAATGTCACTGCCACTGCCACTTTCTTCACAACATGAAAAACGATCATTTTCACTCGAACTATTTTCGTATTCCGACATTATGGGTTAAAAATGTTCTTTTCCTGGATCATTTTTATATTGCATGTATTAATAGTATTATAATTAGAACTTTATGTAACAAATAGAAAGATGAAAAATTAACGATGCGTGCGAGCGACCTCCCCTACCGTGCGTTAAACAGCAACTGATTTCGCGAGCGCCGTCGCGCTCGTGGCAAATTTAGTTAATACGCGCACGAGCGCGATGGCGCTCGTCGGCACTCAAACAGGTAATGAAGATAGGGTGTAAACGCTTGTTAGTCCTAGAAAGAACTGTGTAGATACTGTTGCACTTCTTACTTAGGGTATTGGACACAGATAAATTAATTAAACAAAATCTGCAAAAAAATGTTAGAATTTCTATGAAAATGTTGCAAAATTAATAACACTAAGGGAGAAATATTTCTAAATTTATTATAAATCTTATAATATTTTTAACTAAATGTGGCACCTATATCGACCCTAGAATATAATTACTTTTAAATTCTATTTCTATCTCATAGTAGCTATATCCTAATTATATTAGTTGCAATAATTATTATTTTGAGTAATACTAGAGAAGTTATTAGAATGTTTTAAATGTGTGTATGTATTTGCAATATTAATCATCACAAAATATCGGGTGAAAATAAAATCGTTGTTAATAAAATACATAAAATAAAAAATAAAATACATTCACATATTTGTATTTTCTAAATAATAATGTGGTATTTAACAATCGCATTACGTTCTAGTGTATACATACATATTTTCTAACAAAACATGTCTTATTTTCAGATCATTTCCACCAATCACTCAAATGGTAAGTTTTTTAAGTTTTTACTTTATAAGTTTCAAGCGTTTAAAAAATCTGCAGACTTTTTATAATTCTTTTAAGTTTTTACTCAGATGTAATAGGAGACGACAGAATTAAATCATAATGAGACGGCTATATCCAAATTCCGTTTTTAACCGCCTTAAAAAAGGGAGGCGCTTCTCAATTCGACTGTATTTTTTATATTTGTTACCTCATATATCTTGCATTTATCAACCGATTCGGGTTTTTTATTTGGAAGGGTATGGTGCCTGATGATACCATACGTAAGTAAAGCCAAATGAAATTTAACACTCATCTATGTGTGCGTGTACATGTGGTTGAAAGAAAACAGAAGCATCGATTTGACACCGATTTCAAATTCTCTTACAGTATTATTTTGCAAATATGTTAAATTCAAAAACGATATTGTACTGCCAAAGTACGGAATTAAATACTCACTGTTTTTTATTTTTCGGTACGTCTCTTCCTTTATGGTTATTTGGGGGTCAGTTAATTTTTTGTAAAAAAAAGCTTTACTGTTAAGTAATGATATTACTTATAGTAAAATTGTATAGTAATTTATGAATATTTTTGGTTAATAAAATTAATTATTGCATTATAAATTATTCATGTTGTTAGAATAATTTTAATATATGAATGTTAATGCTCATTATTATTTTATCAAGATATAAAAAAACAGGCCACCGTCTAACCTCGTCCCGCAACCGTTCAAAAAATTAAATCTCAATTTTTAATTTAAAGTGCATCGTCACGGCCCATAATTGCCAATATCATGGTGCAGATAATATTAAATAATCCCATCTATTTCGTTTTCCGTGTAAATTTTTACGGTCTCGAGAAAAGAAGACTCCGTCATCCTCATCACCTGAACAGTCTTTGCCGCCGTTCTGCTTATCGCCGCTCAACCACTAGGAAAATTTGATCGCTCAAATGGACTATGAGAAAATCATGAGCTAAATATTGCTTTAGATCCTATCGTATTATGTTCGACCTAGATAGGCAATTAAATTCATTATTTCCCGGTTAACCTGAAGCAATCATCAAATTTCTTAATGCGTCAAAAAGTTAATATTGGTCAATTACTGTAAAATCCTGTCATTTACTGTAAAATCCTGAAAGTGACTAAAAATTAAAATGCCCAAAATGTTATTTTACTATTTTGATAAATTTAAAAAAAGGTTTAAAATGAAATTATTTTTTGGTCGGTGGGCAGCTGCATACGTCAATGAATTAAGCTCCTCAGAAATAAATACAACAGCATTTTTCGGAATATATTGAAATTCTGTTGTGGAATAAGTCACATATAATATTTTTGTTTCATTTTACTAAAATACTTGATGCAAGATTTCTCCACCTGTTGACTTCCAAAATTTTTAAGTCCTTCTCTACACTGTTCAACCACCTTTTAGGTGGTCTTCCTCTTCTCCTTGTACCTTCAATCTTTGTGAAACTCAATTTTTTTAACTGGGTTCAAATCTTTCCGTCAAAAAACCTGTCCCAATCATCTGATTGTGTAGGACTTGATTACTTTCAAAATATTTGCTTGCCCATGTTTAGTATACATTTTATTGTTATATAAACTTCTCTAGATATTTTTTTTTGACAGCACCAAAAATTGATCGAAGGATCTTTCTTTCAAAGATAAGTAGCCTGTTCTCTTCTGCTTTATTGATTGCCAATTTATTGATTGATGAGAGAATTATGTAATAAATATATTTATTTTTGTATTAACAGAGATGTGTTTTGGTTTGAATTGTCTGTTCAGATCTGCTTGCTTTGCTTGAAATTGGGAACCGACTTGCTTTTAAAAGTCGGTTCCCAATTTCAACTTTTATCTTATTTTTACCGGTAATGCGTGTGCCCAGATACTTAAACTGAGTGACTCCTTCAAAGGTATAATTTCCAATTTGAAGCGATTGCAAATCATGCGCTCTAGAGCTTACTACTAAATATTTTTCCTTAAGTTCCAAAAATAGTTTTGAAATGTTTGTTGATACTTTGTGTAATATATTTATTTATAACTAATTTTTTCAAATAATTTGTCAAACGATGCAATAAACAGAAAAAAATTGTTTTAATAGACTTCTCTATAAGGAGACCGTCTAAAATAATATACACTAATATCATAAAGAGGTAAAGTTTGTGAGTTGGATTGTAGGTGGTTATCTCTGAAACTCCTCATCAGATTTCAAAAATTTTTTTACCAGTATTTAGACTGGATCTTCAGATTCTATAAGTCAACGAAAAAAGAATCGAGCGAATGGGTTTCCTTCTAACGCTGCCTTAACGGTAAAAGATATATGAATACTTACAAAAAAAAATTTGTAGAGCTTAAAAAGGCCTGTAAAAATGTTCGCGATAACATATATCTGTATGTTAAGTTTAATTCACAAAGTAATAAAATGTGACTAAAAGATATATTTAAAATAAATTTTAATCTGTCGAGGATAATTTAAGTGGGTAATGTTCTTATGAAAATAAATTCGTTTGTCATGAGAGAAATATTATGTAGGTAAAAATTGTCTTTCGCAAAATCATTTGGCCGAGGATTTTAGATTTTGATAGTGTTTTTGAAAATGAAACAAAATAAAATACCCGTTATTTGCCTTTTGTTGCTTAAAATAATGAATATCTTTTGTTCTGATGCACTCCCAAAACATTCATATAAATTAAAAGATATCAAGGTCAGCGTTGTATTTTGTTTTAGTGTCAGGGCTGTCGGAAAAAATTTGATCTTTTTATCTACATTTAAAATAATTAAATTCAATGAAAATTTAGTTTTAATGTTAAATTTTATTATTATATAAATTTTAATTTTGAATTTTATTTTTAAAATTTTTTGAAGTCAATAAAAAAATTTAACATTAATTTCAAATCAATTTAAAATTGCTTTTAAAATCAATGTTAAGTATTTTAAAAATTTAAATGAATGTAATGAATTGTTAAATTTACTAAAACCATTTGAACAAAATTTAGTAATGGAATTAAATTAATATGCTTGAAATTTATTAATAATTATGGTAATTTATTAATTTCAAATAGGTAATAAATGATAAAGAAATAATTTAAAATTTATAATACAAATAAATACATACCGAATTGAAAACGATCAAGCATATGATTAGCTTACAACGTAAAGCCAGCAGAAAAAAATATTGACATACGATTTCGCTTATACTGGATTGAAGTGCCGTCTTATACTGTAGTAAAAGTAGCGTTTGAAATTGTACCCTTTCCTCTGGCTAACTCTCATTCAGCAAGCGTGTAACATGCCATTAGGAACTTCGTTCCAATAACCATGCCCAAAAAAATCACAACTTTCACGGCAAACATTTCACACAAGAGTAGCTAAAATACACAGAACGAAAGAATCCTGCATTGAAACTACACATCGTCTCGGAAATCACAGAGAGTGCATATCACAAAAGCGTGCTAGGGTGTCCAGTACTGAACGCTCGCAGCGGATCGCTAGCCAAAAAATTAGAACATCGTAGGTCTGTGCTGGAGCATCCAACTCTGCACGCACCGAGCGGCTTGCTAGCCTTAGACAGTATGCCTTAGAAGCACATGATAGGGAATCTAGCACCGAACACTCCCAGCGACTCGCTAGCCATAATATAAGAACATCGTAGGCCCATCGGTAGTCTCCTCCCACCTTTAGGTCAAAGTCCGCAGTTTCTATAGATTTATTTCATATTTGATCCTGATTAATTATCGTTGTGATCTAATAGAGCTCCCAACTTAAAATTAGGTTTAATCGCATTCGTAGTTTCAAATACAATTTAAAGCATAATATCAAGGAAGATACAATTCACTTACAGTATACGAAGATACAGTCTTATTAGTCGATGAAGACAAAGGACCTATGGATATAGTGATTCATAGCAAAAAGGTGATCACCTAAAAAGAGTATCTGAATTACACCGTGCTTACGATACTTTGCAACACCTTTTAACGTTTGTAGAAAGCAAAGATGGTTATTAATATTGATGGTTAACAATCCCTCAACACAATACAGCGAGGAATAAAACTATTTCATGTATGTAGGTTTATGTGTATAGAATGATGACCAGAGCTGACTATTTTAAGTCCTTGCAATATTAATAAGATTTGTTTAGTTAATACTGTGTCGACGTGATAGCTAAAATTATATAAAAAGACAAAATTACATGTATAACGACGTTAAACATTGTATACAGAGAAGCTTTAAGCCACTAATAAATTTAAATACGCAAACTACAGATAACAACAGAAGTTACAAAATGAAAAAAAGTGCAATATAAAATCGCAAAAAAATTATTAAGAAAAAGGCGTTAATTAATTACCTTTTCTTAATAATTTTTTCTCAATAATTACAAAAAAAAATTACATTAAAAAAACTGTGTAGAAAAATGTAAAAGAACATATAAATAAAAATAAAAAAAAGAAAAAATCCTAAAAAATTCCCACGACTAGCAAAAAAGAACAATAAAAACTATCGAAGTATATTTTTTTAAAACGATTCCAAAAAATAATCTACATGTATCGATAGCTTCTTAAACGTCTTTGCATAAATGAATGAAAACTAAACTTTTACCTGTCGGGCCTGCGAAATTCGTGGATTAATATATTATATTTGTGTAGGGAGGTTAACACAGGACACTATTTGTACTTTGCTTCATCGTCCTGGCTCAAATATTTCCGTATAAATGGCACTTATGAGAAATAACGCGAATTTTCATAAAAAAATACAAGACTTTTCATTCTTTTTTTGACGATTTAAATAAAAGCTTTAATATGCATTTGTTTTCATTTTCTTTGCGTAAGATAATAACATTTTAATGTTTGTAACATTTTTACTTCAAACATTTTTTCAGAAAAATCAATATGACAGACAGGCAGACACGTGAGTCAAATTATAAAGATTCCATTTGTTTCCTTTCATGAGCTACACATTTTCTGGATGTATGAAAAGTTTTTAATTAATTTGTAATAATAAATTAGAATAAATTTCCATATCATAACATCTAAATACATTAATTTATAATAAACGTACACATCATCAAGTCGAAGTTAATTATATAGTGTCAATGACCACTAAAAGATAAACAAAGTCCACTTAATTACTAATGGGACTCTACAATCCTCTAATCCATCTATAATATTCACATTGAACGAAAGGGCTGCCCATTGATCAGCCCAAATATTAGCTCCAGGCCATAAATTTAATTTAAAGTCCACAAAGCTTCACCGTTACTACCTCCATACTTTAACACTTGGACTGTCTTGGACAGGTTAACTTGAGATGAACATACTCTTGGGCTCAAGCTTTATGCATGACCGACGCAAATGATGAACCTGCGGTCCGGTTAGTATATAAATTTTGAGGGTTACTAATTTCACGTATTTTAGTGTAATGTAACTACGTTTGCCATAAGAGCAATTGTATTGAAAATAATTTTCGTAAATGCGATAATAGCTTAGAAATGTTATTTAATGAGGTATAACATTTTATCGTAGATTGAAAAACATTTTCGAAAGAATACCTTCTTATTACCTGTTATTATTTTCCAAGCCACAACACATTATCTAATACAACATTTTAAGATGTAATTTAATATAGATTTGTAATCATTGTTGATTAACTACGTGAAATAGATGAATCAGAAACAATAAGTTGTAGTTTTCAATCGCACTCCGGACAATGAAGTAATTCCGTATTTTAAGTGAAGAAGAGTTTGCATAATTTGTTGGGAAAATTTTACAAACAAATATACATTATATCACTTGTTTACAAACTATTGTGTGAATATTTTGCAGAAAAATATATTAGATATCACTTAATCCTTTATCATTAGTAACATAATTTTTTTCGACCACTACTTATAATTATTAGTTGCGCCTCGTTAGGGCGTAATGAGGAAAAAAATGTTCGTTATTTTTTCTCTTATATGTTACTTCAGGGTATATACTATGGTTATACCAAATTTCATTAAATATGTGTAATAGTAGATTTTGCGAGATTCCCGCTCAAATTAACCTAAGTCAGACAAAAATTCTAAAAAAAGTTTTCCTGGCTTCTATTATTATTCTGTATGCTAAATCAGTCACTTTTTTTTTAAATATTTTCAATGTACAGAATTCACTCTCGTACAATTTTCTATATGTATAGGTATAAACTATGTTGTATTGCATTTTATAACACCTGCTATAATTAATTTATTTTTAAAGATTAAACGTAATGTATACGTGAAATATTTTATGTTACTCTTTATATATTCGTCGCTGCTCTGATCTGTATCTTTCACTTTTTAGTTCATTCTTTAGAAAGTAGACTCAGCTTAAGCTGAGTGTAATGATGGGACAATACTATAGAGCGAGCTTATTTTAGGAAACTTAATATATTGTTATATAATATAATATATGGCATATATCATATAATTTTTCCTATATTTTTAATTACCAAATTTTGGCCGAAAATTTTCGATTTACGGTGTTGGAAAAACACAGAAATGGATATTAAGTTGAATCATAAAACCAATGATAAAACTTGTCAGCCTTATTGAGATTGCCGTCTGAGTTTTAATAATAGTTGACGAAAAATTTTGCTATTTGCGACTTTACGAAATCCATATACCGATTGTCATAAATAACAATATTCACTCGTCAGTTTTATGTCGCTATATTTAATTTTGATTCTATGAAAAATGTCAAATTGTATTGTCATGTGAACTTTGCATAGATATCAAATTTTAATTCGATCGATTGTGGTGTAATCAAGGTAAAGGAATAAGCAAACGAAAAAATTTAGTTGTATACAGGTGTTGTGAAAATGGATGCCGCAAGTATTTTTTTCGCAATTTTTACGTTTTTGTTATCCAGTATATTCTCCGTAGTTCATTCGTACTTGTTTATGATACATCTACACAGTAATCATTTCACAATTGTTTTATTCGGGTGGCTGGCACAGAAGTGCTAAACTAATTTTGACATAAACAAATTGTAATATTTAGAATTAAATATTTGATGGCGTTATTTATGTTTATAATCTAACCAATAATATGGTAATCAATCTGCTTGGTCAAATTTTTAATTAAGAGCATAGTTACTTAATGTCATCACTTCGAATATTTTACAAAATAAATTAAAACTGGAATATTCGACAACTTTTAACATACCAGCGACATATATTAACATACTTGTAGTCCACATTAAGGTAATATTTACACAAGTTAATTTCCAAAATAAATATAACGAGATAGATCGAATTTGTCTATTCAAGTGAAAATGTTCAAATAATTATTTTCGACCGAAATGATCCAAAGAATGATATGATCACTTCAACATTTTCAAACAAAAAAATCAAGTATTTTTGGAGTTTACTCCTTAAGAATCGATTTTCACACATAACGCCCAACATGAAGGTTTACGAGGAGTAAAATGAGAAGTTCAGAGCCTACTAAGTTCAGAGCGTTAAAGAAAAGTGTAACCGTTAGGTAGCTTCTCCGCACAACATTTCTGCGCATTTTAGAGTGAAATGTGAATATGTTTATTTTGCTTATGGCGTTGTCGCAATGACGGCGTGTGACGCGCATAGTTCACTATCATTCGCTTATGTCAAGATGTTATTAAATTAATTAAGATTAAATTTTATTATTTGTGAAAACCCTCTTTAATTTTAACTTGTTAATCTGACGTTACTAAATGTTTTTAAATTTGACGTATAAGTTTGTCTTGACTTTAAAATCTTGTTCATTTGTGTTTTACTTGAAAATAATTATATTGTCAACATCTTTTTATTGAAGAATTTTCTATTAACATTTAATGATATTTATATTTATATACATTGATACCTATCTTATACATTCCAAGATAATCGTACTTAAGAAGTAAATTCCAGTCGCGCGTCGTAGCTGACACACATCATTTTTCTGATCTCCTGACGAACCAATGAATAAATTTACAAGTATCACATAAGTAGGTCAGACTATCTATACAAGCGTCTATTATAATTTTGAATACTGAAAACAGATATCTACATTACCAACCCGAGCCCTAAAGCCACATCTTACTCCGGTCGCGGTGCAAATCTAAGATTCCCGCGCGCAAAGGGGCCTCATGCATATTCATGGAAAGCTGAATTAGAATTAAAATTATTTTGGTCATGTTCTGGTAAGAATTTTGAATGTTAGTATTACTTTGTAGGCCCAATTTGAGGGAACGGGTTTTCAGTTGAGCCGGCTGACTTTGTTTATTCAGGTTCAGTTCAAATGTTTACTAAAACAAGGTACATTGGTTTAATTATATTCTCATGATGGTAAATGATTTTGATGTAAATTTGTCCATAGTTATTTGTTCTAAAGCAATGTTATGACGTATTTTGATGAAAAGTCGGCTACAATTTCTTTCTAAGTTAATTTTCATGTAAATATTTACATTTATCCATGCACGTTCACATCGCCTTGCAGCAAGCAAAATAAACATTAGTAAAGACATAATTATGTTTTCGTCTAAGGTTCATGAAGATTTTTGACATTTCTGAATCTGTTTTCATGATAAGTTAACCAATTATCTTATTATTATACGAGTATGTCTGATAGTTTAACTTTGTTTTTAGTATCTATCATATTTGAAATTTACCGAATGAATACACGTAACATATAAATATGGAATAATAAATCTGTACGTTATTGCTGGTTGTATCTAGAATTTCCTCTTTCATTATTGAGTGATTGGGAAATTAGGGTAATCACTTAAATAAAGTTTTCTTCTTTTCGGTAAAAAATTAAACAAAAGAAAACTTAATTTTATTTCCCCGCGTAATATATAGATTGATCAGAGTATTACGTTTCATTATTAAGTTTGATTTTCGTTATTCAAACTTAATAATGAAACGTAAAGTCACTACACTGTCTATAAAGACATGTGATATATTTTTATTATTTTCTTGTTTTATAGAATATTATATATAGTATATATGCCTATTATAAAACCTCAATCTCTAGAAGAAACAATTTTACTAAATTCACATTCAAAATGTGCTTATGTAATGTGTGTTTACATATAATTAACTTCATATATTAATATGAAGTTAATTATATGTAAATATTATTAAACTAATTGGTTAATTATTTTTATTAACATGGAATTATTATTAATAATAAAGCAAGCTTATTAGCTTTTTTTTGTATTACCTCACTTTTATTACTTTAGGGATTTTTCAAAAAAGATTTATGTTAATAAGATATACAATAATTTATGTCACAAAATAATTTTAACACATACAGAAATTAAAATACTATTTAATATTTATGGAAAATGAAAAACCTCGTACACTACATAAAACAGCTGTTGTTGTTACACTTTTAAGTTGTTACACTTTTAAGTACGACTAATATATGAGAACTACTGAATAATTATTAATGTGGCTTTATTTTTGTATCATTGTTTACGATAATTACAGGAAACTTAAATAAAAGCCTAGCCTTTTGAGAATAAATTTATATTTTACACAATTAACATCAGTATTTTAAACAATTAACAGTAACAATGAAAATGGATGCTTACGATCAAATTAATTTTAAAGTAAAATAAATTATTTTGCCATTTATTTTATAGAAAAAATATACGTCATGTCTTAGCTTTCTAAAAGATAATCACTTAAAAACTAAAATATGATATGGATGAAGTTATCGCCAAACCACGACTTCAGATAACATTAATGAAATAAAAGGTTTCCCCTATTTAAAAACCTCACTGTAGATGCATTATTCGTCAAAAGTACTGATATTAACCGAGGAAAACTTACAATAATATAATAAACTGTCTGTTCCATTCCTTAACTACCTAGGAAAACGGCTAAATACTTTACTGAATTTGTAGATTATATTATGTACATAGATATATTAATAAAACTAAATTATTGCATAGATATTTAATGCATGTTTTTATTATCCATGAAAATTACAAACATTTCAAAGAATATAAAAAGGTCGAGATGTTGGAGAATTCCTTGAAAAATTGAGATATTTTCTTAAGTATTGTCGTTATTCATTAAAATTTATTACATAAACTTTTAAATCTATAAGAAACGTTTCAATTATCTATAAAGTTTACACTAACAAATTCATATAACTCTCGTGGCTATGGAATGTACAAGATTAATTTTTTGGGATAAATGCCTTATTCGTGTAATACTAAAATTACACTTGTTATTTTAGTTGAACAGCTTATATATAAGATAAATTTAAAGTTATTTTTATAAAAACTATCCATGTAAGAATGACATAAGAAAGTATGTTAAGTTGATTAAATGTGTAAAAAATTTATTTTGTTCTTTTTTGAAACATCGATACCTAAAACCAGTATTGTTTTATTGCACAAAACTTAAGACGACATTATTCATATTGCGTAAATAAAATAATTGTTTAACTAGTTTCTATTTGATTAATCTTACACAAATATTAAGAGTGAATCTTTTTCTTCATGTCTTTTTCAGATTAAGAAAAAAATTAACTGAAATATTCTACATATCTCACAGAAAGCCTAAAGATAAATAAGCACAACTCGATAATACGTACAGAAATACCGATACTATATAGAAATGTAATGTACCACTAAATTTGTAAGTGTTTCACTGTAGGGTTATGTATCACAGGCAAATCTTTATCATCATTTCTTAATAGTCCGTACAGATTCCCTGGAACAGAATTTTTTCCCTATTTATAGTACTCAGCTCCGAGAACATAATATAAAGTAGTTATTTAAAATGAAATCCCCTTATCATAGTGGGAACATTTGACAGTTTATGGGGGTCGTAAATTTTCTATCATAACGTGTTAATTGTTTCGAAATATGTCTTATATTAGGCCAGCGTTTTGCATGACATTGTAAGATAATTTAAACATTAAAAGCCAATTTTATTGAGAATTTTATGTTCATGGAGAAAATGGTATTTGAATGATGGCATAAACAGTAGGATATACCCATGTTGTATTCACGAGCTTATCAATAATTATCTAAGTATATAACTTAACAATTACGTCATCTTATACTGTACCTATATTATGATTTATCAAATAAATTTGTGATTACAATATTTATTTGATATGTTGGAAAGTTTGCTTTCCTCATTACGTGTAATTATTTTTCTTGCATGGTGTGTTGCCGAGACTTCTAACATGAGTTAGATTAACAGCTTACCCATATAGATTTCCTTTTAATAAAAACACATTTTGATCTATTCATAGATTTTAAAATAATACCGGAAATTGATCAGCTTGTTTATTTTATCACAATTGTACGTACTTTTCTTACAAGCCGTATTCACGCAAAGTGTTAAAACCATATCCCGCAAGCTTCCTTATTTTTTACAATTAGGTTTTTTTAGCTTATAACATCATTCCTCATTCTAACACTCGTAATGTTTCTAGTTACTTTTTTTGAAGACGTTATGGTTTCGTTTAATTTTTTTTCATGTTTTCATATTTATATAATCGTTAGCACTATATAGTTAATAATATCATATCAGTTAAACGAGCCTCTTTTGAATTCCGCTTATTTGCCAGTATAATGTAGAGTTCATTACGTACTTGGCATCATCCATAGAGAAAGGAGCATTTCGCCACCCCACGATGGGCTTACCGGAGACATCATCAACAACTATTTATAGTCGTACGGATACAAAAGAGCAGATTAGAGGGGAGGTTAAGTCCGTGGGAGTGGAAAAGATGTTTCGCTCTCAATCATTCTATTTTCAAATCAGTGAATAAGAGATAAACTAACACAAAAAATATTTGAATTTCGAGTTATTTAAATTTCGTATCGAGTAGTGATAAAAATATCTCTTGGTAAAACTTTTTGGCTTCTCCATTAAAGGGGATTTTTTGTATCTCCGTGGCATCACTTTATCTTTTTTTGCGTAAGAGCGACAATAAAGGTTTTACAAATACAACAGTACGTTTAGTACACAAACATTTATACATTTAAAACACTATGTTGAAAATAAATATTCATATTCGATTCGTATCCTTGTATAAGATCTTACAAATTTCCAAGTATTAAAGGTAAATAATAAATAATATAGCTGCTTGACATCTGCATAAAGGAACAATAAGAAAGAAATAATTATTGTTCAAATTATGCATTGACTTATATACAACCATATATATTTAATTCATACAAAGTTGTTCATTTCAATGCAATATTTATTTAAATCACTTTTAAAAATTGCACGAAGAACTAATTTTATTCATGCAATTGGCTATTTGACTAATTTTTTTTATTCCATTAATCATAATTTGAAGGTACGAGCTGATGAAGAATTAAAATTAGTTTAACCTTTAGAGAAGGACGGCAATACTGTGTTCTGAGGTCATTTTTAATATTGCACATTATATTCTATGAGAGGAAAAGAGACAGGGATATACCCAACTCTATCTCTATCTTCAAATTTAGAATCCTACCACTAGCTTATTTTTCGATAAATTTTTGAATTTTTTTCAATAGTGGTTTTTAATTAACTAATATTTCACAATATTTTACGAAAAATATCAAAATTTATAACGAGTCAACTACCGTATTAATACTTAATTAGTATCTGTCAAAAATATAAAAAATAGAAAATATATATGTAGTAATTTATTTCTATCAAACTTTAGGCAATAAAGTAATTGTTGATTGCATTATTAATTGCAGGTAACAAATAAAATCAAATTTATACATAAAGAAGTGACTGTAAAATTATAGCAGTTATTTAACTTAGAAATATTTAAATATAAATTCAGTGCAAATGAGAACATATAGTATATAATAACGAACCTTAAATCTCCTCATAAATGACAGACATCTTCACAAAATTGTACTTTTCGGTAATTACATTTAATTCACATCCATTATACCCACGTAAAGCCTGCGATGCTTGAAATGTGAAAAACATACAAGATCTGATCTCTAGCTACAATATACTATCGATTGAATTGCGATTCTTTAACAGATACAAACACTGCGATTTCGATAATTAGACAAATCCATATCTGTGTGTATGATTGCATTACTTCTTGGTGATGTTATTGTATTTAAAATAATAGATCGTTAGAAGACAACAATTTATATACGAACAAGAGGAAGTAATATCCATCATGTAAAAGAATACATCCTAAATTTTTATAACAATTTTGCTGGAAACGCCACATCCACCTAATCCGTTGGTTGACATTCTTTTCAGACCAAAGTAAAATTGAACATTAATAATTTGCTAAAAATATTAGATCAAACGTGTATGATTCTTTAAGAATGATAAAGTTTGCAAATTAATCGAGATTTTCTCAAATATACATCAGCTTATATACACTATTACCTTATATTATATCATTTTATGTCCTGGAAACAAATAAAAAATTCATGATACTAATTTATTAGTGAAATTTATATTTCTTAATGTTAATATGATAAAAAACAAAATGGTTAAAATATTTCCAGCTAACTTTATTCCACAATCAGATCTTTTTTAAATAGTTTGCATTTATGCAATTCTACTTGGCATAACATAAGTACATCATTGAGCACCCAACAACTTGAAACAAATTTATGACGTGTTATTGCAATGCTTCTTGTATTCACTATTTTCCCCGATCTTGAACTAATGGGATAACGTAATCAGAACAATTCGCGCCCAGAAACGGAGAGCCGATATATCGTGAGATATTTTGCCGCTTAACATTTTCAAAATTGGTGAGCTTCAGTTTGGATGTGGTTTTAATTAAACATGTCGTGCGGGAGCCTCATTTGCAAAGTTTCGTGCTCTTTTCATTAAGTTCGAGGGACTTTTCCTAGACCGGTTTACAGTTCGACGTGGAGGACGGTATTCGAGTTGAACTTGTAATAAAAAAGGGTACTTACATATTTTAAAGTCGAAGTTTTGAAAATTGATGTATATTACTTTTACTATTTGCTGGATGTTTGCCGACAAAATATTTATGGTTTGTGAAAATTGTTTAAGGAAAAATATTAAACTTTGACGATAGACGACTAAGCCAGAAATTATCATACATAGGGAGTAAAATTAATATTTGAACTTAGGATTAAATTATGTAAATATGATATATGTTAAACCTCGCAATTTTGCAGTGCCATATGGTGAAAAATAAGTTTCATGCTTTTATTTCCTTATCCATCGGTGAAAACCCAATTTTTATTGGACGACTTGACACAGTAATATAATATTTAGATAACGGAAAGATATATTGAATCAGCACAAAGTATGATAACCTCATACGTCGCTAATTTAACCACGGATATTTAATTGATACACGGAGGAGAATAAAAGGTTTTGGAACCAAAAAACAAATTGAAAATATTTTACGTTTATCAAACAAGATAAAAAAAAGAAAAACAAGAACAGACGTGGCTTTCTTCACTTCCGACATTATTAAATAGAAAAATACGAAATAATACACAGGCGAAGATGGATAATTTACTATTTAGATTTGAAGTAATTAGAGAAAGATAGATATTTTATTCATATTTTCTTTTTCAGTCATTAAAGGGAAATGAAAAACAGACATCAAAAAAGTAGGTACTAAAAAGTAAAAAATAAACAACTCAAAATAAGTACCTACTTATTTGCAGTAAATAACTAAGTTACTTATTTTAGAAGTCAGTACCAGCACTGCCGACCACCTTAAACAAATTTATAATTGCAATTAATTTGTAATGTAAATAAAAAACTTTAACTTCTCATCTGCCTGTAATATGATATAGTTTTATAAAGGGCGAATCTATAAAATACAATTTTGAATTTCTTTGAGTTGATTGATGGTGCTAGCTCCAACTTCAAAAATAAGTAACTTATTTATTGCAAGATAATAGGTGAATAATTTAATTGAATTATTTTGTACTCTTTAGTACCTACTTTTTGAAGTGGATTTTTTAAGATATTTTATTTTAGCACTTTTAGTGATTAATAGTATTAATCATTACGTTTTACCTAACATTAAATTTTTTTCTCTCTTAGAATATTGTCTACTTATTAAAAGTCAGGGGCAAGAGTTAGTATATAGACAATTTACTCTAAAGTTGATTATCAAAAATACACGGAAGCGAAGCGATAGTAGTAGCCGCCAGAGCCCCTGAGTAGTTCCTTTATCCATACCCGAAATCCAATACCAGATTTGGCAAAGTAACTACTAACAGTAGGAAATATATCACGCTTTATTTACTACTATTAAATAAAAAGTTGCATTGTTCATCTTCAAAACACATTATAAAAACCTGACCTGGTCGATCGAATAGCTATTTTGGAAAGTAAAAATTATCAGTAGCAAATATCTTGAATCATGGTTAATTTACTACCATCCGTTAAAGAGTTCCATTGTTTTTCTCGAGAACTAATCATCAAACCTTGAAATGGTTATTAAGGTATGCACAAAATTAAAATTCAGTAATTTTTCTAAACTAACAATTTCATTTTAATTTTGTAACTATATATTTATCTATTTATGTATCTTTCCAACGAAATATAAGGAGATGTCATTTGTATAAACATTCCTCTTCAAGAAATATTACGGAATTGATTATTATTTAAGATAGCCTTAATGTATTTTCCAACATGCGATCAATTAATTTTTATTAATAGAAATATAATGACCAAACATAACTATATAATAATAGAAATATAATGACCAAAAATAACTTAACATTTTTCCCTTATTATTTTTATGGAGTGTATACAATTGTGAACATATTTTTTGGAAATTTGTCTGATGAAGGTCGTCAAAGTTTATTAGGAAATTCAAGTTCATCAAATGAAAATTGTTTAGGCATATTATTTTTTTTATTCTAAGCTAACCTAATCCTTCATTTAATACTCTTAACTGCAAATTTATTAGGTAATATTGCTTTGCAGTCTTCACTGTATCGTAATGATATAATATATAATTCGTAACTACCTCACACTTGCGTAAACAATGTGTTAAACAAGGCAGTTAGGGTAGAAGGGTTAATTGCATAAGCTCGTTAATTTGATTTATGTGTTGTTTAAACCTCTCTCGGTCCACTCAGATATCGCTCTCGACATCATCGTCATTACGTTATTTGTATAGGCTTTGCTTTGACCGAGGGCGATGGACGATTAACAGCAGTAGGGAATGAAGTACCTAATTTTATTTTTATGACAAATTGTTTCATTGTTAAGATTAGTCATTATAAGTATTATATAACATGATATAAAGTGAAAAAGTCTTAATAATATAGGCAATTATACTTAAGCGAGTTCTATCTGTCGAGTACAGGCAGAACTCGCTTGAGTAAATGTATATGGAACACTCGCAATACGAGACTTCCTTTAGAGACTTTAGATACTCATAAACATTTAAGAGCATTTTGATTAAGTTGCTTTTAAATATTAATTTTTCACAAACTAAATATATTGCTTATCACATATTTCATAGGTATTAAAACATGGTGCATAATACACAATTATAAGATCTGTTAAAAACGTTATAGCTTTTTACAACCTTCGGGTAAGCTTTTAAAAAACATATTTATGTGATTATTTCAGATTGAGAAAGGTCGGAAATAAGGAAAGAAACTTATTTTTTTTGTAAATTTTTAATGTATCTGTGAATATAAATTACCTAAAATAAGAAAAAAAATAATTTGAGGACCTTATTTTTTGATCTCAAATTGTAACGAAAATAAAAAAAATTCAGTGTTTAACTTTTTTTAGTTTCCGCATAAATTATTTATCTATTGTTATATATGCGGAACATATTTTTTTGCATATTATTTAACATATCGTAGATCCGTTACCTAAAATAATAAAACAAATATTTTGAGGATATTCTTTTTATATCTAATATAGAATGCGGAAATAAAAAAGACAGTGCTAATTTCTTTTTTCATTTCTGCATGAATAGTTTTTGAGTGTTTCTTGTTGACACACGTGCGGATTAATATGTTTTATTACTAAGCCAAATTTTTGCATTTAGCAGTTTTTGCCAAAGCAAGCATTGACCGACAGACCAACAGGTGAGTGATCTTGTTTTTATAATATTTTCACATAAAATAGCATGTTATGTACAGTCCTTTATTACTTATATGACTAGAATATAAAACAATATCGATGAACATTACATAAAATAAAAAAAAATATATATAATTTTAGTGTCTGTGCCGAAATGTCGTTGGTCTATATACTTCCACAATATTTGCACCACAATCGCATTTTATCATTTATGTCTTCTATATTGACCTTCAGGTGTGGCTTGTTCTGTTTTATTTTGTTTAAAATAATCTTGCTTTATTAATATAAGAAGTGTTCGTACAGAAGGTTTGCTCGTCTATATAATCCTATTATTTGGGCGCTCTGCTTCAGCTAGGAACTCGAAACTAGGTATTGTCAGTTTCTCACTAAATGAACAAAAAATACAGCTAATCGAAATATGCAGGACGCATACCATTGTTTTTTCATTATTTCAAGTGGATACATCCCACTATGCAGCACTGAACTATGAATTCAAACCTATCGGTTCCCAGTTTTGGGATTAATTTTTCTTTTTTTTTAAACTAAAATTAATTATCTATATCAAAACGTTTTTAATGTTAATTATTGTTGCTAAGGAGTTAAATTTTTTGTCTCGTTATTTTTTTCATTGTTCCTCCAAGCTTCGTAAGAAGAAACTTTTTGATAGTTTGCTTGTTCCATTCGATTCACGTGTCGAATTCAAGTAATTATGATATTAATTAGTACACAATTTATTGATTTGTTCATATTTTTTATTTATCTAAGTTTTTTGTTAACGGGCACGCTACGGCGTCTTTAATAACTGTTTATAATTTACATAACCGATGTTGTCATTCTATACATAGATTACTCGTGTTATAGTAGAACCACGATATTTATTTGTCTTCTAGAATATAAAAAAAGTAAGATCGTAATTGACGGAGAAGTATGAAAGTGACGGGATAAGTTTGCACAGTCGTACGGTTCGTAGATATTTAGTATACAAAAAAGCACAATTTGTGACCAAATGTTGTCTATTTCATTTCTCAATACTCACACACTATTAACAAGCCCATCTGAAGATGTTGTAATACAACGAAACCTAGGTCGTGGTAAAGAACTTAAAGAAAGTAGAAATAATACTACATTACGTAATTTCATTTAATTGTGAATAATGAATTTCTACAAAATTAACGCCAAATAAATTCAAAATTAACTAATGTAACATGTGATAAGTTAAAAATATTTGTACCCTTTGATTCATAAAGGCACAAACTTAATTCTTACTTAATATGTCACATGTGAATAATACAAGTTACCCCAGCTTACCTGGTCCTCGCAGGTAGTTAAAGGGAATTCTGAAGTAAAGGCTATTGTTACGAACTAACAATGAAGCTCGCTACAGATACTTTGTTCAACGTAACGATCTTGCATGCCTTGAACAAAAGACATTTCCTGTTCATCATATTCGGCTGAATAGGATATTAATACTGTGCAGAAAAGATCCATCCCTTATTGCACATTGATATGAATATGTTTTAAAATTGTAGCTTATGAACTTTTTGTAGATACGTCAAATATACTTTATTTAAAGATAATTTCTAAAGGATTACACCAACATTAGTAAACATATTAGTTTGTGGTAAAAATCTAACACTTCCTTCAAATTAATGAATAAAATCAAAATAGTTCACAAACATAAAAAAAACTTTTTCAGTTATTGGTGTAACTTGTTTATTATATTCCGATTTGTTTACTTATAATTACTCGATAATGTTTACAGGACCGTCCATGTTTAATTCATGATTGTTATCTACGAAATCATTTTAAATTAGGTTGAAAATAATTAAATTCATATAATAGTAACAAAAATCTTCAAATATATTATTTAGTATCCTAGTATAATACTTCAAAAGTGATAAAATTAATGTAACTAATATTAATAGGTAGCAAGAAATTTGATATTTGCAAACAAAGTTTGTAAGTAATATATCTAATATCAAGTAAAATTATAATTCTAGTAGGAAAGGGAAACTCTATAACAGTACGCTGAAAACTTTCCTTATGAATGATAATTTTGATAATTTTGAAAACTGTAAAATTATCATTCATAGAAAAGTTTTGCCACTACTTGAGGAATAGGCGTGAACTTTGTGAAACTTCACGCCTACCGCTCAGATAGTCGCAGTGGGAATTATGCTTTCTTTACGACGTTCTAGAAAGGTGACGTAAATATTAATGGAATTTGACGCGAAGATATAATTTACATTTAAATGAAAAAAAAATATTTTGCGTGCCTAATAATAATTAAAGTAATGCAAAAAAATTATAGGCAAAATGGGAAAAACTCAAATTATCTAGGCTAAACAATTTAAAAAGGCTCAAGTCTGATCAAATTGTAATTACGAGAAAAACGGGTATTATTATAAAACACGTAGATTTTTTTGTCACTATAAGTCATTAAAATCATTTACTGCATATATCAATGAGTTAATTAATTTTGATATATAAAGCTTTCGGCCATTATACGCTTTAAATTTTTAATACACTATTTTCATAATTCCTCGTTTATTTTCCTTATATCCATCGTACATCGTATACATCCATCGTACATCGTACATCGTAACTGTAAAATATATATCTTAGAATAAAATACTCCCAAAGAAATCTCTTATGATGTATATATTAATCTTATTATGTGTTTATATTTTTTGTATTTATTTGGATTATTTTTGTAATGTTTGGGTAATTATTAAAAACGTGTTTATGAAATATGAGTTACACGATTTCGAATAGCTGAAATAGAAACATTGTGCTTTACAGACAATTTAATGACAAGAAAAAATTAAATTAGCATATTTTCTACACAATAATAGATATATCATTGGCTTTGTTATAAACATTTATTTATTCTGTAAATAACTTATTAAACGCAATTTTTCATTAGTTACGAGAAATTAGGGACTGATATTAGGGTTGGCCACTTCTTAAGAACTCTTTTATTCAAATTGCACATTTATATAACTCTTTAATACTCTTACCGAATATATTCTTTAATATTCAGGGTAAAGAAAACACGAAATTATATTCTTAAAATAGTTTATTTTTAACTTGAAACCTTACTTTTCCGTAGTCGGAACAGAAGCGATTCATGCAGCAACACAAAGCGTGCATCGACTCTTAAAGCAAAGCGGTCGCCGCGAGCAAGAAGCAGCGCAAGAAGAGCACAAGGAATGCTGCCGAGGCTGCGAGTGAGATTGACAAGAAATTAAAGGCAAATGCAACTTTGTTCTTTATGGCTGAGATTAATTTTGCATATTAGTAGCAAGAAAATCGCAGGTGGAATTTCTAACATGTTGATGTTTTATTGATGTTTTGTTGATGTCTTGAAGAAGCAGATAAAAAGTGTCAATATAATCTAAATTATTCTACGTTGAAGATGTGAATAATTTTCCAATAAAAATATTTGAATAATAAAAATGAACCAATTCTATATCGAAACCCATATAAAATAGGATTTTGTGGCTGTCAAAATGTTTTCAAATCATTGATACTCATTTACTGAAATAATTTCAATAGATTATTACAATCAAATGTAATTATTAAAAATCTTTCTTATTTCGTCCAATCTGTGGTTGAAAAATCCACTCTACGGGTGGAGAGACACAAACGCAAACTCAGGTTATATTGAAAAATGGGAAATGGGAAAGCGACCTCATTTTTAAAAACCTGTCCAACAAGTACCCCTCCTGATTAGAAGCCCCTAAAAATCACACATTGCATATACGAACATATCACGAACTCATAAAAGTTTGTGAAATTAGGTCTCAAATTTCAAAAAATTTGAGGCTATGTCAAACAGATAGAGAAATAGATGGATACTACCAAGTTATAAGGTTTCCTCGTTCTTTATTTAACGCACGTGACTTTCGCAACAAAATTTGTTCGAGTAATTTAGGATATGAGAAAGAACGTGGATAATATTTATAAGCCTTAATTTGTGTTTGGAAATACTGATTAATTTAATTCAATTTTATTTTAACTTTTCTATTTTGAGGACTAAATGAATAATTGAGAAAGAGGTGAACTACAAAACCATGAAGTTTTTTTTGAGAATTTAGCTAAATCATATTTATTAATTTAGGCGAAGAGGTAAAAGATTGATGTATATTAAGTATGTTACCCCTTACGTTATCTTGGTTTTAATTTCTAAGATATTTATAATTTTTATTATGCTTTTTAAAAAACTTTTACAAAATTATGTTCTTCTTTTGCACGCAAATCTTAATTTTTGTTTTCTAAATCAAGTCCCCAGGTTTTGGAACAGGAAAAAACAGGCTGATATCCTTTTCCAAACAGAGGTTTAAATATGTAAGTTATGTATGATAAAACTTCCATTTTATCACCATTTGTAAATATTTGTAATAAAAATCATAAGATAATTCAGTCTATGAAATATTTCACACAGTCATATTACCTACAGCCGATAAGTATATACTTAGCGCAAGATTTACTTAACATTATAAATATTTTAAGAATGACAAAGAAACTTTTACCTCTGTATTACAAATGTATTCATCAAAAATTAAATACTTTAAAATACATCATTATTTTTTGTCTGTATATTTTCCTACACTTTCAAATCAAATATTTTTATCTGTGACTTGCGTATATAACCATGATTACATTAATTTCTTAAACAAAATATATAATACTAAAGAAAATAAAGTTTACAATTGACATCAAAGAATTAATATAAAAATACATACACATCGTGTCTCTTACAAAACAGATTGGTATTTAAATGTCATTACACGTATAACGAAAGGTTCTTAATATATTGCTACCATACTGCATCGCTAATATTGTTTATTGCTACTCGTTTATTAAAACCTCTGACCAAAGCTTCTACGGGCAAAATTTCATGCACATAGGTTCAAAACTGTAAGAATTTATGATTTTCATAAAAATTATGACACATTGAATATATTTGGCGTTAATTTTGTAGAAATTCATTATTCACAATTAAGTGAAACTATGTGATGTAGTATTATTTCTACTTTTTTTTTAAGTTCTTTACCACGACCTAGGTTTCGTTGTATTACCACATCTCTGATGTGGTTATAATAACATAGCTGTCCATCTGGTGTTTACTTGTCTCTAGTTTGCGTTACAAACATCTCGAAATTAGTATAGAGACCTATTACATGCCGTTATAATAAAGAAAGAGAAAGTAGAAGTAGTAACGAACCGCAGTAGAAACGAAATTTCATTAACAAGTTATAGGAAATACAGAATGGCGACGATTTGTTGAGTTTGAGTCGAACTTGAAAAGGCTTGAGATTATTGCAAGTTCAAAGTGATGTTGCGCGCACCAGATGACATAGCAAATAAAGCTTTGAAGGTTTCGCCAAGAAATGAAACGCAAAATGTAATTAATAATAGCTTTTTCTTCCTTTAATATCTCTCTATTAGTAAATGTGTAATAATCGTATTTGTATTACAGCAGCCTTTGGAAAATTTACACTGGTAGATAAAAATATTGATCTTACACTGACATGTTTTTGGTGGTTTTGTGGAAATGACCCAAAATATGACATTATTGCAGGCGATGACATAAGAACGCCACCGCTACCAGTTTGTACCAGAGCGCCAGTGTTCGTTAGCGAGCCATTGGCTTGCTGCCCACGCAGTGGCTGCCACAGCACCGCTACTTCCAGAAAGGCGCTTCTTTCTGCCGCCCATAATACACTAGCAAAGTTGGTGTTAGTATTACAATATGATACAATATCCAAGATTATTTAAACGTAAGAAAAACATTGTTAATGTGTTTTACTTATTAGTAATTCACCGTTTAATTCAAATTGAACTTGTGCCAAAAAAACGTAGGAACATATCGCCATTATTTAGTCATAAATACCTACGCTTATTGTTTTTACTTATTATAATTCATCTCTGTCCTTCTAACTTAAAAAAGTAGTATATCTACTTCCATTTCCAAGGAAAGTACCTGTAAATCTTGAATTGAAATTCATGTTGTATACAACATTTCTAAGTTTATGAAATATTTTTTACCATTACCTTTGCATACAAATTCTCCAGACCCCCGGTAATTTTGTGTAATAACAACTTTTTTAAAAGAATTGTAAATAATTGTATGTAAAACTATTGTATTAGATTAGTTGTTAGGCTTTTGTAAAATATGCGAGATACACTCGATATTTTAATATTATTAAACTTTATTAATTTAAGCTGTTTTGTCAAATTTTAGCTCATCGAGAAATATTTTTTTTGGTAGATAAGTCAGTCAGTGACTTTAAAAAATTAAATACTATTAGAGGTTACATGTCTTAAATTCTCAAAGCTAAAAAACGCATTTTCGCAGAAAACATTTAATTAAAAATTGTTGTGTGAAATTTATAAATTTTGTGTCTCGAACTAGATGAAGAAATAATCTATAATGAGAAACACGGCTTGAAATAATTTATGTTACACGACGTTTAGCTGTGTAAACTTGCCTGGTACGATCCGTGTGCCTGAATAACTCTACTATATAAAACTGATATATTTAATAATTATTATATAATACTTAATAACAACTAAAAAAAATGAGGTGTCATTAAAGTTTTGGGAAGCTATTAAAACCAAATGTGCCGAATTCTTATCCCATTTAAAATTTAAAAAAACTTGCATAGATTTAATTACAAAAACTTTCTGTTGATTTGTAAATATTATAGCTATGTGAAATAAAATAATATAGCTTTGACTCACTAGAATGGATAATTTCACAGGACTTTTCATATGCGACCATAACATATTTAATTGTTATATTACTCAATGGGACAGGAAAACCAGGAGACATAAAAATACGTTTTCTGGCCGTGCAGAAATGCTCACATGAATTGCAATGTATATATCATTAAGAATACCATTATGGCATGATTGTAACTTTATAGTAGAAGTTGTACCTATTACTTTAAACATGAAAAATTACATTCAACTTTTAAATTAATTTTTAATTTAACAATATTTTTATTAATTCTCACCATCACACTTTCACCATTGGCAAACTTTACTCCCTCATTCAACATCGATATGGAGGCTGAATAAGTTTTAATTGACGCTTCGCAAATTCAACAGAAATGAGCTATACAGTTTCATTTGGGGTTGAGAGAAGAAAAAGTGGCAAGAATTTTCGGAGAAACGCTGCAAGGTTGCAAAAGTTCAGGTCCGGTGAGTACATCGTGTGCCATCATCGATTTTGCCCGCACCTGTTCTTTCTCTTTTAGTGCCAAAATTAAAAAAAATGCCTCTTTCTCAAATTTCTTTTGGGTTTAACCTTTTCTTTTCTAGGATATCTGAAATGATATTTAGGCAATTTTTTGGTGGTATATTAAAAATAAGTTTATTACGTCGAGTGATACTAGTTTATAATTGGGTGTTAGATTTATATTTTTAATTTTATTACAGAGATCAACAGAATTTTTAATGGTATATTTAGGCGCAAATCTGGTTTTATTTCGGAGATCTTATTAAGGTGGAAAACAAATTTTTTTGAGGGTGCGTTTGTGTATGAGACAACAGGTCGCATGGATATATTTGGTTTATGGTTAATTTTAGGTTGTCCATGGAGTATTGGGTGTCTAGGGTTCATTTCTCTAACTTTATGTTTCGTGAATTCGTTAGGAAATATTATATTACAGGTTTTAATTATTCGTTTTACGTTATCTGCAAATATCGTGGTGGGGTTCCTTTGTAGTTTTATGAAGTCATCTGGTTTAAGGAAATCGTACACTTTATTTTTGTATCCACTTTGGTCTAGAATAACTATAGTGTTGCCTTTATCTGCTTTAGGTAGGATGAGTTTGTCTTTATTAATTTTAATTTGTAAATTACGTTGTGTTAAAATTTCGTCATTAATGTGTGTTTTGGTTTTATAGTATTCTTTACATATTATTTCAGCAGCTTTGTATTTAGTAAGTACGTCCTGGTTACTGAATGCAATCGTGGTATCTACTATTAGTGATTCTACGTTTTTTCTTGATGGTGCGGTAGGAATATTATATTTAAATCTTTTATTTAAAAGTTCTGGTTCTCTATTATTAAATGTTGATTTTGAAAGGTTTACTGTTCTGGGATAAAACATTTGTTTGGGTGTGACTTTTGTTTCTCGGTTTTGGCTTTTAGTTTTTAATTTTGTTTAATTGTTTTAGTATAGTACTGACATCATTCCTATTTTATAGTCTAAAGTATCAAATTCTATAGGGTTAAGGAGATATGTTAGAGCAGAGTGTATTACCTTTAGACAGAGGTTTATGTTGTCTCGTTTGATGGTTGATTCCCGAATTTCTTCCTTCAGCCAGGTGGTGACTTTTGCTGTTGCTTTGTGGGGTGCTCGAGTTGTTCCACTAGTCTTTATATTCATGTGACTGGGTGTAAGATTACACTTTATACACGTTTTGTTGAACCAAATGCTTTGCATCGTTTTCCGAAATTTAATTCAGAGTCGACGGTACAATATCGCCAATGTAGCCAAATCGGCTGTTTTCAAATATTGTATATATTTGGCGTTAATTTTGTAGAAATTCATTATTCACAATTAAATGAAACTACGTGATGTAGTATTCTTTCTACTATCTTTAATTTCTTGACCAAGTTTCATATAAAAATTTGGAATTGAAATATTTTACCCTTTCAAACTTAGCCACCTTTTTTTACTTCATTATTTGTGTTGAAGGACATTAATACCAAGTTTAAAAAAAAATATCATTAAAGCCACCCATTTTCGCCCCCTTAGTAATTGAATCTCAACAAATTCTGAAACGTATGTTTCGTTATTTGTGTTGAAGAGCATTAATGTCAATTTTCACGTAAATAATTTACAATAAAAATATTTTTCCCATACGCAATATCCGCTACTTCTCACACCCTTAAGTGTTGAATCTTGAAAAATAATTAAATATGAGGTCAATATTTGTATGGACGAACCATTAACATCAAATTTAGAGTCAAAATTGCCATAAAAATATTTTTTTCCATTCAAATTAGCTCTTTTAGAGATAGAATCTCAAAAATTCTGAAATATGTTTTTCGTCATGTGGGTTGAAAATCATTAATAACAAGGTTCACGTCAAAAGTTACATTGAATATATTTTTCTCATTAAAATTTAGCCATCATGTTTCACTCTCTTAGGTGTTGAATTTCTGAAATGTTATAAGGGTTTCATTATTTGTATTAGAAAGTATTAATACCAAGCATAACTACCAAGCAAAATTATTATAAAAATATTTTTCCATACAAATCTTCAGAGGTGGAATCTCGGAAATGCTTAAATTGGTGTTTCATTATTTGTTTCGAAGAGCATTTATATCAAGTTTCAAATAAAAATTACTAAAAAAATATTTTATTCCATACAGACTTACCCACCCCCTTTTCACAAATACTTAAATATGTGTTCCATTATTCACGCTGAAGAGCATTAATACTGAGTTTCACGTAAAAATTTACAGTGAAAATAGTTTTTCCAATTCGAATTAGCCGCACCTTTTTACTCCGTAGGGTTTGAATCTCAAAAAAAAAATGCTTAAATACGTATTTCATTATTTGTGTTGAAGATCATTGACGCCAAGTATCATGTAAAACTTCATTATCATAAAAACTATTTTTCTTAAATACGTTTTACCACTCCTTTTCATCACTTAGGGGATGAATTTCGAGAAATTCCTTCTTAAATGACGTTTCCATTATAAAATCAACACCTTCTCCAAATTTAAAATATATATTATTAGTGATTTGTGCTGGGCGTTGATATGTCCGACAATCAGGAAATTGCATTTTAAATATTTAGATTTGTTTCACGAAATAATATCATGCGAAATACATAAAATCGGATAATTACACCATCAATCACTCATTGCGGATAAACAGTTTATGTGACAAACCACCTACGTTGGTATATATTATTTTATCTGCCTGATAAAATTTATATTTACATAAAGTATGTTTTTTCTAAGCGAATACCTTTGTGAGTTTCACAACAAATATTACAAACATTGTGAAACCATCAAAAGGACTAATCTTATAAACAAGATGAAAAAATGGGGCAAACAACATATTACTAAACTTGTTTTCTTACCTATTCATAACGGATTAACAACCTTATACGTGAGGTAAGCATATTAAAAAAACCTCTAAACATATTATTTACACAAGTGTATGAGAGATTATCTCTGAAATGTGATATTATCTTCAATATGAACGTAAACATATTATTATTACGTATAAAAAAGGGAATTTACGTCGATATAAAGTACTTAAACGGTTTATAGTTAATATATTTTACTCGTAATACAGGAAAATAAGTTGGTTAAGTAAAAATACACGGTGTCGTTAATATCGAATTTACTTGTAAACTGTACGGAGTACATTACGGTCTCGTGGAAACAATTTATTATAGAAATTTAAATAAGAAAAAGCTGTCATTTAGTTTAAAAGCTTTGTTACAAATTAATAATTTGAAATAGGATCGGTAAATTTAACACATTAATTTAGAATATTTAAGACTCAACTTTGAACTATCATTGCATTTTTTAGGCCACCTGCACAGCTGGAAAATTATTTAGGTTAACATTATTTCTAAGCATTTCTTAAATATCCATATTATTGTTTAATTGACATGTTTCTTATAGGAAAATAACTTCGAATACAGGGATAGTTTTTAAACGTGTTACATGAGATTTTTTAAATGTCACCCATTGTCCAATTTATTACCAGAATCAAATAATTATGTTACCAAAAAATTCTCGCAACTTATTTTTTAATTCGCTATTGTTGATTCAATCAGTGTAGAGCATAAGCATATTTATCTAAAAAAATGTATTACTTATTTATAAATAATCGTGTCAAATGAATTAATATAGGATATATGGGTAATTTTTTCTTTCCAGAAATTGCACCTTAAACAAATTAGTTATTTACAAATGAAGCGAGCTGAAAATTATTGGATGTAAGAAGAGCTTTTATGTAGTAAACAATAAGTAATTTTTTATGATGAAGTATCTCGGAATTATAAGATATTAGCAATAGAGTAAACAAGTTTCTCGTTTATTTCGTGGCACTCCATTAAAATGATTCTTTAAAACGCCCTATTTTTATATTGCATTCGAGTATTGATATCGTGAATTAATAAGTGAAACTCGTTATAGAGTTATTTCCCCATTTAATTTCATAAACGTTGTGAAAAATTAGTGTTATTTTTATTATGAACACATGAGTCCCGCTTTAAATGACGATGTCTAAACTCAAGTTTCTATTCAAATTTGTATTTATAAACTAATTTTCTATTAAAATAATTTTTTGCAGTGAAACATATTTACGTCATTTTATTATATTTTTTTTCAAATTGATCAATTTGCTGGGTTAAGAAGAGAATTATTTTATATTTTATTTATTGCATAAGAAAAAAAATTTACTTAAAGGAACATGAAACAATTTTAAAACGTTTACTAAATATATAAGAAATAAAAATAAAACGAAATATATTTTGGAAACAAGTTATGTAGCTTCCAAATGATATAAAATATAAATATGACACTGGGAATATGTGTTTACTATTTGACGCGACAACATGTTAAATCCTGTGCACGAGCAGGTTCAATCTTTTCATTCGTTTGTTTCTTGCGGGTTTTGTGTTTACATTAGTTGATAAACTGACGTCGAACACAGTACATTTCGTGTTGTCATTGTGATTAACGTATTGATATAAATAAAAACTTGTGTGTGAATTGTAAGATCGACCAAGGCAAACAAAAATATTTTGGCTTTGTTTTATTTCGAATTGGAAAAAATATGCGTATTTTTAATTTAATAAGCGTGTATCTATACATTTTTAATTATTTATAGATCAAGGATTCAGTGAAAAAAAATTCAAAAAGAATTTTAAAATATCCGAAATTGCAAACCATCTTCAAGATATCAAAGATTCTAGTGATGAGAATTTAAATCATATCAAAGTTGCTATATTGCTTCCAGACGGAGTGAATGAAATGACTGAAATGGAAGAGGGTCCTGACAATGATGTAGGAGTTTTGCCAGTATTAGATGTCGCTGGTCTAGTGGAATTTTCATATACGATTGATAACGTCAAGGAATATCGTCCTATTTAATCCGCATCTTGACCAAGCAAAACAATTACTTCGCGTAAGTGTAACCCAGTTTATTCTAAAATGTAAAGCGAGGCTAATACAGCTAAACAATGTTTAAAAATATGATTACGGTGTTGAAATGAGAATCAGTGGTGGAGATATTTGAAAATTTGTTATGTCACCAGATCCTACAATATACAGCGCACGAAACAATTACCTGCGCCAAAAATTATAAAAATGAATTGAATTTTAATCTAACCGTAGAGGAGTTTAAGGTTCCTATTGAAATTTTATTTTTCTCTTCCTATCACCACTTGATTTTATTAGTACAGAGATGATGACGTACATATTCCATTTGTCGAAAAAGCAATGTCAAAAAATTGTTTTGGCAATGTCAAAAAAGCAATGTCAAAAAATCGACTTGGGTTCAAGATTGATAAAAAAGTTGCTTGAGGTGTTTACGGATCCCAGCACATATGTAGTCTACTTCGATAATTTTTTCAATAGTATGCAATCGTTGATTGATTTTAAATCTCAAGGGTTCGGAGCTATGGGCACAGTAAGAGACAATTGGACTAAGAAATATCCTATTATGACAAAACAAGAAATTATAAAAAACAGCGAGGCTATACGGATCAGTATTTTGATAAAAATAATAAAATAATATGATGTTGAACCTTTTGTGAAAACTAAGAGGTATTCTATGATAGAAAAGATCAAAATGGCTGTAAATAAGCCAAGACTTGTTCATAATTACATATAATAAAAATATGGGAGGATTAGATTAACATAATTGGTTAATCTCTAAATATCCAATAAAAAATGGTACTGGCTTCTAGGTATTAGAGTTTTAGATATGTCCCTAATAAATATATCGATTATTTACAACCGGGTAAATAAAAAAGGAATCCATCCCACTGCCATATTTAAGAAGAAGGATTTGTTTTTCTTGAATGGAAAAATCAGAAGGCAGGGCAAGTAAACCTACTCCGGAGTCTTAGGAATTTCTTTTACAACCAGTCAGGTTTGATAATTTGCACCATTATTTGATGAAGACAGACAAAAATGGGGTTGCCAACGATAAGGTTGTAATAAAAACCTTTACCTTTTGTGAAAAATACGAAAAAACACTTTGGAGTGATTCGTATATACCTTATCAAACCAAATAAGCGAATTGTATTTTTAAAAAGTTTGTGATGATAGTTTTAAAATAAAATTGATGTTCTTACAAATGTTTTCTTTTTCAATTTCTGATTGTATATCCCCATTATCATATTTATAGGATAGGCTGTTACAGCAACCATGGATATATTTTTTAACATTATATTCCATATTATTTTTTTAATATATGTTACTATTTATTATTATATATTATTTTTATCAATGAAAAAATCTATTTTTTTCGGTGTTTGGTTAATATTGATTTAAATATTTTTTTTTATAAATTAAAATAAATGTTATTTCCACTTAATAAATCATACAATATTATTTTTATTAAATACATTACGTCAAAAGCAGGACCGATAATACATTTAGAAAAGGGCTTTAATGATACAGATATATCTTCATAACATCCTGTTAAAATACAAGTAACTGCGTTTGGAATTTATTTTAAATACATTAAAATATTTTGTGGTTTTAAAAAATAAAGTATTCTGTTTTTACAAATTTTTCAATTCCAAAATGAAGTTTAGTTTTAATGCAATTGATTTTGCTTCACGCGAATTCAAATGTATAGATGAACGTTTGACTATGACTAGGATTATACATATACAATTGACAAATGAAAATGAGTATGCGAATAAATAAAGTGGAAAGCAATAGTTTTTCAGACAGACAAATCGATGGTTAAAATCACGAATAATGAACATTTCAATGAAGCAGTTCGATCAATTTCAACAAAAACGAATATATAAAATATTTGTGAATATGTTGGAACGATAAAAAATATAGGAATAGAATTACGTCGATCCACTATAAACTCATCTTTATTTATTACAAATAAGAGTATGCAACAGCAAATGCTATCCTCTTCACGTCAGCAATTATTTTTCCAGAATTTAACGAAATCTCAATCGTACTCTAGTCACCCACACGATCAGGCGTCATGACGATGTCTGACTCAGATAGTCTATTTTCGACAATTTTTAGGATCCGCGCAAGGCCAAGGATTATAGGGGTTAATATGTATCTTCAGCGACAGTTCATTACTAACCCAGACGGTCCTTCACACAATCACCCTTCTCTTTGCTCTTTGTTTCCCCGACGGCTGAAATCCGCCGCTTCGATTTAATAAAAATATAATATAATAAGTGGATATTAGTTTTTATTTTGTAGATTTAATTTTTCTCTCTTCCTCTCATTTCGCACGGGAAAAAATATATCTGGAGCTGACCATGAATTTGTATTGTCGGGAAATCATTTAATTTCAGATTTTATAATTAGTTTATATGTGCATTAATATCTATGTTTTATTATTTTTGTAACTATATAAAAATATTAGAAATATGATTGTGATGATAATTTACTTGAACGTTTATTTAGAATTTACAAAATTTAAGCTATTTATTGTTTTTTTTTGTATTTCGGGAAATACAGACATGTATATTTTATTAATAAAGTTAAAAAATTAACAATTTATGCTGACGATAAAATTAATGTTTTCAAGACGGAGTCTGATTTACATTTACATCACATTTATCCATAGACTCGTTACGAACTCCAATCATTATCAACTTATCTTATTTTTCTCACGCCATTCAATTATAGTAGGTTAAATAAGTTTCAAAGCAAGGAGTAAAATATTTACCTGTAGAAGCCTTTTTTCTTTTTATTGCTAATAAAATATATGCTTCCTTCAAGGTTCGACAATATCAGGTATATAAAAGCTGAAACGAGAACTAAAATAATACACGTTAATTTAAGCATTATCGAAAGTAATGTGTTTATATACGATCACATAACTTAGTTGTGCCGCGTAAATTTCACAGAGAATATTAAACGTAAGCTTACGGAAAATATTTTATGATTTATTTCAGGATCTAACTAGAGTCGGATCATGTAAATCATAATTCTGGGAGGAAATACTCGATCGGTCGAAATAGGAAAAAAAAATTAATGATATAAGACAATGGTAACTGATAAGAAAAATATGAGAATTTGAACGTCATTTAATAATTTATTTCTGCTTGATATCTTATTTCAGCTATTTTTTTGCTCATATTTTGAAAGGTGTATGTTTACTTACTTTTGCACGTGTAACATATTTAGTAGGAATGAAACATCCTCAAGCGTATTCAAATTCTTAAAAGACGTTCCGATTCACACATACCTATTGCTGATTTGTTACAATTATCTTACGCTGATAAATTATGAAGTTGTAAACTGGTAATGAATTATGTGATATACCTGTATTTTACTATAAAAATTAATAATAAAAATATAACAATTAATACCTATTTTGAATATGTATTAATTTTTATATTTTTAGGATTACCGTAACTAATATTTGAGATATATCAGATAAAATGTATAATTAAAGGTTGATAAAAGGAAAGCTTATGTAATAATGTATATGTAAAATTATTGACGAAAAGCCTATTTTTTGGCCTCTAGTAAATACATTGAAATCAAACAAGTTATTTATCTTGTTTTGTTATACTTTTCTGTTCTATCTTTTATTATATTTTTCGGTTTATTTGTGAGAAACGCTAGGCAGTGGGATAAACTTTGGTAAAAAATACGGTCAACTTCTCTGTATAAAGGTTGGCACCATTAAAATTACGTCTTTTTCGTCAACGCCTAATAGTTACATGTATTAGTAGTTAGAGTATATTTAAAATATTTGATATTCTACAATGTTTTTTTTTGTTTACCATATTCACTTGAGTCACTGAATTTGATACTGTTAAAATAAAATATTTAACAATTCGATAAATGTAACATGTCTGAAATAATTAGAATTCACAATAAAATATTCACAAGTAGTAAACAAAGTACGTTAAATTAATTTCATGAAATTTAAGAGGTTAAATGGGTTTTGAAGCATGTATTCTCGATTTTTCTTCTCACATTATATATCAATTATTTTATTTAAAAAGTTTAAAACATCAAAGGGTAACATTTCAACGATATTGAAAAAAAACTTCATCCAAAAATGCAAATTTGACCTGGTTTCTGGAGGCCCCTCAAAAAAAATGTTTTCGCGATAGTCACTATAACCCATATTATCTTTATCTGAAATTAAAAAATTAAACATTTTTTGTTACTAGATAAGCATAGCTCATGATTAAACGAAGAATTTAAAAAATATTTAAATTTGAATTTTTGGCAGATTTGTATGCAAAATAATTCATTTTTGATTCAATTTCCATTATCTTATAGCCTTGTAAAATTGGTTGTAAAAAATACAAAGAAAACCCTTCCATTTTTTATTTTTAAATTACATAGAATACAATCGAATCCAGCTCCATAAAGGTCCCACTGCAGCTGCGATATCCTGCTGCAGCTGCATACTTTTGTTCCTGTCTGAGACGAATTCTTACGTCTCGAGAACAAGTCTCAGCTTTTTTCTCAGCTATGAGTTTACGATGTTGATCCTCTTTTTGCTCTTACTCGCGTCTATTTCGGCCAAGTTTTATTTTAATCCCGTAGAAAAACAATAACAGAGCTGAAATCCCCTTATTGAAAGTATAAGTATTAGAAAATATTTCTTCTCTGTTTTCATTTATAATGCTTGAGCACTTCACGAAACTGGCTAGTGTTGTAAACACTAAACAAATCTATGATCGCATATTGAGGAGTAGCGTCCTCCGGTACATGTTTTCCTTTACGGCTTCTAAGTTTTTTCGCCGACGTGCTGGTGAAAAATGCATTGCCGATTTCTCCAGTCCATTGTTTCCTTTCGTCTTTGTTCAGCTTTTCTTTTTCCTTTTGTTTGATCAACTGTACGAACAATATGCGGATTTATTTTGCCATTGAATAAAAATCTCCGTACAAATTCACAATGCATACGTGTATAACCTCGAAGCAACCTAGTGGCTTAACGAGCAATGTGAAACTGAAATATAATAAGTAACCCTCAGTAAGTAAGAGAATGGAGGGTGAGGGACAGACAAACAACAGCAGTGCAGCTGTCTCGCTATAACTATCTCAGGCCCGGCCGGATATTCCCACTGGGGGAGTTCCCAAGGGCTCTCAATGCTAAAGTTTTAATCCGACTGACTGTAATATACTTTAAGACAGAAAAATAAAAAAAAATATTTTGTGAAATTTCTAAATCCATTTGACACCTTAATGTGGCTTGATTTTAAGATTCATTAAAAAGATTTATTAAAACAAATTGCTTTTATCTTTTAAATTTTGTGGACATAATTACCACGAAACATTTTAATCACGGACTATAAACTGAATACATTATCATGCTCATAGAAAATATATTTTTGTTTTTCTTTCATTCCTAGAATTGAATTTTTTCGTAAATTCATTTAATGATAATTGTACTGACTAATTATACATTTAATTAATACATTGTTAATTGTGTTGATTAATGTATTGAATAAATTTGGCAACTATGAATCAAACTTCTTTCAGTACATAATATTTATTTCCTTATTTAAATAGAATTGTAATAGTTTATTATTATGGAAGAAGCGGTTTCTTGAAGTGCCGTGAATAAAAAATTGAATGAATTTTAATTTCTTAAGAACAAATAAGTGTGTTTTGGTGTTAAAATTGCATGACTAATTCAATTTCAATTCCTTCCGCGATGATTTATTTTACACCGTGCTAATGAACTTTTAAGGAAAACTGAACAACTTTGTGTCATTGTAATGTTACAATCACTCTTGTTTTATATTCATGAACTTACTTTAATAAAGTTTATATAAAACCGTAGAGATTCTTAAAAATTTCCTTTATTCAAATTTTGCTGTAAACTGTTTCTTGTACAGTAATGAAAACTTTTCAGACCTCCATATAATTACATTGATTACTTAAGGATTAGTTTGAATTGATAAAAAGATTTATTGTTGAGCAGAAGCTAAATGTTTTTAACTATAACTCTTTTCGGAATTATGATGCCAATTTTATGACAATATTTTAAATGGTGAAATGACTGAATTGTGCCTAACAAATTATAGAAAGATGGAGAAATTTAAGTTATTAATAGCAATTCCGTTTTTGAGAAAATTCGAAAAATTTTATAAAGTAAGGAATATTTTATAAAATATGGGAAATTTTTTCGAACGCATAAGTTGTTATTTGGTCCATGGGTAAGAAGAAAGATGGTTTTGGAGAGATAATAAGAAAGCTACTTATTCTAGACTTTGAATGCCAGAAGAAATTAGAGATATTGGGAGTCGTAATGATATGAGTGAATAAGCCTGCGGCGGTAGTACAGCATAGTTGTAGATATAGATAGATAAATAGAATTTGTCACTTATCGCTTATTATATTCCAAATTTAATTCAAACTCTTTAGTATCAGTTATCTATAATACCTCAAAAGCAATAAGGTTCCTAAAAATAACCGTATTATACCCTGCCAGTAACTCATCTCAAACCCATTACGACTGGCTTTTGATTCTGTCGAATTTACTTTTCATATATTTATTAATTTATTTATCTGTGAATCTATCTAGGAAAGTTTAAAATTATCATTCATACTTTTTTAATATTTATAATTGATAAATACTTTTAACTTCACATTTATTAACATAAATATTGACAAATGTAAATTTAAATGGTGAACTAAATGTCACAAATTTAAAGAAAAACATAAATGTCAGAACTTCGTTAAAAATCATTCTGTAATTCCAAATACTCCAATATATTTTCTCGTACATTTATTTATCTATTTTTTTGTAATTAAATGCATCGTCTAATTTGTTGTTGCGTTCGACTGGCAAAGATTGGAACAGCCTTCCGTTCTCTCCATAGAAGATTAGAGAATGAATTAATAAGTAAATGGACAATTCCATCATACATTCATAAGTTTGAATCAAATATTAATACGACAAATAAATATAGCGTATTACAACAACAGCAAATATTTAGTCATACTGTGAGGAAACTATAACATATGTGTCCCTGTACTGTCAAGATATTTTCAAATTGAATTAGTGGAATATGTTCTTCACGCTTCATTGAACCCAGAACTTTTTTTTTTAAATGTTGTTCCGTTTGTCGATCTATCTAGCTCTTCGTTCGAATTTCAACACTAGATCGATTTTAATGGAACTTTCATCTTTATTTCATATTAAAATTTAGGCACCTCCAATATATTTAAAATATTTCTCTAAAGATATTTTGTTTGTCTCTTTTCTGTTTTTCGTACGTGGCAACAATTACAGTTTGAAATCTAAAGTGTTTTTTTTTATCAAATGCTTTCTAATGGATTTGAAACTCAACATTCAACTACTAGCACTCAGAGAGTGAGACCAAGCGCGCCGGCTAAAAACTAATAAATATGAAATGTCGTGTCCGTTACAGCGACCGGAAGCTCAATTCTAAATTCAAACTAAGACATAAGATATTTTTAGATTTAGATGTTATTTAAGCTATGATCTAAGTTATTTTTATTCCAAATAAAATAGTGTTAAAGGAGAAAAATCCGACCACCAAAATAAAATTTAAAAATACAGGTAGAAGTACGAGTAGTTATATAAAGAATAAAGCAAGCTAAAAATTATGTATACATATATATTTCAGGGTATGAACATACCCTTAATGTACTTCATAACTTAAAAAGTACTTTATAACTCAATAAATTTCATTTGAAAACATTTTATAACTTAATAAATTTCAGAAAGTGATAATTATAGTCCCACTTAACAAATTTTTGTAACGTAATTAGGTAAGTAGCAGTTTTGTAAGTTTTAATGGGCTCGAGTTAGTGGCTGATTTTGTCGTATATATTTCATTTTTCTTTTGAAAGTTTTGTAATTCTAAAATCATATAGTTAATTTAATTCGATTTTCTTGAATATTTAGTTCATTTATGTGTAATTCTGTATATATATATATATATATATATATATATATATATATATATATATTTATTAACGAATTGCTGAATTTATTTTATAAAACGTAATCATACTAAAGTTGACTCAGACGGGATAAAATGAGGACGGCTGGAAAATCTATATGTTTAAGTCGCTCTCTAAAATGGTAAAAGGCAAGACACTTCTTAGAAAATTGATGTTTAGAATCTTCTATTTGAAAACGGGGACCACAATATATTAACTAACCACAGACGTATGAGTCTCATATTTTAATCATTTAATTTTTTCATAACCTCTATTATAAGGCCGAACGCACTTTACATACTTTTTCGCACGAAATAGAGTAGTACGAATACATACAATTACGGATGAAACTTCTCAAACATGGAAGTACTATTGAAGTTCGCAGACTGAGTATGAATTAGTCATGTATACACGCTCGTATAGTTGCGTCGTCCGCCACACATACCTTTTTGTTGGAAATATTTTGGGTTTTTCGTGCGAACGAATCATTTGAACGTTGAAAATTTAATTAATTTAGTGCACAGTTTCTGTATCTAGGCAGGTCGTGTCGTATTTTATTTGAAATAAATTCTAAATTTTTTTCTCCACACGTAGGTAACCATGAAACCGTTTGGACTCATTATTTCAATTTTTCATAATATGATGGAATTCATCAAATTTATCCCTTTTTAAATATATTTCCTTCAATCATTCTGTTCTACAATAATGACGACACCGTAGTCTACGAGTCAGAAATATTTAATGATTCGCATCCTTCAGTAACTCATAATTATAATAGTTGTTTGTATATATATATATTTTAATAACATCGATGAAGTATCGATCAAATAATATGTTAATATGGTTGTGGCTATAGGTTAAAAGAAAAACGATGGTTTCTTTTTTAAATAATATATATTTATGTATCATATACAAATTATATCCATCCTCAATGTCTAAACTTTAATAGATGATTGGAAACTTTTGTAGACAAATATATAGACAATAAAAGAAATAAATATCTGTTAAACCCAGAGACTTTACCAAAAGTGACGAATAAATATGTGGTAAAATTTATTTAAATATAATTTTTCGACAGTATAGTTCTACATTACTGGCTCTGCGTTTTAATTTTGACTCCACTATAGTTCTATTAAAAACTTACAGGATATTTACCATATTCACATAATCAGTAACGTTAAGTTCGGTTATATTTTCCGAATTCAAATTTTCATGAATGTAAAAAAGGCACTTTAATTGGGGAATCTGTCGTACACTAAATAACCACAAAATATTCTCATTTTGTGATGATATCTATCAAATGAAAGATGCATTATATTATATTGATGGATAAGCCTTTTAAGAGCAGTTACAGATCATCATATTAATCGCTCCAGAATCTTATGAAGTTTTTGGTTGTTTAGTTTTAGCATTAATAATAAATCTTAATAAACCCTTTCTGTTTCATCTAGGACATGTAATTTAAACAATGTTATACGAAACACAGTTAAGTCACAATTTCCGTGGGACCATAAATTATTGTCTATAAATATGACTTAAATGTGGTGCTTTCTGTTAGTATTAGTGTTATCGCCATAGGTACTTTTATACGTAACTTGTCATTATCTGTTTTCAAAACAGTGATCCGGTTATAACTATTTAAAAAGAAGAAACAATGTAATCTGTATTTTCGTAACAGTGATGTAATATAAATATTTATGTTAAAATTAATTTATCAAATTCGGAATTTTTAATCTTAGTAAGAAAAAAAGAAAACAGAACTTTAACTGTACTTGATCTTTACAATTTATAATTTTAAGCAAATTAATAAATTTAATGAAGCGCAAGTGATCACATATTTGCTCCAAAATTTCACATAAAAGAAAACTTAGCCATAAAAGCTCATTACGAAACGTGAATGCCAACAAATTGACACGTGATAGACAAATAGACAGGAAAACATGATAGACAAATAGACAGGCATCATATTTATTTATATAAAGTAAATGGCAGAATAATACTTAAAGGTCAAGTAGATTAGAATATTAGAATGGTAACCATACATAAGAAAGCAATTTGAGGAGAAGAAAAAGGCAGCAGGGAAAACCTCCTAAATAAAAACACCAACATATGGTCAATGAACATTGCTGCGAAATTGTAAAACTACATTTATATGATTAACTTATTATAAAGTTAATGTAACACCAATTTGAATTGAGGTACTGTATATGATAAGTTGAGGTATTGTATATGATAAGTAAGATAATAAGTAATCTAGAAACCTTAATTTTGTACTTACCTGCTTCGTTCAAACTGCTAACTGCAATGATTGGTGAATATTTTTAAAATTGAATTTTTAAAGTTGACGGTGATATTAATTTGAAATAAAAAAAGCAGGGTATGTTAGGTGGTAGTATTCTTTGTTGTAAAGGAAGAGACAGCCACCGTGAAGTTTAATATCTTTTTCTTGATAACGTCTCACGTCAATCATTCACATAACTAATTTTTGTTTAAAATTGGTCAGAATTAGATACGCTATCTTCTTTTTCCAGATTTGCACGCCAAAGCGACTTCTTTTCAAGATGACTATTGTTTTGCAAGCACAGAATTTTAATGCAAATTGAATTATCAGAAGATAATGATATATTGAAGATATAATGGATTTTTTTTATTTCGACGTACAATTGAAAATGGTGACAGTAAATATATATTTTTTTCTTAGTTTCTTTAAAATTTAATTAGCATTCTTTTTAATGTTTATACAACTATAAAATGACGGAAACTAAATAAAATTTCACATATATATATATATATATATATATATATATATATATATATATATATATATATATGTATATATACACATACCTATATACGAATTTCTGTGTTGTGATAATAAGGTAATAATTTACATCCATTTATTTTCTTTACAACATCGTATCGCTTTTCATTCCAATAGGTAGGCTGTGTGGTAATTATTCATTTCCTCTGCGTGTGATTTTTTTTCTCACAGATCTCGTAAAAGGAAAGGAAGAAAGAAACTTTATTCAATTATAGCGCTCTGTTCCTAAACGAAAACTTCTGGTAGTTTGAAAGCTCGCTATTCAAGTTTCAATTACAAAATTTAGTCCTTCCATTAAAACCGTTAGTATGTTTCATGAAAGTTTAAGATCCTATGAAAAGCTGGGGAGGATAATATATTTTAAATAAAATTTCAATACTAATATCAGCCCTTGGCAATTTAAATATTTTATTTCTAAAACTTAACACAGAATGTAAGCAACAAAAATTTCATGAAGAATATGAGGAAATAACATATTTAATTTTAAGTATTTTTAGATTTATATAGTATTTATATATTTTATATAGTGTTTATTTTGGACCGCAGCTTTATTTCCATCAACGAAAAGTTAGTGAAAGTAGAAAAAAAATTCTAAATCAAAACGACTACTCCTAAGATCACGTTCTTATTTCCATTTAGTGAATTCTTTAATTACCGGAACAAGTTCTATTCCAAAATAAAAAATAACTAACGTTTATATCTTATATTATATGAAGTACATATGTGAAAAATTTCATAGAAATCAATTGAGTTATCAAAAGCGAGAAACAAGAAATAAGTTTACTTTCGCTTTTATATATTAATTAGGATTTATTTTTTTCTGTAAAGTATTAAACTCCACTATATGATATCTTAAACACCATTGCTATTTACGCATATAATTTATATATTAAAAATCCATTAGCGTACAGCGCACTCGTACAGCGCAAAATATAGATCACTTAAATACCAAATGTAAAGTTATGGTCCGATAAAACTATAAATTATTTTACGTGCAGTAAAAATTATTATTGTAAATATTTTTAAAGTGAAACTTTTATTGTATCGCCTCAGAATATTTCGTTTACCTATCGCATGTCGCATTACAGTCGGCCGCGGAGTGGGGGTAAAGTGAAAGGCGCTTGGCAGAGCAGCTGAAACCAATATGGCGGTACCTATAGCTCTCATCAGCTGTGCAGCGTTTACATTCTCACTTATTTTCGTGCAAGTGCATCGTGTTATTTGTATGATTTGATCTGTGTTTGCATGTAAATGTTCATAGTCACTTGATCGCGATGGACGCAAATATAGCTAATAAATCAAATAACCCGATAAACGAGGAAAAGACCGAGAATAGTGCGAAAATATCAAACGATGAATTAGTTTTACGCCGTAAAAGGTTAAATGCCGAGAGAGTTCGTGCTTTTAGGAAAAGAAAAAAAGATCATGGTAAGTCAATATAATTTTTATAGTGAATTTATCAGAATTATTAGAACTGTCTGCTGGTGCATATTTGTTTAAATAATAATTTTAATTTCGAGTGTTTATATTTTAAATTTATTTAAGATTTTTTTATATATATTCGATTCATTCAATATATTTAATTTTATTTAGGCCTCCCGTCATCTTCGCAAGCCGAACTAAACTCTGAGCCACCGGACAAAATTGGTAGACCGATATCAGATGTCACACCGAGTAGTAGTAGAGGTCCAGCGTTGAGTCCTGGATTTATTCAATCTGTCGCTCAAAGTGGTGAGTCCGTGTCAGAAAATAATGTAGTAGCTTTCGAAAAATTCTCAATTAAATGCCTACAATCTGAAAAAAAGTTTCACTTTCATCGTGGTTTCCTAAAACCACACAACTTGTTTTGTATATAAGTGAATTTATGGTTCTTAAAAGAAATGGTTCACAGTAAGATATTGTGAACTATCTTACTGTGAACCATTGGGTAATTGGGTATATAATAAATATTATGTGTGTAATATCGAAAAGAAGAATTCAAATTAAAATTAAGTTTATTTGTTTTAAAAAATCTTGTCTTCAATGATTATCGGTTAAATATTTAAATGCCCACTTGCAATTTTAGATGTTGTTTTTTCAATCCACTACGCTTCAGACATATTCAAATTATTAAAACTAAAGTGACAAGCGTGTTTTATTTTATTCTAAATACATCCAAATAACTTTCTTCTTTTAAAGACTGATAACCAAAATTTTAGAAAATTTATAAACAATTGGACAACTAATTAAAATAATTTTAAAAAATATTAAAATTAGAAGATTCCTCAGGTAATATTTTTGCCATTTATTACACACCCGTAGATATTTTTCAAAATGGTGATTTCAATATTAATTTAGAATATTACGTATTATTTTCTTGAAAAATTAAATCGAATAAAGTTTGTTAGAATTAAATACTAAACGAAACTAATCATAATTCAAGAGATGAAATTTCAACTGCAATATTGTATATTTTTTGACGAATACTTACTGCATTGCAGGAATATATTTCCAAATTTGAGTTTAATTTTCATGTATTTTGGCTAAACGCTAATTGCCAAATACCTAAATTAATATAATACAGACATAAACATATATTATACTGTATACAAACGGATTGTGTACAGTATAGTATATAGTGCTACATATATCCTAATCAAGTCAATTATATGGAAAACGTGCGCAATGAAACGCATTTTGATTCCAACAAAAGTGTTGAAGTACCAAGTTGAATACGGCAAAGCCGCGGAGAGATAAGTATTTTTGGTGTCCCTAAAAGAACAGTAAAAAGCGTTTTTCTTCGCAACGAAAAAGTTACGACCATTTGAAAAATTAGTAACAAATCAGTCGTCCGCTTGAGGTTTAATTCCGATTGGGGAGTAATCGTCAATGATTTGTGAAATTATTAAAAACGTAAGTAACGTTTTCACCGGCGCGACGTATCTATATTACCTTCATTGCGTAAAACGATATTACTCGAAATGCATTATAATAAAAACATATTAAACGCACATTATTAATTTTACATTTCAGACTATATATTGGCTATTATAGTATAAGTAGTCATCGCCGAATTAATATGTATTACTAAGTTGGCAACGGATATAGGTAGGATAACACTTAAGAATAAATTACATTTTAATATCAATAATTATTTTATTAAAGATAGGCTATCGTATCTCAAGAAAAAGAAACGTTTCATAAATGTTTTGCACACTTTTTTTTATTGTGACAAAAAATATTTCAAAAATATTTTTGTAGTTTTCATTTCAATTTTTAATTTAAATGCAAAAAAATCTCAATAATAATTTTTGAAAATATGTTTCCTCAAAAGTCTATTTATCGATAGATTATTTCGCATTTTTCAAATTATTTGACTAACTTTTACGTATATATTCTGTAAGAAGCAAAAGAGTTCTCATAGAGTTTCGAGACAAAAAAGAAAAAAAACACAAAAAAATCTTAATAACTTTTCTTATCCCGAATTCCATGCCAATGAAATCGCGGCACAGCTAACGAAAACAAAATTAAGAGAGAAGGAGAAGAAATGGGGAAAAAGAAGATTTTGAGGTAGAGCGAGAGGGCAAAAATAGCGAGGGAGGGAAAACAAACCATCGACTACTTTGAATCGACTTCTAAATAATTGAAATTGATTGCTAAAATTCTACGCCAAAGGAATCGTGCGCAATTATGATAAGCAAAACTGGAGAGAAATATTCTGTTTCTACGAGGTTTGTAAACCGAATAATATGAACTGCTTTATCCCAATTAAAAGACCTACCCACGCAGGGTAAATAAAAATGCCAAGATAGTTTTGATAATTATTTAAGACCAGGTCATACTGAATGCGTACGCGTGGCGTGCGCGTGTCTGTATATAGCAAGGTTTTATGCATTGTTTCATACATTTTACATTATTTAATGTTTCATACTGTATTGAAGATGTCACACCGAACGTGCTGAATACGCGATGCGCATGCCACGCAGTCGGTGTGATATTTTCTATACATTTTTAAACATTACAACGCAAGCGTGCTGCACACGTCCTCCGCATGCACACGGGCATATTCTGCAATCTAGCCTTTAAACTGGGCTTAATATTCGATAGAGTACAGCACTAGAGATTGGAGAACACGCAAACGAAGTTGCGGAGACAGCTAATAATAAATAACGTTCAAAGTTTGTGGTTATGATTCTCTCGAAAGGTATTCAACCATTCATTTAATTATGTAAAGAATTTATTACGTCAAATATACGTTACGATTATCGACATGTACCTATGTTGATGTTATAAATTATAAGAGATAAAACAATATTTTTCTGCAGGAAAAGTTATGGTATTACAAATTTATTCTGCCTATTAAAATAATTACTGCTTCTGATTTAGTAATATATATATATATATATATATATATATATATATATATATATATAACGGTTTATTGAAGGACCTTAGGAGTTTCGTGGTTATAGAGGATATAATGCAAAACACAGAAAGTAAACGGTAAGTACTGTTGTCTTCGTTACTATGGATATTTAAAAGAGACAAAGTAAATTAAAAATAATTGCCAGAAATATCAAGATTTCTTCAAAACGCTTTCTACATAAAATTACATTTCAAATATTACCATATGTAGTCGATAAATCAACGTAAATTTCTAGAATAACTGCTTTTTAAACATTTAGGAGTAATTTATTTAGGTTAAATATTAAATTGTTAAAACTAGAACAAGTTGCAAAATTAATAACACTAAGAGAAATATTTCTAATTTTATTATAAATATTATATTTTTACCTTCTAAATATGGCACATATTTCGACTTATGAATATAAACTTTAAAATTATATTTATATAAGATACTGGCTATATCCTAATTATATTAGTTGCAATAATTATGTTATTTTGAGTAACTCTGAAGATATGATTGCAATGTATTATTTTTAGCATCATTATTGTAGTCAATATGAACATAAGAAAAGTTGTAACTTTATGTTTACAATATCTACCGTTACAAAGTATTTGGTGGAAATAAAATCACCGTTGTAAACTATACAATACCTTCACATATTTATATTTTCAAAAGAAAATGCGACATTTAACAATCGTATTACCTTCTAGTGCATACATAATTCTTAATTAAACATCTTGTTTTCAAAGCATTTCCGCCAATCGTTCAAATAATGAGTTCTTTAAGCATTTACATTACACGTTTCAGGGGTATAAAAAATCTATAGGCTTTTTCTAATTTACATAAGCATAGATAGACAATGACAGAATTAAACCATAAAAAGACTGCCATATTCTAATTCGGTTTTCAAAAAATGAGGTATTTCTCAATTCGACTGTATTTTTTTGTGTTTGTTACCTCATATATCCGGCATTTGCCTACCAATTCCTATGCTTTCTTTTTTTATTTGGAAGAGTATGGCACCATCATAAATACTAAGTGATGCCAAGTAAGATATAACGCTTATCTGTGTATATACTTTGTATGCGTGCGCATGTACTTTGGAGAATCATGGACTTGGCACCGATTCCAAATTCTCTTGAAGTAGTACTATTTTTTTAGTTAGAATTAAATACACATTATTTTATATTTTTCAGTACGTTTTTGATTTAGTGGTTATTTGAAATCACTTAATTTTGTTATAAATGTAGTATAATAAATGTAGTTTTTTTACAAAAAAAAATTATTTTTCAGTAATGATATTTCATTTGGAAAAGTTACGCAGTAATATTTCGATATTTCAGGTAAGTAAACCTAATTATTGCGTTATAAGTTATTCATGTTGGTAAGACAAAATTTAATGTTTAGATATTAACGCTCATTATTATTTTATCAAGATATAAAAAAAACCGGCCACCGTCTAACCTCGTCTCACAAGCGTTCAAAAAATAAATCTCAATTATTAATTTAAAGTGCATCGTCGCGGCCTGTAATTGCTAATATCGTGGTGCTGATAACATTATTTTGCCCCATCTATTTCACCCTCCGCGTGATGCAAAATAGTTTCATGGTCTCTACATAAGAAGCCTCCGCCATCTCCACCACCTGAACGATCTTTGCCACCGTTCAGCTTATCGTCGCTCAATCATTCGGAAAATTCGGTCGCTCAAATGGACTGTGAGATAATCATAAGCTGCAGTGGTGTCACTGAAAATTGCTTTAGATCGTATCGCATTATGTTCAGCCAAGATAGGTAGTTAAATAACCTTTCCGGTGAACCGGAAGCAATGATCGACTTTCTTGTCATGCGTCAGTAAGGGTCAAAATATCTGTCATTAGTTAGGAAATGACAACAATTGGATAGCTCAAAATGTTATTTTATTATTTTGATAAATTGAAAAAAAAACATAGGTTAAATTAAAATTATTTTTTGAATTGAGAAAACAACAGCCTTGTCTTTGGAAATATATTGAATATTCCGTTGTCGAATTAGTTACATTTATATTTTGGTTACATATAACTAAAATATTGCGCTTAAATATTAATAATCAAATAGGATTTACACCATTGTCTCATAGTTGGGACAGTTCCTCTTGAGAGTGGATCAATGTAGCTAGAGACCACAAAACGTAATGTAAAAAACGCCATTTTTTAACTAGTCCTTATTGAATTGCGTAAAAGAAATTTAGATAATAAAGAATTTTGTTATAAACCTGTCAAATCAGATAGATATTTTAAAAACTATGAATAATACTTCGAAATTTTAGACGATATCTCACTTCTAAAACTATACTGAAAATAAAACCAGTTAAGTATGAGTAGAATCGGTATTGCAAGGATTCTGTACATACTTAGACTATGTAAATATTTAAGGGCACTTAATATTTCTATGAAATATTAAGTGCCCTTAAATGATTTTACAAACCTTAATATGATTTTTTTCATCTAAAACATCGCATAAATTTATGGTGTATATATAAGAAACCATTAAATTAAAAATTACTTTCATCTTTTCCCCAGTAAACTATGGCTAAATTTCCAGCAACTTTGTTTTTCCATAATCTTGTATTTAGTTGTTTCAGAGATAAAGTAAATGCACATACATTTTCTGGATATTTTTTAAGTTTTAAGTAAAAAATGGCTTTCAAATGTTTGTGCATATTTTAACCAATATATTTCTCTCAATTAATGCCTTATACGATATATAAAACTGACAAAAAATATAAATATCTTGTTTGCCTTTTCTGTAAGGAGATCGGCTAAAATAAACAAAATTGTTAAAAATTTTTTATTTTCAATTTCGTTTCAATTAATTTTCAATCATAATCGAAAACTAAAAAAGCTGTGTATATAAATGCCCATATACCATAATTTGTATGTATCAATAACTGTTACTAATAAAAAAGGACTATAAAACTATCGAAGCAAATATTTTTAAAACGATTACAAAAAATAATCAATGTCGATCGCTTCTTAAACATTTTTGCATAAATTAATTAAACCTAATCACAGGATACAATTTATATTTTGCTTCATTCATCGTTCTGTCTCAAATAAGTTCTTATAAATAGCACTAACGATTTATTATGAATAATAACGTGAATTTTCAGAATAAATGAAATATTTTTAATTTATATGATGATTTCAGTAAAATTGTTAATGTGCATTTGTTTCTACTTTCTCTACACAAGAATTTTATTTTTACGGTTCTAATATCTAGGCCCGACATTATTCGGGTTTTTGCTGGTTCTCTTTTGGTATACTTTTAAGGTGTATACTTTATCACTATGTTAAATTTAAAATTTCTACATCAGTTTCTTATAAAAACGTCTGTGATAAACAGACAGACATATGAATAATTTTATAAAGGTTAGTTTTTTTACTTTTTAGTTAGGGACCTCTAAGAACAATGTGCAGACCGACTTTTTTTAAATATTATAAGTTTCATTTGTACTGAATGTATGAAGGGCTTTTAATTACTAGCTCACATGCTAAACAAGAAATTATAATTAATTTACAAAACAGGAAGTAGAAGTTACATGGTGCCAATGAAAACTAAACGGTAAACAAAGTCAACTTAATTATTGACAACAATCCACACCTCTATTTTTTGTTGGCCAGCGCAAGCGATGAAACCGCGGTCGGGTTACTGAACGTGAAGTGTAAGGGTTGTTACTTTAAAGTATTTTAGGATAGAGTGACCCCATTTTCCATAAAATTAATTGTAATAAAAAGAATTTTCGTTAATGCGATAATAATTCATGAATATTGTTTAATTAAACTATATCATTTTGCGATACGCTGCGAAACGTTTTCATAAGGATACCTTCTTATTACCTATTATTGTTTTCTAAACTACGACATATTAGTCAGCATCTAACATAAAATTTTAATGTGTACTTTTATATCGATTTGTAATCATTGTATATTAACTACATTAAATAGATGAACAAGAGACAACAGATTGTAGTTTTCAATCCCACTTTGGACAAAAAATTATTCCATGTTTTAACTGACAAAGAGTTGGAAAAATTTGTTCACCGCTTTTATTTATTTTCAACACTCCTTTCTTTCGAAAGGACATTACAATACTTGTTTACAAACTATTATATGAATATTGTTCAGAAAAATATATTAGAGATCACTTAACTTTTGATCCTTATATATAACTAACATAATTTTATTCGACCAGGACGATATCATCACAAAAATTAAGTGTAATACTCCACGTCATACTATTATATTGTATTGCATTTTATAACACCTGCTATAAAGCACACATTTCAAGGAATATACGTAACGTGTACATGGGATATTTTATTTTATTCTTTATATATCGGTCACTGCTCTGATCTGTTTCTTTTAATTATGACATTATTCTTCAGAGAGTGGACTCGGATTAAGCTGTGTATACTGATCGGAACGTATTATAGAGCGAAACTTTCAAGAAAATTCTTGAGTGATTTCTAGAAGATTCACTTAAGAAACCTAAAATATTGTAATATTATATAATATATGCATAAATCACTTAACTTTTCCTTCATTTTTAATTGCTAAATTTTGGCCGAAATTTTTCTATTCGCAGTTTTGAAAAACCAAAAGATACTGATTTTAAATTAACTCATAAAGCAAATGACAAAACTCATCTTCCATATTGAGATTGCCATTTTTATTTGTACAACATTTGACCAAAAATTTTGCAATTTGCGTATTTTACAATTTGCTTATACCACTTTCTACAAATAACAGTACCCACCCGCCATTTTTGGGTCACAACGTGAATTTCGGTTATATAAAAAAATGTCAAATTGTATTGTCGCGTAAACATAGATGTCAAGTCGATCGTTGGTGGTGGATACAAAATCCAGGTAAAAAAATAAACAAACGGAATAATACAATTGTTACAAGTATTGTAAAAATGGATGCCATAAGTATTTTTTTCGGAATTCTTTACGTATTAGTTATCGAGTATATTTTTTGCAGTTTGTGTTTGTTTGAAATACATCCTCAATGAGTTCTTAAAAAATCTATTTTAATTACTCTAGTTCTAACAATTAAGTTAAAAAAGGAATATGTAAAGAACTTTTAGAGAATTTTTTTTGAAGAGAAAAAGGTTGGGTATATATATAACATACCACCCTCCACACTAACATTATATTATACAAACTAGGACTTAGTTATCTAAACTAGGACTTAGTCATAAATATAACGAGATAGATGAAATTCGTCCATTTAAACTACAATTATTTTCGTCCAAAATATTGCAAAGAATAATATCACTATTTCAATATTTTCAATAAACCAAAGTAGCTAACCTTTTCTTATCATATCTAATTATTAATTTTACAGGTAAGCAGTTCACAGTATGTATACAAACATCTATCGTAACGTTAGATACCGATAATAGGTATTTACGGTATAAACCCAAGTCCTAAAGCCACATCTTCCGGCTGCGTTGCGTTTAAAAACATCCCGCGTGCAAAGGAGCCTCATGCATATTCACGACGCAACCTTGGAAAGTGGAATTAGAATTAAAATTATTTCGGTCATGTTCTGGTAAGAATTTTGAATGTTAATATTATTTTGAAGACCCAAATTGAGGGAAAAGGTCTTCGATTGAGACGGCTGGCTTTGTTTATTAAGGTACGGTTGAAATGTTTACAATAACAACGCACATTGTTTTAATTATATTCTCTAAATGACAATGATACAAATTTCTTTGGAGTTGTACATTTAGAAGTAAAGTTGTGACGTGTTTTGATGAAAGTTGATTACAATTTCCTTCTAAGTAAGTTATTTTTCGTATTATTATTTATATAAAAAAACGTTTATATCGCTTTCCAACATGTGAGATAAACAGAAGCTACAACATAATTTAATCGTCTTTTGCCCCAAAATGTTCATGAAGCTTTTTAAAATTTCTGAATGTTTGTTATTTTTGCTAGTTATCAAATCGCCTTGTTAATTATATTTCTTGTTTTTAAACTTTATTAATATCAACAATAATTCAAATTTGTGGAATAAATGTATATAATATTTACTATACATAAATATCTGTATTTTCCACGACGGTTTACCTTGAATTTGCGGGGTATTCTCTCAGAGTTTTGATTCACTTTATACCCAAGTTCTCGTGAAATTAAGGCTTTTGTAGTATATGCGAGTGTCGATCGATTGCGAATCATGAAATAGAAACGGATTTAATACATCTTTATTAAAGATGCACATTAAAATCGGTAATTTTTAACTACATTTTAATTTTGGTAACCTTGATCTATCGGTTGTGTTCATCCTTCTGTATTAAATTAAGGCTTCTGGTACTTTGTAATACATTTGTTGTACGAATGAATTTGCGTTATTTGGAGAATCATCAATTCGTTCTGTTTCGTGTTCCAGTAAAATGGTCACGTTTCCTATTCGTGTGGATGTATGAGAAGTTTGAGTGTAATGTTATCGTGATCATTTGAGACTTGTTGCTAGGTTATATGGTTCATTTGTATGTACAGATGAGATAAATGCACTTTCTAATGGAGTTTTTTGTGTGGTTTATATCTTTGTATGGTACGATGACCGTCTGGTTAAGCTATTTGTCTCGTTTGTACCTGTTTGATGTTGAAGTTCTTTTTTATTTTCTCTTTCAATGTGTTCAGTATTTCTTTAGAGAGATATTTGTTCTTTAATATAGCTCTCCGTTGGTCAGAGACGCATCGTTCTCAAATGTTCGTATCCGGGTATCGTTGGAATAAAAATGCATGCAGAGAGTCATATCAGTTTCAAGTCATATCGGTTTCAAGTTTTTTACATAGAAGTGTGTACGCAACATAAAAATGTTAATATCTGACTGAACTCCATCTCATGCGTACTCTGGGTTTTCCAGCCTTAGTAGACGCGGGTAAGAAGGAATTGTTCTCCCCGCGAATCCAAACTGGGCGTTAATATAACTCTAGTTTTTCCATTATCCATATTCATTATAGTCGAGTTCTAGTTCTAATTCTTCATCCACGGCGGTAGTATTCTAGTCCTAGTTTCTAGAAGTTTCAGTACCTAGAGGTAAGGCACTTAAAACTAAAGGACTCCAATCTTAATATTTCCGAATATGCTTTTCCATAGCCATGTAACTTTCAGCGTATTTTATTCCACTTTGGTTGGGTTTGGTCAATTTCGCGGCCATTATATACCCTTGGTCGCTTCTTATGATCATTTTTTGCTTCTATATATGACTATACGTTAATATGAATTGTGTTGGTTTTCGAAATAGCGATAAATATATTTATACTAAATTTACAATTTACTAAACATAAAATGCTTGTAAATGATTTATAGGTGCACGTTTGTATGTGTGTGATTATGTTAAAAAGAAATTATTCGAATTTCTAGAAAAATTATTAAAATGTCAAATATACTGACACGACGTTGGTTTACGACGTTTAGCGCTAAATCATATACTTGGAATAACGTCATATTTTATGAGATATGAGTCATATTTTATGAGTTAATATTTGCTAAAATTGCCATCGAAATGTAAGTTCGATTGGCTACGGCAATTAGTAATAATTAGTAATGATATGAAGTGGGTTAGAACTGAAGGCCGCACACTCGAACGTCAAAGGCTTAGTGCAGGACAAAGAGGAATTCCAATAACTAAACTTAAACTGTAAACCAAAAAGGTAACGCTGAGCTGTCTGTAGAGGATCAAGTACGTAATTAACCGGGAATTGCTTCTGCGGGAATTTGTCACTCCAATTTTATAACAGATCCAACCTGTGCGATTTAGATTATAAGATAACTTTAAACATTTCCTTGAGTTTCAAAGTTTATAATAGTGGGCCTCGGTAAAGATCTGTTTAAAACTTGCATACTGCATCATTTACCGAACAATTTATTGTGATATCATAATACAAAACTAAGCAGTTTTGTCACGGCAATAAGAATATATTAAAGTGATTTTAAAGCCTCGATTAATGACCAAAATATGGATATACAATTCTATTAGTGTACAGTAATAAAAATCTCTCATAATTCAGTACAATATTTTATTTGAATGTGTCGAAATTTTTGAGCAGAAAATTATGTTTGTTTATTCTGAATTTGATATTAACCAAGTTGTTTACTCCCTGTTTATTTCTTATGTGCACACATATATGCATATATATATATATATATATATATATATATATATATATATATATATATATATATATATATATATATACACATGAGTGAATTATTTCTTGGTGATATTTGTGAAAGTATCACGAAGAAATAATTGAGAAAATGAGGTTAATTATCTATGAAAATAATTATTAATGGAAAGAAACTTACAATATGTGCAAATAAATATCATGATGAAAATATTTTGATTTCGACAAGAACGTATATTTGAGCTTTAATACTCGTTTTTTTTAATTTGTAGTATGTTATTTACACATTACTAGTATAGTCAATTAACGTAGGTGGAAAAAAGTGAAACAACTGAACTTATTTTGATTTTTAATTCAATAAAATATAATTGTATTCTCTTTTCCGCCTGTGTGCATTTATGGTAAATGTTGAAATAAAGTATGGCTTCAAATTAACAAAATAAAGAATTTATTCTTCTAATTCATTAGTTTAGTTCAGATTTACAAACGCTAATATGAAATAAAGGTAGAGCGTAATAGCAAATTTCAGTCTAAAGCTTATTCCAAAATCAGATTCGCTGAAAGTATCTTAAATTCGTTTAAGTGACAATCGCACATGGCATAACGTAAGTACATCACTAAGCACCCAGCAATTTGAAACAAATTTGTGACGCGTTATCGCAACGCTCCTTATATTTATTATTTCCGCTCATTCCAGGAAAACAGGATAATATAATTAAAACAATTCGCGCGCAGAAATGTCAACTCCAGATATCGCGAGAAATTTTACCTCTTAACATTTTCAAAATTAGCAAGCTCAACAGTTTGGTTGTGGTTTTAATTAAATACATGGCAAAAGCCTCATTTGGGAAGTTCCATGCACTTTTTGTTAAGTTCGATGGACTTTTTCTAGACCGGTTTACGATTCGAACGTAGGGAACAACATTTGAGTTGAAGTTGTGGCAATAAGGTGTGCTTATTTATTTCAAAAGTCGAAGTTTTGGGAACTTCTCTTTGAAGTAAGTGCACAAACGTATGTATATTGCGTGGATTAGCAAAGAAAATATTTACCTTTTGTGAAAACGTTTGATGAAAAATGATTGGAGTTTTACGACTAGCTCTAAATTATCATGCGTAGCATTTTTAAACTTTCATAAACATTCATAAATTTTCGTACACATTTTTAAGAATACGTAGAATTTAATTATGTGGGTAGAATACAAGTTAAACCTCATAATTTTAAAGTGTCATACCTTAAAAAATAAATTTCATGCTCTTGTTTTCTTGTCCATCTACGAGAGCCCCATTTTTTATTGAACGACTTGATATAGTGACATAAAATTTGGATCATGCAAAGATATATTAAAACAGCACACAGGGTGTCAATCTTATATGTCGTTAATTTAACCATGAATATGTAATTGGAACTCTGAGGAGAATAAAAGTGTTGGAACCTTGAAAAAATCTTGAAAATATTTTTTGTTTATAAAATAAGAAAAAAATTAACAAAAACATACGTTGCAGTATATTAAATAGAAAAGTAAAAGTCATTATAAAGGCGTACGTGGATAATTTGACATTCAGATAAAATACGATATTTTCATAAATTTCATATATTTAAAAAAAATTAGAATGAGATGGCTTTTTAATTCATATTTTATTTTTCAGTTAGTAAAGAAAAATTAAATGAAAGTCATTCGTTAGATCTTAAAATGATTATAGATATGTGCAGCAATTTATATAACAAGCGATAAAGAAGTTAAATCCAGGAAGGTGGAATTTACAAGCCTAATTTTTCATAAATTGTGTGGATATCTTCTAAATAAGTAACGAAATTTTAACTCGGGAAATGTTAGATGTATCATATAAGTAATTCACTGAGTATAGTGAAAAGAAAATGTATTTTAAATAAATAAGGGATTTTGAAACTTAGAGTATAAAATGAACATTGATAATGATATATATATATCTAGATCAATATATATGAAAGCTGTACCTAGAAAAATTTTACATCTTGCGTGGTTTTTTAACTCTTTGTTCATTTTCAACTTACGAATTTCACGAATGTTTCAATAAATACTTTTTAATTGTTAAGGTTCCTTCTCTCAATATGAAAAAGGAAACCTTTATAAGATCACTCGGCTGTCCTTTCGCCTGTTGATCAAAGCCCCTTTTCTCAGTAACGGCTTGAGATATTAAGTTGAATAAATTTATATCGTATACTCAGGATTACACCTTTACGTCGCTGTAAAAATGTCAATTTTTTTGTGTCACACAATAATGAGACATAGGTCTTAAAATAATTTTTTCTTCATTTTTCCAACTGCCTCATTCTATGATATTCAAAACCTAAGGTGTACTTCGTCGGTCAACCTACAATATAGTCAGTCTGCATGAGGAAAGTAAAGGAAAAATACCAAGAACCACGATTTCTAATTCTATGTGGAATTACATACTTTTTTTACCTAAGCGCCTGTGACAGATATACTGACTAGGCAATATATTTAGTTTCTGCAAAATTTAAATTTAATTACTTTAATAGAAACACAACGTACCATTAAATGTTTACAAATGCCTACTAATCAAACTGAAAATGTTATTTGTTTTTACACGCACTTTATGAAAATGTATCCATGAATTTGTGACGCTTAAAAATGTTTCAAAAAGAAATTTACGTAGTTTAACAATTATATTTACATTTGAAGGCCATAATGTTAAGGCCATAATCTTAAGACTTAAAATACTAAAAAAAGTTAGCAATTAATTTTAACAGCCATTCAAAAACAACTATACTTTCTAACTTTTTCGTAGTTTGGTCAGTGACGATAGTCGAACATATTTTTATATTAGAATATTCTATTACCATCTGAAGTTAACTGGATATTTTGAAAATACGAGTAAGCGAGATGTTCTGAAGGCCTAAACGGGCTTTTTTCGAGTTCAAAAAATAAAAAAATTATTTTCGGAACACTCGTTGTTTAAATTTTATTCCAAGTAATTAATTAATTAATTTAATCATAAATATACTTTGTTTGGATTGCATTTTATTATATAGTTATTATTCATGTTATATTTAAAAGACTAAAATTAAGTGTTTAATTAAAGGATTTATTAACATTTTATTAAACCCCGAAAGTTCTGGTAATTTTTTTAATTTTGCCACTGACGTACCACCTGAAATTATTATCGTATTAAGTTGATATTTTATATTTTTACTCACTTTTCATCAGGGTGTATTTTTTATCAATTGTATAAGAGTTGATAAATTATAGAAGAAATTGTTTTGCCCACTTTCACTCTACCCTGGTAGAGAGCTCTGTATGGCATAATTTTTTACCATAAATAGGCTTTTAAAAATCGTTTCTTGTAATTAATTAGCCGTATGTTATTTGTAGTTTCTTTGTAGTACATAATTCTGTCAGAGATGGTTTTCGTGCAGTTGTTTAACTCAAAAATGTTCCTTTTGTTCGATTTTCCAACAGAAAACTGGTCTTAAAAGACAATTTGCAATTAGTAGTAATGTATTCGGCAAAACTTTGGTGCAGATTTGACATTGTATGCAATATTTTTAGGAATTATTTTAATGCAGCCGTAATGAGTTAAAAATTTTGTTCAAAATTGCACCTGATTCACTTCGACTTCCTTCTCTTAATCCGTGATTACTCATTACCAAACGTTTAAAAAAAATTGTCCATTTAAACACCATAAGCTATATGACAGTGAATGTTACCTGACAATCGAATTTGCCATTTTTGTGCCATATTCCCTAAAACAGAAAAAACCGTCCTCTTTATAGACATGGTATATTTATCTATAACTTTTAGTGTTGGGGTAAATTAAGGTATTAACAAAAATCAAAAAAATCACTATATATTTATTTTCTGCACAAAACACAAGAAGAGGTCACTTCAAGAAATATTACCTAATTTATTATTTTTTTGAATATTTGACACATCTGATAATTGATTTCTTTCAGTATATTAGGTTTATATTTTTAACTTCAAAACTTTATATTTTTTGGTTTTATGAAGGACATAAACATTGAAAAAAATTTTTTTTTTTATATTTCTGATGAAAATCGCTGAAAAGTATTAGGAAATTAGACTTTAGCAAACAAAAAGTTAATGTTAAGTTTCACTGAATAATTTGTTTTGCAAAACAACTATAATTATTATTTAAATACTCTTAATTGCAAATTTATTGGATAATGTGCTAATGCCGTAATGAAAATTATGTTTAAGTCGTGACTACCTCACACTTGCGTAAACAATGTGTTATACAAGGTAGAGGGTAGAAGGATTAACTGCATAAGCTCGGTAATTTGATTTATGTACTGTTTAAATCTCTGTCGGTCCACTCAGATATCGCTTCCAACCTCATCGTCGTCACGTTAGTCACGTTATTTGTATTGGGCTTTGATTGGAAGGGGGCAATGAATGTTTAATAGTACCATGGAGCAGAGTATTCGATTTTACTTTCATGATAAATTATTTTTTAAAGATTAGTAATTATGAATTAACATAATATGAAATGGACGATTTTTAAAATATTTTCTCTTAGACTGAATGTTTGATTAAAACTGTCAAGCACAAATTGAATTCACACTACGAGAGTTTCGTACACATTTAGACACTTATATACATTTAAGTGCATTTCAATCAAAATGTTTGTAAATATTAATATTTTACTACGTAAGTATATTGCTTACCACATCTTTCACAGGTATTAAAAAATGAAGCATAACTCAAAATCATGGTCTATTGTAATCGCTACAGGTTTTTACCAACCTTTGGGTAAGCTTCTAAAAACCGTATTTTTTGTCATAATTTTAGGTTGAATAAATTTGAAAGAACAACGTATTTTTTAAGAAGTTACGCTACCTAAAATAATAAAAAAACTACTTTGAGGTTTTTGTACCTAACATAGTAAGCAAAAATAAAAAATTCAGGGCTAATTTTTTTTGTGCGTATTAATATGTTTTATTACCATACCAAATTTTTGCGTTAAGCAATTTCCGAAAAAACTGGCATTGACAGACAGCCCGGCAAATGAAAGATTTTGTAAGGGTTCCGTTAGTTCTTTTGGCATACAGAACTCTATAAGTACAATAATGGCCAAACTGTTAGGGGTTAGGACTCCATTTTCAGTGCAGATAATTTAAAGACAATAACACATTCCGTATATATGCACATAAAATTGCGTCTTATGAATAGAATATACAGACACTAAACGTACATTTCTTATAAATTACATACGTATGTATATATTACATACATACGCATGTAATTTACAAGAAATGTACGTTTAGTGTCTGTATCGAAAAGTCTTTAGTCTATTTATTTTCACAATATTTGAATAAAAATCGCATTCCACCATTTTTGCATTATATATTTTCCTTCAGGTGTAACTCATTCTGTTTCATTTTGTGTAAAATAATTTTGTTTCATTGATGGCGAAAAAGTTTATAGGAAGGATTTCTCTGATTTTGTAATTCTATTATTTTGGCGTTTCTGCTTGAGCAAGGCACTCTAAAGTAGGCATTGCCAGTGTCTTACCTAATGGATAGAAAATTACAACAGATCATAGCACGCAGAAGGAATATATTTATTCCTTCGCTTTCTCAAGTCAATAGTACCCCACTGTGCAGTACTGAACTATGAATTCAAAAATAATGGATTCTCGCCTTAGAATGAATTTTTCTTTAGATTAAATCTTTCTATTTCATAATATTTCTAATATAAACTGTTGTTGCTAGGGAGCCACATTTTATGTCGTAGATTATTTTTTTTCATGTTTCTCAAAGCTTCGCAAGAAGAAGCTTTTTGAAGGCTTGGTCCTCCATTCTATACACATGTCGAATTCGATTTAATTAATTAGTTCACAATTTATTGTTTATCAATGTTAATTAGTTCACAATGCATTGATTTATCCATTTTTATTATTTATCATTTACTTGTGTGCATTTATTTGTCCTTAATAGCCATTTACAAATGACATAGCCGATGCTGTGTTTGTTTCTAAATAATTGCTCGTACGGCAGTGAAACTACGATATTTATTTTCCCTCTATAAATTTGGAAACCAAGGTCGTAATCGACGAATAAACGTTGATCGAGAGATGAGATATATTCACAGTTTTACGATTCCAGGAATTTGGTGTACAGAGAGACACAACACGTGTCCAAACATTGGCTCTCATTTCTCAATAACCACGCGTTGTTATTGGATACATTATATATACATAAATTTATAGATACGTAGATTTATATTAGTTCTAAAACACTTAACCAAAATATTTATCATAAATGCGGGGTGTTTTAATCATATTACATAATCTTAGTTTTAATCATATTACATAGTCTTAACAATCATGAAATCGAAATATTGGACCCCAAATCATTCCACTAACTTGTCTTACATACAGTTAACGTATCTTCAAGAATACGTTTATACGTAGTAGTGAATATAAGGGAAATAATCAATATTGCCATTACTACATTAATCTTCTTTCATGTATTCATAAATTAAAAACAATCAGCTATTCCAGATTTATAATTCCACAAGTAACACTGTTGCAAAAATGACAGTTTTGCATATATTGACCAAAAATGTACTTTAATATTTAAAATTTAATACTTTAAAAAAAGACAGAACTACAAATATTTATTAAGAGTATTTGGGTAGCTTTTCTGCTATCTGGGTTTCGTATCTAAAAGGATAACGAAAACCTTCATAAGAACGTTCACATGTCTATCCTTCCACCCGTCTAAGCCATTTTTTCCCTTTTAATTTTTTTTTAATTTTACGGGAGCAAAATTAAATATTTGAGAAAAAATTTTATTTGATATTTGTTGGTATAATTTGAAAGGGCTAGTTTTAAGGTTATGGTGATTATTAAAAATTATATGTATTGTATTTTCAGAGGTTTACTTATATATATGCAAAAAAATAGAAGCGGGTCGCTATATTTTCTAGATTACTAAAACTAAAATTATTGAAAAAGACAAAGTTTTTTAGGCGTACGCAACCCTTGTATGAAAACTATGTCGATGATTCCAGATGTTATAATTTTAAGATACACCCTTTTTCACGAATGTTAAAATCATAATAGAAAAAAAATTGTAAAATGTATAATAGAAATAATATGTACCCTTAAACGTTAATAAGTGTAAGTTCTGTCGTACAGTGCAACTGCAAGTATTACTTAGCGGGAATTATTTAAAAAATGTAGATATAAAAAATGTGAAAATAGAATGTAGATAACATTAAATTTGTGAAAGCATTGCTTAACAACGCAACCATAAAAAATGTTCTTATTCCTTTGAATTGAGATTATTTCATAAAAATAAACACGTTACGGTATAAGTAACGGAGATTATTATAATAGATCTAAGACAAGTAATATTATGATAATTCTACATCTAAATGTTAAGATAGAATTATTTTATAAAAATTATTAACTGAAATAAAAAAAATCAGAACTAAGATCATTAATTATGTTTACGTTTATTACAGAGTAAGCCATTTAAAATATTAATATATCGATACACTTTTTATATTTCATAGCTTCATATTGAAACGTGATCGGTGGTGCTAGTAATTGTAGATCTAAATTTTAGACCTTATCTTACATTAACCCTGGAGTGGTCGCGTGGATTATAAATGTAATCCACACGTATTAAATTGAAAATGTTTCAAAAGCCATCAAAGTAAATTACGACCTCTTCAAGCTATTTTAAGTTGAATAATTAAAAAACGCGTTCAGTGCTGCGCGAGCGTCGGTCGCGTCTAATTGTGTCGCAGGAGTCCCGTAAAGTCTGCGAATTACACATGTTTGCCGCGCGACCAATGACGTAAGTATTTTGAAGATATTATTTTTTTATGGTTGATTTTACGTTATAAATATGGTAATTTGACTACTGATATGTGTTAAAATAATTAAACACATAAAATGAATATATATTTTTAGAATAACCATGGATGCTCAGCGTCAAGCTCAGATTGAGGCGTGGCTAGCTGTAGAAGATGATCAGAATGAAATTTACAAAGATCGTTTGAATTCAAATGCTGAAGAAGATCACCTTGACGAGCAGAAACATCTATCAGAATCTGAGCAAGGCGAAGAAATTCCAGATGAGGCAAACAATTTTGAATCAGAAGATGCCGAGCCACATCAGCGAAACCGACGCGTTGACTTTTACTCTTGCGTAGATAATACCATCTAGTCAAAAACTGATTCTTTGAATAGTGAAAAAACTCGACAACATAAGATTGTCTTTATTTCCCATGGTCTTAAAGGAATAGATAGGCAAAAAACTAATCCGCAAGACTGTTATTCCCTATTTTTGGACCGCAATATAATTGATCTCCTTACCAAATGTACAAATATAAAAATAGACTACATAAGGAATAAACACACAAAAGAAAGAGATGTTAAACAAACAGACTCAATGGAAACGAGAGGCTACATCGGATTTTTACTGATGTCTGGGGTGATAAAAATAGGCCGATTGAGCGTTGCCCACATATTTGAGCATGTAAAGCACACAGGAATCGATGCTATATATTTGATTGTCTGGACAAAGATTTACATTTTTGACAAGATATTCGCGTTTTAATGACATTGGAGACCGCAAAGTTCGTGCTTGAATTGGTAAGCTGGTTCCAATAAGAGAGATTTTAGATTTGTTTCTCATGAACTTTTAGAAATATTTTGTTCCAAATGCTGAAATGAAGTTGGATGAACAGTTCTTAACTTTTAGAGGATGCTGTTTTTCAGGTAGTATATTCGAAGCAAGCCGGCGAAATAGTGAGTGACGGTTTTTGCTCACGTGGACTTTCATTAACCGAGTACGTTCGACTTAGAAATATATGCGGGTCAACAACCTTAAGGACCATTGAAGGACCATCATCGCTTGAGCAATGAGAGACACGATGTGGTTATGAGGATATCACGTCCAGTGCTAGGTAAAAACATGAATATTACTATGAATAACTGGTTTTCTTCACTTCGTGTAGCAAAGCAACTATTTAAAAATGCGACCACTATGGTTGCTACAGTACGAAAGGATAAAAGAGAAGTACCACGAGAATTTCGTATTGCAAGAGGAAATCCATTATGCTCTTCAAAATTTAGTTTCCGTCAACCATGTACGCTAGTTACTTATATACCTAAGCCTAATAAAGTTGTGCTTTTGACGTCAACAATGCACAATGACTGCAATTGATGTCGATACAGGAGACCGTCGCAACCCGGAAATAATAACTTATTATAAACGAACAAAAAACGACGTCAACTTGGTAGACAAGATGTGCTCCCTCTGTCACGTGTCCAGGAATTGAAAAAGATGGCCTGTAACCGCTTTTTTCGACTTTGTCAATCTCAGCGCACTAAACGCGTTATGCAATTATACCGCAAATAAAAATTATGAAGTTGTTCGTCGTCAGGTCTACCTTATCGACCTGTTACCTGTGGCTTGGATGAAAGCTCTGGCTCTTTGAAGGTTGGATAATAATCAATTACCCAGAAGTCTAGTATTTAAAATAAAAGACTTTCTTTGCATTATTCAAACAGAAAACACGACATCAATGTCAGCTCAGGGTCCAAGTAGTTCCAAAGGTCGCTGCCATGACTGCGGAAGACAGCGCTACCAAAGCATTCAAAAACTGTATATCACTTGCAAAAAGTATATTTATGGCGATCATTCAAAGATTATATGTCTATCTTGTTTAGAAAACACCCATTAAGTATTTTGATTAGTTTTTTTATGATCTCAATTATACCAAAAAATGTGATTGTTGGTGCCATAAAGAGGTTTTGTTTAATTTCGTTGATTTTTTTAAACACTGAGGTTGTGATTTATTTCTATTGTATACTTTTTGTAAAGAAAACTTTAATTATTATTATTAAAAACAATAATCTTGTAATAAACACAGTGATTGTTCGCAATTGTATCACATTTAATGGATTTGGTATCCTAAAAAAAGATGGAAGGCCGTTACAATTGAAGTCACGGAGGAATATACATTTTGAAGTGGATTTCAGGCTACTTAATTCATAGCAAATATGGATGAAATCATGATGGAAAAGACCGGGTGTTGGAAGTGGACCATAGAAGGATACCTTTCTATGGCAGATTATTAAGATGAAATCGAGAAAGGAATGAAAATTTTTAATATGACAGGTGGCAAAGGATGGGATAATGGCAAGGTTTCCAGTATTAACGTTTTTACGTCTATTAACGTTTTTACGTGTTTCAAAGCGTTTCGTTTCTAGTATTGTGCTTGTACAGGCAAGTATTGAAATCACGCACAATCACTACATGGGGTTTAAAGGTAAGTAGCAGTTCTCAGCTAAAATGATAATATATGATACCAAGTAACAACTTGATGTGAAAAAGTACTGCTTGTCATATACGTTTAGTTAATGACAGTCTTTTAATAGTCGTATTACAAAATTTTGTAATCGTGCGACACTCAGAAACTATTTGTTTTCTCTTAATTAATGGACTCAATCCAAGCAAAGATACCTCAAGATGCCAAAGACATTATAAAAATCAGTTTTGTGTAACTTATACGAATGAAAATAGAGAAGAATTCCGTTTTATTGACCGTAATAGCTTAACAAACCTATATATAATTGGTTAACTTAAAAATATTGTGCCCTTTGAATCATAAAAGTACGAACTTAATTCTCACTCAATATGCCACACTTGAATAATACAAGTTACTACAGCACGCCTTGTCCCTGCTCGTAGTTGAAGGGAATTCTGAAGTAAAGTCTATTGTTAAGAACTAACAATGAAGTTCCCTACGAATACGTCGAAATCCTGTAACTTGAACAAAAGACGTTCCCTATACATCATATTCGATTGAGTAGGATATTAATATTGTGCAACAATGATCCGTCCCATATTACTATTTAAATAGTGTGGCTGGCTTAGAAGCAAGACAAGCAATAAAGTCAAGTTATGTCGTTGGTAAAAGTTAATCATTTTAGAAGAGGGTCTCTTGTAAAATAATTGTGTTAATTTAACACATGATCAATATTTTTAGGTGAAAGCATTTTAGGTCGATAATCTAGTACCTACATTCAAGTCACATTAAAAAAATTATATTGTCAATATGTAACCGTAGCAGCTAAAATAAGATCATGAATTTAATCATTCAAATGATAGAAAAACCTGGGTATTGCAGATAATTTGATGAAGACTGCTAAGAAAATTAAATATGATAAAGTTAGATTTCATTAGTCAACGCAAACAAGAATAACTTTAAAAATTCGTTAATTGTAGTTTTATCAAACAAAAAAAAAATATTTTATTTTAATTATGTGCCTGTGAAAGATATAGTAGACAATATATTTTCGTTCCAAAAATAATTAAAATTTAACAATAATATTAAACAATATTCGTTAAAATAAAAAAATAAAACACTTCCTTTAAATTAATCGATGGCATCCAAATGGTTTAAAAACAAAAAAATACTTTGAAATATTGTTATAAACAACTACGGTTTATTCAGTTATAATTAATCAAATGCAATTGTCATCATTACGGGATTTTCTACGTTTAAAGCATAATTATTATCGATGGAATAATTTTAAATTATATTGAAAAAATTTCAACTCATACAGTAGTAATAAACACCTTCTGATGGATTACTTAGTATTCTAGTATAATACGTCAAAAGTGATAAAATTAATGAGATTCATATTATTCGTAGCAAGAAATTTAATATTGGCAAACTAGGTATCTAGGCGTTACATCTAATATCAAGTAAAATTATAATTCTAGTTGTAAAAGGGCCTATCTATAACAGTACACTGATCATTTTCATGTGAATTATAATTTCGTGAAAACTTTGCATAATTATCATACATATAAAAGTGATGACATTACTTGAGGTATAGGCGTGAATTTCATGAAAGTTAAGGCCTAACCCTGAAATAGGTGCAGTGGGAATTGATCTTGTTTCAAGTAATGAAATTTAACGCAAAAATATAATTTATATTTTAATTAGAAATCTTTTGCGTGTCTAATGGTAATAAAAATAACGCCTAAAGAAATGTTAGAAAAAACGTGAAAAACTCAAATAACTTCAGCTTTATATTTTAAATAGACTCAACTCTAATTGAAATCTAATAACTAGGAAAAAGGATATTATTTTAATATAGGCAGATTTTTTTTCATTAGGATCAGTTACTGTATATGTTAATATATAAATTAATTTTGATGTACCAAGCTTTCCCTCAATTTATGCTTTAAATTTTCGATATGCTTTATTCATCAACCCTCTTTCATTTTCCTCATATTCATCGTATATTCTATCTTAGAATAAAATTCTTACGTAGGCGTTTCTTATTAGGCATTAAGATTATTTGAAAGTTCTGTCTTGACACATTGTTTTATCAAGTAAAAAATATTGTCAATTAATATGTTATTTTTTATCAATTAATGGATTTCTAGTTTTATTACAAAACTACATTTTATTAAACTTAAACCCTAAATCTGACTAGTAAACAATCCTAATTTATATTACTAATGAACTTATTTTACTAACATACAATATTACTAGTAAAACTAATTGATTAATTTATATAATATTAAATTACTATATATTAAGTTACAAATTCATAAGCGAGATTGTTTGCGTCATATTCGCACCTCAGCTAGTTCAATGATCTCTACAAAATTTTACTTACATGTAACCTGTATCATAGATATATATAGAGGATAATCCTTTTTCTCAAAATATAATTAACTTTTTTATAAGAGCCTTGACGTAAGTATGTGTGTTTATTTACATAGTGAGCGGATATATCCTCCGGTCATTCCAGTCTTACAAACAATTCAAGAAAAGTGTAAAATAGGTATTGAAAAAAAATAAAAAATTAGGGATCGCAACTAATAGTATATAGGCAAATGTATTTCTGTTTTGTTTAAAAGCCTATATCTAGGTAAAATTAAAGACATGTACGGTGCTATCTTCTTTTACTATAGCAAAATAATTAGCGGACACGGTTTTCCGTCCGTAAAATTATATTTATATATGTATGTATATATATACATATATATATATATATATACATATATATATATATATATATATATATATATATAGAGAGAGAGAGAGAGAGAAAGAGAGAGAGAGAGAGAGAGAGAAAGAGAAACTATTTGTTCTACTTTAATTTTTTACCTTTTTACAGCAAAATTTAATTTTAAATGCTTATATACGAGTAAGTATAAAAATACATGTATGGTATGCGTGTATTAGTAAAATTATTTTAACCATTGGTAGTACAGCTTTATTACCAAAATATATTGAAATTTGAAACTAATTTCAAATTTATATCTCCAAAATGTAAGTAAACAAATTAAAAATTGCAACATTGATTTGAAGAATATGAAACAATAAAAAAAGTAATGGAATGAACACCGATAAACAACCTTTTAACCATCTATACGCCACTGAACAGGGTTTAAGTAAATTTTTAACATTATGTTAATTATTATTTCAAAGTCCAACAGTTACAACTGTCAAACTGCGAAATACTTAGAAAAACGATAAATATTAATGCATGCACCGCATGAGGACGCACAGAGTAATAACGTGCCTTATTTTTAGGAGTTGTTTTCGTTTTTAGTGAATCACTCCATTAACTTCCATTAATTTTAAAATTATTACTTAAAATAAATATTCTTTTTCGTATTAACTTGTGTTAAGATATCGATAAGAGCAAGAAAAATAATGGGAATATAATTTCATTTTGATCTTTGAAAAATTTAGATCAGGAAAAGTTTACAAACATACGTAAGTCATTTAAATTGTAAATAACAAATTTCCTGTAAATTTTAAGATTTATCAATCCCATTATTATAAAATGTTTAGTGTATTATTTGTGTCATGTGCTTTACACAAAACGACATGAATATTTATAAATATCATGTTCATAACATAGTTATTAAAACTAACTAACATTTCTTTCTAAACTTATAGGTGATATATCAAAAAGTAACAATTTTTAATGAAAATAACTGGAGGAAAGTATATTAAATTATTTATTTTTTTATTCTTCAATTGTGAGGTGTAAAAACAGATAATAAATCACAGCCATTTTGTATTAGAAATATTCCTGCTAATCATTCAAATCACAATGGTTTCGCCCGAGAAATAGCATTTTAATTCGATTATGGGTTCCACTTTCAAACCATATAACTTAGCAAGTTTCACAATTATATTAATGGAAATTAATGCAGTTTAGCACGAATGCAATGATTTTTTGACGCGACATGAAAGAATATACAATAAAAAAAGAGTACTTGCTCGAAAAGTAATTAGTTTTCCACGATAATAACTATTAAAAAAATTGGTTTGAAAGAAATTACTGTCGAAAAATGTTTTCAAATTTGTATATTTCTAACTTTTTTCACTAATTTTACAAAGAAGGGGTCGCGTAAAAAAAGGTTGTAAATAGAAACATGAATTAATTTATAAAACAAAACACTGCCCTAAAAGTCCAAAAATTGAAGAAGCAGAAAGGATCGCGTAAAAAGAGGTTATAAATACAAACAGGAATCTATATATAGAGGAGTATATTATAAACTTAAATATATTGTTCAAAATAGACCAATAGACTCTGTTTTTTTTACCATTAGTGTCATACAAGTAAACTAAATATTATATCTTTAAATATGGAGGGTTAAAGAAACCGTTAATGTAAGATAATAATGTATAATTATATTTTTGCTATAAATACTAAATAAAATTATATACACTCGTGCTATTAGACTTACAAGTGTGTTGTACGATGGTTAATATCTACCCTTATTATATTAGTGATCAGAGTAAATAAATAAAAGAAGATAAGAAACTTGATAATAAATTAAAATGAGATGACGTAACCGAAGTTGTAAGAGATCTAAAGCACACGAATGTAGATCAAGGTTTGAGCGGAAAATGCGCGACAAGTTGATCAACGTCGCTAGAATCATTCACGTTCACCAATACGAATCGCTGCCCATCCGACTAACACCACTTTTGGTTAAAGTATTTTCGAAGGAATAATCGACTAATACCGGTAAAAGATTAAGCAGTTTCGGCTGATAAGGAGCTGTTAACATTAAGATAAAAATTTTAGTGCATTTTACGTAAAATATATAGGCTGAATTTTTCATCAGACACGGGTCTTAGTAATTTGGATACGGAAAGCCGAGGAATCTAGTACATTTCGGTCTTGTTTGGGCATTTCGGTATGGGCATTTCTTCGGTCAAATAGATAAAGGTATGACTAAGACAATCTTGAAGTCCAACAAATTATAGACTGAATTGTTGATGGTCATCACTAAATTACACTTGGCTTTTATTTTATTTTGATTACTTTATAAGGCTGTAAATAGATACCGGGTTGATTGAGATAATTTCTGGAAAGCACTTGGACTGAGGGCTCCTTTAATGATAACTTGTTTTGATCAAGCTAATAGATAAACCATTTCCTTCCTAAACCTGTTCCTAAGACGGCAAGGTGGCTTGTGTTATAACTTTTGCCGATCAAGACAAAACTGATCATTCTGTTTGAGCAAAACTCGAGATTTATGGTCACTTATCTACCCACTAAGGTGTGGTAAAATTATTGAAGCTAATTTCAATATTTCGTAATAAATTTTACAGATAAAACTGATGAGTTAAGTCGAGGACAACTTAACGTTAGGAGAGGTCGTATAAGACGTTTGTATTATGTTTAATTGCTGCTACAAAAAAATTAAATTTTTTTGTGAATTATGAAAATATATAATCATTTACTTCAAAATATAGATTAATTAAAATTTGTTTTTTATGGTATTTTCCAATCAATAAACGTATCTATTTGTTTTAAATACTTTCAAAGAAAAGGAAATAAATGACACAAACGGATGAAAGCCAACCTTTATATTATTTGTCATTGATCATTTCTTAAAATTCTTAAATCACAATGTAGAGAGATGTTTAATATCTAATTATGTAATATATGTTTGTGTGAATTAAATTTTATATTTTGATTTTCAATTTTAAAATAATATGCGTGAAGTTTTCTATTTTATCCTTTATTCACATATGTGACATTACGTAGCAAAATCGGTAAAGCATCTTATTGAAATAACCGCTTTCAAAAGGGATAAGGGTCTCAATTGAACAGCATATTTTTTGTTTTGTGTATGATACCACATATCTCCAACACTTATTATTGAATTTGGGTGATTATTATTCGAAACTTCATACTATTCCTTAAGACTGAAGAGCACAAGTTCCGTGATGGAATTTTGATTATATAAATATATTGATAATCTGATAAGACAGGACAGAAGGCAATATATTATTGTACTTAAAAAGAATCGGGATAAAATGTGGAGTAGAAAAGTGATGACAGAAACCTTTCAGTGATGAGGATTAAACTCATGGGGTTTGGACTCATTAAATTTTCATAGACGTGAGTAAGAATATAATAAAACAAATACAAAGGTAAGTATATATGAATATGTACAAAGGTATGAAACTACATTTTTAACGGTTTTATTTAGCTTCAGATTTCATAAGTTGTGTTGTTATTGATTGAAACTTTGCGGTCTGTATTTCAAATCCTTTTACTTAACCGATTCTCATAAAACTGCACACACGTATTTAAACCCATGATAATACAACATTATAATAGTGTCAACATGTGATTCATAAATTCTAATACCTTAGGTGTACTCCTTCTCTAAACCATGACATTTGAAAAACTGTCGTCTTTAAATGGGTATTGTGGGTCTGAAGCATTGTATCTCAAATTTTTAACCACTCAATACTGATGTTGTAAAAGTACTATCTGCGTAACCATGCGAATTGAGGATCTATAGTTTTTAAATTAGTATTGCCTATTTTCAGCTGCGACTTTATCATTAAACTTAATAACCTAACTCCTCAGTCTTGATGCTGCAGTGGTACAGCCTGCCAAATTCACGAAACTTGACAATCTACTTCTTTCATATAGGTAAAGTTATCCAGGTAAGCAAACAAAGCATACTTGAAAGTTAAAAATAAAATAAAAATAAATAAATAGAAAAGGTTTTGTTGTTTAGTCGACAATGTGTTAAAGACCAAAAATAATTATAATTAACCAAATTGGGACTATGATAGGACTAAGAGAAAATCACGGAATGTGGGCAATCTTATAATGTTAAGCTATATGACTCGTTTTTTTATGATATGACAAGCAATTTGACTACAATATTAAGGAGCCAGATATAATTTCCAAGCGCCAACAAAAGTAATTTTTCTGTCAAATGCACCTCACGATTCAAATTTAGTTCCAGACTTTTAAGCTTTTTCTGCATAATCGACTAATAATAAAACCATTTCATTTAAAAAGGCTTCTTTATCTACTAGACGATTCTTTTATTATTTCGGAGAATATGAGTGAATTATAGTATAGCAGAAAAATTGTTAGAATTTGATCGTAAAAATTGCTCAATAACGAAAATACAAGTGCCCTGATCTACTTTGAATGAAAGAGATGTAATGGTAATCTAATAATAAATTCTCTAAAATTTTGGTAACACTAAAGGAGACATAAATCTGGCCCTTACCAGAAATAGGATACAATGAAGGAGCCAGAAGATGGTGACCTAAACTCTCCACTAATGAGGAGTAAACTCGTATAGTTTGAACTCGTTTCACTTCTCTTGATGTAAGTTAGACAAAATAAAACAAAGTAGGGAGGCATGTTAATGCCTTACAAAGTTAAGAAATCACTAAGGCGTCAGTAGATTGGTAGATAAGTAAGTATGGTATAAACAAGTATCTGAAATAAAAGCAGCCAAGTACCAATAGGACTTGTAAACGAAGGGTTCCATACCACAGCATTATTGTATATAAAAATGTAAGATAAATGCCATAGTATACATGATGCGTAAAAATTTGTAAAATAATTGAGTAATTATATCTGCCACATATACCTTCATGACAAGACACTGACAAAATTTTAAGTTTTTTATTCTTCCCGATCGTTACGAAACCTGGAAGGCAAATCCAAGTATTTACGAATAAGTGTCTACCTAGAATGATGTGCATCTTTGGATCGACCTGAATTTCTAACAAAGACCTTCAGGGCAAAACTAAAAAAGGTGCGACAAATTTGGGAATAAGAAGGAAGAAATGAAGACGACTGGAAGATACTCTAAAATTCAATGTTGTTGATTGATAGTCTCAAGCGGGCATTGACAAGGAATTCGGTTTAAAGAAGCCGCTGAAGAGGATGCCCCAAAACCATCTTGCAGCGTACAGTGATAGGCGCGGCAAAGAGATTGCAAAAATTCTGGAGTAAAGCGCTAACCAAAGCTGGCATAAAATGAAATTTTTTAAAATCCGTATTTTCTGAAATTAAATTATTATATGTACTGTAAATGGTAATAGCACTTAGTTTCTGAAAAAATACTGTCTTCATTGCCGAGTACCATAGTTGTGTCACAATTTTCTTACTTGTACTGATTATACAAGCATAAAAACCCTAAGAATTTTCATCGAAATAAAAAGCAGCTCATGTCTGAACTGTCGACCTTTTCCCTTAAAAACTGCCCCCGCATCTGTTGGTTTTATAAATAATTATTCAGAACACGTTTCCTTAGAAAAACGCTGCCTTAGTCGATAAACGGTATTATATACCTCCCATTAATAAATAAGAAGCCCTGTAATAAATAAGAAGCCCTGAAGTATGGAAGAAAAAATGTAATTTGGAGATGAATAATGCTTTTGCGAATCGTATCAATATCGGTTATATTCATATGGTTTACAAGCAGCACCGAATTAAAAGTTTCGGAATAATTTTGCTCGTGATAGACTAGCGAATCAAAATGACGAGCCAACGATTTAAAACGCCAATCAAGAAAAAACCCTTATAACATTTTAATTTGACGCAACCTACTAATATCATTATAACTTAGGGCATAATATTCTTAAGGGATAACCAAAAGAATATTGAAATATCTGCATGTGAACGGTTTAGATATTCGAAAAGGGTTGAAGCTAAATTTATGATTAATGAGTTCTTCTAATTATGTCAAAATATAAAAAATATAATATTACTATTTCAAAAATATAGCACTTTACATCAATCTATTTATAATAGCTGTCTCGACAAGTATTTTTTAAAAACTTTTTAGTACTTTAGAATATATTTAATTTTTTATGCATTCGTATATGTAGTATTTTTCAATTAAATTTATTATTAGTACATACTATAAATTAATATGAAATTTTCTTTAATTATCAAGTTTTTTTTAATTCTAAAACCTCCCAGTCGAACATATGAAATTTCACAATACCAGTATGGCTGTTATTGTATAGTTCTAATTGCCACGATGTAGTTCCGGTTCTAATTTAGTACAAGGTGAAATAATTTTTGTTTATATTATAACTGTATTAATGATAAAGATAGTTAAGCCATGCAATATAAAATATCCCCAGTTTGATGCTGAATATAGTACAGGTTTTAGTAGTTTAATAGAAAATAGCACTGCGTCACTTATTTCAAAATTTGACTGCAATTTTATATGAAAATATGAATGGACTAACATTATTACTTATAAAACATAAGATAGAATTGTAAAAATATTTATCTCGTTTGGTCGAATTCTTTACAAGATTAATCGAATGAAAATACAGGCAGTAAAACATAACAAGAATGATCAAACACAGGCCTTTTCTTTTAAATATCTACTGAAATTTTAAATTATTACAATATACCATATACAATAGAACATATTTTATTAGTCTTATTTGTATTTTGTACATTTAGTTTAATTTATTTATATTACATTACAGATATACGAATCATTAGATTAACAGCAAGGTTTAAAACCTTTAATGCCTCCCATTAATTTAATAAGTTTGTATTATGTACAATACAGTTAAACTTGTATTACGATAAATTTGTATACGAAATTTGGATAATTCATGGACCTTTCTTTTATGGAATTATATATGTAATACGTGGAAACTCTCATAGAGAAGTATACGGCAATTTGGTTCAAAAAGAGAAAATTAATTTTTGCTAGATAAGAAATAAAGAAATTTGTTCCATTTTCGATACTTTCACGAGATTCGCACACAAATATCGTCAATTATATAAAAATGAAACCTTTTTTGGGACAAAAGTACATCCTTTGATTAACTTTGTTAAATATTTGCATTTTTTTAATTCGTATGTAGTATGGTGTATTGTTTGAAAGTGCTAATAATTAGGGCTTCAAAAGCATCCGTTTCATAATTTTGGGTAGTATATCTTCAGAGATATTTTGGAAAATATGAAAAAATATGTTTCATTATTTCTGAATCTACTCAACCTAAAATTATGAAAAAAAATTTTGAAGCTTGTATGAAGGTTTCGTGAATATTATAGCATTCAAGTTAAACCATATTATTTTTGAAATATACGATTAATGTCAGAGAACGATTTAATGTCAGTGATAGAAATAGTAGGTAATATATTTAGGTTATGAAAAATAAAAATTTTCAAATAATTTTCTTACAATAAAACAATTTATAGAAGTACCAAAAAGTATATGGACCCTAGTCATTTGACAGGTTTTCTTGATCAATGGTTTTAACTATTTTTTCAAATAATAATGTTTGCAGGTTTAAAGTACTCTCAGCAGCGATGAAGTAAACTTATCATTTGACTTTATATTTAACCGGAATGAATAATTTTTATACTTCAATTCAGAAGCCCACGACTTTAGTTAACACTACGCGAACCGGCAAAAAGAAACTAAATGTATTTTAGGTCCAACCTGCCTTCTAACGAAAATTCATTCAAATAATTCTAGTGATTTTTGGGTAAAAAAAATAATTAAATAAATTGAAAAAATTTAGGCAGAAATTGAGTCATGGAATACTTGCTCGTGAAGTAGCCTTGATTTTCATTCGAACCCCACGCATAATCCTAGTGAAAATCCAAATAAAATAGTTATTTTTGCGTGCTATTTTTCACAAACAGAAATACAAATAAAAATGTCATGCGAACTAGTTTTGGATTCTATTCGATTTCAAACAGGTCTCAACACAGAATTTTCATGAAATAGTTTACGTACAAAATCAACTGTTCCCCCTCCCCCACATTTATGATGATTTCTATAATACATACGTAAGAGTTGATCTGATAGTAACTTTTATGATTGCAATTTATCTATTATTGGTAATATTTATGGACTCTGATCTTCTAATACGCTCACTTTTCTGGTTTTAAAGAAAGTGTTTTAATTTCAAATGACGGTGGAAAAAATACTCTCACTATATATATATATATATATATATATATATATATATATATATATATATATATGACGGTTTATCAATCACTTTTTTATTATGAACAGCGTTAAGTTTTCTCTTGTCACATTCTGGATCGGTCATAACACTTTAAATTTCAAAATTCCTACTAAGCTGTGATGGTTTTAAATGGAACAAGTCATGTTTATTTCAAATTCTGCTTTTCTTGTGGCAAGATCTACTACATTCTAGGCCCGATGTTTCATCGGTGTCGTGGGATCGACAAAAGCCATTGAAGCGCAATTAATTTTTTTGAAAAGCTTTGCATTGACTGAAGGGAAAAAATTATTTTTAAAGTTACTTAAGGGAAAAAAATTAGTTAAGAGAAAAAAAAATGTTTTTAATTTTTTTTACTATGCGACTTCGAAGGATATTTTAGCAAAGAACTCATGCTTTTTTTCTTTTGACTTTGCGGAAGTTCCTCTGAGAGGCCGGTATCTGATAGTACCATCTTAACTATACATTCTCGCGCATACCTCGCGCATATTTGCCGTGTTAGTATTTCACAAGAGGTTCAAAGCGTAATAGGTCCGAAAAGGTAAGATCCAAATTTTCGTCACCACTTTTGTTTTGCGAACGACAAAACTGTAATATTTAATGAGTTTATTTAGAAAAATTGATATTTTTACCATTTTATAGTTCACACTCAGTGCTATTAGAAATATGACTCTTTATACAAATCTATTTGCGATTGCTCTAAATGATTTACTTTTTTTGCATATATTCCTAAACATTGGTATAATTACATATACTACTGATGGACATGCCATTACTCCAGATGGTTTACTTTCTGCAAGTAGTTGTGAAGTTTATAATAATTGAATAAAACTTGTAGTGTATTCAAAAGCTTGTATTTTATATAAATGCAAAATATTTATAAAGACATGATGGAAATCACGAAAGATCTATTTTACCTTTGTTTTCAAATCAAAATTGTATAGCCAAATTTGATTGAAAATAATAAATACAACTTTTGTTGTTGTCGATAAAACTTAATTTTACAAATAATGAATTGAGTTTAAGTGAAATGATATATAATAAGAATGTATTTATACATTCAACATCAAAGAGACCATGATTTATAAGTTGTGAGATAAAAAGTGAAAGGAAGCAGCAGTTCAATCGATTGCTTCTGCCTCACAAATATTTCTTCCAATATGTCGTCAATCATATCAAATATATATAATGAAATTTTCTGATATTTTTATACCAAATAGGAAATGAGAATATTAAACTACTACCTTTTAAAAACGTTTCGTTGGATTTTCATTAAAATGAAAAATATCTTTATTTTCATCTAAAAAATTTTCACATTTCCTTTATATGTTTACACGAGCTGCATTATTCATAAATAAATTAACTAAACATAAAAAAATTCAATTTTTAATTTCTTTTTTTGATCTGTAGATCGTAGATTTTGTATCTAAAAGAAAACTCTACCACTTTGTAATTGCGAATGCTTAGTGGCAATGATATAAATATCCACTCAATTTAAAAATGTTTGGTAAGGTGAATCACAATATAGGAAAAGATGCTATTTTTATCATAACTGTTTATTTCTCTATTTATTATTTATGTACTTTACTGTATATAATCGACACATGTGAAGTATTTATTGCTATAAGTACTCTCATAGTAATAAGTCAGAATACTCTCATATCTCTTACAGCCAACCAGAACACCAGTGAGCCCAGCTGGACTAGCGGCCGAGAATCGAAATCAGGTCCTCGCAATGCGCATCAACATCAAAGTCCGTGTGCCTTGTAATCAATAATAATAATGCTTTGTCAAGTATCACAAGAATATTTTTTGCGTTAACGATGCAAAGAATTGAGTTTCGAAGTAGATGTGAATGCGTGAGTTAATGTATGGCAGGCCGCAGTCCCTTTGTGTTATTTACGTGATTATTCTTTTCTCTAATCTTGTAAATCCACTAGACTGACTTGTATTCACATTGTTACTCCGGATAGTGGCCAAGGGTTTGTGCTTCTAGTTATTACCTGGTAAAGGGACCTACACGTACAAGGAAAATCAATTATAGCCCTCTTTTGATAGATCTTTTATTGATAATATTTGTGGAGTGTGATAAAAAATATGATTTTTTTTCAGCAGTTTAACTGTTCGAGCAAAACTGAGCGTGTGTGGCGGTCGCATGCGCAGGCATCAGTTGTCCGGTGATTGCGAGTGAGGAAGGAAGCGCGGCGCTCCACTGTACAATATCTCATATCTTAAGCAGAAGAATAAGGAGTTTATAGATTGTATCAGTCTGAGTATTAACTTTGGTACGCGAAAAGTAAAGAATACCATTATAAAAATAAAAGAGTGGAAATCTACGAAAACTATAAGAAAAAGTCAAGGTATTGGAGCAAAATGTCACGAAGGACGATGTAATTTAAAAAAATAACACTCTGCAGAGTAATGTAAGAAAATAAAACAAACAAATCTGAGGAGTCCACAACGTCGGGAGCATCTGCAGATGAAATTTATAAACCAGAATTGCGGTATTACGAACTTTTCGACTTAATCAGAGGTCAGGATACTCATCAAGATTCAATGTCTAATATAGATGTAAGTAAAACATTTATACTTCACAATCTTTATTTTTTTAAATATACGTATATTTTGACATTATTTAAAAATGTATTTATATTTATAAAAATTATAGATAGATAGAAGTCAACTCTGCCTTAAATAAAATAATCTTGCCACGGTACTTTGCTTTCATTAAGAAGTAATTTGCGAATCCAAGCCTCACGTTTTTTCCATCTTTCATAATATTTTGTCGAGCTTGTCTCTAAAATTTCGATGTTTATATTTGCAGTATCATAGCCCGTGGTGATAATAGTACCATTTTCTATATTTTTTTTTATAAAAGCATTTCCTGGGCTCAGAAGGACTTGATATGTGTTCTGCCAAAAAATTATGCTGGACGCACCCAGCCATAACTATTATTTCTACATTCTCTGGCTCTACATTTATCGTATCATGCTATGTTGGAAATTGTTCAGACAAAATGCTGAAAGCGTTCTCAACGATAAGTTTTGCTAAAGAAAATCAATAGTTAAATATTTTGCGTTCCTATGAATTGAAATCTGCTTATGGATATGGTTTTAATATAACAACTCTTAAAGAAAATGCAACAAATACATGTGAGAGACACTTAGAGCTATTTTTGAGAGTTTCATACTTTGGAAGTTTTAATGTTCGTTTTTCTCCAATTTTCCAAAAAAATTAGTATACTCCAGGATACCCCACTAGAAACCCTTCCATATGTACTAAAATCAGCTAATAAAATCTATCCTTTGCGTCTAATATTTTCATGAAAACTATGCTATGTTTGTTTTTGTAATTGTAATAAAGTGATTCACTCTCATCAAGTGGAACTACGTCAATTTGCTTTAAGCAGTGAGGGAAGTCCCATCTATCTGTAAATAGAACCGCTACCTCCGTCCATTTTTCAGTTGAATTAGGAAACTGTAAAAATATAATTTTAAATTTAACTTTGCAGACAGGACAGAAAATAATAATAGTGAAAAAGTTGGTACCGAAAACGATTTAAATTCTACAAATGTTCAAACGATTGAATGCTTGAAAAATACCAGTTGCCAGCCAAAAATAATCAAGCAGATGGTTCTAAACCTACTTAAGAATAAAGATTAATTAACCAACAAATTACTAGTTTCAGTTAATGAACACTTTAAACCAAAGAAAGCCGTTATGAGTTGTTGGGAAAAAATATAGCAATAAAATTAAGGGCGACAGAGAAAAGGCAGTAACTCATAACTGAGAAAATAATAAACAACGCGTTATTTAAAGCTAAAATTGGACATTCAAATCATGACAGTTATCAAAGTAGAAATAATCCTCAGTATCTTACGGGCCAACACATATCTACTCCTAGCCCAACATATATTTCTTCACGAATACACACTATAATTCAAGAACAGAGCGCCCTAATTCGTCACTGATGCAGCAAAATTCTTATCACTTGTAATTCAGTCAATCACCACCTGTAAAGTTATTGATTACAGCGTCATCCAATAACATCGTCGTCCTATTAATCTAATGTTGACTTTCAAAATTTGTGAATCTTGCTATTTTTAGTAAGCACCTAAGTTATACCTACTAAAGTTTAGTATTATATATAAGTGATATAACTAGTATAAGGGCTCGGCTAATTTTATTTTTAATATTTATTAAATAAACTTATAAATTACTATTTTATTTACTTATTATATGCACTTATAAATAATGCTTACCTTGGTTTTGAATTGAAGCAATAAAACATGTGCACGATTTGAACTTGGATTTATTTTACATACTTTCAGATAAAAATCCTTTTGTAAAACCCTCTAAATGACATTACAGATTTTTGGTATGATTCTGCCAAGAGTTTAAAATTATATTATGACAGAATATATGACATATTCGTACGTTCGCCCTGTTGCGAGGTATCTTACGTTATTGTTAGTCTTTTATGAGGCGATATAATTTTTCCCATTACTGTAAACTGCTTTTGAATTAAGTAAGTCATTTCTGAAAACAGTTTGAGAGAAGTCGTTTCATCCATTCGTAGATAATTGCAGTAACCTTTTGGCTAAATTTCAACACTTTCAATAATTTGATACGAGTGTACTATTTTTTTGTAGTAATCATGATTTACATCACTTTTAACGATGTTTTCGTTCAAATTTCCATTTCTTCAATAAAACAAATAATAAGCCTATTAGTGCTATTGCATCGTGATCAATCGTCACTGCCGGAGTCATGGTTTCAACTAAGTGCTTATATGTTACATGTATCTCCTCTACTCAGCTTAAGTTCACCTGACGAGTGTAACTGTATAGACAAACATATCAAGTATACCGTAGCTTGCATGACTACGTTTTAAATTTAATATATTTTCTTCCCTTTTGAGTGAGAAAAATACAAAAAATAATCATGGAACTTCCGTTTGTCTTTAATGGACTTAATATATTTGAACTTCAGGTAACCATAACTTTAAAAACCACTGACCAGGACTAAGAAACAAAATATCACCGCTTCCATATTACTCGAATTGGCAAACGTTGTAATTAAATTTATAAATTGGGCTATTGGACTATTAGATGCAATTCTATCTTATGGTAATAGTAATATTAATAGATATGTGTACAAACAGCTACTGTTAATGTAAATATTTCCACATAATTTGTTTATAGATAGGCTTATGTATCGGATATGTGATCCACCATATGTGCATATCACCAATCCATTTATCTACACTCAAACAACTCAAAGGCTATTTGTTAAAATCACGAATGTGACTGTACCGCATGCAACTTAATGTGAAAATAAAAATCGTTTCATTCATATCGCCCCTTATATGAGTGAGAAGAATAAGATCATAACCAAAATACTACAATTCACATTTTATAAACAATAACCAAAAATTATAGAAAAGTAACCACTATTATTTTACATATGAACATCTTCATATTTCACCAGCAAATTTGCATTTAAAAATAACAGCACAATTTATGAGAAAATATTTAAACATTACCAAATTTCGTGTAAAATATATGTAAAAAACATATAAAGAAGTCAGTAATTATTTCTTTCTATGATAAAAACATTTTTCTCTTTATTTTATATTGCATATTTAGAAATATATCCTAAGAATGTACGAAAATAGAGCATTCCACTCTCCCTGTTTTCGAAATTATTGCATCAAACTTATAAAAAAACAGGATTGGTAAAATTTGCTTAGAAGATTGCAGAAAAACAGTAGCAATTGTCTCAGACCTTAATAATGGTAATATATTTAAGTTGCAAAAAAATATTGTAAACTATTTAATAGAAATACATGTAGCATTTGAATATTTATAAGTACCGAAATATGTACGAAACCCTTGTACTGTGAGCTCTTTTCGTACTTGATAGGTGTTTTTTTAAGTCCTGATTCTAACCCACTCTCTGTCTCATAACATGCCTTTGGTAAGCACCATGTAGCCTAACGGGATATTAAGTATTTGATACGCATTTAATTATTGCTTTTGAAGAATGTGAATACGATATTTTAAGGTTTAGAATAGAAGGTTGATATGTAGGTAATTCAATATGTCGATTAGTTATTATTATTATTAATATAAATGTATAAATATAAAATTAAAATATCTATTAGAGGTCATTTTATGGTTAGGTTTTGAAAAGAAAAGTGAAAAACTTGTCATGTTGTTTATCATCTCCAATAATAATGTTTGGTGGAAGTAATTATATATTTGAAAGGTTAAAATGTCATTTAAATAAAAATAAGATTATTGAATTATGACTTCCAACCTATACATTGTATAACATTTTAAATTTGTTTTTGAATGCTAATAATACAAACTTTGAGATTCTAAACTAGACTATTTAATTTTTATTCAAGTTAATACCCACCCCATATCTGTCATATTTAAGTGTTTTGTACAAACAATTAAAGAATAACTATTATATAAAAATAACTGGAGTCATCAAAATCTATTAAATTATAATTAATATAAAATTTGTTGGCTCGATAACGAAGCACTGTAATCTAACTGCACTAACAGATACGAGTCATATACTAACAGATACGAGTCATTTTCCACTTTTTATTTAACCTCATAACCCTTTATTCACCGCAATGGTTTCCGCGCGGCATTCAACCACAGCAAGGTCGCTTTGCAAGCACGCGACGTCCGTTCTACCAATCCGCCGCTGCCCTCTCATTGATACAGTGCATGAGAGTCTATGCGCCGTATCCACGCTGTCTCAACATTCATTACACTGTTATCAAAATGATTCAGTCTCCTTAAATAATGCAGCCCAAAAAGTAGGTTAATGTTTAATGGATAAACTGGTGTTACTACAAGTAATTGGTAAATCGTTACACCTATGCCGTTCGGTGATCTGGATTGTATTGGATTGCCATTTTCGTTTATATTCTCGAGTCGCTATCACTTGCGCGTTGCACCTGCCTGGATTTACGTGAGACGAGTTTCAGAGATATGTATTTTAATATGGCACGATAAAGCATGCTATTTTTACAAAGTGTCTGAAAATTTACAGTGAGCTAATTAATATTTCCCCACAAAATTTCATAAATATTACAGATGTAATATGAATCAGTTAAGAACTCTGCAATGTTTGTTGCACCTTTAACTTGCAAGGACTTGTATTTATAAGTGTAAAATTTTTTTCCGGGAATGTCTTACTCATCTCTTAATATATTAGTTTATGTTTCTTCTTAAGTCTATCCTCTAGTGTGTATCATCGTAATTAAATATATCTCACGACTGGACCGTTTTTGCACGAATGTATCATAATATTTTCTTTTTCTTTGACAATAAAATATATGTATATACTCTACGTATATTATAATTTCAAATATTTATCCTTAGGAATATTTGTGAATTCGGAGCCAGCGGTATGACTAAAGAAATGCTATAGAATCGATCAATATACTATCTCCAATTTAACTTACTCAATATCATTTTTTCTGTAATATCATTAAATCCTCCAATTATGGAAGCATATACCGGCACGAAACTTAGCCGAGCAAATCGCCATGAGGTTCGACAGAAATACAATTAAATTTAAGCTTATTGGTGAAAGTAATTAAAATCTCTCGCCTTGCTTCCAATCGTTAAACTTTCAGTCAGCCTGTACGTTCTATTTCTACTTCGCCTTTCTACTTTCGTTTCTATTTCTACTTTCGTTCTACTTGCGTAATGCGTCAGTTTGTATACAGAATCGATACATTGTTCGTTGGATCCTACGTAGGTCAATTGGTTTGAAAGGCGTGGAATAAAAAATGTTTTCCATGCAGTAGTTTCATAGCGAATAAGTTTGTCATGATAATATTAACCTAGGATGCTTGAAAGGTATTCCTAAAGTGAAAATAGTAATCTCTTGATAATAGTAGTGAATAGATTTTGATTCTGTAATTAACACAAATTGGATATGATATATATATATATATATATATATATATATATATATATATATATATATAGTATTTCTTGAAACATTGTATTTGTTACAATTAATATCAGGAGACAATTACGAAATCAAGAAAATCACACCATTATTCACTTATTGATTATAAGCAGTTTAAACTATAAACCGCATATATCGGTTCCTAAGTAACATTTTGTCAGGTTGATCAAATTTCTGTTAACATAAAATAAATTCTTTCTGAGCAATATCTTTAGGAGTTTCACGCAAAATCATCACACGGACTGATCCTAACAATAAGATTAAAATGTCTTGTACACAAGATATTGTTACACTTGTTTTTCTGTCTGTTCGTAACGGTTTAACAACCTTATACAGCAGGTAATTATATTGAAGAAAACTATGAATGTATTATTTGCTACACATATATGAAATATTATTTCTGAAACGTGATATTATTTTCAAAAGGAACGTAAACGTATTATTGTTTCGTATAAAGAAAGAAATTTAGTTGGATCTAAAGTAATTCAACGGTTTGAAGTAAATACATCAGATTTCATTTAACACAGGAAAATAAGTTGGATCAGTTAGAATACATGGTGTTGTTAATGTTGATTTTACTTGTAATCTGTATCGGGTATATTGCGATTTTATGGAACAATCTGTCACAAAATATTCTGTCAAGCACGAGTGGAACTTACACTATGGGGGTTCCTTACATATTTAGGCATTTATATATATTTAGTCGTACATAATATTTCTAATAAACCAAATACCAAATTTTAATGTTTTTGGAACGTTAACATATTGCTTATTATATCATTCGCAAGCACTCATTTTGAAAAAAAAAATTTATGGGATATGACTAAAAATTAACAACTTTCAGATATTTTCCTTTACTTCTGCTGTAAGATCTTTGTTTTACCAAGTTTCTTCATTCTAGGTCAACGGGAAATATTCTACAGGTTTTGATTTATTTACGAGTGTCAAAATATAAATGGTCGTATTTTTAGGGTTTTTCTTGATTAGAAATTATAGGGATTCTTCTTCATTTGCGTTTTCCTTAATTGCTGATTTGCGAATTTTTCATCTCCAAGAAACCCTACACTGAAACATTTGATACTAATTTCAACTTGCATCTTCTTGTGTTTCTGAGAAAAAGGGTCTTGACATACCGATAGGCGAAAAACGAAGTAATCCTATAAAGGATCCTTTGCTCCTTTTGAGGTACAGAACCCTAAAAATACTGTTGTTTGAGTTTAAAAGTTACGTTACCATCAACAATTTGTAACGAAAGATTAAAGTATCGTCACCGTGGTGTATTGTGTTGATCATAAGGCATACGGCCTTAGACGATGCGACTCACCGCATGGACCCAGGTTCAATTTCTGGCCGTTCGTCGAACAGGGCTGGACTGGTGTTATAGTTGGATGTAAGAGATTGCTCTCGAAGCAATAAGTTCGTCATATGTATCAATTAGACATATTAAAGTAGATAAATACATAAATAAATTTAACTTATTGATATAGAATATTGAAAATAATCTAAATTTTGAACTACCTTATATATATATATATAATGATTATGAGTTGTCCACCGCTGAAAACAACATAACAAGTAAGCAAAATAGATTGAATGTATAATTAAATATTATTTTCCAAGAGGTTCATAACTTGAAACGAAAATATAAAACTCTTTTGTATGCTTTGACATAAACAAACTTTTAAAGGAAATTTTGTAACAAAACTATCATGTGTAAATTTGAAAATATACATATGTGATAAACCGTGAAATATTGGGATAAATGAATTTTAACAAAACATAGTTCAATACTGATTCTTGCGATGTATATTTTATTTATCAGGTGCAGTTGTAATCCATTACATCACGAATTTGAAGAAATTTTATAATATTAAGAAATTCATAAATATGAAATGTTAAATTTGGTAGCTCCTTTTTTAGCCTTTTTTTAATGGCGCTCTCTGCTTTTAATGACTCTGATCCCTTTACGCATATGTTTGTCACTTCTCATTTTTACAGCATTTAGGTTTAATCCACATATCAAAGTAGGCAAGATTCAAATTATCATACAAAAAATGACAGGGGCACGTTTTAAAATACTCTGTATGTTTATAGTGACGCCATCTATTCGCACGATTTTTCAATACTTTAATCACTTTATTGTATAAAATGACTGTACTTTAACAAACACATGTTTCATTAGTATATTGCAAACTTTAGTTATAGCACTTAATATCCATGTATTTTTTGTATTAATGAACTTTTAAGGAAAGTTGAACAACTGTGTATCGTGGAAATATTGCAATTACCCTTGTTATACAAATATAAACTTAATTTAATGAATTTAATATAAAAATTGAACAGATTTTCCAAATTGTTTTTGATAAATTTCTCCATTCAAATTCTCCTGCAAACTATTTCTTGTACAATAATAAAAACCTTCTTGAAATCAGTATCACAAAGTTGATTATTTAAAGACTTGTTTGAATTAATTAAAGAGTAATTTTTGAGGCAACGCTTAAATTTTTTTGCAATAATTTATAACGGAAATAAGTTTCCAATTTGAACAGAATATTTTAAATTGCGAATTGATTGAATTGTGCTTAACAAAAGTGTAAACAATGCAGATTATTAAAATATGGAGAAATTTAGGTCATTAATAGCAATTCTATTTTTGGCAAAAATTAGAAAAAAATTTAATAAAGTAAGGAATATTTTGTAAAATGTAAGTATTTTTTTCGAATAGGTAAGGGGTGGTTATTAGGTTCATGGTTAAGGAGGAAGATAGTTTAGGAGAAGTGGTTAAAAAGTTGTTTAAAAAGTAAAATTGAATTGAAGCCTTTAGATGTCAGAAGAGATTAGAGATATTAGGATAATATGACGGAGTATATATTAATAAAGCGAACGGACCATTCAATCAATTTAGGATGGTAGCGCAGCGTAAATGCAGATATGGATAGATAAATAGAATTTATCAGTTGTAGCTCGTCATATTTTTAAATAAATCTAGACCCTTTAAGATTTAATTATCTATAACCACGTCACGAGAAATAAGACGCCTAGAAACAATCACATTATACTCTGCCGATACCCTGCCAGTAACTTATTTCAAATTTGTTACTTTTGGCTTCCGATTCTGTGGAATTTACATTTATGAATCAATCTAGGAAAGTTTAAAATTATCGTTAATCTTTTTTGAATAGTTATAATTGACAAATATGTTTAACTTCACATTTGTTAATGTGTATATTGACAAATGTGAAATTAGACGGTGAACTAATTGTTACATATTCAATTCCATACAAAAACGTAAATGTCAGAACTTCGTCGTCATTTAATCTCTAATCCCAAATACTCATACATATTTTCTAATGTATTTATATCTCCTTTTTTCTTTGTAATATTTAAATTCTTAGTGAAAGAATGATTCTATTTCCTGACGTATTAAGCGGCAGAATTATTTATATTCTATTCTTATTCCTGACCTAAGCGTCAGAATTATTTATACAAAATATTGTTGCCATACTTAAAATTTTCTCTTGTAATTAAATAGTACGTCACATTTATTTTCGTTCTCAACTTTCCTATATTGGTAGTCCTCACTTTCCGTTTACTCGATAAAATATTAGAGAATGTATTCATAACAAATCCTTTTGTATATTAATAAGTTTAAACCAAATATTGTGATACTAAATAAACACTTTGTAGTACGACACTAAAATGTCTATTTATACTAGTAGGTAACTCTTAACAGAGGTGTTTCTGAAGTGTGAATATATTTTCGACTAAAATTAGTGGAATATACTCGTCATGCTTCTTTGAACATCATTTGTCATTTGTTCGAGTATCATGCAAAAACTAGACGGATTTCAATGGAATTCTAATCTTAATTTCAAGTTATAATTCAGATCACTTAAAATATTTTCCAAAGGATATTTTCTTTGTCTCATTTTTTTGTCTGTTTGTTTAAACACCACGTAGCGGCTACTAAAGAAATTTGAATTAAACTTTGCTGAGAATATGCTTAAGCTCCTGTTCAAAATCTCAATTACTTTTTATCACATATTTTTCCATGGATTTGAAATTCAACATTATACTACCAACACTCGGAGAGTCAGACCATTGGTAAATAGGAATTGATAAACTGATAAATAGGAATTGTCGCGCCCGTTACAGTGGCTAAATGTTTAGTTCTAAATTCAAGCTAAGATATAAGATATTTTCTAAATGTAATGAAATAAAAAAATTGGGTAAAAGTAGTTATCTATAATAAAATAAAGCAAGCTCAAATAAGGTATAAAATATAATTTAAAGTAAATCTCAGAATAGGGTTATGTAAGAAAATTTTAGTAAGGTGATTAGGTAAGTAGTATTTTTATAAATTTTAATTTGCTCGAGTTAGTGATAGCTTTTGAATTGTGATAAATAAATCGTTTATTTTTTGTTTTATTTCGTTTATTTTTTGTTTTACTTTAGTAAGTTTTGTAAGTCTGGAAAGATATAGTTCATTTAATTATGTCTCCTTGAGTTTCCAGTACCATTTAACGTCAAAGCCGATGTCCATTTTTATTAACGAATTACTTTATTTATTTTTAAAACAAAGGTTGGAAAATCCTATAATTAAGGGACGTGATAAAATGGTTTGCTTTATTCTGGATACAAAACATTTCCTAGAAAATGGTGATTTTCAGAAATAACACTTCTGTTTGAAAATGAAGACCACAATATATTAATTAACTATAGACCCGTGAGCCTAATGTTTTGCCCATATAAAGACTTTTTGGTGTCACTATTATAATACTTAACAAAAATTATGAACCAAAATCGGTCAGTGGAATACGCCAGATTCAAGAGAAATTTTTTCACAGTCGACCATATACGCGTTCTGAAGATGATCATAGAGAACTGTAATGAGAAAAACACAATAAGTCTCTATATATGGCATAAACTTTATTGATTACTTCGAAGCATTAGATTTTATCACTCATGGTTTAATACGGAAGGCTCTCTTGGAGCAAGGCACAAATACTGTGTATGTTGTTATACTCAAGGAAGTAAACAAAAAGGGTATCCAAAGAGCCAAGCTAGAAAAGCAAGGGCTACCATTCCGAATAGGGCACGGGGTAAAATAAGGAAACCCGCTTTCACCAAAATTATTCATAACTGTATTGGAAAAAGTATTAGGAACATTTAACAGAACATAACATTATCCAAGCGCAGAATATAGCATTATACATGAATAAGATAAAATCAAACTTATGTGAAAACCTCATGGTGAACCAAATAACCACAAACTATTCTCATTTTGCGACCATATTTGTCTAGTGAAAGATACGTTATACTGTATTGATGGACACGTATTTTAACAGCAGTTACAGATCATCATATTAATCGCTCCAGAATCTTACAAAGTTTTAGGTTTTATCAGCAATTACTAATAGCCCCCCTTTCTGTTCCATCTGAGACACGTACTTTAAACATTGCAATATGAAACACATTACGTCGCCATTTCAGTGGTGACATAAATTATTGTCTACAAATATGACTTAACTATGGTGCTTTCATATAGCATTACAGCTATTGATATACTGGTACTATTATGCGTAACTTGTGATTAGCCGATTTCAAAATAGCGATTCGGATATGTAAAAAACTTATTTAAATAGAAAAAATAGCGTAATCTTTATTTCGTGACAGTGTTCCAATATAAATAACTGTGTAAAAGAATTTATTATCGTCGGAATTTTTAATTTCATTACGAAAAAAGAAAACATAGTTTTAACCGCGCATAGTCTTTACAATTTATCATTTTAAGTACCAAAATAAATCTGATGAAGGGCAAAAGGATTATATATTTGCACCAAAACTGTCCAAAAAAGGAAACTGGCCGGTAAAATCTAGTTACGAAACGTAACCTGCAAACAAATTTAAATAAGGCCATGGTAATACAAAATAAATCTACAAAATAACCAGGTGGGATGGGAAATGTTCAGGTAAAGGCGGTATTGTGGAAAAACTTAACATTACCTAATTTGCTTAAACCAGAATAATAAGTACACAAACACTCCCGTGATGCGGTAATGTCTGCCAGTTTGTCTTTCTTTTGTTAAGATTATACTCGCGTATGAGAGTTGTTTTACGCAAAGCATTTGTTTGTTAAACGGAGATTTATTATAAGTTGTTAAAGTATTCGCTACAATACGGGTGGTTGAGGTGGTTTGAAATAATCTCTCTTATAATTGTCAAAGTACAAAACGAAAGGGTATTGGATGCTTGGTTTTAAAGTCGAAGGTTGCAATTCTCTCCTATTTGATTATATTATCTTAATTCTCCAAATTTTGTGGAGAGAAAAAATGTTTTCAATAACTCGAAAACTAACTAGAGGTGATCTTTGTTCGAAATACAGATGTTACATTATAATTAACACTTCACTATAAACTTTATAAATGGCATTGTGTTCAAGATACCAATATACTTGTAATAGTTGAAATTTCGGTGAAAATACTTAGTAATAAACTACGTCTTTTTTGTTTCTTATGATTCTATTTAGAAAAAAAACATTGTTTTAACATATAACCGACATTATATGGAGATATATATTTATAGAATGCAGTTGAGAAAATTATTCATCAATATTATCCACGGAAGTCGACGGGAAACGATACTTAAAAAACCTCTTAAAATGAGTAGAACTCTTGAAATAATACGAATGTTTCGTACATACACAGATACAGGTAAACATTAATGAGTATTTAGTATTTAAACTAAACTTTTTACAAATAACAATTATATTTTAAGTTTATAAATATATAGTCTAGTGTATGTTCGATAGGAATGAAAATAACATAATTTTCTCAAAATAGTATAAAATACACTTTAAGTGTTTTAGTGAAAAATTAAAGTATTATTATTGAAAATAATATTATTACTATGTGAATAAACTCACTAAACACTAAACATACTTATTTGTCACTTCACTGTGGACAAGTTAGAATATTTAGCCTTGACACTATATTTATCATTTATCATTTAGTACTTAAAAAGGTACTATAGGTATTTATAAATATTTATCTATAAATATTATTCATACTTACAAAAACATATCTAATAATACCTACCTATTCGACAGGATGGGAAATTCTGACAGATGAAGCGTTTACACATGTGCATGAGCTGAGCAGATAGGGGAAGTGTCTGCTTAAATTATCATGTCAGACGCTACATAATTGGGTTAATTAAAATCGGATCTAAGCAATTTATACAAAAAATTCCCGTAGCTTCGCCGGGTAGTATCAGAAAAATTTAAGAAACATTTTGTCAAACAAATTGATGTAGATTTTAGATATAGACGTACGAATGGGTTTACCTTTTTTATATTTTAACACTCTATGAATCTAAACATACACTTCAATCGCTTGTGAAATTAATTGTATGTATCCGCCAAAATACTTATTGTCCAGCTTATAAAAAAATAAAGATTAAAGTTGTTTAGGTAATAAAATAATTAAAGTTCATTTTATACATATAGTTCAAATTGTCCACCTGTGAAAATGGTGACAATTATCAGTTTGGCATTGGATATTGCGAAAAACAAAAAATAAAGAAATAGCGTTCGTTCCGAGACGATCGCATAATAATTTAAATCACCGGCAGAGTTCAAACGATGGTTTAATCATAATTTCGTGAGTTCAGTAACGTTACCATAGATGGTATATTAAAAGAATGTAATTCCATACCTTTTATTTCTCTGGTTAATGGTAATACCGTGCTTTGCCGTTGTCGTCTAATATTATAAAATAAATCCATCCTTTTTTCGTGTATTTTCTTTTACAAATAGTCAAGAGAAAGATATAATAAGAAAAGTTGGGTTCACTATAGAGTCTCTAAGAAAAGATATAAGTTGATATATTTCCAAGTTTATTACTTATAGCAATTTTTAAATAAAAAAAATTGTTATTGGAAAAATATGTTTTTTATAATTCACTATACACTATGACGGATTGAACTAGTAATTACACATTTTATATTTATACAAGATATAAAGGGTCTCCACGACCCTTATCCGAAAAGAACAACAATGAATCTCCTGATTGTATGCAGACCATTGGTGAAAACTGGAATTTATTATCCCAAGGGGTTTAGAAATTATCGTATGATAAACATTTCAAGAAAAAGTGTCTGCACGAATCCTTACATATTATATTCATTACGTACGCCTTACCGCTAACTAAAGTTTTTACTAATAAGTTAACCTGGTAAATAATGAGTCCATCCGTTCGAACGTCGCAGATAAATTATATCTTACACATAAGTAATAAAGGTGAAAACGGGTTAACAAGTGACTAAAGAGAGAGCTATGTTGCCACTTTCTTCTCGTATGCGAGAGCGCAGTCGTGCTCAAAGTCAATTTTTAATTTAGTGGATTGCAAAATCTCTTTGTGTTCAATTTTGTTGCGTCGCCGCACTCCGTTGTAGAAGTTCGTGACAGGCTAAGCAAAATCTTTGGCATCCGGTGGATAGGTCGATTTGGATCTATACATTGGCCTCCATATTCACCGGACATCACCTCATTGGACTTCTTCGTGTGAGGATTTATTAAAAACTTAGTGTTTGAGAAAGATTATTACAGTGAAATAGAGATGAGTGGGCGTATTATCGCCGCTTTCGACAAACTTAAAAGTACCATTAACCAAGATATTTTTTATTTAACAGAATCTACGAACAAACAAAAAAAAGTGTACAAAAATTTATCGAGGACGGGTGTACGACATCTTGAAAATGTTTATGTCATTTAATTTATTCTTAAATTTTCATTGACTTGCAATTTTACAGCATATGTTTACTTCAATCGATTGAGAAATCAGTGCAATCATAATTTGATATATAATCCGTGCACAGCCGTTGCAATCATAGGTGAGTGATGACTGATTTCTTAGGTAACTACAAAATATGTACATACCTATAAGTAGCGAGGACTCATACACATATTGCCGCTTAAAATAGATTAATACTATTATATTACAAAATACTACTATTAAATATCATGTGATATATACTGCGGTATTTAAAATCATCGAGGGGCCTTAATTATGAAATCATGTTGCAAGCGTAACTAATGCATACTGTACTTGCAGTATGTATTAGTTACGCTTGCAACATGACACAGAGTATTGGTTTTGACAATTATGTAATACGCAATTGTCAAAACCAATACTCATATTATCCCTGCCACTCATTTTATCTTTTTAAAAAAACCAGCTCCGATGCGAACGTCACGAGTGACGAGGCGAGTCTCGTGGCAAAAGACGAGAGCGAATACCTAGCGCAGCGCGAAGCGACGCGAGCGTTAAAAGCTTAGGATATTTTTACTATATACTTTTTAACATGTGAATATTTTTCTGGAATATGTGCTGTTTTGCAAGGTGGAACATAACTTACCTTTTTTTTCGGGTATGGGTCGCGGAGACACCGCTATATTTATATATATATATATATATATATATATATATATATATATATATATATATATATATATAATTTTTTTTGTACGCTTATATTAACGCCTGAATAATATAATCTGTCGCCAGAAGCCAATTTTATTATTTGTTATCGAACCTGCATCTGATATCACTTCTGCCGTGTTTCGCCTAATTTGGCGTCCCTCCTTAAATACATGCCGAATCCAAAGCTCAATTATGAAATTGTACTTTGATACCAGTGAACATATTTTTCGAACTAAGTACTTTATAGATTAAGTGAAATTTTTGTAGGGATTTATTTAAATAAATACGCATATATGGTACTAGTCCTCGTATTGCCTTTCGAACAAAATGAACTAAAATTTAACATCAATTCAAGTATCAATATATCTTGAAACCAAAAATAATGTTCCGTCTTGGTGTACAGTGTTAAATATAGGGTCTAAAATTTCAGTCTAATATATTTAGTGAGAATATTTAAGGCATATCTTGATCATTTTTTTCAAAATGCATACATAGTCAAAAATTTAAACTACATTTTTTTCTCTTGTCAGTTTTTGGGAATGATGGCTCGAAATAGTTAATCGATATTAGGACTTTTATTAACAGCACGGTCAATTCGACGTTTTTATCACAGAAGAGTTGCGTAAATTGTAAAAGCGTAAGCCCAATATATAAATATAATGAAACCTCTAAAGTGCGAGTCTGGTTCCCATATCAATTTTCTTGTGCGTCGTTTTAAATAAAATTTTATGTCACCATTTCATTTAGCACTAATTAGGAGTTAATATTTAATAATACCTAATTCCATTAAGCAGCGAGGAGACCTATAAATTAACAGGAATATCTGAAAGGCTATATGTAGGTATTATTTTTCAACATTTTAGGCTCATCACTTTCATATTATTGATTATTGTCTATTGTGATATATGCGGGTTAATATGTCTTATTTTAATGCTAAATTTTACGTTGTTATATCAAACGATATTCAAGAAAAACTTAGATGGTATAAGAGTAATCGAATAAGGATCCGTAAGAATTCTAATCCTTCAGAAGTATTCTTAAGCATTTTTAATAATCCTTAATTACTACGTACTTCTTTAAACTTCAAAGGGAACTTAGAAGCGTAATATAAGAATCTACGAACTATATTTTGGGTTTTTCATAAAAATGATTTTTTGCAAGTTCTACCTCAACTTTGCAGGTTTTATTTTTTAATAAAATCTGCAAAGTTAGAGTAAGAAATTCCCGTACCCGCTTATGCATATACAAATATTTAATGGTATTAAGTATTTCTTTTAAACAATTTGCAAATATCAATATTATTTTTCATTGTTAAATAAAACATATTACCTCTATAATAGGGGTAAATGTATCATGAATTTCTCAAAAACTGAAATTTAGAATCGTCGTTGTAGCTCATGGCCAAATTTTAAGTAAAAGTAAGGTACATACATTGTGGGTAGTTTTATATTTTTACATAAATCTGAAATAATAATCATTATAAGATTGTCATATGTCATATTTCCTATTGATAGCCCGCCGACATAGGAAATGTTAAAAAAAGAATCGAATTATTCCTAAAATAAAAATATTTAAATATTTTAAGGCCAGCTTGTGCAATGTTATCATTTCACTTTTATTAGTAGCGGAGGCAGATTTTAAATATTATTACACCGCACAAGATAGCATTTTGACGTACTCTTGTAAAGTAAAAGAGAGTTAAATAAAGCAATTAAGAGACAACCTCTCGATACGGGGATAATTACAAACCCATTTGCAGAGAATGAAGTTGAGATAATAAAGTTGCCTTAATTATGAATTATTCGTGGCACATTTACGTAGTATAGTGTCATTGCATCTATCTATTGTAAGTGCATTTTGATATACGAATTTTCTTTTCCCATTACTTTAAATAAATTCCAATATAAATACCACAAGTATATAGTTAATACAACAAACTTGGGAACTGAATACAACAAACTTGGGAACTATCACCATTTGATCTTGATATTATATGCAAATTTGTATTTCATTTTAATTCAAAGGATTAATTTAATGCATTTTATAAACAAATTTTAGAAAAACAAGTTATCAGTATTATGCATTTGCATTGATATGACAATGTTTGTTATGTAATAATAGTATATTTATAAATATGCATGAAATTTAACCTTGCAATTAAAAGAAAATGCAGATTTGCAGAAAACATCAAGGTCAAATTAGGACAGTTTCCAAGTCAATTGACTTCAGTGTTAATTAATATTACCTGTATAAATTGAAATGTCATTATCAAATTATTTTTAAGTGGGTGTTGTGTAATAATATTGCAATTGTATTAATAATATTGTATGAAATTAAATGTCCAAATGAAAACAAAATGGATATTTCCCGACAATATCAAGTTGAAATGAGGCTTGTTTCCCCGTTTAAGATTTAATTAATTTACTGTTATTACCAGCATATATTGTCAATTAAAATATATTTATGAAATAAGAAGAAAGAACATAATTGCGCCATTAAACTCAAGTCTATATAGAATTTCATGAATGAATTCTCCAAGTCTTGTAATAAAAACGACACAACTTACTTACGAAACAACTTACTTATTATTCTGGAGAGTGGGGATGTCTGAAATATCTCTATATTATTATTTTTTTCTTTACAGTAGGCATTTTGATAATTGCCTTTAAATTTACTATTCAGTAATATATTAGTAATTATTAATCATATATTGAGTACGGTGCAGAATGAAGTATATTACATCGTTTAATTGTTGAAAAAGTGGCATAGCTTAGAAGACTCCACATAATTTTTATTAATGCGAAATTATTATACACGTCCACATTTTTTTTTTAAATGATGTTTGTTTATCATTTTAGATTTTGAAGGTTTAGAAAATACATTTCTTTTTAAAAATGTTGGCTAAAGAAGATAAAAAAACATCACTTAAGTTTCTTGAATTCCTATTTTTTGGGATGTACATCAGGAGTGTTTTATTAGGAATGGATTCAGCACTTTGAAGTTAGAGCAGGAAAGGCAATTTCTTTATTTGACAATTTTCAACATAATTTTCGTTAGGAATTAATTTTTTTAAATATGTTCACAGTATACTTTTGTTCAATAATTAAATGATTCGGCAATATTTTATGTTCCTTAACGGAAATGTTTGGAAGTTTAAATTATGTGATGTATAAATTGACATGCATTATATTCATTTTAAACGTTTTTTTACTAATTTAGTGTGGAATATGAAAAAATAGGATATTTCATGAGAGCAAGTTATAAAATAGTTTTTCTATATGAAAGAATAAACAACGACTAAATTATTAATTATTAATTAATGGAAAATAAAACTGATAAAACTTACGTAAAAAGTAAATGGCAGAATAATACTTAAAGGTTAAGTAGATTAGAATAGTAAAAGTACATAATATAGTAATTTGAGGAGAAAAAAAGCAGTCAATACGGAAAAGCAATACTGAAAAAAGCAGTAAAAATAAAAACATCAACACGCCATGAAAGTTTCTGCGAAATTTTATTTATTGCATTTATATGAACAAATTAATTATACAGTAAGAACAATATTACAAAGCAGGCACAATTACAGATCAAAAATAAAAATTACCAAATTGAGATATTGCATAGGAATACGGCTCATCTAAAAACTTACATTTTGAAATAACTTCTTTCATTCAAATGATTAACATCAATAATGGTCAATAATGGATAGTAAAATAAATTCAAAATTTATTAAGTACATATTCTAACTATACAATTTCTAACCATAATCTCTAAATGAAATGTTTTAGTTAGTTGAAGGTATCATTGATTTAAGATCAAAATAAACAGGGTATGTTCGGTAGTGGTATTTTTTCTTACAAGAAAAGAGATGGATAGGATGAAATTTAATATTATTTTATTGGTAACATATCACGTCAATGATTCACATAACCAATTTTTTATTTAAAATTGATAAGGATTAGATATACCAATTTTTTCCTCCAAAAACGCAAACCCAAATGACTTTTTTTTTAACTAACTACTGTTGTTTTTAAATAACTACTGTTTTGTAACCATAGAATTTAAATATTTCTATATACTGAATTGTCAGTGAATAGTTATTATCGAAATTAAAGAAAAATTAATTTTTTTAAATTTCGACGTGTAATTGAAAGTGGTAATTGTAGTAAGAGAGTACCTATATATTTTATTTTTAGTTTTTTTTTACATTTGAATTAGCACTCTATTGGTCATTCAATTAATATTGCCTCTAATTTTAATAATATTACCAAGCAAATATTAAATATTACCATAAAATAAGGAAAAGAAAATAGAAAGGAATACATATAAACATTGTAATAGGTTTTCAATTATTCACTACATTGAATACTTCTTTGGATATGAATTCCTATATTGTGATAATCATTTTCGTCCATTTATTTAATTTTCAGTATTCCTTTTACTATTTAATTTTCAGTATTCCTTTTATACAGTTATTTCCTTTTCCCATAAATCTCGTATGTCGTAATGCCAAACACATCAGCATGAAGTTAGACAGCTTAAATTTAACTGTCGTTATTGATTAATAATATTTTCTTTAATAATTGCAAAGATAAAGTAGAAAAATAATTATTAACCACTTTAGAGTAACATAATACTTATTCAGAATAAAACATTATTAATCCAAAATCTAACGATTTCCAAATTTTGGATATGCATATTCATAGATTTCATACACTTTTTTCTAAACACTTCTTGTTATCTCATATAAATAATTTCATAATTATAGAATAACTGCAATGTTTGTAACCAATTTTCCTTGTAATGATAAGTTGTATTCAACTACAGATTACAAGACTTAAATGAATCAGTATCTCAATATTATTTTTATATTTACTTAAATAATGTCTTTTATATAATTTTTATAGATATACTATTATTTTACATTAAAATCTTAAAAATAAGACTTCACAGAGTTTGAATAGAAGCCTTTAGCAACATATGTAAAGAAATATAAAAGAAAATAACACACACACACAACACTTTATACATCACATTACACAATAAGACAACATATTACAGAACCAAGAACGATGGCTCCCATTTTTTTTTAAATTGTTGTTTTAAAGTGGAAATGATACCAAAGTTCATATAAAAATAGTTCTTTAAAATATATAAATTAAAGATAATTATTGTGTAATATTTAATTTTTTTTTATTATTTCAGCAGTAGGTTGCATTTGCAAAATATTAGGTAAAATATTAATGAGTGTTATTTATAAGCTTTGCTAACATAGGTTTTCCATTAAGTTGTATTTGTATCTAAAGTGACAAGCTTTAAATTTAAATTTAAAATTTAAAATAAACATTTGCACGATAAAGCAACAATTGCAACAATAAACATACGTTATTGCTGTATGCAAATAAAACCGTTCGGGCTGCATTATTTGATGGAGAACTGATGAGGGCCCTATAAGTTTTCTAAAAGTAGACAAAAGAACTCCCACTCTGAACGTGGCTATCCATTCTCGTGGCTTTTGCGTTCATTAAATAACTATAAAATTAGAAAGAAACATTTTATATCGCTGTACCCCGAACGAAAACTTTCTTATGGTTTTTGGAAGCTCCCTATTCAAGTTTTAATTAGAAAGTTTTAGTTCTTCCGTTAAAACCATTAGTATGTTTGCTGCAAGTTTAAGCCCCTATCAAAAATGGCGAGTACAATATATGTTAAACTAAAATTGCTACACTAGTGCCAGTCTTTGGCAATTTTTAGTATTGTATTTCTAAAAATTAACAGAGATTATAAAAATGCAAATAACATATTTATTTTTTAAGTATTTCCATATTCCCATTTTATGTAGTACTACGTTGAACTGTTCACGTTCTTATTTCCATCTAGTAACATTTTTAATTACCAAAAAAATATATAAAAACTAACTAACGTTTATATTCATGACATAAAAGTTAATTTGAAAATATTTCTTTAAAATATACATGTTAAAGGTAGTTTTAGTTCGTAATATTTAAACTATTTTTATTATTATAGCTATGTGTTGCATTTGCGAAAGACTGGATAATAATAGTAATTAAAGTTTGCTTATTGAGGTTTTGTATCGAATTGTATTTGCATGTGAATTCGCAAGCTTTTACTTAGTATTAAATAAAGTTAAATAAATATGCGATTGTATGACATATATTCCAATTTTTAAGACTATAATTTTAAAATTTATATTTTCCAAAAATCGACTGTATTTGTTCGTTGACTTCATTTTGAAACAATATATATATATATATATATATATATATATATATATATATGTATGTATATATATATATATATATATATATATATATGTATGTATATATATATATATATATATATATATATATATATATATATATATATATATATATATATATATATATATATATTATTGCGGTCTACCAATAAAACCTTCTGAGAAACAAAATATCCAAAGTATAACATCAAAAAATATTCCTTAATCTTAATTCAATTTAAATGTCCTTCGGGGTTGCTTTGTTCGAGGAAAAACTAATTAAGGCGCTGTAAACTTTCTAAAATTAAATAAAAGAAATAGCACTCTAAACGTGGCCGGCCATTATTGTAGTCTTTAAGTTCATTAAATAACGATAAAAAAATAATAAAAAAACAATATTCAATTACATCGCTATGATTGGCCCTGAAAGAAAATCGTCTGGTGGTTTTAAAAGCTGCCTACTCGAGTTCCCGTTACAAAGCTTTAGTTCTTTCATTAAAACCCTTAGAGTATTTAATGTAAAATTTAGCCCCTGTGAAAAGTTTGAAAGAGTAATCTATGTTAAACTAAAATAGCTCTAAGTAATATGAGCCTTTGGAAATTTCAAAGTTTTATTTCTAAAACTGAACACAGAATATAACTAATGAAAACTTTATGCAAAATTTGGGGCAAATAACGTAATTCTTTTCTTTTTATTTCGATATTTTCCTTTTAAGTAGTATTTGCTGCAGTTTGCGGGGAAAAAAGGTTAGTGGAAATGGAAAAATATTTTCAAATTCAAGACAAATGTTTTTAAGACGTATGTATATGTCTTGGTTTTTATTTATATTCTGTAATTTTTTTAAATACCGCAAAAATTCTGTTCCTATTCAAAAACTAACTAACTTTGACATCCAAGATATAAGGTATATATGCGCAAAATTTTACAAAGGTCAGTTGAGTTTCGAAAAGCGAAACAAAAAATAAACTTGCTTACGCTTTTATATATTACTCACGATTTATTTTTTCTGTAAAGTACTGAAATCCACAATATGATCAATTAGACATAATTTTTATTTACGTATTTAATTTATTTATTAAAACCCCTTAGCGTACAATGCACGCGTACCAGCCAGAATAGAGATCACTTAAATACCAGATTTACGGATCCGATAAAACTATAAATTATCTTACGCGGAGTATAAATGAAATTTATAGCTGTTGAAAAAATAAGTCCCTGTTAGAATTAAAGTTGGAACTTAATAAAAATTTAAAAAAATAAAACTGCAATTTGATAAAAACAGTTGCAGAGCTAATATTTCGATTTCGTTAGGAACTAAAATATTGGCTGTAAGTCTTTGTGTGTAATATTGAAACGGACACTTCAAATTAAAGTTAAGTTTTTTTTTTTAAATCTTACCTTCAATTACTATTAGCTAAATATTTAAATCTCTATTTGTAATTTCAGATATAATTTTTTCGACATTTTAAAATTAGAAAACCAAAGTGACGCGTGTGTTTTATTTTATTCTTATGAACCAAAATTTAAAGAATTCGTAAAAAAAATTTTAAATGATGTCACAGTAAAAAAATAACTAAAGAAACTGCTTCAAAAGATTTATATTAAAAAAAAAGTAATGTAAATTAGAAGATTCTTTAGGTCATATTTTTGCCATATATTACCTATCCAAAGACATTTTTTGATGTGGTCATCTCAATTTTCGGTTACAATAATATTATGTATTTTTTCTTCAAAAATTAAATCAAGTGAAGTTTGTTCAAATTAAATACTAAAAGAAACTAATTATAATTCAACTGAGATGAAATTTCAGCTGTTATTTTGGCGAGCATTTTCTGTATTGTAAGAATATATTTCCAAATCTGGGTTTACATTTAAACTAATATAATAAACACCAAAAACATACAATAGTTGTACATAAATACTGTGTGAAGTTAAAGAGGTATAACGGGTTGTGTACAGCGTAGTATATAATAATATGCTTATCTCTAATCAAGTAACTAATATGAAAAAAATGCGCCATAAAACTCATTTTTATTCCATTGAAAGTGTTGTAGGATAGAAGGTATAGAGGTATATATATATATATATATATATATATATATATATATATATAAGTATAAAATTGAATACGGCGAAGCTGCGGAGAGATAATTTTTTCGATGTTCCTAAGATAACAGTAAAAAGCGTTTTTTCCTCACAATCAAAACGCAACGTTTAAAAAATTAATAAAAAAATTGTTGTCCTCTTGAGGTTTAATTACTTGAGCGGAATTGAAAAATGAAAGCGTTTAATTGCTTGAAATTATTAAAAACATATGTCACGTTTTCACTGGATGGGACTTACTTATATTACCTTCAATGCCAAAAATTATGTTTCTCGAAATATAATATTATAAAAAAATATTATGTTTATATTTCAGTTTGGCTAGTCTAAATTTATATTTAAAATTTTGCTAGTCTAAGTAGTTATCACCAAATTAATACATATTATCTCGTTGGCAAAGTATGTATGTAAGAGAACACTTAAAAAGAAATTATATTTTAATATTAATAATTATTTTAAAAATAGGAAGTTGCTTCTCAAGAACTAGAAATGTTACATAAATGAATATTCTTCAAACATTTATTTGTATTGCTAAACAGTATTTTAAAATTATTTGTGTAGTTTTCGTCACATTTTTACTTTAAGGCGAAAAGATCTCAACAATAATTATGTTATGTAATATATTTCACCAAAATTCAATTTATCGACAGGTTATATGATAAACTTTTATGTTTATATTCAGCTGCCCAGGTGCAGGGTTGCGTTTCGTATTTACGTGGACGACATCAGAAGGTGGGAAGGCCATCAAAGTACGTATGGATTCTCAGCTAATATTAGTACACAGAACACACACACACACATATATATATATATATATATATATATATGTGTATATATATATATATATATATATATATATATGTGTATATATATATATATATATATATATATATGTGTATATATATATATATATATATATATATATATATACGATATCATTTACTTTATCTAGTTTGTATATTAATTAACCCTAGATTACTAACCTTCGTCGATTCGACGACGCGTCACTAAAAAAATCGCGATATCTTTTGCGCGCGCGACCGTGCGGTTTTCTAATTTAAGCTAATCTCAGTCGACCCGTTGCCCTCGCGACGGACGGTAATGCTTTGTGCGTAAGGGGCCGTACGCGCCGTTCCAGCATCCATGACTCGTCGCATCGACGAAGGTTAGCAGTAACGTAACTTTTTACTTAAGTAAAAATTACGTTCTTTTATCTTTTCTTTAGTAATAATGGTGTCTATTATTATTATTTTTTAGATATAAGTCGTGCGCTATTATTAGAAGGCCAAAGCGAGAAGGAAAATTCATCAGGGAGTGAGCCTGAAGACCATATTGAGGCTGATCCCGCGTATGAAACGGAGGGTGATGATGAAGTTTCTACTGTGAATGAGGAGCAACTTCCAGATCAAGATTATCAGGCAAGTAGTGATGATACATCTTCACCACGTTCCATTGAAGACGTGACACCTAGCACTTTAGCAGACCCTAGCGATTTGATTATAAGACCATCGCGTAACATTCTTCGTTGGAAAGATAAACACAAATGGTCATCACGAAAGCCAAGGTCACAAAGCAGACGACCTTCAAGGAACATAGTTCATATAAGACCTGGACCTGTACGTTCTTGCAAAAATCTGTTAGATCCACTTTAACGCTTTTCATGTTTCATTACTGATAATATGCAGAGATAGCAATAAAATCTCAAAAATATAAAACATTGAAATCCACTCAGAGACCAACCGATGCTAATGAAATTAGAGCTCTCATTGGCATTCTCACATTATCTGTAGCAATGAAAGATAATCATTTACCATCTAGAGAGTTGTTTGATATCACATTTTGTGGAAATCGATATCGCAGTACAATGTCTTGTGAAAGGTTTGATTTGCTAATAAACTGCCTAAGATTTGACAATAAGTCTACTCGTCAAGAACGGAGGTTAACCGATGTGTTCGCTCCCTTTCGAGATAATTGAGATCTTTTCATAGCTAAGTGTCGAGAGAACTATAAACCTAGATGCTACCTTACCATTGATGAACAGTTGTTAGGTTTCAGAGGCAGATGTCCCTTTCGTATATATATACCGAATAAACCAAATAAATATGGTATCAAAATTGTGATGATTGTAGATAATTCTACAAAGTATATGGTGGATGCAGAGCCTTATCTAGGTTCTTTTACTAAAACAGATGGAGTACCACTTGGTGAATATTTTGTAAAAAAATTGGCACGTACTATTCATGGTACGAATAGAAATATCACAATGGACAATTTGTTCACTTCGGTGCCACTAGCCAAAGGTTTAGTAAAAGAACCATATAAGCTGACATTGGGTGGAACTCTACGAGCTAACAAAAGGGAGATACCGGTAGAATTTGAAAATGAACGCACTAGAAGAACTGGAACAGCTATGTTCTGTTATGATAACGAACTAACATTACTTTCCTATAAAGCAACACCCCAAAAAGTTGTATTCCTACTATCAACATGTGACGAAGAGGGAACCATTAATGTAAATACTAAAAAGCCCACAATGGTTGAATTTTACAATCAAATCAAAGGAACTTTGGACCAAATGTGTTCCATTGCCTCTTGCAATCGAAAAACACGACGCTGGCCGTTGTGCAACTTTTATGGTATGCTCAATATTGCATTTATAAATAGTTACGTCATTTATGTAACAAACACTATAGAGGCTAAGAAAAAACCTTTATCGAGGCGTGAATATCTAAAAGTTCTGCATCACAAGCTGATCGAACCACACATGCAAAAAAGATTGCTTATACCAACCCTACAAACCCTGTCCCCCCATGATGACAGCAAAATAAAAGAAAAATATGTACCATATGTCCGTCCAAAAAGCGAAGGATGACTAAAAGTAGGTGCACTAAGTGCAATAAATCATTGTGTGGGGAACACAAACTTGATGTGTGTCACAAATGTATTAGTTCCTAAACCATTACCAAAATTTTATTTTTAATTCATTTTTTAGATATTATTTTTGTTTTTATAATTTATTTCGAACAATTTAACGTTATATATAATATGTACGATTTTTTTTAAAATTTATGAAAAAGTTGATTATGCATATAAACTATGATCTCATTATGATGACTGTTTGAATAAAAAATATGTTAAAGTATATATTATAATCTTTTAATATGTAGGTTAATACTTATTATTTAAAATAAAAACATAAATATAAATATTTTTTTTAATTAAACCCCTAAAACCCCCTCCATTATACAGCGTAGTCGAAACGACGAAGGTTAGTATTAAACGTCGAAAAATGAGGTTAGTAATCTAGGGTTAATACGTTTTTTGCGTCATTAAGTCGTTCAGTACGATTAGAGTTTCAGTGATTGTAATTACTGTATATATGAAACGGGCGTACGGGGAAAGGAAATAAGTAGTAAACAGAGAGCTGTTATTTTTTTTACATATTACACAGTCTATCTTCAGACTTAGTAATATATATAACCGTTTATTGAGAATATTAACAGTCTCAAAGCTAAGGAGGATATAATGTAAAGGATTGTAGGACATAGAAAGAATAGTGCAGATTATGTTGCCTTCTTACTATGGATATTGAAAACAGATAAGCCAAAATAAGAAAAACAATTTTCGCTAGAAATTTCTTCAAAACATTTCTCTGCAGAAAATTAGATTTAAAATATTAGCACATATATTTGATAAAATAATGTAAATTTCTAGAATAACGGATATTTTAACAATAAGAAAATAATGTTTTTGATTAGGTAAAATGTGAAATTATCAAAATCAGAACATGTTGAATAATTAATAACACTAGCAGAGAAATACTTCAAACTTGGTTATAAATATTATCATATTTTCAATTAAATATGGCACACATTTCGACTTTCTAATATAATTACTTCAAAATTGTTTTTCTCTTTGATAATATTTATACTTAAAAATATTAGTTGTAATATTTATGTTGTTTTAAGTAACTCTAGAAATATTATTACAATGTATTATTTTTTGTGTCATTATCGTAGTTAATATGGACATAAGAAAAGTTTTAGCTATGCACGTACATTATTGGCAGGTACAAAATATTGGATGAAAATAAAATCGTTATTCTGAACAACACAACACGTTCACATATTCATATTAAAAAAAAAACCGCAGCATTTAACAGTGATATCGTGTTTCAGTGCATACATAATTCCTAATGACACGTATCTTATTTTCAAATCATTTCCACTATTCGCTCAAATGGTAAGTTTTCAAGTATTTACTTTACAAGTTTCAAGCGTTAAAAAACTTTTAGTCATACGTGATAGGCAACGACAGAATTAAACCATAATAAAACGGCGACATCCAAATTCTGTTTTTGAGTGACTTAAAAAAATAAGGAAGTTTGCAATTCGACTGTATTTTTTGTGTTTTTTACCTCATTTATCCGACATTTACCAACCGATTCGGACCATCCCTTTTTTTATTTGGAAGAGTATGTTACCACGAATGACACTAAGTGATGCCTACTAAAATGTAGCATCTATCTGTTTGAGATTGCACTTGTACATAAAAGAAAACAGAAGTATCTTCTCGGCACCGATTCCAAAATTCTCTTGCAGTAGTATTCTTTTGCAAATATATTTATGTTCGAAAACGATATTGTACTGACAAGGTTGGAATTAAGGACTCATTATTTTGTATTTTTCAGTACGTTTTTTTATTCAATGATATTTGAAGTCGGTTATTTTTTGTGTAAGAAACTTTTATCGAAATATTATATCGATATTTTAGGTGAGTAAATATACTTAATGCATTATAAATTATTCACGTTGTTTTACAAATTTTAATATATAAATGTTAAAGCTCATTATTATTTTATAAAGATGTAAAAAACAGGTCAGCGTCTCATGCCGTCCCGCAACCGTTCAATCTCAATTATTGATGGAAAATTCATCGTCATGGCCTGTGATAGCCAACGTCCTGGTGCAGATAATATTATTATTAGATACCCCGTCTATTTTATCCTCTACATGATACAAAATAGTTTCATGATCTCGAGAAAAGAAGCGTCCCCTATCCTCATCACCTGAACGGTCTTTGCCGCCGTTCAGCTTATCGCTGCTCAATCATTCGGAAAATTTGGTCGCTCAAATGGACTGTGAGAAAATCATAACCTGCAGCGGTGTCACTGAAAATTGCTTAAGATCGTATCGCATTATGTTGGGTCAAGATAGGCAGTTAAATAGCCTTGCCGGTGAACCGGAAGCAATGATCGAATTTTTTGTTATGCGTCAAAGTGATGAAAAATCAGATAGCGATGTTATTTCATTATTATGAATTGAAAAAAAATACTTTGAATTATGAATTGAAAAAAAATACTTTGAATTGAAATTATTTTTGTTTGGTGATATAGCTGCTTACATCAAATAATTAGATTTCTCGCAATTTAAAATTTTTGTTTTCGGAAGTACATTAAATATTCCATTGTTGAACCAGTTACATATAATATTTTGATTGCATATAACTAAAATACTGCACTTAAATAAAGTTCAATATTTTAGTTATATTCAAATCATTATAATCAAATAGGATTTACACCATTCTCTCATAGTCGGGACACTTGAGAGTGGATCAAAGTAGCTAGATACCACAAAATATAATGTAAAAAAACGTCCTTGTTTAATTAGTCCTATTGAATTTTCAATGACACATAACATGGTGACAAATGAAAAATAATTGAGTTTCTTGAAGTACTTCAAACTGAACCATTTTTATGGGATCCGTAACATGATGATGCTCGGCGTTGAATAAAACAAGTGTTGCCATTTCCAACAACAATTGATAATATCAAAAAAATAAGAATCTCTTATGTGATATTATGTAATTAGTAACAATATAGATTCATAAAACAGTAATTGACACTCTTAAAATGATATGGTCTAGCAGATTCAACCTCTGTCTTGAAAATAACGTGTTGTTTATCCGCTTGAATGCCGGTGTAGCCACCCAATTTAACATGTTATTTTGTGAAATATTTTTACGCCATAATTATTGAAATAGTGGGAGTTAATGGTAAACCCTTCAGGGTGGTTTAAGCATAACTGAAAATTATTCAGTTTAGCCTACTCTTGGCGCAGAAATCCAATCAGCCCCTGCAGCTGCTGAAATAAGTGAAGGGCAAATATTGTCTGAAAACAGTGACAACAGTACCTCACAAGTAGAAAATGAAATAGTTACAAACCACATATATAGTTTTCTACATCGATATTTTGATAAATGGTGCCACTTAAACGCGTATAGACATGCGTGCGTGTAGCCAGCACACGACATGTTTTCTGTTAGCCACACCAGATAAATGTGTGTATATATTTGTGTTTTCCAGCAGAAAATTTTCCATAAATCAGGTTGGCAGTGGCTAGCACAAGTGGCATCCAGGTACTTGTCAAGAAATAATTTTTTTAAATCAACTGCAACTGATGTTTCATTACGTGTATAAACAATTCTTAATTGTTGCTTCTCACGAAACGGCACATTAAATAATTATAAACAGTGTTATTGGCAGTGAATGTGTTAAAATACTGTTATCAAGTCTGTGAATTGTTATGTTTTGTTTTTGCTTTTATTCAATTTCAAACAAGATAATCGCCGAAACACGATTTTTTCAAGTTTCATTTGTTAAATTAGCGTATAATTAACAAATGAAACTTGACAAAATCGTGTTTCGGCGATTATCGATAAGCAGATGACACATAACAATATTAAAATCGAAATAAAAGGCTGAATCTGTCAAAACACGCCCCCTAAATAAATTTCTTAATGCATTGGTAACACATATCGCTATAAATATTTTTATATTGATGTAGACATATTACATATAAATATTTTGGTATTGACCTAAACTTCAATATCATTTATATCTATTAGTAAAGTAGAAATGAAAACTTTTTTGTCTTTGTGTATTTATTTAAAGTTGGTTCAAACATTTTTCATGACATTTAATTATTAAAACGAAATGCTTTATTTATTAGAAGAACTTTATTTATTTCCAAAGAATGAAACCTTAAAGAAAATTTAATAAAACTAAACTAAACCAACATAGTCTACTTTATGAAAATATACTGTTGAATGTAACATTGAATTTAAGTAAAAATTATATATATATATATATATATATATATATGTATATATGTATATATATGTATATATATATATATATATATATATATATATATATATATATACACACACATATAAAATTTTTACTTAAATTCAATGTTACATTCAACAGTATATTTTCATAAAGTAGACTATGTTAATTTAGTTTAGTTTTATTAAATTTTCTTTAAGGTTTCATTCTTTGGAAATAAATAAAGAATAGGTAGCCAATTTATTCGGAAATTAAGTGTTAATTTGAAAAAGCGCTTCCGTGTATCTTTCCTACCGTATAGATACATTTATTGAATTTACTTATCTGAATTACTCTACTGTCAAAAAACTTTAAATTAGATAAGATAAAAGAAAACTTGAAAGCGGTCTTAAAATTAAAATTGTTTATCTGATAATAAACCATTTTATATCTGTTGTGAAACCTGAAACTAATTAATGAATTAATTAAAGAACTAATAAGATAGTTCATATCTTAAAATCCAAATCAACCTTATATTTTTCTGTTAAACAAGCGTAAAATTAAAATAAATGCATGGTGCTCTTATAGTGAGATATTCATGATATTTGCAAATTATTTTCTAATGACAATGTATTGTTTACAACCTGTAGTCAATAGATACTTGGTTATTTCTAAATATCCTTTCCTGAGTTATACAATTTACGTTTCAACAAACCTAAAGGCCATGTTTCCTTATATCATGTCAAATAGCAATCGAAAGCAAAATAATTATAATCTTACTTTTACAGTAAAAATTGACTCCGCTGTGTATTTACAAAGAGGTTTACGACTTAAAGAGACTTAGAACTTTATTAGCGAGTGTATATTAAAAATTCGATAATGTGTAAACCTGAAATTCTTACAGAGTTACAACATATATTTTATAATTAATAACGAGAAAATTTCAAATTGAAGCAATCAATGTCAAATGTTATGTACCTTACAAATTCCTGTAAAAAGAGCTTTCACTCTTATAGTCACGACATTTACACATTTTTTGGAATAATTTATTTGTATAAATTTAGAATTTACACATAACATACATAATTTCACGAAGTTGAAAATTCATCTTGTCAATATGGCGTCCTGGCGACATGGCAAATTAGGACGTTGTGACAGTTTCAAGTTAACAGAACATGTGAAACAAATGCGATCTCGCTCGCATTATAACAAATAACGATGAAAAGAAAGAAAGGAAAATATGTCAGCCTTTATGAATTTCGCTAGATGTTGTCCGATTATTTATGTGTCATCTGCTTCTTAATATTATAAATATGTTTTATAAACCTATCAAAACAGATAGGTATTTTAAAAAACTATTAATAATACTTTAGACTTTTAGACGATATCTTACTTCTAGAACTATGATGATAACTCAGAGCCGTATAAATATTTCACGGTATGTATTACATTACGTATAAATATTTCACGGTATGTATTGGTACAGTATTAAATCTATTAAATTAGTTACAAATTTAATATGATGTTTTATCTAAACACATTGCCTACTATATCTTTCACAGGCGTAAACGTGTGGTCAACATGTAAGAAACTATTTAATTAAAAATTACTTTCATTTTTATTCAGTAAACTATGTCTAAATTTATTGGGTTTATCTTTTCATAATTTTGCCCTTAGTTGCTTCGGAGATAGAATAGGTGCACATATCTTTTACTGGATATTTTCAAAAATATATCTGGAATTATCATAAGTTTTAAGGATAGCTTCAAAACACTTCAAGTGTTTGTGGATATTTTAACCGACATATATCTTTATAATTATTTCTTTCAATTAATGTCATAAACGATATATAAAACTAAAAAAAATATATTTTATTTGCATTCTCTGTAAGGAGATCGACTAAAACCAATTGAATTTTACAAAAAAAGTGTAATTTAAAAAAAAAGAAAAACCAATACTTTGGCAAATGACAATCAAGGAAAGACGCAAAAATAAAATAACATTAGTAATCATAATCCAAAACCAAAAAAGCTATTTATATAAATGCCGATTATATCATAGTTTTTATGTATCAATAACTGTTACAAATAAAAACCAACCATAAAAACTAACGAAGTACACATTTTCAAAATTATTACAAAAAATGATCAATGTCGATTTCTTCTCAAACATCTTTGCCTAAACGAATTAGAACTAATCACAGGACACTGTCTGTACTTTGGTTCATCATTTCATCGTCCTGGCTCAAATAGTTCCGTATAAATAATACTAATGTTTTGTTATGAAAAATAAAGCGTTTTAATAGAAAAATAAAACATTTTTTATCTGTGTAATTGAATATTTTAATAAAACTGCTAATGTGTATTTGTTTTCATTTTCCTTGCATAAGGATTTTTTGTATGGTTCTAACGCATGGGCCTGACACTATTAGGATTTTGCTGGTTCTCTTTTGGTATAAATATTTTTCAGTGTTAGCTATTAATTTGGTGGCTTTATATAGTTGATCGTTATGTTAAATTTCACATTTCTACAGCAAACAGTTTTTTTTAAACGGCTGTGATAGAGAGATACACGAATCATCTTATAAAGGTTAATTGTTTGTCCTCTTAAGATAGGGACCTCTAAAAACAATGTGCAGACTTACATTTTTTGATATTATGACTTACACTTGTTCTGAATATATGAGGGGCTTTCAATAATAACTCATATTACATCTAATTCTAAACAAAAACTCATAATTAATTTACACAACAGAAGTCTAAGTTCATTATATGGTGTCAGCGAAAACCAAAAGATAAACAAAGTCAGTTTAATTATTAATGGAACTCCACACCTCTAATCTATCTCTATTATCCAACAGCCACATTGAACGAGAGGGGTTGACCAACCCAAATATTAACTCTAGGTCATAAATTTAATTTAAACTCAGTAAAGCCTCACCGTTTCTACCTCCGTACTTTTTAACATATGGAGTATCGCGGACAAGCTAACTTGGGATGAACGCGCTAATAGGCTCAAACTTTTAGCTTTATTGGCCAGTGCAAGCGATGAATCCGCGATGGGGTTACTGAACATGAAGTGTAAGAGTAGCTACTTTCAAGTATTTTAAGGTCCCATTTTCGATAACTGTAATTGTATTAAAAATTATTTTTTTGATGCGATGAATATTGTTTATTTATACAGTAAGATTTAATGATATGTTGCAAAACAGTACCATCTCATTACTTTTTATTATCATATCGATTTTTAATCAATGTATATTAACTACATTAAATGGATGAATATGAAACAACAGGTGCCACTTTTTGTGCCACTCAGGTTTTCAATCCCACTTAGGACAAAAAATAATTCCGTATAAAAACTTTGAAAAACTTGTTAGTCGCTTTTATTCATTTCACCGCTTCTTTCTTTTCGCCGCTTCTTCCTTTCGAAAGGACACTACTTCACTTATGTACAAACTATTATATGAATATTGTTCAGAAAAATATATTAGAGATCACTTAACTTTTTATCTTTATATATCACTAACATGAATTTTTTCGATAACTTACATCATTATAAAAACTCCACATCAGTGTAATACGTAAATTGTAATACAAACCTCATACTATTATATTGTATTGCATTTCATAACATCTGCTATAAAGAAAACATTTCAAGGAATAGACGTAACGTATACATGGGATATTTTATTTTATTCTTTATATATTGGTCACTGTTCTGATCTGTTTCTTTTAATTTTTACTTTATTCTCTAGAGAGTGGACCCGGCTTAAGCTGAGTATACTGGTGGGACCGTATTATAGAGCGAGCTTATTTTACGAAACTTGTAATATTATATGTATTTTACATGTATTATATATATCGTAATATACGTAATACATGTACAAGTCATTTAACTTTTTCTCCATTTTTAATTCCTTAATTTTGACAGGAATTTTTCGATTTGCAGTTTTGAATAAAACCAAAGATACTGATTTTAAGTTACTCATAAAACGAATGACAAAACTAATCTACCATATTGATATTGCCAACTTTATTTGTACAATATTTGACCAAAAATTGTTCAATTTGCTTTAAAATATTCACATAACACTTTCACAAAATTGCAATACTTACCCGCCATTTTTGTGCCACAATCCGGAATCTAAACAAAAATATGAAATTGTATTATCATGTGAACATAAATGTCAAATTTGAAGACGATCAGTGATGTTGGGTGTAAAAATGAAATAAAGAAACGGAGAAATAAAATTATTACAAGTATTGCAAAATGGAAGCCATAAGTATTTTTTCGGCATTCTTTACATATTTGTTAAAGAGTGTATTCTTCGTAGTTTGTTTGTATTTGTCTAAGAAAAATCCTCATTGTATTCATCTTATAATTATTATATTCGAGAGGCTGGCTTAGAAGTTTTATATTAATTTTAATATAGCTAATTTTCGATAACTATAAATAAATATTTGACCAAGTTATTTATGTTTATAATGTAAACAATAATATGGTAACCAATCTTCTTGCTTAAATTTTGAATTAAGGATAATAATAATATCAGTTGGGATTTTTAAAAAAACAATTAATTGCTCTTGTTTGAACAATTAAGATAAAACAGGAATACTTAAAGAAATTTTAGAGAATGTTTTTTTAAAGAAAAAGGCCTGGGGTACATATTGAACATACTACCCTCCTCACAAATATTATATTATATAAAGTAAGTCAGCAATAAATTTAACGAGATATTTTCAATAAACCAGAGCAGGCATTTTTTTCTTATCATATCTAATTATTAACTTTACAAGTATTATGTAAGTAGTTCACAGTGTGTATACAAACGTCTATTGTAATTTTGAATACCAATAATAGGCATCTACGTTATAAACCCAAGTCCTAAAGCCACATCTTCCTCCGGCCGCGTTGCGTTTAAAAACAGCCCCGCGCGAACGAGCCTCATGCATATTCATGAAGCAACCTTGGAAAGTGGAATTAGAATTAAAATTATTTCGGTCATGTTCTGGTAAGAATTTTGAATGTTAATATTACTTTGAAGACCCAATTTGAGGGAAAGGGTCTTCGATTGAGCCGGCTGGCTTTGTTTATTGAGGTACGGTTGAAATGTTTACAATAATAACGCACATTGGTTTATTTATATTCTCTAAATGACAATGATACAAATTTCTTTGGAGTTGTTCATTTAAAAGCGAAGTTGTGACGTATTTTGATGAAACGTTGGTTACAATTTCCATCTAGGTAAGTTATTTTTCGTATTAATATTTACATACATCCCTATGCGTTCACGTCGTCTTCCAGCAAGTAAGTTGAACAGAAGTTAAAACATAATTTAATCCTCTTTTGCACTAAAATTTTCAGGAAGATTTGATATATTTTTATTTGGATTGAATTTGCGGAATATTCTCTCAGAGTTTTTATCTACTTTACATCCAAATTCTTGTGAATTGTTAATGCTTTACAGTATATGAGTGTGCAAGTATCAATCCGTTGCGAAACATAAGACAGAAACGGGTTAAACACATTTTTATTAAAGAAGGACATTAAAATCCCTAATTTTTAACTTTATTATAATTTTGATAACCTTGGTCTATCGATTGTGTCTATTCCTCTTTATTAAATGAGGGATTTTAACAATTTGTAATATATTTTCATAACATTGAATTTCTGTTATTGAGATAATCGTTGATTCATTCCTTTTCGTGTTCTAATAGAATTGTCACTTTTCATAATTTTGTGGATTTTAAAAAGTATTAGTTTAATATTCACACGATGACGAAATACTTGTTCCTAGGTTATATGGCCCGCTTGTATGTACAGGTGGGGGTAGGTGTACTTTCTGATAGAGTTGTGTGTGTGTGTGTGGTACGGTGAGTTATTGTGTTAAGCTATTTGTGTTGTTTTTGTTACCTGTTTGGTGTTCAAGTTCTTTTTTATTTCATCTTTCAATTTGTTCAGTATTTCTTCAGATATATGTATATATATATATATATATATATATATATATATATATATATATATATATATATATACATATATATATATATATATATATATATATATGCAAAATATTTTATTAACAACTTAGTCCGATCTATTCATAGATTATACGGCAATACCTCAAAGTGATTTGCTCGTTTTTTTTTATTTAAATAAGACTTAGGACTCTTTTCACATGTATTCAGTTCTTATTCTACATGGTACATCTACCATAAAATTTATATTCAAATTAAGTTGTTTATTTCAATATCATTCTTATTACCAGTTTACTTCGGTAAACTCCTTTTATTCATATACTTAATATTTAATCAGAACTTCTTCTTCCAAAATTGACATACATTTTCAGAAAATAGTGCACTCAGCAGTAAATTTTCATTTATGTCGACTGTACCACTTAAAGCCTGCTTACACTGAAAATGTCAAAAATGCAAAATATACATTTTTCACGTTTTTCCCCTGATTGCAATAGATTTATGAATGAAGGGTGGATATTGTAACGGAAAAACAATATTTTATGCCAGAAAGAGAACAAGAGTTATTTAATTTCACAGTTAGGGTATTTCTCTAAATTAATTTCGCAGGTACCTACAGTTGTCGCTGGTCGCTACGCGAGTAATAACAAGGGGTGTTTCGGGTAAACCCACAGTCCGAAGAGAATAATATTGTTTACCGCTATATATGACTATACGTTAATATGAATTGTATAAGTTTTTGAAGTAGTGCTAAATTTTGGTTCGAAGTTTTTAAAACATACAATTTTTGTGAAAGGTTTATGGGTGCATGTGTGTGTGTGATTATGTTAAAAAAAATTATCCGAATTTTCAGAAAAAAAAAATTATTATTTCAAATAGATCGACGTGACGTTGGTTTACGACATTTAGCGCTAAACCTTGTACTTAGAATTACTTCAAACATGATTTATAATTTATAAGTTAATATCTATCAATAATTATTTACATTAAGAGTGTAACTTCGATTTGCTGCAGCAATTAATAAAAATTAGTAGTGATTTGAAGTGAGTTAGCACTGAAGGAAGCACACTCGAATTTCAATGGCTTAAAGCAAGACAAATAGAAATTCCAGTAACTAAACTTAAACTGTAAAGCAAATAGATATTGCTGAGTTACTTGTGAAGGATCAAGCACGTGGTTAATCGGGAATTGCTTCTGCAGGGATTTGTCACTATAATTTTATAAGAGGTCCGACCTGCGTGATTTGGATAATAAGAGAATTTTAAAGGTTTTCTTCAGTTTCAAATATTTATTTTAAAATAAATTGTTTGCCTCGGCAAAGATCTACTTAAAGCTTGCATCCCGCAAAATTTACTGAACAATTTATTGTGATGTAATAATACAAAACGAAGCAGTTCTATCATGGCAATAAGAATATATCAGAGTGATTTTAAAGCCCACTAATAAAAATGTATTATATGTCAATACTTTATTTTCATTGAATGTATGGAAATTTTTTTATATATATATCTATATATATATATATATATATATATGCATGAGTGTATGTGTATTATTTCTTGGTGACAATTGTGAAAGTATCACCAAGAGATGTTATTTGTATAAGAGAATAATAGACAACGGGAAGAAACATATACTATGTGCAAATGAATACTTCATAAATTTGTATAGCATTAGAATGTAGCGTTTCTAAGACAGTTCCTCTCTATGTTGGTTAATCACATTCTTTTTTAACCAAAGCCAAATTATAAATTATTAATTTATGACAAAAACTTTTATTTGAGCTTTATCACTTTTTTATTTAATTTCTAGTATTTTATTAGTCAATAAAGTTTTGTGGAAAAAGTAAAATAACTCAATTTATTGGAATCTTTAATTAAACAAAATAGAATTATATTGTCTTTTCTGTGTGCACTTACGGAACCTCTTGAAACAAAGTACGGTTTCAAATTTACAAAATAAAAAACTTATTCTACTAATTAATTTGTTTAATTGGGTTTACAAACGCAAATATAGTACAAAAATATAGTCTATGAAGGAATTTCAGGCTAAATTTTATTCCAAAAGGAGATTCAGTGAAATCATCTAAAATTAATTTTCATGTATGGCATAACGTGAGTACATCACTAAGCACCCAAGCAGTTTGAAACTAATTTGTGACGCGTTATCGTAACGCTCCTTATATTTATTATTTCCGCTCATTCCCCGAAAACAGAATAATGTAATTAGAACAATTCGCGCGCAGAAACGGCAACTTGAGATATCGCGAGAAATTTTACCCCTTAACATTTTCAAAATTGGCGAGCTCCAGTTTGGTTGTGGTTTTAATTAAACACATCGGGCGGGAGCCTCATTTGGGAAGTTCCATGCACTTTTCGTTAAGTTTGATGTACTTTTCCTAGACCGGTTTATAGTACGACGTAGAGAACAATATTCGAGTTGAACTTGTAATAAAAAAGCGTGCTTATTTATTTTAAAAGTCGAAGTTTTTTATTTTAAAAGTCGAAGTCGACAGCTGTTTAAAGTCGGTGCACAAACGTATGTATATTACGTGGGTCAGCAAAGAAAATATTTATCGTTTGTAAAAATATTTAACGGAACATGATTATTGTTTCCCGACTAGGGCAAAATTATTATGCGTAACTAGTAAAAATATTATTTTGGACGTAGAATTAAATTATAAAGATATGATACATATTAAACGTCATAACTTTGTAATGTCATAACGTGAAAAATAAGTTTCATTTGCCTTTATTTCCTCGTCCATCTCCGAAGACCCCATTTTTTACTGGACGACTTGACAAAGCAGCATAAAATTTGGATCATGGAAAGATATAATGAATTAATATGCTGTGTATAAGCCTTAGATAGGTATCGTTAATTTAACTAACTATTCACATGTAACTGAAACACAGGGGAGAATAAAATGTTTTGGAACCTTAAAAAATCTTGAAAATATTTTGTGTTTGTAAAATAAAAAAATAAACAAACACAGACGTTGCAGTTTTTCACCGCCGATAATTTTAATTAGAAAAATATATGGATTTTTAATTCATGTTTTCTTTTTCAGTCAATAAATGAAAATTACATGAAAATCATTGTCAGATCATAAATTTATTATAGATATGGGCAAAAGTGCAGGAAGGTGGAATTTCCAAGCTCAATTTTTCATAAACTGCATGGATATCTTCTAAATAAATAACGAAATTTCAACTAAGCAAGTTATTGACGTATGGTATACGTAATTCACTGAGTTTAGTAAAAGGAAAATGTACGTTAAATAAATAAGGGATTTTGAAATTTGTTATATAAAATAAACCCTGATAATGATATAAAATAAATCTAATAAATATGTAGATAAATCTAAAAAAAGCTGAAACTAGATAAAGTTTGTGTCTATCTATATATCTCCATCACATTTTAAGAAGGTTTTAATAAATACTTTTTATTTTTTGGGCTTCCTTCCCTCAAACTGAAAATAGAAACCCTTATAAGATAACTTGGCTGTCCTTCCGTCTGTTGGTCAAAGCCCCTTTTCTCAGTAACGGCTTGAGATATTAAATTGAATAGATTAATATCGTATACTGAAGATTACAGCCTTACGTCGCTGTAAAAATTTAAATTTTTTTGTTTTACACAATAATAAGAAAAAGCAGGAGTTCCCAACCAGGGGGGCGCGCCTCCCAAGGGGGAAATAGGGAGATGTCAAGGGGGGCGGAAAGCGTTTGCATTTTAAAAAGAAAAAACAAAAAATATATACAATATTAACAAATAACATTACAATTTAATGTTTAATTTACGTGCATAACATGAATGAAATTAAATATCATATTCTTTATTATTACCACAAACTTGCGAAAAATTAGACGTTTTAAGTAAGTTTGTGTATTTACAAACTTCAGTTACCATTTTTATTTAATTTACTAAATCAAAGGGGGTCATGAAAAAGTAAAGAGGGGCATGAAAATATAATTCATAGTCCGGGGAGCCTCAACAAAAAAAAGGTTGGGAAACCCTGCTTTAAAGGTATTTTTTCTTCATTTTAACGACAGTCTCATTCTTTGCTATTCAAAACCTACGATGTACTTCTGGCCGACCTAAAATCTTATCAGTTTGCATAATGGGAGGGCTTATAGCACAGGAAAAATACAAAACATAATAATTTCTAATTCTATTTGGCATCACAATTTTTTTTATGAACGCACCTTTGAAAGATGTACTTATTAGGCAATATATTTACGTTTTTCAAAATTGAAATTTAATTGTTTTAATATAAATACAACATACCATTAAATATTTTCAAATGCTTGCTTATAAAACTAAAAATATTATTTATATTTACACACAATTTATGATTATGTATCCATGAATTTGTTACACTTAAGTAGGATTTTAAAAAAGGAATTTACGTAATTTAAAAATTGTGTATACATATATATATTTTTTTTTTGAAGGTCATGATTTTTGGTTTCAACCAGTTAATCGTTTCTCGTTTGAAGAAAACGGCTTGGGTGAACATCCGGACCAAATATTCAACATGGATGAGACTGGCATCCAAATAAATAATAAACCTGGTAAAGTTATAGCCAGCAAAGCAGCTAAAGATGTTTATACTTTGACTAGTTGCGAAAAGGGAGAGAATGTGATAATCATAGCTTGCTGCATCTTAAGTTTCAAAATAAGATCTTAAGTTTATTCTATTTTTGTAATAATATTATAATGGGGCATTTTGTAACAGCTGTGAGGCATATTATCAACACATAGTGCTACAAAACGCCCCACCGAAAGTCTGAAAAAAATATTTTTTGTAACTAGTGTAATAAGAAATGTAACCAAATTCAAGTGCCATTTTGTAGTTTAAGTACCATTTGTTGCATGTATGATAAATATATGACTGATAAAAGTTCAGAGGGCATTTTATTGAGAATCCCGTAAAAGTGGGGCGTATTGTAACGTTTTACCCTATGGATTGAAATTAGATGTAATAAAAAATTTCGTCGAAACAATAATTCACTTTTGTTTGCTTGTAAATACAAAATTGAAAGTAACAATGTACCTAATTCGAAAAAAATCGTTTAATTACATTAGCCTTAGTTTCTAGCTTTCTTTTGATTTGGCAATTAATGACGTTCGACCATATTTTTCCTTTAGAATATTCTATTGTTTCCTAAGATAATTGGGATGTTATGAAGACATATTATAAATTTGATTGAAAAATTTCATCATTATCTAATATATTCCAGATATTCTGTAGTTATAAAAGAAGTTTGCTCAAGTTTGAGAAAATTAAAATTTTTTGTAGTATATAAGTATATGCTATATAATTTTATTCCAAATAATTAATTTCTTTATTTGATCATAAATATACCTTGTTCACATTTTATTACGTAATTATTATTTACGTTATATTTTCTTTTGGAACTATTTGTTCTGAACTTTATTCGAGCAGAGAGTCTGTATGGCCGTATGTTATTTGTAGATTCTTGTATATCATATAGTTGTTTAACATAAAATACTTCAATAAATCCACAGAAAACTAGTCATAACATACTATCTTTAATTAGTGGTAATGTATTCGGATGTTTTATTTTAATGCAGCTGTAATCGGTCAAAAGTTTTTTTCTGTTAAACCGTTATTGCTGATTACCTCCACTTTTGAAAAAATATATCCATATAGACGCAATAAGCTATATGATAGTGAATATTTTCAGTCAATCACGTTTGCCATTTTTGTGTCAAATCCTATAAAACAGACAAAAACTCACCGCTTTATCACCGAATTTTTATTATCAGGGGAATTGGGATATGAACAAAAATGAAAAAAAATCAGAGATTTTTCTAAACTGACGTTTTAGTTTAAATTTGGTAAATAAATATTTAACTACTTATTTATTTTCCCCGACAAAATAGAAGGAGAGACATTGGTACAATCATGTCTCCTTGAGAAAAATTATCTAATTGATTATTTTCTTAGAATACCGTAATATATTTGGCACATGTGATCAATTAATTTTTATCATCATCATCATATATATTAATACGCTAAGGTTAAGATTTTACACTCCCTTTTTAGAAAAAAACTCACAACTAATCCACATAAATTATATATCATTTTATAGATAATGGCTTGCTCTACCGGCATCCACAACTAAAAAATTTATTATTGCTATTGTTTTTGCAAATTAATTAATTATTAAAATTATATACACAAAACAGCAATGCTGCCATCTAACGGCTCAACGTCGACATGATTGACGGTCAGTAAAATTTTTGTTTAATTTCAAATCCACTCACGTATAAATAAAGTGGGGCTTTAGCTCAATGCTTTTGATACTTGCGCCTCTATATGTCAATTTTAGTAAACTATTTGTTTGATCTGAGCTTCATAATGGAATAAATAATGCGAAGACTTCGCACGGGTCACGCTAGTTATATCTTAATCTTATCTAATTTATATGTATATATATATATATATATATATATATATATACATATATATATATATATATATATATATAAATTATATATAATATATATATATTTATATATATATATATATATATATACGAGTAATGACAAGATGCTTATATTTTTAACTTAAAATTTTTTTACAAATTTATTTTCGGAAATTTTTGTAATGAAAAAAATTTCCGAAAATAAATTTGTCCAACGTTTCTTAGGAAATTCAAGCGAAAATTTCATATTCGGTTATATTAATATTTTTTTATTTCTAAACAAGCCTCATCATTCTTTAAGTGCTCTCATCTTCAAATTTATTGAGTAATATTGCTATCCTTCTCCATAGCGTTGTAATAATATAAGGTATAAGTGGTAAATACGTCAGACTTGCGGAAACAATGTATTAAACAAGGGAGATATGGAAAAAGGTTTAATCACATGAGCTCGTTAATTTGATTTATGTACTATTTAAACCTCTGTTGGTCCCATCATATATAGCTTCTCATCTTGTAGTCACGTTGTTTTGGGCTTTGATTGGACGAGGGCTGTGGATGATTCATAGTATTAGGAATGGAGGAAAAATTGTTTCTTTTTATTAAGATACAAGGTTTATACAAGTTATGGAAATATAGGCTATTAAGCACGTTCTACTTTTCAGGCACAGACAGAATTGCCACTACGAGAGTTCCGTGCACATTCAGGCATTTACAAACGTTGAGGGTCTTTCAAATAAGCTATTTAAATATTTATTTTTCATGAAGTGAATATATTGCTAACCATGTTTTAATACCTGTGAAAGATGCTTTCACAGTTATTAAAACATGGTGCATAATTCAAAATTATAAGATCTGTTAAAAGCCCTAAAATCTTCTACGACCCTTGGGTAAGCTTCTAAAACTATATATTTGCCATAATTTCGGATTGAGTAATTTTGGAAATAAGGGGAGGAACATATTTTTTTACACACTTTTCATACATCTCTGAAGATGCGCTACATATAATAATGAAAAAAAAATTAAGGCTATTATTATTATGTATAAGTGTTATCTTTTGAGACATGTGTGAGTTAATATGTGTTATTACTGTGCCAAATTTCTGTATTAAATGGTTTCTGAGAAAAACAGCTTTAACAGACAACAGATAAAAACTATCCGTTTTACAAATATGGTACAATTGTCTCTAATTTTTATTATCAGGGGTAATTTAGTTGACACGTTTCGTTTGTCCTTTTGGAATACAGAATTCTAAAAATATAATAATGACTAAAATATCAGTCAGCGATTAGAACTCAAAACTTGGCATTGCTAGTTGTTGACTTAATAGACTGATAATTACAACAAATCGAGGCATGAAGAATGTGCATCTTTATTTTTTCGCTTTTCCAAGAGGATGGTAACCCACTGTGCAACACTGGACTAAAATTAAAACATATTGGATTCCAGTTCTAGAATAATTTATTTTCTAGCCTAAATTAATTATCTATTCCATAACATTTTTGAACTTAACTGCTGTTGCCGAGAAGTAGCATGTTTTGTGTTCGAATTTTTTTTAAAAATGTTTTCTCAAAGTTTCACTGGAAGAAAGTTTTTGATGACTTGACTGTTCTATTTTGTCCACGTGTTTAATTCGTTTAATTATGATATTAATTATTGCATAATTTATTGATTTATCAATATTTATATTTTTTAAGCATATTCATTTATTTGTATTTAATAACTATTTACAATTTATATAGTTAATGTGTGTTTGATCATAAATAATTGCTCGTATGGCAGTGAAACTATTACATCTATTTTCCTTTATAACATTATGAAACTAAGATCGTAATAAAAGAAGAAATATCTAATGTCAGGGGACAGGTTCATATAGTTTTACTATTCGTGGCCATTTTTTATACAGATAGACACAATTTATTTCCTAAATGTTGTCTTTTTTATTTCTCAATAACCACACACTCTTATTTGACACGTATATTTCGAGAGTATAATATCAAAGAGGGTTCTTAAAACTTGAATTCTAATTTTAGAAACCTTGAATAGCCAAGAAACCTCGAATGCGTAAAATTATTGCATTTTTTTCAGATTGACATTAAAAAAAACACCAATTTAGGAATTTTAATTTATTATTTTGACGCATAATATTTCCTGTGTGATGTATGAGTTTTCCATTCCAAATAAGAAAATGTTTTACATTATTTAATTAACGTATCTGAAAAGTAAGTTATGAAGAATTATCCACGTAAAAGTAAAACAATTAATATCGAGTTAAAGAAATTAAAACAAATAAAAATATTAATAGGATATTTATTAGTTTTAAACTATTTAAACAAAGTATATATCATAAAAAGCGTTGTTTTGCTGATAATAGTACATAATAAGAGACAATGAAAAAATATACTTTATAAAGTCTTTATAATTATATATCGTTATACTGGTCTTCAACTCGATCCTCTAATTTGTCTTATATATATTTAAAGTATTTTCAAGAAGACATTTATACGCAGTATTTAAATAAACAATATTGCCATAACAGGAGTAAACTTTCACCATGTACTCATAAATTAAAAAGAATATATTATTCCATATTTAAAAATTATTTAAATAACGCGTGGTAAAAAGAGCAGTAAATGTGGATATTTGTGCAACGATTTAATTTATATTGGCAGAAAAAGAAAGTAATTCAATATTAATTTCAAATTTAATCATCTAAAAAAGGCTGAAATTCAAATATTCATCAAGCGTATATCAGCAGCTCTTCTGTTCTCAGGGTTCCGTAGGAAAAAGGAAAAACGATACGAGTGAGATCACTCACAACGGTTTTTCTCCGAAACCACTTAATGTAAAATTTTGAAATTTACATAATATTTTTAAGCATGAAAATCATCACAAAGACGTGGTAGAAAAAGCAATATTTGTAAAGTGTTCAATATAAATATGTACTCTATTTACTCTTAAACCTTTACAAGTGTAAGTTCTGTTGTATTGTGAAACTGCTAGTCGTATTTAACAGGAATTATTTCAAAATATCTGCATTAGATTTTCAATAGCATCACGTAACACACCAACCATAGACAACTTCCTTATTTTTTATTAATTATGATTATTTTATGCACATAATTAAGACGATGTCTAATATTGTTTAAACGTCACCCTCACGACACTTTTCGTAGAGGGAAAACACGTTGCGGTATAAGTCACGGAAATTATAATAATTGTTCTAAGACAAAACATTAAGACGGTTCTATACCTAAATATTAACAAAGAATTACCTTTTGAAAATTATTAATTAAAATAAAGAAAAATCACAATTGAGATTATTAATTATCGTACATTAATTATAAAAACAAGGCATTTGAAGTATTTATATTCCGGTAAGCTTATACATTTCGTAGCTATATATCAAAATGTGATCGGTAGTGCTAGAAATTGAAGCTCCACATTCTAAACCTAGTAAAATAATTTATAATTTTTTTAATTTATAATATTAGAGTCTTTATAGTAAGGCTCTTACTCTAAATTCAGTTAATCGTAGCCATTAAATAATTCTATTTTAAAATATCATAATGTAGCAACACTTTGAACCAATTTGTATTATAATATTTAACGAACCACATCCAAGTAAGAACTCTTTAAGTCAGTAAGTTAAATGGTGGTAGAGGCCATAATTTAGTGTTAGATAGGCTCAAATCTCTGATGCAAAGTATTTGGGATGCAGAACCATTCATTTAAATATTACATGGATCTAGTTCATCTATGCCGAAAATATAAAGTATTGTTTTAGTTCATAATATTTAGAAGTTCAGATATTAATTAAGAAATAGAGTTAAAAAGATTATTCCTTACGATAAATATTTTAAGCTGAAAGCGTCTTATGTTAATTTCTTAGTACCACTTGAAGTAAACTTAGCGAATGATCCAAATTTGCACAGATAAATTAATATTTATGTATGTTTTAACATTCATGCCACGTTGAAAAATTATGAAGTCAATATATGACCGTACCAGTTAAAATAAAATAATAAATTTAATCATTTTAAATAACAGAAAAGCCTGGATGAAGATGATTTGATGGAGACTAGGGAAAAAATTATGTATGAAACAGTTGGATTTCAGTTAATTTGCTTCCTATGTTGTCCATACTCTTTTTTGAAGTGTTAATACGACGATATTGAGATTACAAATGAATTCATGGTAAATTTTCAATTCTGTTTGACCACAATATTTAAATTTTTATTGATAAAATGGGTACTATCACATATTGCGATGTTTATTACAATTAGGTTTAATATTGGGACATATAAACTTTTTGTAGACACATCAAAAATAGTGAAAGACTTTATGACGCGCATGTCAGGAAATTATTTCCGTTTGGTTAAAGATCATTTCTAAAGGATTATACCACCTTTACTAAAAACATTCGTTAGTTGCAAAAATCTAAAAATCTAACATTTCCATCAAATTAATCAATGGAATTGAAATGGTTTATTAACAAAAAGCTTTTGAATTATTTTTGTAAAAGGTTCAGGTTTATTTAGAAATAATTATTCGAATGCAACTATCACATTTATAAGACCTACTACGTTTAATTCATGATTTTTATGGATGAAATAATATTAAATTATATTGAAAAAATTTAAACTCATAATAGTAACAAACACCTTCGAATGGCTTACTTAGTATTCCAGTACAACACGTCAAAAGTTATAAAATTAATGTGACTCGTGTTAATTCGTAGCAAGAAATTTATCATTGGCAAATTAAGTTTGTAGGCGTTTTATTTGATATCTAAAACAATATTCTGAAAATTTTCTATATTTATTTAAAAAGTTTTGCCAATACTTATGGAATAGGCGTGAATTTTATGAAAGTTCACACCTACTCCTCAAATAGATGCAGTGAGTACCAAGCTTTCTTAACGATGTTCTGCAGGTGACGTGAATAGTAATGGAATTTGATGCAAAGATATAATTTATATTTAAATTAGAAATATTTTAGGTGTCTAATGTTAATTAAAATGGTGACAGAGAAAATTATAGGCAAAATGTGGAAAACTAATTATTTCAGCTTCATATTTTAAACACACTCAACTTTGATCGAATTTTAAAAAGAAGAAAAACGAATATTATTCGGCAGAATTTTTTTTCATTATAAGTAATTAAGATCGTCTATTGCATATGTCAATTAGTAAAGTAATCTTGATATACCAAGCTTTCCTCGAATTTAAGCTTTCATTTTTCGATACACTTTGTTCATTATCCCTCACTTATTTACTTTCCTTATATCTATCGTGCATTATATTCTACCATAAAATATATACCTTGGAATAAAATTCTTATATAGAAATCCATTATAAGACGTTATAAGCATTTCAAAGTTAATTCTACATATTCTTTACATTATGTACAAAATCTTATTATTTGAATAATTATTGAAAACCTATTTATGAAATACGAGTTCTATGATTTCAAATAGCTGAAATGAGAATATTGTGCTTGATGTGCAATTTAATGACAAGAAAAAGTTAATTTACCATATTTTTTAAACAATATTAGACATGTCATTTGCTAGGTTATAAACATTCATTAATTCAGTCAATACTATACTAAACTCTAATACATATAAGTTCTTAACAAGATGTTAAGAACTGATCTCAGTGTAGGTCAGGTCTTAAGCACTCTTTTTTTCAAGTTGCACATTAATATAACTTTTAAGTATTCCTAAATAAATATATTTTTCAGTGTTCAGGGTAAAGACACCACCAAATTACGTTGCTGAAATTTATTATTTCTTTACAGGAAATCTTATATTTTCGTAATTGGAGCAGAAGTAATTCATGCAGCAAACATAAAGCATGCATAGAGTCTTACAGGAAAGTGGTCGCCGCGAGCAAGAAGTAGCGCAGAAGTAATACAATGAACGTTATAAAGGCTGCAAGTGAGATTGCAAGAATTAAAGGTAAATGCTGCCTCCCTTTTTGTAATCTAGCTTAATTTTGAATGTTAGTTGATAAGAGTATCATAAGAAGGTTTTTCAGATGTTCGCGATTTGTTCCATTATGTCTTGAAGAAGCAAATAAAAAGTAGCAATAAAATATTAATGAATCTGCGTTAAAGGTATAATTAATTTTCTAATATAAATATTTGCACAATAAAAAAAAACAGTTGTTTATCGGAGCCAGTATATAATAGGATTCTGTCCTTGTCAATATCTCTTCAAACTGTTGGTGCTCCTTTACTGAAATAATTTTAATTGATAATTACAGTCGATAGCGGCTATGTAGAATTTTTTGGGAGGTACGCTGCATATCGTTTCGTATCATGGCATTTTACAAACGTACTTATAATGATAAACCTCAAACACGTGTGGAACTTGTAGTACGAGGGTTCAGTACACATTTCATTTGGTTTATGCTATTATAGGAGTCCTCCTAATACATAGGATACATAGGAGTCCTTCTGATAACCTGGTAATTTTGGGTAATAATGATTTTTCCACAAGAGTTGTACATAATTGTATGCAATCGATTCATAGTTACTGTTTAAAAATATTTCGCTCTAATTCGTTGTTGGGCTCTTATAAAACATGCGAGATGTGCGCTGTATTTTAATATTATTAAACGTTATTAACTTAAGTTTTATTGTCAAGTTTTAGCTCATAGAGAAATATCTGTTTGGATAGTTACTTTTCAAAATTAAATACTATTATAGTTTATGTGTCTAAAATTCTCAAAGCTAAGGAAAGCGCTTTTTCATAGAAAACATTTAATAAGAAATTGTCATCTGGAACTGTATAAATTTTATATCTGGAACTAGATGAATAAATAAACCATAATGAGAAATACGGCTTGAATAATATGTTAATGTACATACGACGTGTACCTATGCGAACTTACCCGGTACGCTGCCGTGAGTCTAAATAACTTTATTACATAACACTGAAATATTTAATTATTATATATTTAATCATTATTATATAAAATAATTATTATATATTTAATCATTATTATATAATAACACCAAAAAACACCTCATTTTAGTTTAGGGAAGCTAATAAAACCAAATGTGTCGACGATCGCGAGCCATTTGGCCATATATTGGAATTATTCCAATTCTCACCCTATTTAAAAGTAAATATAAATTTGCATATATTTGATTATAAAAAGACTTCCTGTTGATTCTTAAGTGTTGTAACAGCACGAAATAAAGTAATTTTGCTTTGACTCACTTGAATGGATAATCTCACAGGACTTTTTTGTAAGCGAGCATAAAATATTTGTTATATTAGTCCACAGGACAGGAAAACCAGGAGATATAAAAATATTTTTCTGGCCGTGCAGAAATGTCCGCATGAATTGAATATATCAATTAAAATAATGTTATCTATTGATTGTAATTTTAAGATAAAAGTTGTACCCACTATTTTAAAAAGTAAAAATAGTATTAAAATTTTATATAAATTTATAATTTAACAATATTTTTAATATTTTATCATCATCAAACTTTCTTTATTGATAAACTCTACACCTCATTCGATGTTGATATGAAGTGCCAGTAAGTTTTAATTGACGTTGCGTAAATTCATCAGCAACGAGCTATACAGTTTCAGTTGGAGTTGAGAGAGAAAAAATGGCAAGAATGTTCGGAGAAAAGCTGCGAGTTCACAAAAAATCAGGCTCGGTGTGTACATCGTGTGCCACCAGCGATTTTGTCGGCAACTGTTTGCTCTCTTCTAGTGCCAAATTGGAAAAAATATCCCCCCTTTTAAGCCCCAATTTTCAGTCTTATTCTATCCTAACAGAAATATGTCATTGAGAAGTTCAAACGATAGTAAATTTTATAATGTACCTTCTCCCCAACGGGATATGAATTATTTTGATGAGGAAATTATGTCCATCTATAATTGCGTTGTCAATACGTAAGACAGCAATTTTATTAATTGAAATAATATCTAATTTAACTCTCGATCAATCATAATACTTTAAAGTTACCCATTGAATTAAAACATAATAAATCTGATACGTCATCTTAATTCCTTAATGTCTAAAATTTGTCGATATGGCTAAAATACGAGCATAATTTTATACAACTTTTTCAGAATTTTCATAATTTTATAGAATTGAATATTTTGGGAGACATTATAATTTTTCATTTTCATTGTTATAAATCCATTCAAGTAAATTGGTTAGAATTTGACAATGAAAATGAACATCATGAAATTTCTCAATAAGGAACACACAGGTCCCTTGATGGAGTTTGAGTGATATATATGTAATTATAATCTGGTCACAATGACTGAGACATAATATGGTGACGAGAATTTTTCACCGATAAGGGTAAATTCGCATAGTTTGGACTCGTATATATACAAGTTTATACAAAGTTAAGATACAGCTAGGGTGTTATAGGTTGATACATAAATATGGGTACAAACAAATACATGAAATAAAAGCGGCCATGTGCGAGTAGGACTTGCAAACAAATGATTCCATACTGCCGCACAATTTTAACAGAGATTCTTGAGTAAATAACAAAGTAGATGTCATGGTGATACATGATTCATAAACATTTGTCAAATAGTTGGGTAATTATATCTGCCATACATAACTTTAGGACAAGATACCCTTAAAGTATTTTAAGTTATTTGTCAGTCAATACAGAAATCTAATATTTCTTCTTGTTTATTTATTTATGACTTAAAACTAACTAGCTTTTCCGTCAATAATACTGTGGAACTCTCGACCACGCGACCTCCATCCGCGCCGGCACCGACCCCGCATCGGGCAGCGAGCGCCGCTTAGCAATCGCCGCGCTGCGTAGCGTATTTAAGTTATAAACTTAGTTACCTATATTTTACTAAAGCGTATAAATTTAATTCCTGTGTGTGACGTTGGAAAAAAATGTGGAAAATACATATAATTAAATTTTCTTGTATGGCAAATGTCCTCCTTTAGGATCTGACTTATTGACTTTTCATTGTGATAGAAGCTATAGTAACACGTATTCTGTGAAAATTTCAAGCGTTTACCTATTAAGGATCAAAAGATATAGCCCTGTGACAGACATACGGAAGAACAAACGGGTGATGGAGGTTTAGTAATAGGGTCGGGTTGATACCCTTTGGGTACGTAACCCTAATGACGAAATATTAATACGTAAGTAGGTATGTAAGTAAGTATATACAAAGGTATATCACAACTAAAATATTAGTAGGCAGATACATAGTACGTAAAATACATACAGACTAGAAGCATGAACGACGGCAAAGCCAAAAGAAGGGATGTGATTCATATCCCAGTATCTATGAAGGTGTTTATCATATTATTCATATAGGTATGTAGGTAGATAAGTATTAAAATATTTAGGTTAATTAAAATTTAAATTTTTTACTCAAAAATTTATACGGCTGTACCTGTAATAAAAAATTTGGTGTCTATATAACCAAAACTTCCAAATAACCACCGAACAGAAAGGTATTGCAAATTATAAAATAAAAAAAAATTATATGAAATAGCGAATATAAATTAATTTTCAAAATTCTGCTGCTGCTAGATTTTTTTCGAGTCGGTGCCAAGTGAATTGTAATATTATCTGCATGCGTGCGTGCGTGCGTGTGTGCGTGCGTGATTGCGTGCGTGCGTGCATGCGAGATTGAGTACGTGTGTGCATGTACGTGAAAGTGAAGGGAAGCTTCAACTTAGTACCATTTCCTAAAATCTTTAGCAGTTTCCAGTGTGCTTCTTGTTCAGTGGTTTTTGAAAGTCGGTTCATTTGTGTACAATAAAGGTTTACTGAAGGATCTGTCGATTTGACTGAGGGAAAAGAGTATTATAATTTAAGAACGGCGTCGGTCTCATGATTGAAATGAAATACGCTCTGAAATATCTAGTTTACAATAGTTTAAAAATATTACAAACATGCAATTAAAATATGCTAAACATGAAGTGAATATAAAAATTGTGTCATGTAAAGGTCATTGTACGCTTATTAAAGAATTTATTAAAATACAATAGATTTATGAAAGATAAATTCTGTTCCCATGGCATATAGAATAAAAGTTCCACGTATTGGAATATTTCTTTTGCAATATATTTAGATGCTACCCGAGCATTAAAATCAACAAGCAATAGAATAGCGACCTCGGTGATGGACTAAACCTAGTATTGTTTTTCAATACATTTTATTCACTCTCCACTTTTGTACAAATTGCACTCGGGTAATTACAATCACTTTTAATACGGAAAGACTATTGAGTTGGTTAACTAAATTTTATTTCAAGTTTTGATATGCTATCCTGGCGTATTGCAATGCATATAACTACGAAAATGTTACACTTTTACATAGTTACAGTCTTTGGCAAAGTCTTTCGTTGATATTGAATCGTGCTTGTCAGTAGACACACAGGGTAAACACAAGTCTTTTATTTGCTCGTTGCTTAGTTAAATTTAGACGAAGTTTTAACTTAACCAGCCAAAATTGTACGATATTTTAAGTTATTTATTTATCAGTTACTCAGTCACATATATGATATTTTTTAATATATGTAGTGACGGTGAGTCTTGAAAGTTCTTAAATCTAAATTGCTCAGATGACCTTGTTAATAAGATTTCATCATCTTTTTTATTTATACATTCATTTCTTACCTGAAAACCTCACGCCCAACTTATATATCTATCTAAAGCGATAGGCATATGGAAGGACATATAAATAATAGGTTACAAAAGAACAAAGAATAAGACAATGAGTACTAACAATAACGAATAAGATAGAATCCTATACCAAATCAACTAAATGTCATAAAGTGATCGGTAATGAACCTACCAACTCTTTAACTCCATTCTTGAAGCGGTCAACGGAGCAGAAAAACATATCTAGATTTATAACTATGCATCAAGTAACTTTCATTACTGTGAGCACACGAAAGAAAAGTGAACACTGTAGGATACTTGTGCAAGTGAAATAAATATGCACGTAAGTGGGAGTAGACGTAAGCTAGAATTTTCAGGAATAAATAAAGCGATAATAATCTTAACAACACTAGAAACAAATAACACCATAAATTTTTATTGTAACATCAAAATAATCAATTTTATTTCTTAAAAAAACACTTCCATAATTTATATTATATTGGTTGTGGATTGCATTAAAAACATATATATACCCATGTATCGTTACGTAACTAATAAAATATGCCACTAGAATAATTACGGCCACTATTTTTATTTTCACAAAAATTTATTGCCAAATTCCTGTAATTTGTTAGCAAGAGAAAAATAATAATAACTACTTTAGTAATGACGTATTTATAGAAACGCACTAGCAATTTATGACCTTTGAAAATAATCAATTGGGTTAGTATATTTTTCAAAATGAAAAAAATGTTTTTAACCGAGGGTGGTTATTACGTAAATTGGTGTATTGTATTACCGCAATTTACGTTATGTTGAATGAAAGAACAAAAACACCAACTCAAAACCATCCATTCTTTCAAATATTTTAACCAAATAGATCATACTAGAGATGGTTTTAAATATTAAAATTAGTCCGCAGATCCTGCCCATTTGTATTTAGAGATGTGATAAAGTTATTTTGAAAGAAATCTACTTTAAAATCATACATGATTCGAAGAAAAATATTTATTTAAAATTACGTGTCGTAAATATTCCATTATTTCACTTAAGTGCTGACTTTTAAATGTTTTTATTTTGCAGCTCATTTTCTCGTTATCGCAGAATAATATTAATAACACATATGCTGATCAAGAAATTATGTAATATTATGAGAAAAGATTTTTTAAAAATGGTTAATTTTTTATGTCATACGAATAAAACAAACAAACAGGCGTGTAGAATAGATGAGTGTTACAATTATAAATTTAAATGGTTTCTAACTATATATCGTAAACACATCATAAAGATCTCTTCATTGAACTTCATTGCGAAATTCATTTTTCTCTATGCGAAATTCATTTTTCTGTTTGGAAGGCAAATCCAATTATTTCCGAATAGGTATTTACGTAGAACCTTTCACCTCCTTTGACCAACATGATTGATTTTCAATGAAGACCTCCAGAGAAAGACAAAACAAAATCTGATAAACATTGGAATTAGAAGGAGGAAATAGGTATGATTGGAACATATTCTAAGACCCATTGTTATCGATATTCCCAAGCAGGTATTGAACAGGAACCCGCAAGGAAGCCGCTGAAGAGGATGCTCCAAAATCGCGTAAAATGAAGTTCCGTAAAAATACTATTTTCTGAAACGGAATGATGCAACCTTATAAAACTGTAAATGGTGCTTAGTTTCTGAAAAAATATTGTATCCACTACCGAGTGCCATGGTTATGTCTCGATGTTGTTATATGATATCATATTTGAGCATAATTAAAAATATTATTTTCAATGACAAACCACCACAATTTTCCGTCAAGCGAAAAAGCAGCCACCTGTCTCTGAAGTGTCAATCCTCTCCTTTAATAACTACCCCCGTATCTGACAGTTTTATAAATAATTATTCAGAACATATAGTCAATGAAAAATGCCCCTTATTCAGATAATGCTATTATACACCTGCCATTAATAAATAAGAAAGCCAACAATGGAATAAGTAACGTAATTTGTAGAAAGATAATACTTTCGCGAGTTGTACCAATGTTGATTATATTCATGTGGATTACAAAGAGCGGCTACCTGAAAGTTTCCAAATAATTTTGCTCATGATAGACCAGCGGATCAAGATGACTAGTCAATGATTTAAAAAGGCGATGTAGAAAAAATGTCCATTCCTGTAACGTTTTAATTTGACGCAACTTACCAATTCGAATAAAACTTATGTCAGTAGGTTTTTAACGGGTAACCAAAAAAATATTGAAATATCTGCATGTGAAGAATTTATATGTTTGAAAAGTGTTGAGGTTATGTTTAATAAATCTTTCTGATTATATCAAAATATAAAGAATATAATATTAGTATTACAAAAATGTATTGCTTTTACATCGTTTTGTTTATGATGGCTGTCATAATAATTGTTTTTTAATAATTTCTCATGTTTTCTTAAACGAGTATACAGAGAGAAAAATATTTTATGATTAAAATATTTATCAGTACATTCAAAAATTAACATGAAATTTCTTTAATATGAGTTTAGAAAGAGAAATTCTTCAATAATGTGGTACTACGACTTGAGATATATACCTACCCACTTCTTGAGATTTATTCCTACCCCTTCCGATATATAAAAATGTAATTTTTTTTAAATTTTTACTTCAGAGACACATAGCGGTACGGAAAAAATCTAAAAGCTCCTAGTCGAACATAAGTAATTTTATAATTCTAGTATGGCTATTATTGTATAGGTCTATTTGTTACAATGCAGGTGGTCTTAGAGCAGATAAAATACGTTTTATATAAATTACAACTGTAATTTAAATAAAACGGGCTGCACTTAGCATAAAACGTATTTCATCTTCGGCGATAAGGTAGCTAAATTTTTCTATGTAAAATATCCCGCGTTTTATGCTGAATATTAATAAAAACTAGCATTACGTCACTCATTTCTCAATTTTATTGGAATCTGATATGAAAATACGGATTTATTAATCATATTATACTTAAAACTTAAGAGAGTATCATAGAAATATTTCTCTCGTTGGGATGAAAAAAATGAAATGTAAACTTCTGTCTCCATATAAATTTAAACACACCCATCATTTTTTACAACAGTAATCGAGTGAAAAATACACCAATAAAATTTATTAAAAATGATGGGGGGCAAGTTATTTTATGTAATTATCTACTAAAAATTTAAATTATGATAATACATACCATGTCCAATACTAATTATTTCTTGTTTTATTTTTTTGTACGAGTTGTTTAGTTTTTTTTTATAACATTACAAATATCCGAATCATTACATTAAATGCAAGTTTACATTTTTAATGAGTCTTGTTAATTTAATAAGTTTGTAATGTGTAAAATATAGTAAATGTGGATAATTCATGCACTTTCAATGGAATCATTTATGTAATACGCATAAATTATATCTTTATCTTTATCTTTGATTATATAATACGCATAAATTACATTCGGCAATTTTATTTAAAAAGAGAAAATTTATTTTTACTAAACAACAATTAAAGGCATTTGTCTCCGTTGTCGAGACTTTGTATTTTCCATGACGAGGTCCGCTTACAGAAATTCGTCCTTTCATTGTCCTTATTTAATGAGAACAATATTAGGAAATGGACGTGACCGAAATATTCTTTATGTCTTTAATAAGTGGGAATTTTATACAAAAATTTGTTATTTGTGAAAGTGACATTATCTTTCGTTCCTTTCTTTTTTATAACGATTTTTATATTTTATTTCTTTTATTATTTATTTTACAAATTATTTTCTCATGTCAGTGTCATATTAGGCTCTTAAAGTAAAATAATTAGGGCCACAAAATATCTCTTTCGTAATTCTGGGTGGTATATCTTCAGAGCTAAAAATAAGTTACTTTATTTTCGAAACTACCCAATTTAAAATTACGAAAAAAAAGTTTTAGAAGCCTACGTGATGGTAATAAGAAAATTATAGCAATTATATTAGATTTTATCATTTTTCTAATACGCACAACGTTTTTATGTCAGTGAAGGATATAATAGGCAACATATTTACGTTGTAAAAATATAAATTTTCACATAATTTCTCATAATAAAAAGTTTGATAGAGAAAAAATGCAATACATTCTTAAATGTTTAAAAGTACCTAAATATGTACGGAATCTTAGCCGTTTTTGACAGTTCTTTTTATCATTGGCTTGAAGACTTTCTTCAAGTAATAATGTTTGCAGCTTTAAAGTACCTCTCAACAGGGATGATGTAATCTTATTAGCTGACATGAACTTTAACTTGAATGAAAAATATTTGTTCTTCGATTCATAAGTATACTTGTTTAGTCATTGCAATGCGAGCGGGCAAAAGTAACGTTATTTAAAATCCAGCCAGTATTTCAGCGAATATATCATTTAAATTAATCTAGTGGTTTTTATGTAAATAAACAGATAAATTGAAAAACAATAGATATAAATTATCTTAAGAAATACTCGATAGTAAAGTAGTCCCGATTTTCATTGGAACCCCAAGCATTATGTTTGGGGTTGGCCTAATAAAAACTTTGCTGCTTTTGTAATACGTATGTAAGAATTGATTTGATAGTAGATTTTACAATTGTCATTTATCTATTACTGGTAATAGTTATACACGGTTGCCTTGTAATAAACTCACTATTCTGGTTTTAAAGACAGTTGTAGGGTATTTCAAATGATGGTGAAAATATAGTCTCATAATATGTAGAATGACCTGTTAACCACTTCCTGTTGTCAACAGTATTAAATTGTCTCTTTAAATATTCTGGATTAAACAAACCACTTTCAATTTTAAGATTCCCAGGAAGCGGTGATGGTTATAAGTGAGTGGAATCATGTTAATTTCAAAATCGGCTTTCCTTGTGGCGAAATCTACTATATTTTAAGTAGACAAAGTGCCTGACGTTCTATTGGAGGGATAGACAAAGCTGTTGAAGTGCAATCCATTGTTACTAAAAACTTTGGTTTAAATTGTATACCATTTATGAATAAGGGTGGTTATTTTACTTAGTCTTAGTAGTACACTTAAGGTACTATGTGACTTGGAAATATATATTAGCAAAGTACTTATACTTATACATTTTTTCTTGTGACTTTTCTGAAGTTATTCTGAGAGGCCGTTATCTGAGAGTACTATCTTAATTATTACATTCTTCGTGTAGTAATGGAGAAATGGCTAGATTAATCCTGGAGCATATTTGAGAGCCGTGTTTGGCGAAATCCTAATTTTCCTCACAGCGTTTGTTTGGCAAACAGTAAAACTGTAATATTTCATGATTTTATTTAGCTAAGTTTGATGCTGTCGCCGTTTTTTAGTTCATTCTCAGTGCTATCAGAAATTTGGAACTTTCTGTTTATAAACATGCCATTGCCCCAAATGGTTTACTCTTTTGCAGGTACCAATAAAGTTTGAAATAATTCAATAAAACTTACAGTTTGATCAGAAGTTTGTATTCTATATGAATGCAAAATATTTATAAAGATATTATGGAATCATGGAATATTTAACTTTTTTGTCGAATCAAAATTCTATAGCCAAGTTTGATCGCTAATAAAATAAACAAATATTGTTTTATTTTTATTGATCAAACTTGATTTTATAAAGAATGAATTGAATTTAAATGAAAATATAGATAATTAAAATGTTATGTATATAAAACAAAATAAAGAAATCCTTTCATCTTTACTTATTTATACTGTGCTAGCATTGCCGCCAATATTGCGAGCTTACGTCGTGAATAGTGAGATAAGAAGTAAAAGGAAGAAGCAGTTCAAGAAACTATTGCTTCTGACTCACACATATTTCTTTGGGAATACTCTCCCCTTTTAAAAACTTAGCCAGATTTGCATTAAAATGAAAAATATTTTCATTTTCATCCTAAAATGTTATTCATATTTCTTTTATATGTTTGCATAAACTACATTATTCGTAAACAAATTATCTAAACAACAAAATATTAACTATACCATTTCTTTTAGCTACACAACCGCGGATAGTGTTTCTAACAGCAAATTCTACCACTTTGTGATCGGGAATGCTTAGTGGCATCGATATAAATAGCCACTCAATATGAAAATCTGTCATACGGGAATGAGCTTAACATATATGAAAAAAATATAAATTTTCTCCTAACGATTTATATAATGTAGTGTCGAGTATTACAAGGATATTTTGTTGGGTTAATGATGCAAAGAATTAAGTTTCGAAGGAGATATAAAAGCGGAGGCGATGTATAGCAGACGTTCAGCTTCTTTGTGCCATTCACAAGATTATTCTTATTTCCAACCCTGTAAATCCACTAAACTGACTTGTATTCTCACCCTTACTCTGGATAATGGCCAAGGGTTGTTTCTTCGGGGTATCACCTGGTAGAGGGACCTACACATACTAGGAAAATCAATTATAGCCCTCTTTTGAACTTTAATGTACGTTGGAATGACGGAATATACGATTCAGATTTCGGTGGCTTTTTATTTGATTAGTTACGAAGTATATCTTATAGACAAAAAAAACTTATCTTGTGGTTCTAAATCATCAAACAATAGCTACCATTATTGTAAACGTGATTTTGGCTTAGTTATGCTTGTTATAATTTTCTATCATTTTTTCTTAAAGGCTAAGAAAGAAATAACGCAAATAAGGTTTTTCTGATTGATGTAAAATGTCTACCCGTATATTATTAATACTATCCAAAAAGACCTAGGATATATAGTATCGTTTTAGCGTTTTTAATAACGAATTAAGTGAGGACCATTGGAACCCTTACGGTGAGTATATTTTTTATTCAGTCTTTCAAATCAAAGCGGTAGCTTAAAAATAACGTTTAGAAGAATTGTACACGGTAAGCTATTCTACAAAAAGTTTTAAGATGTCTTGCGGATAATGAATATGAGTTGTATATTATAAACGTTTTTATGTTATACAATTGGGCTGCGTAGTTCCTTACTTGAATAAATAGTAGCAATAATAATAAATAGTTGAGTATACCATTATTCAATGAATAATAAATTGTTCTCTGAAAAAATTCAGAAACGTTTTCTTTTTTGCCCGAGAAAATTCGGTACGAGCAGCATAGTATTATATAAAGAATTGTATATTAGACCAAAAAGAGAAAAATGGGCATTTATAAACATATACACAAAATAATATTTTCCATATGCCGCACGTACTTGTGAATAGTAGGAACTATATTCAAATAATGTAAATATTTGAAGAGTAACCGGGATGATAGATGTAAAAACTACTCAGGCCAGCAAAACAGTCGTTGCCAGAATACTGGTTCAACTAGATTCCAAGTTGGCATAAAGGTGGCTTTATAAGTTTATATCGCACCTGTATATTTTGATACGTCCCTTTATAGAGACAATTTTTTACTGTTTCAGTTAATAAACTGGACAGGAGAATGCGATACAACAGATTATGTACAGTATTATGTATATATATATATATATATATATATATATATATAAATATAAATAAATATATATATATATATATATATATATATATAAATTTATATATAGAAATTTGTAATTTTGCATTCTAATTGAATTTATTTGGCTTACTTACTTGCACTAGTTAATTTTTTTAAAATATTCAAACAAAAATTAAAATTAGGTAAATTAAGCATTCAAAACCATATTTTAAAATTTTATTTATCATGTGGATTATCATTGAAAACTAAAAAAAATTATCAGTGAAAACAAAAAGTCCTAGAAATTTTTTTTTAAATTTTATATTGCATATTTAAGGAGATATGTTAAAAATATGGAAAAATAAAGAATTCCACTCCCCCTGTTTCCAAAATGAAACGTTTAAAAAAACAGGATTCATAAAATCGGTTTAAAATATTACAAAAAAAACCGTAGCAATTATTCGAGATCTTGTAATTTTTAAAATATACACCATGTTTTTACACTTGTTATTTAGGTTGTGAAAAATAAATATTTTTAAACCGGTTAATAAAAATACTTAAATGTTAATAAGTACCTAAATATGTACGAAACATATATAGTGCTAGTTCTATTGGTACTTGACAGGTCTTTCCAAGTACCGATTGTAACCCACTCTCAGTTTCATGAAACGCGCGCGCCATCTAGCCTACGGTAAAAAACTGTAGGCTAGATGGCGCGCGCGGTACTAGAAAAACGGTAAGCGCCATCTAGCCTATTGGTCGATATATTAAGTATTTGATATGCCTTTAATAAATCTTTTTGAGGTTTGTGAATGCGATATTAATAGTGGATAAATAGGTAATTCAATATTAGTCACTATTATTGAAATGAACGTATAAATATAACATTCAAATATCTATCACGGGTCACTGTTTGGCTTTGTTCTGAAAAGAAAAGTCCTTGTTGCACTTTTCTCATTTTTCATCGTCTCCAGAATGTAATGTTTAGTTACTATATACTTAAAATGTTTAAATGTTTATCGAATAAAAATAAGATTATTAAATTATGAATTCCTTGCTGTACATTGTCTAACATTTTAAATTGATTTTCGAATGTTAATGATATAAGCCCAGAGACTCTCAACCAGGCTATTACATTTTCATTCAAGTTAATACCAACCATATATCGGAAGGACTGAATATAAATTTGTTGGCTCGAAAGCGAAGTACTGTAATCTTACTCTATTTTATACTTTAACAGATTTGAGTCATTTTTCATAATGTACCTAATCTCATAAACTTTATATTCACCGCAATGATTTCCGCGCGGCATCCAGCCACAAGCGGTGTCGTTTTGCAGGCACGCGATCTCCGCTCATCCAAATCGCCGTTGGCCTCTCATTGATATAGTGTAAGAGAGTCTATGCGCCGCATCAACAGCCATTACTTCGTTATTGATATAAGAAATTAATTTCCTTAAATAATGCCGCTCAAAAAGTAGTTACATATTAGGCGCTTTAAAGCAGTTACTTTTAACTTATCGAAGCGAGGTAGTTCCTTTTGGCCGGGTCACTTTCTCTCGTCGGGTTACGCTCGCGACCGCCTGCGTGGTGCGACAATTTTTGCGACCGTTTCCGTTGATATTTGATTGTTCAGGTTAACGTTTAATGGGTTAATTTGTGTCGATATATGTCATTGATAAATCGTTACACCTATGCCGTTTAGTGATCTGGGAATTATGCTGAATAGCCATTTCTATTGTCCAATCGCTTTCATTTGCGTGTCACGCGCACCGCAATTTATATGAGGCAAGTTTCATAAGTGTATATTTTAGTACGGTACGATGCGACATGCTATATCTAGCTATATGTTCTTTTTAGAAAGCATCTTAAAATTTACAATCAGCTTATGTAATTCATATGTATTTATTTAAAATTATAATGAAGTAAAATTTTATAAACATTACAACTGTAATAAGCAGGAGTTATGAATTCTTTGCAATGTTTGTTGCGATTTTAACTGGTGTAAGAGATATCGATGGTTAAAAGGTATTTTTTGGAACGGATTGTATTTATATGTCTAGGAAGGGATCTAAATTAAATAACAATTTGACGTCAGCAGCACGGAACTTTCAACTATTATCAACGATTTAGAATTACTTATTCTAAAGAGCGGACATAATGAATGATACTTTGAATTTGTCAAAAAATTATAATAAAGTCTATATAGTACCTTCGCTTTCGAAGAACTTATCTAAAATATTGCGAAAATGTTACTTACAATTTTTATTAATCCATTGTGGTAAGAAAATATAATTACAGATCCGGTAAGTCTTTAAGAATGTCTTAGTTATCACTTAACATATAATTTATTATTTATCTTGAGTCCATCCTTAATGAATTACCTGTTCTCGTATTATCATAATTAAATATATGCGAAGACTGGGTGGTTTTCGTGTGAATGTAATATTTTATCGAATAATTCAAATATTTTACTTTTATTTGACAATTAAATATATGAATATGCTCCACGCATATTTCAATCTCATATATTTTGCCTTAGGAATTTTTGTGAATTGAAAACTAGCTGTATGGCTGCAGGAATATTATAGTAATGATCCAAATACTATTTCCAACTTAACCTGCCCAAAACCATCCGTTTTGTAATATCATTAAATCCTTAAACAATGGAAACATATCGGCACAGGACTGAGCCGAAAGGAATATAATTAAATTTAAACTTATAGCAGAAAGTAAATTGCGTAAAGTCGAAAATAAAGCTTATAGCAGAAAGTAAATTGCGTAAAGTTCACGCGGCTGTCTGAAATAAAAACAAATTAAAATCGTTTTAATATCGTCCAGCAGCCAATCTAGAGTACGTATGTAACACATTTACCCCCTATTCACCGCATTGGTTTCCGCGTAGCAACCAGCCACAGGGCTGTGTCGTTCGATGCGATACCGCTCTTCGAAACGGCCACCGACCCGCATTAATATAGTGCGTCTATGCAGCGTATCTACGCTGCCACAACATCTATTACTCCTTTACCGACATAAAACATTTCCGTTTGCTTGAATAATACCGCTCATAAAGTAGCTTCACCTAGCTAAACTTTCCGTCAGCCTGCAAGTTCTATTACAATGATATGCGAAATGCCTTATTTTGTACACAAAATCCATATATTGTTCGTTGCACCCGGTGTAGGTCCATGGGCTTGGAAGACGTGGAACGAAAATTGTTTTCTATGCAGTAGTTTCGTCGGTACCATCTGTGCATGACCGCCTCACAGGAGCCCATTAAAAGTTTATTGAATTAACACACTATGGAACTATTGACCTAAGGTACTTGAAAGATATTCGTGAAGTGAAAATCTAGTTAATGAAAATAGTGGTAAATTGATTTAGATTCTGTAATTAACATGAATTAGAGATGATATTCATATTATTTCGTAAAACAAATAAATTTGTCACAATTAGGTAAACATTTTTTTTTATTTCGTTAAACATAATTTCAAGGTACAAACTGACGAAGAGCGAAAAACATTTTAAATAATTTTAAAAATTGACCGAATTATAAAATATTAAATGTAACCTTTAGAGAAGGACGGCAATACTGTGCTGTGAGGTCATTTTTAATATTGCGCATTATATTCTACAAGAGGAAAAGAGACAGGGATATACCCAACTCTATCCGTATCTTCAAATTTAGAAGCCTATAACTGGTTTATTTTTCAATCGATTTTTGAATTTTTTTCAAGACTGGTTTTTAATTAACTTATATTTCACAATATTGTATGAAAAATATCAAAATTTAGAATGAGTCAACTACCGTATTAATATGACGAGGCAATCACGAAATAACATAATTACACCATTATTCATTCATTGTGGTTGAACTGTTTAAACGGTAAAGTACCTATGTGCGTACGTACATATTACTTTATAAGATTGATTAAATTTTTAGTTATATAAAAATTTTTTTAAGCGAATATTTTTTATAATATAAATATAATAAATTTCGCCACTAAGTTTACGAACATTGTGAAACTGTCAAACTGACTAATCCTAAGAATACAAATAAAATGTCGTGTATACAAGATATTGTGAAACTTATTTTCCTGTTTATTTATAACGGTTTAACAACTTTATTCATAAATTAAGCCTATTAACTAAAATTATGAACAAATGATTTACTACAAGTATACGAGAAATTAACCCTAAAACGTGATACCATTTTCAATAGGAATGTAGACGTATTATTATTACATATAAACAAAGGGAATATATGTGAATATAAAGCACTTAAATGGTTTATAGAAATACATTAGATATTATTTAACGTATAATACGAGCAAATAAGAGGGTTCAGATAGAATACTTGGTGTTGTTAATGTCGATTTTACTTGTAAGCTGTACCGAGTATATTACGGTTTCATGGAAACAAAGTCTCACAAAAATTTAATTGAAAAAAACCTGTCAAGCACGAATGGAACTCACACTTTCAGGGTTCCGTACACATTTAGCAGAAGATTTACTATTAAACATTTAATGGTACGTAATATTCAAATTTTAATTTTTTAGAACGAAAATATATTGTCTACTTTATATCTATATCTTTCACAGGCCCACATTTTAAGACAAACTATTTTATGTGATATAACAACAAATTATTGATTTTCAGATTTTTCTCTTCACTTTTGCTGACGTTCATTTTTTGCCAAATTTCATGATTCTAGGTCAAAGGGAAATACTCTATAAGTTTTTATTTATGTACGAGTGTCAAAACATGCGACATAAATGACCGAATTTTAGGGTTCTTCTTGATTGCGCTGACTTAGAAGCTTGATTTTTTACAGCCCCAAGGTACCTTAATATCAACTTGAAACTTCCACGTAATCCTAAGAAAAACAGTCTTGCCAGACCGACAGACGCCCAATGAAGTGAACCTATAAGAGTGTCTTTTTTTTCCTTTTGCGTTACGGAACTCTAAAATTACTGTGGATGAGTTTAAAATTACACTACTAAAGAATAATCTGGATTAAAAAAGTAACTTTAGCATATTAATATATCATATCTAATCATAACTTCAATTCGACACCTTTAACTGTCGTCGTATTTACTATCGTGCTACAAGTACATTAAATTGTATATTATAAATACATTAGAAGTTTCATTGTTTACGTTCACAGTGTCAAAGTGAAACACATAATAGCCTACGGTCAAACAGTAGAAATTATTGCCAAAGAATTTTAAAATAATATTAATTAATTCATAAATATCTAAGTGGTAAATTTTCCAGTGATTCTGCAACTTTTATTATATTAAACGCATTGAATTCATTCAATGCGTTTAATATGAAAATCGGTATTCTTTGCAATGACTTTGGTCTACTTGGTTATTTGTCTAGGTGTGTAATACATATTTTCTTATCAGCTGTAATGTACTTTATGAGCATACGATATTTGTTTTTTTTATTATTTCTATATGTTTTAGGAGAAGATAAAACGAATTTATAACTTTAAAAATGTATTCCTTTTTACCATATTTCTGCGTCAGTTATTAAGTACTTTGCTATTATATGGAATGGATCAATTCGAAACTGATCTAAAAAGGGATTTATATATATGTGTGTAATAAATAATATTAATCCTGTAAGTACAACATCCACTCGGTTTGTTCAGGTATATGGCTTAAACTGAAATAACTTGAAATAAAGAAAAAAAATATTGTGGTAGATTGCGATTTGTATTCGAGTGTTTGAAAATAATTATTTGTAAAGTGTAAAATATGAGTAGAATTTGCATTAATTTAATTATAATCGTACGACAAAAAATAAGTTTCATGATTATAATTAAGATAAATAAATCAGTGAAAATAATATTACTAGAGTCATTAGAGACCGCAATTATTTTTTGACCGTATTATTTATACATCACATGTAATTTTAATTAACAACCTATCTCCTACGAGAACCCATTTCCTGCGTCTAATAAAATAGTTTGATTGTTACAGAATATACTCGACAGGTTTAATCCCGGTACCAGACAGATGATTACACGCAGGAAGGCTCATTTTAGAGTTCAGCATGGTAAGTCATTACATGATTTTAATTCATCAGTCTTGTTTTAATGATCATCAAGTTTGTAGTCTAATAGGTAGAAAGATATATATATATATATATATATATATATATATATATATATATATATATATACATAAACAATTTTTATATTCTTACATTTACTAATTATATTCTCCTATCACTTTTTATTCTCAGTTTTGATCCTTATTATTAAAATTTATTTTATTACAAATTAAAATAAATATGATTCGTGCATAATTTCCTAATCATATGACAATACGACATTTTTTATTAAATATATTATGCTAAAAAAAGGATGGAAAATATGTTTACAAATGTAGTTTTATAATGTAAATGTCTTTATAAGATGGTGCTGAAATGCGTTTGGAATTAATTTTAGTTAAATTAAAATATTTTGTTACTGCAAAAACTGTACTATTTTGTTTTTATTAACTAGTCAATCCCCAAATGTAGTTTAGTTTTAATGGGATTGCGCTTGCTACACGCTAATTCACATGTGTAGATGAACTCATAACTAGAATTATACATACATAATTGATAAATGAAAATGAGTACACCCCTGAGTATATTCACGAATAAATAGAGAGAAATGCAACAATTTTCCAGTCAAACGGTTCGTTGATCAAAATCATGTGTAAGACATTTCAAGAAAGTAATTCGATTAATAACATTTCACCAAAACGGATATACAATCTTGGTGAATATACATGAATGTTAAAAAAATGAAAATGGGATTACGGGAATTAAGCAGGCGTTAATGAAAATGACGTAAGTTTAATGGTACCAATCCTTACACAGAGAAGGTGCTGTAATTTTTTCCAAATCATGTCCCCCGTTTTGGGTGGTTTCTCATAAGTAAACTGAAAAATATAATAGAGTTTTTGAGGAATAACTTGTATTTGAATATTTTGTTTTATTTCATTATGTTTACTAGAAACAGAAAAATGGCCTTTTCGTCGTAATGGAATTATCTTTATTACTGAAGCTTTCTTTTTATTCATCTTTGAATAAAATATTTATCTAATGTAAATAATTACCAGTTTAAAACTTAATAATTTAACAACGTAACATAATGGTAACATATCAGAAATTTTTACGAATCTGAACTTCGTTTAAGAATTTGATTACGCTTGAGGATATTTTATTTCTACTATATATGTTACATGTGTAAAAGTTAGTAACCTTTACACGTGTAAATACGTGTAATATAAGCATATTATATAATTATGTCGTCTCCTTTTAATAGCCGAAATAAAATTCCATCAAGCAGAATTAAATTCTTAAACAACGTTCAAGTTCGGCCGACCTAAGAATTTCCTCGCGGAAATCAATCAGGATTTACATGATCCTATCTTAGTTATGTCCTGAAATAAATCATGAAACCCTTTCCGTAAGCTTACGTTTAACTTTTTCTGTGAAATTTATGCGGCACAAGTATGTTACGTGATTGCATGTAAATACGTAACTTCGAAAAATGCTTGAAGGAAAATGAAAGTTCTTGAATGACTGGAGTTCGTAGTCTAAATCAAACGCCATCTTGGAAATATTATTTTTATCGTCAGCAGAAATTGAATTTTTTTTAAATTTTATTATAAAATATAGAAGTCTACGATTGTCAAACACAAAATATTTAACAAAGAGCATTAAGTTTAAGAATATTAAATAAATGTTCACTTAAATAATCATTACAATCACATTTAAAGTAATGTTACGCAATTACAAAAATAATGAAACGTAAATATAATGCACATAAACAGTAATTATAAAATTCGAAATGAAATGTTTTTCCAATAGTACAATTCTTGGCCGGCTCCAGACATCTTCCTTCCCGTACGACACGAGAAGAAAAGAGAAAAATGAGTTCTACAAAATAAAAACGAATGTCCACCGAAAAGCGTAAAAGTGATCGGACTCGGTTTCCCCATAGGAAGTTGATGTTATGATTTATATTTTTATTAAATCGAAGCGGCGGCGATTTCCCAGTTATCCCGGAAACAAAGGAGCAAACGGAAGGGTGCTTGTGTGACAGGACTGCCCGGATGAGTAATGAAGTGCCGCTGAAGAAACACATTAACACACAATAATTCTTGACGCTTCGCTGACCCTAAAAATTGTCGAAAATAAACTATCCGAATGAAACATCGCCATGATGCCTGATAATGTGGGTAACTTTAGAACGATTGGGATTTTGCTAAATTTTGTAAAAAAAATTGCTGACTTAAAGAGGATTGACATTACATATATTCATTCAGGAAAATAAACTAGATTTTCTATATGAGAGACTTACTTGTAATAAATAAAAATGTGTTTATAGTGCATCAAAAGTCTCATTTAAAAACCCAATTGCTTCCATCTTATATAGTGGCTTACAAAAATATGACAAGAAAAGCTTGAACCTTGATTTTAACAAGTCAATAAGCCTTATGCTAAGTTTACATACTAGCAAGCGCCCACCAGTGTCAAGGCTATACAAATGCTAGGCTCGCATTTGGAAGCCATTCACATGCTTGTAAATGCGTCAGTGTGGTCCGAATAGGCAAGCATGGCGGACATCGAACTTGTTTCAACTATTGCTTGTGGTTTATTATATTTTTATTTGAAATATATACAAAACAAAAATTAAGCCTTTTTCTATGAAATTGTCGATTTTCAATATTGACTAAGTTCTAAATATCGTCTTGCCATAATACTATGATTTTTAGTATCTGGTGATTCCTCCAGAAGCCTTCACTACTTGTTTAAAGTATCGGCTCCAATCATATCGAAATCGTTCGTAAAGTTTGCCGAACTATTAATAAGGTTATATACGATGAAATAAAGGTAATGCAATGAAATTAAATGTTTAGTAATTTTCATTTATATAAGTTTAATAACACTCAGAAAAAATCTGTTCCATTTATTAAGTTTTATTATATTTATTACTTAAATTATAATTTCAATATTTAAATTTATTAATTAAATAAATCAAAATCTGCGTATGTTTTTAATAACGCCTTGTTAATAATATTGGATTTTTCTCACGCGGGCTAGATTATTTCATCCATTATGAGAGTAATGGAAAACAAATACGAGGGTTTGGTAAATGGAGCTCGTTGATGTGCAATTACTATAATTAGAATGGGTTAGGAATCAGAAGATGGAGGGTTAAAAGAGGTTAGCATTCATGAAGGGCTGTGGTGAGTATTTGGGATAAGCTCAGAATAAGCGGCAGTAGATAAAGGTCGTTTTAAAGTAATAAAACTAGGCACTGATGGTGGTCTAGAATAATATTGAGGAGATGGTGTATGATATGTGAACTAGCTTTAATTGATCCTGTTTATAAATAACCCATCTATTTGGTACATCATAATTTTAGGTTCATTATTTGATAGTTTGCGCAGCTTTTTAGCCAACAGTTTACCATATATGTAGCCGTCATCATCTTCTTGAACGTCTACGTTCACTTTGTTTTAACCTAAAGCATTTGTGAGTTGTTAAAATGCGGTTCATATTTTTATAGAAATGCTTAAGAATTTATAAACTTTTATCTGATGTAAGACCGTAAATATAAAAAATAAATAAAACGTACAGAGTTAAGGGTGTAGTTTTGTTTTCATTGATTACGTTTTTGTTTACTTGCTGTTTCTGTATTTATACTACCGTTTCATTCATCACTGGAATAAGAAATGATTTCATGATTTCTTATGCGAACCAAACTGTCTATATATATCTCCGGCACCTAAAACAGAGACAGAATTACAACCAACGCTTCTCAATTTTGCGTTATATCCAATTACTAATTATTACACGAATAACGTACCTCATTATATAATTTATAAATCAATATAAACAATCCAGCACTCTTTATGCGTCCAAATAGTTTGAACTATTTTTAACACCTGTGTTTAAATTTGACATTTGACAGTGAATTCATTACAAATCCAAGTAAGTTTAGGTATTAACAATGATCTACCTTACTGGGTTGGTAAATCTTGGTAATCTAACTAAAATAAAAGTACATAATACGTACCTGCGCCAGAATGAAAAGAATCCTAGTTTTTCTTTAAATTTTTGCGGAATGTAATCAATATTTCTTTCTCAATTTTTCATTCTTTTATTGGTTTTCGCATTGATTTCGCAAGACGATTCCAGCCATCTGCTACCTTCTTCTTATCTTTGTAGTTCACCTGATTGGGATTCCAGAAGCAAGGTTTGCTCTGGTAATATTTCAGAAAGCACATGCTTTCCATGTTCAACCAGCTACTCATTTTGCGATCGACAATTTGGAACAGAGCAAACCATTTCTGTCCGCGTCCGTCGAACGTGAGACCACAAGCGATATTAAAAACGCACAAACATGTAAAGACATCGCAAGCACTTATCACAAGCGATTTTTGATTTGTAGTAAAAAAACTGGCACGCGACCGGATCAGTGACAAGCTTCTTCTAGCTCAATCACATACCAAGTCAAACTCCTCTGTATACACGCTTGTGCTTGTGGACGCTTGCCGAGACTTGGCAAGCGTGTAAACTTAGCTTTACTTTTCTGTTTAATTTGTATTCTTCTATTTAAATCATGAGTTGCTATTTATTATTCATAAATATGTATAAAACATTCGAAAAGTATAATATAATCAAATACTCCTATATGATATTAGGCTATCTTTTTTTTACAAATAGAGTACTTATAAATTGTGGAACTGTTTATTATTATCTGGGCGCTATTTTAACTATTTGAGTTATATTATTTAATATAAAACTAGACAAATTTTAAATATTTATTTAACTTTTTTTATTCATACTCATCTCTTTTGCTATAATCTAATTAAAAAAATGCCTTTACGTAATATTTCGTAGTTATACAAGCCCTTATATACTGTCTTCTTTTTCATTTAATTTCAGTTTATCTTTCCTTTTAAGTTCAATATTTTTCTTTTTTTTTAACATAAGCTCCTCTTTGTTAGCCTTATTTTAGCAATATCTTCGAAAAATGAGTTATTTAATATCCCAGTCTTCCTTCTATTAATTAGGCTCTCTACTTTTTAATGAATAATTGTCATTAAAAACAGAGATCATCACTAATGTTTATTTTTAATGACAAATGATCTCGTTTCACACATGTTTGTTACTTCTCATTTTTACAGTATTTAGGTTTATTAGACGAAAGTAGGCAATCTTAAATACAAATTTACAGCAGCACGTTTAATTCTCAAATTAGCTTTATTTTAACAAATACATGTGTCCTTACCCTAATAACCTAATCTTAGAAAACATATTTTTCATCAGAACATTGCAAACTTTATCTATAGCACTTAACATTCACAAACTTTAAAAAAAAAAAATGATTTTTGTTCTTAACATTCAAATTGAAATTTAAGTGATTAGAACATACAATCTTATTGCATTCGAGTTTTTTATTAGATGATTTATAATAATATGAAAGTCTCATAAATCATTAAAGTAATAAATTTTCTATTTCTAGATCAAAATTAACTTTCAATTTCTTATACTTTTTATTAAATGACTTTCATTAATTATTTTCCATATTTATAAAAGTAGTCTCATGGGTCATTATTTATCTTTTAATGTTTTGTAAATATTTGATTTGATATTTATATTGAAATTTGAATTTGAGCGCTTGTTTACTTTAAGTGATAAACTGAATAATTTACACTTTTCAATGCGATAGATTACTTATTGGTTTTGTCCAGTGAGTTTCTAAGATTGGAGGCTGTTTAATATTTTCGACTTTTCACAATGGTTTTTTATATTTACCATATTCATTCAAGTCATTAAACTTTGTATAGCTAAGATAAATTTAAAAAAAATCCCATTAATGTAACACGTCTACCAACGTTTAACTGAAATTCACAATATAATATTTACAACCAGGAAGCAAAATACATTAAAAATTTACTGTAACTTCATAACATTTAGTGTGGCTTGCTTGACTTTAAGATTCGTAGAAATGTAAGAATGTACGAATATTAATTCGTTAGAAATCGTTATAAAACTACGAATTTGATGAAAAAAATTGCTATTATCTTATAAATTTTCTAAACATAGTTACCATCAAAAATTTTAGTAAGGAGCGTTTTATAAAATATAATTACTTTTTCTGATGAGTAAGGAGTATTTATTAGGTTCGTGGGTAAAAAGGAAGATGGTTTGGGAGAGATTATAAGAAAGCTGTTTAAAAAGTAAAATTGAAGCTTTTGGATTTTGGAAGAATCTTAATTATATGAGGCAGCGTATTTATAAAGTGAGCGGATCTTTCAATAAAATTGCGGTGGTAGATATAGATATGAATAGATAAATGGATACTGTAACCTGTCGCTTGTCATATCTTTCAGTCAATCCAGACTCTTTAAGAATATGTTATCTATAAATGTATCACGAGTAATAAGGCGCCCAGAAATAGACCACGTTATACCTTGTCGATACCCTATCAGTAGCTTATCTCAAACCGATGGTACGTTTGGCTTCTGATTCCGCGGAATAGTTACAATTGATAAATTTGTTTAGCATCACATTTGTCGATATAAATACTTATAAAGGTGAATTTAGACGGTGCAATAATTGTCACATATTGAATTCTGTAGAAATAAATAAATCTCAGAACTTCGTCGTTAATAATTCAATAATATCAAATATCAAACATTATTTTATTCCCTTATTAATGAAATTTGTTTGTAATATTTTTATTATTAGTAAGAAATATATTAATGCCTAGAGATATATTAATAGATATATTAACTGATATATTAATCATCAGAATTATTTAGAAAGGTAATATTATTATGCTCAAAAATGTTTCGAATTTTCTTTTTTAAACAAATAATGTTACATTTGTTTTTGCGCTCCACTGGTAAATATTTTTACAGTCATTGCTTTCCGTTTACTCAATAGAATATTAGAGAATGCATTGATAAATAAAGGCCCTGATACAAATTATATTTATATTATTAGGTGTTTCTGTACTGTGATTATATTTCCGAATGAATTAATGGAATATGCTCTTCATCCTTCTTTGAACCCTGAACCTATTTTTCAGAACTTTGTTCTGTCTGTCGGTCTGTCTAGCCATTTGTTCGGGTATCATGGAAAAACTAGATCGATTTTAATGGAACTTTCATCTTGATTTCAAATTAAAATTAAGACAACCTTCAATAAATGTTAAATATTCCTCAAACTATATTTAATTTGTCTTCTTTAGTTTTCTGTTTGTGTAAGCATAATGCCACACAAACAGATAACAAAAAACGTAATACATACAACTACTAAACAAATTTTAATTCAATTTTTTCCTGAAAATATACTTAAGTTCGAAACCTGAAGCACTTTTTATCAAATGCTTTCTAATGAACTTGAAATATAACATTCAACTACTAGTACTTAGAGAGTTAGACTAAGCGCGCCGGGTAAAAACTGATAAATAAAAATTTTCACGACCGTTACAGCGACTAAAAGCTCAAATACAAATTGAACTTATGAAATAAGATATATTCTAAATTTAGATGTCATTTAAGCTATGGTATAAGTTTTATTACTTTCATTTCGGATAAAACAGTAGTTTTGAAGAAAAATCCGACCACCAAAATAAAAAATTAAAAATGCGGGCAAAAGTAGTTATTTAAGACTAAATAAGGCAAGCCGAAAATAACGTATACGAATATTTTAGAGTGTTTTTATTTAATGTAATTTATAACTTTAAAAGCTCTGTAAATTTCAGAAAGCGGTTATGGTGGATATTATAGTCCAACTTACGAAATTTCCGTAAGGTGGTTAGGTAAGTAGGTTTTTTTTAGGTTTTAATTGACTCGAGTTAATGGTAGATTTTGAATCGTAATAACAAAATGTCGTTTACGTTTTGTTTTTCTTGTGTAATTTTTTAAATTCTGCAACGTTGTAGTTCATTCAATTCGATTTATTATTGTTTCCTGTATCATTTCACGTTTAATACGAGATATATTCTTAACAAACTGTTTAATTAATTTTCTAAAACATAATCACGATAAGGATAACGCAGACGTGATAACAAATAAAACTTTACCGTTTATAACAAATAAAACTTGACCGCTGGAATATCTATATATTTAAGTCGCTCTGGAAAATGGCTAACTTTTTTTTCGAGACAAAACACTTCCCAGAAAATGGAGATGTCCAGAAATAGTGCACCTATTGGAAAAAGGAGACTACAATGTAATAATTAACTATAGACTTTTGAGTTTCATATTGTACCCATATAAAGACTTTTCGGCACCTCCATTATAAGTACGAGAGCAATTTGGATTCGGTCTTACACGAAATGGAGTAGTACCAATAAGTACGATTACGCACAAAACGTTCCGAATATAGAAGTACAATGTTCGGGACGTTTTGGGCGTAATAGTGCGCGTTAGTCGGGCGCAGCTGGCCTATTTAACGCGCACCGCGAGCCGCGCCGTGTCTTATATAGCATTGAATCATTTACAGCGAACGCACGTATTCGCAGACGCATCGAGTACTACTTGGTAACAGCTAGGCTCGGTAACGCAGAGTCTATCTGGCCACTCTCTTGAATTATCTGCGGTGATTATTAGTTGGAAAATAATTTAGTAAATAAAATAATTTTGTAAAATTTATGGAGACTATTCTGTGCGTAAATCTGTAAATATACTTATTTGGTGACTTAGATTATTATAGTTAGATAAAAACTTTACATATAAATTTCGTTGTTTTTATTGTGTTTGACTAAAATCCTGTGTTTTTATTAATTACTTAATTTTTACATAATAGTAATTATAATAAGTGGGGAGTTATTAAGTTAGTGGGAGTTTTATTTATGTATTTGTAAATAAATTATATCTTTCTATTTTCTTATAATTTGAGTACATATATATGAGCAAATACATGACAACTTTTTACTACAAGAAAATCTGATAAAACCAAAACTGAAGTCCACAGGAACGAAGTCGCAGGCACCTGTTAGTTCAGAATATATTCAAAAGTTTATATTCTCACATTTAGATAACCATGAAACCTCTTTGAGTTATCTTTAAAATTTCCTTAATATGGAATTCATCAAATTCATACCCTTTTGAACATTTAGGTGCGTTACAAATTTGTATCGAAATTGCATTCCGCCCAAACTTAACAAATATTACTAATCATAATCAGTTAGTAGAACACGCCGAATTCAACAGAAATTTTCCCGTAGATGATCATATACGCGCTCTAAAGATGGCAATAGAAAAGTGAAATGAGTAAAAAAAAGTAATTTTTTTAAAATTTTTAAAACTTATTTTAGTTATTTTCATACATGTACTCTGAAGATGGCAATAGAAAAATATAATCAGTATATAAGCATCAATATATTAGCTTCATTTATTACTCCAAAGCATTTAATCCCATCACTCATAATTTTCTATGGAAGGCTCTGTTGGAGAAAAGTACGAAAACTGTGCATTGATATCCTCAAAAAACGATACTTCAAGAATTAAGCTAGAAAAATCAGGACCACCATTTCGAACAGAGTATGGTGTAAAACTAAGAAACCCACACTCGCCAAAATTGTTTATAGCTTTATGGGAAAGATATATTCGGGTGAAACATTATGTTCCACATACATTATATTACACATAACCAAGATAAAGTTAAACTATGACGAAAAATAAATTTAACACCACATTATACCATCTTAGAATATGCGAGAAATGTATCTGTCATAGACATCTAACATAATGCAAAATTACTGCGGAGAAGTAAACACACAGAACGGTAAAAAATAAAGAAATATGTGGTTCAAGTACTGGTCAAGAAGAAAATATTTAAAGCTGGACGACCAATAAACCTAACGAAAATAACAATGATTTCATATTTAACTCCATGCTTAATTTATGCTTGTCCAACCTGGCCACTTAGCGAGATAGTTCTCAACAAATTTAAATATACCAGAAAGCTCGGGAATAAGTTATGTCTGTCTGAGCCAGCAGTCTCAGGATGAATCTCGTCGCCGGATAAATAATATTGACTTTACAACGAAAAAGAAATAAAATGGAAATGGATTGGACGCCTAAAAAGAAGTACAGATGAACAATGGTCTATATCATTTACAACTTGTTATCCTTTAGATAAAAAACATAGACGAGGATTAGTCTTCATGAAGTGGAACGACGACATTGTGGCGATAGTTGGAAGAACATAGAACAGGACGCAAGAGACCGTCAACAATTGACGCATTTGGATGAGGTTTTTACCGGAACAATGTTTGTTACATCAAGAACTAAGATGCAAACAAAATAAGTAGAAAATTCAAAGATTAAACCTATTTTCAAATACTTACATTATTAATAATCCAAATTAAATTTTAATTAAAGTGTAAAGTAAATAAAATAAAAATTCATGTTATAACATTATATTTTCTAACATTTTGTTGGACCTATGTTGAATCGTTCCAATTTTTAGATACCTTGTTATTGATTTGATGATGGAAGAAAATTACTTATATTTTCATAATTAAAGCTAAATCATTTTTAGGGAAATTTCGCTTGAAATCAAAATACTTCAGTCGCAATACTATTGCCGAGTAAACCAGGGAGAAATAATTTTTGCTTCTAATTATTTTAATTTTGTATCTTAAATATCACTTTTATTTATGGTTTCAAATGCTTAGATTAAACTAAATACAAGAAGTTGAAAAAATTTAACGACTAACATCATCAAATCAATAGAATGAAGACAAAAATTGGTAATGTATAGGCAAATCTTATTTCTATTGATATATTATTTGTTTTCGATCTCATAAAATTGTTTTCAAGTATGTGGTGCACTTTAGCGAGAAGCTTAGTAAAAACGTAAGTGGAAGATGCTTGCAGACGCAGTCATATACATTAATAGCTTGTAGTGAAGGTAGAAAATAAGGAAAAGTTTGGGCTAAAATTTTAGTATATGACAGGAGTTATTACATAAATAATATGAAATACTTAATGATTTGCATTCTCAATTTAGTAACCATTTTGCGATGTCTATCTAATAAAATATATGTTACATTACAGTGATGGATAAGTATTTTAACAGCAGTTACATATCATCATATTATTTGCTATAGATACTTATAGTTTCTGGTTTTGCCTGGCATTACCAATAGTCCTCCCCCCCCCTTTTCTGTTTCATCTAGGATCCAATTAATAAAAATTCCAAAATGGTGATTCGGATATGAGATAAAAATAATTTAAAAAGAAGGAACAACGTTATCTGTGTTTTTGTGACAGTGATGTAATATAAATAATTGTGTTAAAATGAATTTTTTCGCTCTCAAAATTTTTAATTTTAATAAGAAAAAAGAAAATTAAGCCATAAAATCTACTTACGAAACATACATTTGTTACATTACGAAAGATGGGTGAGGTAGTTTTAAATAATCTCTTATAATTGTTAAAGTACGAAATGAAAGCTTCTTGGGTGCTTGGTTTGAAAGTCAAAGATAGAAATTCTCTCCAATATGATTCTGTTATCTTAAGTATCTTAAATTTTACGAACAGAATAAATTTCATAGCTCTTCAATTACTAGATAAGTAATCATAGGAGGTTTTTGTTGGAAACACTCATGGGATTGTATTCAAAATATAAATATACTTGCAATATTAGAAATTTCGGAAAAATTTTCTTTGGACCGTTTTTTTAAAAAATTTCAAAAATTTTTTCTTTCGGAACTTTATCTTTTTTGTTTCTTATTTCAGAAAATATTTTTAGCTTCAAAAAATATTGCTTTAATGTATTATCGACATTATTTGGACTGGTATATTCATAGACTACATTTGAGAAAACTACTTACCACTGTTATCAAGGGAAATCAATGCGAGACGATACTTTTAAAACGAGTTGAACTCTAGAATACTCAGGTATAAGTAAATATTAAAGGATATATAACTATTTACAAATATTTATTATATTTTTACTATGTAAATATGTTGCGAAGTATATGTTTGATACGTGTGAAATTAACATGGATTTCTCAAACAGTATAAAACACGCGTTTTAATGATAAGTAAAAGTAGTATTGTTGAAAATAATGTTAATATTATATATATAAATTTCACTGTAGCCAAGTATATATAGCCATTGACACTGTATTTGTCATTTACTAATTAAAAAGGTAATCATTCATCCTTATGAATATTTATGTAAAACTTATCTATTCGACCTGATGAAGGGTTTACGCATGTCCGTTAGGTGAGGAGTTAGGGGAAGAGATCTGCTTAAATTATCACATTAGACGCTACATAACTGGCTTTATTGAAATCTATAGCTAATGATTTAAGCAATTTATTCAGACAAATTATCCATGGCTTCGCTGCTTAGTATCAGGAAAATTTAAGAAACTTTTTTTTTTCAAAGAAATTCATTTTGATTTATTGATAGAGGTACGAATGAATTTGACTTTTTTAGATTTCAACACTGTATGTTTATATGAATGTGCACTTATACTACTTGTGCAATTAATTGTGTATAATCCGCGAAAATATCTAGTTGTGTAAGTTTTCTAGTTCAAAAAATAATTAAAATTTAAATTTTTCGTGTAATCATTATAATACACCTGTGTAAGTGGAGCCAATTGTCAGTTTGACAAGATATGACGTCTCATAAAATGGTACAAAGGCAGATGAACTGACATTTAACTACTGGTAAAAATGTAAATTACAGAAATTAAGGCGGATTCTGAGGCCGTACAATCATAATTTAAACCAATGACGGATTTCAAACGTAATTTCGTCAAATACATTTCAAACGTAATCGTAAAACGTAATCGTAATTTCGTCAGCTCAATAACCTTACTACTGAACTAGTAAAGTACAATATTTTGTACTAGTGGATGTTTTAGTTTCCCATCTGAATAGTTTATATATTCCGTGAAATTTGTTTGAGTTTTATTTAAATAAATACGCAAATTTGGCGCTTATCTTCATGTAGCCTTTAGACCGAACAAACCGAGACTTAGCGAGACTTAGCGATGTTTTCAAAACCAAAACAATGTTCAGTTTTAGTATACAGATTCAAAATATAGGGCTTAAAATTGCAGTTTAGTATATGTATAATAAAATTAGTTAAATATTATTTTAATGATTCTTTTCCAAATGCAAACATAGTCATCAAAATGGAACGTACATTTTTTTCATGTAATTTTTTTGGGAATGATGACTTGATATGGGTAATCGATAGTGGGAATTTTATTAATTACGGAGTTAAATCTACATTTCTGTCATAGATGGACTCCACAAGTAATAAAAGGTTAAGCCCAAAAAAGCACTCTAATTATATTTTATTGGAGAATCTCAGGTGATACAAATATAATGAAAACCTTCCACGCGCAAGTCTGGTTCCCATATTAATGATTCTATAACTCTTTTAAAGTTAAATTACTTTATTCACCATAGATAAAATATTTAATATTACGTAATAAAATTAAGTAGCGGGGAATCCTGTAATTTCAAGTGAACATCTCAAAAACTTATAGGTACGTAAGATCAGTATAGATTTCTTACAACATATGCTTCTAAAAATCACGATTTTAGGCTCATCATTTTCGGAAACATGAAAGGAAAACAAATATGGGAAGATTTACTTTGTAATATGATGAAAAATAAATATTTTTGTAGACTTTTATATATAGTCGTTTCAAATAATAATCTATACATGGAATTTTAGAAATTGATTTTCTCGAAAATTTCAAATGCCCCACTCTTTGGACTCATTAAAATTTTACATAGATATTTTGGATTCTTATTCATTGCGATATTCGCGGGTTAATATGCTTTATTATAATATCAAATTTCACGTTGCTGTATGAAGCGATTTTAGAGAAAAACTGAGATGGTATAAGAGGAATCGCGTAAGGGTCCCGTGTTTTCTTAAGAAGTATGAACCTCTGAAAAATCAAGATGGAACTTAAAAGCGTAATTTAAGAATATACTAGTTACATTTAGATTCTTAACAACAATTATTAAAAAAATTAAACCTACGAGGTTAGAGTATAAATCGCACTGTAAGTGTTGCGTACTAAGTACGTAAGTCACGCACATATAAACATTTAAGGACAAATATTTAATACGTATTTGTATTAAAAAAATTGCAAATTTGGATATTATTTTTCATAGTATATTGAGAAATTTGTATCAGTGGTAGAAGCATCACAAATTTCTCAAAAACTATGAAATTTAAAATCGTCATGGTCAAAGTTTAGATAAAAATAGTAGTTAGCAGTTCGACGATGGGCAAGAGATACATATTTTTAGTGGGTAGTTTTGTTAATAATAAAGAACAATTTTATACCTATATCTGACATAATTGTCTTATGATTCTTATAACTAAAATATCCTATTGATGGTCTACGCGACATAGGAAATGTTAAAAAAAGGAATCGAGTTCTTTGTTTATTGACTCTAAAACTTATATGTATGTATGTATATAAATATATATATATATATATATATATATATATATATATATATATATATATATATACATATTTAGTGTTAACTATGAGGTGGTTACGTGACAAATGTGGGTTAACATGTTTTATTACTGTGCAAAATTTGTTCACTCTCTATGCCATATGATTTCTCTGAAGAGCAGTTGTGATAGAAGGATGGTCGTAAAATTAAATCATCTTACAATGGTTTCGTTGTCCTTTTGAAACAGAGAACCCTGAAAATAGATTTTTATTTAAATAAGCAATTAATTTTCATAGGTTTTATAATTGGTTTGTATTTAAAGCTTTATATTTTACAACTGAATTCTAACCTTACAATTTTATTTAAAATTTTTCGAAATCTATAATTTGATTCTACCCTTAAATAGGATTAAGGTTTTCTTTATACTACTTGTATTAAAAATACTACTTGTATTTCAAGTAACTATATCTATTTAACTTGAAGTTTTTATCCTAGTTAGGTTTTTTATACATTAATATTTTCATAACACATTGATACTTGTACATAAAAAAAAATATTTTTCCTTAAAAATTGCAATATCAATGTAAAAACATTAAAATGTTAAAATTATTTAAGATCACATCAACTCTCTTGAAAAAAATCTATTATGGATTTTATAAAATTATTTTTTCCACTTGCCATATTCGATTTTGGAAAACGATTGGGGGTTGACAAAACATTTTTATTTAGCTGCTGTCTGAGATAAATATTATCAATTTTTTTCAAAAGCAGTGCTTTTAAATAAATCCATCCGGTCCCCTTCAGCAGCGTAACAGACGAGGTTTGGCGATACTACTTTGGGTGGCCATTGTTTCATTTGCCAAATGCCGATAAATTGTCCGCCATAATAATTTCATAGACGCGCCCCTACACACTTTTTTGGGGCGCGTTATGGTAAAAAATGTAATGAAAGCTTTTGTGTTTACATGTTGTTATGCATTCTGTTAATATTGTTCATCATAACGGTGATTGAGCATTATTCAAACATAACTTGCCTCTGCGATCAAATTATATGTTTCTATAAGATAGTTCTCTAAGAGATTATTAATTAAATAAAAACAAAATATTTTTATATATATCGGATTACGTGGTAATGATGTATTTATAACTATGCATGAATATAAAATACATACTTGCAGAAAATATCAAAGTCAAATGAGAATAATTTCCAGGTTAATTGCATTCCGTGTAAATTAATATTGAGGGTTGTCAACCCTCTATATAAATTGTGAAGTTATTTTCATAATGTTCTGAAGCGGATGTTATGTAATACTAATATATTATATTAATAATTTTGCATGAAATTAAGTCTGATAATTAAAATAAAATACATATTTGCAGAAAATATCAAGGCCAAATGAAAATAGTTTCCAGATCAAATGTTTTCCGTGTAAATTAATAGAAAGTGTTTACCCGTTTAAATTATGAAGTTATTTTCATAATGTTTGAAACGATTGTTGTAAAATAGTAATGTATTGTACTAATAACATTGTATGAAATTAAGTATCCAAATGAAAACAAAATAGATATTTTCAAATAATATTAAGACAAAATGAGGCCAGTTTGCAGGTTTAAATTTTAAATGACATAATGTTATTACCCGCATATATTAGCAATTAAAATTTGTTTATGAAGTTACAATGAAGTATATAATTACACCATCAACCTCAAGTCTGTATAAAATTCCATCAATTTATTCTCAAAATTTTGCAACAAAAATGAAAACTTATGTTTTATTCTGAAGACTGGAGATTTTTGAAATGCTTCTATATTATCATTTTATAATAATTTTTCTTCTCTAAGTAGATCTCTAATTAATTGTTTCTAAATTTACATTTCAATAATATATGATTAATTGTAAATCATCTTCTGATGGTAAATCATCAATCTGCGTAGAATAAGGAAAGTTACATGATTTGATTTAAAATGAAAATCTTGACGAAATTTCTATATACATCCATGATTTTTTTTTCAAATGATATTCACAATTAAATGAAGTACGGCTTCTCATTCAACGAGTATGTGGTATAGTAATTATTTATTCTCTCAGAGTGTGATTTGGTTCTTTCTTTTTCTCAGAGATCTCATGAAAATCAAAGCCATAAATATTAAGAGTGTGTGCAAGACACAGACTAATAATAATAATAAAAATTATGTTTGACTTTAGCTTACTGAGGTTTTCCATCGAGTTGTATTTGCATGTGCAGTAGTAAGCTTTTACTTACTATTAAATAAAATGAAATATGTATGCGATTCTATGACACAGGTTTCAATTATTAGGATTGTAATTTTAAGATTCAACTTTCCCAAGAATCACTGTATTTGTTTGTAGACTTCATTTTGCAACAATAAATACATTATTGCGGTCTGCAAATACAACCTTTTGAGATTACTACAACAGAAAGACAAAATATATACTTCATTCTTAATTTAATTTAAGTACCGTTCGGGGTCGCTTAAAGGAATAGCACTTTAAACGTGGCCCGCTTTTATTGTAGCTCTCACGTTCATTAAATGACGATAAAAAATTTTAAAAGAAATATTATTCAATTACATCGCTGTGATTGGCCCTGAACAAAAAACGTACGGTTGTTTTGAAAGCTCCTTATTCAAGTTTCCATTACAAAGTTTAAGTTCTTTCGTTAAAACCATAAGTGTAGTTAATGTAAATTTAAGCCCTTGTGCAAAGGTGGCGAAAGTAATTTACGTTAAATTAAATCGATCTAACTAGGATGAGCTCTTGGCAATTTTCGAATTTTATTTCAAAAATTGTACATAGGATATTACTAATAAAAATTTCATGCAAAATTTGGGCTAGATAATATAATTATTTTCTATGTATATCTATATTCTCTTTTTGTGTAGTATTTGTTTTGAATTGTAGCTTTACTTCGGAAAAAAAGTTAGTCAAAATGGAAAAAATATTTTCAAAATCAAGACGGTTTTCAAGATATATACATACGTCCACGTTTTCATTTTTATTTAGTGATTTTTTTAGTAACTGAAAAAATTCTATTCAGATACAAACACTGAGTAACATTTATATCCATGATATAAGTTATACATGTGCAAAATTATGCGGGGAAAAATTGAGATGGGAAAAGCGAAAAAATAAACTTACTTTCACTTTTATACTTTACTTAGGATCTATTGTAATGTAAAGTATTGAAATCTACAATATGATTTTCTAGACACCCAAAATACATATTATTTAAATACCAGATGTAAATTTATTGATCCGATAAAATTTTTTTATGTGCAGTGTGCAGTGTAATTTATAGTGGCCGAAAGAAATGATTCACTGTAAGAATTAAAATTGTAACTTTGTAAAAATTTTAAAATAAAACTGTGATTTCGTACCAACGATTACGAAAATAATGTCAAAGTTTCGTTAGGAATTAAAATAATTGATGAAAATCTTTATGTTTATAACATTGAAAGGGAGTCTTCAAATTAAAATTAAATTTATTTTTCATTACAAATCTCAACTTAATTAATTATTTCTTAAAAATTAATATATTTTTGCAATTTTAGGTATTATTTGTTTGATCTATTTATATATTGAAATTATGAAAACCAAAGTGATGCGTTATTGCTTTCACGTAACTTTCTTCTTTTAAAGTTTGATAAATAAAACTTTAGAGAATTCATAAAGAAATCTTGAAATGCTATCATGGTAATAAAACAATTACGCGAAGTATTGCAAAACGTCTGTTATTAAAAATAAATATAATAGAAATTACAAGAATCTTCAGTTTACATCTTTGCCATATATTATATACACGTAGATGGTTTTTAAAGTGGTGATTTCAGTATTGATTTAGAATTATATTATGTAATTTTTTCTTAAGAAATTAAATCGAGTAAAGTTAATTAAGATTAAGTACTAAAAATGAATTTCAATTCAACTGAGATAAAATTCCAACTTATATTACCTATATAGTCTCATGTTATCGTTTATGTGTCGAAGCTGTTGAAATATTAAATAAACGTACAAAGTAATTGTCAGGAACAAATATTTTATGAGAAACTTTGTAATAATATATTCAGCATAACAACTACATAAGTGTTGCAAATCAGAAAAAACGTTATATTTATTTTCTACTCTGAGGTATTGAATGTCAAACAAATCCCTTTTTGACGAGTTCTTACTGCATTATAGAAATATATTTCCAAACTTGGGTTTCTGTTTCACGGGTTCGGCTAGATGCGAATAGCCAAAAACCTAATCTAATAAAATACACACATAAACATACGATAGTCGTGCATAAATACTGTGTGAAGCTAAAGAGGTATAACGCATTGTGCACAGTATAGCAGATAGTGCTTCTTTTGTCCTAGTAAATTAAATTATATGAAAAATATGCGCAATAAATCATTGGAAGCGTGGGAGTATAAAAGTTATGAAGTTAAAACCGCGGAAAGTTAATTGTTTTCGATATCCCTAATATAACAGTAAAAATAGTTTTTTCCGCAACGAAACATTTATAACCGTTTAAAAATTAATAAAAAATCAGTTGTCCGTCTGATCTTTAATTACTTCAAGGGCAATCGTCAATAGTTTGTATAATTATTAAAAACATACGTCATGTTTTCACCTGACGCAACGTTCCTATACCCTCATTGCGTTAAACATGTAACACGAAATAGGTTATAATAAAAACATATTTAACACACATTAATAATTTCATACTGTAGACGGTGTATTAAGCAGTTATTACCAATTTCATATATTTTATTTAGTTGAAAACGTATGTATGTGGGATTATACTTAACAATAAACTAAATTTCAATATTAATAAATTTATTATTAAAAGTAGCATATCGCTTCTTGAGAAAAAGAAATATTTCATAAATATGTTTCAAACATTTTTTTGTGCCAAAGATATTTGAAAAATATTTGTGTAATTTTTATCACACTTTTAACTTTTAAATCAAAGAGGTTTCAAAAATATTGATTTTTTGTTAAAAGTCAATTTATCCACAGATTATTTTGCATTTGTCAGATTATTTGATCAACTATTCTGTTGCAGGTGCTGGTTCACCAATACGCTGAGGAGGCAATCCCAGCCCAGCATATGTGGATTCTAAGCAAATATAAGTAAAGACCATTTACTTTTATCAGTTTTATATTTTAACCAATGAATTTTTTGCGTTATTAAGGCTTTCAGTACAATTAGAGTTTCAATGGTTGTAATTTCTATAACTATGAAACACATTTAGGGTAAGAAACACATAAATAGATAGCTATTATTAATGATAGTTTTGAGATTAAACTTTTTTATCTATCTATCTATAAATGAAATAAGATCGTGAAAAAATGATTCCATACATTGAATAATTTTAAATAAACTGCTACCTACTAAAGACACGCTACTAAGCCCAAAGCACCAAGTGTCAAAATTGTTGTCTGTGCGCCCTTTCGTTGTTCACACTAAGTTCAGCAACGGCTGAACCGATTTAGTTGCGGTTTTTTATATAGTGTATAGATAAAATACGACTGTGACAGATTCGTATGTGTGAAAGGGATATATGTACATCGATCCACATAAAACCTTCCAGAGATTAGTTCTAATTAGTGTAAAATCCCCAGTTAATCAGTTTTAGTAATAATAAAAATAATAATAGTACGAAAGTGAACAGTGAAAAATTGTAAACAGTGAGTTTTAGTATCGAAGTTAAGTGCGTATTATTTTACAGTAAATTGTATATTGGTGTTTATTATAGGTAGAAAAGTGCTATTTTCTATATCTACCTATCTTTACATATGATAAAATCGTATCAAAAAATACATGCAATAAAATTGTGAAAAAACTGAGTTCGTACATTGAATATTTTTAAGTAAAACTAAGTGCTACCTATACACGCTATTAAGCATAAAATAACAGTTTTTTAGGATTTTTATCTGTCTGTAGGTACTTTCGTTGTGTAGTCTAATCTCGTCTACAGCTGAACCCATTTATATGCAGTGTTTGGTGATGAATTTAGCAGTGATATGCAGTACTTTTTAGGAAGGCCAAAAAGTGGAGCGACAGACATAAAAAAATTATATAGATATACAAAAAATGCGTGCAAGCCTCCGCCGAGCGCCTCTGATTATGTTTAATAGCGTGCGCAATGAACATAAGTCACTGATAGCTCTGAAAACGGCATTGAATGTGTAATAGATTGAAATTATATGCACTCGAAATCAATAAACTCTCGACTCTTTTATAATTTTTTTTGTCTTAAATGAAAGAATATACATAAAAAACAACGTATTAAAAAGAATTAGTGCTTGGACACGATTATTTCTTATAAAAATTTATTTGAAAAATGCTTGTCCAGGAGAAAACGGTTGTCAGTTGGCTGTTAAATATAAATTATCATTTTTAACTTCACTTTGCACAATTTCATATTTTTTCTTACTTCTTTTTTTTGTTCTTTACTTCTTTTTTTTTTAATATGAATTCCTCCTTGCATTTGCAAATTCTTTGTCTAGTGTTACAAGTAAGTGGAAAAACTTATAACTAAAACTTCCTTGGCAAAGTGCAGTTTTGTATAACAACTTTTTCAAATCACTTCTTTTTAACAAAATAAAAGCGACCGAGTTCTATTTTCGGTTATTACTTCATTTTTTAATAATTTTCTTTCATTTAAAACAAAAAATGTGGAATTCATATTTTTCTTCTACCAAAATTAATTATACTACGAATATGTCGTAAACTTAATTTATTTTGAATGTATAATTTCAAAATTGACTCCGATCTACCATTCTTAATTATACCGTTTTTCCACTAAAAGGAAAATTGTAAAAACCTACCTTAATCACGTAATAAATAGCAACAGTTGATAGTCGCCATTGTTTATTTTCACGTCGCAAATGCACGTCAAAATATAAACTAATAAAATATCAGTTTAATGCACAAAGCAAAGTTCACTACCAAAATATATTTCACTGAATCCAGTAATTATTTAAGACCAGTACATACTGAATGCGTAAACGTGGAGAGCACACATACGTGTGCACTCCAATGTATAAAACGAGCAATGTATAAAACTGTATTGAAAATTTCACACCAAACGTGCTGAATACGCGTTGCTCACGCCACGTAGTCGGTGTAGCATGTTTTATACAATTTATACATTACAAAGCAAATTTGATGCACACGTTCTGTACACGCACACGTACACTCGCACACACTCTGGTCTTTAAGCTGGGCCAAATATTTAGTGGAGTACAGCACTAGATTTTGGAGTACACGCGAAGTTGCGGGCACAGCTAATTAAAAAAGTTTATAGTTTTTCGATTTGTATTTATGCTTATATACTTTTTTATTATAATTTATTATAACTTATCACGACAAATATACGTTAAGGGTTTCGACATAGCTACGTGTGATAAATTACAAGAAATAATATAATTGTTTTTTTAAATAAAAAAACTATATTATTACTAATTTATTCTACTTAAAATAAGTTACTGGATCACTCAGATGATCACTCAGTTCGGCTTCTGACTTAATAATATATATATGTATGTATATATATATATATATATATATATATATATATGTATATATATATATATATATATATATATATATATATATATATATATATATATATATATAATGATTTATTGCAGGAGGTTAGGAGTCTCAAAGTTAATGAGGACATAATGTAAGAGTATTGGTAACAGAAAGAACAGATAGATACTGTTGCTTTTCTTACTTCAGATATTGAACACAAATAAGTTAAATTAAAAAAAAATCTTTGCCAAAAATTCTAGAATTTCTTCAAAACATTCTTCAACAAAAAATTACATATCAAATATTAGCATATTTAGGCGATAAAGTAATATAAAGTTTTATAACAACGGGCATTCAGACATTTAGTAAATAGTGTGAGTGTATTCAGAATTTAATTAGATGAAATGGTAAATTATCGAAACCAGCAGATAATGGAAAATTATAACACTAACAGAGAAATAATTCTAATTGGATCATAAATATTATAATATTTTCAACTAAATATGGCACATATCTCGACTTTTGAATTTAAAAATTTTGAAATTCTATTTCTATCTGATACTAGTTATTTCCAAATTGTATTGGTTCAAATAACTATGTTATTTTAAGCAACTCTAGAAATAGGATTACAATATATTATTTTTAGTGTGCTTATCGTAGTCAGTATAGACATAAAAAAATTGTTAACTTCATATTTACAATATTAACGGTTATAAAATGTTGGGTGGAAATTAAATCTCTGTTATAAACAATGCAATACGTTCATAAATTTGTATTAAAAAAAAATACGGCATTTGATAGTCGTATTGCGTTCTAGTGCATATATAATTCCTAATCAAACATGTTTTATTTTCGAAGCATTTCCACCAATCGATCAAATGGTAAGCACTTTAAGTATTTACAAGTTTCAAGCGTTAAAAAATCTATACGCTTTTTCTAATTCTGTTAAATTTTTACTCAGGTGTGATAGGCAACGACAAAATTAAACCATAATGACCGTCTCATTTCTATAATTCTGACCCTATCCAAATTCTGATTTAAACCGACTTCAAAAAATAAGAAAGTCACAATTAAATGAATCTACGTGATGTAGTATTATTTCTACTTTCTTTAAGTTCTTTACCACGACCTAGGTTCCGTTGTATTACATCTTCACGTGGGCAATTAGCAAAGATCTTTGCTAATAGCCCACCTAAAGATGTTGTAATACAACAAAATCTAGGTCGTGGTAAAGAACTTAAAGAAAGTAGAAATAATACTACATCACCTAGTTTCATTTAATTGTGTATAATTAATTTCTACAACATTAACGCCAAATATATTCAAAATCAGCAAGTATTCAATTCGACTGTACTTATTGTGTATGTTATTTCATAACTCCGGCATTTACAAACCGATTTGGATTATTCTTTTTTTATTTGGAAGGAAATGGTACCGTAAAGGGCACTAAGTAATTTTGTGCGTGAAAAGTGAAATACAGCTCTTATCTGTGCGGGCTCGTGCGCATGTATTTGAGAGAGCACTGAAGTGTACAATTGGCACCGATTCCAAAAATCTCTTGTACTGTTTTACAAATATTCGAAAATGATATTGTACTGTCAAAGTTTGAATTAAGTACTCAATATTATTGGAATTCCGTTTAATTTTTTTATGTAAAAAAGCTTTATTGATCAGTAATGAAATTTCGTTTAAAAAATTTGCAATAATATATCGATATTTTTGGTGGATAAACCTACTTATTACATTATAAATGATTCATGTTGTTACACAAAGTTTCATATTTAAATTTTAACTGTAATAATGATATTACCAAAATATAACAAAAAAAAGAAAGCCACACTCTAACTTTGTTTCGTTATCGTTCAAAAAATTCAATCCCATTTATTAATGCAAAATTCATCGTTGCGGCCCGTAATTGCCAATATCCTGGTACAGATAACATTATTTCACTCCATCTATTTCACCCTCCGCGTGATACAAAATAGTTTCACGATTTCGAGAAAAGAAGCTTCCGCCTCCCTCATCACCTGAATGGTCATTGCCGCCGTTCAGCTTATCGCAGCTCAATCACTCGGAAAAGTCGGTCGCTCAAATGAACTGTGAGAAAATTATAAGCTGCAGCGATGTCACTGAAAATTGCTTTAGATCGGATCCCATAATTTTCGGCCAAGATAGGCAGTTAAATAGCCTTTTCGGTGAATCGGAAGTAATGATCTAATATCTTATTACGTGTCAGTAAGTTAATGTAGATCAAAATGTCTGTCATTTGCGTGGAAGTGAAAGAAAATCAAATACAGTCAATACAATAAAGAATTTCGTTATAAACGTATTAAAATGGATAAAAATTTTAAAATTCTCAATATAGCTTCAAAATTTTAGATGATGCAATATTTCTAAAACTATGATGAAAATAAAACCTGTTAAGTATGATTAGAATTTGCATTAAGAGGATTCTGTACACAGTTAGACGTATGGTAATATTTAACGGCACTTAATATTTCTATTAAATCTTAACATGATTCTTTCGTCTAAACACATTGCCTATTATATCTTGCGAAAATTTTTATTATAATAATATGGCGTAAATATATGGCGAACATGTAAATAACTATTAAATTTGAACTTACTGCCATTGTTATTGGGTAAATTTTGAATAAATTTCCGTTTTTTTCATAATTTTGTCTTTATTGCTTCGGAAATAGAGTGGGTGTACAAATTTTTTCTGCATATTTTTAAAAAAATAGCTCTGGAACTATTATAGCTTAAGGTTTAAAAATAGCTTCGAATTGTTTGTGGATATCTTCATCAATATGTTTCTCCATAATTCATTATTTTAATTATTGTTTCTCACGATACATAAAACTAAAAAAAATCATTTAATATGTCTTCTCTTTAAGGGGACCGACTAATATAATATTCGTGTATTTAAAAATAGTGTAATTTTTGGAAAATGAAAAGCCAATAATTTAGCAATAGGTAATCAGGAAAGTACACAAAAATAAATTAAAATTTGTATTCATAATTCAAACCCATAAAAAAAAGTGTTCTTAAGTGCTCTTATATTTAAATTTTTAGATATCAATAATTATTTGTAATCAAGAGAACAACAAACAAACCAACAAAGGATATATTTTTAAAGTGATGACAAAAAATAATCAATGTTGATCGCTTCTCGATCGTTTTTGCCCAAATGAAAGGATGGGCGATGAAATAAAGTATAAATTGAGTCATAGAAAAACCTCCATACGCAAATATAATATATTAAGGCATAAATCTTGCCGGCCTTATAAACGAAACTAAACTTGTGTTTGTTGGACCTGCAAGATTTGTGTCTTAATATATTATATTTGTGTTTGGAGGTTTTTCCAGGACTCAATCTGTATTTTGCTTCATCGTCCTGACTCATACAGTTCCTTATAAATAACACGGAAAACTTATTATGAAAAGTGACACGAATTCTCTGAAAAAATACAAGATTTTTTTTGTCTGACGATTTAAATAAAACCTTTAATATTCGTTTCTTTGCATTTTCCCTGTATAAGATTGTTTTTTTTTTGTAACGCCCCAGGCGCCCCCGACACTACTTTGATTTTTACTAGTATCGTTTTGGTGTAAATACTTTTAGGTGTTAGTCCTTGAAATATATGGGGATTTTTATGCTTGATCAGAGTGCTAAATATTTAGTTCCTACATCAAATACTTTTAAGAAAAACCACCGTGTTAGATGGACAGTTATTTAAGTCATCTTATAAAGGTTTTAAGGTAAGGAACAATAAAAGCAATGTGCATTTTGTGGTATCATGAGTTACATTTGTTCTGAAACTATCAAAAGCTTTCAATTAATTTGTATCTATTCATTAAATTAGAAGAAATTTACACATCATGAAGTCTAAGTAAAGTCCAGATAAATAAATAAACATTTAGTCTAGGTAAAGAAATAAACGAACGGAGAAATACAGTTATTAAAAGTGTCGTAAAAATTGATGCCACCAATATTCTTTTCCAAATGCATTATATATTAGTATATTCTTTGTAGTTTGTTTGTTTTTGTCTAATATATATCCGCATAGTAATAAATTTTCAAATATTTTATTCAGGTGGCTTGCTCAGAATCTTTATATTAATTTTAACCTAAAAAATTCTAATATTTACCAATAAATATTTAATGGCGTTATTTATGTTAATAATATAAACAAGGATACGTTTACCAATCTGCTTGCTCAAATTTTTTGCCAGTTGCATGACATTACTTTGAATTTCTCAAAAAATCAATTAAAAGGATTGATTTTTTAAGACATTTGAAAAATTTTTTAGTTTAAACATTTTTTTGGAAAAATAAATAACATGTTGGTGATATTTATTGAACATATTACCCTCCACACTGTCATATTTACACAAACTAATTTCCCCCATAAACATAACGAGATAGATGGAATTTGTTTATTCAAGCAAATATGTTCATTTAATTATTTTAGACGAAAATTTTCCAATAAATATTGAAATGATTATATCATTCGACATAATAACTTCAACATTTTCAAACCATAAGCGAAACCTTTTATTATCTCATAACAAACCAATCAATAAACTTACATCTATTACGTAAGTAGTCCAGAGTGTATACACAAGCATCTATTGTAATTTTGAATACTAATAACAGGTATCTTACATTATAAAATCGAGCCCAAAAGCTTCATCTTCCTCCGACTCTTAGACGCGGTGCGAGTCTAAGAGTCCCGCGCGCGAAAGGCCTCATGCATATTCATGACATAACCTTGGAAATCGGAATTAGAATTAAAATTATTTCGGTCATGTTTTGGTAAGAAGTTTGAATGTTAATATTATTTTGAAGACCCAATTTGAGGGAACGGGTGTTCGTTTGAGCTGGCTGTCTTTGTTTAATCAGGTTCGGTTGAAATGTTTACAATAATAAGGCACATTGGTTTAATTATATTCTCGTGATGGTAAATGATTTTGATATAAATTTGTTCGAATTTGTTTGCGAAGCAATGTTATGACGTGTTTTGATGAAAATTCGGCTACAATTTATTCCTAAGTTAGTTAATTTTCATATCATTATTTGCATTTCTCCTTGCACGTTCACATTGCCCTGCAGCAAGCAAGATAAACATTAGTAAAAACAATTGTGTCGCATATTTTATAATAAAATTTTTGTAAAGCTTTTTAACATTTCTGAATCTATTTCCAAATTAGTTAATCAATCATCTTAATAATATGTGTCTAATTGTTAAACTTTGTTTCTAATAATAACCATATCTGAAATTTATCGAATGGATTTACATAATACACAAATCTAGAACAATAAGGTTTGTACATTATTGCTGGGTGCAACTAGAATTTTTTCTTTCATCACTGAATGCATTGTGAACTGGGATAGTAACTAAATTTTTTTTGATAAAAAACTGAATAAAAGAAGTCTTAATTTTATTATAACCCGTAATATTTATAATAAATTTACCAGAGCATTACGATTTATAATTAAGTTTGAATTTCGTTATAGATAGTAATTACGGCATACCTAGGTATAAAGTCACTATACTGGCTATAACGATATCTTTTTGTTACATTATTGTTTCGCGAAACATTATAAATAACAATGATATAATACATACGAAACATAATATAATACATTTATATTTCTAGAAAAAGTAATTGCACGAAATTTACATTCTAAATATGTTAATATATGAAGTTAATTTTATGTAAATATTTTTAAATTGATACAGTCATTACTTTTATTATTTTAGGATTATTATCAATAATAACGGGAGATTTTTTGTCACTTCAGTTTTATTACTCTTGGGATTATTCAAAAAAGGTTTATGTTAATGAGATATAGAATAATTTTTGTTACAAAATAATTAGAAAATAATTTTAACATATGCACAAATTAAAATATAATTCAATGATTATGCAGAAACTGGAAACATTGTACGTTATATAAAACAACAGTTATTTTTATATTTAAAAGTTTGCCCGATTAACATTTGCGAATTGCTAAACAATTATTAATGAGGCTTTATTTTTATAACATTGCTCACGATAATTAGAAGAAACTTAAATAAAAAATATGAATGATCGTAGCTTGTGCTTTTTGTGAGAATAAATTTACGTTTTACCGATTAGGATGATTTTGAATAGTATATGATTTCCAAATATATTTTGTCTTAGGAATTTTTTTTAATCACCGACGTAGATGTATCATTATTATAAATAATTTATAGTAACAATATGAACATTTAAGTTTACGATCAAATTAAATGTTAACATAAAGTAAAATGTTTTGCAATTAATTTTGTAGGAAAAATATACGTCACACGTTAGCTTAGTAAAAGATAATAACTCAATAACTAAAACACAGTATGCGGAATATGGTTTTAACACGTTGCGTGAATATATTACCATTCTCAAATCACCACTTCGAATAATTTTAATAAAACGAAGGGTTTCCTCTATTTAAAAACCTCCCTATCTATGCATTATTCGTCAAAAGCACTGATATTAACTGAGGAAAATGTGTGACAATATAATGAACTCCATTCGTTAACTGCAGGGGAAACTTTACGATCTCAAAAAGAAAACTGAATTTGTAGAGAATATTACATGCGTAAATATACTAAAAAAACTAAAGTAGTGTATAAGTATTTAATACGTGTCTTCATTATTTATGATTTATGAAAATTTTAAGCATTTGGAAGATTATGAAAAGTCAAAAGGATTGGATAATTAAGCCATCATTTTCCATGAATATTCTTAAGTATTGTCGTATGTACATAATATATAATAGTAGTATTTTCTTAAGTATTGTCGTATGTACATAATATTTATAAAATAAACTTATTTTAATTATTTATACAGTTTAGACTAAAATATCCATATATATCTTGTAAATCTTTCGTCACGGAACCTACAGCATTAATTTTTTTGGAATCAATGCACTACGTCGTATAAAATAAAATTATATTTATTGTTTTAGTTAAAGAGTTTATATATAATATAATTTTAAAATGAATTTTGTAATAAGTAACGATGTAAAATATTACGTAGAAAAAATGTATTTTAAGTTGATTAAATGTGCAAAAAACGCACATCAACCTTTTTTTAAACACTGGTAAATAAAATCATCATTATTTTCATTGTTCAAAAATGAAGGCGACCTTATTCTTAACGCGAAAATAAAATAGTTGTCTTAACTAGTTTCTATTTGATCAATCTTATAAAAATATTTGATACCTTTTCAATTCATGTATTTTCAGATTAGCAAAAAAAAGGTCAACTGAAGTATATATTTCACAGAAAGTTTAATAAACAAAATTCGATACAGTGTATAGAAATATTTATATTATATATGGAAACATAATTATGTTTTACTAAATTTATAAGTGTTTGACTGTACGATTTTGTATCACAGACATACCTTTATGACCATTTATTAAAATCCGGACAGCTTGCCTGGGCTTCCAAAATAATTTTCTTCTTATTTATATTCAATTATTATAATTATAATAATTATATTCCTATTAAACTCAGCTCCAAGAACAGCATGTTCCATACAAAGTAGTTCTTAAAATTAAAACATTGGGAATATACAAAAGTTTACGGTGGTCGTAATTTTTTATCATAATGTTTTAATTGTTCGAAATACGTCTTATAACAGGCCAGCGCTTTGCGGGATACTATAAGTTAATTTACACATTAAAAGCTCATGTGAGAGTTTTATGTTCAAGGACAAAATGGTATTTGGAAGAGGGTATAAATAGTAGAATGCACAATGTTTTATTGACGAGTTTATTAATAATAATCAAGGATACGTCTTAATAATCTCATCATATGCTACTGCAGTATGATTTGTTACAATAATTTAATTACTTGATATATTGGAAGGTTCACTTCCCTTACTACACGTCATTATTTTTCTTGCCTTTTGTGTAATATTGAAAATTCTGACATGAGTTATGTTTGCAGATTATGCATATCGATTACTTTAATAAATAAATATATAATATTTAATAAAATTCATTTTGATCTATTGATAGATTTTACAATACCTAAAATTGATCAGCTTGTTTCTTTTATTACGATTTTACGTATTTTTGTTACAAATCTTATACATGCAACGTGTTAAAACCATATCTCGGAAGCTTCCTCATTTTTTATAATCAGTCTTTCTTATCTTATAAGTAATTTCTCATTCTAGTACTAGAAGTATCCCTGGCTGCTTTTTTCGAAGACGTTATGTTCTTCTTTTGATTTATTTTCATATTTCTCATGCAATATTTGCGACCCACTTTTTTATATTAATATAATCGTTAGTACCAGAATACTACTATGTCAGTTAAACAAGTCTCTTTTGACTTCCGCTTATTTACCAGTATTATGTAGACTTCATTTTGTGGTTAACATTATCCATATAGAAACGAGCATTTCGCTGCCCCACGGCGGCCCTATTGGAGACGTCATCCACAACTATTTATATTCACAACAAAAGGCAGGTCAGAGGGGAGGTTAAGTCCGTGGGGAGTGGAAAAAATGTTTCGATCTCAATCATTCTATTTTTGAATGCGTGAATAAGAATCTAACCCAATAATTATTTGAATTTCGTATAATTTATATTTCGTATGGAACAGTGATAAAAATAAACTTTGGAAGCCTTTTTGGCTTTGCGTTAATGGATTTTTCGTAACGCCATGGCATCACTTTATCTTTTTTATATAAAAATATTTAGTGGCAAACGAGGTTATAAATATAACAGTATGTTTAATGCACAAATATTCATCCATTTAAAACACTATGTTGAAAATTTATATACTCATTTGATTCTTATTCTTCAGACTATCTATCTTGTACGAGCTCTAGTAAATAGCAAGTATTAAAAGTATGCAATAAATAACATAGTTGTTTTCAATGCAATTTTTTTTAATCACTTTCGTAAAAGAACCAATTTTGTTTATACATATATTACTTAACTAGTTTCTGTTACATATCTATTGAAAATGTAAAAAAATTACCAAAGAAAAAACTTATTTCTTATAATAAAATTTTAGGCAATAAGGGAATTGTTGATTGCATTATTAATTGCAGGTGACAAAAAAAATCAAAGTTATATATAAAGAACTGACCGTAAAATAATAGCAGTTATTTAAGTTAGAAATATTTAAATACAAATTCATTGCAAATGAGAACATGTAGTACCCAAATACGGGCCCTGAATCTTCTCATAAATGATAGACATCTTCACAAAATTGTACTTTTTGGTAGTTAATTTCAATTTATATCGGTTATACCAACGTAAAGTCTGCTTACATTGAAAACGTGAAAAATGTACGAAATGTATTTTTATATTTATTCTCTAGTTACAAGATATTTATATATGAAGGGATCGTAAAGGAAAAACAATATTTTGTGCAAAGAGAGAATTACTAAATTTAATTCTTAGGAGACATCTCTCAATTCAAATGTGTAAGTAATACCCCAAACAAAATTCATTTTATCGACTTAGAGACTGATTTCTTACACTGTATGAATTTACATTTGTTAATTATAATTACTCAGATTAAAATGTAACTCCAACCGGTTACAGCAATTAGTAGTTAGTGACGAAGTGGATTAGGACTAAAGAAAATACACGCGAATGTCAATGGCTTTACGCAGGACAACAGCACACCCGCGCACGCGTACACACACACTCACATACACACACACTCACATGCACACACACACACACACACACCTCAATCGAAAAGAACTGAGGTGTTCCACACTTGTAAAAAAGATACATGCACATGAAAAAAAACATCAAACTGTCGAAGCGTAAATTAAGAAGTTTGCGGAAACCTAAACAGTATGGTAAATTGGAAAGTATAACAATTACTAAAATAAAACAAATGTTGAAACATATTTTACCAAAAGACTCTTAAACTTTTTTTAATCATCAATTAAGAAATTATTTTGAAGAAAAAACGCAGCGGTATATGATTAAAAAATTAAAGAGATTTGTATAAACTTGTATTATAATTTTTCAAAAGGTTACAAAAATTTGGCTACCATACAATTAACATCAGTTAGAAGTGTACATTGTTGAAGTTGTAATTTCCAGTTAAATAGATAATATATGTATAAGGTAGTTAGTAAAATTTAAGATGCAGAGTTAATAGTATATTTTGTATTATAAAATATGTGAAGCCGCATTTCAGTTAATTTTTAATGATATATTATTTATTGATACTTTAAAAGAGAGTCTATTACAATATTTAAAACGAGTTACTGCTGATTATCAGATATTTTGTACTGATGGTTTTTCTAATTTATTTATTAATAAACATTACATTAAAATGGAAATAAACTGTTGTCTTAGAAAATTAAATAGAATTAAAGAAAATTAATCAGTTGGAAATAAATCAATTACAAAAACTTGTGTAATTTATAATTATTTTAAAATTTTACTTTGATACGAGGTAAACTTTGATACTATCTTTTAGATCTGTACTTGCGCTAAACTATTAATCTTCCAAACTATCAATTGCAATCTTTTAACTTTTCCTTTTTCAGATTCACCCGGATCCATTATATGAATTGAATAAAGTTTTTTAAGCCGTACTTGAATGTTTTAGTGGAGTGACAACACAAAGCCCCTTTACCTATGCAAGGTCAGTATTATCTATGGAGTCAGTGTCGTAAGTTTATTTATCGTCATTTTATTTTTACTGATAACATAATATTGCTTTTATATCTTATTTTGATATTAATTTCTACCAGCTTTAAGAGTTAAAAAATATTGTTATCCATATTTTTCGCCTCTAATTGATAATTACTTTATTCAAATTAACCAAGCAAATATCGCATAGAGGCATAGTCTCTGTAATGCAATTTAAATAAGGAATAGAAAAAAGGTACAATAAAAGTACTTGCTGTGCTTGCTTTTCTTTGATTTAATATGCTATATCTAATAGTTATCTAGTATACTAAATGATAGATTTGTATATGCCAATATTTATTTACTTCTTTCTACACTAAATTATAGATTCACTAAATATTTTTCCAACCCCTTAACCTATCCACTTCCTTTTTCTTTCCTATTCCCGATATAAGATACTCCCACCGCCATCCGGTTGCAATCAAGCAATAGCACAAATTTGATACATTTAAGCAATAATTTAATCACATATCTGTTATTGGAGACCGTGAAGTATGCTTTTTGAAGTCACTTGAGAATCCAAATATATTTTTGAAATAATTACCTATTATAATACTATAATTGTAAAATCTCAGATATTTGTTTTATAAATTTTTTTATTATTTTTAAAAGGTTTTATTATTTATTTTAAGGGTTTTTAAATTTAATTAATTCCAATTCAATGTTTTGTCATAATGCCATTTATGAGTGATAATTCTACCTACACAGCGCCATCTCTTGGCATTGGTAATAATCGAAAGGCCACCTAGAGAGCAGGCTTCCAATTATCCATACAAAATTACGACCACTTCTTTTATATATTAGTATGGGAGTGTCCATTCTGTACTATACGTTCTGTGCTCTTGGTGATGTTGATGTTATTGTATAAGAAAATAATAGATCACTAGAATGTATATATGGACAACACGAAGGAATATGCACCATGGGCTAAGGATACATCTCAAATTTTTATAAGAATTTTGCTAAAAACACAACGTCTACCTGAGCCGATTTTGGACATTTTTTTCAGACCAAAATAAAATTGAACATTCATAATTTGCTAAAAATATTAGATCAAATGTAATGACATTTCGAGAACGATAATATTTTTAAAGTAATCAGGGTTCGCTCTGTTATACAACATCATTTCATTTTATATGTCCGTAATCATATCTAAAAGAAAGGTAATTAATTAGAAAGAGATTAGAAATTAATTAGACTTTTTTTTTCAAAACGATGTTAGTAATTTCTTTTAAGACTTAGAACTAAATATGCCCTATAATTAAAATACCGGCATTAGAAGTGTGATTCTATTGATTCACAATCGTTTCTTTCTTGGGGTTTCTTAAAAAAACCCTTATAATGAAATTAGGTTCGTCCATCCGTTACAGGCTTAGAGTGTTATATATATATATATATATATATATATATATATATATATATATATATATATATACACCTACCTGAAATTTAGGAAGTGTGGGTAACAATTTATGTTTACATTTAATAAAATATAGTATTTTCTTTGGTAAACCTGGATTGTATTTTCCCAATTCATTCTGGTGATACGAAAGATTTTTCCAAATCGAACTGAGACTTAATTTACCGCTTTTAATTTTTGATCCCTATTGCGAAACATCAAGCTGCCAAATGATTTGTAATATCCCGTTTCTTTTATACCTAATTTTTCGGTTTTTACTTACCAATTATATAGTAATTCTAAGTACTAGCATTTGATTATAATTTAAAATTATTTTGGGTAATGACTTATTTACAAAATACCACCGCTCGACGACGAATATTTATTAGCCGTAAAGTAACTAATTTTAGCGCAGCACAGCATTTGGTGTGCAAAAAATAGATAACCTGTTAGCTTATATAATAATTAAAATGGAAATATATAATCATCCACATTTATTTGTCAACTTGTTTTGTTTATTTTGTTTTATTAAAATTATGTCAATATAGCAATAACAAATATCAGATTTATTAGAGATTATTTATTATTACGATTTGTTCCATCGATCAGGACGGTTAACTAAAATGTCTGTGCGCAAAGATTTCATTTTCCGCATACATATTTATAGAAGAAGCAATAACTCGTGACCCTACATGTTTATTATTCTTTTACCTTTTGACATAAACTTTAATTCATTTATTTGGTTTCTGCCTTTAAATTGAAACTAGGCGTAAAAAATAATCACTAAATTTTTTTAAAATTGTTTATAGTCAAATCCAAAAGTGACTTCTTAATAATTTCTAACAATACTGAAACGCTTGATCTATTCTTTCCAAAAGGCGCGTTTCTGTTTAATGCATATAATTTAGTCAAGTACAAATAAAACAATGAGAACTGAGGATATAGTAATTATAGGGCCAGCCTCTAATAAACTAAATCGTCCTAGAATGCAACTATGTCCTTTAAATGAATCGTGACCAATTATCTCAATAAATTGACATTGTAGGCGCGAACAATACAACATTTTATGCTTTGATTCGTGGATACTGCCTGGCTTTAAGGCAGGCAGTATCCACAAATATCTCCGAAAATATCATAGTTAGAAAATATCTACTTAGCTGCTGATAAATTAGGGACAAATTTATGCCTCGACATAAAGAATCAGTTTTATTTCCATTGGAATCTATTATTTCAGTTTTAGCGAGGGTATTTTAAAGTTTTAATACGTATTCTACGTTTCCTATTGTCAAAGTCAACAAATATTTGGCAGACTAAGTGAAATAACTGAACTTATTTATAAAGTTAATTAATTTTTGAATATTGAATATATTTGGCGTTAATTTTGTAGAAATTCATTATTCGCAATTAAATGAAACTACATGATGTAGTATTATTTCTACTTTCTTTAATTTCTTTACCACGACCTAGGTTTCGTTCTATTACAACATCTTCAGGTGGGATATTAGCAAAGATCTTTGCTAATATCCCACCTGAAGATGTTGTAATACACAATTAATTAACTTTATTAATAAGTTCATTTATTTCACTTAGTCTGCTAAATATTTATTGACTTTGACAATAGGAAACGTAGAATATGTATTAAAACTTTAAAAAACCCTTGCTAAAACTGAAATAATAGATTCCAATAGAAAGAAAGTAGAAATAATACTACATCACGTAGTTTCATTTAATTATGAAAGTTAATTAAATAAATAATAATCACCTTCTTCTTCGCCTGTGTACAAATGCGGCATATCTTGAAATAAAGAACGATTTTAAATGAAGGAAATAAATAATTGGTGCTACTAATTAATTATCAAAATTTATATTTCTTAATAATACCATGATGTGAAGCAAAATCTGCAAATAAATTCAGGCTAAGTTTTTTTCACAATAAGCTTTAGTTAAAATGTTTGCATTTATGTATAAGACAATTGTATCTGGTATAACGTAAGCACATCACTAAAGACCCAGCAATTTGAAAAATATATCTGACATGCTATTGCAATGTTCTTTGTAATTCTTATTTCCGCCGATTCCCTGGTAACAGAATAATGTAATTTGAACAATTTGCGCGCAGAAACGATGAGACCAGGTATCGCGAGAAATTTTGCCGCTTAACATTTTACAAATTGACGAACTTCAGTTCCGTTGTGGTTTTCATTAAATACAACACGCGAGAGCCTCCGTTGTGAAGTTTCATGCACTTTTCATTAAGTTCGATGGACTTTTTTAGACCAGTTTGCGGTTCGATGCGGAGGACGTCATTCGAGTTGATCTTGCGGAAAAAAACGGGCTTATTTACTATGAAGTCGGAGTTTTGGAAATTGGCGTTGGAGTCAGTGCATAAACGTATGTGTATTACCTGTGTTGGCAGAGAAAATATTGATCGTTTATGAAAATATTTGATAGAAAATTATTAGAGTTCTGGCCATGTTACGATAGGTAACAAGGTCAGAAATCATTAAGCGTAGCGAGTAAAAAAATTCCAGAATTTGTAGAATTAAATAATAAAATAATTATATCATAGTGCCACACCGTAATAAATAAGTTTCGTGCTTTCATTTCCTTATCCATCTTCAAGAACCCCATTTTTTACTAAACGACGATACAGTAACATAATATTTAGATCATGGAAATATATAATGAATCAGCATACAGGGTATCAGCCTTATAGGTCGTTGATTTAACCATGGATATGTAATTGAAACAAGGAGAAGAGTAAAAGAATATTTTAAAAAAACTACGGATTAACATACAGGAGTACATGGATAATTAAACATTCGGATAAAATGTGATATTTATATAAATTTCATATATTTTACAAAAATTAGAAAGACTTCATGCAAATTATTGGGCATAGGCAGGGCATAGCAGTCCAGACGGATTTTCTTATGTTTTTAATTTTATTAATAGCTTTTTATTTTTTTTAGCCGGGGGGGTGTATTCAAAAAACTATTTAATCATTTTTAAATTACAATAATTAAACCCGCCGTGGGTTTTTTCAAAATTTTTAATTTGGCTTTTTTTATACTTTTTCGTTTAAAACGTTTACATCTGTCGTGGGCTTAATCAAAATTTTAATTTTAATTTTTATTGTTAGTCTTAATAATTCAGATTCTTAGATATAATTTCTCAAAAGGCAAGCTTATGTGGCTCTTAGTAGCGTACGATCTTTAGATGGCGTAGTAATAACTGATCTAAATAAAGAAAAACTATTCATCAATCCACACAATAGTATAGCATTGGATGTATTACAACGCTTGATAAAAATGTTACGTGAATCACACATCAACGAAACCGAAAAAAGGCCACAAAGTAGTTAATCTATATCAATCAAATATGTTTATTGCAGTATCCCCAGACGAGTCAACAACATAACGCCTGACTAATATAACCTTCGTTGTTAAATTACAATAAAAAAAATCACACATTTTTACCAAAAACCATATTTAAAATGGTCAAACGATTTTGGGAAAACGTGAACATTCATTTACAACAAAATGTTGCAGTGCCCCCTGGTGAGCTGACGCTATAACTCATATCTTAGAACCATCGCCTATTAGTTCGAAATATTTTGCAAAAAAACGTGTCTAATTCGGACAAACCATTTTGGAGCTAAATGAGAACATTCATTTACAACATAATGGTTATTTCGGCACCCCTTGATAAGTAATCGCCATACACCTATCTAAGAACCATCGTCGATTAGTCCCAAATATTTTGAAGAAAATCGTGTCTAAATCGGACTAAACTATTTTTGGAGCTAAATGGGAACATTAATTTGCAACAAAGTTTTACTTCGGCACCCCTCGACAAGTAATTACCATACACCTGTTTAAGAACCATCACCGATTAGTCCCAAATATTTTGCAGAAAACTGTATATAAATCGATCACACCGTTTGGGGGACAAATGGGAACATTCGTTTGCAACAAAATGTTGCCGCACCCCTGGTAAGCTAATATTATAATACCTATTTGAGAACCATTGCCGATTAGTCCTAAATATTTTGCAGTAAATCGTATCTAAATCGATCAAACTGTTTGGGAGATAAATGGGAACATTCGTTAGAACAAAATGTACATTGTGGACCCCTCTGGTTAGTAATCATCGTAACAACTATCGAAGAACCATTGTCAATAAATCACAAATATTTTGTAGAAAACCGTATCTTAATTGGTTAAATAGATTTGGAGATAAATGGGAATATTGGATTGCACACACAAACAAACAAACAAACAACCTCTCACCCTAAACGCATATACCTCCTCCGTTCCGTCGTGGGTAATAAACCGTATTAATGATATATATATATATATATATATATATATATATATATATATATATATATATATATATATTTATAGCTGAATCTAGATAAAAATTGGTATCTTACGTGGTTTTTACTATGTGTTGTATGTGCAGTCCAAGGTTCCCATTTATCTCCAAAACAGTTTGACTGAATTAGATACAGTTTTTTGTAAAATATTTGTGATTCATTGGCAATGGTTCTTAGATAATTGTTATGGTGATTACTCACCAGAGGGCTCTGCAATAAACATTTTGTTGCAAACAAATGTTCCAATTTTTTCTCCCAAAGTCTTTGACACGAATTTTCTTGGGGTTATAGTTATATCAATAGGTTCTTATTTTCTTTTATTCGGGGAATTGTCAAAAAAAACTACTATATCCGTCGTAGGTGTTTATAAAATTTTAAATTTTGTCTTTTTTAAAATGATCTTTTGTCAATTCACGCACTTACCGAAGGTTTTAATAAAAACTTTTACTTTTTAGTGTTCGTTCCTCCAAAATAGAAAAATAATAACAATAGTATCATTTGATTGTCCGTCCGTCTGTTAGCCAAAGAATATTTTCTCAGTAACGGCTCGAGATATTAAGTTAAATAGATTGATATCGTATACTGAGAGTAACGCTCTTATGTTGCTAATAAAAAGTTACGCAGCAATAAACATGGCCCTTTAAAACGTATTTTTTTAATTTTTATCATAGTTTTATTAACTGATCTTTAAAACCCACAGGGCACTTTGGGTGGACTTACAATCATGAAAGTTTCTATATTGGGAGGTTTTATAGCACAAGTAAAGAAAAAGCACAAAAAATACTGATTTTTAATTCTATGTGGAATTGTACATTTATTTTATACACGCTGCTGTGAAAAATATAGTAATCGACATACTTTCGTTCTGAAAAATTAAAATTACTTTTTACTTTAATAGAAATATTACGTATCATTAAATGTTTACAAATACCTGCTAATTCAATTCAAAATATTATTTATTTATACACGCATTTACATGAACAACTTATCCATCAATATGTGAAACTTAGCTGATAATTTTAAAAAACAGCTTAAGTAATTGAGAATCTTTGGTCCTGACGTTAAACAATAAATTGTTTCTTATCATCAAACATAATCTTGAGACCAGAGATAGGTACAGTGATTTGAAACACCAAAATTGACTAAAATCAATTTTAATAGCCATTTAAAGACAAATGACGCTAGACGCAATAAACGTAAACTCCATTGTCATCTCCAAAATTCGAAAGTCGATAAATTAGTTCATCTTTGCCAATAAATATTAATTAACTTACATTAAGGAGTTTTTAATCGTCTTTATGGTTCTCATAAGTTCTGACTATAAATCAGTAGCAGTTGTACTAAAATTATATTGAATGGTCTAAGAAAAAAATTAACATATGTATTTTGCAAATTACGTCTAAATAAAAATTTTATTTAAACAATAATTCACTTTTGAATGCTCGAAACATTTGCTATAAAATTTTATTCCAATTAATTTATTTCTTTATTTGTTGATAAATGTACATTTTGATTGCATTTTAATTTACAATTATTATTAACGTTATACTTACTTACGGGACTATATATTTTGTATTTTAGTCACAGCTCTCTAAGCTCTATATGGCCCAATATTTTAACAGATAGAGACATGAAAAATAGTTTTTAATAATTAGTTGTATGTTCTATATATACATACATACATACATATATATATATATATATATATGTATATATATATATATATATATATATGTGTATAGATTCTTTGTCGTATATAATTCTGTCAGACGTGATTTTTAAGTTGTACTCAAGAATACTTCTATTGTCCAATTGTTCAACACAATACTGGTCTTAAAATATAATCTAAAATTGATAATAATATATTCGGATAAACTTTTTGCGAAAATTTGACATTGTTTGCAATATTTTCATGTGTTATTTAACTGCAACTCTAATGGGTTAAAAGTTCAATGCAAAAATGCACCCGATTCACTTCGACTTCCTTCTCTTAAACCGTTATTTAGACATCATGTGCTATATGACAGTGAATGTTTCCTGCTATTTTAGTGCCAAACGCTGCAAAACAAGTAACAAAACTCTCCTCTTTATAAATATAGTGTAATGGTCTATAATTTTTGAATTGGAACAAATTCAGGTAATAACAATAAAAAAATATCCACAAATTTTTTTTCTACACAAAATCTATTCTCCACAAAATTAAAAAAAAATTTCATTAGTGCAATAATTTTACTTCAAGAAATGTTACCTGATCAATTATTTTTTAAGATATTTGGCACATGTCGCAAGTAAGTTTTTATCAATATATATAATTACTAGATGTTTATATTTTTAAGTTAAAAACTTTTTTCTTTTATTTCTTGTAAGCATTATACAAATAATAATAAAACAAAAATCGGGAATATTTGTGATGATAGGTATCAGAATAGAAGTTTATAAGGAAATTCAACTTCACAAAAGATTTTATTTTTAGTTATACAAAATTTGTTTAGAGCTAAACAACCCTAATCGTTCTTTAATTTCCTAACTTTATTGGGTAATATTCGCTTTACATTCTTCACTGCACCGTAATGAATATTATGTAGCAGTAAGTACCTCACACTTGCGTAAACAACGTGTTAAACAAGGCAGATAGGATAGAGTGCATAAGCTCGTTAATTTGATTTATGTACTGTTTAAATCTCTGTCGGTCCACTCAGATATCGCTTCCGACCTCATCGTCGTCACGTTAGTCATGTTATTTGTGTTGAGCTTTGACTGGACGAGGTCAGTGAATGTTTAATAACATTCGGGAATGGAGTATCCAATTATACTTTCATGACAAATTGTTTTTATATTAAGATTAGTAATTATGAATTACCAAAATATGAAAGGTACGAGTTTTGAAAATATTGGCTCTTATACTTAATGTATGACTAAAAACCTGTCAAGCACACGTAGATCTCGCACTACAAGAGTTCCGTACACATTTAGGCATTTACAAACATTTAAAGATATTCCTATTAAATTATTTTTAAATATATATTTTCACAACGTAAATAAATTGACACAATTGTAATACATTACCACATTTTTCATAGGCATTAAAACATGGTGCATAATTCAAAATTAATAGATCTGTTAAAAGCGCTTATTCGAAGCTTTGGGTAAGCTTCTAAAAACCACATTTGTGTCATAATTTTAGTTCGAGCAATTTTGGAAATAAGAGAAAATATTTTTTTACACATTTATATATAAATATATATATATATATATATATATATAAATATATACATATATATATATATATTACTGAAGATGCACTGCCAATGATAAACATTTTTTTATGGCCTTGTTATTATACATAATATGTTTGAGAGTTATCCATTGACACATGTGCGGATTAATATATAATATTACTGCTACTAAAAATAGCATTTCATCACTTGTTTCTTCTGTCTTACTCTGCCGGTGTTACTTCTGTTTTATTTAAAATAATAATGCTTTAATAATGTAGAAAACGTTCTTAAGAAGGATTTGCTCGACTATATAATCCTATTATTTCGAGTGCATCTGCTTGAGCTAGGAACTCGAAAGAAGGCATTGCCAGTTTCTTACTTAATGGACAGAAAATGGCAGCAAATGAAAGAACAGAGAATTATATATTTATTCCTTCGCTTTCCCAAGTGGATGGTACCACACCGTGTAGCCTGAACTGAAAAATATTTGAAATGCTTCTAAAAATATTGTATTCCAGCCATGGGATTGCTTTTCTTTTTTTATACTAAAATCAATTATTTATTCCATAACGTTTTTAATCTTAACCGTTGTTGCCAAGGCCCGCATTTCTTAAAGCTTTGCAAGAACAAGCTTTTGAACTCTTGGCTGTTTTATTCTATTTACGTAACAAATTCGATTATATATGATAATCATTATTTCACAAATGATTGATTTATCCAAATTTATTACTTCTTGCATACATGTGTCCATTGATTTGTTTTTAATAATCATTTACAATTTACATAGCTTATATTGTATTTGTCTGTAAATAATTGCGCGTATGACAGTGAAACCGAGATATTTATTTTCCCTTATACCAATAGGAAACTAAGATCTTAACCAAAAAAGAAATATCAAAATTGCGAGAAAGGTTAACGTAATTTTATTATTATCTAGATATTTGTTGTAGGGAGTGACACCATCAGTGTCTAAAATGTTGTGTCTTTTATTTCTCAATAACTACACATCGTTATAGAATACAAGATATTTCGACGGAACCATATTAAATATAGTCATTAAAACTTGAAATGAAATGCTCTGCCTAAACCAAATAATTTATATGAGTATGAATACTAATGCTATAATATTGAAATGAAATGCTTTGCCTAAACCAAATAATAAATATGAGTACGAATATTAATGTTATAATAATGAAGTGAAATGCTCTGCCTAAACCAAATAATTTATATGAGTACGAATATTAATAATTTAATATTGAAATGAAATGCTCTGCCTAAACCAAATAATTTATAGGAGTACGAATACTAATGCTATAATATAGAAATGAAATGCTCTGCCTAAACCAAATAATTTATATGAGTACGAATACTAATGCTATAATATTGAAATGAAATGCTATGCCTAAACCAAATAATATATATGAGTACGAATACTAATGCTATAATATTGTAGTGAAATGCTCTGCCTAAACCAAATAATTTATATGAGTACGAATACTAATGACTTAATATTGAAATGAAATGCTCTGCCTAAACCAAATAATTTATAGGAGTTCGAATACTAATACCATAATATTGAAATGAAATGCTCTGCCTAAACCAAATAATTTATGAGTACGAATACTAATGCTATAATATTGAAATGAAATGCTCTGCCTAAACCAAATAATTTATATGAGTACGAATACTAATGCTGTTATGTGTATATTGAAATTAATTTCTCTCCCTTAATTAAGTAATTTTATGTTGAGATTTTCATGCGTAAAATTGTTGAGTTTTTGTTCAGGTTGAAATTTAAAAAAAGAAAAGATAATTACCCTTTTAGAAATTTTCATTTATTATTTCAACACATATAATCTTCTGTTTCGATATAAATGAGGTTTTGGTTCAGAATCAGAAAATGTTATTCATTATTTTATTGATATGGCTAAAAATATATATAATTAGTAGATCATTTAAAAATAAAAGAATACTAAACGCAGAAACTAAACGTAGTAAAAAAATTAATAGGAGGTTATTTTCGAACTTCTTAAACACAATATTTGGCGTAAATTCGGTTTTTTATCAATCATAGTATACATACAGTGACAATGAAAAATTATCTTTATAGAAAGTCGTTATAATTATTATATCGAAACATTGGGCCCCAAATCAATTCACTAATTTATTTTATATATATAAAGGAAACAATTAATGTCACCATTATAGTATTAAATTCATAGTAGAAACACAACATTTGTAGATTGTTTAATACGAATAGTTCTGTAGTATATTGCAACTGCGTACACAGCAGGAATTATTTCAAAATATCTGCATTAGATTAGCGAGAGCATTACTTAAAATCCAGCCATAAAAATTTTCCTTATAAAATAATTACAGCGATATTTACATTTTTCATGCATGAAAAATACGTTACTGTATAAGTCACAGAAGTTATGGTGATAGTTCTAAGACAAATACCGTTTTGATGGCTCTCTACTTAAATATTAACACAGAAATAGTTTTTTAAAATTATTAATTAAAATAAAACGAAATCAGAACTGAGATCGTTCTTACATTTATTATAAAACAAGCAATTTGAGGTATCGGCATTCCGATAAAATTTACATTTCATAGCTTCATATTAAAATGTAATCGGTAATGCTAGAAATGAAAAGTAAAACTTATCACGTTTCATTTCGTTAATCAGTCTTTTAACATTCGTATTTTAAATTAAAGAAATCTAGTGACACTCTGATACTATTCACTTTCTCATAATTAACGATCTCAATCCAAGCATGAACTTCTTAAGACGGCTGAAGCATTGTAAAAATCATGTTTGATATACGTTTAGGAATAGTGGTAGAGACCATAATTACGTTTAGGGTAGCTTCAGATTTCTGATGCAAAGTTTTTGGGATGTAGATCCATTCATATAAATGTCACATCGGTCTATTTGGTTCATATATATACAAAATATAATACAGTTTTCGGTTTATAATATTTCGAAGTTCAGACGTAAATTAAAAAATTAGAGTTAAATATTTTATTCCGTTTTATTGAATGTAATCGGTTAAGAAATAATCTTTTATAAAATTTCATAATTTGTGAATATTGTATCCTCTATTTCATCAAAGGACGAATTTAATTCTCACTCAATATGTCACACTTGAATAATACAAGTTACCCCAGCACGCCTGGTCCTCGCAAGTAGTTAAGGGGAATCCTGAAGTAAAGGCTATTCTTACGAACTAACAGTGAATTTCCCTACGAATACGCTGTCAAGGTAAACTATCTTCTATACCTTGAACAAAAGACGTTTCCTGTTTTTCATATTCAATTGAATATGATATTAATATTATGCAGGAAAGATCAGTCCCGTATTACTCTTTAAATTTTGTGGCTGGCTTAGAAGCGAGGCAGGCAATATAATCAAATTATATCTTTAGTGAAGGTAAAGGTATAAATATATAAAGGTTTTTTGAACATTAAGAGACTTGTACAAAGTAAGACATCCCAAATATTTTTTTTAGTTGAAAGCATTTTGTGTCGATCTTCTATATCTCAAGTAAATTGATATTTATATTTCTTTATCATTCAAGTTAGCATAGAAAAAGTTATATAGCTAATATATAACCGTAACAGTTAAAATAAAATCATAAATTTAATAAGTGGAATAATAGAAAAGATTGGGTAGTGAAGATAATTTGATGAAGACTGCTAAAAAATTATGTATGAAAAAATTGGTTTCATTTCATTTGTTTTTTGTATTGTCCCTTTTGTTTTTTGAAGTATTGATACGATGATATTGAGATTATAAGTATTTTATATAAGGTATTTTTTAAATCTTGTCTGCCCGCAATATTTTAATTTATATTGATAAAATGGGTGTCATCTGGGATTAATCAGGAATTTCTACGTTTATTCCATGATTCTTATCGACGAAATTATTTTAAATTATATTGAAAAAAATTAGTACAATGGTAAAAATCATGTTTTAATAAATTATTTAATATTCTAGTATAACACCTTCAAAATGATAAAATTAATGTGACTCATATTAATTAGGGACAAGAAATTTAACATTGGTCAATAAGTTTGTAGGCGTTATATCTGACGTCAAGTAATAGTATAATTTTGGCAGGAAAAGGGAGATCTATAAAAGTACGATGAAAACTTTCTATGTGAATGACAATTTAGCAAAAACTTTGCAAAATTATCATTCACGTAAAATTTGGCAACTACTTGAGGAATAGACGAAAATTTTATGAAAGTTCCCAGTTACTCCTCAAATAGTTGGAGTGTGAATTGTATTTTTTATGCCATTCTGGAAATATGAAATTTGACGCGAAGATGTAATTTATGTTTAAACTAGAATAATTTTGCGTGTCTGATATTAATTAAAATAGTGCCAAAGAAAATTATAGGAAAATTGGAAAAACTCAAATTTTATAAGCTTCACCTTTTAAACTCACTTAACTTTGATCGAATTTTAATGACAAGAAATTACTACAGTACAAGCAGAATTTTTTTTCATTATAAGTCATTAAGACCATTATTATTGCTTATGTCAATTAGTAAATTAGTCTTCATATGTCAAACTTATCAATTACGCTTTCAATTTTTAATGTCAATTTACGTTTTAAATTTTTATTGCACTTATTCACCATCAATCACTCAATTATTTTTCTTATGTCAATCGTATACTCTACTGTACATTGTATATTGTACTGCAAAATATGCATCTTAGAATGCAATTTTAATTTAGAATTTCTGATGGGTGTTATAATTATTTGAAAGTTATGTACTAACACAAGAATTACATTATACATGAAATAATGTTTTTTGGGCAATTGTTAAAAGAGAGTTTACGAAATGCGAGTTGCATAATTTTGAATAGCTTAAATAGGAATATTGTGTTTATTTGAAATTTTATGACAAGAAAAATTGTTTATGACAATATTAAATATGCCATTTGCTAGGTTATAAATATTTATTTATTCAGTAAATAACCTTCTAAACGCAATATTTCAATTAAGAGATATTAGGAACTGATATTAGTGTTGGTCAGTCCTTAATAACTCTTTTATTCAAGTTATACATTTATATAATTCTTCTCTTATACCAATATTTTCTCCAATGTTCAGGGTAAAGACAACATGAAATTACATTCTTAAAGGAATTTATTTTTAACTTGAAACCTTACTTTTAGTAGTCGTGGCAGAAGCGATTCATGCAGCAACACAAAGCGCGTATCGAATCTTAAAGCAAAGCGGTCGCCGCGAGCAAGAAGCAGCGCAAGAGGAATACAAGGAATGCTGCTAAGGCTGCAAATGAGGTTGACAAGGAATTAAAGGAAAATGCTACTGTTTTTTTATAAAGTATTTTAATTTTGTATATTAGTAGTAAGAATATCGCGGGAATATTTTCTAATATGTTCGCAATTTATTCGATTACGTCTTGAAGACGCAAATAAAAAGTATCAATAAAATCTATGAGAAAGCTGCATTGAATAAAAATATTTACATAACAATAATAAACCAGTTTTTTATAGGAGCCCGTATAAAATAGGACTCTATAGTTATCAACGGTTGATACTCGTTTGTTGAAATAATTTTCATAATTATAAGGGAGGGAGATACATTACAGTCATTTCGAATAACAACAAATTACAAACGCAGTTTGTAAAAAAATGGAGATTGGGACCGCGAACTTATTTTCAAAGACCTGTCAACAAAACCCCAATGATTCCAATCCAAAAAATTAAAGCACCAAAAAATGTTAACGATCATACTTTACATATATTGCCGAGTATATCTAGATAATTTCAAATATATTTCAGATTAATTTAGATCTCCATCTTAAGTATTTACTTGTGAATTTTCATGAACTTATATTTCAAGTTTTAAAAAATTTGAGACCATGTCAAACAGAGGGATGGATGGACATGACCGAGTTATAAGATTTCTTTTTTCTCCATTTAACTCTAATGAGCTATACATACTTATGTAGTTTGGAGAAGAAATTTACATTATATATAATTTACATTATATATAAGATGACACTTGGTATGGCATGATTTTAAAAATTAAATTCATTCGAGTACTTTATGATGTGAGATGGAAAATGGTTAATTTTTATTTTCTCGTCTTGATTTGAGTTGGAAATATCGATTAATTTAATTCTATTTTATTTTCAATTCACTATTTTGAGAACTGGATGAACAATTACGAGAAAGACGAAATAAACCATAAAATAGTGAAATTTTGTTAGAATTTTTTTACACGAATAGGTAAATCTACATTCTACATAAAGCATTCTACATAAGGTCTACATAAAGTTTATTATCGCGTACATTATCTTGATTTCAAGTTTTGATAGAATACTTTATAAAAAAAACTTCACAAAACGCTGCTCTTCTTTTAAATACAAATCTAAATATTCTCTCTGTTTTGTTCTCTGAACAGAGCCTCCAGGTTTTGGAAGAAGAAAAGTCCAAGCTGGTATCAAAACATAAATAACACTTCTATTCCATTACCATTTGTATATCCCAATATAAAATGAATATACAATTAATTTTATGTTGGGATTTTAATATTGTTGATTATATAATAAAAAAAACATATATACCATAATAAAAATATTATTGGTGTACTTAAATTAATCATACCATATCATGTTTCACTTGCAACCGTAAAATATATGCTATATTGTTCTTTTTAGGAAATATACTTAGCGCAAAATTTACTTAAGGTAATTAATCTTTTAAGAATGACAAAACGACTTTTACCCCTGTTTTACGAAATGCACTTAGAAAAAATAAAAAATTAATTAAGTACCTTAAAACAGTTCAGGTTATAATTGTGTCGACATGTATATTATTTTCGTGGCCTTTAAGATGCAGCATTTTCATCCATGATTCGCAATTATTTCGACGATTATATGGGTCACTTAAAAAACATTACCGACGATTAAACATTACATAACGATAATGGTAAAGTAGAGCTTAAAATTCAAACGAATGAATTAAAGTATCGGGAATAGATGTAAATAGCGTCTTTTACGATACTGATTGGTATTTATGTAGAGTTGTTCATATAATTAGAGGTACGTAATATATGCCCACCTTATTGCTTCGCTAATATATTACTTCTTGTTTATTAAAATCTCTTTCTAAACAATCTATCGATTTAAAAGAATAAAAATTGATGATTCACATAGGAAATAAGATATATATATATAATATATATATATATTTATTTATATATAATATATCCACTGTCATTGATAAATTCGGAAAATTTCCTTTCCTTAACTCTCTTTATTTTAAAGTTATACAAGAAGAAGGCAAATAGTAATTATTTAATGCATTATGGTTAAATAATTTAGTAGTTAAATATTGGAAATAATTGGATAGTCATTTAAATTAGCAGACATATCTCAATGTGTAAACCTTGCCTTCTAGTGAGTTAATTTTAAACTATTTTTATTTTTGGCAAAATTGCTATAAATAACTGAAAATAAGAGAAGGCTATATTAATCTTCTATTACCTTTGTAAAATATCTAATTATTATTCCGCTCTTGCTTCTTGTATCACATTACTTTATGTTATCGTACTTAATTAGATTATAAATCACAGATTATTATGCCTGTATGAATTAAACCCTTTCGATTATTGTATTATACAGTCGTAAAACATCGATTTCAGAATGATAGATTAAGTTGTGGTCAGAACAACATAGTAGTCCATTTTGTGTATATTTTTCTCTAGTTCTTGTTATGAATATATCAACATTAGCATAGAGTGATATTAGATACCGTCAGAATGAGGGTGGAAAAAGTAGCGGTAGTAAAGAACTATAGCAGAAACTAAAGTTCGTTAAAAAGTTACAGGAAGTACAAACTGGCGACGACTAGTTGCATTTAAGCAGAGCTTAGAAGTTCAATTACTTAGGCCTGGGATTACTGACAATTCGAAGTCATGTTGGACTTACAAAACGACTTGGTACATAATAGCTTCGCCGGGGTTCTCGAAATAATGGAACGCTAAATGTAAGTAAGAGCTTTTTCTCTTTTTAGTGTCCCTTTTCTGGTAAATTTGTGGCAATATCCGCGTCTGTATTATAGCAATCTTTGGAAAATTCACAATGGTAATTAAAAATATTGGGGTTACACTAAAGCATTTTGATTGTTTTGTTGAAATTGACAACAATGTATATTGTATAAAAATGTTTTTGGGACATGTAGTGTGATACTATTTACATGACCCAAAACATGATGTCATTGTAGGCGAAAATAAAGGAGCGCCGCCGCTATGAGTTTATACTTGAGCAGCAATGTTTGTTTGCGGCCATTGGATTGCTACGCATACAGTGGCTGACGCTACGCCGCTGCTTCCAGAGAGACGCTGTTCACTGCCGCCCATGCTATATTTACTAGCAAAGTTGATATGGGTATTGCAATGTGATACATATTAGAAAATAATTCAAACACATGATGAACATTTTTAGTGTATTTTAATTATTAGTAATTAGACGGTTAATGCGAGTTAAACTTGTGCTACAAGAGCATAAGGACAAAGCACCATTATTTAACGACTATCATCCTATTTACTTGCAATGATTGGTTTCTGTCCGGGAACCTTCCCCTCTGTCTGTGAATTTAAAAAAGGACCTACTTCAATTTTCATGGAAAGTATACAAAAATACAATACAGTAATTCATGTTGTGAACAACTTTTCTAAATTTATGAAATGATCTTCGCGACTATCTTTGCATAGAAATTCTACTGATCACTTAATCATTTTGCATAATTGTTCCATTTTACGATTTTTTTACAAGAACTATAAAAAATGGTATGTAAAACGATTGTATTCGATTCCTAGACAGCTTTTCAAAATGTTTTGCATTAATTCGTTGTTAGGCTCTTGTAAAATATGTGATGCGCGATAATTCAGAAGATTGTCAAGCTTTATTAGCTTATGCTCTGTTACATGTTTGCTTTTTAGATATTCTGCCCTTATTTTTAACAAAACACCTACAAATATCTGTTTTGACATATAAGTCAGTGAATTAGTTTCCAAAATTAAATAGAGGACATATATCTTAAATTCGCGAAGCAACGCTCGCATTTTCTTAGAAACGATTTAGTAAAAAGATATCTTATGAAAGTTTATAAATTTTATACCTCAAACTATATAAAGAAATAAACTAAAACCATGCTAAATACGGCTTGAAATAATTCATGTAAATACACGCAGGACTTGTATTTGTGCCGAATTGCCTGGTATGCTGCCGTATGCCTGAAGAACTTTAAGATATAACGTTGTTATATTTAATAATTGTTATAAAATAATTAACAACAATCCAAGGAACGTCTCATTATGCTTTTAGGAAACCATTAGTATTGAACGTTCGGACGATCGCCCGCCAATATATTTTTTGGTAATATTTTTGAACTCTTTTAATTTTACTCTACTGAAAAAACAAATGAAAATTTCCATTTTTAATGACTTTAATTCTTAAAATATTACTTATTGGTTTTTAAATGTTGTAACCATACGAAAAAAACTTACTTAGGCTCAGTAGAACCTCTCAGGACTTTCTCATGAGCGAGCATAAACTAGTGATTTAATTAGTGAGGAGACATAAAAACATGTTTCCAGGTCCTGCAGTAATACGCTCACAAATTGCAGTGATATATTAAAAACACTGTTATGTAGTGATTCTAGTTTTATGGGAACAAATATACCTATTATTTTAAATACGAAAAATTATATCAACATTTTAAGTTAACAATATATCTATTACTCATCATCATGAAAATTTCGCCAACCGTGCTCCCTCATTCGACATAAGTGTGGAGGGCGAATAAGTTTTAATTAGTAAACGAGTTTACTAATTAAAACCTAAAGTTTTAATCTAGTTCAATTATAGCAAAAACAAGAAATAAAAGAAATATGGTATTATTTGTGTAGATACGTTTAGAACTGAATTAAAAAAAGGAGTGTTAAAATATCTATCATTAATTATTACCAAAGTACAAAAGCATAGGTCTAGCATACAAAACCGGTCTCTCTAGACGCGCGCTTAAAGCAGGGTCTTACAAGAAACCGTCGCAGTCACACTGTGCCGCGTAGTGTCTGACGTTCCTGATAATTCCCCAATACGTTTTTTTAGAGATTTTCGTTGTTTCTATTATGTTCCACACGCCCATTGTGCATTTATATATATATATATATATATATATATATATATATATATATATATATATATATATTAATATATATATGTATTAATATATGTTTTTGTATGTTTTTATGTGAAAATTTATATAAAATAACTATAAATACGTATAATTATTAATCACAAAATTCAGAAGTGAAATATGTACACATGCCATTAGAATTGTAAGTGCGTTGTATAAGGGTGGGCAAAGATGGAAATAAATTTAAAGCTGTGACGTCGTCTCAACCTCTTAAGTGTTACCAGTGCCGACCCCTTAGAGATATCGCTAGAATGCAAAAATGAGTTTAACTCTGCTTAATTCCTGACGACTTATATTTATTGGTTTTGAATGCTTACATAATAATAATTAATACACAAATTGAAATTGAGTTGGCGCTTAGCAATGTCGAGTAGCAGTGTGTTAAGAACACAATTTCGTGATCGTTTTGTGCAATAATAATCGCTCAACGAGGACTCGGTTCGATTTTACATTTTTGCCTAATTTAATATTTTATCCGTTTAGCGTAGTTACGATTAAATTGGACCGTATACAAAATGAAGAAAATGAACAAATATAATTGAATCTTAAATATAAAGGTCAGTTTAAAGTAACTTAAGTATTAGATTTGCCTGAAAGTGAAGTACCAACTGATGTTTATTTAAATATCGAGGATCACATACACAATTTGAAACACCAAATAAACATATTTGTTTGAATTATTTGGTGTTACGGAGTATATCGTCATGTTTTTGTTGGAGATATTTACCGCGCCAGTTGCTTTTTAGCCACAACTTGATGGATGTCTGTGTCTTACGAGGCTTTAGAGTAGTCAATGGGGGTTAGTGCTGACAGAGTTCAAGTCACAGTTAATTAATTGTATGTTGCATCGTATAAACAAACAAAAGCATTTTTTTTTGTTTACTCTCAGGACTCTGTGTAAATAGACTATTTTGAGTTATTTGTTTCAGATTAAAGCTAGTACCATTACCGATAACTTGATAAAATTGAATGGTAGTTATTAGGATGGTAGCCCTAAGCAGTTGAGAATACATTGAATAACCAGGTTCACCTAGCTCTACTTTTGTGTGAAGAATTTTCGAATACATCACTGATTGATGGCGGCGAAAAAACAAACTGTTTAGATGATGGGTCAAGATCTAAAAATTCTAGTGCATTTTGTGTAAAAAGTAGAGGCCGAATTCATTTTGATTCTGATAGTCAAGGAATCTGGTAGATTTCTTTGGTATGAATGAAATGCCGGTCAGAACGTGATTGCCCAACAAAAAGTTCGCTAGTAATTTCGTTCCATTTAGGGTTAGTTGTAAACATTATAAATAAGTCAGGACCTCCATATTTCCTCACAGCAAAATGCATCTTGTGTGCGCTCGTGCATATAGTGCGGGCCTCTTGTAAAAGATGAAGGTAAAATCACCACTCTTCCTAAGTTTTCTGTATTTTCATTTTCATTTATAGGGTCCTGAAGTTGAATATAATTTTTGACTCTGAGCTTTTTTGATAAAATCGTCTAAAGATTAGTTTTCTTTTGCGTACACGTCAATTAAATACTGTTTAAAAAATTTTTTACAATAACGCAAAAGAATGTATTCATTTTTTTATCATTAGTCGATAGCTATAGGCATTGTAGTGCTGACACTTTTTTATTGAAATTCGGTTGGCCCATACGGGGACCTTTTTCATAGACAGCAAAATTATATTCTTTTGCATCATAAACAGATATGAGGAGATAATGGAAGGCATCATATGACCTATGTGTCTTTGCAATTTGCCGTCAGCGATTATCTTTTCTGTAAAGTGTAATATCTATTTTATCACGTCGCTTATCCATCAGCAGCACAGATACTATGTTTGCTGTATGTACATTATGACAACCTCCATGTTCGATAATACATATGACAACCTCCATGTTCGGTACACGCGATTTTATAATCATTAGAATATAATGGGAAATATTAAAGGCCAGTTTTAAAGTCACCAATGTAAGGGTTTATTTCATTAAGCCTTGTTTGCAGCTTTTTACTAATGGAGAATTTAAATTTAGAAAATATTGTAATTTAGCGTCCGTTTTCTGTATATAATCACTTATGAAATATATCTGTAAAAATTTATTTTTTTTTTCCATCGAGAACAATGAAACTATTAAATAGTTCACCTGATCTTGTACCTTAAACGTGGGCATAAAATTTACTTCACCAACCTCTTTCGTCCAAATAAAATCACTTGAAGGGCTGAGTTGTAACGTCGAATATTATTTAGGAAATATTAATATTGAGCATGTTCACCACTTAATAAAGTTTTCAATGGTTCAGGGGGCTTGAATATAAGTGTACTTTACCAGAACTTTACCTTTTTGTACTCGCTTTTATGTTTGTCTCGCCATGCTAAGATACGTCTGTTAGTTCTTTTGATTTAGTCATTATTCCGTCGTTGTTGCCTATCTTCAGTATTTCCAATATCTCGTGTGGCATTTCTTGTTTATCTGTTAGTAGCCAAACAATTTTCTCGTTCTTCATTTTACTCTGAATTTTATGCGTAACATCAGGCCAACGTTTTCAAGGCGTTGAATCAAATTATGAGTTATTTGTTCTTGCAATACATGATGGTCTTCCAAGCGCTGCTGTCTATAATCATCTAATTCTAGATTTCGCAAGACCTCGTGTCGATTACGGTTAATTTCAAGTCGATGTTCTCTAGAATCTTTCGATTCCAAAAATATTGAAATATCGTGTTGTACACGGTAATCCTCTAGGTATTGCTCTATATTCTCATTAGGTATTCTCATTAGGATTCGTATCTCTAGAATTGTTGGATTACTGACTTCTTGCAACCACGTGACCAAAGCGATCGTTTTCAGGTCGTTGCCCTCTAGACTCATCTAATTCTAGAGCTTGCAAGACGACGTTTTGAAACGATCGTTTTGTGGATGCTGGTCTCTAGCATCGACAGATTTATCACATCAAGAAACCGAGTGATGTAAGCTATCGTTTTCGAGTCGTTGCTGTCTTAAAATATTAGACTCTTGTCTTCTGGATTGACACATTTGATATAATAGTAGCCGTTCATTCCTTTCAATACTACTTTTATATGATCTTGACGTAGATTGTTCTGCTAGGCAATCATATTTCTTCCTCTTCATGAGATCCTTTAGTACGTGACTTTTTTTAGCCTCCCTCGGGGTTTTGTTTAAATTTAACTTTCTGTCAGGCATGATTATGAGGACAATAGGTAAAATTAAAAAAAAAGAAATAAAGTGTACCTATGAGTTAGCATACACACTCTTCTTATCAGAAATTAAAAATAAACAAAAACATATGTTTATATATTATTAGAATGTTTAAAAAACGTGGATAAAATTTAAAAACAGAAATACAATGTGCCTATTAATTTACACACACGGTCTATAAGAAGTTGAAAACGAACATATATATCTACAAATAAAAATTAAAAAAAAAGTTCACCTATTGTTACGAAAATTATTTACTTACAAATATTTGAAAACAGACGAAAAACCAAACAAAATATAGGAATAAAATTAAAAACACTAATTTAATTATTTTCATTATATGCATTAAATAAGCCTAGTCTACACACTTTAATATTGACCAAAAAAGAAAAAAAAAAATTTTAAATTAAACAAAATTAAGACTGCTAAAAATCATAAAAAAATATTAAATAAAACTTGCTATTTAAGAACCCATAAAAGGAAATAAAATATTTACAAAAGAAAGCAAAGTACACTTAACAAAACAATCATCTTATTTCAAAGAATGCCTAAAGAAAATAATTAAATTTGCCGAAAACATTCAGAACAATGTCAATCATAAATGTACGTCAGGACCCCTACGATACCTAGAGAGCCGACCTCGCGTCTGAGCCGCGCGGCATGGTACCTTGCTGTTATAGTATCGAGTGGCCTCGACCGTTCGGCTGTGGTGCGGTCTTTCTCGGTAATTCTCGGCTTGAACTTTAATCTTAATAAGAAAATTAAAACCTCACTGTGTGATTCGGTGAACTGCGCGTCAGCGCGCCTTCGCAACCGTGCAACTATGGCTCATATGCACCACATACGGTCAAAACTGTCAGTCAAACTTACTGACAGTTAAAAACGTATTTCTCTTTCTCTTTAACTGTCAGTCGAGTCAGAACAAGAGTCTACTTTACCAACCGTGCTCTATTGCACGATCCAATTCCTAAAATATCCATACAAAATAAATCCTGACCATGTGTGGTACATATGGGCGTAGGAATGTACTGTTTCATGTGCGCTTTTCGACTCTGTGCCTTATGTTTTAGTTTTAGATTTTATGTTATTATTACGTTCGTAGACATACACATAGGTATATTGTTATTTAAGTACATTGAAAGAAAAATGGTTAGCTATTACATATATATTCTAGACTTTACACATTAGTTTAGACACATGAATTCTAATTTTGCGTAATATTTAAGGGTTTTTCGATTTTAGCGCTGGAATCCTAAATATTTCCGGAATAAGACGTAGCCTATATGTAGCCTTACAAATTCCTCTATCTTTTAGTGAAAATCCCATTAGATTCGATTAAGCAGTTCCAAAAATTACCGCGAACAAACAAAAAACAGACAGAACGACAACAATTTTTAAAAGGGTTGCTTAGGTACTGGTATCGTATAAACAATTCTATACATTTGATTCTATACACAGACAAGTAATGTATATGCAGACAAGTAATTTGATTACAATGTTTAGAAGCCACAAATTATTTCTGAGCTCCTATAAAAAAACTTTTCTACTAAAAGTGCCTCACGATTTTATTTTAGTTCAAGATTTACTTTTACTAAATTATCGACTAACAAAAAAACCATTTTATTTTAAAAGGTTTCTTTACCTATGTTATATATGTGTAAATTAATTCATATATCAAGAATGAAACATCGAATTTAGATTATCCTTTTTTTAACTTCAAAAGATATGTCTGAAGTATAGTATTGTAAAAATGTGCTTTGAATTTATCAGTAAGGAACGTATAAGTACACTGATCGAATTGATCAAGTGTGAATGCTATAGATATAATTATAATCTAATAATAAATTCTAAGAAAAATTTGGTAACACTAAAGTCCACATAAAACTGGTCCTTACCAAAATTAGGGTACAATGACGGAGCCAAAAGATGGTGACGGGAGCTCTTTATCTATGAGAAATTAACTCATATAATTTGAACTCCTTTCACTTGTCTTGATGTAAGCAAGAAAAAATAACAAAGCAAATAAGTAAGCATATACAAGTTCATACAAAGGTATAAAACAACTAAGGTATTAGTTGGTAGGTACACAAGTAAGTACGGGTATAAACAAATACATGAAATACAAACGGCCAGGTGTGAGTAGGACTCGCAAACGAAGGGTTCCGTACCTTCGCACAGTTCTATCACTGGTTCTTTAGTAAACAATAAAGGTGCCATGGTGATTACTCGTAAAAACGTGTAAAATATTTGAGTAATTATATCTGCCACGCATAGCTTCAGGACAAGACACTCTTATAATATTTTAAATTATTTGACATCCAATACATAAATCTATTATTGTTTCTTATCTTTTTAATATTTATATTTTGACATAAACTTACCACATTCTAAAAATTGACATGAAAAGTTCTTTAATTGTTTAGGTTTTTTTAGAAATGCACCCTTTTTTAAAGTTTTTACTTTAGAGACACGTAACGGTACGGAGAAACTCTAAAAACTTCCAGTTGAACATATGGAATTGTATAATGCTAGTGTGGCATTTCACTGATTGCCACCCTGTGGTTGCTTCCATAGACAATAAAATAATTTTATTTAAATTATAACTATAGTAGCGATAAAGATAGTTAAGCCTTCTTTCAAATTCCCCATTTAATGCTTAATACATTGCAGATACATTAATAGCATTTCGTCACTTATAACCCAATTTTAGTAGAATTTAATATAAATAGATTAATATTATTACTCTTAAAACAAAAGAGTGTGTTACAAAAATATATTTCGTTGGGTGAAATGAAAATCATCCACCATTGTTTAAAAGATTAATCGAATGAAATTACACAGGCAATAAAACATACCAAGAATGATGGACGACAGATATTTTCTTTTAATTATCTACTGAAATTTTAAATTATTACCATATATGTAAAATGGAAATATTTTTAGTCACATTTTTATTTTATACAAAATGTTTAGTTTATTTATGTAACATTACAAACTGATGAATTATTAGACTATTTGCAAGTTTCAATCTTTAATGCCTCTTATTAACTTAATAAGTTTGAAATATGTACAATACAGTTAAATTTGTATACTAAATGCGTATAATTCATGGACTTTCCTTCCATTGAATCGTTTATTTAATACGTATAGACTGTCATATAGCATTCGACAATTTTCTTCTAAAAGAGAAAGTTTATTTTTTTTACTCAACAAGAAATAAAGATATTTGTCTCCGTTTTCGATGCTTTGACTTTTCTTTGACGAAGGAAGGACATCGCCGTTTAAACAAAAATTAAACTTTTGTTGAGGCAAAAGTACATCCTTTGATTTTCCTTATTTAACGAGAACGATATATGTAAAATTGATGCAATGTTTTCGATAAGTTGAATTTTTAAACCAAAAAATTATTATTTGTAAAAGTAACAAAGTTTTCCCTTCATTTACGTCATCATACGATTCTTACATTTTATTTCTTCTGTTATTTATTTCATAATTTATTTTCTTCTACCAGTGACATATCAGGCTCTAATAGCTTTTGTAGTAAATTGCCTGTTTCCCGCGGCTTAACTCGTGTTAATTTTGAAGATTCTGTGCTTTTTTGGGGACAAAGTCCTAATATTCTACACAAGTCAAAGAAAAAAGAGCTCTAGCTCGTGTTAATTTTTAGGATTCTGGACTTTTTTGAGATACAGAGCCCATAAATTCAACACAAGTAACAAAAGAGCTCTTATAAAATCACTCGAGTCTCTCGGTCTGTCACAGCCGTTTTCTCCAGTAACCGCTTTGCGTTAAAACTAAAATTTTGTACAGTAATCAGATATATTAATCCACACATATATCAGCAACTAATATTCAAATATATTTATATGGGTGTTTTAGAAGGGGCTAATGAAATATTCGATTATTTTAATTCCATATATAACATGGTATATGGTTTGATAGCGCTAATAATGAGGGCCTTAAATGTATCTCGTTCATAAATTTAGATAGTATCTCTTCAGATATACAATGAAGAATATAAAAAAAAATTTCTTTATTTCTGAAACACTCAACCATAAATTATGAAAAAAATTATAGAAGCCTACGCGAAGGTTGTAGAAGTATTGTAGTAATTGAGTTAGATCTTATTATTTTTGAAATATCCACCACTTTTTAATGTTAGTGAAAGATATAGGAGGAAATACATTTACTTTGGGAAAAATAAAGACATGCAAATAATTATTTCATTATAAAAAGTTTGACAGAAGTACCTATATGTCTATAGAACCCTAGTCGTTCTTAACAGGTTGTCTTCTGATCAATGATTTGAATTATTTATTCAAGTAATAATATTTGCAGTTTAAAAGTACTGTCAAAAGCGATAAGATTAATTTATTTTCTGGTTTGATTTTTTACCATTCAGATTAAAAATATATATAATAATTTTTATGTATAATAATTTTTATACTTCAATTTAAAAGCCCATTTCTTAAATTCTATTCAGAAGCTACGCAAGCGGACAAAAGTAACTTAAATTTTTTTAAAGTCTATCCATATATCAGCAAAAATTTCATTCGAATTATTCTAATGATTTTTGGGTAAATAAAGAGATAAATAAATATAAAAAAAAATAGGCAGAAATTCTTTAACGGAATACTCAATCGTAACGTAGCTTTGATTTTCTTTCGAGCCCAGAGCATAATCCTAGTGAAAATGTTATTAAAATAATAATTTTTAACAAAGAGTAAAACAAATATATATTCTAAGTAGTTTTGGATTATTTTAGATTCCAACCATGTCTCAGCAGAGAATTTTCACGAAATATTCAAAGTACAATTCAATCGCTCACCCACCCCTTTTTATAATGGTTTTGATAATATAAAAGGTTGATTTGACAATAGGTTTTCATTTTTACAATTGTCATTTAAATATTATTGTTAATATTTATGGACTGTAATCTTTATTCGCTTAGTTTTATTGTTTTAAAGGCAGTTGTTTTAATTTTAAATGACGGTTAAAATATAGTTTAATAATATGTAGAACGACCTATCAATCCCTTCTCTGTTATCAACGGCAATAAATTGTCTCTTGTCACATTCTAGATGGCTCAAATTATTTTAAGCTTCAAGATTTCCATCAAGCAGTCATGGTTTAAGTATTTCATTTAGAAACCAGTTTCCTTGTGGTCATAGCTATTACATTTTGAGTCGATACATTCCATGGGAGGGATAGACAAACGCCATTGTAGTGCAATCTATTTTGCTAAAAACGTTACGTGAAATTGTATATAATAAGGGCCTTTATAAATAAGGGCAGTTGCTTTACTTAAGTTTAGTACACTTAAGGTACTATGCGACTTCGAAGACTACTTTAGCAAAGTACTCATTCTGGCAATTTTTTTTCTTATGCCTTTGCGGAAATTATTCTGAGAGGCTGATATCTGAGAGCACCATCTCAATTATACATTTTTTGCGTAGTAATGGGAAATGGCAAAGTATGACACTTAAAAAGTTGGGATTCAAATTTTTTCATCGTTTTTGTTTCGCAAACGATGAAACTGTAATATTTAACGAGTTCATTCAGTTAAATACGATATTTTCACCGATTTCTAGTTCATATTCAGTACCATTAGAAATATGACACTCTCTATTGATAGATACGCGATTACTACATATATGTACTTTTTTGCCTATGCCGGTAAAGTTTGGTATAATTACATATGCTACTAGTAGACATGCCTTTATTCCAGATAGTTTATTTCATGGAGGTATCAGTAAAGTTTGAAATAATTGAAGAAAACTTGCAGTTCGTTCAAAAGTTTTTATTCTATATGAATACAAAACACTTATAAAAATAAGTTGGAAATCACAAAGCGTCTATTTTAACTTTGTTATAAAATAAAAATTCTATAGCCAAATTTGATGGATAGTAATTTAAAAAAAATATTTTTATGTTACTATCGATTAAACTCTGTTTTATAAAGAATTAATTGTGTTTAAGTATAAAGATAGATAATTGAAATCTATTTATAAATTAAATAAATCAAATAAATATTTTTATTTGCACCACAGTTACTTGAAAAATAGCTTGAATGACATTTATTAATAGAAAAATAACCCATATACATAATACTACCTAACATTTATCTCTATTCGGAGAAGTATACCCAAGGGATTATTTTAAAGGACGCTAAGAGATGATCACTTAAGCATATACCTTAAATGAAATTAATATGTTCTGTTGCACTATACATAATGTATCATTCTTTCTTGGTCTTTGTATCTACATTAATAACATTTTTATTATATGAGAGTCTAATTTTGCTCAGGTAACTAGTTAATACCTTTTCGTTTAGCCTCGCAATCTATTGCAAATTATTTTAGTTGAAGTCTCTTCGAGATAAATTCATATACCTACTTTATTCCTGCAAAATCTCCACAACTTATTGAGACTACATTAAAAACTTGTTTACGATATGCTTGTACCACCGACGCTAATGCGAGCTTACTTTATGATTAATGGTAAAAGGAGTGATAGTAAGCAGCAGTTCAAGAAACGATTACTTGCAACTCGCAAAAATTTCTTTCAGTGTGTTGTCGATCATACTAACATCATAAAAGTGGGAATATAAATCTCAATGATCTAAAAAAATATATTTATTTTCATCTAAAAAAATTCCCAGTTCGTTTATATGTTTGCATGAACTATATTATATGTATTGAAATTAAATAAGTATGAAAATATTCACCTTCGTATCATTTTCTTTTAGTTGTTCATAGTGAATACGATTTCTAAAAACGAAGTCAACTATTTTGTAGTTGCGAATATTTAGTGACATGGAAATAAATATGACTCAATATGAAAATGTTTCGTAGAGTGAATCAGCTAAATTACACGAAAAGATATAACTTTTTATTAACTATTTATCCGCTATGCGTCTGTATATAATGTAGTGTCAGGTCTTACAAAAATGTTTTATTGCACTAATGATGCAAAGAATTGAGTTTTGAAGGAGATGTAAAAACGTAGTGTGTGATAGGTCGTCAGCCGCTTTGTACTATTCATAGGATTATCCTTATTTCCAATCTTGTGAATCCACTAAACTGGCTTGTATTCATACCCTTATTCTGGATAATGGCCAGGAGTTGGTGCTTTCAGGTATTACCTGGTAGAGGGACATACACGTATTACTACAGCATATGTGAACGAGATTTCGGTGGCTTCTTATTTTTTTATTCACGATGTATTTTTTATAGACTTACAAAATTTTAACTTGCGCTTTTAAATTACCAAGTAACATATACTATTATTTTGCACGCCATTTTGGCATGTTTTAGATATGCGTGTTATATTTGTCTTCTTTTCGTTGTTCTTAGCGTAAGACGCAAATAAGGTTTTTTCGATTTGTGTAAAATTTCCAACTTCGTATTTTTTATACTATCTATTAAGAATTGCATTCTTTAAAATATTTCAAATTTACAACACATATCTGCCATATATTGTAAAACTCTCTCGTTAAACTGTATTTATAAAGTGAGAAAACCCTAGTGCCCTAACATGTGAACAGATCATAAACATGGTCACCATAAACATGTATTGTCTTACATTATGCATTGTCTTTTCTAGTTTTACTGTTCATTAGATGCATTAAAAGGACTGAGCATACCGGAGGCGGGCCAAGTAGCTGTCCCACCACGAAATTTTAAGATATTGTAGCCAAAATCTGTGTCAAATAATAATTTTTTTATAAACGTCTTAAAAAATAAATCACTACTGCACAGTCTGCAGTAGCAGAGTCTAATAATAATTAGATACTGCTATTTTACCTTTACGCCCCATAACACGGTCCTTTGAACCGGATAAATACATTCCGAAAATACATCGAAACATTCAAGTGACGTAAAGTTATACAGTGTGACAGCGAGCTGTAAAGCATTAAATTAATTTAAACTGAAATTCATTAGCTGTAAATTAATTAAAAACAACATAAAAATTTAAAGATATAGTACGGTGTATCCAACGATCGTTAAACACAAAGTGCATAAAAATCGTTAATGTAAAAGCCTTCAATCAACGAAGATATATCAATACACGAGGAAAATCAGCAGCCGAAAACCGAGAAGCTTGCGCAAAATAACGCAGACGCCATTGCTCCAGAGCCAATGGATGGTTCTCATCATCATCCACGCTAAGTCGTCTACAGCGAATACAGTCAACAGTCAACGGTGTACTAGGTCAATTAGAAGAAATCCGACTTCGATGAATTTGAATCAGTCATGCCCAGGATATAATAGATAAAATATATCCAGCGCCGTCCACATAATCACAACATATTGCAAGCTCAAATAAAGTACATAATTCAAATACGACACGACCACACCGTATAAAACTGTCAAAGGTTGAACTTGCAACCTTTGACGGCTTTTATGAAAAATGGGTGGATTTTTATACAAATTTTAAACGATTCATTCATAATCAATGCGTGGCTCTCCGAATTAGAAAAATTCCAATATTTAAGGTCTAGTTTGAGAGGCGAGGCGGTAGGTGTAATTGAAGCATTAAAAGCATCCGAGGAAATTTATTTAGTTGCATGGGAATCGCTGAAAGCACGTTTCGATAATAAATGCGTAATGCACGTGCGCATGCGCGCACGCGCACGCACACGCACACACACACACAGATAAAGCAAGAAATGTTCAAGACAAATTTCTATCTCTCATATTTTCTCATAAGTTCTAAATTTTTTTAAAAATTTTATATATCATGGGGAAAATTATTAAAAAAACCTGGTATGAGGACAACAAAAATATTGTTATTAATTTTAAATTGCATATTTAAAAGGTATCCTCAAAATAAGCAAAAATGGAACATTCCAATCTTCTTGTTTTTGAAATTAGAGCACCAAAAGTTATAAAATAATACGATTGGTAAAATCTGCTTAGAAGATTACAGAAAAAAAGTAGCAATTATCCCAGATCGTATAATTTTTTAAATATACGCCATGTTTTTACATCTGTGAAAGATATAGTAGGTAAACTGGATTATTACATTTTTATGCAAGACAACATCGACACCATATGTATAGGATTTTACTTAAAGTATTTTATACAAATTAATCGAAGAATAACTATTTTATAAAAATAATAGGAGTCATCAAAATTTTTTAAATTATAACTGAATATAAAAATGTTTGGCTCGATAACAAAGCACTGTAATCTTACTGTATTTTATACTAACATATTTGAGTCATTGTGCACTATGTATCTAACCCCTCAACTCTCTATTCACCGCAATGGCATCCGCGCGGCATACGACCACACCGTTTTGGTATCGTTTTGCATGCACGCAAAGTCCGCAAATCCCAACCGCCGTTGGCATCGCTATACAGCGCAGGAGAGTCTGTGTGGCATCCACGCCGTCTCAACATCCGTTACCGACATAAAATACATCCGTTTCTTTAAATAATGCCACTCAAAAATTAATTACAATTCAAGCGCTTTAAAACATTTTGTTTTTAAATTGTCGAGGCGTGGCAATTGCGTTCGGTCGGGCCACTTCCTTTCATCGGGTTACGCTCGAGATCGCTTTCGTCGCGGAACGTTTTTTGTGACAGTTTCCGCTGCGTGGCATTTGAATGTGTAGGTTAATGTTTAATGAATTAACTGGTATCATTATATGTCAGTGAAACATCGTTAGACCTAAGCCATTCAGTGATCTGAGAATTGTACTGAATTTTTGTTTGTGTTGTCGAGTCGCTCTCATATTCGCGTCTTACACGCAGGGATTTACGTGAAGCGAGTTTCAAAGATACATATTTTAGTATGGTACGAAAAGCATGCTATTTTTACAAAGTATCTTAACATTTACAGTGAGCTTATCAATTCTTCTTGTTTATTTAAAGAAATTACGTTACACAATTTTACAAATATTATAATTGTAGTATGCACGAGTTATGGATTCTGCAATGTCTCTGCCACTATTAAGTGGTGTAATAAAAATCCAACATTAAAAGGTATTTTTGGAAAAACTTATATTAGTAGGTGTAGGAATTATTCCCGGGAATGTCCTAATTATCTCTCAATATATTAGTTTATGATTCATCTTGAGCTTATCCTTAATTTAATGCTCATTCTTGTATCGTCATATTTAAATGTATTTCAAGACTGAATCGTTTTTCTATGAATGTAATATTTTAAAATATTATCTTTTTATTTAACAAATAAATGTATGAATATACTCTGCGTATATTTTAATTTTGAATATTTGGCCTTAGGCGTATTTGTAAATTGAAAGTAAGCTAAGGCTGCAAGAATATTGTACTATCAATCAATATACTATCTCCAATTCAATTTGTTCGGAACCATTATTCTTATAATGTCGTTATATCCTTCAATAATGGAAACACGTAACGTCACGGAACTAAACCGGGTTAATCGCTATGAGCTTGGAAAGTAATATATTTAAATTCAAGCTTGTTGCGGAAAGTTTACGTAGAGTTTACACTGATGTCGAAAATAAAAACCGATTTAAATCGCTGGCCTAGCTTCCAATTATTAAACCTTTAGTGAATCTGTATATTGTTTTATAATAACACGCGAAATGCGTCAGTTTATATGCAGAATCTATACATTGTTCGTTGTGCACTACATAGGTCGATGGGTTTGAAAGGCGTGGAATGAAAATTGTTTTCCATGCGGTAGTTTCACAGGTACCATCTGTGCATAACAGCCTTGCTAGGAGGCTATTAAAAGTTTATCGAATGAACACGTTATGTTACTATCGACCTAGGCTAGTGAAGTGCGATAGGTGAAGAGAAAGTCTAGTTATTAATAAACGTGGTAATGGGATTTCAATTCTGTAGAGATCGTATCTATATTTTTTCATAAAACGAATATATTTTTTTTGCAAAACAATCAGTATCATGATTATTTACTCATTGTGGATAAACAGTTTAAATGGTAAAACACCTACGTAAGTACGTATATATTATTTTTTCGGGTTGATCAAAATTCTATTCATAAAAGCTGTTGTATTTTAAAGCGAACATCTTTGAGAAATTTCTCAAAATTTCACCACAAAATTTACGAGCATCGTGAAATCATAAAAGGGACTAATCCTCAGAATATAATTAAAATGTGGTGTATTCAAGAAATTGGTAAATTTATTTTCCCGTCTATTCGTAAAAGTTTAACAACTTTATATGTAAGGTAAGGCTATTAAAGAAAACTATGAACATTTTATTTACAACAAGTGTATTAGAGATTATCTCTGAAACGTAATAATATTTTCAAAAGGAACATAAACGTTTTATTATTACGTATAAAGACGGAAATTTACGTGGATGTAAAGTACTTAAACGGTTTATGGTAAATATATTAGATCATATTTAAAGTTTAATACAGGAAAATAAGGTGTTTCAGTTAGAATACACGGTGTTGTTAAGGTCGATTTTACTTGTAGGCTGTGCGGTTTCGTGGAAACAATTGGTCGTAAACATTTAATTGAAAAAATCTGTCAAGCATGAGTGGAACTAGTGCTACAAGGATTCCGTACACATTTAGGTCTTTATAAATGTTTAGTCGTACATAATAGTCCTATTGAACTATTCACAAAATTTAAATTTTTTTGCAACGGAAATATATTGCGTATTACATCTTTCACAATCGCATATTTTGAAAAAAAAAATATTTTTTGTGTGATATAGCTACAAATTACAATTTTCAGATTATTGTCTTTAATTGGGCTGTAAAGTTTTGCTTCTTGCCAAATTTCGTGATCCTAGGTCAACTGGACGTATCATATACATTTTTATTTATTTGCAAAAGTCAAAACATGCCAAGGAGAGGAGATGCTCCAAGGGAGCTTACACCTAACAATTTTATAGTAATTTCAACTTGATACCTTCACGCGTTCCTGAGGAAAAGAATCTTGACAGATCAACAGGCGACAACGAAGTGATCCAATAAGGTTTCGTTTTTTTTCCTTTTGAGGTACGGAAGAATACAAATATTGTTGTCGGGTTTAAAAATCATATTGCCAACATGAAAATGAATGAAGATCTCTTAAAAGTCTGGAATTGGTCGTGTAAGCATGCCTTATTGTTAAACCCTTCCAAATCCTGTTTTCTAATTACGGAAAGTAGGGATGAGATAGCAAGATCGCCATAAACGGACTGAACTGACTGAAGCTCGCCATAAACGGACAGTTCATTCTTATGGTAGAACTCGATAAGAATCTAGGCATTATAATGGACTCGCAGCTGAAATTTCGCGAACACGTAACCGTAAAAATTAAATGTTGCTTTATGCGTCTCAAAATGCTATACAAATGCCGTCCTATCTCTCTGTCCCCGTTAGGAAAATTCTAGTTTAGAGCCTAATTTTATGATGATATCGTATACGGCCCACATTTATTTTCAAAAACGACCAATTCGATCCGAAGAACGCAAAATGCATGCCCGTGTTTTTGTTTCGGCAACCCGCGGTGATCCCGTGTATCACCGTATTTAAATGAGCATGGAATGCTCCGAATGCACGATCGTCGCAGTTGTCACACTCTCTGTGTTCGCATAGACTTTTCATAACAAAGGAGACGAAATATCATTACGATAATATTAAAATGTTATATATATATATATATATTTTTTTTTTTTTACATATCCTATCTTTAATATGATTAAGTATTTTTGGAAAAGTCAATATTTTAAAAGTAGATTGAAAGATGCACGGGTAATCCATTACATTACAAACTTGGAGAGTATGTTTTTAAACACTCTATTGGTGTGAAATGTTTCATATATTATTAAAACTGAATTGTATGAAATTCTCAAGAAAAATATATTTTTCCAGTAGTATTGCACATTATTACAACATTGTAATTTTTATTCCCTGATGTTTTTATTTTATAAATGAGTGTATTTATCAGAGTATAATGTAGATTTACATAAATCTTTTGGAATGTTTCACATAGCTATAATATATTTACAAGTAAAAATATTCAAACATAACTATTGTAATTAAATATGAAAATTGGGCTATGTGAAAGACCGTGAAAGATTTTGATAAATTTATTCTATTACTTTCGACTGAGATATATTGCTCAAATAGTGAAAAAGTATACTAAATACATGCGTACATTAAGGTTTATAAATAAGCCCACAAAATATATTTTTCTTTAGTACATAAATTTTAAAAATATGATTGAAAAATAAAATCGAGGAAAGAAGTATAAGCAAAACACAATTCTATTCAAGAAAATTAATATGAGAAAAGTAATGAACAGATAGCTTACTGCTTCTGAACATGTATATGTTTCTGTATTAAACTATGTACAAGATTTTAATTACTAGACTTTAAGGTTGATAATGTAAGCTGTTATCTTTTAAACGATTGTGTATAAAGTTTCAGACATATTAGGTATTTTTGAAAAAAATCATAATTTAAGATCAGACAGAAAGGTGTACTGGCAATCTATTACGTCACGAATTTGAAGCCCAAGTTTTTAAATTCTTTATCCAAATGAAATATATCAAATATAATTAAAATTGAATTGCATGAAATTATCTAGAAATACATAATTTTAAATTAGATATAAGTATGGACCTTTAGGTATATTAGTTTGACTCGCTTTAATGTTGAGCTTGAATTTGGACCTGAGCTCGTGTAGTAAAAACATTTCGCATGTACCCATTAGAATAGAGCTTCTATCGAATGTTTAGCAATCTCTTCTCTTTATTAATTCTACTTATATAAGGTCATTGGACATTTAATAATTGAAAATGAATTGACACTTTTAGCTTCGTAAGTTTATCGTGGCAGAATCATTTCGCCGCAAAATGCTTTTTTTGAATCGCTCACTGTATTTGTAACAGTAATACAAAAATAAATCGTTAATTTTGCTAATCACGCTTTCATAGTAATACGTTTGTTTTATGACCATGACTATACAATTTTATAATAATAATAAATTCATAAACATGAAAGTGGTGAAAGTTTTCAATGATTCTGTAATGTCTATTTATTTGATGCATTGAATTCTTTTCTCGGGTATACTTGTTTATTTGTCTGTCTACAGAATATTTTTTTATTAGCTTAAATATATTTCATAAGTATTTGATATCGTTTTTTTATTATTTCTAAAATATATAGATATTTTTAAAATAAAGTGTAAACGAATCAATGCTTTTAAAAATGTCATCCTTTCTTCTATCTTTCTACATCAGTTGTTACATACTTTGCTATTTTAAGGAGTCATCAAAACTGTTTTAAAAAGGGATTTATGTAAGAAGTATAATCAATAATATGTATATAAAAAATAATACTAATACTACAAGTAAAACTGCAACTTCGTACTACAGGAATCTAGGTAAAACTGGAATAACGTGAAATAAAAAAAACCTTTTGCGATTTGAGTTTAACAATAATTACTTATAAATAAAAAGTATAAAATGTTATTAGGATTCCCATTCTATTCCATTTTTTCTGGAGTTTTCAAAACTTTCTCCCTAACCATCTTATTTAATAGTTTGAAAATAATTTTACAATTTTTATAACTTTGAAATGAAAGAAGAAAAGTTGATTTATATCATTTGCCGCCTCTAAAATTTCTACAGAAAAATAAAAAAAAAATGGCTATGACAGACAGACGAGCGTAGACGTGATTGACCTTAAAAGGTTCCCTTTTTTTCTTTTAGAGTTATATAAACACCTAAACACTTTTATATATGTTTGATTCATTATTTGTTTGGGTTAATTATGTTAAGATATTACAAAATATTGTCCGGCGTTGTTTTGTGTAATCTTTTGAAAGTTGTCTGTTCTAAAGAATTTATAATAAATGACGACCTCCATATAAAATCAAGTAAAGAAAAAAAATCAACAAATTCTACTTCTCACTATTACAACAAATTATTGTTCACTTAGATTGGATCTTCGTTGCTGATCTATGAACTGTTGTTTCTACAAAATACATGATAATTAGATTTCATTTCATAACAATTCTTAATAGACATTCATAATAATTTATTAGTAAAATTAAGTATAATTTTTTTTTAAATCTAAGTGTGGAGTTATGATATTTTTGAACCTGATTAAATTCGTGAGCTTTCGAAAGCTGTTTGAAAATTGCCAACACTCTTTTTCGTCACTAAAATATCTGATGAGAAAGAAATTAAGTATAGTGATCTATAATGCATAGTCACGTGCAGCTAAATAAAAATATATCGGGAAATTAATAAAACTACAATATAATCGTGTAGTAACACAAGTTAATGTTTTATATTATTAATAACACAATATTAAAAATGTTATATTTCCTGTGTATAACATAGTGTAAAATTAAAACCATTGGACATGGAATGTGATAAGAAAATCTTTGAATAAGGAACAAATGATGGAAAGATTTAATAAATGTTTTATGACAAAATTTTAATAAATGTTTTATGGGTAAAGACCACCAAAATGGATTTTCTTTAATTTAATTATAATCTTACGACAAAATAAGTAAGTTTGATGATTGTGATTGGAATAAATAAATCATTAAATGTAATATCACTAGAGTCATTACAGACCTCAATTATTTCTTTTTTCACACTATTATTTATATATCACATGTAATTTTGTTTCATTACCTACCTCTTATGTAAAACAATATTTTGCGTCTAATAAAATAATTTCTTTGTTCTTTACATAATACACTTGAGAAACTTAATCCAGGCCCCAGGCAGATAATTACGGTCAGGAAGGCTCATTTGAAATTTCTGCGCAGTGTTTACTTGATTCTTATTCACCATTCTTATTTGAAGGCTCACCAAGTTTGTACTACAAAATATAGAAAGATGTGTTGATGTATAAGTCGATTATTTAAATTTTATTCCAATATTTCAATGTCAATTCAAATACAACTTTAACCATTTTCACATTCTTTATTTACTAATTAGAATCTCCTATTGCGTTTACTCACAGTTTTGCTACAGATGTCTACATCGCATATAGATTGTATGAATAATAATTTGAATATGCCTTATTATTAAAATTTATTTAAATATTTTTGTTATAAATAAAAAAAATATTCTCACACAATTTGCCTTTTAAATATCGTAAGTAATTATTTTTATTTAATACATTAAAAACGGAATGAAAAATGTATTCAGAAATGTGCTTTTAATATGCAAATATATCTTTATAACACCGTGTTAAAATACAAGCAACGGCGTTTGGAATTATTTTAATTAAACTAAAATATTTTTTTATTGCAAAAATATACTATTCTTTCTTATAATGTAGTCTTTACTAACTTTTCAATCCCGAAATGTGGTTTAGTTTTAATGGAATTGATCTTGCTGTACGCTATTTAAAATGTACAGAAGAGCTTACAACTTGGAGTATACACACGTAATTGATAAATGAAAATGAGTATACCCGTCAGTATATTCATGAATGAATAAAGCGGAATGCAACATTTTCCCAATCAGACAAATCGATGGTGAAAATGATGTGTAATGAATTTTTTAAGAAAGCAGCTTGATTAATAAAATTTCAAAAACGAATTTATACAGTCTTGGTGAATATGCAGAAACGATAAAAAATAGAAATGAGATTACGGGAACTAAGTAGGCGTTAATGCAACAGATGTGAATTTTTAATTTTATCGACCCTTATGTAAAGAATTTGCACGTATTTTGTTCCAATTTATAATTGTGTTTCTTAGAAATATTACATAAATAAATACTAGCTTAGAACTTAATTATTTAACAACTTAAGATAATCTTAACATATTAGTCATATGTACGAACCGGAAATTCATTTATGATAATTATCTTGCTATAATTATGCTTGAAAATACTTTATTCTTACTACATATGTTACATGTGCAAAGTAAGTAACTTCTACACGTTTAACATAGGTACGTGTAATATGAGTAATAAAAGTAGCCGAAATAAAATTCCGCCAAGCAGAATTAAATTTCTTAAATAACGTTAAGATTCGTATATTTTGTCTTTTACCGTTAATTTTTTTTTCAAATTCAGCCGAAATAAATACTTTCTCGCGGAAAACAATTACGATTTTTATTATCCTATAAAATTCTTTCCGTAAGTTTACATTTAACATTATTTGTGAAATTTACGCCACACAATTATGTTATGCGATCGAACATAATACTTTCAAAAATGCTTGAAGGAACGCGTAAAATGTTCGTTTTCCCTCGGCCTTTTTTATATCTGATATTATCGTAGATTAAAAGACGAATATATTTTATGAACAGTAGCAAGAAAAAAGACTTCTAGAGATAGTTATTATACTCCTCGCGTTAAAATTTATTTGAAGCTATTATAAATGAACGACATGAGAAAAATAAGCTTAGGTTGATAATGGTTGGGGTTCATAACGAGTATATGGATGTAATGGAAATAATATACATGTGATTTAAGTAATGTATGAGCAATGTAACTGTAAACCACAGATCGTCTTGGGAATGTTAATTTCATGATCGACAAAAATTGCTTCTTTTGGAATTTTCTTTATAATACAAGTTTATAATTTGAAAACAAAAAATGTTCAATAAATGGTATAACGATTTATATTTTTATTAAATTGAAACGAAAGCGATTTCTCAGTTACCCGGGAAACAAACGGAAAGATGCTTGCGTGGAATGACCACCCTCATGGATAATGAACTGTCGCTCAAGGAATAAAGTAACACACAATAATTCTTGACGTTGCGCTAACCATAAATATTGTCGAATATAAACTATTTGAGTTAAACATCATCATGACGCCTGATCGTGGGTGTGGATGTTGGTGATTTGATGTTTTTGGCTTGATGTGCAATTAGGATTTCGTTAAGTTCTGGAAAAATAATTGCTGACGTGAAGAGGATTAACATTTGCTATTGCATGGATATTTAAACGAACGAGAATTCGGGAATGAGGATGAGATCTTTAAACGAATGAATATGGAAATATACATTCTAATTTATATGTAAGAGAAGTACTCCTAATTGTAACATATAAAAATGTGTTTAAAATGCCTCGAACGTTTGGTCTCAAAACTACTTGCTTCCATCTTATGAAGAGGCTTATAAAAGAACGCGGCAACTAAAGCTTGAATCTTAATTTGAACATGTCAGTAAGTCTAAATTGTTTGTTTAATTCTTATTATTCTTCTTATATCATAAATCGATTAGTATCATTCATAATGATGTTCAAAAACATTCGAAATGTGCCATATATTCTAAACCAAAACCTTAAAATTAGATGAAACCATATTTTTTTAAAAGTAGGTATGATTCAAATTTGCGTTTGGTGCTCAAAATAGCTGTACCTTAACAAACACATATTTCATAATGCTAATAGCTTAACCTTAACAAACACATTTTTCATCAGTACATTGCAAACTTTATTTATGGCACTTAGCATCAATGTATTTCATGGGTAAATAAAATGCAAATAATTTAATTTTACAACTGAATATCAAAACTAATATTACAACTAATATTATAACCTAATATTACAACTGAAATAAAACTGAAGGGATAAGGACATAAAATCTCATTTCAAGTTTCTTATCTCGTAGTATTTTTAGAAGGGGTGTAATACTTTAAATATTTTATAAATTATTAATATAACATATTTTCTGCAGGCGTAGACAGTCACGCAGGCGTAGACAGACTCAACTTATTTTAAATCTCTCTGGCATATTTGTAATATGTCGAAAAGTCTCTATATCAGTGGCCAGGCTCGACAAGCATGGCGTTAAACATGAAATCATTATTAGTTTTGTTACATTTACTGTTAATTCAGCTTTAAATGCTCCCTCCGTAACCAGTATTTGCAGCACGTATTTTTAGTAGTTCTATTTATTTATCTCTACGTACATATTCCTAATTATGTAAGTTATCTACGACAGATGGTTTTGCACAAGTTCTAAAATGATAGAATCTGGTCTTAAATTCATTTTTCGATTATTTGTCATCAGTTTTAATTTTTCTTAGTTATGTATAATGGTATATTCCATTATGGCTTCAATTCAATTCTACTTATTAAAAATCTTTCTTATCATCTCTCCCATACCATCTCCTTAACCATGGACTAAATAACCACTCCTGACCCATTTGAAAAAAATTCCTGTATTTTATAAAATGTTCTGTACTTTATAAACATTTTTTCTTGTCTTTTCAAACATGGAATTACTATTAATGACCCAAATTACTCCATCTTTCTATTATTCAACCAATTTCCGATTTGAAATATATACATAAATTTGCCAATCTATCTCCGATGTATATTATTGTAAAAAAAATTAGCTTTTGCTCAATTTTCACTCTTTTTAATTAATTTAAACGAGTCATTAAATAATCAACGTTATGATACTGATTTCCAAAAATATTTTATATTATTGTACAAAAAACAGATACAATATGTCAAAGATAACCACAATATTTAAGTCAAATTCACAATAAAATATTTGCAAGCAGTAAGGAAAGTACGTTAAATTAATTTCGTAAAATTTAATGTGGCTCGACTCTAAGATTTCATATCTTATCATCATCATCTCCCTTACTGAGCTATAAATTCTTTCACGTTTTTAACCATACTCTATAAATGAAGTGATACAGCTACATGACGGTACTATTGACTTTGGATCATAGAAGCAGGTTATATTAGATTGTAGTATTCTTTGTTGGCAGGAAAGAGACAAAGAATGACTTACATAACCAATTTTTTGTTTAAAATTGTTTAAGATTAGATATACTATATTCTTCTTCTGGAACTGCAAACCCAGATGATTTACTTTTAAGATATCTACTGTTTCGTAAGCATATAATTTTAATGCTTCTGTGGTGGTAATATAAATTTAATTGAAATATTTTTTTTTATTTCGACATGTAATTGACAATGGCAGTTTTGGTAAAACAGTAAATATGTGTTTTCTTTTCAGTTTTGTTAAAAAACAAAATACATTTTTTTATACATATAACCCTTGTATTAGGTTGGCAATTAATAATTTCATTGAATATTTCTATGGATACGAATTCGAATATGGATTCTTTAAAATATGATACTGCGTCTCATTTTAACATATATGCAAAGTGGTAATTATATAATTCCTCAGCGTGTGATTTGGTTTTATTTCTTTTTCTCACAGATCTCGTAGACATCAAGGCCAGAAACATCACTATACAGTCACAGACCTGAGATTTAAATATCGTCATTGCTTCACGATAAATTATTTTAATATTTGTAATAATAAACTTTAACGAAAAAATATCATGAATCACTTTTAGAGCAACATAACCTTTATTCATGGTGAAATATTACTAATCCAAAAATTTCTCTATAGAGGACATATTTATTAAATTATTTCACTAACTCGATTTTTAAACGCTTCCTATTAAATCATATAAATAATTTCATCATTACAGAAGTGGCAAAGGTTTATTTAACATTAAAATGAATAAACGGCTGTATGACATATATTTCAATTTTTACATTTAATATTTCCAGAAATCGCTCAAATTTTTTGTAAATTTTATATTTGCAAATAAAATCTTCTGAGAAATAAAATAACCAAAGCAAAAGGTCAAAACCTATTCATTATTCTTAACCCAATTAAAATGCCATTTGGGGCAGCTTTGTTTTATGGAAAACTGATCAATGTCCTATTACCTTTCAAAAAGTAGACAAAAGAACTCCTACTCAGTTTCCTTCAGTTGGCTAATGTTACGACACTGATAAACGAGCCCGTTATGTAATGTGTATTTAATATATTTATTTCGAAGTTTTATTTTACATGAAAAAGTGTCATTTTTCTAATATATTAATAATTTTATCTTTTTGATAATTTTACTGTATGCAAAAATAACAATTTGCAATTATATTTCTAAGTAAAACTTCTTGCGTATATATATATGAAATGCTACGTGGTAATTCCATACTTTCCATATACATATTATGTTATCCTATGAGTAATTTATCAATCAATTTATCCAAAAAAAGAACGAAAAGTATCGTGGGACGCCGGTTGTAACGAAGATCCTTTCGCTGTATATTATATATTAAACAAGAGACACAATGAAATAAGTTGCAACGTTTCAGAGTAACTAAATGAAAAATTAAAAAGAATAAATAAAGACGAGAAATGGTAATAAATTTTTAATTCGTAAAGTTTTTTTAAAGTTGTGAAAATAAACATTACTGCCAACTGATTATAAAATTAATGAATACATTGAATCTTAATAATTATTGATTTGTAGTAATAGGACACATATATTTGAGATTCATTTTTATCTAAGTGTCTCGAAACTTGCATAATAAATTAATTGCATTGCGTGATTGAATATTGATTTTATTTAATATATGTGTAAACTTTTGTCGATGTAAATATACGGTGATATCAACATTTAAGTTTAAAATAAATTTTCCCCTTATTGTCACTCTAACACTGGTACTTACCTGACTTCATCATCACTATCATCAAATTCTAGTGAATCGCTTTCACAATTCATTCTTCATTGATGAAAAAGGTCATGTGTACTTATAGACGATTGTTAGAAGTTATACTTCTTTGGCATAATACAAGATTCACTTTATTTAGCATGCAAATAATTAATATAAATTTAATGGGTTCATTGTTTTATGTTTCTTCTGACTTTCCATTGTCAATTAATCATCTGCCAGACCGTTTCAAAGTTCTTGCGTTGTAACTTTATTATTTTCTCGTACAAAGTGGTAAAAGGTTTGGTCTTTTCATAAAGAATTGCAATCATTATCATTTAATATAATATTATTATTTTTATTATTAATTTAAAAATTTAATTTAATTTCTTTAAAAATTAAACTTAAATTATTTTTAATTTAATTATCTTAATTTTAAACAAATTATATCAAATTTAAATTAATTTTACATATAATTTTATATTAATTTTATAATAAATTAAACGTAATTATCTTAATAATCCGCAAATTAATCATAAAATTTAGGATTGTTTATATTTGCCATATATTAAATACCCGCAGATATTTTTTGAAGTGGTGATTCTAGCATTAATTGAGGATAATTTCCTGTACTTTTTTTTTAAAAATTAAATAGAGGAATGTTTGTTAAAATTATGTAATAAAAGAAACAAATTATAATTGAACTGGGATGAAATTTCAACCGTTATAGTGTGTATTCTGCCTCGTGTTATACGTTATCGTTTATGTTGAAACTGTCAAAGAGAATTTAAATAAACATACAAAATAATTGTCAAGAATAAAAGTTCTATAAAAGACAATGAAGCAGCATATTCCAAATAATATTTACGTAAGTTTTGCGAGTTCGAAAATATGTTTTACTTATGTTCTACTATTCGGAATCGAACAAATCACCTTTTAGCGAATTCTTACTATATTATTGGAATATATTTCCAAATTTGGGTTTACATTTCATGGATTTTGGTTAGATCCAAATAGTCAAATACTTAAACTAATATAATACACACATAAATATACAATAGTCAGAAATAAACACTATGTGAAGCTAAAGAGGTGTGATGAATTTTGCATAGAATAGTAAATAGTGCTACTCGTACGTTTGTCATAATCAAAATAATTCAAATTATATGAAAAAGTTACGCAATATAATATATTTTCATTCCATTGAAATGTTGAAGTATAGAGGGTATAATGTTGAAGAAGACAAAGTTTCAGTTAGATAATTATTTTAAATGTCCCTAAGAGAATCGTAAAAAACTTTTTTTTCAATTCGCGACAACGAAAAATTTGACTGTTAAAAAATTAATGGAAAATCGCTTGTCCGCTTTAGGGTTAATTATTTTGAGTGGTATTCGTCAGTTGCTTTATGAAATTAGTAAAATATACGTCACGTTTTCACCGGACATGATGTACCTATTACGTTCATTGAGTAAAACGATATTATATGAAATTTGTTATAATAAAAACATATTTAATACACATAAACAATTTTATATTGCAGTCTGTGTATTGGCCAGTTTAAGTAGCTGTCTCCAATTTTATATTTTATTTAGTTGGCAACGTATCCATGTGGATGACACTTAATGATTAATTAATTACATTTTAATATTAATATTTATTTCATTAAAAATAGCATATTGCTTCTCAGGAAATAATAATGTTTCATTCAGCACTATCATCACATTTCAGAACTATTGTTATATCAAACAAATATTTGAAAATTTTTTTGTGTAGTTTTCATGATAATTTCAACTTTTAAAGTGAAAAGGCCTAAACAACAATTTTATTTTATTTTATTCAACTTTTATGTTTATACTCTGCATCGGCTGTTTCTCGTTTTTACATGCGCGTTAGCATTAAGTTAAGAAGGCAAGTCCAGCAAGGGACATGTGGATTCCCAACTAATGTGAGTACAGTATACAATTAAATGAAACTACGTGATGATTCCTAATAGCCCACCTGAAGATGTTGTAATACAACGAAACCTAGGTCGTGGTAAAGAACTTAAAGAAAATAGAAATAATACTACATCACGTAGTTTCATTTAATTTTGAATAATGAATTTCTACAAAATTAACGCCAAATATATTTAATATTCAATAAAATGTACAACGTACAAATGTGTATGAATATATACATTTATATATAAATACATGTATATTTACATATATATATATATATATATATATATATATATATATATATATATATATATACACACACACACACATTACCAGTACGTCTTTTGGTTTATTAGGGTTTCAATGCTTGTAATTATTCTGTGAAACGGGCTTAGGTATAAACGCCACATATAATAAAATAGGCTTAAAGTTTTCAGATTTGTGTTTATAGCACGTTTGAAGGATATTTGACAATTTATTTAATTTTCTAATGACTTAATCTCGATAAATATATGTTATGGATTTCAAAATACGTACGTGTAATAAATTTAAAGAGATAATAAAATGTTTTTTGGCATCAAAGAAAAAATATGCTATTACTTATTTATTCTATCTATTAAAATAAGTAACCGCACCGTTCTACATAATTCTCAGTCCGGCTTCTGATTTAGTAATATTTTTAACGGTTTATTGAAGGACGCTAAGAGTATCAAAGTTAAGGACGTTATAATGTAAAAGATTGTTGGTTACAAACAAAAACCAGTGTTGATAGTGTTCCCTTCTTACTTTGGATATTGAAAATAGATAAGCTAAATTTTAAAAAAAAATCTATGCTTAATTATTAAAATTTCTGTAATACTTTCCCCTACATAAAATTACATTTAAAATATTAGCATATGTAGACGACAAAATAATATAAGTTGCTAGAATAAGGAATAATCAAACATTTCGAAATTAACGTGAGTGTATTCAGAATTTACATAGGTAAAATGGTAAACTGTCAAACCCAGCACAGGTTGCAAAATTAATAAGACTAACAAAGGAACTTTTCTAATTTGATTGTAAATATAATAACATTTTCATCAAAATATGGCCCATGTTTAAATTTTCAATATAATTACTTTAAAATTGTATTTCTCTTTGATACTAACTATATTCTAATTATATTAGTTGTATTATTTATATTATTTTAAATACCTCTAGAGATATTATTACGACGTATTTTTAATGTCATTATTGTAGTCAATATGCACATGAGAGAAGTTTTAACTATATTATTACAATATAAATATGTTGTAAACAACACAATACGTTCACATTTTTAAAGTTTAAAAAAAATGCGGCTTTTAACAGTAGTACTTCGTTCTAGTGCAAACGTTATTCCTTATCAAACTTGTCTTATTTTCAAATCACTTCCACCAATCGCTCAAAAGATAAGTTTTTTAAGTATTTACACTGCACGTTTCGAGCTTTTAAAAGCCTATAGACTTTTATAATTATTTTAAATTGTTTCTGAGATGTGATAGACAATGAGAGAATTAAATCATAATGAGAAGGCCATGTCGTAATTCTGTTGTTAACCGATTTAACGAAATAGGGAAATTTGCGTATGTTACCACATATATTCGGCGTTTACCAATCAATTCTGGTGATTTCTTTAGGCTTCCCTACCTCAAAAGGAAAAAAGGAATCATTACAAGATCATTTTGTTGTCAGTTTGTCTATTTGTCGGTCAAGACCTCTTTTCCCAGGAACGCGTGGAAGCATCAAGTTGAAATTAATATCAACCACTTAGGTCTACGGTCCCTTCGAGCAGTTATTTTTTAAGTAAATGAATTCAATAACAATATGACCAAATGTAATAAATGCTCAAATGTGATATTTCCCTAAATAATATTTCCATCTTCACAGACCGTCCCAAAAATAGAAATACCTTTCAGATGTCGACTTTTTTTGGTAATGTAAATTTTAAACTCAAGGACAGTATTTCTCAGATTCAGCACCTCAAAAGGAGAAAAGTATGTCTTGTAGGATCATTTCGTTGTCCGTCTGTCGGTCTATCATGACCCTTTTTTTCAGAAACGCGTGGAGGTACCAAATTTAAAATAATATCAAAGGTTTAGGTGTAATGTCCCTTGGGGCTGTAAAAAATCTAGCTTCTAAGTCAATGCATTAAAAAATTCGGTCATTTATGTCGTATATTTTGACCATCGCGAATAAATCAAAACCCATAGTAACTAGAATTACAAAATTTGGCAAGAGGCAAGGTTGCACCGGACAAGGAAAAAAATAGATAATTTGTAGTTATATCACGTAAAAAAAATATTTTTTTAAATTCATGACTATGAAAGAACTAGTAGGCAATATATTTTCTTTCTAAAAGTTAAAATATTGGAAATAGTTTAATATTAATAGTATGTCCCATTAAATGTTTATAAATGCCTAAATGTGTACGGAACCCTCGTAGTACGAGTTTCCCTCGGGCCTGAAAGGTTTTTTCTAAGGGTGTGGTGCTATGAAAGACACTACGTGGTTTTGTCGATGCCACGTGCATATAGTATCGGAGTGCGTGTACATGTATCTGAGATAGAACAGAAGAATCGGTACTATATTTTTTAATACATTTTTTATTCTATTATTATTTTCAGTTGGTTATTTTCTTTGTAAAAATGCTTAATTTTTTTGTAATGATATTTCCTATAGAAAAAATTGTGCACTAATACATCGATATTTTGGTGGATAAACCTATTTGTTGCTTTATAAATTATTCATGTTTTCAGATAAATTTTCACATTTAAATGTCAACAGTCATCATTATTTTATCAAGATATAACAAAAACAGGCCACCGTCTAACCTCGTCTCTGTTTTTTAAATTTTGAAAAGTTTTCTGAACAGGTCCTCTTCAAAAAATCCAATCTCTGTTATTAAAGTTCGTAGTCACAGCCCATAATTGCCAATATCATGGTGTAGATAATATTATTTCACCCTATATATTTCAACTACCGCGTGATACAAAATATATTCACCGTTGCCATTTAGCTTATCGCCGCTCAATCACTCGCAAAATTCAGTGGCTCAAAAGGACGGTGACAAAATCATAAGCTGCAGCGGTCTTATCGAAAATTGCTTTAGATCGTGTCACATTATGTTAAACCAAGATAAGCAGTTAAATAGCGTTCCTAATGAACCGGAAATAATGACCGATTTTTTTACTATGCGTCAGTCGGTTTACATGGGTCAAAATGTTTGTCTTTTGCTAGGAAGTGAGCTAAAATTGATTAGCGGAAAGTGTTTTAAGTTCTAAAAATAGCTTTGAAATATTTGTTAATATTTTAATTAATATATTTTAAATATATATATATATATATATATATATATATATATATATATATATATATATACATATAATTCTTTCAAACAATGTCTCAAACGATATAAAAATCACAATCATTTTATTTGCCGTCTCTACAACGAGATAGGCCAGATAATAAAATAAATTTAAAAAGTGTTATTTTTATAACAATGATTAGCAATCTACAATAAGGGAAGGACATAAAGCTCATACATTATAGTTTTTATGTATCAATATTTGTTAATGATGAAAAAACAATAAAAATTGCTAAAAGTATTTTTATTCATATTTTTAAAACGATTACAAAAAGTAAATCAGCTTCGATAGTTTTTCAAACGTCTTTGCATGAATGAATTAAAAGTGAGATTTTATCTGTCGGATGTGCGTGATTCGCGCATTAATGTATTAGATTTGTATACGGAAGTTATCATAGTCTATTTTTTCTTTGATTCATCGTCCTGGCTCAAACAGTTCCGTATAGATAGTACTTATAACTTTTTATGAAAAATAACGCGAATTTTCATAAAGAATAGATTTTTCTTTTACGTGATTGACGATTTAAATAAAACTTTTAAAATTCATTCTTTACCATTTTCAATAAGATTATTATTTTTCTAACACGTCTGGTGACTCTAGTACTATTGGGATTTTTGCTGGTCTTCTTTTGAAGTAAATACCTTTGAATATTAGCTATTAAAATAAATGCGAGTTTACATGGTTGTTAAATTTTAAGTTTCTACGTCAAAAATATTCAAGAGGACGGTTGTAAAACAGGAGACATCTTCTAAACGTTCAATTTTTCCCCATTAGGGTGAGAAACTCTAAAAACCATGCCATACTGACATTTTGTGGTATTACGAGTTACACTTCTTCTGGATGTGTGAAAGGCTTTCAATTATTAACTTATATTTTCATCTAATTGTAAACAAATATTTATAATTAATTTACACAGCACGAAGTCCAAATTCATTATATGGAGTCGGTGAAAAGTAAAAGGGAAATAAATTTAACCAAATTACACACCTCTAATCCATTTCTAATATCCAAAAAGTATATTGAATTAAAGGATTACGAGTTCTTCAACCTAAAAATGAGCTCCAGATCATAAATTTAAACTCCATAAAATTTCACCGTTACTATCTCCACAGTTTAACACATGGTTTACCTCGGGCAGGCTAACTTGAGATGAACGTACTCGTAGACTCAAGTTTTAAAATTTATTTATGCACCGTTCAAGCGATGAACCTGCCTGCGGTCGGGTTACTGAACGTGAAGTATAAGGGTGAGGTATAATACTATTTTCAAGTGTCTACGGTAAAATAACTCCATTTGCCGTAACAGTAATTGTACTAAATATGATTTTCGTTAATGCGATAATAACTTATAAATATTTAATTAGATGATACACTGAAAAATATTATCATTACCTACTATTATTTTCTAAGCCACAACACATTAGCATTATCTAATACAAAATTTATAATTTAATATCAATTTTTAATTATTGTAGATTAACTGGATGAAATAGATAAATTAGGAACAATAGGTTTTAGTTTTCAATCCCACTCATGACAAATAAGTAATCCCGTATTTTAACTGATAAAGAGTTTGAAAACCTGACTGGGATATCTTCAGTGATTCTTTTTTTGAAATGGATGTTATATCATTTGTTTACAGACTAGTGCGTAAATATGGTTCAGAAAAACATGTTAGATATTACTTAAAATTTTATCATTATATGTTAGTAACACGAATTTTTCGACCACTTATATAGCTTTATAAACCAAGGTACCTACGCCATTTCATACTATTATCTTGTATTGCATTTTATGACATCTGCTATAATGAATATATTTTCAAAGAATAGAAGTAACGTATACGTGGTATATTTTATTTTGTTCTTTATGTGTCCGTCGCTGTATCTTTTACATTTTAGTTCATTCTTTACACAGCCGACTTATCTTAAGTTAAATGTATTGGTGGGACCGTACTACAGTGTGAACTCACTTTAAGAAACTCAATATATTGTAATATTATGTAATATATGGTACAAATAATCTAACTTTTCCTTTACTTTAATTCCTAAATTTTAACCAACCATTTTTGATTTGCGGTCTTAGAAAACCACAAGTACCGATTTTAAGTTGATTAGTAAAACGAATGACAAAACTTGTCCGCCATCTTGAGACTGCCATCTTAGTTTTAAAATATTTGACCAAAAATTTTACAATTTTCGACTTAAAGACATCCAAATACCGATTGCCATAAATAACAATATTCATTGAATTTTTATTAAATCAAATTGTCATGTGAGTTATGCATAGATATCAAATTAGAAGTTGATTGATGGTTGTGGGTGCAAAGTCCAGGTAAAGAAATAAACGAACGGAGAAATACAGTTATTACAAGTGTTGTAAAAATGGATGCCGCAAGTATTTTTTGTTATCGAGTATACTCTTCGTGGTTCGTTTATATTTGTTTAGGATATAAGTAGTAATCAAAAGAGTACAAGGTAGTGATCATTTTACAATTATTTTATTCAATAGACTGGTTCAGAAATTTTATATTAATCTTAAATAAACAAGTTCTAATATTTAATAATAAATATTTGGTGATTTATTTATGATTATAACAGAAAGAATCAAGGGGTAACCAACCTACTTGCTCAAATTTTTAACTAAGAGCTTAGAATTACATCACTTTGAATTTCTTAAAAAAAATTTGAAGTTTTCAAAGATTTTTTTATAGGATAAAAGGCCTGTGATATATATTAAAAAGACCCTCCCTCCTATAAAGATCCTCCACACTAAGGTCATATTTACACAAATTAAGTTCCGTCATAAATATAACGAGATAGATGGAATTTTACTATTATAACTATTAAGTAAAAATATTCATAAATTTATTTTCTACCGAAATATTTCACAGAATGATATGATCACTTCAACATTTTCAAACAAAAAGCCCGGGCCTTCTTTTCTTATCTCCTATCGAAAGAATTAATAAATTTACACGTATTACGTAAGTAAGCGTGTGTATACAAGCATCTATTGTAATTTGGAATACCAATAACAGATCTCTACAGCGCCACATCTTCCTCCGGCCGCGGTGCGAGTCTAAGAGGCCCGCGCGCGAAGGGGCCTCATGCATATTAATGACGCAACCTTGGAAAGTAGGTTTAGAATTAGAATTATTTCAGTCATGTTTTGGTAAGAATTTTGAATGTTAATATTGTTTTGAAGACCCAATTTGAAGGATGCTTTGTTTGTTCAGGTTCGGTTTAAATGTTTACTATAACGTGGCACATTAGTTTAATTATATTCTCGTAATGGTAAATGATTGTAATATACATTTGTTCGAAGTTATTCGTTACGAAGGAACGACATGATGTATTTTCATGAAAAATTTGTTACAATCTCTTTTTAGGTAAATTAAATTTCATATCTTTTTTACATTTCTACTTACATCAGCAAAGATGTGATTATGTCGCATATTTTACATTAAATTTTTCATTAGCTTTTTATTATTTCCGAATATATTTTCATGATTAGTTAACCAATAATCTTGATGACGTATTCCTGATTGTTAAACTTTTGTTTTAATATCAATCATATTTGAAATTTATCGAATAAATATACATAATACACAAATCTAGAACAATAAGGCTGTACGTTATTGCTGGGTGTACCTAGAATCTTCTCTTTCATAACTGAGTGCTTTGGGAATAAGTGGGATAAATAAAATTAGTTTTTCTTTTTTCCATAAAAATTAAATAGACTTAATTTTATTTTACCACTTAATATTTATGATAGATTTATCAGAGTATTACGATTCATAATAAAGTTTGAATTTTGTTGTAGATGGTTATTACGCCGTACTTAAGTATACCCACTATATTGACTGTAACGACACTATATTGACTGTAACGACATCTGATATATTTTTACAGAATATTATATACAGTTTATATCACCTTACCTTAGCTTCTCGAACAAATAATTTTATGAAACTCACATTCTTAAAATGTTAACATATGAAGTTGATTTTATGCAAAGATTTGTAAATTAATTATTCCTGGGGTGGTTTTACGCTTTTAAGTTTTCTATATAACTAACATCTGTGAACTGCTGACAAAATTATGAAGGAAATTTTGTTACAGTACAGACAGTGAAATGTCTACTCTATTTGTTACAGACAGTAAAATGTCTACTCCATTACTACTTAGGAAAACTACTACTAGGAAAAATTATCCAATTAACCCGGCTTAAAAATATTGAATTTCAGATTGCGTTATATGTGTGGATATATTGAAAAAATAAATAGTGTATAACTATTTAATACATATCTTTATTCTTTACGATGTATGAAAATTTTAAACACTTGGGATAACATATAAATTATCCCGAGTTTTACAATTAATTTATAAAAAACCTTTTAATTATTTATACAGCTTACACTAAAACATTTATATAAATCTGTTGCCACTGGATGCACAGCATTAATTTTTTGGAATAAATGCATTACTCGTATAATATTAAATTTTACTTATTATTTTAGTTGAAGAGCTTATAAATTAGATAAGTTTAGTTTCTTTTGTAATCCCTACCCATGTAAAAAATAGATAAAAAAAAGTATTTCAAGTCGTTTAAACGTGTAAAAAACGTATTTTCAAGTTCTTTTCAACATCAGCAACTAAAATCAATATTGTTTCTGTTGTTAATAAATATGGCGATATTATTCTTATTGCGTGAATTAGAAAGTTGTTTTAACTGGTTTCTATTTGATGAATCTTCTAAAAACACGGCAAATATTTTAATTTATGTATTTTTCAGATTAACAAAAAAACTCAACTGAAATATTTTTTCTCATAGAGAATTCTTAAAGTTAAGAAACGATAACTCGATACCGTATAGAAAAATATTGTTTCTATATATAGAAATATCGATATATATATATAGATATATCGATAGTGTATATAACAATATAATGATTTACTAAACGTTTAAGTGTTTCACTATAGGATTATGTATCACATGCATATTTTCATAACAATTCATTAAAACCCGGACAGCATTCCCGGGTATCCTACAAAATTTTCTCCCTGTTTATATTACCCAGCTTCAAGAACATAACGTTACACACAAAGTAGCTGTTTAAAATTAAACCCCCCTTATCACGATGGAAATATTCGGAAGTTTACGGTGGTCGTAAATTTTCCACCATAACGTTTTAATCGTTTGAAATACGTCTTATAACAAGCCAGCTCTTCGCGTGATTTTGTAAGATAATTTAAACATTAAAAGCCAATTTGAATCAGAGTTTTATGTTCATTGGGAAAATGGTATTTGGAAGATAGTATAAATAGTAGAATGCACACAGGTTGTATTAACTAGCCTATTAATAATTATCCAGATACAAATCTTTACAATCGCATCGTATCCTACTACAGTATGATTTGTTACAATAATTACTTGATATATTGAAGGTCTGCTTCTCTCACTATACGTCATCATTATTCTTAAACGGTGTCTGTTATGCAAATTTTTAACATGAATTATGTTTAGAAGTTACGCATATAGATTTTCTTTTAATAAAAACTCATTCTAATTTATCCATAGATTATATAGTACCTAATACCTGAAATTAATCAGCTTGTTTTATTTTATCACAATTTCATATGTTTTTCTTATAAGTCTTATTTACGCAACGTGTTAAAACCATATCCCACAAGCTTCCTTATTTTTTACAATTAAACTTTTTTATCTCAACCGTCGTTCCTCATTCTAGTACTGGTAATGTCCCTGGTTACTTTTTTCGAAAACGTTATATTCTTGCTTAATTTTTTTTTCATTTTTCTCACTCGCAATTTGCGTCCCACTTTTTCATATTATTATAATCATTAGTATCAAAATATTATCCTTTCAGTTAAAGAAATCCCTTTTGAATTCCGCTTACTTGTCAATACTGACCAGTGCCCAGAATACTCTGGGGAGTTTATTATATTTCCAGTCCGGGGGGGTGGAAAAGATATTTTGATCCCCAGCATTATAATTTTAAATGCCTGAATAAGAGAAAGACTAATACAACAATTATTTGAATGTTGGGTTACTTATATTTCGTATCGAGTAGTGATAAATATTTCACTTTGATATGTCATCTCCATTAATGTGTATTTTTCGTAGCCCCATAGCATCAAATCGTTTTTTTTATGTAAAAGTATTTACTGGCAATTAATATATTATAAAAAAGAAATCACTAATTTCAAAAAAAAAAAAGAAATCACTAATTTTCAAATTATGTATTGATTTATCTACAACAATAAATATTCTATATAAAATTGTCCATTTCAATACAATATTTTTTTAAATCACTGTCAAAAATTTCACCAAGAACTAATTTTATTCGTACAATAAATACCAAGTTATTTTATGTTATCTATCAGCCGAAAATGTAAAGAAAATAGAAAAAGAAACGATGCATTTCTGTCTACACAATTTAGGTAATATTATAATCTTTGATTGCATTATTAATTGCAGGTGACAAATAAAACCGAATTCATGCATGAAGAAGTAACAGTAAAACTAGAGTAGTTATTTAAATAACAAATATTTATATACAAATTCAGTGCGAATGAAAACGTATAGAATACAATTACGGGCCGTAAATTTCCTCATAAATGACAGATATCGTCAAAAAATTTGTCATTTATGAGGAAATATTGTATTCTTCTGTAGTTAATTTTAATTTAAATCTATTATACCCACGTAAAGCTGCTTATACTGTAAATATGAAAAATGCATAATGTGTAATACGTATTTTTATATTTATTCCCTAGTTACAACATATTTACGAATGAAGGGATCGTAACAAAAAAGAACATTTTTTCATACCAAAAGAGGAAAAGAGTTATTAAATTTAAATTTTAGGAGATTTCTGTAAATTAAAATATTTGGCACAAAACTCCTAATAATGAAATTTAGTTACCCTTTTTCTCTTGACATAAAATATTGATTTGGAGTTACATTTTAATGTTAATAGTTATTGACAAATATTAATTCATAAATTGTAAAAATTCAGACTCGAAGTCGATTTAAATTCAGTTTTATTTGGTGTAATACGTACAAACTATGTAGGTATAACCCCAAATAAAATGAATTCAAATCGATTTCGAGTCTGAATTCTCACACTTTATGAATTAACATTTACCAATAATTATTTAAAATAAAATTTAACTTCAATTGCGCACACGCGCGCGCACTCAAATACACACACATATACATACATACATACATGTTATGGTTGTATTACCTCTTGATGATGTCGTTGCAAAAATGATATTTATATAAGAAAATAATAAATCGCTAAAAGACAAAAAATTATATAGAATGATACGTTTTGTAAGGTTATCGGAATTTGCACAAATATATATCATCATTTTAGTTTATGTCTTCGTAATAATATCAAAAAAAAGGTAATTATTGATTAGCTGCTGATAATTTAGGGACTGATTTATGTCTCAATTCAAAGAAACAGTTTTATTTCTATTGAAATCTTTTATTTCAAGCTTACCAACATTTTTTTAAGTTTTGTGACCTATTCCACGTTTTTTATTTGCATAGTCAACAAATATTGGGCGGAGTAAATGAAATAACTGAATTTGTTGGTAAAGTTAATGAAATTAAAATATAATTATATTCTTTTCTTCGTATATGTAGAAATATCTTGAAATAAGGTACGGTTTCAAATGAAGAAAATAAAGAATTTATACTACTGATTCATTAGCGAAATTCATAATGCTAATATATCATGACAAAAACATTTTAAAAATGCACATTCAAGAATATTCCATAATCAGCTTTAGTTAAAATATTTTGCAATTATATATTTAGCGTAACATAAACACATCACTAAGAACCAAGCAATTTGAAACCCATTCACGTAAAATATGTTTATTGTAACGCTCTTTGTATTTATTATTTCCGCTCATCTTCAACTAACAGGATAATGTAATTAGAACAATTCGCGCGCAGTACCGGTGAGCAGCAAGCTAGCTAGAAATTTTAACGTTAAACATTTTCAAAATTGAAGAGCTCTAGCTTGGTTGTGGCTTTAATTAAACACATTGCCCGGGAGCCTCCGTTGGGAAGTTCCGTGCACTTTTCATTAAGAGCAAGGTACTTTTCGCGGACCAGAAAAGTTTGTGCGTTTGCTGCTGTTCCCAATTCTTGCGGTTGGTAAATTGCGAGTTGAACCTGTGTTAAAAAACATGCCTGTTTATTTTAAGAGTTGAGATCTGGAAAAACGCTGTTGGGAGTCAGTGCAAATATACAGACACATATATATATATATATATATATATATATATGTATATATATATATATATATACATATATATATATATATATATATATATATATATATATATATACATACATACATATATATTATGTGGGTTAACAGGAAAAAGTTTATGGTTTTTGAAAATGCATATTTTGTGAAAAATTACCAGAGTTAATTACAAGAACAGGAAATATCATTCGTAGGGAATAAAAATAGTATTTTAAAGTAGAATTTATATTTATAAGTAAGATCTAAGTAAAATATTACAATTTTGTAGTTCTCTCTTCTAAAAGTAGGTTTCATACTCGAATCTCCTAATCCATCTGCGAAAACCTCATGTTTTATTAAAAGATTTGATACAATATGTATATATTTACTTCACGCAATGATATGACAAGAGCATAGGCAAGAGAATAAGGGTTTTTGAATGTTTAAGAAATATTGAAAATATTATTTGTTTTTAAAATTATTAGGGCGAGCAAAACAACCCCTTACACTATCCCACAAAACGTACAGCAAACTCTAGATTTTAAATTTAGCATAATGTTTAAAGTCGTGTCTAGATGTGTTATCTATCGTTTTTTTTTGTATTTAAATATTTTAATAAATTGTGAAAAAAATTAGAAACAACGATACGTAATACTAGCGTATGGTTAATAGCACCATATGTTACAAAATCACAGAATTAATACAGCATGCAGATGTGTAAAGAAAAAATATTTTCTAACAAAATCGAAACCTGATACTATCATAGCAAATGAATGGATGTTGTGGATATTAAATAAACTACATAAATCGAATAAAGCGAAATATGGAAAGGTACTGAATTAAAGAATTTTAGATATATGTGAATAGGTAACCTATTTAAGATAGATAGCATAGATTAAAATCAGAAGTTAGGTTAATATTTTTTACTTAATTTTTAATGCCATGAAGTTTAAAGATTACAAATGTTTTAAGCTTTAATAAGCCTTCCAATTCATCTCAATTTCTTATCAATTCACACAATTTGTATTGGTACTATTTTTCCAACTTCTTCTATATATTTATATCTTCTCATTCCGTACCTATCCTAATATGATCGTTACATAAAAATAAATCGATCTATTAAAAAAAAAATCAAAGTTAGTTTTTTTTTAATTTTTTTTGGATAGTACAACACAAATTCTATGGATAAATTTAATCAACGTCCGCTGATGAGATTTTTAAATGGTCTAAAATGAATTAATTTTGACAAATTTTATATTTGTTATTGCCACAGCGAAGTTCCACGAAGACGTAGTTTAACTGATCGTAAAAACGCGACAGTGACTGTTCTTTGATATCTGATGCACGAGAATGTCAGAAAAGAACTCGAGTGCTGAATTGAATTCTTACCCCGAAAATGCTCATTTTTTATAATAAGCCACTAATTTTTAAATTATCCGGAAAAAAATGGAAATGATCCATTCCAATTTATGTCATCAGCGTTGGCTCGATTTACATATTCAACATGATGGACTTTGTACTCTTTGTCACAAATTTCAAGTAAAAAGTGAAATCAAAAAGATGGATCCAGGAGGACCACAATCTAATGTTTAAAAAAAATTAACTTTTTTTGAAGAACAATTAATCGCTCAAGTTCATCCGCCTATTACAGTACATATATCAACTGAAAGGTTAATTTGGAAATAGTGGGCAAGTCATCAATTTTCATCAAGACATTACAGATTTTAATTCCTCAATATAACCTCATTTTATTGATATAATTTCAAAATATATTCTTGTTACAAGAAATTATGGTGGAGGATGTAAAGATAAATATTCCTATTATGATGAATATATTTTACCATATTTACTGGATAATTAAATTGTATATTATCCGGCAAATATGGTATATTATTACTCAATTTAGAGAGGGAAGATGATGACCAAAATATTTTGTATAATGATGTATTTGAACCTAAAGCCCCAACGGTGACCTTTCAATGTAATATAAAAGCAGTAAATAGTGTATTGAATATTTAGAAAGAAAATGATGGTTCCTGTGTTGCCTTGTGTTAGATTCGATACTGTACCAATTAATGAATTTACGTGTCGTTCATGTGCACGAAGTCGTCCACATGAGAGTCTGCAAACATGTCCAAATTACTACAGAAGCGCGGCAGCCCTGACTACATGTTGAAAGCATTATTGTAATGGACGCGCATTAAAAGAAACTCACGAGCTCTCAGAAAGCCGTGCTTTTTACTAGAAGTTTTCTTTTTTCATTCTCGATAACATTAAATAAAAAAATACGGAATAGTAGACAGATGTATAGGGACTAAAAATTCAAACAAAATCTTTTCATAAATTTCATATATTTTTAATGACTGTAAAAAAATTACTTTTCAATTAATATTTTCTTTTTCAGTTAGTACAGAAAAATCTTCCATTACAACTGCGTTACAAAAAAGTTCTACCGTATATATTACGGGCTTATTGCAGATATCTGTTAGGATCATTTTTGCCAACCATCCATCGGACTATTTTCGCATCAAACTAGTCGTCACAACTACGTTAAAATAATATTTGACAGAATTATACACAATATTAATTACGTAATAAAAGCAATTGAAACCAAATGTAGTCATCGCGATTACATTTTGTTTGAATTGTTGGTCAAAAAAGTTGGGAGGGTTACTAAATAAAGGGATTAATTATTGGCAATAAAGTTATGTTGTTTTTATTTCGAAAGTTCCCCAATTTTCTCGACTCACAATTTCACAATTTATCGATTAATTCTGATAATGATGAGAAGTGGTTATCAAATTTGTGTCTTCATATCTCAATTACAGATTATTCTAAAGGCAGCACTACTTTCGAGCACCATTAAAGATAAGCTATACATATATACATATATATATATATATATATATATATATATATATATATATATATATACATACATATATATATATATATATATATATATATATATATATATATATACATACATATATATATATATATATATATATATATATATATATATATATATATATATACATCTATATACATATTGGATTGGATTTAGTATTGTGCTAAATCCTATAAAACAATTAAAAATATCCTAGTAATCCCTAGTAATGATACTTTTTCAAACATAGTGTAATGCATATATTTTTTATTGTAGGAATAAATTAAAGTCCAAAAAATGAGTAATTTTATAAACAAACCTGATATTTTGTTAAAATTTTGTGACTAAATATTTTAATATTGATATATTTACCCAGAGAATACAAGGAGACGTCATTAGTACAGCCTTTTCTTTTCAAGAAATATTATGTAATTTACTATTTTTTATGATAGCCACAATATTTTTGGCGCATTTAACAGGCCAATTTTCATTAAAACATGAAATTATAAAACATTTATAAATTTAACTTTAAACTTTTTCTAAATTACTATTATAGGATATATGAAATAAATAATTATTTTTCAGGATGACCTCCTCTAATGAAATTCACCGCAGTTTACAAGAATATTCAACATCAACAAATGAACATTTTAGTTTGGTTAAATGAAACTTTTCTATGGCTAAACAAATCTAATCATGCTTGAAATACTCTTAACTGCAAAGGTAACGGGTTATATTCTCTTTAGATAGTTTACTGACCCATAATGAGTAGTATGTATAAGACGTAATTATCTCATACTTTTGAAAAAAATCTGAAGCAGACCAGTTAGGGTAGAAGGGTTAACTGCATCAGCGCTTTACGGATGCAGTTACTATTCTAATTTGATATATGTATTGTTTAAACCTCTCTCAGTCTACTCAGATATCGGTTCCGAAATAATCGCTGTCAGGTTTTTTTTTGTTTTTGATTAGATGAGGGCAGTGGACGAATAATTGAATTAAGGAATGGAGTAAGTTTTCAATTTTACTCCTTTATAACGAGCCAACTTTTTTATTAAGATTATGGATTAACATAAGTGGTATAGAGAATAGTGTAATATATATATTCTGAAATATAACTGAAAATATAGTAATAATTAAAATATTAGTAAATATGGCTTAAATTTTTAGCATAGAAAAACTAGAGACAATTAACATTATATTATTATCCACGAATATTATTCCTGTAACTAGAATATAAAATCAAACGCAGAATATAAAATCGTGCGTGGGTGCGAGCACGCATGCACACGCACGCACGCATTCACGCACACATATATACATGGCCCTCCCTTTGGTGTCTGTATCTAAATGTTGCAAGTTTATGAAAATTCAAAAAGAGTATGTTTGTTTGAGTAATGAAAAAAAGAGGTGAAAATTGTTGAGAAAATTACATATGAAGATTTTAATTTCATTCCATTTGCTTTCTATATTTTTCCTTTTAAAATATTAAGGCGAGAATATTGGGAATATAAATGATTTCACATAAGTTATGTCTTTAACCTTGTCCTGGGACAATATAGCTTTTATTGATAAAGTAATTAACATTACGTATTGGTTTATTAGGGTGAGCGAAGCGAGCCACAACCCGTACAGTTCTGGCATATACTTTTCGAAAAATCTATCTCCCCTCTAGATTTGAAATTTAACGTAATAATTTAAAGCCACGTCTAGATTTGTCATCTATACTTAGTTTTGAGTTTAAACATTTTAATAAATTATAAAAAAAATAAGAAATAACGATACGTAATACAAACACATGGTTACTAGCGCCATCTGTTGTAAAATTATGGAATAAATAGAGCATGCACGCAGATGTGTAATATTTCTAGAATGGTCAATAGCAAAATCGAAACGTGAAGTGTGAACATTTTTATTAACTAGATTGTTACTAGCACCAGCTGTCAAAAAATTACAGAATAAATAGGGTAATATTTCTGTAGTGTAATATTTCTAGAAATAATGTTTACTAACAAAATCGAAACGTCATGAGTGGATGTTTTCATATTGTAAGTGAATAGATAGTAAGTTGTGGAGGTTAAATAAGCTACAAAAAAACGAATAAAGCGAAATGTGGAAAGATGCTAAATTACAAAATTTTGAATGTATGTGAATAGGTAAGTACATATTTAAAATAGAGAGTATGTATTTAAATTGGAAATTAGGTTAATGTTTTTTAATGCCATGAAGTTTAAATTTTACAAACACTTTAAGTTTTAATAAGCAAACAGTTAAACTGTTCAATTAATCTCAATTTCATATCAATTCATACAATTTGTATTGTTACTATTTTTTTACCTAATTCTATTCTTCAGATTTTTTTTCATTCTATTCATACAATAATATGATTGTTACATAAAACAAATCGATCTATATTTAAACAAAATCTAAGTTAGTTTTTAATTTTTTTTGGACCATGCACTACAAATTGTATGGGTAAACTTCCGCTGTTGAGATTTTTTTCGTCTGAAATGATATAATTTTAACAATTTAAATTTGTTATTGTGATAGCAAAATGCCAAAAAAACGTTTGTTTGATTTACGTTAACAAGTTTATTTAATATCCATATAATACATATATATATATATATATATATATATATATATATATAAATATGTATATATATATATATATATATATATATATATACAATGCAAACTGGATATTTGTACAAATGAGTAATCAACCAGCGATCATGTTTTGGATGGTGTTGAAGTTGCCGCGCATCCATGTCCGAAGCACTACAGAAGCGCGGCAGTCCCAACCGCAGCCTTAAAGCATTATTATGATGAATGCGCTTTAAAAAAACTCGCGACCCCTCACAAAAATGTGCAATTTGCTACTTCTAATAATGTTTATATATTGTTACTTGTAGCCAGTTTCATATTATATCTATGAAAATGATTAACTGAATATAACCCAAAAAAATTATGATGTTTCCTAAGTGTATAATTAAGTAAAATAATATTTCATTTCAGAAGGATTGTACCTGCCACTATTAGTAAAAATACGCCTTTCTTGTAGAATTAGGAAAAGCATTTTACTTTTGAAAAATTTATAGTTTGCTAATATAAAAATAAACTTTTCGTTCATTTATATGAACGATTCCGGTTTAGACAGTCATAGTTAATAGAATACAACATGATTTTTACAAGACTTATTACGTTTTATCCGTTTATCGAAGTAATAAAATGTTGACATATACCTTCCAATCGATTACATAGTATTCTAGAATAACAAGTGAAAAGTAATATAATAAATTTCCCTCGTATTAGTTCGTAGCGAGAAATTTAATATTGGAAAACTAAATTTGCAGCCATAATATCTGGCATTACGTCAAATTATTATTCTCGTCGGAAAACGAAAATGTTTAAAATGATGCTGAAAATGTTTAAATGAATGATAATTTTGCGAAAACTGCAAAAATTCACGCCTACTTTTGAAATAGTTGCTGTGGGAATTGAGCTTTCTTCACGATGAGCTTTCTTCACTTTGATTACTATTCACGTCTGGAACGGTGACGTGAATAGTAATCAAATTTGACCCGAAGGTATAATTTACATTTAAATTCGAAATGTAATATTAATTAAAACAGTGCTAGAGATATTTATAGGTAAAATATGAAAGAATCAAATTATTTCAGCTTCATATTTTAATGAAACTCTTGAAATAAAGAAAAAATTGAAATAAAGGGAAAAACGGATATTGCTAAAATATAGCTAGACAATTGTTTCATTATAAGCATATGTAAACAAGTAACATAAAATTTTACAGAAGTTTCAATAATATCTGTTTACACTTTAATTTTATTATTTTTAATTATTTTTTATCTGGATAGTTATTAAAAATACATTCTTATGAAATACTAGTTACTTAATATCGAATAACTGAAATAATAGTATTGAAATTAGTATATGAGACATTGTTAAAATCACCTGTTTCGTGAATAGGCGTTACTTTACCTATTTTTCAGCATTTTAGGAAGTTACTTATGCGTAATGAATGGCTAAATAATTAAGCGTAGTTGCAAGTGTATGGAAGCAATTTTTACAAAGACAGTAGGTATATGATCAGGACCTGGTTTTTTTTAGGTTCAAATTAAAAAAAAGCATTGAAGGTCTCTTTCCGATATAGGATAACTTTCCGTATCGCTTTATCTAAAAAATATTGGTCATTAAACTTTTATTGTCGTCATTTTCTGGACCCTTGCTAAAAACAGAATTTAAAAAATTGGTAAAACAAATTGCGATAGAAATAGTCGTCAAAGCAATTTACTCCATGCAACTCACGTTGGATGGAATATGACGAAAAGAAGAAAGAAAATATTTATAAACCATCGATCTTTATTTTTCTCTAAGAAAAGTTAGTTTTATCAAAATAAAATAAAATAGTGGGGTGCGGAAAATTTTATAATGTTAACTTATAGGACTCATTTGTTATGTCAGTACAAGCAGGTTGAGTACAATAGTGAGGTGTCCGATATTATTTTCAAGCTCCATAAAAGTTTTCAACTAAATGGGGCTCACAATTTTATTTTAGCCGGATCAAAGTCCCAAGTGATTTACCCATAATTATTTTGCGCATTTTTAGTTTACCATCGATTTTGTAATAAACTTATTTAATTTCATGAGGTTTTTTGTCGTCTATATTTTATTTTTGAGTATATTAACTCATATCTCGGAAATGAATCAACCAACTGGATGATTGTTTTTTATTTGAAAGCCTTATACGTCAAGTAAAGTTTGACAAACAATTTAATAGAACTTTACCGCGAAAATAAATTCATCACTTATATACAGTGCAATTACTGTAATCGAGTTTTGACGATGCAGGTATAATGTCAATCTAATAATGAAGGCACTATAGATTCGATAGAACTAAAGGCTACATAAATCTACCTTTTAATAAAATCAGGTTATAATGATGGAGCCTGAAGATGATAACAGGAAGCATTCACTGATGAGTAGTAAATTCATAGAGTTTGAATTCGTTTGCTTTGTCTTGATGTTAATAAGAAAATAACTAACTAAATAAGTAAGTGATTATACAAAGATACACACAAAGGGAAGAAACAGCTAAGGTTAAGGAGCTATAGGTATTCAGATAATTAAGCAAGTACAAGTAAATAAATATATAAAATGACTAAATTTAGTGCGTAGGTAGATTAGTAAATATATGTGGATATATACAAAGATATTAGTTTGGGTAATAAGTAATGAGCGGTCATTAATGTCACATTTTGTTTCCAATTTAACATTAATTAAACATCGATATAATAATCATAATCATTTTGTACTATATGTCTCTAACGCACTGGCAGGGAGTGGATAGCATCAGTACTCTAGTGACTTGGAATAAAAACATTAGCCTGAGAATTGTTGTGGGTAGTCTTGTACATCAAAGTTTTTTTCACATAAGTTGTTGCTAAGTAATCTATACACATAATAATTAGTGGGTGCAAGGTCTGAGGATATGGCAGATATGGGATCTGTGTCCAACCAAAATCCAAAACTTTAAGGCGGGTCTGTTTGGCTATATGAGGATCTGGCTACGGTTACGGCTGGTTAAGTTCAAGTGGTACACACGCACAGTATTTGAAGCTTTTTTCTGAGCGGTGTATATGATTCTCTATAGTCCCGTGAGAGCACCCGAGCTCAGTCGCTAGCCAGCGTGTCGTCACCGTATTTAATTAAAAATTTTAACCTGTCGCTGTCTAATTCAATGTATAATAATAAGAATATTAAAGGGCAGGTAAGTACGTATGTACATATATACACCAAAGCATGATGTAATAGGTATATAGTACGTACTGATATATGCAGACTTGAACTATCACTTGATTACGGGGAAACTAAAAGAGACCACATGTATGTAGTATGCATGTACGTTTTTACGTGTGTCTGTGAATGCATGCAACTATGTAAATATATATGAATATGTTTCGATTCGTTAAACACCGCAAACGTCAGGTCCAATTTCAGTCGGTTAGTTCTTTTGTGAAAAGGAATTATTAAAAGACCTTTCGATTTGACAGGCAGAATAAAGTATTATAATTCAAGAACAGTGATTATAACGAAATGCTTTTTAAAATATATAATGTGCAATCCTTTAAGAATAATATTATATACATCATTTATAGACTACCCGAGTATTACACTTACAACCAATAAAATAGCGACGTCAGTTTTGACAGAAAGCAATTAGTGTCGTTCAATATATTTTGTTCTGTAAAATTTTGTATCACAACGACAAATGGTACCGGAGTAATTAAAATCGCTTTTAAAACGAAATACGAGAAGGATAATATTATTTATTTGCGTAATTGAACTTTTTTCAAGGTGTGGTGTAGGTACAATCCAGGCGAGGCGCAACGTAATATTATTATAAAAACGTTATACTTTTACGTCGTAACGGTCTTATTAATAGAGTTTCAGTTTTCGATGTTCGCAGCTTATTTTAATTTTATTGTACTCTGTGTAGACGGGTGAATATAAGTCTTTTATCTTCCTGTCGCTTAATTAAATTTAGACGAAGTATTATTTAGCTTGGCGAAAATGTTCTAAAATAATAAATATAAGAATTTTATTTGTCAATAATGTAGTTGCGCTTATGACATCTGTTGTTTAAATATTGACTTATTTTTGTTATATTTCACTCATAAAATACTTTTTATCAGTTAGTCTCTGCAAATGTATTATATGAATTGCTAAATGCCACGGCATTATTATGATTTTCTTAAAAGTATAGACTCTATGAAGGTAATTAAAATATTCTTTTCATTGGAGGACTTTGTGAACTGAAGAACGTGTCTTATTGTTAAAACCTAACAGTTTTATAAATAACTATTCAGAATACGTAGTGGATGGAAAACTCTCCCTTGTTCGGATAATATTACATTATTTAATAACGTGCCTTACAATGGAAAAAATACTGTCTTTTATAGAAAACTAATGTTTTCACCAGTCATATAAATGTTAATTACACTCACGCGTATTACAAAGCGTAGTGACTTGAACGTTTCGAAATGGTTTCTCTCCAGATCGGGGTAGACTATCGATTTAGGACAGCGAGTCAATAATTTAAAACACGGATGAAGAACAAATTTACACCATTAACTATATCGTTTTTATTTGACGTAATTGACGAGTTTGAACATGACCTAGGTCATAATATTTTTAACGAGTAATAAAAAATTATTTAAATACATGCATGTGAAGGATTCAAGGGTTTGAAAATGGTTTGAATCCTTAGTTATTGCTAAATGCCATAATTAAAATGTATCACTTTCATAAATATAATTATAATCTCTGCTTTCATTAGTCTTCATTTTTTTTATAATTGTTACTAATACTATACTTGTTTTCTAACCGGCATTAATAAAAAAAATATTTACAGAAATTCTATACTTAATAAAGGAAGAAATATTTTTTCATATCCGTTTCACATATTTAGAAACGTAGCAGTTTTTATGCTTTTACTTCAGAAACCCATAAGGCTACAAACAATTCTAAAAACTATTAATCGATCTTATGGTACTTTTCAACTGTAATATGGCAGTTGTTGGATAATTCTAATTTTCTGTATAGTTATTTCTCTTTCTACGAGTATAAAATATTAAATACGTTTAATTTTAATTATAATTATAGTAGCCATGAAGATAGTTACGAGTTGCAAGTTGAAATTCCCACATTTGAATTTTAATACTGCGTAGGTACTATCTACCCAATGTTCGTGATATGAGTAATTTTAAAATAAAGCGAGTGTTGAAAAAAAAGTTCTCTTTTTGGGTTGAATAAAATGAATTATTAACTTGAATATGAAGATATCCTTATTGGAAGATTAATCGCATGATCAAATGCACGCAATGAAACGTATTAAGAATGATGGATAACAAAATACATGATAATGTATATATAGCCGAAAATTAAGGGGAAAAATCTTTTGTTTCTCTCTTGAAACTGCTCTAAATGAAATCTGCAGATATCAATAGATAAAGCTATTTTCTTTCATTATTATTATTGACTAGTGATAATTCTTTCTTTGCTTTGTTGAATAACTTAATGTCATATTTTCGTGGCCTTTACATTATATAACTTTGGAGTGGAGTTTTACAATATTTTAACTAAGATGGCAAAAATAACCTAAATTTTGTGCTATTAATAATAGTTTACCGACAATTTCATATCTTAAGATAGATTCGTCGATGTGAAATTGAATATTTAATGGAATTCAATATTGCATAACATTTATCGGCCATTTTTATTCTAAACACTATGTATTTGATTATAGAAGGTAATGGTTGATTTCTATAGAAAGTGCCTCTCCTATTTTAATATAAGTGCCCGAAACGGATCATGGTAATGCATTTGTAAAATCACTATCGATCTTAAAAAAAAATAATTATTCATTAAAAACCTGTATCCATCCTTTGCTAGTCATAGTCCCCGCCCAATGTGCCTAGATAGGAGATAATCCCCACGCCGGACAGGCGGTTTACGATCCTATTACTTTGTTTTTCATATCAGTGGTGCTGCTGTCCGTCGTTAATCTATGGTATTATAGCTACATGATTAAAAACGACACTCCAACCCCACTCAAAAACTATAGGCCCGTCAATAACCCACCCCACCAAGGCGGCGATCCCAACAATTTTTAAATCTAAAATTAAAATGTGAAGATAAACAAATTTTAATTTTTTGCAAAATTTAGACAGTCGCAAATGATTGTTTTTTAACGTGAATGTGATGGTTTTGAATCTCTTAATTTACGATATTCAAAACAACACATTTTTAATTAACGATATTTAAAAAAAAAAATTTGACATTACAATCTTTAAATACTATAGATTTAGAATTAAATTTAATAAATTATATCATGATTCATTATCTATGTTGATATAAATTAGTAGGTTGGTTAAATCGATAAGGCACTACGAATTATTTTATTTAATGTAATTTACACAGTATAATGATTGTTTATATATTAGAATGAAATTGAACAATTTCATATTTTTAAAAAGATTATAATTGTTTTGGTAACGAGGATCAAATTAACATTGCAACTGAATAAAAATACTACATAATTCTAAGTATATAAATAGTTGAGCAATGTCCTTTATTCACAGTATACAAAATATACAATACATCAGATAACAACAATGGAAGTAGGGACTTCGATAGATTATGAAATGCGATCACCGAAAGATTGCGTTTATTTTAATCACTTTAATTTTTTAATTTTATTTCTATGGAATTAAATATAGAATTTCGATAGATGCTGAGATAACAGTATAAGTATATCATTACGCTCCTATGTTATTTTAAAAAAGTTTATCTGAAATGTTCCCTAACGCTCTTTTCCCTTGAGTCTAATCTGTGCATATCAGTAGATAGTAGTAGCACAGTAGAAAATTTGAAGTGACCCTAAAGAAAATAAGTTTAGATAATTGAATTTAAATTACGTTCTTATTATGTTTTATGTATTTTCCTTATTTATATTAAATATTACAAAGGCAGTTCTAGAGCGTGGAAATGACTTTTACTGTTTTCCTTGAAATTAAATTTAAATAGTCTTACAATATTTTACTTTTGCAAAGAATTTATTTGAGCAAAAATTTTTTATTATTAACATATTTTTCCATTCCTTTTAAACTAATCGTAATTTATTTACAAGGTATTATGGAAGTTCTAAATTTTAAGTTCACTGGTTAACATCAGCTGGCAAAAACCGGATGTTTTCATTATTAATTTGGATGAAATTCTGAAACTTTTGAATCCTCTAAACGAGATACATCAAATTTTATGCCGAATTTGATTAGCAAATAAATTGTAGTAATTAGTGTTTGGAAGATGATTTTTCTGTAATTTTAAGTTATGAAGATATGAACTTGTTTTAACCTTGTTTGTGTTTTGTGTAAGGCGCATGGTTTATTTATATAATATCAGATAAACTGAATGAATGTTTTCCGATTTAAATCTTCAAGATATTTTATTAATTTATTAGGGCTTTAATACGTACGATACAGGTAAAATTGTATAATAAATACGCCTAGTTCCTATGGAAACTTAGTATTTCATGGAAACATTGAAATAATGCTTATCATACAGAAATATTCAGAAATTTTGTTAAGAAGAAAATGTTTTTACCAAGCAACAAATACAAATATTTGTTTGCGTTGTCGACACTTTACCTTTCTTTGCCCATACTCACATTAGGACATCGCCTGTGAAACAAAAATTAAACGTCAGTTTGAACAAAAGTACGTTAAGCAGTCTCCTTCCATTTCCGATATGCTTTTTCATAAAGAACGATATTTGTGAACCGAATACAACAGAAATATTCTTCTCTTTATGTGGTTTATAATTTGTAATTTGTTTACACAAAAAATGATTACGTGTAAAATAATTTACAATGTTTTTACCCCTTTTTATAACGATCCTTACAATTTCTATTTACTGTAAATAATTTCAGATATTATTTTCTTATATGATTGTCACATTAGCTTGAAGTAGCTCTGTTATCCACGGTTCCACTTATGTATATTTTTAAGGATCCGTAATTGAAAAGAAAAAACAGATAAATGGTTTTCGCGTGATGCTCTAATAAACATATATATATAGGTAAATAGAAAAAAATAGGCAGGCAGAAAGTTTTTCATGGAGTGCTTGATCGGGTAGTATCGATTTTCATCTGAACCCCAAACGTAATCCTAGTGAATCTCACTCAAATTGATCTAGTGGTTTTGTGTGATGCTCTAATAGATCTACATAATAAACATAAAAAAGTTTTTTCATGGAGTGTTCGATAGTAGTATCGATTTTCATCTAAATCCCAAACGTAATTCTAGTAAAAGACCCATTCAAATCGGTTCAGTTAATTTTTCGTGCTAGTTTAAAGAGGCAGAAAGACACAAAAACTTTAAAAACCATCGTATTGAATTCCAAATAAACACGAATCAGAATTTTCACAAAACAATTAATGTACATAACCAAGCACTTCCCTATTTTTCTTTTAAATATTAGGTAATAAGTGTGTTAGCTCTGCTTCAACAGTACCTTTTACGGTACGTTTTATATTTTATTATGGACAATATTACAGCCAATAATAAAATGTGCGTACAATATGATGTACGTTTATTAATTTATAGTACGTTGTACGTTTAATTTATGAAGTGCGAACTTCCAACATGTTCACTATTCCGGTTTTAAGAATCCTGCTATTGATTTTAAATAGTAGTGGAAAATATAGTCCAATAATATTCAGGAAGTTTATATTTTTTAACTAACTCTTGTGATTAATGCTATTAAATTGTGTCTCGTAACAGTCCCGATTCTATCGAATCATTTTAATTTTCCGATCCCACCAAGCGCTGATGGTCTTAAGTGAATGGAGTTATGTTTATTTCGAAATCGGTTTTCCTTGTATTGAGATCCACTTCATTTTATATTGACAAGGTGCTTGTTGTTCCATTGGAGGGATGGACAAACATTATTGAAGCGCCATCCCTTTTAGCTAAAAGCCTTGTCTGAAATCGTATATCCCTTACGAGTAAAGACGGCAATTGCTTTACTAAGGCAAACACACTTAAGGTACTACGATACGACTTCGAGGGATATTTTAGCAAAGTGTTTTTTACTAGTTGGTGAGACCATTTTAGATAGAGATTAGTTTTTGACTTTGTGCAAGTAATTTTGAGTGGCTTGTATCTGAAAATGAATTTTAATTATAAGATATACATTCTTAACGGAGTAGTGAAGAAATTATTAGACTAAATTTCTTTAATAGTTTCGAGATGTATTTAAATTTGAAAAGAGGTTCAAAGCATGATATATCTAGACGTTGGATGCAAATTTTCTTGTTCTGCAGACAATGAAGCTGTAATATTTCATGAGTTTATTTAGCAAAAGATGATAGCTATATCACTTCCAGATTCATAATTCGCTGTTATAGATCCTTCCAGTTTAACCTGACAGACACGCTTATTATTCAAAACGGTTTACTTTTCAGTTTTAACTAAAATTTGATGGAATCGGAAAAGGTGAAAAAATTCACAACTTTTTGAAAAGTTTGCTTACTATATGAAAACAAAATGTTTAAATTGATGTGATTTAAGTCACGAAACATCCATTTTAATTTGTTTATGTAAAAAATTAATGATATTTAAATATAATGATAATTCGTTGAAAATATATTTATATATCAAACGAAATAAACAAATGTTATAATTTGTACTTCAAAACTTGATACTTGTGTATTTCAATTTTACATATATGTGAACATAATATTATCCAGAATTTAATTCTGATATTGGAAGAAATTTATCCAAAAGATAATTTTAACATAAGTGAAAAACTTATTGAGTACATTTCTTAAATTAAATTTACATGGACTTACTACACTTGCACGTGCCTGCGAATAGTTCTTTTGATGTTTCTACATCGTAAATAAAGTTTGATAATATGAAAGTTAATTTTAATCGGGAAATTAATTCAAAATGTTTTTTTTTCACTCGTATTTTTTCCTCTCTAATCTATCATAAATTAATTTTAGGCACCTTCCAGCCATAAGTGGTTTCGTTTTGCAAGCACGCGACGTCCGCTCATTAAAGCTGCCGCCTGCCTCGCATTGATACGGTGCAAGAGCGTCTATGCGCCGCATCCACACTGTCTCGACATGTTTACTTCGCTACCGACGTAAAATACTTCCTTTTCTTGAATAATGTCGCTACAATGTATGAAGCGCTTTAACCCCTCTACAGTTCGAGCGCTAATTACCGAATCAACGCTGATGGTCTGACTGAAAATATTAAATTCGCGACATCTGCACCGCCAAAATTTAATTATCAACTAATTGCAAAAATTACTCCAATGGAAACTATTTACAACACTTTCGAAAAGAAAATTTAATTTTCTAAATAATGAATTAACTTTTTATTTATATGTACATAATAATATATTTGAAAAATTGTCGAATTTTGAAAATACCATTTTTTCGCGCAAATTTCATAATATTTCATGAATTTCAACACATGGAAAATTAATTTTGTTTTTAAAATTTAAATATGAATGTTCTAAAGTTATATGAGTCCAAATTACATGCAAATGTTACAAAAAAAATGCATAAACATTATTGAAAAAAAGTGACTGTGTCGAAATTTGGCGCACGTGGAAGGAAAATCGCTACAGTAAAATTAATTATCTTTTTACTTTACATATTTCTTTGATGAATTTAGTACAAAATTCAAGAAAAAGCGTGGAATTTATTTTTCACCCTATACTAATGTAGTGCTCTGTAAAATTGGGTCCAAAAGTATTTATAACTCGAATTGTATACTTCGATTTTTAAAGACATAATCTTGGAAGTACATATAAAGTACAAAAAAAATATTACGCTTATCTGATAAGCAAAAATATTTTAAAATTAATTAAAACTTTTGTTTGCCTTTTTGAGCGCATTTTATGCAATTGAGAAATTCGTCCTTCCCTATAATTCTTTAGTCAGAAATATATTCTTTTATTAGTTTTTCACAAAATAATTTATATAAATAATATTATCCCTTGTAAATTTGTAACGTAATATTTTTAATTAATTCGGAAAGGAATGCTCAAATACGTGTATGTTTACTTAAATTCTGGGTACGCAAATCGGAACAATTTTAAAATATTTGACATTACAAAAGAAACAACCACAATTCGTATTAAATATGCTTTATTTTTATATATAGTAATATGTATAATATAAAACTTACGTTATTTCCTTTATTTCCAGTAGGAGTCACAAAACTCACTTCATAATTCACGTACATTCATCGTCTGAATTTTGAAACTTATTTAACACATGTAGTAACATAACACTAGTTTTTTTTTATAATTTTATCACAAAGAACATAAGATATTAAATCTGGAAACATTTTTCCCGCTGTAAGTGTATAATTTTAAAGTTTTGATAATACGGAATAGAATATTGTAACGTTTACTAGAATCCTGCATGCGTACCCGAATTCAATGTATTCATATCGCAATATTTGTTAGATATCTGAAAAAAATTAAGTAAATAATCACAATTCAAAATGAATTCGGAATATTTTAATATATAATAGTATATATATATATATATATATATATATATATATATATACACACATATAAGAAAAACTTTTCACCTTAATTTTTTTGACACGCAAGGCAAAATTTGAGAATAGCGGTTTTGATTGATAACACTGATGTGAAATGTTCATAGAGGCGTATTATTTAACAATAAGAGTGCGAAGTGGTTTAGTCTGAGTCAATGTTTATCTAATTGCTATGTTTGTTACTCCTCTAATTGGTGTAATAGGTATCGAGTAGTAAACAGATTTTTTGGAATTGTTTGTGTACGGAAAGTATTCTAAATCGACTAAAAATGACAGCAGCACAGGACTGCCAACGATTCAGAAGTAATTCCATAAAAATACTTGATTAGCTTTTTAAATCACTTTTAAAGAATTCATCAATATTAATACGAAACTATTACTTAAGTGTTATTATCCTTAGCTGTCTCATATATCCGGTAATTAATTTTTACGTAATATATTGTCCAGTGACGTGTTCATTATCTCTTAGTATATGAATTTTTGATTCATCTTGAATTTATATTGTCTAATGTATTACCTGCTCTTGTATTTCCATTATTAAATTTCTGTAAGAACAGAATGGTTTTTGCATGAGTGAAATATTTAAATTAGTCACTTAAAAATAAATTTTAATTAACAATTAAGTCTATAAATATGCACCAAATATACGAGTATTTTGAATTTAAGTATTTGATTTTATGCATATTTGTGAACTGAAGGCCTACTGCATGGCTGCAAGAATATCCCAGGCAATACAAGGAGCAATAATGAAAAATTAAATACAGGGCATAGCGTTATGGAATTGAGCCCGGCTAACCGTGAGTCCTGACAGAAATACGATTAACTTTAGGCTTATTCCGGAAAGTAATTTGTATAGAGTTCACTGGGCTGTCGAAAATAAAAATAAATTAAAATCACTCGCCTGGTCTCCAGCTGTAAAACTTTCAGTTTCGTTCTATTACAACATGTGAGATACGTCAGTATGTATATTGAAGCCATTCATTATTGGTCGCATCCAGTGTAGATAGGTGGGGTATGAAGGCATGGAATGGAAATTGTTTTTCATGCAGTCGTTCTATGGGTGCCGTCTGTACATAATAATGTTACAGGGCAAATTATCCTAAAGTTTTTCGAATAATATAGACTTACGCTATTAGAAAACGTAATTTTTTTAAAGCTTATTAAATTTGGATATATTATTATTTAATTTACATATTTGTTTGAAAATAGAACAGTTCGAAAAAAATAGTAGCTTTAAAATGTCTTTTGTGAAGATTTTTTTTATTATAAAATATTTTATGATTTACTACCGAGTACAAGTAGTTATTAAAAAGAAAAGGAATATGTTGTTGACTCATCGTCATAGTATAGGTGAACGACATGTATTAAAGTACATTTATTTTAAGAATTGTTATCCCCTATTTGAAAATAATCACATCAAGTAAATGAACAGAGAATGAAAGAGACAATTTTCCTTTTGAATCACGCTTTAAACAAGTTAGCTATTTATAAACAAGGCGGATTAAACATTAATGAAGGTAAGAAGAAGTTTTGTGTCAAAATCGATAAATGATTATTAAAAATGAAAACATTTTTAAAAAAGCAAACGAAAGTTTCTCCAGTGGTTACTGCGTAGCAACTCCATTAAAATTATAACTTCACTCGAATATTTTAATGACAAATTCAATTTTCGATATCCGTGAATAATTAGGTGAATCAATTGTAAATTCCATTAACTTTAAATGTTTATGAGAAATTTAATATTACCGAACTTCTCAAAAATAAATATTATTTTTATCATGAGCAAATGTACCAAATTTTAGATAATAATGCAACGCGAAAAGTCAAATGTACTAAAAACTATTAGAAGAGCATTGTTATTGAAATTTCAAGATATTGCTTATACCTCTTATATCAAAAGTGTATTTGAAATGTCAAGAAATTACAAGTCGATTATTACCGCTAAGCTTTGTACTACTAAAGGAGTTCAAATACGATAATGAGTATTTGACGCCTGAAAGTATTACGATACGATGTAAACAAATAGTCGAAATAAAACTAAATGGACAAAGTGAATATCACTTTGCATATAGTGCGTAACTCGAAAATCAAGATGAAACTCCTAAAATTAATTCCTACAATTCATAAAATCTAGCTTGCGTTTTTAAAAATTATTTATTATTCATAACTGAATCTTGGGCTTAGAGATGGTAGTAGATGGTAGTAATATACATCATCTAAATAAACTAACACATATTTATAATGTGAGTATTGCAAACATATTGATAAATCTACTTTATTAGGAATTCTGGAAACTGACAAATATACTCATTTATAAATGAGTATATTTATCAGTCTGCAGAATTTAAAGTAGATTTATGAATATGTTTTACAGTCTTTCATGTAGCTACATTTTCATACTGAAATCTTCTAACATAACCATTGTAGTTAAATTTCTAAACTTAGCCAACTGTATGTAATGAATGCAAAGATTTTCACAAGTCTATCCAATTATTTTTGTTTGATAGAGATGGGCTATATACCAAAAAAATATTCCATTTATATGTGAATATTAAGGTTTAGGAATAAATAAGTCAAATATATTTCGCTTTGGCACAGCGAATTTTGAAAACATAATTGAAATGTAAAGTCAACCAAAAAATGTAACAAAACAAAGTTCACGACTTCATTACGAATTGTAAAACGAAGTTTTTAAAATTTTATTGTATCCAAATATTCTCCACATCAAAAATGACCAGCGTGAAATTTTCTACCGATGCATATTTTTTAAGTATAGTAAAATAAACGTGCGGAACTCTCGGTATGCAGGATCGATTCAATTTAATGTTCAGCGTCAATTCGAACCAAAGCTCAAATAATGTAAAAAAAAGCTCGGGTGTGCTCATTGAGATCCAGCTTTCATCAAGTTTATAGCAATCTCTTCTCTTTATATAAGGTCATTGGATATTTAATTACTTTATTCATTGGTACTCGTAAGTGGAATGTGACAGTATCGTACTTATTATGTTTGTTTAAACCACTTACTACATTCATGACAGGAATAGGAGAAAAAGTCGTTGTGTTTAATGCTAATCAAGCTTTAATAGCTATATATTCTTTAGTGTAACAATAACTACAATTTTGTAATAATATTAAAATTATAAATATGTAACCGATAAAGTTCCGATGTTTTTCTAATGTTTATTATTATCAGATGCAGTGAATTCAATCCGCATTCTTTTAAGTGATTGTTGTCTACTTTTTTATTTGTCTGGTTGCATAACATATTATTATTAATTACGATTTATTTCATGAGCATGGAAAAGGTGTTTTTTTTGTTTCTATAATGTAGGCATATATTCAGAAACAGGGAAACATAGCTAGAATTTTTGTTAAATGTCTTCCTTTTTTTATATCTGCATTATTGATTACCAGTTTGTGATTGTACAAAAATGGATTACCTCTAAACTGATCTTAAAAGATAAAATTTATGTTCAGTAAATATTAAAATAAAATAGTGTTAAATGAAAAAAAAGCCATTGTAGAAAATTAGGAATTGTTCGAGCGTTTGACTGTAATTACATATAAACGAATATATATGTTAAAAATTTTTATTCGACGTTTTGTTTCTCAACTTTTTTTACAATATTTTTAGAATTATCCTATTTAACAGCATAAAACTAGTCTCGAAATTGTTAAAACTTGCAATTCCTAATGCGATGGAAAAAATCGATTGAAATGTTTTGATAACATTTTTAAATGACTATCACAGAATGATATTATTATAGTGCTTTTCTAATCTTTTAAAATACAAAACTATAAGATCAATTAAAGAAGAAAAATCAATCAATTCTACTTCTCATTGTAGGAAAAAGTAATAATTCAGTTTGTCGAATCTTAGTCGCTGATGTGATTGTACGAACTGTTATTTTTGTACAAAACATGATAATAATAAATTCAATTAAAATTGTTAATTTTATTTGAAAAAAATTTAATTGTAATTTTGATTAATAGTAACCTCTCATCCAAGAACTATATCTATCTATATATAAAAAAATTCAAAGTCCCGATTCACATATCATCGATTGTTGATTTTATAATGGAGGCATCGTTTAAGAAGGGATTTTTCGAAATTCATCCGCTAAGGGGGTGAAAAGGTGTGAGACTAAGTTTGTATGGGAAAAAATATTTTTATGGTAACTTTTACTTAAAAAAACTGGGGTTTCAAGCCCTTTAACAAAAATAATGTTGCCCGTATTTCAGCATTTTCCGAGATACAACCTATAAGGGGGTGAAAAGGGATGGTTTAAAGCGGTGGCTAAATTTGTATAGGAAACAATATTTTTATAATAAATTTACTTGAAACTTGGTACTAATTCGATACAAATTCGATACTACTTCGATACAAATAATGTAACATATGCTTTAGAATTTTCTGAAATTCAACTCCTAGGCGGGTGAAAATGAGCGGCCAATTTTTTATGGAAAAAAAAATTATGGTAATTTTTACTTGATTAATACTAATTGTATTAATATTTTCAATACAAATAATGTAACCAGTATTAAAGAATTTTACGAGAAATTGAATGAAAATTGGTATCCAAGGTTATACGGGAAAATATTTCTATTGTAAATTTTTACTTGCGACCATTTTCACTGGCTGTACTTGGGTGGAGGGGGGTGGGGTCAATTTTGATACCGCCTATACCGCTTGTACCTTATTATTATATTTTTTAATTCAATCGACTACGATTTCTCCTTAATATCTGTTTCGCAACGTCGATTAATGAATCTTAGGGCCAGCTATAAAATGTGGTAGCCGTTGATGTAGGGCGGATTTTTTCTCACGTGATTTTAGCACCATACAATACAACCACCAATGTGGTACACAAGGAATTGCTGTATTAAGTTCTAACTTCCGCTCCGCTGTTTTATTTGCGTAAACTAGGTAGACAATCTTTGTAGAGTTTTTTGATATATATATATATATATATATATATATATATATATATATATATATATATAGAAATAAAAAATAGTGCTAACAACATACAAATACGTAGTAATTTAATAAAAATGAAACCGACTTTTTATTTTATATTTTAAATAATAAAACCAATTTTTATAAAATTTTCACTCCTCTGTAAGGTGAAAGATACTTAAGTCGATAAAAATAGAATAATTGTGATTTGATTAGTAGTTTCTGAGAAATACGTGGGAAAACATATAAACAAACATATTTAATGATATTAAATATGATATTAAAAGACCAACATATATAATAATATTAAATACATTTTTATAACTTCCTTTCTAAAATTTGACTGAAGTTTAGAAAATGAATCGTCGACGCAAACGAAGTCGCGGGCGAAAAGCTAATAATAAATATTGAAAAGTCTACGAATTCTTAAAGCTGCTTTATAGTATCATCTAAAACAAACTTTATCTTTTGCGTCTAATAACATAAATTTTTGTTTGAAACTGAACACGTAGAAGTTTAATCCTCGCATCAGACAGATGATTACGGCCGGGAAGGCTTATATAAAAGCTCTGCATTGTAAGCTTTATCTTTGCAGGTGGAACAAGTAAAATTTAAGAAAAAGCTTTCGAATGGTTTATTTAACATTGATGCCCACGAAGCTTTTTATTTGTACAATTTCGACAAAGTTAATTGATTTGCAGAGAATCCTAACATGAAAGTTTGATCCTTGCGTGGATAGTTCTGAAGTTGAACGGGTTTTTTTAGCAGGCTTAGTATTTTATTTTGTAGGGATTTATTTATTAGTTTGGATGGAAAAAACGTAGAGTAACATTTAACTTAAAAGATATTTATAGTCTTAATATATACCTGTAGTTTTTCTTTTCATTCGTCAATTTAGTTCAGTCAGTAATGAAAGTACAATAAAACTGCCGACTTTTATTAACTAGATTATATCTAAAAATATAACTGGATGGATTACTTAAATTTTATCAAAATATGGCAATATTAGCTTAGTAACCATTCTAACTCTTTTTAAGCGATCAGTTTTTTTTATTTACGGCATTAATATGAATGTCTACTTTATATCAACTGTAAAAAATATGGCAGTAACTTCTTCATCATAATGCCGGTAACACCTACCATGTAGTTATTGTCTCTTTGTGCTAAAGTATTAGCTGTCACGTCGCCAGATCTGTTTTTTCGTGATCACATATTACAATAAAATAAACCTGTTTTGGTTATGTTAATCGGTATACATTATTTAATCACAGAAATAAAAACTGTATATGTTACAATGTGTATGTTCTGATAAAAATGTATTTCCATGAGAAGAAATCCTATCGCATTTATAAATATATTATAGTACACTAAATTTATTATAAAACTTAATTTTAGTACCAATTATTAAAATTTATTTACAATTCTTTATGACGAATTACAAACAATTTTATTCCAATACATATCAATTTATTATTTAAATTTATTTTAACAACCATGAAATCATCATTTTGCTGCTCATCTGATATGTCGTTCGATTTTATTTTGAATTACATGCATTATGTCAAAAAAATAATTATGGATACATTTGGAACCGTAATTTAATATTGGAAATATATGTTTATAAATACTTTGGTAAAAACTGAAATATTTTTTACTGTAAAAATTTACAAATTTAATTTTACACACTTAAACTACAAAAGATTTTCTTACTTTTAATACAATAGATTTTGTCATTTCGCAAAGCAAATGTGTTTTTATAATTCCCATGTCAAAAATACAAGTTACTACCTTTGTAGTTTGGTATATTAAATATTTTGTTATTGTAATAATACATAAATCTACTCCTTAATATTTTTCATTCCCCCACTGTAATTTATTATATTTACCTAATTGATAAATGAACGTGATTATGCCCACGAGTATATACGAGTATTTTCCTTCTAAAAGTTAGTTTTTTTTCTTGAATATATATATGCAACAGCGTATATGCAATACTCTTCACAATAACAATTATTTTCCTAAAGTTTAGTGAAATCTCAAACTTAATGAAGTCACCCATGTGATTAGGTGTCATGACCATATCTAATTCGATTAGTTCAAATTTCATTACTTGTATAGTCAGCGCAATGCCAAGAATAAATGTGCGTTAATGTGTTTTTTCAGCGGCAGTTCATTACTTATCAGGGTGGCACTTTCAGATTTGACATTATAAATCAAACGTCCTTCCGTTTGCGCTTGTATTCTCCGGGTGGCCGGGAAATCGCCGCTCCTTCGAATTAATAAAAATATAAATCATAACATCTGATTTCTACTTGGAGGCCGAGTTGGATCACTTCTACACTTTTTGATGGACATTGGTTTTTATTTTGTTGCTTTCAGTTCTCTCTTTTCCTCTCATTTCAAAATATATCTGGAGCCGACCAGGAATCATAATTTTTATAATCAGTCATGCAAAATTTACTTATTTACTAATTTTTTTCTATTTTAAATATTATTGTATTTGTTACATAATCTTAAATTGTGGCTTTTATAAGTATTGTTCAAAAAATAAGAATTTGTGCTCGCAATAAAATCAATGTACATAAAATGGCGTTTGATTTATATTTAGACCACATTTAATCATAGACTTTTTATGAACTCTAGCCTTTAACAAACTTAGCTTATATTTTTCAAACCGAACATTCATAACAGGTTCGAGTAAGTTTCAATGCGAGTAGTGTAATGCCCCTAAAAGATGTCCGTCCTTGAAGCTACGACAGTGTCAGGTACGTTTACCTTCAGCCATTTTCTAAAATTACGTATTTATATATGTTCGCACAACGAAGATGTATGACCTAAAGTTCATTAAAAAAATTAAACCTAAGCTTAGGGAAAGTATTTTATGTTTTATTTTAAAATATAACTTGGAGAGGGTTGATAAATAGTAAGTGGTTTTCACAAAGAAAAACTTAGTTGTGTTGGCGATATATGGAAAGAAACATGAATGATGTAAAACAATGGTAACTGTCAGTAAAATGTGCGAATCTGAAGGTCGATTAAATATTTTATTCTGCTTAATAATGATTTATTCTTGTTGTGTATATTAGACAAATAAAAGTTATTTACCTTCTGATTGGTGATGTCTTACTTCAGATACATATGTTGTACCTATAACGGTAACTAAACTCTGATTTAATGCCATTTTATTCATACTACAAATGTTACACATATTAAGGTTACTTAACTTCTAATTTATCATATTTTACTCATGCTACGTATATTACACATATAAAGGTTACTTACCTTCGACTTAATGGTATTTTATACCTGCTGCGTATGTTACACATAAAAAGTTACTTACTTTCTGCTTAATGGCATTTTATTCCTGCTGCATATATTACATACGTAAATGTTATTTACTTTTTGTTTAATTATATTTTAATTCCCCTGCCTCTGTTACCGGTATAAAAGTTACATACCTTCTGCTTAGTGACATTTTATGACTTCTGCTATATATATTACAGGTATAAAGGCTGTTTACCTTCGGCTTGATGATATTTTATTCCTGCTATTGTATTACATGTGTAAAGTTTGCTTACCTCTGCACATGTAATATATACAGTACGAAGAAAATATCCTCAAGTGAAATTAAATGATTAGAGGACCTTCAGATTCATGTATTTTACTGATGTGGTACAATTATCTTATGCTTTAAAGTGGTTATCATTTATATAATGAACGATATTTTACTTACTTTCGTGTATGTATTGTTTTCGTATTTTAAGTAATTCGTAAGTGTAGGTAATGTTTGTTTATATAAGACAAAAAAAAACTTTTGTAAGGGAAAGGCGTCTTTTCGTAAATTGAGATGGAAACAAAAGCTGCTATTAAAAAAAATTAATCAGGAAAACGCTACTGCAGTTTGAATCGAAACATGTTATTAAAATACTAATTATTTCTTAAAACTATAACTATCATATTGGTGATCTACTTCTCAGAAACTCAAGAGATACATTTTTTGGATTGATGTCATTAAAAATTACATTTTTTTCATTAACGCCTGCTTAGTTCCTGTAATACCATTTCTAATTTTCAAATGTTCTAATTTATTCACTAAGACTATGTAAATATTTTTGGAATAATTTTATTAATCGCAATGTTTTCAGGTAAGGTTCATTAGTCGATTTAACCTATGGAATTGTCTGACTGGAAGACTTGCATTTCACGCTATTCCTTCGAAGATATAAATGTGGGTGCAATCACGTTCATTTATCCATTGCCTAAATACAATAAACTACAGTGGGATAAAGTAAACTTTTTAAGAGTAGATTTGTATATTTTTACAATAACAAAATATTTTGGCTTGAATATACTTAACTCTAACTTTTACTTTTAAGATGGGGATTATAAAAATACATTTGCGTTGTAAAATGATAGTTCTAAATATATTATAGTACTCTTTTGGGGTGAAAAGTGTATCAAAATAATTCAGTTTGAATGAAGCAAACTCCATACGTAGTTACTTGTATTTTACCAAGGTATAAATAAAAATGTATTTCCATTATAAAATTATAGTCCCAAATGTATCCATAAATAAATTTTATATGTTGAAATAAATTTTTGATAATTGGTACTAAAATTACGATTTCCAATAAATTTCATGTACTGTAGTTACGAATGCGATAGGATTTCTTCTCATGGAAATACATTTCTCTCAGAACATATAGATTACAACATATACAGTTTTTATCACTGTGATTAAATAAATGTATACCGATTAACATGAGCAAAATATGTTTTTTATTGTTATTAGGGAAAAACAGATCCGTTAACGCGACAGATAATACTTCAGCATAAAGCGACAAAAACTAGAAGATAACAATGTTACCAGCATTATGATGACGAAGGTATCAGTATTGCCATATGTTTAACATTTATATAAAGTAGACATCCATATTAATGCCGTGAATAAAAAAACAATAACAGATTATAATTGGCCAAAGTAATCACTTAAAAATAGTTGAAATAGTTATTTAAGCTAATATTGCAATATTTCCATAAAATTTAAATAATGGATTCAGTTATATTTTTAGACATAATCTGAATAATAAAAGTCCGCAGTTTTGTTAAACTTTTGTTACTGACTGAACTGAATTGGCGAATGAAAAGAAAAACTACAGGTATATATGAAGACTATAAATATCTTTTAAGTTAAATATCACTCTACGTTTTTGCCATCCAAACAAATAAATAAATCCTGATAAATAAAATACTAAGACTGCTAAAAAAACTCGTTCAACTTCAAAACTACCCACGCAAGGATTAAACTTTTATATTAGGGTTCTCTGTAAATCAATTTACTTTGTCGGAACTATACAAATAAGAAACCTCGTGGGCATCAATGTTACATAAACCATGCAAAAGCTTTTTCTTAAATTTTACTTGTTCCACGTTAAAAGATAAAGTTTACCAAGCAGAGCTTTTAAATAAGCCTTTCCGGCCGTAATCATCTGTCTGGCGCCGGAATTAAACTTCTCCAATCTGTTTTAAACAAAAATTTATTTTATTAGGCGCAAAAGACAGAGTTAGTTTTAGAAGATACTATATAAATAATTTAAGAATACGAAGACTTTTCAATATATAATATTATATAATTCTTGGATGAAAAGTCACTACAAAATTAAATTAGAATTAGCAATTGGGAGAATTCATTATGATATTTTATACAAAAATAACAGTTCGTACAATCAGATCAGCGACTAAGATTCGCCAAACTGAATTATTACTTTTTTCTGTAATGAGAAGTAAAATCGATTTATTTTTCTTCTTTAATTGACCTTATAATTTTGTATTTTAAAAGATGAGAAAGGTACTATAATAATATCAATCTGTAATAGCCATTTTAAAATGTTATCAAAATGTTTTAATCAAATTTTTCCATCTCATTAGGAAGAAAAAGTTGTAATAATTTCGAAACTAGTTTTATGCTATTAAATAAAATTATTCTGAGGATATAGTAAAAAAAGGTTGAAGAACAAAATTTGGTCCTATACGAATTCTATACATATATAATGGCTTTCGTTTTTAAGTAATTACTGTCAAACACAACCTCATTTTCTTCAGTGTTTTTTTCCATTTAACACTATTTCATTTTAAATCTTACTCTTGACGTAAACTCAGTTATTTTGTTTAAATATGGTATTAATATTACTGAATGAAAATAAATTTTATATTCTAAGATCGGTTTCGAGCTGAACCATTTTTGTATAATCGCAAACTGGTGATGACAAACGAAAAAAGAAGATACTTAAAAAATGTACTGTCTCATTTCCCTGTTTCTGAAAATATGCACATATTATAGCAATAAAAGAAACATCTTTCCCGTGCTCATGAAATAGATCAAACCTATGTTATACAGCCAGACAAATGAGCAAGTAGACCACAGTCATTTAAAAGAATGCGGATTGAAGTTAACGAATCTGATTATAATGGACACTACAATTAAAGAATATGTCGCTATTAAAGCTTCATGAGCTTTAAACACAACGACTTATTCTTGTATTGCTATCGCGAATGCAGTAAGTGGTATAAACCAAACATTTATCGTCAATGCGATACTGTCGCATTACATTAACGAGTCTAAATGAATCAATTAACTAAATATCCCATGACCTTATGTAAGCATCATCCATTCACAACCCATTTCTATCAAACTAAAATAATAGGATAGACTTGTAAAAAAATTTAGCATTCATTCAGATGACTAAGTTTTGAAATTTAACTACAATGGTTATTTTAGAAAATTTCAGGTAAAAAATTTAGCTACATGAAAGACTATAAAACATATTCATATATACTTAATTAGAAATTCTGAAAACTAATAAATTTAATCATTTATAATTAAAAACATTAGAAAATTAAATTTACAACGCAATATATACAAACAACTGAATCAGCTACTAAGATATTTTGTTAAAAATATGTGTTAGATTGTTTATATGATGTGTATTACGAACTACCATCTCCAAGCCAAATATTGGGCTTGGAATATTAGATAGTTATGAATATTAGATATTTAAAAAAAACGCAAGCTAGAATGAACTCTAGGAATTAATTTTAGGAATTACGTCTTGATCTTTAGATTTACGAACTTCCTGCAAAGTAACCTTCAATTTATCCATTTAGTTTCATTTCGAATACTTGTTTACATCGTATTGTATTACTTTCAGGCGTGAAATACTGATTATCGTTTTCCTTTAGTAGTCCAAAATTTAGCGGTAATAATCTAAATGTAATTTCTCGATATTTCAAATAGACTTTTGGTATTAGAGGTATAAGCAATATCTTGAAATTTCAGTAAGAATGCTCCTCTATTTTTTTTAGTAAATTTGAATTTAGACGTAGCATTATTATCTAAAACTTGATATATTTGTTCATGATAAAAACAATATTTCTTTTTCAGAAGATTTTTAAAATTTAATTTTAAAAAAACGTAAAAGTTAATGAACTTTACAATGGAATTCACCTAGTTATTCACGGATATCGACAGATGAATTTAATATTACAATAGTCCGTTGAAGTTATAATTTTAATGGAGTTGCAATACAGTAACCACTTGTGAAGATTTCATTTACTCTCTTACAAATATTTTCTCATTCCGAGACAATTCATTTTAAATAATCATTTATCGATTCTGACATAAAATAAGTTATAAGATTTTTAAAATAAATGTTCTTTAATACATATAGTTCGACTATGCGATAACTATGAGTCGACAATATATCGCTTTTGTTGTTACTAGCTAATTGTACTCGGTAGTGAATTAGAAAATGGTTTATTATAAAAAAAATCTTCAAAAAAGAAATTTTAAAGCTACTAGTGTTTTTCGAACTTTTCTTTTTTTGTAAGAAATACGTAAATTAGATAATAATATATTCAAATTTAATAAGTTCTCAAAAATAACGTTTTCCTAAATAGTATTCTCGACTTCATATACGGCCTTAAAATACAATTATAATTTATGGTCGGCTTTTAAATATTCTACATTACGATGTTAAATTTACCGCTTTTATTTAAAATTATTTGCTGATAAATAGTTTTTAAATTCAACTATAGTATTTTTGATTAAAGTTGTGTCAAAAATGTTGTAATGGATCTTTAACATATCTGTTAGAGTTTAGGAGTAAAATAAGTATTAACGGCACCAAGTATTTCAAAATATTTTCCTATATTAAATATTGTGTACAACTTAATGTACTTAATTTAAACCGTTTAAGTTCTTTATATTCACGTAATTCCTTTTGTATGCCTAGCAACAATACGTTAACTTTCCGATTGAAAATAATATCACATTTCAGATATAATCTCTTAGAGGTTTTTGATAAATATCTAGTATATTCATAGTTTTAATCAGTAGGCTAACCTTACGCATAAGGTTGTTAAACTATTATAAATAGGTAAGGAAATAATGTTTGACAATGTATTATATCTGATATTTCCACTGTATGCATAAGATGAGGTTGATGGCTTTGTGAAATATAATGTCTATACATTTGTGAGTGTGAATTGAACCTAGTGTTTGCTTTGCAAAAACATAATTTGTAAAAACAGAAAATTGATGAATGTGATAAAATAACATATACGTACGTGTATGACATACCGTTTAAACTGCTTATCCGCTTTCAGTGGATAACGGTGTAATTATCAGGATTCTTGATGGTCTCATGATAGTAATTTTTACGTGAAATAATTATATCTATCATTTAAATATAGTGCGTATATCTAAATTAATAAGTAGATTTTCAGTTCAAGAATATTTTCCTAATAGCGTAGGTCTGTATTATTCGAAAACCTTTTGAATAATTTGCCCCCGTAACGTCGTTATGTACAAACAATACCCATGGAACTATTACATAGAAAACATTTTCCATTCCACGCCTTAATACCCCACCTATCTACGATGGATGTAGCGAATAATGGATGGCTTCAATATACATACTGACGTATCCTGCATGTCACAATAGAACGAAACTGAAAGTTTAACGGCTGGAGACCAGGGGAGCAATTTTAATTTGTTTTTATTTTCGACAGCCATATAAACTCTACACAAATTACTTTCTGGAATAAGCGTATAGTTAACCGTATTTCTGTTAGGACTTATGGCTATTAGCTTGGCTCAATTCCATAACGCTATTCCTTACATTTAATTTTTCGTTATTGCTGCTCGTATTGTCTGGAATATTCTGGTAGCCTCAGACCTCAGTACACACATATGCATAAAATCAAATACTTAAATTCAAAATATAATTGGTATATATTTCTATACTTCATTGTTAATTAAAATTTATTTTTTAACTATTTCACTCTTGCAAAAACCATTATGTTCTAAGAGAAACTTAATAATAGAAATACAAGAGCGGGTAATACATTAAACGATATAAATTCAAGCTAAATCAGAAATTCATATGCTGAGAGAAAATTAATACTTCACCGGACAATTTATTACGTAAAAATAAAAAAGTTAACGGATGATATAGAGAGAGACAAGGACAATAATATTGAAGTAATATTTTCGCATTAATATTGACGAATTCTTTAAAAGTAACTTGAAAGGTTAATCCCGTTTTTTAGAGAAGTGTTTCTGAATCGTTGGCAATCCTAAGCTGCTGTAATTCATAGTCGATTTATAATACATCCCTCATACCAACAATTTCAAAAAGATATTTACTGCTCGATATCTATTACATCAATTAAAGGACAACAAACTTAGCAATTGGTTCATACCTCAAGCAGACTGCAATTAAAACTTATTGGAACTATTTAAGAAATTTATTACATTACATACTTTATATATATAAATAAATATAAATTTCATAATAATATATATTATAACATGTTTTGTAAAAGTTTTACACTAAATTATACCGTACTAAAATACACATTACTAAAATACTTAACCTTACTAAAATACACAATAAACACTCGCCTCACGTTTATCCCTCCATGTGCGAAGTGTAAACCAGCACAATACGAAAGTACAAACGAAAATAGCAATTCAATGAAATTTCCGTATCACCGAACGACACAGGTGTGACGACTTAACAATGACATATAACGACGCCAGTTATCCCATTAATAATTAAACTAAACCTTAATACGAAACAACGCGATGAAAAACCTTGCGCAAGGGAAGCGAACGCGAGCAAAACCCGATGGAGCGAAGTGGCACGGCCGGACATAATTGCCTCGCCTCGAGAAATTAAAAAGGAAATGCTTTAAAGCCCTTGATACATAGTAGCGGTATTATTCAAAGAAACGCAAGTATTTTACGTTGGTAGGGGAGTAATGGATGTTCAGAGGGTGTGGATGCGTCGATGGCGGCGCATAGACGCTCCTGCACCGTATTAATGCGAGATTGGCGGCTGCTTTGGCGGGCGGACGTCGCATGCTTGCAAAACGACACAACCTGTGGTTGGAAGTTGTTTTGAAACCGTTGCAGTAGATAGAGGGTTAAGAGGATTGACAGATAGTGATAGAACGATGCAAATACATTAGTATGAAATAAAGTAAGACTATAGTTCCTCATTGGAGAGCCAGCTGACTTTTTATACTCAGGTAAAATGTAAAGGAAAATTGACGGAAATTTATTTTGAAATACTAAATCACGACTGTTAGTATTACACAATAGCTATTCTTTTATTTTGTATAAAGTAACTAATTTCTTCAAATATAGGGTCTATATAAGCTTTTAATAAAGATATTAAATGATGGTCTAACTGAAAGGCCAAACACTTCCATTAGCATTTAAATACTTGTAAACAGTAAAAACAATAACTATTCATTTTCATACGTAGAATATAATTATAGTACACAAATTAATAGCTATTTTTATATCTCACACTGTCTCTTCACACAAAACAGAAATCGTGATTTAAATATATTTTAATAGTATTCTTTATATAAGAGAAATATATAATTAATATATTACCTATTCTGCTATTTCGGTTTAATTATTTACACTGTGATTTATTGAAGCATGAACTACAGAGTTAAGTCTTAAAACATAAAAACCCTTCTAATAAATAATTACCTATAGCAATTATTCATGACACAGTGAAATTTTGTTGTTGGTTTGCCTATTGTGTAAAATTATTTTAAATGTTATTTTGATCACAACTAAATGAAGCTACGTGATATAGTATAATTTCTACTTTCTTCAATTTCTTTACCACGGCCTAGGTTTCGTTGTATTACAACATCTTCAGTGGGATATTAACAAAGATTAACTCTTAGGAACTTCCAACAGCATTTATACATTACACAAAACCATGGTGGAAGCCGGGTTTGTGCGAGTTTTTCTACTGCTTATGTGAGTTTATTATAAGGGCGCGGTGTAGTTTTTATCATACTTTCAAAAGTTATTACATATATTTCGAAAGTTATACAAATATTTTAGTGAGGGTAATAAATAAAATTGATGATATTCCGTGAGGTTACACAATGCAAATGTTCCGGCGTATGTAATAAAATTAAATTGATATTATTCTTAGTAATATATTTATACAATAGCATCTGATAGTTAGAACTCTGATGGGGTATCTGATAGTTAGAACAAGGTTATAACACTAATTATGCATATCTCCCATTTCACTTTTTTATTTTTATTTAAATGTGTAGCCGGGCTGAAATAATTTGAGTTATACTGCAGTATCAATATTGTCTAACAATATTATGTCTACAAGATATTAAGTATGGGTGATGATATTTTATTTAGTTGTTCATTTAATATATTAACGTTGGTGTCTCTTTTATGTCTATTTATCTCTAATGTTTCTAGGATATTAAGTTTTTTGCCTTTCGTATTTATTTGTAATATATGGGTAGCATTGTCGGTATGAGGGTGATGGTTATTTTCAGTGACATATTATTTTCAGAGACATATTTCAGTTTTGCAAATTGAAATATGTCTCGGCTCGTTATCGACAATTATCTCATTACGCACATACTTCTCGCTTTTTACTTTTAAAATATTTAAGTTTAATTCACATGTCGAAGTTGACATGATACAATTTGCTTATCAAAATTGACAGGAGTGCGTTCTGAAATACCCAATATATTTAATAAAAACACCACTTACTCAAAAAAAATAAAAGTGTATGAAAATTACCTTATTGTAAGAATGTCACACGTTAATCTTTAATTGTTTTGTTTAGTAGATATAGATATATCACATACATCTTATTTGACAGGAAGTTTTAATGAGAAGGTGTACATTATAATTTAAAAATATTATAAATCATTATTTTAATAAAGTTTTTTTTCAAGTACAGCTAACCTTTACTTTTTTGCACTTTTCATTAAAGGACCCATTTATTTATTTCTAACGTAAATGAAAGTAGAGTCATGGTTTGTTATGACTTATTTATTGTTTTTCAAATTGACTTTTGACTTTTACCAGTTGTATGTTTACCTAAGTAAACTGGATAATTCACGTTCTTCATAGCGATTCTGATAATTTTGAAATAGCAGAATCTATTCAAGTAATTAAACTTGTGATTGTTAAGGTTTATACTTTAAAAAGTGGCAATAATGTGATGCACATAACACATAAATGAACTTAATTACTTCAGTTTGACCGAATATTCTCTCAATGTTTAATTAATTCTCAAAATAAAGTATTGATAAGTAGTAAACGAAACACATTAAATTAGTCACATATAGCTTAATGAAGCCGAGACTATTATGTTCATCGATAAATTTTGTAAAACAAATTGCTATCATCTTATTAATTACCTAACCAGGATTGCCGTCAACATTTTTATTCATAATAAAAATGTTGACGTTTGTTTGAATAAGTTGACATGCTTGTATAAAATGTTTTAGTGTTTTTACATTTATTCTCCTAATGAATTTTTCAGAAAATAATTTTATCACAATTGTATTGACTCTAATTAATTTGGAACCGATCGGTCGAACATGTTTCAATCTTTAGATACAATTATAAAAGTTTTGTGTCTTTATTTAAATGCAATTATAAAAGTTACATTAAAATGAAGGAAAAAATTAAATTATTACTATTAATTTCTTAAGCATAGGTAAATGTTTCATTGTGTCTTAAGTTGATTATTAATCCATTTTGTATCTCAATTATTTGTGCGGTGACTCATTTTGCGTTGTACTCCTTTCCTTGACGTTCCTTTGAAACTTTCAAGGAAAACTGATAAATTATTTGTTGTTAGAATATTAAAATCACACACACTATGCGAGTGTAAACACACGTTAGGAAATTGACAAATGTAATATACACTAGTCTTACTAGACACTTCAGAATATTCGACTAATTTTTGATAATTTGTCATGTTAAGATATTGTTACCATATTTTTATTTTACGATAACGTAAACCTTTCATATCTTAATTTTCATCATCAAAGACTACCCTTATCAATAAAAGAATTGTCTTCTGAGTGAAAGGTAACATTTTTATAGTATTTTTTAAATGAGTCGGTCATTCGGTACTTTGTGAAAGTGGCACAGTGTGGATTCAGATATAGATAGAAAAATAAAATTCCGATTTAGTCTGTAAATAACTTGCCCGCTTGTCATATCATTAAATCAATCCAATTTCTTTAAGATTTACTTACCTATAGCCACACCACGAGCTATGCGATAACTAGAAATGGACGTCATTATACCCTGCCGTTATCTCTACCTCACCTCAAATTAATTATATATGGATGCCGGTACCGTGAAACTTACATATTCATCATTAATACTTTTTGACTAGTTCTTTATAAATAAATGTGAAGTTGGACTGTAACTGGTATTCCGATATTCAATTTAGTGAAAAAATATGAATATCAGAACTTCAACATCAATCATTCTCTAATCTCAGATACTAAAACGATTTATTCTATTCTATTTCTCATTATTTTTTCGAATATTTTGAATATTAGGCATAGAGTTTCTTACTTCTGGCATATTTAGCGTCAAAATTGTTCATGAACGAAAAAATAGTTACACCAAAATTTTTTTTGTATTCAAACAGGATGTAACATTTGTTTTGCATTCCACTGATAAAAATTGATACATTCATCGCTTTCCGTTTTCTAGGTGGAAGATTAGAGAATGTATTGATAAGCTAATGGACAATCATGTGTATGACAGATGTCACTGTACAAGCATGGTGAAGTGTAATGATTTGCATCTTTCGGTAATTTGTAATTATAATTATGTATGTAATTACATAGAACAATTTATGTACACTTTTATATACTCCGCACACCCACACTCACAGAGCACACACACATTATATATATATATATATATATATATATATATATGTGTGTGTGTGTGTGTGTGTGTGTGTATATGCATATATATTTTGATCCTTTGGCTGGTTTTTTGCCCTAAATGATATTCATGAGGAAAGAGTCCTCTAAGTTCACTTCGAAATACTTCCATTTATAATTTATTTTTGTCTCACCAACTACTCAATTGCTAACTGAATAGAAGTTCGAGTGCCGCACTCTTCATATACCAAGCAATTTTCTCTGCAAGAAATTTTCTAGAAGGTTCTATAATATTCCAGAAATCGGTCAAAAATGTGGCGGGTTTATAAGTTCCGCACCTAACAGCTTTCTCCGTTTTTAGATTCGTAATTCAGTATTATGGGCCCTTTTTAAGTCAAGCTGATGTTATACTTATTGTTTGAAATGATTTACTTTTTAGGTATTACTAAAATTTGGCAAAATTGGAAAAGGGGAAAAAATCAAAATTTTTTGAAAAATTTGTTTACTATATGAAAGTAAAACATTTTTAAATAGATCCATTTATGTGAAATCCATTTATGTGTTAAAATAATAAACAAGTGTTATATTTCGCAATTGAAAACTTGATACTTATTTAATTAAATTTTACAAAATTTACCCAAAAGGTAATTTTAACGGATGCTGAATAAATATTAGTTGATCACATTCTTTATATTAAATTGACGTGTTCTTATTATATTTGTAAATGATTTGTCACGAAACCTTCCTTCGATGAGTCTATATCGTAAATGAAGTTTGGTGATATGGAAGTCTATTTTAAACGGCAAATTAATTTACGTTTTTTGTCTTCGTCTGTGATCTGCTTTAAACTAAATTGATTGAAGGTAATTGAATATTTTTCTAGATAAGTTTATCTTTTATATAAAAAAAACACGAGTCAATGTTGACTTTTGTTGAGGAAATATTGACTGTACAAACACTTATTTATATCGTGATGGTAGTACCAATGTTACTGCAAGAAACCTTAAGATAAAGAACGAAAGAAAGCAGTAGTTCAAAAAGTGATTACTTCTGACTCACAGATATTTCATCTCAATACATCATTGAAAATACTAATAAGTAATGATATTTCTGGACATTTTTGTTTGAAATTTGCATCGGCTCTATTTTAAAAAGTTAATTGAATTTTTCACTAAAACTTCATTTAGGTAATTTTACAGTTTGGTTAAACATTTTAAATAACTATGCTTTTTACAAGAATTGCCTTCGAAAGATTTCGAAAGATTTTATTTTACCTCTATAATGAGGAATATTCTTTTTAAAAACGAACACTGCCACTTTGTGATACTCAGTAATAAATATATTTTAATTGTGAAAATGTTTTGTACAGTGAATCAGGTAATTGCTTGAAAATGTATATGTAATGTCAGGCCTTATAAAGATATTTTGTCAGGTTAATGATGCAAACAAGCGCAAGAGCTTTCGCGGAAGATGTGAATGCGTGAAGGGAAGTATGGCAGCTCGTCATCCATTTTGTGCTACTCACAGGATTATTCTTATTACCTATTTTGTAAATTCTATCTTATTGGCATTCATACCAGTTTCTCCGGTAAATAGCCTAGAGCTGTCGAATCCAGGTATGCATGGAGGAGGTAACATTTAAACTTTAACATTTACTTCCAATTTTCAGTGTTTCGTACCTCGAAAAAAATACGAGGTGTTTATAAGACCACTCATGAGTCTATCTGTTTGTTTTTCCACGGCCATTTTTTCAGAAACCGCTTAGTGTGGTAATTTAAAATTTGCTATAATAATAAAATATATAAATGGGTATATGCCGCAAGCTAACAATCAAAAATATTCATATGCAAATTTAAAGAGTGGTAAATTAAGTACTGAAAAAAAGGTATTTTTTAAATTTTTTAGAAGTGTCCGCATATCTTCCGAGATATAAAAAATAGTTTACTACCACCTATTTCTGAAATTTGAATAGTTTTGAAAATAAATTAAATAAATTTTAGAACCTAAAATTAGGAAAAAGCAGGCTTCTTAAGAATCAATCTAAATGGTCCTGGAAAACTACAGTGCTGATTCTAAATGTCATAATTTAAATGAGCACCGCGCTTTTAATTGCAGAGGGGCTCCGTGAACAATGGAAATCAATTACAACCTCCTTTAGAACTTCAAAATGCGTTCAAATATAAGATTGGGTTTTAAGTGGATTCTTACTACTTCTTTAAGCATATTTTATAAACTTACAAAATCTTATATTGCGGTCTTAAATGTACCGTTATGTTATTTGTAATAAACTTATGTTAATTTAAGTAATTTTATAAAGAGTAAAATTTTGTTCGTTTATTTATTTTTCTTTAAGAGTGTTTGCGTGAACAAGATAATCTGATTGACGTGAAACTTTCATCATCCTGTGGTTTACAATATGTAATCATAGGGCGTATAATGTAGTTTTCGGTCTTGTGGGTAATAAGCAACAATTATTTAAGTGAAAACTGTCGATACATGCCAAGTGCCCTTTTTATCTAAACCCTTTAGTTTATAATATAGTAAAATGAAAAGAATATTTAAAATAATTGTACATAATAAGCAAACCAAGAAGAAAAATTCAGTAATAATTACTATAGATTATTCATAACTAGGGTTTTTATTTTTAAGACTTAACTATGTAGTATCATAATCTAATAAATAACAATATAAATAACCAAAACTCAAAATAGCAGAATAGGTAATATATTAACTGTATTACTCTCTTGTGTAAAGAATGCTTTAAAATATAATTTTAAAAGAAATCGTTCTTCTTTTGTCCGAATGAAATCGGGGTGGAGAGTTAGCGTGAGATAAAAAAAAGCTATATTTATATGTGCATTAAAATAATATTCTACGTATCATAATGAATAAATATTGTTTTTGCTGTTTGCAAGTATTTAATTGCTAAGGAAAGCCTTCCAATTAGACCATCATTTAATATCTTTATTCAAGCTTATATAGCCTGTATACCTGAATAGATTAATTACTTTATACGAAATAAAGAAAGAATGGCTATTTAATAAAACTAACAGTTTTCATTTAGTTCCCCAACATAAATTTTCTTCAGTTTTCCTTTACATTTTAACTGAGCTTTAAGCTTTACTTTATATCATACTTATATACCTGTATCGTTCTGACACAACCTATTCATCCGCAACAGTTTCTAAGCAGTCTCCAGCCACAGGTGGTGTCGTTTTGCAAGCACGCGACGTCCGCCCGCCAAAGTTGCCGCCAGCCCAGAATTAATACGGTGCAGGACCGTCTATACGCCGCCTTCGACTCATCCCGGCCGTCCGTTACTCCCCTACCGACGTAAAATACTTGCGTTTCTTTGAATAATACCACTACTGTGTATCAAGCGCTTTCAAGCATTTCCTTCTTAATTTCTCGAGGTGAGGCAATTGCGTTCGATCGTGCCACTGTGCTCGCTTCCGTCGCGCAATGTTTTTCATCGCACTGTTTCGTTTTAAGGTTTATTTTAATGCTTAATGGGGTAACTGGTGTCGTTATATGTCATTGTTAAGTAGTTACACCTGTGCGGTTCGGTGATCCGGAAATTGTATTGAATAGCAATTTTCGTTTGTACTTTCGTATTGCGCCGATTTACACTTCACACATGCGGGGAATATAAGTGAGGTGAGTTTCATATGTGTATTTTAGTAAGGTATCATTTAGTATAAAATTTTTACAAAATATGTTATAATATATAATAGGCTTAAGAAATTCATATTTAATAATTTATATAGAGTATGTAAAATATTAAATTTCTTAAATAGTTCCAATAAGTTTAAATTGCAATCTGCTTTAGGAATGAACCAATTGCTAAGTTGGTTGTCCTTTAATTAGTGTAATAGATATCGAATAGTAAATATCTTTTTGAAATTGTTGGTATGTGGGCAGTATTCTAAATCGACTAAGAATTACAGCAGCTTAGGATTGCCAACGATTCAGAAGTACTTCTCTAAAAAACGGCATCAGCCTTTTAAGTTACTTTTAAAGAATTCATCAATATTAATGCGAAAATGTTCCTTAAATGTTATTATCCTCAGTTGTCTCTATATCATCCGGTAACTTTTTTTTTATTTTTACGTAATAAATTGTCCGGTGAAGTGTTAATTTTCTCTCAGCATATGAATTTCTGATTTAGCTTGAATTTATATCGTCTAATGTATTACCCGCTCTTGTATTTCCATTATTAATTTTCTCTGAGAACCGAATGGTTTTTGCATGAGTGAAATACTTAAGTTAATCATTTAAAAACTAATTTTTTATTAACAATTAAGGATATAAATATACACTAAGTATATTTTGTATTTTAGTATTTGATTTTACGCATACCTGTGAACTTAGGCCTACTGCATGGCTACAAGAATGTTCCAGACAACACAAGGAGCAATAATGAAAAATTAAATATAAGACATAGCGTTATGGAATTGAGCCAAGCTAATAGCCATTAGTCCTAACAGAAATACGGTTAACTTTAGGCTTATTCCGGAAAGTAATTTGTGTAGAGTTTACATGACGGTCGAAAATGAAAATAAATTAAAATCGATCGCCTGGTCTCCAGCTATTAAACTTTCAATTTCGTTCTATCATAACATGCAGGATGCGTCAGTATGTATATTGAAGACATCCATTATTCGTTGCATCCAGCGTAGATAGGTGGGGTATGAAGGCGTAGAATGGAAATTGTTTTCCATGCTGTAGTTCCATGGGTATTTTTTGTTCATAAAAACGTTACAGGGGAAAATTATATTAAAGGTTCTCGAGGAATACAGACCCATGCTATTAGGAAAATAACCTTGAACTGAAAATCTAGTCATTAATGTAGATATACCCATTATATATAAATGATAGATATAATTGTTTCACGTAACAATTAATATCATGAGACCATCTCGTATCCTGATAATTACACTATTACACATCGAAAGTGGATAAGTAGTATACACGGTATACCACCCACGTACGTATATATTATTTTATCACATTCATAAATGTTATATTTTTACAAATTATGTTTTACGAAGCAAACACTAGGTTCAATTCACACTGCCAAATGTATAAACATTATATTTAATGAAATAATCAACCTTATCTTATGAATACAATGGAAATATCCGACACAATACATTGTCAAAATTAATTTCCCTACCTATTTATAATGGTTTAACAATCTTAGGCACAAGGTTAGCCTACTGAATAAAACTATGAATGTACTAGGTATTTATCAGAAACCTCTAAGAGATTATATCTGAAATGTGATATTATACAATCGGAAAGTTAACGTTACCAGGGATACAAAAGAATTACGGGAATATAAAGAACTCAAACGGTTTAAATTAAATACATTAAGTTGCGCATAATATTTAATATAGGAAAATATGTTGAAATACCTGGTGGCGTTAACAGTTATTTTACTTCTAAACTCTAACAGATATGTTAAAGATTTATTACATTTTTACCACAACTTCAATCGAAAAATACTATAGTTGAATTTAAAAACTATTTACCAGCAAATAATTTGAAATAAAAGCAGTAAATTTAACATCGTAATGTAGAATATTTAAAGGTCACCTTAAATTATCATTGTATTTTAAGGTCGTATATGAAGTTGAGAATACTATTTAGGAAAACGTTATTTTTTGAAAACTTATTAAATTTTAATATATTATTATCTACGAGTAATTTACCTATTTTTTACAAAAAAGAATTGTTCGAAAAAACTAGTAGCTTTGAAATATCTTCTTCAAAGATCTTTTTTATAATAAACCTTTTTCTAATTTGCTACCGAGTACAATTAGCTATTAATAACAAAAGGGATATATTGTCAACTCATCGTCATCGCATAGTCCAACTATATGTATTAAAGTTTAAAATTTAAAATTTAAAAATGTTATCACTTGTTTTATTTCAGAATCGATAAATTATTATTTAAAATGAATTCTCTAGGAATAAGAAAATATTTGTAACAGAATAAATGACATTTTCCCAAGTGGTTACTGTGTTGCAACTCCATTAAAATTATAACTTCCACTGACTATTTTAATATCAAATTCAACTGTCGATATCCGTGAATAACTAGATGAATTCCATTGTAAAGTTTATTTAAAACTTTTATTATATATTTATATATTTTAGTATTTAAAACTTATAAGGATTTTTTAAAAATTAAACTTTACAGATCTTCTGAAAAAGAAATTATTGTTTTTATCATAAGCAAATATATCATGTTTTAGATAATTATTCTACGTCTAAATTTAAGTTCACTAAAAAAATAGGGTAGCGTTCTGGGGTAGCGAAATTTCAAGATATTGCCTATACCTCTAATATCAAAAGTCTATTTGAATATCAGGAAATTACATTTTGATTATTACCGCTAATCTTTGTACTACTAACAGAAAACGATATTGAGTATTTCACGCCTGAAAGTAATACAATACGATGTAAACAAGTAGTCAGAACAAAACAGAATGGATAAAGTGAATATTACTTTGCAGGAAGTTCGTAACTCTAAATGTCAAGACGAAACTCCAAAAATACCTTCCTAGAATTCATTAAGTCAAGCTTGCGTTTTTTTTAAATTATCTAATATTCATGACTGAATCTTGGGCTTGGAGATGATAGTTCGTAATATACGTCATATAAATAATCTAACACATATTTAAAACAAAATATCTTAGTAGCAAATTCAGTTGTTTGTACGTATTGTATTGTAATTTTAATTTTATGATGTTTGAAATGAGTATATTTATGACAAATGAGTATATTTATAAGTTTGCAGAATTTTTAATTAAGTAAATATATATGTATTATACATATATATATATATATATATATATATATACATATATTACATATATATATATATATATATATATATATATATACATATATATATATATATATATATACATATATATATATATATATATATATATATATATATATATATATGAATATGGTTTACAGTCTTTCATGTACCTAAATTTTTTACCTCAAATTTTCTAAAATAAACAATGTAGTTAAATTTCCAAACTTAGTCATCTGAATGAATGCAAAATATTTTCACAAGTCTATCCTATTATTTTCGTTTGATAGAGATGGGTTGTGGATAGATCTCGTTAATGTAATGCGACAGTGTCGCATTGACGATAAATGTTTTGTTTAAACCACTTAATGCATTGGCGATAGCAATACAAGAATCAGTCGTTGTGTTTAAAGCTGATGAAACTTTAATAGCGACATAATCTTTAATGTAACGATTACTTTATAAGTTTGTAATAATATTAAAGATTTAAATATGTAACTGATAAAGTTTCCAGTGTTTTTGTAATGTCCATTATTATCAGTGGCATTGAATTCAATCCGCTTTCTTCTAAATAATTGTTGTCTACTTTTTGATTTGTCTGGCTGTATAACATATTACTGTTAGTTATGATCTGTATCATGAGCATGGAAAAGTAGTTTCTTTTATTTCTATAATATATGCATATTTTGAGAAACAGTGGAATTTAAATATCTCCTTTTTCTTTTGTATCTGCATTATTGATTACCAATTTGCTATTATACAAAAATGGTTCAGCTCGAAACCGGTCTTAGAATATAAAATTTTTGTTCAGTCAGTAATAGTAATATCGTAATTTAAAAAAAATAACTGAGTTTACTGCAAGAGTAAGATTTAAAATGAAATAGTGTTGAATGGAAAAAAAACACTGAAGAAAACTTTTATTGAAAATGAAATTTGCTTGAAAACGAAAGCCATTATATATGTATAGAATTCTATAGGGCCAAATTTCTAGTTACTAATTAGTTTCGAAATCATTACAATTTTCTCTTCCTAATGAGATGTGAAAATTCGATTAAAACATTTTAATAACATTTTAAAATAGCTATTACAGATTGATATTATTATAGTACCGTTCTCACCTTTTAAAATACAAAATTATAAGGTAATCGACTTTATAATTTTGTATTTTAAAAGATGAAAAATCAATCGATTTTATTTCTCATTACAGAAAAAAGTTATAATTCAGTTTGACGAATCTTAGTCGCTGATCTGATTCTACGAACTGTTATTTTTGTACAAAATATCATAATGAATTCTCTCAATCGCTAACTCTAATTTAATTTTGTAGTGACTTTTCATCCAAGAATTATATATTATATATTGAAAAGTCTTCGTATTCTTAAAGTTAGTTTGCAGTATCTTCTAAAACTAACTCTATCTTATGTGCCTAATAAAATGAATTGTTGTATGAAACCGAACACCTTGGAAAAGTTTAATTCCGGCGCCAGACAGATGATTACGGCCGGAAAGGCTTATTTAAAAGTTCTGCTTGGTAAACTTTATCTTTTCACGTGGAACAAGTAAAATTTAAGAAAAAAGCTTTCGCATGGTTTATGTAACATTGATACCCACGAAGCTTCTTATTTGTATAGTTCCGACAAAGTAAATTGATTTACAGAGAACCCTAACATAAAAGTTTGATCCTTGCGTGGGTAGTTTTGAAGTTGTTTTTTAGCAGTCTTAGTATTTTATTTATAGTGATTTATTTATTGGTTTGTATTACAAAAACGTAGAGTTATATTTAGCTTAAAATATATTTATAGTCCTCATATATAACTCTAGTTTTTCTTTTCATTCGCCAATTCAGTTCAGTCAGTAACAAAAGTTCAATAAGACTGCGGACTTATATTATTTAGATTATATCTAAAAATATAACTGGATCGATTTCTTAAATTTTAAAGAAATGTTGCCATATTAGCTTAAATAACTATTTCAACTATTTTTAAGTGATTACTTTGGCCAATTATAATCTGTATTGATTTTTTATTCACGGCATTAATATGGATGTCTACTTTATATAAATGTTAAACATATGGCAATACTGGTACCTCTTTCATCAAAATACTGATAACACTGTTATATTCTAGTTTCGGTCTCTTTATGCGGAGGTATTAGCCGTCCGTTGACGGTTCTATTTTTCCGTGATCACATATTACAATAAATAAACATGTGTTGCTTAAGTTAATCGGTATACTTTATTTAATCTTAGTGATAAAAATTGTATATGTTGCTATCTATATGTTTTGACAAAAATGCGAAGAAATCCTATCGCACTCATAATTACAGTACACAAAATTTATTAAAAAACGTACTTTTTATTAGCGAATTATTAAAATTTATTCAAACATATAAAAGTTATTTATGGATACGTTTAGAACTGTAATTTTATAAAGGAAATATATTTTTATTAATACCTTGGTAAAATTCAAATGACTATGTATGGAATTTGCTTCATTCAAACTGAGTTATTTTGATACTGTAAAAATTAAATTTTACACACTTTTCACCCCAAAAGATTAGCTTACTTTGACAAAGTAAAATTTTGTTAAATAAAAAGTAATTCAATAATATATTTAGAACTATTATTTTAGAACGCAAATGCATTTTTATAATCCCCGTGTCAAAAATAAAAGTTAGAGTTTAGTATATTCAAACCAAAATATTTTGTTATTGTAAAAATATAAAAATCTAGTCTTAAAAAGTTTATTTTCTCCCACTGTAGTTTATTGTTATAAGGTAATTGATAAATGAACGTGATTACACACACGAGCATATCAAACATTACTTACACTTACGAATTATTTAAAATACGAAAACAATACATACACGAAAGTAAGTAAAATCTCGTTCATTATATAAATGATAAGCATTTTAAAGCATAAGGTGATGGTAACACATCAGTAAAATATATGAAGCTGAATGTCCTTTAATAATTTAATTTAACTTGAGGATATTTTCATCGTACTGTATATATTACACGTGCAAAGGTAAGCAAACTTTATATATTTAATACAATAGTAGGAATAAAATATCATCAAGCCCAGGAGTTCCCAACCAGGGGGGCGCACCTCCCAAAGGGGGCATAGAGAGATGTCAAGGGGGGCGGAAAGCGTTTGCATTTTAGAAAGAAAAAACAAAAAATATACAAACAACATTAACAAGTAACATTACAATGTAATGTTTAATTTACTTGCATAAAATTAATGAAACTAAATATTATATTCACTATTATTACCACAAACTTGCGAAAAATTTGACGTTTTGGTATAAATTTTTTGTTGAGAAATCAGTTTGAGTGTGTAAAATTATTGTGTCTCACTGTTAAAAGGTAAGTTTGTGTATTTATAAACTTCAGTTACCATTTTTATTTAATTTACTATATTAAAGGGGGGGGGGTGTGCATGAAAAAGTAAAGGGGGGGCATAAAAATATAATTTACAGTCCGGGGAGCCTCAACAAAAAAAAGTTGAGAAACCCTGATCAGGCTGAATGTAAACAGCCTTTATACCTGTAATATATGTAGCAGAAGTCATAAAATGTCGCTAAGCAGAAGGTATGTAACTTTTATATGGGTAACAGAGGCAGCGGAATTAAAATATAATTAAACAAAAAGTAAATAACATTTATGTATGTAATATATGTAGGAGAAATAAAATGCCATTAAGCAGAAGGTAAGTAACTTTTTACGTGTAACATACGCAGTAGGAATAAAATATCATTAAGCAGAAAGTAAATAACTTTTATATGTGTAACATACGCACCAGGAATAAAATAACATGAAGTCGAAGGTACGTAACCTTTATATGTGTAATAATGTAGCATGAGTAAAATATGATAAATTAGAAGTTAAGTAACTTTTATATGTGTAACATATGTAGTATGAATAAAATGGCATTAAATCAGAGTTTAGTTACTGTTATAGGTGCAAAATATGTAGTTGAAGTAAGACATAACCAATCAGAACCCTTTATATGTGTAATAATGTAGCATGAGTAAAATATGATAAATTAGAAGTTAAGTAACTTTTATTTGTCTAACATGCGCAACAAGAATAAACCGTTATTAAGCAGAATAAAATATTTAAAACATCCTCAGATTTACACATTCTACTGACAGTTACCATTGTCTTACATCATCATGTTTATTCCATATATTGCCAACACACCTAAGTATTCCTTTGCGAAAACTACTTACTATATATCAACCCTCTCCAAGTTATATATTAAAGAAAACATAAAAACCTTTCGCTGTGTTTTAGAAAATGATTGAAGGAAAACGTACATGACATTGTCATAGTTTTAAGGACGTACATATTTTAGGGGCAGTAAGTAACAAGAAAAACGATTTGGAGACAATTACACTATTCGCATTGATACTTATTCGAACCTATTATGAATCATCGGTTTGAAAACGATAAGCTAAGGTTGTTAAAGCCTAGATTTCATAAGGCTAGAGTTTATAAGTCTATGAATAAATGTGATGTAAATATAAATCAAACGCCATTTAGGTATATTAATTTTATTTTGACACAATTTGTTATTTTTTGAACAACGTTTATAAAATCAACAAATTTTAAAATATGGAATATTTAACAATCAAATTAATTTAAAATACAAAATATTATAAACTTGTATGATTCATTATAAAAATTATGTTTCCTGGTTGGCTCCAGATATCTTTTGAAATGAGAGGAAAAGAGAGAAATGAAAGCAACACCAAAAAAACGAATGTTCATCAAAAAGTGTAAAAGTGATTCAACTCGGCTTCCCCATAGGAAGCGGATGTTATGATTTATATTTTTATTAAATCGACGCAGCGGCCATTTCCCGACCACCAGGAAAACACAAGCGCAAACCGAAGGGCGTTTGATTTATAATGTTAAATCTGAAAGGGCCACACTGATAAGTAATGAACTGCCGCTGAAGAAACACATTAACGCACATTTGTCCTTGGCATTGCGCTTACTATACAAATAATGGAAAATGAACTAAACGAATTAGATGTGGTCATGACACCTAATCATGTGGGTGACTTCACTTAGTTTGAGATTTCACAAACTTTAGGAATGAAGAGTATTAAGTATACACTGTTGCATAAATATCTGTCAAGAAAAAAAAACAGCTTCCAGAAGAAACATAGAATTATAAAATTATTTATTCTCCGTGCGAAGGAAGTATTTCTACTTGTTATGAATAAAGATGCTTTTGTAATGAATCGAAAGCTTTGTTTAAAAATGGTATATTGGTAAAAGGAGTTGGAAAATAAAACTTAAATCTTAATTTCTACAAGTAAATCAGTTTATGTTTTCCGTTTAATCCGTATTCTTCCATTTAAAACATAAGTCGATATATTGAATATATTTGTCGTTAATTTTGTAGAAATTTATTTTTTCACAATTAAATGAAACTACGTGATGTAGTATAATTTCTACTTTCTTTAAATTATTTACCACGACCTAGATTTTGTTGTATTACATCTTCAGGTTTGGTATTAGCAAAGATTAACTCTTAGGAACATCCAACAGTATTTATACATTACACAAAACCATAGTGGAAACCGCTAAAACACTGCTTATGTTATTGAGTTTATTGTAGGTGCGCGGTGTAGATTTTATCATGCTTTCGAAAGTTATACAATATATATATATATATATATATATATATATATATATGTAAAAGTTATACAATATATATCATACTTTCGAAAGTTATAAAATATATTTCGAAAGTTATGCAAATATTTTAGCGAGGGTAATAAATAAAATTGACGATATTCCGTGAGGTTATACAATGTAAATATTCCGGTGTATGTGATAAAATTAAATTGATATTATTCTTAGTAATATATTTATACAATAGCAGGGGTATCTGATAGAACATGGTTATAACACTAATTATGCATATCTCCCATTTCACTTTTTTATTTTTTTTTATTTTTATTTAAATGTGTAGCCGGGCTGAAATAATTTGAATTTTACCGCAGTATCAATGTTGTCTGACAATATTATGTCTAGAAGATATTAAGTATTTGTGATGATATTTTATTTAGATGTTCATTTAATATATTAACGTTGGTGTCTATTTTATGTCTATTTAGTTCTAATGTTTCTAGGATATTAATAAATATATAATAAATAATTATTCTTATAAATTTTTTTTTCACCCACAGGTAACTTTTACCTTGTTGCACTTTTTATTAAAGGACGCATTTATTTATTTCTAACGTATATGAAAGTAGAGTCATGGTTTGTAATTATTTATTTATTGTTTTTTTAAATTGACTTTTAACTTTTACCAGTTAAGTTGTATGTTTACCTAAGTAAACTGGATAATTCACGTTCTTCATAGCGAGTCTGCTAATTTTGAAATATACTGCTTATTGATTTTGTTCACCGAAATATTTCATGTACTATATATTTAGTTTTCAGTATTATAGTTTACTTAAAATACTTTCCACAATTGTTATTACATTTATTTTAAAATATCTATTCAAGTTATTAAACTTGCGATTGTTAAGGTTTATACGTTAAAATGTGGCAATAATGTGATACACATAAAACATAAATGAATACAATTACTTCAGTCTGATCGAATATTCTCTCAATATTTACCTAAATCTCAAAATAAAGTATTTGTAGGAGGCAACGTTAAATCAGTCACATAAAGCTTGATGAAGCTGAGACTATTATATTCATCGATAAATTTCCTAAAACAAATTGCTATCATCTTATTAATTTCCTAATCAAGAATGCCGTCAACATTTTTATTATGAAAGTTTGAATAAATTGACATGCTTGTATAAAATGTTTCAGTGTTTTTACATTTATTCTCTTAATGAATTTTTCAGAAAATAATTTTTTCATATTTGGATTGACTCTAATCAATTTGGAACTTAACAGTGGAAAATGTTTCAATCTTTAAATACAATTATAAAAGTTTTGTTTCATTATTTAAATGCAATCATAAAAGTTACATTAAAATTAAGGAAAAAAACAAAAAAACAACCATTAATTTCGTAATCACAGCTGATTGTTTTATTGTATTTTATGTTGATTATTAATTCATTTTGTATCTCAATTATTTCTGCGGTGACTCATTTTATATACAAATAAACTTTTCAGGAAAACTGATAAACTATTTGTTGTTATAATATTAAAATCACACACACTATGCTAGTGTAAACAGCTTTAGGAAAGTGATAAATGCAATATACGCTAGTCTTACTAGACACTTCAGAATATTCGACTAATTTTTGATAATTTCTCATGTTCAGATGCTGTTACAATATTTTTATTTTACGATAATGTAAACCTGTTGGAAACAAGTGTCTTAATTTTTATCATTAAATGACTTGGTACAATTGTCAATAAAAGAATTGTCTTCTGAGTTAAAGGTAACATTTTTGTAGTATTTTTTATTGGAAGTAGGCTGCCGATTTTATGAAAGGATCTTAAGTTATGAATTGATTGAAACCTCACTTACCTATAACATTAAAATTTTTAATTGAAATGAAAGATTGAATTGAAAGATGAAAGAAAATTATCATGGATAGAAATTAAAAAAAAACGGATTATCTTTTAACAGATTAAAGAATGTTAAAAAATATTCAATGAATTAATGAAAATTTCCTGAAACCTGAGTAAATTTTTTTAACAGGTCAAAATGTAAAAAAAATAGGATTAAATGAAAACCTCGGGATAGCAGAGAGATTATAAATATTTGTAATCGTAATGATATGAGATAGTATTAATTAAAATGTCGTTCGGTACTTTGTGTATGTGGCACCTGTGACACCTGGATTCAGATATGGGTAGAAAAATTAAATTCCGATTTAGTACGTAAATAACTTGCCCGCTTGTCGTGGAAATTACTAACAAAAAGGCAGTAGTCATTTATATGGATATATTATTTGCATGAAAGAAAGAATGGCTATTGTATAAAACTAACATTTGTCACTTAGTTCCCCCAAATACATTTTCCTCGGTATTTCCATCGATCCGCAACGGTTTCAAAGCAGCTTCCAGCGACAGGTGGTGTCGTTTTAAAAACGCGCGACATACGCGCGCGAAAGCTGCTGCCAGTCTCGCATTAATACGGTGCAGGAGCGTCTATGCGTCGCCATTGAAGCATCTACGCTGTCTCAACATCCATTACTTTCCTACCAAAGTAAAATACTTGCATTTCTTTGAATAATGCCGCTATACTATATATCAAGTGCTTTAAAGCATTTCCTTTTTAATTTCTCGAGGCGAGGCAATTGCGTTCGGCTGTGCCACTTCGTTTTATTGGGTTACGCTCGCGCTCGCTTCCGTCGCGTGACATTTTTCCTCGTCCTATTTAGTTTCAAGGTTAAGTTTAATGCTTAATGGGGTAACTGATACTGTTATATAACATTGTTAAGTAGTTACATCTGTACCGTTCGGTGATCCGGAAGTCGTATTGAATTGCTATATCCGTTTGTACTTTTGTATCGCGCCGATTTAGACTTCGCACATGCAGGGATAAACGTGAGGCAAGTTTCGTAGACGTGCTTTTTAGTAAGGCATGATTTAGTATATTTTTACAAAATATCTTTTAATTTATGAGAATTTATGAAATTCATATTTGCTGAAAGCTTATGAATGTTATATTGTAGAGTACATGAAAATATGAAATTCATATTTGCTGAGAGCTTATGAATGTTATATTGTAGAGTACATGAAAATATGAAAATCATATTTGCTGTGAGCTTATGAAATTCATGTTTTCTTATGTATATAATGCATGTAATATAATATTTTTTTAAATAGTCGCGGTATGTTTTAATTGCAGTTATGAACAGTACATGAACAGTACTTGAGTTATGAACAATTTGCAAAGTTTGTTGCTCCTTTAATTGATATAATAGATGCCGAGTAGTAAATTATTTTAGTGAAAGAAGCAAAACATTTTCAACGATTCAAAAGTACTTACTCTAAATAATGGGATTAATATTTTAAGTGTCCTCCGCTTTTAAAAAAATCACCTAAAATACCCCGCGAAAATATTGCTTAAATGCTATTTTCCCTCATTATAAAAAGTAAGACCTCTGTCTCATAGATTAGAATTTTTTTTCATGTAAGAAATTGTCTAGGGAAATACTAGTTATCTCTTAATACATAGTTTCTGATCCATCTTTAATTATAATCATTTAGTGTATTACCCGTTCTTGTGTTTTCATGATTGAATGTGCCTCAGAACTGGATAGTTTTTGCATCAGTGAAATATTTTAATCATTCAAAAAAAGGAATATTTAATTAACAATTAAATATATAAATATGCATCAAGCATATTTTTAATTTAAATATGTGATTTTACGCATATTTATGAAATGAACGCCTATTGCATGGCCATAAGAATATTGTTGCATCAATTTAGGTACTATTTCCAAGTAAACTTACTGAAAACTTTTACTTTTGTAATAATGTTAAATCCTTCAATAACACAAAATTAAATATAACGGCATACCGTTATTAATTTGAGCCAAGCTAATCGTTGAGAGCACCATCAAAAATATGATCAAGTTTAACCTCATTGCAGAAAGTTTGCGTGGAGTTCACACGGCTGTCAAAAACAGAAACAAATCAAAATCCTAGCCTGCAGCCCTTTAACGTTCAGTCAACCTGTACGTCCTATTTAATAACCTGTGGGATGCGTAGGTATGTATATTGAAGCCATCCATTATTCGTTGCATTCATCGTAGATAGGTGGGGTATTAAGGTGTGGAATGAAAATTGTTTCCCATGCAGCATTTTCATGGGCACCTTTTGTGCATGACAAACTTGCAGGGGTCTATTATCCTAAAGATTTTCGACTGGGCATACTATGGTGCTATCGATCTACCTTATTTGAAAGACATTCGAATAGGTCGATACCCTATTTGAAGTAAAAACCTAGTTATTGATACTGATGTCCGTACTGAATAAATACAGGTATATTTGTAGGTATAATGTTATCACGTAACATTTAATATCATGATACCATCACGGATCTTCTTAATTATACCATAATTCAGTGAATGTGGATAAGTAGGTTAAAAAATGAGCCATCTATGTATGTATATATTATTTTATCACATTGATCAAATTTATTCTTACAAATTACATTTTTGCGAAGGGAATATATGGTTCCGTTTACATTGGAAAATTTATAAACATTGTGTTTCATGAAACATCAAATGATCTTATCTTATGTATAACACTTATATATAAAGCGTAAAGATACTGTTAGATTTACTTCCATATTAATTTAAAATAAGTTTAAAAATCACATGAATAAGGTAAGCATGCTGAATAAAACTACAAGCCTACTGAATAAAACTACAACTAAAAAGCAATTACAAAAGGGAGGTTAATGGATGAGTTAGTAAGGTATTTTGCCCTGTGGAATGTCATGGTTATGTCACATTGAGTTGACCAAGCCTATCGCCCAGCCCTGCTGTCGGCCCATTTATTGCTAGGGATTCCTACGTGGTTCGGAATTCACTACAAAACCACAAACCGTCCAAGCATGATAAGCTCCACTAGCTTCGCATGGCATATTATAGTTTGCAGTCAGTAGGAACATTATTACTGAGCGCAGAGATTGCAGCCTGGGAGTCAATTAGAAATACCACTTTCCCAGGTGCCAGGTACATGGCTAGTAGCTGGCTAGAAACCCCGTGAACTACGCAAATCTTACCATCGTAGTTGCTGGCATTTTTTCCTATTGTCAGTGAGTCTACGAACAGGCAGCAGAACCATCCTGCTCAGACCTCTTTTCTTTTAGGCGGGTACAAACCATCTGTGTAGATGTGGAGCCACTCACTCGACGGATTTCTGCGGAAGATAGTTCCAGAGCACATGATTTAAATTCTTAAGATGTGGCAGCTGCTTTGTCTAGTGTATTTTTTTTCAGGTCGAGATGTCTGGAGGGAAAAGATGATACAACTGTGGTGTAAAGAAATACCTTAGGTTGTACATAATACTTAATATAGGAAAATAAGTTACAACACCTGGTGTTGTTAGTGTTTATTTTACTTATAAGCTCTAATAGGCACATTGAAAGTTTGTGATAACATTTTGTCATAAAATTTAAATCGCAAAAAAAATTATTATTGAGTTTAAAACTATTTCCCAACAAATAATTTGAAATAAAGCGGTAAATTTAACATATTAATTTAGAATATTTAAGAGACGACTTTGAACTATGATTGTGTTTTAAGACCGTATATGAAATCGAGAATAATATTTACGAAAAAGTTATTTTTGAGTAATTTTTAATTTAGGATATATTATTATTTAATTCACATATTTCTTACAACAAAAGAACTATTCGAAACAACCAGTAGCTTTAAAATTTTTTGGTTGAAGATTTGTCCCACTATCAACGGTTTTGTAATTTGCTACCGAATTCGATTAGCTATTAATAACAAAAAGGATACTGTGTTAGTCAAAAGATGTTCATAATTTCTCTTTTTCTTCGGAGTTGTTGACTCATCGTACAGTTGAATAAACTGTATTAAAGTTCATTTATTTAGTACATTTGATCGCCTGTTTGAAAATAATCCCATCAAGTAAATTAACAGAGAACGAGAAAGTCTTCCTTTTGTATCATGGCGCTTTTAACAAGTTAGATATTTATAAAGGAGGAGTACTAAAACTTAGTGAATGTAGGAAGTTTTATATCAGGAACGATAAATTATCATTTAAAATGAATTGTCTTGGAATGAGAAAACATTTGCAAGACAGTAAACGAAAGTTTCTGAAGGAGTTGCAACTCCATTAAAATTATTCAGATTATTTAAAATATTTAGTATACCCATTAAAATTATAACTTCACCAGACTATTTTAATATCAAATTCAATTGTTCTTATCTGCGAATAACTAGGGAAATCCCATTGTAAATTTTTTTTACGTTTTTTAAAAATTAAATTTTCCGTAACGTATGTATTTTCAACGTTTCTTTAAATTAAATTTTACAAATGTTTTGAAGCAATATTTCTTGTATTGTTTTTTATCATTGGCATATGTATCAAGTTTTAGATAAAAATGCAACTTGAGCTTAGAAACTCAAATTCACTAAAAATAAAATAGAGCAGTATTTTTATCAATATCAAAAGTCTATTTGAAATATCAGGAAATCATATTTCGATTATTACCGCTAAAGTGTGGACTACTAAAAAAAACGATAATCAGTATTTCACGCCTGAACGTAATACAATACGACGTAAACAAATAGTCGAAATAAAACTAAATGAATATTACTTTGCAGGAAGTCCGTAACTCGAAAGGTCAAGACGAAACTCTCAAAATTAATTCCTGGAATTCATTAAGCCCAGCTTGCGTTTTGCTTTTAATTATTTAATTATCATATCTGAAACTTGACTTAGAAATGGTGGTTTGTATCATCTGAATAAACTAAGACATGTTTATATGAGCATTCATATAATATTATATGAGCACGTTGTTATTGTATTGCTATTACATTATGTGTTAATTTTAATTTTCTAATGTTTTTATTTATAAATAAGTGTATTTATTAATTTGAAGAATTTCTAATAAAGTAGATTTAACAAAAGGTTTAACAGTCTTTCACGTAGCTAAATTTTTAAAATAAAATTTTCTAACATAACCATTGTAGCTAAATTTCTACAATAGCTATCTGAATGAATGCAAAAGAATTTGATAAATCAATCCCATTACTTTCGCTTTATATAGTTGGCGTATATACCAAACAAATCTTTCAATTATATATATTAAGATTTGAAAATAAATAAGTAAAATATATTTTACTTTAGCTTAGAAGTTTTAAAAATATAATTAAAAAATGTAGTAGACAAAAAAATCCAGCCCAAACAGAATTCCATTATGAAAATATAATAAGAGAATAATGAAGAACAGATAGCTTATTGCTTCTAATAACGTGTATTTAATATTTCTTTACTAAGATAAATAAAATATTTTATTTATTCAAGGTTGAAAATATAAGATAATAAGATCGAAATGATTGAATATATGTTTCATAAAAATAGATTAGTTTTTATATAGAATATTAGATACTAGGTATTAATTAATATTAGATATTAGATACTAGGTAATCCATTACATTATGAATTTCAAAATGAAGTTCTTAAATTCCGTATTGGTATCAAATGTTCTACACATAATTAAAAACGAACTGCATGAAATTCTCTAGCGATACATATTTTTCAAGTATAATAAAAATGTGAGTGCAGAACTCTATATGTAAATTCAACTTGCCTTAATGAACGATCGATTCGAATCTGAGGTCAAATAACTTAAAAAAAGCTTGTATATGTCCATCGAGACCAAGCTTTTATTTTTTGACTTGAGACTTTCTAGAAATCTCTTTGTCAATTCCATTTATACGAAGTTGTTAGATATTTAATTAATTGTTAATTTCAAGCTCGTGAGTGTAATGCGGCAGCATCGTATAGACAACAAAGGTTTTGTTTAAAGCACTCACCGTATTCAGAAAAGAAATACAAAAACAAATTATAATAAATAAAATTATTTCGGTCCACTTATTTATTTGTCTGGCTGTGTAACTTATTATTTTATCTATAGTCTATTATAAGAGCATGGATTGTTTTTCGTTTCTGTAATATAAGTGTGTTTTAGAAATCAGTGGAAAAGACCTAGTCCTTTTTTAAATGTCCATCTTTCTTTTTTTAGCTGCATTAATAATAACAGTTTGCGATTATATAAAAATGGATCCGCTCGCAACTGATCTCGAAAAGAGAGAGAATAGATCTCTTAGAGTAAGTAATACTATATATCTCTTAGATTATATCTCTTAGAGAATATAATATTATATATCTCTTAGAGTAAATAATATTAATGGTATAAGTAAACAAAGTAACTGATTCTACGGCAAGAATAGAACTTAAAATGAAATAGTGTTAAATGAAAAAAAAAGACTGTAGTAAAAAGTATATTATATCCAAGCATTTTACAATAATTACTTGTAAACGAAATCTACAACATATGTGTAGAATTGGTATGCGACTGAATTTCCTTTCTCCACTTCTTTTACAATATCTCCAAAATTAAATTATTTAATGGTCTAAAAATGGTTTCGAAATTATTATAACTTGCTCTTCTTAATGACATAGAGAAATTCGATAACATTGTTTTGATAACATCTCAAAATGGCTGTAAGGAAGAGATTTTATAATCGTATCTTTCTTGTTTCTTAAAACACAATATTATTAATAATATGACAAAAATCAATCAATTGTACTACTCATTTTAAGAATAAATATTAATTCAGTTAGGGGAATCTTGATCGCTGATGTGATGCGAATACGAATTGTCATTTTTGTACAATATATGATAATGAATTCATTCAATTTTAATTGAATTGATCCAAGAATTACATAATATTAGATATTGAAAATTTGACGAATTCTTAAATTTGTTTTATAGGTGGAATTCAAAAACTTGCTTTTTATTACAATTCAATTTACAAAAAGACACCGTTTCCTAAAAATATTTTTTTTGTCTAATATATCTTATATAATTTACACTAAACCGAAAAATACGTAATCTAATAATTACACAAAAGTAAGTGACCTCTCGCATATTATATAAATGATTGCCACCCGAAAACTTGAGAAAACGGTAATAATTCAGTAAAATTATAAATTTGAATGTCATTGAATAATTTGATTTTACTTGATGATACTTTCGTCTTGCTGCATATGTTACATGTGCAAAGATAAATAAATTTTAGACATGAAAGCCGCTGTAATAAAATATATCAAGCTGAAGATAAGTGACATTTATAACATATGCAGCAGATCAAAATATAATTAAGCGTAAGGCAAATGACATAATGAATGATAATGAAATAAATAAAAAAACATTAAGCAGAAAATAAATAAACTTTTATGCGTTTAATTATGTGAAAACAGTAAAATATGATCAATTCGAAGCACCTTTTATATGTGTAACATATGTAGCAAGAATGAAGCAGAATCATCAAGGTAAGAAACGTTTGTACTTATTCGCGATAGGAATAAAATATCATCAAAGAGAAGTTAAATAACCTTTATATGTGCAACGTAAGTAGCTGGAGTAAAATATCATCAAGTCGAAGGTATGTAACCTTTATATGTATAACATATATAGTAGGAATGAATGTAAGTAGAAGGTGAGTATCTTTTATATGTGTAGCATACGCAGCAGGAATAAACTATCATTATGAAGAATACCATTTTTAAACGTTGTTCAGCTTCGCACATTTTAATGATGAGTTACCATTGTTTTACTTCATTCATGTTTCTTTTTCAAATAGTGCCAACATACCTTAGTATTTCCTTTCGGAAATCACTTACTATTTATATAGCCCTTTCTTAGTTATATCCTGAAATAAAGCAAAAAATAATTTCCGTAAGCTTACGTTTAATTTTCTCAATGTACTTTGGGCAGCATTTTGTTGTGCGATCGCATATAATTTTTTGTTCTCCGTTGACCATTTCATAAAGCTGACATTGGCGTATCTTGAAGGACATATTTTAGAGGCAATAACAAAAAAAAGTTCAAGAGGTAACTATTATATTACTCGCGTCGAAAGTTACTTAAAGTTGTTATCAACAATCAGTTTGAAAAAGATAAGCTAAGGCTGTTAACGACTGGAGTTCACAAAAAGTCTATGAATAAATGTGATCTATATATAAATCAAATGCTATCTTAGGAATATTAATTTTGTGGGAGCAAAGAGTGTTATTTTTGAATGAAACTGAGAAAACTTACAATTAAAAACATTACAATATTAAATAAATAGCATTAAGTTTCAGGAATTACAAAAAAAGAATTCATGGACTGATTATGAAAATTATGTTTCTTGATCAGCTCCCCATATATTTCGAAACGGGAGGAAAATAGAGAAATGAAATCAAGAAAATAAAAACGAATGTCCATCGAAAAGCGTAAAAGTGATCCGACTCGGCCTCCCCATAAAATGTGGATGTTTTTATTAAATCGAAGCTGTGGCGATTTTCTAGCCGCCAGAAAAACACAAGCGCTAACAGAACGGCGCTTGATTTATATTAAGTCTGAAAGGGCCGCCCGTATGAGTGATGAACTGCCGCTGAAGAAACATGTTAACGGAATAATTCTTGGCCAATGCCAAGAATTATTATGGTCAGCGCAATAGCAGAAATTGTGAAAAATAAACTACCCGAGTTAGACGTGGTCATAACACTTGACCATGTGAGTGACTTCACTGCGTTTTATATTTCACTTTATTTCGGGAAAATAATTGTTGATGTACAGAGGATTAAGGATATATTGTTCAATGGATATTTTTCAAGAAAACAAAACTACCTTTTCAGACGAAGGAACACGGCGCTATAGATTCTTTTCTCCATGCAAGAGATGTATTTCTACTTGTTATGAATAAAGATGATTTTGTAATGAATCCAAAGTGCTGAGTGTTGAGTCATTTGCTTATAAAGTGATATATAGCTAAAAGAAATTTCAAACTAAAATTTAAATCTGAATTAGTCTAAGTTTTCCGTTTTATCCATATACTTCCAATTAAATCATAAGTTGATATATATCATTCAGAAAGTAGTAACGTTTAAAAATGTGGAAAAATATTGTCTAATGTAATAAAATACTATACTTTATGTAATATGTATGTATACTCATCTTTATTTTACATAATTCATATGATGTAGTGTCTTTCCGGTAAGTTTTCTTTTATTTGAGGCTTCTTATCTAACCCAGAAACAAAATGTTTTCTCAAATATTTATGAGACATTTATGCATACTTGTTAGCTTTCTATTACAATCTAAGATAAAAAAAATACCTTGATGTAGTACTGTTACGATTTTCGTAGTAAGAAAAGTCATTGGAGGCAGTGTTACTTTTCAGTTGCTTTTTCCCTTTTTTCCGTGCTTCTTCCATATCTCGATATTTTTTATTATTCGCTTAACTTCATCACGTCTTTTTTTAACCTTCTTTTAGCAATATTATTGGAGAATAGGTTATTCAACATCTCCGTCATCCCTTTTTTAATGACCCTCTTTGCTCTTCATTGGCAATGAATTATTTACTCACGTATTTGTCACTTTACTTTTACAGAATTTAGATTTAATTGACCTGTCAAAGTCGATATGATTCAAATTTGCATGTCAAATTTGGCCGGAGCACGTTTTAAAGCATTCGATATATTTAGAGTGAAACCATTTATTCGCAAGATCTTTTAATTCTTCCATCATTTTAGCGTTTAACTTGAAAGAAATTTTATTAAAAATTGTCTCAAAATAAAAATTAAAGTATCTCAGAATCATCATATTGTAAAACTGTTGCACGTTAATCTGTTAATCTTTAATTATGACATTTAGTGGATGTAAATATATTACTAATGGTACTCTCGAGTTCTCTCTATTGGTTATATGATTAGGATATAAAATCTCTATTGATAGTAAGTTTTTGTTAGTCGGTGTATAAAATAATTTAAAAGTTTTTTAAATAATTATTTTAATAAACTTTTTCGAGCAGAGTTAAGCATTTTTTTGTTTACACTTTTCAATAAAGGACTTCATTAATTATATCTCACGTTTACGAAAGTAGTATCATGGTTTATCATTAACGTTTTATTGTATTATAAATATTGAAATTTCCTTGTAGCACTTGTTTGTTGTTGAGACAAACTGAATAATTCACATTTTTTATTGCGAACCTCTCAATAAATAATTGATATATATCGAAATAATTTATATACATTTCGTTTTTAATATTACAATTTACATAAAATCTTCGATTTTCTGCGATCGGGTACGTAATTAAGTTGAAATATTTACTGAAGTATATATATATATATATATATATATATATATATATATATATATATATATATATATATATATTTATACATATATAGTATTTTCTTTCAATGAAATATTACATATTGCAACTGAAAAGTTATGAGTTAGTGTACTGCAAATCAAATTTAAAATAATTCAAATGTTTTCAACTGCCGATCAATTAGAGTTTATTAATCACTTTATTAATTATCTCGGCATAATGCACCTTTAGTAAAAATGTAAAAATTGAACGAAATATAAAATTTACACATGTATTTAATATTACGATCGTTTAAACTTAAAGTTAAAAAATTATTTTCATAATCGATCGGGGAGGAAGAAATTTTATAATACTGACAAAATTAATTTTCAAAACTTAAAGGTAAAAAGAAAAGCAATGGTACTTCTGTTAAATGAAAACCACTCATGTATAAAAAACAAGATAAACCAATAGCGGCAAACAAATATAGAACTAGGTGATATATAAAATAAATTTCGGTTCAATCCAGAAGTATAGTGTGATACTAAATTATTCATATCGGAAGTGATAAATAAATAAACGATGAAATATATTTAGAGACCATTTTATTAAAGATGTAATCCATGAAATCGTTATTATCCTTAAACTTTCACACTATCAACTTGGTAGTGAAAGCTTGACAGATTTTCTTTTGTGTTATCTATATTTCTATAGAAATCTTAAAGGTGATTGATTAATACTTTTATTTTGATAACGTTAATAAGCTGGGTAATATTATTATAAATTCTGCAAATAATCACGAAAGTAATAAAGGCACTATGGCATTAGAATCTCTTGGTGTCACAACTGTTTCCATTTTGTGATAATGTGCGTCAAATGAAATATACGTTATACCATATTATTTGAGAAGTAGTTGTCAGGCTATCGTTACTACTTTTAAATAAACATTACATTCTGAAGCACGTAAACAATATGCCAGCTGAAAAAAAATCGAGTCACAACTTAAAATTTGACGTAAAGGATCATATAAAAATATAACTAAATTGATGCTTTCAGTTACTATTTCCAATCGATATATTGCTACATTTATTTACTATTGTAACTGGCAATCATTTGATTTTGAAACAGCGATCCTCATATGAAATAAAAATTAGTTAATACAAAATAATTTTTATTTTCGTGATAAAGATGCGATATAAATAATATTGTTTAAATCAGAAGCATTAATTTAAGTAAATAAAGAGAAAATATAACTTAACTACTTATCCCTTTTCATAAATTTTATGAATCGCAGATGGTTAAAATTGTACAAAAAAGAAAACGGAACCATATAATTAGTTACGAAACGTAACCCGCAAACAAATTTAAATAAGGCCTCGGTGATGTAAAGCAATTCTAAAAAAGATCGACTTGGAACCTGCTCAGGTATGGGCAGTATTGTGGAAGAACCTAATATTACCTAATTCACTTTAACCTGCATAATAAGAATCCAAATACTCCCTCGGCGCAGTAATGTAGGCCAATTTGTCTTCCTTTTGTTATGATAATATTCGTGTACAAGAGACGTCTCACGCAAAGCATTTGTTTGTTGCGCTTACAAGTATTATAAGTTGCTGAAATATTCGCTTCAGTGCGGAAGAATGGTTATCGCCGCTTGAAATAATCTCACATATAATTGTCAACGTATGAAGCGAAAACTCATTAAGACTTTGAGTTTAAACTCAAAGGTTGCATAAAATGTCTCCTATATTAAATGTCCAAATACTATGTAAGAAAAACAACATTATAACTTTTTAATGACTCACATTGGTGGACCAGGAAATAATATACGCTACTTTGCAAACAAGGAAATCCCATCCTAACTAATATAGCAATCACAATGATTAAAAATTCGACAATATATTTGTTTGTCCTTCTTTCACGTCGCTATAGAGCAACACATCAACATAGTTTTTTGCACAGAGATAGTTGGCAGGCCAGAAAATAACATAGATTATTGTCTAGCTCACAAAATCTTATTTTAACTAATAGAAAAACCCTAACAAATACTATAAATTCGAAAGTGTGTTTGCATGTCTTTCTTTCATGTCGCAACGGTGCTGTAGATATAACAGATAGTTGAGAAAAGTTGGTGGTCCAGGAAATGATGTCGGCTACTTTCCAACTCGGTAAATGTCGTGCTAATATAATAATCCAAACAAATATTACAAATGTCAAAGTGTGTTAGCTGGTCGCTTTTCCATGGCGCAATAGAGCAACAGATCGACGTGGTTTTTAGCAAAAAGGTAGTTGGCGGGCCAGGAAATGTTACGGGCTACTTTTTAACCCGGAAAATTTAATCGTACTAATATAACAATCAGGCTACTTTTCAATTTAACACAGGCTACTTTTCAATTTACCCTTATTAATATGACAACACCAACAAATAACACAAATTCCAAACTGTGTCAGTTTGTCCTCCTTTCACATCGCAATGGAGCAACTTATTGACTTGATTTTCTGCAAAGACCAGGAAAAAAGTAGCCTATCTCATGGCTACTTTTCAACCCGGGAAATCTCATCGTAACTAATATGACAATTTAAAATTGTAAAATTTACAAAATTGCGTCCAATTCCATGCGTTTATCTAATGTACTTGCAACTGTCTTTATATATTCAATCATATTTGTCCATGTAGATTTTTTGCTAAGAAGTCATGATGGTTGGGAATGAAATTGAATTTATTATTACACTAAATAATTTTATACATAAGGAACTTAAAAACCTTAACAAAAATGGACACAATTGATGCAGGTTAATAATTAATCACATTGTTAAAATCACTTATGTTATGTTTTTTATTAGGAATTTTAATTTTTATTAGCAACCATATACGTTAAGAGTATCTCGAAAATTGGACAAAATTTAACCACGAAAACTAAAGGTACGGTTATTTAATTCCTCACCTATATACAGTATAATTACCGTGATCGAGTTTTGATGCTAAACAATGCGAACTTTATTTGGGATCTGTTTCAATAAGGCTTTAAACTTTCTAAATCAATTGTAGAAGGTCGCCTTGTATGGGCTTTATTCTACAGATCAAAATTTCCTCTTTTTAATCTTTGGAATCAGTACTTGACTCTGTCGTAAAAGAGCACAACTACATCCATCCTTGTCCATATGTTATGACAAATTATCCTTGTCCATATGCTTTGCTGATTTTTTGTCTAAAATTAAATTCATGGAACAAGAGTCGTCGAAGTTCATTTCGAAATACTTCTATTTATTCAATTATTCTTTACTCGCCGATTACTTAATCGCAAACTAAACAGAATCAAACTAAAACTAGAATAAAACTCGAACGCCGAGCTCATTATATACCCTACAAAAATATTCTGAAACCTAACATATTCCAGAAGTCGGTACAAAAAATTGGCGGTTTTATAAATTACCAACCCTATAATAAATTTATAGACTACCCGAGCTTCAAAAGTTACGACCAATAAAATTGCGACCTCAGTTTTGACAGATCGAAGCAATTAATGTCGCTTAATATATTTTATTCACTGCCAAATTTCGTAACACAACGACAAATGGCACTCGAGTGTTGTAATTACTTGACGCTTTTAAAACGAGATACGAGTAGGAAATTTATATTGAGTTGCGTAATTGAACTTTTTTTCAAAGTTTGGTATGCGATCCGGGCGAGGTGCAATGTAATATTACTAAAATAACATTGCACATTTATATCGAAACCGTCTTATTAAGAGTTTCAGTTTTTGGTCGTCGCTGCTCACTTTTATTTTATTGTATTTTGTGTGGACGGGTGAATATAAATCTTTCATCTGCCTGTCGCTTAGTTAAATTTAGACAAAGTCCTAATTTAGGATCGCAAAAATTTTGTATCAAAATAAATATAGGAATTTTATTTAATAATAACTCAATTGCAATTATGACATTTATTGTTTAAATAACTCGTAAAATACATGGTGTATTTTCTTCACTAATTGACATAACGTATGTCGCAAGGGCGAGTGTTAGAAAATTTTCAAGCCATATTACTCAGGTGACATTTGGTAATAGGAATTCAATATCTTTCATGAATGAATGAAAATAATAAAAATTTGTACAGTCGTTATTATATAATGTGAATACAAACAAACAAAGACATATGTCAAAAAACTCAGAATCAAATAATTGAAAGTAAAATTATTTTTAGCTAGATGTTAGAAACACAAAGTAAATATCCCTTTGTTAAATGTTATTGCAAAATCCATTTATTTCCATGGGTGAAAAACCTGGAAGATAATTCCCAGTGTTTGTGAATAGGCTGGTCCGAAGATCCAATGAAGACATTCAGGGAGAAACCAAATAAGATCCGATAAAAATTGAAATTATATTACTGGGACTGAGATAGAAGAAGATTACATTACTGGGATTGAGATGACTGAGATACATACTAAAACATGTTGTGATTGACTGAGATGTTAAGACACAATGGAGCCACCAATAGGGACCATGCAAAAACGATCTGGTAACGTGCAGTGATGGGTGAAGCAAAGAGGTTGCGACAGTTATGGGATAAAGTGAAATCATTAGCCAAATATGGGGTCAGATGAAATTTTGTTAGAGCCTCATTTACCGAAATGGAATAATAGAATCTTATGGACGATATTAGCATTTAGTTTCTGCAAATATATTTTATGCATTGCCAAATGACATGGTTTAATTTTCTTACATGCGTAGACTCTATGAGAGTAATTAAAATATTATTTTCACTGGAAGACTTTTTGACCTTTAGGGTGAATCTAAAACTGTTAAAAGCTAGCAGTTTTAAAGATATTTATTCAGAACAAGAATTGAAAATGCCCTTTTATTCAGATGAAATTACACCTTTTATTGTTTAATAATATGCTCCACAAAGGGAAAACAATATGATTTATAAACGAATAATGTTTTCACCATTCGTATCAACGTTGATAACACTCAAGCAAATTACAAAATGTACTGACTTGAAAGTTTCGAAATGTTTTCACTCAAGATGTGGGTAGACTATAGATTTAGGACGGTGAGCAAATTATCAAAAACACGGATGTATAACAAGTTGAGACCATTATTTATATCATTTGTGTTTGACACAATTAACGAGTTTAAATATAACCTAAGTTAGAATATTTTGAAGGGATAAGCAAAGAAATTAATAAGTATTAAATGGTTTGAAAATGGCTGAAGCTGGAATTATTATTTCAAAATATTATTTTAAAAATGTATCACTTTTCATCAATATAGTTAAGGCGGCTTTCATAAGTTTTTAAATTTTTTTGTAATTGTTACGAAATTGTAAGAAAATATTTTAAAATTCAAAAGTTGTTGGTACCTTCTAAAAGGTTCTCTATTACTAATATGCGTCTATAAAAAAATCTTTGAAATCTTTTGAATTTAATAAAGGAAATTTTTTTTTCATATCCCTTTCACATATTTAGAAAAGTGCCAATTTTTACACTTTTGTTTCAGAAAAACACAAGGATATAGCAAAATTCTAAAAGCTCCTAGTCGGCCTTATTGTACTCTACAACTGTAATATGGCAGTTATTACACGGTTCTTATTATCACAGTATAACCCTTCCTATAAAAAGATGAAATATGTTTTATATAAATTATAATTTTAGTAACGATGAAGATAGTTACACCTTGCAAGTTGAAATGCCCACATTTGACGTTGAATATTGCGCAGGTACATAGATAAAAACTAGAATTTCCTTACTATTTACCCAATTTGTATATTATAAGAATCATTTTAAAACAAATTGAGCGTTGAAAAAAATATTTCTCTATTTGGGTTGAATAAAATGAAATATTAGCTTCAGTGTCAACAGATCAATCCTTATAAGAACCATCCATAAGATTAATTGCGTAAACAAACATGCACGTAATAAAACATACTGAGAATGATGGACGACAAAATATATAATAATATATACATACTCGAAAAAAGGAGAAAAACAATTTTTCGTTCTCTCTTGAAACTATTCTAGATAAAATCTGAAGATATTCGTACATAATGAAAATCATTATTAGTATTGAATAAGGATAATATTATTTCTCTCCTTTGGTGGATAACTTAACTTCGTACTGTCGTGGCCTCGGTATTATATAACGTTGAAATACAGTTTCATAACATTTTAACTAAGATGGCAAAAACAACCTAAATATTGTGCTGATAATATTAGTTCCCTGATATTTTCTTATGTTAAGATAGATTCGTCTATGTAAAATTGAAAGTTTAACGGCCTTCAATGTTGCAAAATATTTGCCTTACATTGTCCTTTTAAATATTCCATGTAGCTGGAGATGGAAGGTAATAGTTGATTGGTACTTAAAGTGCCTATCCTATTTTAATATAAGTCCCCGAATCGTATTATGGTGATGCAATTATAAAATAATTGTCGCTCTTAAAAAAAGTTGATTATTCATTAAAACCTTTCTCCATCCACTGCTAGTCATAGGGTTCGTCCAATGTGCGTATCATTGGAGGTAATTGCGACACTGGACAGGTGGTTTGCGATCCCGTCCATAGTTAATCTATGGCATTATAGCTACATGATTAAAAATAACACTTCACCCTACTCAACGAACGGCCGGGAATCGAACCCGAGCACCGCGACTCCAAAGGCCGTAAGCCCGTGGTTAACCCACCATTAGTACCACAATTAGTATGTATAGTCCCACAATTAGTACGTGAAGATGATAGAAAATTGTCATCGCTTACAAAATTTAGATAATCGCGAGTGGTTGTTTTTTAACATGAATGTGGTGTGTTCAAAAAAATTTAATTTAGGTTTAAGAAATCGATTAGTCATTTAAGTTTTTAAGCACTGTAGATTTACAATTAAATTTAATCAACTATATTATAATTAATAGTCCAAGCTGATATAAATTAGTAGATTGATTAAATCGATATCGCACTACTATATAATTTATTTAATACGATTCACAGGGTACAATTATTATTTCTGCACTAGAATGCCATTCAAAAATTTTTCATTGTTCAATATTTTTAAAATGTATTATGGAATTGTTGGTAAAAAGAATCAAATTATTTTTTCACGTAACCAAAAAAGCTACATATTTCAAGTATATAAATAATTATTGAGCAAAACGAGACAAGCGATATATCAGATACCGGTAATAGATGAAGATAGGGATAATAAAATATTCCTACATGTGATACAACATATACCGCAAATGGATGGAGGGGTATAAGAGACTTCGATAGATTATGAAATACGGTCATCTTTCCGTGAAATGCGGTCATCAATTGCTTAATTTTAATAACTTTAACTTTTTAATTTGACTACTATGGAATTGGATATACAATCCCGATACATACTGAGAAAATAGTATAAGTATATTATTACACTCCTGTTATTTTAAAACAATTTCATTGAAACGTGCCCTAACGCCCTTTCCTTTGAATGAAATCTGTGTAGCAATATAGGTAGCATGTTTTAAGTGACACTAAAGAAAAGAATTTTTGATCAATTATCCATAAATTGTCTAATTTAAATTACGCTCTTATTTTATTTTGTGTATTTTCCTAATTTATATTAAATATTAGAAAGGCAGTTCTAGAGCATGGTGTTGACTTTTACTGTTTTCCTTGAAATTGAAAATAGATTTAAATCGTCTTAAAATACTTAACTTTTGCAAACAATTTATTTGAGCTTGAATGTTTTAATATTAAGATATTTTTTTTCTGTTCCTTTTAAACTAATCATGATTTATTTACAAAGTTTTATGGAAGACCTAAATCTTAACTTTATTGGTTAACATCAGCTGTGAAAGAACGGGTGTTCTCATTACTAATTTGGATGAAATTCGGAAATTTTGTAACCCTCTATACGAGATGCATAAAATTTTATGCCGAATTTTATTAGCAAAAAAATTGTATTAATTAGTGTTTGGAAGATTATTTTCTTTATAATTTAGTATTGAAATTGGAAATTATGAAGATGTGAATTTTTTCTAGCCTTATTTGTGTCTTGCGTAAGGCCCTTGGTATATTTACATAATATTAAATAAATTAATATTTTAACTTCCGATTTAAATCTTCAAAACATTTTATTAATTTATTAGGGTCGTAATATACACGATCCAGGTAAGGTTGTATAATAAATATGAATAGTTCATAGGCTTTTCATGGAAACATTGACATAATGCATATAAAGTATCATACAGAAACATTCGGCAATTTTGTTAAAAAAGAGAGAAAAAATATTTTTACCAGGCAACAAATAAAGTACTTGTTTGCATTGTCGATACTTTACCTTTTCTTTACCCATATTCACATTAAGACATCGCCTGTCAAACAACAATTAAACGTCAGTTGGAAAAACGTACGTTAAGTAGTCTCCTTCCATTTCCGATATGCTTTTTTTATATAGTGAGAACGTTATTTATGAAATAAATACGACAGAAATATTTCTCCCCTTATATGGTGTATAAATTGGAGCTTTACAAAAAAAAATTATTTGTAAAATAGTTTACAATATTTTTTCCACTTTCTTTAACATTTCTTTTATTTTATATTTACTGTAAATAATTCTAGATATTCTTTTCTTATATAATTGTCAAACAAGCTTGAAGTAGCTTTGTTAGTAAATCGACTGTTATCCGCGGTTTCACTCGCATAGATTTCTAGGGATTTTTAACCTAAAAGGAACAAGGGAACCTTTATATATTAACCACGTATCTATCTGTATGTCTGTCACAAACATTTTTCTCATAAACCACGTAACGTAGATTTGAATATTGGCATGATAATACCTACCTCTTATTAATCTACGTATTTTCTACGGCAAATTTTTAAAAATATTCGTATAATAATAGGTCAACAGAGACCTTAAAAAATATATTTTTACGATTTCTAGTTGCATATTTAAAACTATATTCTAAAAATAGCCACAAATATAAAATACCGTACCCTCATTTCCGTAACTATTGAGCCAAAAATCATGAAAAAAATAGAACTAATAAAATATCTAGATCTCATATTTTTATTAAATTGTGCGCCATTTTTTTATTATGTTTTTTTAAAGTAATAATGTTTACAACTTCAAAATTCTCTCAACCGGAACGACACTGTTATAACTTATATCTTAACTTGATCCTTAAGCTGCAATATTTTCATTCATTACTCCTCAAAGTTAAGTTTTAAATTATTACTGTGACATTAAACAAAAGGTAATCAAGATTTATTTAAAGCCCTACCAGCATTGCAGACAAAATCACATTTAAATTTATCACGTGATTTTTGCGTGGTGCTCTAATAGATTAACATATAGGTAAATTGAAAAAAATAGAAGGATAAAAAGTATTTCATGGATATTTTGATCATATGAAACATGGTATTGGCCTCCTAACAAATATGGAGCAGAATTTCATAAATTACCATACATAATCAAGAGCGTCCACAAAATTATTATAATGGCTTTGGTAATAAGTGTGTAAATTCTGTTTCAACAATACGTTTTACGGTACGTAGTCCGTTTTATTATTGACAATATTACTACTAATATTAATACGTACTTTACAGTATTTTGTACTTTTATTAATTTACAGGTTTGATTAATCCAAGGCGAACTTCCGACATGTTGACTATTCTGATTTTAAGATCTGCTGTCCCCGATTCAAAATGGTAGACTATATTTTCACATAGTCTAATTATATTCAGGAAGATAACAGTTTTCAATGTTATTAAATTGTCTCCTGTCACATTCCGAACCACATAGAATCACTTCAATTTCCCGATCTTACCAAGCATTGATGTTCTTAATTGAATAGAGTCATATTTATTTCGAAATCGGTTTTCCTTATATTGAGATACAATACAATTTAAATCGACTAGGTGCTTGTTGTTCGATTGGAGGGATGGACAAGCGCAATTCAAGCACAATCCCTTTTAGCTAAAAGCTTTGTTTAAAATCGTATATCCTTTACGAGTAAAGACTGCGATTGCTTTACTTAGACAAACACACTTAAGTTGCTACGAAGCGACTTCGAGGGATATTTTAGCAAGGTGTTTTTTACTAGTTGGCGAGGCCGTTGTAAGATAGAGTATTTTTTTTTTTTTGACTTTGTGCAATTTATTTTGACTGGCTAGTATCCAAAAATGCATTTTAATTATAAGAATTACATTCTTAGCAAATTAGTGAAGAAAAGTTTAGATTAAATATCTTTAATATACGAGAGATGTGTCTTAATTTAAAAAGAGGTTTAAGAGATAAATGTACAACTGATACATAATACGTTGGATGCAAATGTGCTTACCGTTCTTTTTTTTGCAGACGATGAAACTGTTATATTTCATGAGTTTATTTAGCGAAAAAGATACTTAAACCGCTTCTAGATACATAATTCACTGTTATGGCCCATTTCTATGTTAACCTGCTGACAGACTTGTTTATTCTTCGAAATAGTTTACTTTTTAGGTGTCACTAAAATGTGATGAAATTGAAAAAGGGAAAAAATTCACATTTTTTTAAAAGTTAGCTTACTATATGTAAATAAAATTTTAAAATTGATATGATGAAAATCGGGAAAAATCTATTTTAACATGTTTATCTATGAAATTAAATATATTTAAGGACAATGATAGTTCGTTAAAAATATATTTATATATAATATATTTATATATATATATACAAAATGAAAAATTAAAAAGTTAAAAATATATTTATATATATATACAAAATGAACAAGTGTTATAATTTGCACTTCAAAACTTGATACTATACAGACTTGCATTCATGTATTTTCTCCGGGTAATGACCAAGAGTTGTTGCTTCGATATTTTACCTGTTAGATAGCCTTCAAGTACCAGTTGAATTAATTATAAACTAATCAGAAATTGAATGTGCGTTAGAATGAAAGTTTGTGATTTCAGTGAGTTCTTACTGTATCATTCGTGATCCTAAATCACCAAATGATAATTACCATGTTATAAAAATTATTTTTGATTTTTAACTCTTCTTGCAATTTGTTTCTTATATTAGTTTTAAAAACAGGAATGTTATGTTCGTATATTTGTTTTCTTAGGATGCTTGCCTGATCAAAGTCGGTGTGAATAGTTAGTATTAGATAAAAAAAATTGCTATTAATACGTGCACAAAAAATATTCTTCGTGTAATAACGAATAGTCATTGTTTCTACTGTTCACAAGTATTTGAATGCTAATTGAAGTCTTTATCCTATCAATTAGACCATTATTTAATATTTTTACTTAAGTTTGTAAAAAGTGTATGTGTAAAGATATTAATTATTTTATACAAAATAAAAAAAACAATAGCTATTGTATAAAACTATCAGTCTTGATTTAGTTTTTCAACATAAATTTTTTTCAGTTTTCCTTTACATTTTAGTTGAGTAAAAAATGAGTTGGTCCTCCAACAAAGGACTGTCACTTTACTTTATTTCAAATTGATATATTTGCATAGCTCTAATATTACATTTTTATTCTCTTAACCTGTTATTCACAGCAAAGGTTTCAGGGCTGCATCCAACTACAGGTGGTGTCGTTTTGCAAGCACGCGACGTCCGCCTGGCAAAGTCGCCGCCAGCTTCGCATTAATACGGTGCAGGAGCCGCATCCACTCTCTCTCAACGTCCTTTACTCCGTTTCCGATTTAAAATACTTCCGTTTCTTTGAATAATGTCGCTACTATGTATCAAGCGCTTTAAAATATTATTTTTTAATTTTTCGAGGCGAGGTAATTGCCTTCGCCGTACCACTTCGTTTTATCGGGTTACAGTCATGCTTGCTTCCGTCGCGCAACGTTTTTCCTCTTGACATTTCATTTTAAGGTTTAGTTTAATGCTTAATTTTTTATAAATAGATTAAACACGATTTCATTACAATGTGCTTGAGATTTGAACTATTTGTGAAGCTTTTTGTTCCTTTATTATATAGGTATATAGGTAGGTAGGTTCTCAACTAAAAACGGAAGCAGCACAGGAAGCAACGGCATTATTCACGTAAAAGTACTTACTCTAAATAGTGGGATCAATATTTTAAGTTTCCTCCACTTTTAAGGGATTCACCCATATTAATGCAAAAATGTTCTTTTAATGTTTTTATGCTTCATCATAGCAAAAAACCCGTCTCATACATTTGGTATTTGGTGGGATATTAATGCGTGAAATGGGAATTGTTTTTTATATTGTAGTTTCATGGGTACCACATTTGAATAACAACCTTCAGGGATCCTGTGTAATGGCCCTAAAGATTTTCAAATGGACATGTCACAGTGCTATAGATCTATCCTGTTTGGAACATATTGGTAAAGTAAAAATCTAGTTATTGATATTGATGTAAGTGCTGAATATAGATACAATTATTTAACGTAACAATTAAAAATCATAAGACCATCACGAATCCTGATAATACACCATTATTTACTGAAAGTGGATAACCTAAGTACGTATATATTATTTGATTGTAATGATCAAATTTCTACTTGTACAAATCTATTTTTTGTAAAGCGAACACTAGGTTCAATTTACACTGCAAAATGTGTAAACATTATATTTCATGAAACCATCAACGGTATTATGAACACAATGGAAATATCAGATATATAATACACTGCCAAATTTGTTTCCCTACCTATTCCTAATTGTTTAACAACCTTATACGTAGGGTAAGCCTAATGAATAAAACTATGGACATATTATTTACTCGAAACCTCTGAGAGATTATACCTGAAATGTGATATTATTTTCAATAGGAAAGTAAACGTGTTGTTGCTAGGTATACAAAAGGAATTACTTGGACATTAAATTTATGAACTTAAACGGTTTATATTAAATAAGTTAGATTGTACGCAATATGTAATATAGGAAAATAATTTACAGTACCTGGCGTTGTTAATGTTTATTTTACTTGTAAGTTCTAACAGATACTTAAAATATTTTTGATAACATTTTTTCAGACAAATTTAACCGTTAAAATACTATTATTGATAATTAAATGAGCCCAAGAATTAAATAGCTACCTGAAGATGTTATAATACAACAAAACCTAGGTGGTGGTAAAGAACTCAAACAAAAGTAAAAATAATACTACATGACGTAGTTTCATTTAATTGTGAGTAATGAATTTTTACAAAATTAACGCCAAAAATATTCAATACTATTATTAAGTTTAAAAACTATTTACAAATAAATAACTTGAAACAAAAGCAGTAAATTTAAAATATTATTTTAGATAATTTAAGAGTCGACCTTTAACTATCATTGTGTTTTAAGACCATATATGAAATCGAGAAAAATATTTAGGAAAACCTTATTTTTGAGTACTTCTTAAATTCTGATACATAACTATTCAATTCACATATTTCTTACAAAAAAAAATGTTCAAAAAAACCAGTGGCCTAAAAATTTTGTGTTTGAATATTCATCTTATTATCAACGATTTTCTAATTTACTATCGAATTCAATTAGTTATTTACAAAAAACAGATATTATGTTACCAAAAAGACTTCACAATTTCTCTTTTACTTCGGAGTTGTTGACTCGTCTTCATTGTATAGTTGATCGATACATATTAAAGTACATTTATTTTGAAAATGTTATCGCCTGTATAAAAATAATCACATTAATAATATAGAATGAACCGCAAAATTTCCTTTTGAAACATAGTACTTCCAACAAGTAAGTATTTATAATTGAGGCGGATTGAAAATTATTGACTGTAAGGAGAGGTTTTTTTATAGAAATGATAAATAATTGTTTATTATGAATTTTCTAGGAATAAGAAAACACAACAGAGTAAACGAAAGTTTCCAAAGTGTTTATTATGTTTCAACTCTTTTAAAATTATTCTGATTCATTAAATATACTAATCCATTAAACTTGTAACTTCTCCAGAATATTTTCATTTTGAATTCAATAGTCAATATCCGTGAATAACTCATCAATATCCGTGAATATCATTGTAAAAAATATTTAATTTTTAAACGTTATTTAAAAATGTGTCGAGTTTTAAATAATAATATAACGTCGAGACTCGAATTTATCATAAAATTCAGAAGAGCATTCTTACTGAAGTTTCAAGATATTTCTGACACCTTCAGCATTAAAAGTTTATTTGAACTCAATATTTAATTTCAATAATAAGAAGTCAATATCAAAATTACAGATCTGTTATTATCGCCATATGTACGTAAAAAAACGATATTTTATATGCCTGAAAGTGATACAATAGAACGTAAACAAGTAGTCAAAACAGACTTAAATGGATAAAGTGAATATCAACTTTTAGGAACTTCGTAACTCAAAAGATCAAGACGAAACTTATAAAATTAATTCTTAAATGCCATTATATTAAGTGTTTTATTTTAATTATTAAAATTCTTCAAATAAAACTTGGGCTTGGCGATGGTAGTTCGTAATATACATGATCTAATCATACGAATACAAATTTATAATATTGTGAGCATTCCCAATCCTCCAACATATCTTAGTACATCCAGTTGTTTGTATTGATATAATATTTTGATAAATCAACTTTATCAGAAATTAAATATAATATATAATATAATAAATGTTTTATTTTTATAAAAAACTATACTTTTTTATAAAATTAAAACATTTAGAAATAAAAATTACAAAAAAATACATATATTTTGTTGGAATTTTCATTTCTTAAATGTTTCAATTTTATAAAAAAGTATAGTTTTTTATAAAATTAAAACATTTATTATATTATATATTATATTTAATTTCTGATAAAGTTAATTTAACAAAATATTTTACAGTGGACCTGAATGAATGCAAAGAGTTCACAAATTTATCCTATTACTTTGGCTTGACAGAGATAACCAAAAAAATGTTATAATTTTTTACCGTGTGTATTAATATTAAGGTTTATGCATAAACAAGTCAAATATTTTTCGCTTTGCATATAAATTTTAAAAATATAATTAAAAACTAAAGTCGACCAAAAAATGTATTAAAACGAAATTCCATTACGGAAATATCATACGAGAAGATTGAAGAATAGACAGCCTATTTATTCTAATAACTTTTGTATCATATTTCTTTTTTAGGATATGTTTAATATTTTATTTCTCAGGTTTTAAGGTTGAAAATATACGACAGTACCATGAAAATGATTTAGTAAATGTTAGATTAGGTTAGGTTACATAGGCCAATATATGAGTTTTATACAAGATACATGATACCAAGTAATCCATTACAACCTGATATATGAGTTCTTATATAAGATACATGATACCAAGTAATCCATTACAACCTGAATTCCAAGAGGAGGTTTTTAAATCCTTCATTGGTATCAAACCTTTTACACATAAATAAAAATTAAACCGCATGAAATTCTCCAGTGTCAAAAAATGTCAAAAAGCTCGCATGTGCTCATTTATCATCTTTCTAGCAATATTTTTTCTTTATCGATTCTATTTATATAAGGTCATCGGGTATTTAATTAACTGATTCTTTCAGACTCGTAAATGCGATGCGGCAGTATATTATTGTGTAAAGAATTTGTATTGGACTAAATTTTCTTTGTCCACCTTTTTAAAAGATCTTCAAAATTTACTAATTTAAAAGTATTAAAATAATTTCGAAATTTTTATTACTTGCTCTTCTTAATGTGATAAATAATTCGACTTCATCATTTTGATTAGATATATAAAATTACTATGACAGAGTGATCTTACAATAATACCTTTCTCAAATTTTAAAATACAAAATATAAGATAAATTAAAAATTAAAAATCAATCAATCCTACTTCCCATAGTAAGAACAAGTATTAAATTGATAATTTAAGTTTACAAATTCTTAGTGGTTTTATATTTGAAATTATAAAACTTTATTTTCTTAAAGAACAACTTTGAAACAAAAATTCTGTGTAAATTAAGTATTCCGTTGATGTTATCTGAAAGAGGTTACTAACTTTAAGTTGAAATGAATAAAATTGAATGAAATAAAGTCTTACCTAAACTTTTTGAAATTATTTTTTCCCTTAGCGGACTATTCGCGTTCCAGTTATCATTTTATGGAAGCTATGTATTCATGAGAAGAGGATAGTGAAATTAGGTATCGTAAAGAAATAAAATTAGTATATTGATTAATGGCGAATGACTGTGGGCAGTTAATTAAAATATATCTGGAGATTAATGACATCATACCATTATCGTTATACTGAACAACGTATGATTTTAAATTATTAGTTATATAGTATTAAAAATGTTACATCAAGTATTTCATGTAGTGGAAAATCAAAGCCAATGAATATAGAATGGGAAAATAAAATCTTTGAATAAAAATGAGTAAGTGAAAAATTCAATCATTGTTTTTCGAGTTATTCTTATAATTTTTTCAAAATTATGTTGTGGATAAGAACCTATGAATATGTTTTTTTGTATAGTTAAACGATGAAACAAATAAATTTTATGATTATATTTATGATAAATCAACTATTGTTTTATCGTATTATTTGCATGTCATATTTATTTTTCTTTTAATTTTTTTCCTTTGCTTACCTCCCACTCAAAACTATCTTCTGCGTGTAATAAAATAACTTTTAGTTTGAAACGGAAAATATTGGAGAAGTCTAATCCCAGCTCTAGACAAGTGATTAGGGCCGGGAAGGCTTATTTGAAAGCTCTGCATGGCAAGTTTTATCTTTTCAGGTGGAACAAGTAAAACTTAAGAAAAAGCTTTCGAATGGTTTACTTATATACCGTGGACGCCTACGAGACATTTTATTCGTGTAGTTTCAACATACTAAATTAATTTACAGAAAACTCTAAAATGAACGTTTGATTCTGGCGTGGGTAGTTTTGAAAATGAACGAGTATTTCTTAGCATTCTAAATATTTTATTTATAACTATTTATTTATTGATTTGGACGACGTACAATATTATTTCACTTAGAAGATAGTTTCATAGTACAGTAAGTAGATAGGCAACGACGTGTAGTATTATTTCTTTAATATATATATATGTATATATATATATATATATATATATATATATATATATATATATATATAGTTTACATTTACGTGTATTATTTTATTGCATTCGTCCATATATTTCAGTCAGAAACGAAAGTTCAACAAAACTGCTGACTTTAATTGAACAGATTTTAAATAAAATTGTATCTGGGTCGATTAATTAAATTTTATCGGAATATTGCAATATTAGCTTAAATAACACATAATTTCGCTAAAATAATGTTTATGTAAATGTTACAAATAGGGCAAAGTTATTTATTTACAATGCTGATAACACTGTAATTTTCTCGTTATCGTCTCTTCCTGTTAAAGTAGTAGCTGTCGCGTTGACAGATGAGTTTTCCGTGTTCGCATATTTCAGTAAAATCAATTTCAGTCAATCGGTATATTTTATTTCAAGATAGTAATAAAAACTATACATGTTGCAACCTATATGTCCTGATAAAAATGTATTTCTATGAGAAGAAATCTTATAGCATTCATAAGTATATTACAGTACACGAAATTTATTATAAAACGTAATTTTAGTACCAATTAATAAAATTTATTTATAATTTTTATTACAAATTACAATCAATTTTATTCCAATACATATAAAGTTACCATTTAAATTTATTTTAATACTTCCATGAAATCATATTATTGGCGCTAATCTAAAAAATCCGGCGACTTTGTTGTTAATTAAATCTACTACGTCAGAAAATGAATTAAGGATACGTTTAGAACTGTAATTTTATAAGAAAACATATCATTATGAATACCTAGCAAAAACACAAGTGACTGGTGTTTCCGTTATTAAAACTAAAATATTCCGATACTGTGAAAATGTACAAATCTCATCTTACGCATTTCACCCCAAAAAAAGGTGTCTACTTTTAATAGAATAGATTTTTTGTTATATAAAAACAAACTCTAAAATATATTTAGAACTGTGGTTTTGTAACGCAAATATATTTTTATAATACTCGTGTTAAAAATGTTATTGTAAAAATATACAAATCTACTCTTTACAACTTTTCATTCCCCCACTGTAGATTAGCTTCAATGGAACAGATCCTTCTCATATTTTTACATGCGGAACTAATAAATGAAAGTGAATAATAAAACACCCAGAAGTATATCCACGAACCGATAGCGTGGAATGTGAGAATTTTCCAGACAGAATTCTACAGGTAAATTTGAGTATTTGTACAGTCTTCGTGAATTTATTAAAATGTTAAAAAACTGGTAATGAGATTAAAGGGACTAAGTGGGCGTTAATGAAAAAAACTTAATTTTTGTTGATACCAGTCCAAAAAAATTGTCCATAGTTATTTCGAAATTATGTCCCTCTGTCTTGGATTTCTTACAAGTAGATAAGCAATATGATGGTGAAAGTTTTAAAAAAAATTATTTTAATAAAGTTTTTATCATTCATTTTATTTTTATTAACACCTTTTCCTCCCATCTCAATTTCGAAAAAGACACCTTCACTTTAAAATATTTTTTCGCCTAATATATCCAAATATTACTCACAGTAATCTGAAAAATACTAAAGTTAATACATACACGAAAGTAAGTAACCTCTCGTATGTTATGTAAATGATTACCATCTGAAAACCTAAGACAACGGTAACACCTCAGTAAAATTTGCGAATTTGAATGTCGTTTAATAATTGGGTATTTGACAAAATTTTGATGAGGAGTGAAACATTTTTTTAATAATCTTAAAAATTGACCGAGTTATAATAGTTTAAATTTAACCTTTAGAGAAGGACGGCAATACTGTGTTGTGAAGTCATTTTTATTATTGCACATTATATTCTACGAGAGGAAAAGCGACAGGAATATCCCCAACTCTATCAATATCTTCAAATTTAGAAGCCAACAACTGGCTTATTTTTCAATCAAATTTTGAATTTTCTTCAAGACTAGTTTTTAATTAACATATATTTCACAATATTGTATGAAAAATATCAAAATTTAGAATTAGTCAACTACCGTATTTGATTTTACTTGCTGTAACCCACGCAGCAGATCAAAATATAATTAAGGGTAAGGCTTAAATAACTTATATGTGCGAGATACTTAGCTGGAATAAAAAAAAAGCATTTTAAAACTAAGTATAAGCAGAATGAAATTTTGAAAACGATGTTTAGATTAGCATATTATTATTATTATTATTTTACTGACAAGTTACCATTGTCTTATATCATTCAGTTTCTTTTTCAAATATGGCCAATATAGCTAAGTATTTTCTTTTGAAAACCACTTACTATTTATACAATCCTTTCCAAGTTTAATTATAAAATAAATCATAAAATCCGTTCTATAAGCTCATGTTTAAGTTCCTCAATGAACTTTAAGCTGCACAATTTTATTGTGCGATCGTATATCAGTATGTAATTTTTGGAATTGACTAAAGGAAAAGGTATCACACATTTGTTCTGTGTTGGCCATTTTATGTACTTGATATTGGCGTAACTTGAAGGATAGTCATATTTTAGGTGCAAGAAAACGATTTGGATAGGTAACTATTATACTACTCCCGTTAAGCTTGCTTGAAGTTATTATGAACGACCGGTTTGAAAAAGATAAGCTAAGGCTGTCTTCGGCTGGAATTCGTTATTAGTTTATGATTTATCTTTGAAATACTACTTTTATTGCAAGCACAAAGTGTTATTTTTTTAACAAAATTGATAAAACTCAAAATTCTAAAATATTCAGTAGATAGCATTGTGTTTCAGGAATTTTAAATAAACTTTATATGAACTCATTAAGAAAATTATGTTTCGTGGTCGGATCCAGAGAACTTTGTTGTTAAATTGAGAGGAAAGTAGAGAAATGAAATCAACAAAATGAAAACGAATGTCCACCGAAAAGCGTAAAAGTGATCCGACTCGGCTCCCCTATAGGACGTGGGTGTTATGATTTATATTTTTATTATATCGAAGCAGCGACGATTTTGTGGCCGCCCGGAAAACACAAGCACAAACGGAAGGGTGCTTGATTTATAACGTTAAGTCTGAAAGGGCCGCCTGGATGAGTAATGAACTGCCGCTGAAGAAGCACATTAACGAGTAATAATTCTTGGTGTTGCGCTGACCATATAATAATGGAAAATCAACTATTCGAGTTAGACATGGTCATGACACCTGTTCATGTGGGTGACTTCACTGCGTTTGAGATTTCACTAAACTTTAGGAAAATAATTGTTAGTGTGAAGAGTATTAAGGCTATGCTCTTACATTTCGATATAATATGGACATGTTTCAAGAAAAAGAAACTAGCTTTTCAGACACACGAACATGGAGTTACAGATTCTTTTCTCCATGCGAGGAAAGTACTCCCACTTGTTATGACTATGCTTTTGTAATGAATTGAAACTGTTGTTTCAAATAGTTATTTTACTTCCATTTTATAAAGTGATAACTAAAAAAAATTGGAAACTAAAACTTTGATCTTAATTTGAACAAGTAAACTAGTCTATGTTTTCCGTCTTATCCGTATTCTTTCATTCAAACCATAAGTCGATATTTATTATTACAAAAAAAGATGTAAAATTTAAAAATGTGGCATAAATATTGTCTAGTCTATAGTACCTCTATATCAGACTAGATACTATTTTATATAATACAATTTATATGCTGTATATAGTAGTGTCTTTTTTAACTCAGTTTTTAAGTCACCTTATTTAAAGTAAAAACAGATAACTTTTCTCAAATATTTATGAAACATTTATTTATTCATATTTATTAGTTTTCTACGACCATTTAAGGTAAGGAAATTATATTTATTAAGTATTATTACCTTTTTCGTAGTTACAGATAGTATTCTTTAAATAAATTCTTTTTTTTTTATATGCTTTTCGCAGACCTCGTATTTTTACTTTTCATATGACTTATGTACCTCTTTTGTTAACCTCATTTTAGCAATCTTTTCGAAGAATAAGTTGTCCAACATCTCAGTTTTCCCTTCTTTAATGAAGTTGTCTACTCCTTTTAGACAATGACAAGGCTTTACACACATGTTTGTAACTTTCTAATTTTATAATATTTAGGTTAGTTTCGGTTAAGAGTGATTTGAATCATATTTTATTCGACAGGTGAATTATCACCTGTCCAATAAAATATGATTCAAACTGGCATTTAAAAATTTTCAGGAGAATGTTTTAGAATACCCGATATATTTACAGTGAATTTATCTTTTGGATTTTGAATACTTTCATCATTTTAGTGTTTAGATTAGACACACTTTAGTTATGTTAGGATGAGTGAAGTCTTTTATTTTTTGTGTTAATAAAAAGACAATTTTTTCAAAATAGAAATAAAATTATCAGGAAATTATCTTTTTGTTGCACGTTACGGATATAGATTCATCATATATACTACTCTTTAGTTTTATTCATATGTTATATTATTAGACGGTAAATTCTTATTTGATAGTAAGTTTTTCTTAAAACACGTATACAATAATTTAGAAGTCTTTTAAATAATCATTTTAATGACCTTTTTGTCAAGGACAACAGACCTTTACCTTTTTTGCACTTTTTAATAAAGAGCTCAATTTATTATTTCTATCGTTCACACTATTTTCATAGAGTGATGGTTTGTTATTAACTATTTATTGCTACGTAAATAATGAAATTTTACTTTAAATACTCGTTTATTTATCCAGGCAAACTGAATAATTCACATTTTTCATTGAAAGTGTTTGCTAATTTAGAAATATAATATTTGCATTATGGTTTACTTAAATCTTTGACTTTTCACTACATTTTTTTCTATTTATGTTAACATATATATTAAAGTTATAGTTTAAGATTTATACGTTAAAAAGTGGCAGTAATGTAACCTACATAATACGTAAATGAAGTTAATTATTTCAATTTGACCATGCTTAATTAAACCTCTCAATGCTTAATTAAACCTTAAAACAAAGCATTTATAAATAGAAACCGAAGCATATTAAATTAATCGCATTAAGTTTAATGTACCTGAGACTATTAGATTTATTAACAAATTTTGTAAAAGAAATGGCTATCATCTTTTGAATTTCCTGGCTCACAGTTATTTCATCTCAATACATTATCGAAAATACTAATAATATATAATGACATTTCCGGACATTTTTGTTGAAAATATGCATCTGCTCTATTTATAATTAAATCAAAATATTCAACTTAAAAAGATTTTATTTTAGCTATGTAACTTGGAATATTCTTTTTAAAAATGAATACTACCCCTTTGTAAAGGTGAATGCTCAGGAATAAATATCTATTAAATGTGAAAATGTTTTGGACTCAGCTAAATGCATTAAAATATATCATTTTTTCTTAAAAGATTTGTTTGCTATGCACTTGTATGTATATATTGTGTCAGTTCTTGTAAGGATATTTTGTCGCGTTAATGATGCAAGCTATTGAGTTTCGTGGGAGACGTGAATGCATGAAGTTGATGTTTGGCAGCCCGTCATCCATTTTGTGCTACTCGCTAGAGCTATTGATTGTAGGTTTTCATGGAGGAGATGAATTCCAAAGTTTAACATTAACTCCCAATTTTTAGTGTTCCGTACATAGAAAAAAAATATGAAGTACTTATATGATCGCTTAGTGTGGAAACTTGAAATTTCCCATAATATTAAAACATATCAATCGGCATATGCCACAAGCTAACAATAAAAAATATTCATATGCAAATTTAAAGAGGGGCAAATTAAGTATTAAAAAGTTTTTTTAATCTCTTGAAAGGGTACGGGTAAAGGTCTCCGCATATCTTAAAAAATATAAATAAATAGGCAAACAATTTATTCCTACGCCGTATTTCCAAAACTTGAATAGTTTTGAAAATAAAGTCTAGAACCTAAAATTATGAAAAAGTAGGGTTTTAAAGAATCTACATAAAAGTTTCTGGAAAACTACAGCACTGATTCTAAATGTTATAATTTTTTAAATGAGGACCGTGATTTTAATTGCAGAGGGGCTCCGTGAACAATGGAAATCAATTACAACCTCCGTCTGTTGATAAAGGGGACTGCATGTACTATGGAATCAATTACAACATTCTTTTGAAATTCAATGTGCGTTCGAATGAAAGGTTGTGTTTTAAGTGGATTCTTATTTTGCTACTTTTTGGAGTATATTTTATAAACTTAATATCAATCAATAAAGTCATAAATATCAAAACAATAACTATCGTTATTACAAACAGAAAAATGTTGTGCGTTTATTTGTTTTTTTTTAAAGACAGTTTGCGTGAAATATGTTTTCTGATTGTTGTCAAATTTCTAACGCCCTACAATGTATAAATGAACACAGAACGTATAATATAGTTTTCGGTCTTGTGGATAAAGAGAAACAATCATTTAAGTGAAAACCACCGATATATGCCAAGTGCATTTTTCATTTAAACCCTTTAGTCCATAGTGTAGTAACATTAAAATAATATTTAAAATAATTGTACGCAATAAGCAAACCAACGAAAAGGTTGTAGTATGTCATGAATAATTACTGTAGATTATTCATTATAAGAGTTTTATGTTTCAAGACTTAACCCTGTAATTTCATGCTCAAATAAATCACAGTATAAATAATTAAACCGAAATAGCAGAATAGGTATTATATTAATTACATTACTCTATTGTATAAAGAATATTATTAAAATCTAGTTTAATCATGATTTCTTTTTTGTCCGAACGGAATCGGGATGGAGAGCTGGTGCGAAATAAGAAATTACCTATTGATATGGGCACTAAAATAATATTCTACGTATCATAACGAATAGTTATTGTTTTTACTGTTTACAAGTGTTTAAATACTAATGGAAGCCTTTGGCCTTTCAATTAGACCATCATTTAATATCTTTATTCAAGCTTATAAAACTGCATATCTGACGAGATTAATTATTTTACACAAAATAAAAGAAAGAATGGCTAATGTATAAAACTAGCCGTTGGGATTTAGTTCTACAACATAAATTGACTTAAGTTTTCCTTTACATTTTAACTGAGTTGTTTAGCTCTCAAACGAAGATCTGTAACTTGACTTTATATCATACTAATATATTTGCATCTTTCTAACACTACTTATCCATCCGCAACGGTTTCAAGGCAGCTTCCAATCATAGGCTGGTGTCATTTTGCAAGCACGTGATCTCCGCCCGCCAAAGCTGCCGCCAACCTCTCATTAATACGGTGCAAGAGCGTCTATGCGCCACATCCACGCTGTCTCAACATCCTTTACTCCCCTACCGACGTAAAATACTTCCGTTTCCTTAAATAATACCGCTACTATATATCAAGCGCTTTAAAGCATTTCCTTTTTAATTTCTCGAGGCGAGGCAATTGCGTTCGGCTGTGCCACTTCATTCTATCGGGTTACGCTCGCGCTCGCTTCCGTCGCGCAACGTTTTTCCTCGCGCTTTTTCGTTTTAAGATTTAGTTTAATGCGTTATGGGGTAACTGGTGTCGTTATATGTTATTGTTAAGTCGTTACACCTGTACCGTTCGGTGATCTGAAAATTGTATTGAATTGTTATTTCCGTTAATACTTTCGTATCGCGTCGACTTACACTTCACACAAGAAAGAATAAATGTGAGGTGAGTTTCATAGATGTGTTTAGTAAGGTATGATTTAGCATGATATTTCTACAAAACATCTTATAATTTATAGTGAGCTTATGAAATTCATATTTGCTTATGCGTATAAGATAATTAATGTAATAATTTTAAATAGTTTCAATACGTTTTAATTGCAGTCTGCTTGTGCTATGAACTGTTTGCGAAGTTTGTTGCTCCTTTAACGGGTGTAATAGATATCGAGTAATGTTTTTGAAATCATTGGTATATAGGAAGTCTTCGAGTGAGATTTTAATGACAGCAGCACAGCATTCTCAACGATTCAAAAGTACTTACTCTAAATAATGGGATTAATAGTTTAAGTTTCCTGCGCTTTTAAAGAATTCACCCACGTTAATGTGCAAATATAACTTAAATGTTATTTTCCTTCATTATAAAAGTAAAAAACCTGACTCATAGATCTGACAAGTACTTTTTATTATTTTCAAATAGAAATTGTCCAGGTTATCTCTTAAGATATAGTTTCTGATCCATCTTGACATTTAGTGTATAACCCACTATCACGAACTGGATAGTTTTGGCACGAGGGAAATATTTTAGTTGGTAATTTAAAAAAAAAATTATATTTAACAACTAAATATATAAATACGCACCAAGCATATTTTGAATTAAAATATTTGATTCTACTAATAGTTATGAACTGTACTGCATGGCTACAAGAATATTGTAGCATCCATTTAAGTACGATTTCCAAGTTAACTTACTGAAAACTATTACTTTTGTAATAATGTTAAATTTTTTAATAACGAAAAATTAAATATAAGGCATACCGTTATGGAATTGAGCCAGTCTAATCGCTGTGAGCACCTTCAGAAATACAATTAAATTTAAGCTTATTGCGAAAAGTAATTTGTGTAGATTTCACGCGGCTGTCAAAAATAGAAATAAATTAAAATCCTAGTCTTCAGACAAAAGTTTAGGCAACCTGTACGTCTTATTTAATAACATTATTGAAGCCATCCATTATTCGTTGCATCTAGCGTAGGTAGATGGGGTATTAAGGCGTGAAATGGAAATTGTTTTCCATGCAGTAGTTCGTTGGGTACCATCTGTGCATTACAACCTTGCAGGGGACTATTATCCTAAAGCTTTTCGAATGCATATACTATGGTGCTATCGATCTATCATATTTGAAAAACATTCGTGAAGTGAAAATCTAGTTATTGATATTGATATACGTGCTAAATATATAAGGTATAAGTGTAGATATAATTTTAACACGTAACAATAAATATCATGAGACCATCACGAATCTTGATAATTATAATATTACTCAATGAATGGGGATATGTAGGTTAAACGGTGTACTATTTTTTCACAATGATCAAATCTCTATTTATTCAAATAATATTTTTGAAACGAATACCTTGTTCAATTTACACCACAAAATTTATAAACATTGTTTTCAATGAAACTATCAAATGGACTAATCTCATGAATGCAATTTATATATAAGGCATATAAGATACTGTTAAACTTACTTCCACATCTATTCATAATGGTTTTAAAAACCCCGTGTATAAGGTGAGACTATTAAATAAAACTACGAACATAATATTTACTAGAAACTTAAATGTGATATTCTTTTCAATATGAAAGTAAACGTGTTGTTAAGTATATAAAAGGAATTACGTAGATATAAAGAACTTAAACGGTTTATATTAAATATATTAGGTCGTAAATAATATTTAATATAGGAAAATGGGTTACAATATCTGGTGTTGTTAATCTTTTTTTATTCGTACTCATAAGATCTAATATGTACATTAAAAATTTGGTCACAAAATTTCATGGAAAAAGTTCTATTATTGCGTTTAAAAATTATCTACCGACAAATAATTTGAAATAAAGAGATAAATTAAACTAATTAATTTAGAGCATTTAACTCGTATGTTAGTCGACCTTAAATTATCATATTATGATACTAAAAAAATTCATACAATTTCCCTTTTACTTCAAAGTTGATAACTCATCTTCATCGTATAGTTAATAAATTTTGAAAATTTTGTCATTTATTTAAAAATAATCACATCAAGTAAATTAATAGAGAATGAACAGGAAACTTTCCTCTTTAGACACAGCACTTCTAAGAAGTTAGGTATTTTTAAACGAGACGGATTGAAAATTATTGAAAATAAGGAAAGGTTTCATGTTGAAATGGTAAATTATTATTTATTATAAATTGTCTCGAAATGAGAAAACACGACAGAATAAACGAAAGTTTCTCAAGTGCTTACTCTATTGCAACTCATTGAAATTTACTAATCCATTTATGGCCGATTCATTAAAATTTATTAATCCATTAAACTTATGTCTTCCCCAGAATATTTTCATATCGAATTCAATTGTCAATATCCATGAACTAGATGAATCTCGTTGCAAAGTTATTTAATTTTTAAACGTTATTTAACAATGTTATTTGACAGATGTTTTGAAAAAAATTATTTTGTTTTTGTAATGAGTAAAGGTGTCAAGTTTTAAGAGATAATACAACATTTAGACCCAATTTGCTAAAAAAATTATAGGAGCATTCTTACTGAAGTTTCAAGATATTTCTTACACCTCCAATATTAAATGTTCATTTCATACCAATATTAAATTTAAAGAATTACAGATCGATTATAACAGCCAAATATTGGCCTACCTAAAAGAAAACGACAATGAGTATTCCCTGCCTAGAGTAACACAATGCAACATAAACAAGTAGTCAAAAACGATTTAAATGTATAAAGTGAATATTAATTTGTGGGAACTTCCTAACTAGAAAGGTCATATCGAAACTCTTAAAAGTAATTCCTAAATTTCATTATGTCTACCTTGTATATGTTGTCTACTTTTATTTTAATTATTAAAATTCTGTAAATAAAACTTGGGCTTGGGGATGGTAGTTCGTAATATACATCATCTAATCATACTAACACATATTTATAATTTGTGAGTATTCCAAATCCTTCAACATATCTTAGTAGCAAATTCAGTTGTTTGTATGTATTGTATGAAATGTAATTTTTGTTTCCTAATGTTTTCATTTCATAAATGAGATATTAGTTCGCAGAATTTCTAATAAAGTAGATTTACGAATATATTTTACTGTCCTTCACGTAACTAAATTTTCATACAGAAATTTTCTAACCATTGTACACAATTAAATGAAACTACGTGATGTAGTATTTTTTCTACTTGTAATGAATTTCTACAAAATTAACGCCAAATATATTCAATATAAACCTTTGTAATTAAATTTCCATACTTAGCCATCTAAATGAATGCAAAAGTCTCTCCTATCACTTTCGCGTAATAGAGATGGGGTACATACCAAAAAATATTTCATTTATATGTGTATATTAAACTTTAGGAATAAATAAGTCAAATATATTTTGCTTTGGCATAGAAATTTACGAAATTTAATTAAAAAATAAAGTCGATCCACAAAACGCAAGCACAAGAGAATTCCATTGCGAAAATATAATATGAGGAGAATAAAGAACAAATAGGCTATTTATTTTAATAATTTGTATGTAATGTTTCTTTATTAAGATATGTATAATATTTTATTTATTAGGTTTTGAAGTTGAAAATGTACAATATTATCATCTTCTTATAGTTTAGTAAAAATACATTAGTTCTTATATAAAATCCTTGGTATTGGCTTTTTCTAAATTCTTTATTCGTATAAATTGTTCTACACATAATTAAAAACAAAGTCCATGAAATTCTCTCGTAAAGCTTCCAATGTTTTTCTAAGGTTTATTATTATCAGATGCATTAAATTTAATCCGCATTCTTTTAAATTATTGTGGTCTATTTATTTATTTGTTTGGCTGTAGAACATTATATTATTAGCTACAGTCTATTTTATGAGCATGGAACAGTTTTTTTTTCATTTCTATAATATGGGAATATTTTCAAAAGCAGTGAAAATAAATAGAATTTGTTCAATATGCCTTCCTTTTTTCCTTTGTTTTTGCATTAGTTATTACAAGTTTGAAATTATATAAAACTGGTTACTACGACAATATAAAAATTGTTCATCACGAAGCATACCATTAGCGGCATGGCGCACCGCGGGACCAGGGTTCAAATCCTGGCCGCTCGTCGGGCGGGGCTGGATTAGTATTATGGGTGAGTGTAAGGGGTTGATCTCGCACCAATAAGTCCAAGAAATGTATCAATTAGATACATTAAGTAGCTAAACAAAAATAAATAAAAAATAGTATTAACGCAATTAAAAAAATTACTGAATCTACGGCAAGGATAAGACCTAACATGCATAAAAGTGTGTAAAAGAAAAAAAAAACCAATGTAGTAAAAAGTGGGTCGTATGTGAGCGTTTGACGGTTATTACTTAAAAAAAAACATATTACATATGTATAGAATTAGTATTCGACTAAATTTTGTTGGCTTATCTTTAACTATATCTTCAAAATAATTTTATTTAACCGCATAAAAATAGTTTCAAATTTATTATAAATTGCTCTTCCGATTGAGATATATCTACAAATTGACTTTTTTCTGTAAATTTTTGTGATCAATTATCAATGGTTCTTATAAAGTTGTTATGGTGAATAATCACCAGGAGGCGCTGCGTTCCCATTTTTCTCCAAAATCGTTTGACCGTTTTATGGTAGATACGGTTTTTGGTAAAAAGTTTGTAATTTAATGGCGAACGTTATATAAGTCAGGTGTTATGTTGTTGACTCGTCTGCGGACGCTGCAATAAACATGTTTTACTGATATAGATTAACTACTTTGTGGCCTTTCTTAGACTTCGTCGATGTGTGTTCCACGTAACATGTTCCTCAAGCGCCCTAATTTTTCCAATGCTATGCTATTGTGTTGATTGTTGAAGAGTCTTCCTTGATTTATATCAGCTATTACTACACCATCTAAATATCTTACCCTACTAAGAGACACATAATCTTGCCCTTCTGCGAATTTTTTTTGAGTTTAGTTATTAAGACAAATACTAAAAGCAAAATTAAAATTTCGATTAAGCCCACGACAGATTTAAATGTTTTAATCGAAAAAGTATAAAATAAAAAGCAAAATTAAAGATTTAAAAAAAAAACACGATACATGTGTCGTTGTAATTAAAAAAATTATTAAATATTTATTTTGAATACTCCCCGACTAAAAGAAAGTAAGAACCTATTAATATAATTACAAACCCAAGAAGTTCCGCCTGGGCTACCATGCCCTGTATATGCCTAAAATTTTACAGTTTTATCAGTTCGTGACTAATTGAAATTCCATTAGGTGCGCAAATAGCTTTCCTATACTGCTACAATATAATTGACATTGGGAAAGGAAATGGCATTGGCAGCTCCGACAGATTTTGTTGGGTAAATAATTGTATTAATAGTTTCTTACTTTCTTCTAGTCGAGAAACACCCCCCTCGGGGTTAAAAAAAGTCATTTAATCGTTTTTCAATTACAGCCACTGCATCCGTCGTAGGTTTTTTTCAATATTCCTAATTTTGTTTTTTACTTCTTAATTGATTATTCCCATCCCAGATATCATTTTATGAAGGCTATGTATTCATAAGAGAATAGTTAAATTAAATATGGATCGTAAAGAAATACAATAAGAATATTGATTAGTGGCGAATAATTACGTGCGGCTAATTAAAAAATATGGGGAGATGAATGACACTTTACAACAAAAGTATTGTTATAATAAATGATATGATTATAAATAATTAATAAAATAATATTAAAAATGTCAGATCATGTATTAGTATAGTGCAAAATCAAAAGCATTGAATGTGGATTGCGAAAATCAAATGTTTATTTAAAAAATAAACAAGCAAAAATTTAATAATTGCCTCTTAAGTTATACTTACAAATTTTAATAATTATTTTGTGTATAAGAACCTTCGAAAATATTCTTGTATAATTTAATTATAGCTAAGCAATACAACAAATAAATCCAATGATTAAATTAACGACAAATAAGTCAATAAAAGTAATATAGAAAATACTTTAATTTTGTTTGTTCTGTATGCCATATTATTTGTATATCAGGTGTATTCTTTTAATTTTCTTCTTTTACTTACCTCCCTCGCAAAACTATCTTTTTCGTCTATTAAAATAACTTATTTTGTTTAAAAGAGAGCACATTGGAGAAGTTTAATACTGGCGCCAGACGGATGATAACGGCCAGGAAGGCTTATTTGAAAACTCTGCTTAGTAAGCTTTATCTTTTCAGGTGGAACAAGTAAAATTTAAGAAAAAACTTTCGCATGGTTTACGTATGTAACATGGATACCCACGAGACTTTTCATTCGTATAGTTTCGACAAACTAAATTGATTTACAGAGAACCTTAAGATGAAAGTTTTATCCTGGCGTGGATAGTCTTAAAATTGAACGGTATTTTGTCAGCAGTCTAAGTATTTTATTTATAGGGATTTATTATTGGTTTAGATTGGAATCACGAACAGTAATACTTTACCTAAAAGATATTTATGGTCTTCATATGTACCCACAGTATTTTGTTTCATTTGCTATTTATATATTTATTTTAAGCAATAACGAATTTTCAACAAAACTGCCGATTCTGATTCGTTAGATTATATCTAAAAATATAACTGGAATATTTTCTTGTAGTATTGCAATATTATCTTGTAAATAACTGCTTTAATTTTTTCAGTTCTTACTCTTGCTAATTATAATTTCTTATTTTCTTTTATTCTTGGCATTATATAGACAGTATATATAAAAACCGTATATATTTCAATCTGAACGTTCTGATAAAAATGTATTTCCATGAGAAGAAATCTTATCGCATTCATAAATATATTTCTTTACACGCAGTATATAATAAATTTAATTTTATTACCAAATATTAACATTTATTTACATTTTTCATTTAAATTACGACCAATTTTATTCCTATGCATATCAACTTACTATTTAAATTAATTTTAATACTTCCATGAAATCATATTTTAACAAATCCGGCGATTTTATTTTTAATTAAATTCATTACGTAAAAAAAATTAAAGATACATGAAGAAATGTAATTTTATAATGGAATATAGTTTTTGTAAATACTATAGTAAAAATGCATTCGTAGTCACGAAGTTAGCTTCATTTTAACTGAAATATTTTGTTATTGTAAAAATGTACAAATCTAATTTCACAAAGGTTTCACCCTGAAACAGTTATTTATCTTTAGCGGAATAGATTTTTTATTAAATAAAAACAATTTCTAAAATATATTTAGGCCTCTGATTTCATAATGCAAATCTATTTTTATAATATCTGTATCAAGAATGTCAGTAATTGAGTTTGAGTTTAATTTATTCAAAGCAAAATATTTTATTAGGGCAAAAATATCCAAATCTACTCTAAAATACTCTTCATCCCTATGTTCTAATTTAGTTTAATGGAACAGATACCTTTGCAGATTGAATTTACATAGCTGATAAATGAAAGTGAATATTCCCACGAGTATATCCTCGAATCGATAGCATTGAAAGCAAGACTCGTCAGTCACACAATTCCATAGGTAAAATCGAGTAATGAACATTTCCTGAAAGCAGTTCGAAAAATAAAATTACTGAAAAAAGTGTTTGCACAGATTTAGTGAATATGTTAGAACGTTAGAAAATTAAAAAATGGGATTAGGGGAACAAAGCAGACGCAAATTAAAAAGAAATAATTTTTGATGATACAAATTCAAAAAATGTTTCCATAATTTTGTTTTAATTATATCTCTTTATATTAAAATTCTGACACCAATATGATAGTGATCAATCTGATACTAATAGAAGTAGATCACCAATATGATAGTGAAGGTTTAAAGAAATAATTTGATTTTCTCACATGCTTCGTTTCAAAATGTAATAGCGGAAAATAGCGTTTTCGTGATTCCTTTTATTATTTTTAGCAGCTTTTCTTCCTAGATCAATTTACGAAAAGACACCGTTCTTTTACATATATATTTTTTTCTATAGAACTATAACTAAACAAAAAGTAAATAACATTTGTATGTGTAACATACGTAGCAGGAATAAGATATCATTAAGCAAAAAGTAAATAACTTTTATATGTGATATATATGCGGAGAGAATAAACCATCATTAAGCAGAATACAATTTCAAGGGATGTTCAGATTCACACATTTCACTGATGAATTACGATTGTCTTACTTCATTCATTTTTCTTTTCTATACATTGCCAGCATACCTAAGTATTTCCTTGCGGAAACCACTTGCTACTTTTACAACCTTCTCCAAGTTTCATCTTGAAATAAATTATGAAATCCTTTCCGTAACCGTACGTTTAGTTCTCTCAATGAACTTTAGGCCGTACAACATCGTTGTACGAACATATATAAATAAGTCGTTTTTGAAAACGATTGAAGGAAAACGTACCTGACACTGGCAGATCTTCAAGGATGGATATATTTTAGGACCAATAACAAGAAAAAACGATTTAGAGAGGTAACTATTATACAATTCGCGTTAATATTACTCGAAGTCATTATGAACGATCGGTTTGAAAAAATAAGCTAAGGTTGTTAACGGCTGGACTTGGTAAAAAGTCTATGAATAAATGTGACCTAAACATAAATGAAACGCCATCTTAGGAATATTAATTTAATTACGAGCGCAAAGTGTAATTTTTCGAACAAAATTTATAAAACACCCAATTTTAAAATATAAAATATTTAGTAAATAAATTAATTTGAAATAAAAAAAATTCAATAATTAAATATGTTGTATATGAACTGATTATAACAATTATATTTCCTGGTCGGCTCCAGATATCTTTCGAAATGACAAAAAAAGAGAGAAATGAAATCGACAAAATGAAAACGAATGCCCATCGAAAAGTGTAAAGGTGATCCTCGACTCGGCTTCCCTATAGGAAGCGGATGTTATGATTTATATTTTTATTAAATCGAAGCAGCGGCGATCTTCCGGCCGCCCGGAAAACACAAGCGCAAAAGGAAGGGCGTTTGATTTATGATGTTAAGTCTGAAAGGGCCGCCCTGATGAGTAATGAATTGCCGCTGAATAAACACATTAACGCTTATTTATTCCTGGCATTGCGCTGACCATACAAATAGTGGAAAATGAACTAATCGAATTAGATGTGGTCATGACACCTAATCATGTGGGTGACTTCACTAAGTTTGAGATTTCGCAAACTTTAGGAAAATAATTGTTAACGTATTAATTATACGCTGTTACATGATATCTTTCAAGAAAAAAAACTAGCGTTTCAAACGAAAGAACATGGAGTTATAGATTGCTTTGTCCATGCGCGGGAAGTATTCCTACTTGTTATGTGTAAAGATGCTTTTGTAAGGAGTCGAAAGCGTTGCTTAAAAAGTCATTTGCTCTTATAAAGCTAAAAGAAATTGAGAAATAAAACTTAAATCTTGATTTAAACAAGTAAATTCATCTAAGTTTTCCATTTTATCTGTATTCTTCCACTAAAAACCTAAGTCGACATATATTATTCAGAAAGAAGAAGTAATGATTTGAAATGTGGAAAAAATGTAATCTAACCAACCACCTCCACATTAGATTTGACTATATTTTACTTAATTCATATGTTTTGAAAAACGTAAACGAAAACAAAAATATTTTCTCAAATATTTACGAAACATTTATATCCGTACTTTTAACTTTGTAATACTTTGTAATATATGGCATAAAATATCTTTACGCAGTATTGTTACAGTTTTCGTAGTGATAGTTGTTTTTCTCTTTTTTCCATGATTTTTCCATATTTAGATATTTTTATTTTTCGTTTAAGTCGTACATATTTTTTCTTAATGTTATTTTAGCAATATTTACGAAAAATTAATTATTCAACATTTTTATTTGCAATATTTTTGGAGAATAAATTATTCAATATCTTCATTAGCAATATTTTCAAAGAAAAAATTATTTAACATCTTTCCTTTTTAATAACGCTCTTGTTTATTTATCGACATCCTTTTACACACATGTTTATCTATCATCCTTTTACATACATGTTTCTCGCTTTTTACTTTTAAAGTATTTAGGTATAATTCACCTGCCGAAATCGCCATGATACAAATTTTCTTATCAAAATTGATAAGGGCACGTTTTAAAATACCCGATATCTTTAAGGTCAACTCATCTATTGTTAAAATCTTTGAATACTTTTATTATTTTAGGCCCCTGGGCTACGGTACGGCTCTTAAAGGCTCTGCATCCGGCCCCCGAGCTAGTTAAAACTTTAAAAACATCAACACGGTATTGTGCAAATATCCATTAAAAATATGCTTATATCAGTTGCACTACACTCGCCGACAAATGAACCATTAATTCATGGTCAAAATGAATATTGTGTACATATTGGTAGGTAGGTATGATACGGAACCCGGCGTCGCGATACGGAACCATACAAAATAAGTCAGTCTAGTTGTCTTGCTTCCGTGAACATACTAGTATTGTAGTTGGAAGGAATAATCAACGTTTTGGTCTCCGCTATAGAGCTTGTATTACCTTGTTCTAATACTCGCACGTAGACAATGACTGCATAAACTGGCGTCCCAATGCCTTGACTAGACACCTCTGGTACTTATGAGAAATCTCTCGATGTTTCTGTAAGTTGCCGATATAAATAGCTCCGCGGTGGTCGCCACGGAGTCAGTTCAAGTTTGGACACAAAAGTAAAAAGAAGTGCGATAACCAGCGAATACCTACGCACGATTATAGCGATAAATAACGGACTACTGCATATCTGTCCTGTTTTGCGATTAGGATTTGTTGGGTCACGGGTAAATAAAGTTTATCGTCTTTTAAAAATATCGGCATTTTCTTCAATATCGAACCCGGAGTACGTAACAGGTATGTAAAGTGTACTCATGAAATTCTCGCACACCAAGACGCGCCCCATCTCACCTGCCCATTTGATACCCACGCAGTCAGATTGCATGACCGCAATCAGTTGGCCAGCGAAGCTTGTCAACGACGCACGCAAAAATTTTGGTGTTACTCGTGTTCGGTTGCGATTGTGTTACACTAACCTATTGCGTAAATCAATATTGGTGAAGTTTATTGCAGTAAAAAGTGGTGAAATAATGTAGAAAATATATATTTTTAAAATAGTCGTTTCACAAGATGCTCACATCAATAGTTTGTAAATTTTGTCATATATCTAAGTATATAGTTTAATGTTGATAGTCTACATTTAATAGACTGTACTCCATGATTATGATCATATATGGTGTGGTATCTTATTTGGTTATCGTATTGATGTATCAATATGTATGTGTGCACATAATTTTATTTTATTTCATAGTTATTGCAGAACAGGATGTGAACCGAAAAAAAAACGTAAAGTTGACTCAGAATGCCGAATATTAAAAACAGTTGGACATAAACATTTTTTGGAATAGAACACAATGGAAACATACTATGCCTCCTCTATCTTGACAAAATATCAGTTTGGAAGGAGTACAATACTAAACGGCATTATTCTACAAAATACGAAGTGTACAAAGTGAAATTCAAATCGATCGTATAAATTGGTTGAAAAGAAATATGGTCGATCAACAGGCAATGTTTAAAATACTAAAAGAAAATTCCGAGATATAATTTACCGAGATAGTTACACAAATTAGCTTTATGGTAAGCCATTGCCAAGCAAAGCAAACCCCTATCCGACAGAAAATTTGTCAAGAAGTGCTTGGAAATATTTACATATATTTACATACGATAGCGTGTCCGGAGCATAAAACATTAGTTAAAAACGCAAATTTGCCACATCAAACTATAGCAAGGAGAATTGATGATATGACCCAAGATATCAAATCGTACTTAAAAATTCAATTAAATAAATGCGTTTTCTTTCAGTTTCGCTCTCGACAAAGTACTGATATATCAAATACAGCGCAGTTGACAGTTTTAGTAACAGGAGTAATAGAAGACTATACAGTGACCGAGGAATTGCTTGATTTGCTATCAATGGAAGATATAACCACAGGACAGGATATCTACGAAGAAATAAATAGTTGCATGGAAAAATATGATCTTCAAATCGAACATTTTTGCGGTTTAACTACAGATGGTGTACCAGCAATGACAGGAAGAGCAAATGGTTTGTGGCGTTAATGCGCAATAGCAACATACACGCAAAGAATCATACACCATCATTATATTATCCATCAAGAACAGTTATGAAGAAAAGTACTGAAGCTGAAACACGTGATGGATAAAGTACCGCAGTAAATTTATACGTGCAAGAGGACTGAGTCACATACAGTTTCAGGTTTTTCTATCTGGTGTAGGTGCAGATCATGAAGACATCGTATACTTCAGTCGTGTTCGCTGGCTTGGTAGAGCAGCAACACTGAAGCGATTCTATTCTTTGCTGAACGAAATTGAAGTTTTTCTTGAAAACAAAGGCCCTGATATTAGTTTTCTAACTGATGACCAATGGTTGGCTGATATGTCTTTCTTAGTTGATATAACTGTCTGTGATATTAACCTAAAACATGTTCAAACTTTTATATAAAAGTTCAAAATTATTGGAAAAACAACTGAAACAAAAGCTACGCGTAAAGTACGCGTCGTTGTTAGTAAAGTTGAGGAATGAGTTTGAAGAGAGATTCATAGACTTCAAATCACAAATACCCATCACGAAAGCATTTCAAAATCCATTTAATGTTGAAATCGAAAGCGTCGAGTTAAACCTACAGTTGGAACTGATCGATATACAAATGAATTCTCTCCTAAAAACAGGATATGATGGTTGCCTTCCGAACGGACTGATTGAATTTTACAAAAAGTATATTAACCGCAACCAATACCCAAATCTTAGCAAATTAGCTCTTCAACAAATTTCCTTATTTGGTAGTATATACACTTGCGAACAGCTTACAGGCATTCTGTGCATAGCCACTTCTACCACTTTTAAAATACCAGCTGACATAGATGCACTGTGCAAACAAAAAAGTGTTAGTTTTCTCATCAGTGCGATAATTTGTAAACCTCAGGCTTTCTTTTTTTTAAATGAATTATTCATGTTGTAAAAATTAAAATTACTGTTTTCTTCACATTTCAATTTCACTATGGTATTGGCCCGCTACGGTTTCAAAAATAATAAACCTGGCCAGCCACATAATTATGTTGGACACCCCTAAATTAGGGGAACTTTAGTTACGGTACTTAATATCGAGGTTGGTTAAGCCTTATATTTTCTGTTTTCTCAAAATAGAAACAAAAGCATCTGAAAATTATCTTATTGTCAAAATGTTACAAATTACTCTTTAATTGTTATATTTAGTGTATTTAGATATATAACATATACTACTCTCTAGTTCTCTCCATATGTTACATTATTAGGATGCAAAATCTTATTGGCAGTATTTTTTTGTTGTAAGGTTTAGTTAATAATTTAGAAATCTTATAAGTAACTATTGTAATAAACTTTTTTTTTCTGGTACATCTAACCTTTAACTTTTTTGAACTTTTTATTAAAGGTTCAATTAATTATTTGCAATATTTATGAAAATAGTGTGATGGTTAGTTGTTGACTCTTTATTGCTTTCTTAATATTGAAATTTGACTTTTAGTTATACTAGGCGAAGTGAATAATTCACATATTTCATTAAGAGCCTTGGCTAATTTAGAAAAATATTGTTTATTGATTTTATCGACCGAGGTATCTCATAAATATTTAGTTTTGAATATTATAGTTTACTTAAATATTGGACTTTCCACGACGGTTTTTTATATTTACTTTAAGGTTTATATTAAAGTTATTAAGTTTTTGCTTGTTAAGATTTACACGTTAAAAAGTGGCAATAATTTAATCTACATAATACACTAATAAAGCTAATTACTTAAGTTTGATAACGTATTCTCTCAATGTTTTATTAAATCTCAAAATAAAGTATTTATAGACAGTAAATGAAGCACATTAAATGAATCTCATAAAGTTTAATATAGCTGAGACTGTTAGATTCATAGGCGAATTTTGTAAAACAAATTGCTAACATCTTTTGAATTTCCTAAACAACATTTTTATTGTGACATAATGAATTAGTTAACGTGCTTGTATAAAATGTTTTAAGTGTCTTTAAATCTAAACTCTTAATGCATTTTTATCAGAAAATAATTTTATGATAATTATATTGACACCAATAAATTTGGAACCTATCAGTCGAACTTGTTTTAGTCTATACAATTATTTTTTTCATTATTTAAATACAAATAAACAATTTGCCTTAAATTACGAAAAAATTAGTTTATTATAATACAAAGAATAACCAACCATTAGTTTAGAAGTATAAATAAACGTTTCATAGTGTTTAAAATTGTCAATTTATATCTCAATTATTTCTCCGGTGACACTTTATGCGTCGTGTTAATAAAGTTTTGGCGAGAACTGATAAGCTGTTTGTCATTGTAATAAGGCGACTGCCTTATATTATATGATTGTAAACACGCCTTAGGAAACAAATAAATGCAATATATAATAGTGAAGAGAATATCCAACTTGTTTTTTGATAGTTTCTAATGTTCAAATTTTGTTGCGCTATTTTTATTTTGCGATAATATAAAACTTTCGGGAACAAATATCCGAATGTTCATCATTAAAGAACTCGCTTCAATTGTCAATAAAATAATTATATTCTGAGTAAAAGTTAAAATTTTTTCACAGTGCTTTACATTGGAAATAGGCTGTCATTTTATGGAAATATTTTAAGTTGTGAAACGATTGAATTTCACTTAACTATGCAGTTAATTATGGAGGGTATCGAACGATGAAAAATGCGTCATTAATAGCAATTTAAAAAAACATCCACTTTTAGCAGATGGAAAAAGTCTAAAAGGTATTCATTAAATTCATGAAAATTTTATAAAATCTAAGAAAATGTTAAAAGGGAAAAAAAGGGAGGCGGGTTAGGAGGGATGACCAGAAACCTGCTTAAAAATGTAGAATTAAATCCAAACCTTTTTTATGAGATAGTATAAATTAAATTGAATGGATATTTCATTATTTTGTGACTGTAGCACAGTGTGGATTCAGATATAGATAGATAATTAGATTTCTCGATTAAATCCGTAAATACATTACCTGCTTGTCATATTTTAAAGGCAATCCAGCTTCTTTAAGATTTATTTAACCATAGTCATATTACGAGTCATACGATATTGAAAAATAGACGTTATTATACCCTGCCGTTATCTCTAACTCATTTCAAATTAATTATGTATGAATGCCGGTCCTATGAAATTTACATCTGGGAGTATCTATAAAAATAATGCTTTTAACTAATTTTGTATCGGTAAGTGTGAAGTTAGACTGTAACTGATGTTCAATTTAGTATAAAAATATAAATATTAGAACTTAATATAAAACGATTTATTTCTCATTGTTTTTTTGTTAAATTTGTATTGTCAGGAATCGAATATCGTGTAAGGTATTCCATTCATAGTGTATTTAGCATCAAAATAGTTCATTAACAAATATATTATTACACCAATTTTTTTTTTGTAATTGAACAATTACATCTGTTTGCATGCAACTGACAAAAATGTTTTTGTGTGATGAACGTATTTCTAAAAACAGACACACACGCTCACACACACACACATTTATATATATATATATATATATATATATATATATATATATATATATATATATGTATATATGTATATATGTATATATGTTTGTGTATATGTGTGACGTCTTAATCATTTTCTTTCAAATAATTCTTTATTACGTACTGTGATTAAAAAAGTCAAGAATTAATGAAAATTAAGATAATTAAAATATTTTTACATACCGACCAGTAGTAACGAAGTAATAAATTCAAACCAATATTACAAAATTTTCACATGTATTTAATGTAATGATCGTCTTAACTTAAAGTTTCAAAATTATTTTAATAATCGATTGAGATGAAAAAATTGTTTAATACTTGCACAATAAGTTTTTAAAACTTAATTAACACTGCAAAAGTTGTAAGGTATTAGCAAAAAGACAAACGATTTATATTTTAGATTTGAAAGACAGATATTTATATATGAAATACAGGACACATCTACCTACTGATACACCACTAAGCATTCATAAATGAATAACGGGAGACATATAGAAAGTTAGGCAATAATAAAATAAATATCGGTCAGGTCTAGAGGTTTTCTCTGATGCTAAATTATTTATAATATTTATTAGAAATGGTGACTAAATACATGATCATGTATATTTACAGATCACACAATTGAAGGTGTCAATTTTAAAATTCTTATTACCCTTAAATCTTCATATAATCAGCTTAGCAGTGAACACTTAATAGATGTAATTTTATCTCTTCTATAATCCCACTGAAACCTTATAAGCTTGATTCACATTAATCATCGTATTTTCGAGAATAACGCGGTAATATTATTTGAAATATTGTAAATAATCACGAAATAATAAAGGCACTATGGTGTCAGAATCTCTTGGTACACCAAATAGTCAGAAACTGATGTTATGTGAGCAACAGTCACATCTTGGGATAATATTCGTCGATTAAAGATATTTTAGACCATATTGTTCAATAAGAATGTTAATACCAGTTACAGGTCAACGTAAAAGTTGCTCCGAAAACATACAAAGTTTTTGATTATATTAGACATTAATAATAATCAGTCTTCTTGTTCCATCTAGCACAAATAAATTACATATTGTTATCTGAAATACAATCGAGTCACAGTTTCAGAATTGACATGTCTGATTAAATAACAAAATTGGTGCTTTCAGTCACTATTACTGCTGTCGATACATTACATACAGATACATAATCAGAAATTATCCGTTTTGTAAATAACTATGTTAATACGGAATAAAATTGAGTTAAAACAAAGTAATCTTTCTCTTTGTGATAAAGATGTAATTTAAATAACTATGTTTAAATTAATTTATCGCACTCAGGATTATTAATTTAAATTAGTAAACGGAAAGTACAATTTTAACTCACCCATTTTTTCATAAATTATCGTTTTAAGTACATTCATAAATTTGATGAATCGCAAATGGTGACATTTATGCTTTAAAATAGTCCAAAAAAGTAAACGGAGCCATAAAATCTTCTTAAGAAAAACAACCTACAAAAAAATAAATTTAAATAAGGCGTCGGCAATGTAAAGTAAATATAAAAAAGACAGACTTGGAATCTGCTCAGGTAAGAGGGCCATTGTGGAAAAACCTAATATTATTTAATTCGATTAAACCAGAATAATAAGAACCCAAGCACGCTCCAGACGCGGTAATGTGAACCAATTTGTCTTCCCTTTGTTAAGACCGTACTCGTGTATAAGAGTCATCCTGGCTGCTTGAAATAATCTTCGTTATAATTGTCAAAGTACGAAACGAAAACTTATTAAAACGTTTAGTTTAAAATCGAAGGTTGCATAAAACGTCTTCTAACTGAAGTCTCCAAATATTTTAGAGAATATTATTTTAGTGACTCGCCGATTAATCTTAAGCGATTTCTGTGCGTAATATATATATATATATCTATATGTATATATATATATATATATATATATATATATATATACATATATATACATTATATATAAAATATAACGTAAATACAATGGAACAACTCACTACCAAAAACTGTGCCAGCAAGTATGTTTGTGTCTTGGAGACAATGTTCTCAAGATTTTTACGAAAAGACAAATCGATAAATCGTTTTGTTGTCTTTTGTGTTTTCAATGAGAAAACTATTGAACATGTAGCCATTATTTTTAGTAGCAAACTCACAGTCTATAAATGGAAAAGTTATTTACCAATATTTTTAATGGAAATCGATGCGAAACGATATTTAAAACCTGTCAAAATGAATAGAACCCACACTACGAATATTCCGTACACACTTTGGTACAGATTTAAGGGATTGTATTTTAAGGGATTATAGTATTTTTATTTAACTATTTACAAGCATTAATTTTATTTTTTACCATGTTAGCATATCTTTAGTAGGCGTAAGCATGTAAGCATATTACGACTTTCACAAAACTATAAAATTTGTAATAATTTCTATAGTTTTCGGTACAACTAATAAGGAAATTTTTCTCTAAATTTTTATTTGTACTTTGGAGGAGAGGGGAGTTCATATTTTTTAAAGACTTTTTCCCTAATATCTCTAGAAATGACTTATAAAAATAGATTTGGAAACTTTATAACTGTCCAATTGGTAATCTATTTGATAAATCTCGTGAGCTATGAAATTAATTCATTTGTTTCTTCAAAATGTCTAAAAAATAGTTTTGGACCTTAAATATTGAACGTATGATGTGAGTTATGTATGTGAGTTAATATATTTTATCAAAATGCCAAATTTTAATCTTCCACGAGAAACGGTTTCTGGGGAAAAAAACTATTATAAAAAAGCGGACGGACGCTGAGTAGGATTCCATTGTTTACCTTTGATTTGAGTAATCCCAAAAAATTTGTGCTTTATTAAGGAATTATAAAATTTTATATAAAATCAATACCAACCTATTTCAGGATCAACGTACTTCGTTTTTAATTAAATACATGCGTATATTTAATTATTTAAATAATATGAATTTTTAACTCACAAGCTAATACAAATACAATAAAAGTGAAAGGCTATCTGTTTATTTGTTAGTTTGACTTCTTCAAGCTTAAACGACGTAACGAATTCCAATGAAGTTTTATAAATAGATAATAAATATCCTATATTAAAATACAGAATATATACACTTACGTTAATATTTACGGGTTATGGACAGTGAACATAAAAGCTTAGGAAATTATGCCCGGCGCGAGAAGTTTCACATTATTATTTTCACAATATTATTTTTTAATTTTAGCTATTCAGATATGTGCGTATTAATATGATTTATTAAAATAAAAATTTTAAATCTCACATTTCTTTCCAAGTTTCCCGTTTCTGAGAAAAACGGCAATGACAGACGGATGGATAGACACGTAAGTGATCTTATAACGGTTACCTTTTTTCTTTTGAGGTACGGAACACTAAATATCCTTAAGTTCGAGTAAAACTTGGACTACGGGGACTCCGCACCCATGTAACACATGTAAATATTTAAACACATGTAAACATTTAAGGATGTTTAGTACTTCTGTAAAATAACTAAAAAATATTAAAATTATTTTAAACCACAAAAATTAACATATTATCTCACATATTTATAACTGGAGGTAAAAATATCATGAATCTCTCAAAAACTATCAGATTTAGTACCGTCGCTATAATTTAGGATAAAATTTAGGGGATTTCCCTAAAGTAATTAATTGTAAAATAGTTGTTCAGCAATTGACCATGAGAAGGAGGAACGTATTTTTTTGATAGTTTTGACAATATTACTGAATTATTTTAAATATACCTAATTGTAAAAAAAAACAATTTTGGGATATTTGTAACTGATATTTTTAAATAATAAACGAGAGCAGCCCGCACGAGATATGAAAAGTAAAAAAAAGTAATTCCATATTTTTATATTAAATTTATCATAGAAATAAATTAAGATAACGAAATGTAGTGTGACTGAACGGTGAAGTGAGCAGGTTCTCGTACTACAGTCTTGTAATATACCACAAGATTTCTCAAAACACTCGGCCAGTGCACGTCGATGTTCTTCACACTTAAGGTGAACTTTGTACAAAATACCATAGTGCGCTTTTTCTAACTTTAAATAATAGTATGTGTCAGTCGGTCAAAAGGAGGCATCTCTATTCACGGGTAAGTTTATTACATTAAATTAAGATTTAAATATAATGATTGATTTATTTTCGTGGTCGTGAGTGATCCCGCGGAACCGCTACGGTAACGAGTGCCTTGCTAAACTGACATATGGATTTGCCAATTATACTCTAAGGTTAAAATTTAATTACAAATAAATATTTTAAAAACCTTTTCTGTGTTTCTCAATATTTAGTCGTTAGTCAATGATTTTCAAAATACAAAATTCTTAGCAAAATTATCTCATGAACTTCCAAAAAATTTAAAATGTACTATTTGGAATTAATGTGATACTGATTATTTATATGATTAGTTTTATTCTGATTTAAAAAAGGAGCTTTTGAAACGATTCAAAAAAGAAGTTCTATTATTTGTTGCTTTTTAGGCGTTGCAGGCGGTGATTTTTTGTGCAAAAAATTATAAAATATATTACTCAAAATTATTATGGTATGCTATATTAGAGATTTCCGAAAAATCAAAATATTAATGAGAGATGAAGCTACAGCTAGAAAGAACTGAACATTCAGGACCATTTGTACTACCCATTTTTTATAAGATGACAACCGCATATCTGACGGTCAGCGTCGGAATGGTATAACTACGTACTCATTTCGGAATTTGTTGGGAAATATACACACAATAACCTTTATATTTATAAAATCCAACGTCCGTCACTATACAATTTTGATTGGGTTTATTAGGTTACAGGAGATAGAAGATGAGCGGGAGAATAGGCAGGAGGAGAGTGCAAAGGAAGAAAGAGATGAATAGTCGAAAAAAGTCCGCAGATGCGACAATCGTTTTTGACAGAAATCGTTTGACATAGTAAACTGAAAATTGGCATGGGAATTAAAATCCATTAACCTACGTATAAGGTATAGTCAAAGATGTTGGGAGACACGCGCGGCCCGCCTCTGCGTGTCATTTGGGTGCACGCACACTAAGAAATATAAACAGTCCACCCACTTTTAACCTACTCACACAAAGGCCTGATGCATGGTCGTGTGCATAAAAACCCAATGTATATACTCACACAATCTCACTTGAAGTGTGAATTTGCATAATTCCGTGACACGATGTTTGAACGGATCTGGCATATCTAGTAGAGAGTAGACCGCACGCATTCTAATATCTTAGGATATACTTAAAATTATAGTATAGAATGGTTTGAAATCTGGTTTTACGACTGAACGTCGCGTGCCACTTTCGTCACAAGCTTCCCCCACTGCGTGACATCACGCAGTCTTTATTAGGGAGATGAAAGGCCATTCAGTTGCAAGTAATTATAAGCGATACTATTGATATTGTTTTAAAATAAATAGAAGAACAATTATATCATTAATTGAAAATGAATTTTACATAAATTGTATGTTCAGTTATTGTTACGCATTAAAATAAAACAATTCTGAACTTATGGTATCAATCCACTGATGATATTAATATTTAATTCTCGGTTGGCAACAAATCACTCGTAATTTTTAGTTATTTTGAGTAACGGCAGTTGCGTGTTTTCTGATTCCGAAACACCAAAATTTTAATTAGTTTCTTGTAGTCGTTGTTTGATATAGTTCATGTACATCAATAAAATTATTCGTTGGTTTTAGAAGGTCGTTGTAGTTTTTGAGCTATAATATAATATTTTTATACTATTTCAAGATCATTAATATCATAAAAATATTTGACGTTTTCTGGTAGTATGTCTCATAAAAGTAATTGAATATCGATTCATTTTTTCAACCAAAGCACTCATGCAAGTTACGCACTTTATTTTTACGATAGAAAGCTGATGACGTATCCACATATGTATATTTCCATGGAATTCGAAAATTCTGAGAAGTTCATTGGCGCGATCAAAACATAATCAAATTCATCTGATTCAATATTTCCATCTTTTAAGCGGATTTTTGCTGTATATGTCGACTGGTAGTGACGTTGATATTATCGAGTGCAGGAAAGCCGTTTAAAATTGATATTTTTCCGCGCGAATGACGATTTGATAACGGATTTGTGGAACGGAATTTGAAGGCATGTGGTGTTATATATCCGCCAAGTCAGCTTACGTTGCGGAAAAACACTTCAAATATTCTTGCAAAAATTTATATAATTTAAGTATTTTTCTATTACTGCTATTTAAAAAAAACCACAAAAAACAGTTTTTCGGCCTCTTTTTACAAACAGTTGGTTTATTCAAAAACGTAAACTCTGAAGTTTTATTTTATAGATACAAAATATTGTGCGACGATAGGTTTTCAATGATAGTTTAGGATAGTAAAGAAATTGTCAAATATCCTAATTACTTTAATCGTGGCGATGCAATCTTTGAGTTCTTCTATTTATAATTTATTTTTCCAAATTTTTGAAGTATCACCTATAATTTTTCTAAGTATTTATAGCTTGCCAACTTCTTCATTATTTGGTTTTTGAAGTCAATATATGCTTTAAGTATGTTATTGTATAAATAAGAATTTTCTTTCTCCTGTAAATCATTTAATTTCTGAAAGTAACTCCATATAATTGACTGGCCTTGGCTGTCATAAATTTGGTCATAGGCCTGAAAGAAACTTCTTACTGATTTTACAATGTGTTATGCGTCTAAAAGTATAATGACGGGCTCTTTTTTCATAGAATGATCAAAAGTCGCATTCACATTATTAAGATCAATATAAAATACCAATGAAAAAAACATTACTATGTTTAATAGGCATCTCTCGACAACAGCTATGCCGGTTTTGAGAAAACTCTCTATACAAGTGGTAACTAATTTTTGTTATTGACCACTTACCCCATTAGAAAAAAAATCAATTGATCATTTAGAGCTCCTGTTTATGCAAGTAACTAAGAATACATGTGTTTTTTATTTTCACATACTTGGTCGCATTTAAGTAAATTATCACCAAATCGACGTGGTCATGAGAGCTGGTACCATCCTATTTAACTTTTCGCCTAACTGCCATTTCCTCAATTGTCAAGCCACAATATAATGGATATTTGACATATTTTACTTAAATTTTTATATTATTCAAAATTCTTTGGTGAATCCTTGATTATAAACAAGTGATTCATACCACTTGTTCAAAGAACGTGAACGTGGAAATCTCATATTAAATTTTTGTATGACGTAATTGTACGCCTTATGAGAGTAACAGTTTAAAGTCAGAGGAATATTTTTGGGAATAATAATTGAGGTTTTATTTTTTATTTATATGGAATATAACTTTTGTCATTAATTTCACATTCTGTAAGATTGCCTAATCTCTTTCATTTAATAATGATTTTTTTTGAGATCGTAGAGCACTGTTTGAAGAGTGCGAATATCTCCATTTTGCTATCATATTAGTCTCGTAGATATTTTACTTTCAACTTTTGTATATCCAATGTAGCTTTTGGACGAGCAAGTTATCTTTTCAGTTTGATTTTCTTAGTCGAAATGCTAAATAAAATCTGAAATGAGAATGAAAGATATATTCATATTAAATAAATATTGAAAATCACGTAGTTAATAAACATTCATTAAACGATATACCCAAGTGAAAACTGTTTTCCAGACGTTTATCTTATTAGGTGTAATGAATGTCTTCTCATTATAATTCTTTACTGCTGAAATACAGTTTGTATTATGACTAGTACTTGATGACATTTATTTGAATACAATAGTGATCGCTAGTCATGTGGGCAAATTTAAAACTACTAACAGTTATCTCTTCTGTTTCCATCACTCCCCATATCCTCCTAACCCTATCAATCCTAACTTTGATACTATTATCAGTCGCATTCGGATTGACGCATAATTTAATGATCTTATAAGCCTTTCGTTGTCCTTTTTAGTTACTGAATCTTAAAATAGATTTTTACTTAAGGAACTAAATAATTTCTTTTCAAATGTTTCTTTATAATTTATTTAATATCAACCTTAACTAAACGGTATTATGCTTTTTATAAAACATATACCTTCACTTTTCATAGCTAATTATTTTTAACCTTAAAACTATTTTTCTATAAAAAGGCAGATTAGTGAAAAAATTACGAAATTTATAAAATTACTTAGAGAGATCAATCGATATGAAAAAAATCTAAATATTTAAAAGTATTCACCAAATTACTTTTATCACTTACATTCGATTTCGACAAACGTTTGGCGGTTAAAAATAATTATTTATTTAGCTACTCTCAATATCAGATATCAAAAAGCAGCCCTTTTAAATGAATCAAGTCGGTCCCCTTCAGCAGGATAGCTGACTAGGTTTGACTATGGCCACGTCTGGCTGCTATTTTTTTTATTTTACCCCGATAAACAGTCCGAGGGTCAGTGGGTTTAACTATTTACACTGTATTTGTATTTATTACAATGCATGAAGTCAAGTAAATATTTATTTTATTTCATTTATAAAATTTAAATAAGGCACTGTTTTTAGAAAATATAAAGTAAATTAAAATGTTTTTGTAACATTAGATCAATTAAACTACATAGTTATATTATTAAATTCATGTCTATATAAAATTTCATTGGTCAAAATTTCTGAAAGTCTTATGATACAAACAAGACCTTATGTGTTATCCTGAACAGGGGGAATGACTGAAATACCTCTGTATTAACGGTTTTTATTTTTTTTTAATTAGTTTTTCTATCAAATTAGTTAAATAAAATTTTATTGTTATTACAAAAATAATGGTAAATTTTAAAAGTACCCAATTTCTCAGAATTTGGTAAAAAATTGGGGATTACTTTGAGATATCACTTCTGCAGAAATAACCCTATTTACTCACAGGCTATATTTTACTACAATTGCTTATCACGATTTGCAAACAAGAGCTTCCAATAAATAAAACAGCCAAAGTAAAAAGGGAAAAAAATATTAGTCATTCTCAATACAATTTCAGTGCCTTTCGGCGCTGTTTTGTCCGGTAGAAAACTGGTTAAGGCTCCATTAACTTTTTAAAAGTCAACAAAAGGATTTTCACTCCAAATATGGCCAGCTAATATATAACTTTCGCATTGAATAAATAACGGCAAATTATTTGAAAGAAGCAATGTATATCGCTGTGACTGGTCCTGAACGAAAATCGTCTGAGCACTAATATAGGTTTACGTTCATAGAACAATAAAAGTTTATAAAGGAAAAAAAAAATTGAAAAAATATTATCAAAATCAGGACGCTATTTTTAAAAAATATACATAATTATATTCATTATTTTATAACGGGTGATGTTTTTTTACAGAAAAAAATTCAAACCTATATATCCAAAGTTTTATAGAAATCAATTGAGATGTGGAAAGTGACACAACGAAATTAACTCATTTTCTTGGTATATAATTACATTTCCTTGGTTGGTTGGATTTTAGTTAGTATTTTATTTTTCCGTGAAGTGTTCTACTCCATAAAGTTATCTACTGTACAAAATTTTTATCTACCCTCACACTCTATTTCTCGAAAATGCATTTATCGTATAGAGCGGAAGTCTATAAAATATCTCAACTATCATGCACGTGGTTCCACCAAATCAATATTATTTAAATAATAATAATAAACCATAATGAGATGATCATATCCAAAATGTTTTTTTTAATTAACCCAATATTTAATATGGAAAAATTACATAGGCTGAAATAAATCGACATTTTTAGTGCATAAAAGTAACAAGTGATTCACAGCTTTATAAATGATTAATGTTTTTTTATTTACGTAAATGTTAAATTTATTCACGTTTTATAAAGATAAAAAAACGGTCACGTGTAACTACACCTCGCAACCATTTACAAAGTCCTATCCGAATTATTAATGTAAAGTTCATTGCCACGGCCCGTAATTGACAATATCATGTCGTAGATAACAATATTACACTCCATCTATTTCACATATCGCGTGATACAAAATAGTTTCACGGTCCCGAGGAAAAAAACTCCCGCCATCCTCATCACCTGAACGGTCTTTGCCACCGTTCGATCTACCGCCGCTCAATCACTCGGAAAATTCGGTCGCTCAAATGGACTGTGAGAAAATCATAAGCTGCAGCGGTGTCACTGAAAATTGCTTTAGATCGTATCGCATTATGTTCGGCCGAGATAGGCAGTTAAATAGCCTTGCCGATGAACCGGAAGTAATAATGGAATTTCGTGTTATGCGTCAGTAAGTTGAAATTGGTGACCGTTACTAAGAAAACGACGGGGAAATGCGGAGGGAGCTTTTTAAAAGTGGATTTTACCATTTTGGTAAATCTCACAAGAGTGATCCAATGTTGCTAGAAATAATAAAATATACTGTTCAAAGAGGCAATTTTTGACTCATGTTGAATTGGGACGAAAGAAATTTTAGGTAATTTAGAATTTCTTTCTAGACGTATCTGAAGAGTACTACGTATATAGATTTTTGCTGGCATCTTTTTGAGTATTAGTTATTAAGGTATATGCAAGATAATGTGCTTTATAACTATAAAAGAACTTTAAGATTTTACGTCAAACGGTTTTAGAGAAGTTTTAAACCACACCCGAGTCGTCTTACAAACGTTATATTTTTTTCTTTTGACCTACGGAACCCTAAAAAAGTACACATCGTCAGTCTGAAATATCATAAGTTACCCTTCTTCTAGTTGTATAAAGTACTTTTAATTAGTAACTCATATTACATCTAATTGCAAACAAAAATTAAAGATAAAGTTACACGTGATGAAGACCGGTACATTATATGGCATCAATGAAACTAAAAGCTAAACAAAGTCCACTTATTTGCTAGTGGAGCTCTACACACCTCTATTCTATTGCTAATGTCATTAAGGTTCATTAAACATAAGAGGTACGACTTGATTAACCCAAACATTAGCTCCAGATCGTAAATGTAATTTAAACTCCATAAAACTTCACCGTTACTACCTCCATAGATTAATACGTGGACTATCTCGGGCAGGTTAACTTAAAATAAACAGACTCGTAGGCTCAGGTATCTAACTTTATATTCACTGGCCGATACAAGCGATAAACTTACGGTCAGTTTACTAATTGTGAAATGTAAGCATTACTACTTTCATATATTTTAAGGCAATATAATCCCATTGGTCATTACAAGACTTGAATAAAAAACGATTGCCGTTAATGCGATGGTAATTAGTGTTCTATAGATATATAGATAAAAATATTTTCCTAAGAATTAACTATTATTACTGTAACTATGATCATATTGAGCTATGGAACATTAATAGTTATTTAATTCAAAATTTTAATTAGAAATCACTGTAGATGCATTATATGAAACAGATCAATAAAACAGAAGTTGTGATTTTCATTCTCTGATATATTTTTACTTTTTAGTTCATTCTTTAGAAAGTAGACCCAGCCTAAGCTGAGTGTGGCTGTAACACCATACTATAGCGCGACTGTATTTTCATAAACTTAATATTTTTCGATGTCCTAGAATTTATAACATAAATCCCTAAATTTCTGTAACATTTCAAGTCGCTAAATTTTAAAAAATAATTTGCAATTTGCCTTGTTGAAAACCCTCAAATTTTCAGTCGACTTGAAGTATGAATAACAAAAGTTGTCCGCCAATTTGAAGCCACCATTTTGGTTTTATAAATTTTGACTAAACATTTTGTAATTTACCACACGAATAACAATATTTACCTGTCATTTTCATTGTATTCAACGTGTCAAACGTGAAATATGCATAGATGTTAAATTGGAACTTGATCGATTATATAGTGTCAGATGGACATTCGACTAAAAGATTTAATCCAGGCACATAAAAAAAACGGAAAGTACTGCACTTTCCGTTTTTTTAGTACACGTGTTCTAAAAATTAACGTTTCAAATATTTTTTTAAAATCCTTTTCCTATTTGTTATCGCACCTTTATGCTACATAATTCATTAATATTTTGTTAAAATATATCCGCAAAGCAATAATTATATAATTATTTTATTTTGAAAATTTATATTTTTTAGACTATTGTGGGATATCTGAAATGATAATAGCACAATAGTCTTAAAAAACATAAACTTTCAAATTGTAAGTGAACACATCGTGGCATTACGAATGTTTATATTATTATACTGGATAATATACAATTATAAGGTAGGAAAATATCTCATCTAAAGTTTTAATTATGAAATGAACTGAAGAAAAATATGAATATTTCGAAAACTTTTCGACAATGTTTTAACAAAAAAATATCTAGAACTTAACCATATTTTCGTAAAGCGCAAGTTCCTTTATAATTAAAATCATGTGTTGGAAAATGTCTATTTAAGTAAAAATAACAATTAATTATTTGTTACCTAGTTACACCAAAGAATAATATAATTATTTCAATATTTTCAGACAGTGTAGAGCTGAACAAATCATTTATAATTAACTTTACAAGTATTACGTTAGCAGTCTAGAGTGTGTATACAAACGTCTATTGCAATTGTGAATATCGATAACGGGTAACTTACATTATAAACCCGATCCCTAAAATCTCATCTTCCTCTGGCAGCGATGCGAGTCCCGCGTATGATTCATGACGCAACCTTGGAAAGCAGAATAAGAAATATAATTATTTCGGTCATGTTCTAGTAAGAATATTGAATGTAATTATTTCGGTCATGTTCTGGTAAGAATTTGAGGGAACGGGTCTTCGATTGAGTCAGTTGGCTTTTTCGAATCAGGTTTGTTTGATATATTTACAATAACAAGACACATTGTTTTAATTATATTCTTGTTATGGTAAATGATTTGATTCAAATTCATTCGAAATTATTCGTTTTTAAGTGAAATTCTCACGTATTTTAATTGAAAGTCGGTGACAATTTCCTTTTCAGTAAATTATTTCACTGCTTTATTAACGTGTCTCCCTACACGTTTATACCGCCTTCAAGCGAATTAGGTTAACAGAAGCAGCCATAATTTTGTCGTAAATGTTACATTCAAATTTTCGTGAAGTTTTTAAAATTTTTTAATCTGTTTTTTTTTCGAAGTTATCAAATCGTTATATTAATATATTTTTTACATATAATTTTTTTTAACATTAACCATGTTTGGAATGTTATCCATTTAAAATATAAACTAACATAACTTGACTGTGTCAACTGAAAATTTTGAAATAGGCACTAGGTGCGTTTAATATTGCACGAGTGCAATGCTGAACGTTCACAAAATTGTATCTTCTACCACTTATTGCTTTGGAATTGAGGTTAACAAGTAAAATTAGTTTTAATTTTTTTATAAAAGAATGCATGAGACAAATATTAAATTTTATTATATAACATTATATTTACAAGAGATTGACTATAGTATTATATTTATAAATCTTAAAATTTACCAGTACGATAATTTGGATTTGGATTTTTCAATATATTAAAAAGATTATAACAACAATATATTAACTATAAATACATGAGGTTGTCGTCGATCGGGGATATCCAGCTCTTAGAGAAGTGAACCTTATTCAGAAATCTGATCATATTTTCTGCGACCGAATGGTCATTATGGTGCACCTAGGTATAAAGATGCTATTCTGACTATAACGACACCTAATTCCTTTGTGTTATCTTCTTATTTTATAGACGTGGATTTATTTTTGTAACATTGTTTAGGTTAATTCGATGGACCTGAAATAAAAAAATGTAAGTAATCCTAATAGCTTCTGTTTGTAGTGAGAATAAACTTTTATTTTATTAATCAGGATGGTTTAGAACATGATATATTGCGTTTAAGAAAAATTGTAGGCACCGGCGTATACGTATCAGTGTTTTTAAACAGTTTTTAGTAATCAAATTTGAATTTATATTTACGATCAAATTAAATTTTTACATAAAATCAAATGTCTACAATTTACTTTATGGGAAAAATTTACGTCACATGTTGGATGCGTAAAAGTTGATCTCTCAAAAAAATAAAACTTGATATGTGCGACGTTATCGTCGAATTACGACTTTAGATAAAGTTTAAAATCTTAATTAGAAATTCATTATTTATTATTAAAGAAGAACTTGTGAAAATATAAATTCAGTCTGATCTATTCAGTGAACAACCAGGAAAAATGCTATATAATTTACATTTACCTTGATCTTAATCAACCCCATTTGTAGATTACATCGTATGCTTTTTTATTAAAACTTATCAGAACCTTAAAGTCCACAGACATTACAGAATAAACATGAAATCTTTTAATAACATGAAGTTTTATTATCGGCATATAAAGGCATTATCTGACGTATTTTTGTACAAACATAACTATTTATTTCATAAACTGATAATTGTGTAAATAATCCGTTAATTATCAACAAAGTTTACACTGACACGTTCATACTAATATCATTTATTTGTCGGCATAAAATGGAGGACATTCATTCATTACATAAATATATTACTCCCGTAAAACTAAAATTTTAATTAACCTTATAGTTAAAAGCGCTCATACGAAAGCGCTGTCAATTATGTTAATTAAAATTTTAGTGTTACGGGAAATTTTAGTGTTACCTCAAAATGTATTAAAAAAACATTTCAAATTCCAAGTTATTTTTGTGAACATTGGTCACGTGAAAAATGACTTAGTTTTATTCACTATAACAGCTTTGGGTACTAGAATGTATTTTAGTCTTTTTTGAAACATCAGTATTGTTTTTATTGTTAAAAACTAAGGTAATATTATTTATATTGCCTAAGTATAAAGGTTCTCTAACTGGTTTTTATTTATTTTGTAGGTATATTTAGGCGTGAATTTTTGACTTTATTCAATTTATAGATCAATACAAGAGATTCAACCGAAAAATAATCTAGTAGGAAAGCCAAAAGTGAAGTAAGGACAATTCGACACTATGTAAAGAAAAATAATGTGTGGGTATTATAATATATAGGTACTTTTGGAAGTATTTCATTGTTAGATTACGAATCACAGGCATTTCAATATCAGAATTCATTAAAGTCTGGACAGATTACCTGTGCTTCAGCCAATATTTCTTCCCTATTTATATTATTCAGCTTCTCTATAAAATATTTCATGGTCAAGGAGAAAATGGTATTTAGAAAATAGTACGAATACTAGAATGCATCCATATTGTATTTACGAACCTATTTTTAGATCGTTGTGTATATATTTCGTGATGCTTCTCTGGGTTTTCGCCCTAAACGAAATTCATGAAGAAAGAATCCTCTAATTTCACTTCGAAATGCTTCTAGTGTTAATTTATTCTTTACTCGCCGATTACTCAAAAAAAAAAAAAAACCAAACAAAGTTCGAATGCCGAATTCTTTACAAACCCTAAAAGGCATATTCTAGAAGCTTCAATAAAATTCCAGAAATCGGTCAAAACAGTGACGGATTTATAAGTTGCCAACCTAATAATTATTATCACGTTACATCGTAACAATTGCCTTATCTTCAAGTGCAATGCAATTCGTTACAATAATCACTAAATATATTGGAAGGTTCGCCTCCCTTGCTTACACATCATTATTTTTCATGCAAATGTTTGCTTTCAAAACTTCAGATATAGTTTATGGTTACAGGGTATGCATGTAGATTTTCTTTTAATAACTACTTAACCTATTCATTGTTTATGCAATAATAAGTTAAATCTTCTTTTCGTTTATTTTATCACAATTTGACATATTTTTTTGATAATTTTTATTCATTCAACGTGTTTGAACCATATCCTAAAAGTTTTGTAAATTTTTATAATAACATTTTCTTATATCAAGTCATCGCCCCTCATTTTAGCATTGGAAAGTTTTCTAGGCTTTTTTCGAAGACTTTATATTTTCTGCTTTCATTTTGTTTTCATGTTCCTCACGAAATATTTGAAATTTAATTATGTGTGTAATTATGTAAACGGTATTAGCGAAACATAATAGGTTCTAGGTACCTTCTCTTTTTTGGAAGGTAGTTACTGACAATTAAGATATCACAAGTACGAAAGTATGCTTTACATATAATGTTTATTCATTTAAAATAGTATGTTGAATATAAAAATACTTATACCGTTCTTATTTATCAGATTGCATATTTTGTATATGCTCTTGCAAATGAAAAAGGATTGAAGATTTGCAATAAAATAGGTCTGCAAATAGAAACAATAAAAAATAAATTATAAATATTTAAATAACGTATTGTTTATTTACAACAAAATAAAGCTTTTTGCAATTGCTTTCGAAAATTATAGAGGAACTTGTTTTATTCATGTCCTCAATATTTAATTAATTTGCGTTAGGTACCTGTTGAAAATATTACACAATTAGAAAAAGCTAAGATTTGTTTCAGCCCATTTCTTTTATGAATTTCAGGGAATAATATAATTGCTATATTGCTTTATTCATTGTGAGTGACCAATCAAATCAAATTTATAAATGCATAAATTATTTTAAAATTAGTACAATTATTTTAATAGGGAACAATATCTGAATACAAATTCATCATAAATCAAAACAATGTGGTATTTAATTATAAACAGTAAATCTCTTCATAATAGACAATTTATTTTAATTCACATCGACCATGCCCACTTAAAATTCGATTACATTAGAAAAAAATATAGAAAATATAAAATAAATCTTTTTATGTTTGGTTGCGATGTATTTATAAACGAAGGGTGGAGATCACGGAAAAACGATATACTTTCGTAATTTCACCATTCCCAGCAAGAGAATAAGAGCTATGAGCTAAATGCCATAATTAGGATATTTTTCTAAATTGAATTATGCAGGTTTCTACACATAGGTCTCTACACATAGGTCGACATAGGTCTCTACGTGAGTAATGGAAAGGGCTGTTTTTATATATATATATGGTTTTGTTTAGAAAAAATGTCGGATGTGTCCGATTATTTAGATATAATATGTAAATAGATCGAGGTTGGGTTATGAAATTTAACGTCAAATTATGTATGGGAAACTACTTTCGACTTTATGCACAGACTTTTCTAATTTATTAGTAATGTTTGTTATGCATTATACATCTTAAAGTGGAACTTAGAATTGACGAAAACACACTCAAATGTTAACTGTGCAAGATGAACAGGGGTTTCTATACCCAAAATTGAACTGAAAATCGTAAAGGTAATGCAGCTCTTACTTGTGGAATATTAGGAGCGTAGTTCATAGGGAATATGAAGGGATATCATTTAATACTCTAGTTCACATTTTAAATTTTTACAAAAACACATCTTAAATTTGTATGACATAACAATTTTACTAGAAATCTCTCTTAGCTGGTGATGGACATATTTTTTTCATTTAAAAATTATTAATTTGTTAAACATTGGTACATTGGTGAATATTTGACATGGATACTCTTTTTACAAGGTAATAATTTGGCATCAGCAATTCGTTTTATGTCGTCTTTATCAATAGAGTAATTAACGAGTGGAATTTGGTTGGTACTAACTAACAAAATTCCTGTAATTAATTTAAGTCTTAATAAGAAAGTCTACGACGCGAACCTTTAATTTAGTTTTAATGACTTTTTTTTAACTTTTAACATGTCTTTAGAATATATGATAAGTGTACTCAACAAATATACGATATAGTAAGTAAAGTAACTAAATTAATTTGAATTTTTATCAAATAAATTACAATTTTATCCTTTCCTTCTTCCATGTGAACTTATGGGATGCCGTAAAATAAAGTTATTTATCAGATTGACAAAATGAAAAAAATTCTATCACTAATTCAATAGCTCAATTCACATTCATTAACGCTAATATGATGTGAAAGCAAGATTTAAAAAAACATTTCAAACATTCGGCTTGTTCCGCAACCAGCTTCAGTTAAAACATTTTGCATTTATTTAAAAGATTATCGTATATGGCATAATGTAAGAATATAGCTAAGCACTGAGCAATTTGAAACAAATTTGCGACGCGTCATCCTACCACTCCTTGCATTTATTATTTCCGCCGATCCCCCCGATAACAGGATAATGCAATTATACAATTCGCGCGCAGAAACGACGAGCCGCAGACTCGTAAGAAATCTTGCCGCTTAACATTTTCAAAATTGGCGAACTCCAGTTTGGTCGTGGTTTTAATTAAACACATCGCGCGGGAGCCTCATTTGGGAAGGTCTTTGGACTTTTCATTAAATTTTTCAATCCAGGACCGGAAAAGTGCGAGTGGTAGCGTTGCTTCCTAATGATTGCGGTTCGATATGGTGGACGGCAAATTTTGAATTGAACCAACGAAAAAAGCATGCTTGTTGTTTCTGAACTTGTGGTTTTTAAAAACACTGTTGAGAGTCATTTCAAAAAAGTATGTACGTGGTTTGGCAGATAAAATATTTATAGTTTGTTAAAGTATGTGTAAAATTTTAGGGAAAATTATGAGAGTTTTACAAATATAACAAAGGGAGTAATTATAACGCGTAACGAATAAAAATTATATTCTAAATTAGAATTAAAATATAAATACGATACATGTTTAATTTTACGATTTTATAATTCTGTACCAAGAAAAATAAACTTTTTGTACTTATATCCTTTATTATCTATGAGAATCTAATTTTTATTGAACGACATAATAAAATAATAAAATATTCAGAACATAGAAATATATAATAAATTATATTATTATATGATATTAGTGACATATGCTGTTCGTTTAACTTTGGAAATCCAATTGAAATGTGGAGGAGAATAAAACATTTTGACACTTTAAACAATTTTGAAATTTTTTTGTGTCTTTATAAAATCAGAATATTTTCTAAAATATAATTTTGTTTGGCAAATACAGAATTATTACACAATAACCTCTTTATAACTACATTAATTTCTAGATAACTCGTGATATATCCATTAATGATATACTTCCATTTTTCCCGTAGAACATTATGTCATTATCTGGAGTAATTGAGATATGAAATCACAAATGTTATAACCTATTCTCATTATTTCCTAAAGTAACCTATATATTGTAAAGGTATAAATGGACTTTTCCCGAGCCCAGAAAATTGAAGGTACTTTCAAATTAACAACATAATAATTTGATTCCAAATATTGTCTCTTTATTTGGCAATTATCTCGCCTTCATTTGAATGAAAGTCCAAACAAAATGTAATCGGGATGATCAAATGTGGTTTATTTGGCTTTGTTTCCTAATTATTACTACTATTTATTGTGTTTTAGTCGAGTAAAGAACTATCCGGCCCAATATTTTAAACGAAAATCGCTTGCAATAAATAATTTATCATAATTAGTCATATAATATTTGTAGATTTCTTTGTTTCATATCATTCTGTCAAATATTATTTTCATAGTATTCTGATGATTATTTTAACTCAAATATACTTCCATGGTCCGTTTTTACAACAAAAGGAAATCGGTTCTTAACAAACTAATCGTAGTAATATATTCGGATGAATTTTTGTGATTGTGGATTTGACATTGTCAAATCCACAATCACAAAAATGTTGATGGGTTAAAAGTTATGGTCAAAAATAAACACCGTACATTTTAAGTCTCTTCACCTAAACTGTTATTGATCATTAACCATATGTTCTAAAAATATTACGTCCAAAACTACATCGTAAGCTATACTGAGTTTCATGATAATTTGTTGAACGGTTTTTGTGCCAAATTCATAAAAAATTAAAAAATATTTTCTCAAAAAATGAGAAATAAAAATAATAAAATATCGATAATTTTTCTAAACTTAGTTTAAGTTTTTTCCCTAAATATTTAACTATTTATTTATTTTCTCCACAAAATATAAGATCATTAGTTCAATCATTTCTCTTCGAGAAATAATATCTAACATATTATTTTTAAGATAACCGTAATATATTTGGTGCGTGTAATAGGTTAATTTTTATATAAACTTATACGACGTTAATATTTTGAACTTATAACTTTTTCTTTCCTTAGCTTTATGGGGTATCATTTTAAAATAAAATTCTTATTTTCGTAACCTGTTCTGATGAGTCATCGAAGTTTCCCAGAAAATTCATAATCAACAAATAAACATTGCAAATTTATCTATATCAAAACCTTTTAAGATTTTTTCGTTTAAAATGAAAAAAAGGCGGAACCTTTATGGGACAACTTGGTTATCCGTCCGTTTATCAGCAAAGTCACTTTTCTGAGAAACGCCTTTAAATACAAAGTTGAATAGATTATTATCGTATATTAAAGCATATATTTTACATCTCTGTAAAAGTTTCAAGTGTTTTGGTGTACGCTATAAAACGATGTGGGCGTTTAAAGCGTATTTTTACTACATTTTTACCATAGTCTTATTTACTGATCACAAAAACCTATAGGGTATTTCCAGTCGACCTGTAATCTTGAAATTAGGCATAAAGCATAATCTTGAATTAGGATTTCTAGGATATAATAGGCAATGTATTTACTTTCTGTAAAAATATATTTTATAAATAATATAATAGAAATACTATGTAACATTAAATGTTTATGAACATCTAAACGTGTACAGACTACGATGGTAGTGCGACTTTCTGTAAAAATGTATTTTGTAAATAATGTAATAGAAATACCTTGTAACAATAAATGTTTATGAACATCTAAACGTGTACAGACTAGAGGATAGTACGACGTTCTGTAAAAATATATTTTATAAATAATGTAATAAAAATACTTACTAAATATCAATAAACTTTTATGAAAATCTAAACGTTTACAAATTTCAAGGGTACTGCGACTTTCTGTAAAAATATATTTTGTAAATAATGTAATAGAAACGCTACGTAATGTTAAATGTTTAAGAACATCTAAACGTGGACGCACTACGAGGGTATTGCAACTTTAATTCGTGCTTTTTTCTCTCACTGAACAACTCTAATAATGATTTAAGTGCAGTTAACAGCAAACTTATTGGGTAATATTTACTTTACATACTCTACTGCGACACGACGTGTATTATGTATAAGTGGTAAATATCTTACACTTGCGTAAATAACAGATTAAACGGAGGAATTAGGGTAGAATGGTTAACTATATAAGCTCGTTAGTTTGACTTATGTATTGTTTAAACCTCTCTCGGTTCACTCAGATATCACTTCCGACGTCAACGTCGTCACGTTAGTCATTTTATTTGTGTTAGGAATTTGATTGGACGAAGACAAACCTTTTATTTATATGAGAAGTTGATTTTTTTGTTAAGCCTAGGAAATATGGATTACCATAATATAAGATTTGTGAGTAATAAAAATATTGGCTTTCGGTAGTATAGTGTCAAAATAATGTAAAATTACTAAGATGTGACTAAAAGTGTGTTAATCGCTGAAATATAAATTATAAGCAGTTATGGATTAAATTTTTAGTGCAGGAAAAAACGGAAAACAGCAACATATACCTTATTCTCCATGTAGATTTCGTCACCGTAGTGTGCTGGGTTGATCACGACATGTACGACTTTTGACGGCTCGACGCATCGTGGAGACCCGCGTTTGATTTCTAGTCGCTCATAGAGTCGTAGTCGCACATTCTTTTGCATAAAAAACGGGCGGTTTTGATTTTGTCATATTATTTGTAATTTAGAGGTTAGAATTAGGAGGTTGTATTAATTGTAATTGTTACTGGCAGGTATAGTGCATTCTGGCCCATAAAAACAAACGTTCCAAATTCGAAATTTATTCTTTTTGAATGAAATTTTTCTTTCACTAACAAAAACGTATTTTTTGGCAGTAAATGAAATCCAAGCCTTCAATTTAAAAAAGCGTTTCAATTTATTCGGAAAATTAGTGTTAATTAAAAAAGCGCTTCCGTGTTTCTTTCCTACCGTATATTAGATACATTTATTGAATTTACTTATCTGAATGACTCTACTGTCAAAAAACTTTAAATTAGATAAGATAAAAGAAAACTTGAAAGCGGTCTTAAAATTAAAATTATTTATCTGATAATAAACCATTTTATATCTGTTGTGAAACCTGAAACGTGATAGTCGGAACTAATTAAGTAACTAATTAATGAACTAATAAGATAGTTCATATAAGAACTAATTAATGAACTAATTAAAGAACTAATAAGATAGTTCATATCTTAAAATCCAAATCAACCTTATATTTTTCTGTTAAACAAGCGTAAAATTAAAATAAATAGTCATGGTGCTCTTATAGTGAGATATTCATGATATTTGCAAATTATTTTCTAATGAAAATGTATTGTTTACAACCTGTAGTCAATAGATACTTTGTTATTTCTAAATATCCAGTCCTGAGTTATACAATTTACGTTTCAACAAACCTAAAGGCCAAGTTTCCTTATATCATGTCAAATAGCAATCGAAAGCAAAGTAATTATAACCTTACTTTTACAGTAAAAATTGACTCCGCTGTGTATTTACAGAGGTTTACGATTAAAGAGACTTAGAACTTTATTAGGGTATGTATATTAAAAATTCGATAATGTTTAAACCTGAAATTCTTACAGAGTTACAACATATATTTTATAATTAATAACGAGAAAATTTCAAATTGAAGCAATCAATGTCAAATGTTATATACCTTACAAATTCCTGTATAAAGAGCTATCACACATATAGTCACGACATTTACACATTTTTTGGAATAATTTATTTATATAAATTTAGAATTTACACATAACATACATAATTTCACGAAGTTGACAATTCATCTTGTCAATATGGCGTCCTGGCGACATGGCAAATTAGGACTATTTTAGGAAATATTTTATTTGCATTCTCTGTAAGGAGATCGACTAAAAACAATTGAATTTTATAAAAAAAGTGTAATTTTGAAAAAACGAAAAACCAATACTTTGGCAATTGACAATCAAGGAAGGACGCAAAAATAAAATAACATTAGTAATCATAATCCAAAACCAAAAAAGCTATTTATTTAAATGCCGATTATATCATAGTTTTTATGTATCAATAACTGTCACAAATAAAAACTAACCATAAAAACTAACGAAGTACACATTTTCAAAATTATTACAAAAAATGATCAATGTCGATTTCTTCTCAAACATCTTTGCCCAAACGAATTAGAACTAATCACACGACACTGTCTATACTTTGCTTCATCGTTTCATCGTCCTGGCTCAAATAGTTCTGTATAAATAATACTAATGTTTTATTATGAAAAATAACGCGTTTTAATAGAAAAATAAAACATTTTTTATCTGTGTAATTGAAGATTTTAATAAAACTGCTAATGTGCATTTGTTTTCATTTTCCTTGCATAAGGATTTTTTGTATGGTTCTAACGCATTGGCCTGACACTATTAGGATTTTGCTGGTTTTCTTTTGGTATAAATATTTTTGAGTGTTAGCTATTAATTCGGTGGCTTTATATAGTTGATCGTTATGTTAAATTTCAAGTTTCTACAGCAAACAGTTTTTTTAAACGGCTGTGATAGAGAGATACACGAATCATCTTATAAAGGTTAATTGTTTATCCTCTTAAGGTAGGGACCTCTAAAAACAATGTGCAGACTGACTTTTTTTGATATTATGAGTTACACTTGTTCTGAATATATGAGGGGCTTTCAATAATAACTCATATTACATCTAATTCTAAACAAAAACTCATAATTAATTTACACAACAGAAGTCTAAGTTCATTATATGGTGTCAGCGAAAACCAAAAGATAAACAAAGTCAGTTTAATTATTAATGGAACTCCACACCTCTAATCTATCTCTATTATCCAACAGCCACATTGAACGAAAGAGGTTGACCAACCCAAATATTAACTCTAGGTCATAAATTTAATTTAAACTCAGTAAAGCCTCACCGTTTCTGCCTCCGTACTTTTTAACATATGGAGTATAGCGGACAAGCTAACTTGGGATGAACGCGCTAATAGGCTCAAATTTTTAGCTTTATTGGCCAGTGCAAGCGATGAATCCGCGATGGGGTTACTGAACGTGAAGTGGAAGAGTAGCTACTTTCAAGTATTTTAAGGTAGAGTGACCCCGTTTTCGATAACTGTAATTGTATTAAAAATAATTTTTGTTGACGCGATGAATGTTGTTTATTTAAAATATTTTCATAAGGGTACCTTCTCATTACCTGTTATTATTAAGTGACGAGAATTTGTAAGTAGTTAATATAACATTTTAATTTATATTTTTATATCGATTTGTAATCAATATATAATAACTACATTAAATACATAAACAAGTAACAACAGGTTGTAGTTTTCAATCCCACTTAGGACAAAAAATAATTCCGTATAAAAAGTTTGAAAAACTTGTTAGCCGCTTTTATCCATTTCACCGCTTCTTGCTTTCGAAAGAACATTACATCACTTGTTTACAAACTATTGTATAATTATTGTTCAGAAAAATATATTAGAGATCACTTAACTTTTTATCTTTATATATCACTAACATGAATTTTTTCGATAACTTACATCATTATAAAAACTCCACATCAGTGTAATACGTAAATTGTAATACAAACCTTATACTATTATATTGTATTGCATTTCATAACATCTACTATAAAGAAAACATTTCAAGGAATAGACGTAACGTGTACATGGGATATTTTATTTTATTCTTTATATATCGGTCACTGCTCCGATCTGTTTCTTTTAATTTTTACTTTATTCTCTAGAGATTGGACCCGGCTTAAGCTGAGTGTACTGGTGGGACCGTATTATAGAGCGAGCTTATTTTAAGAAACTTGTAATATTATATGTATTTTACATGTATTATATATATCGTAATATACGTAATACATGTACAAGTCATTTAACTTTTTCTCCATTTTTAAGTCCTTAATTTTGACAGGAATTTTTCGATTTGCAGTTTTGAAAAACCAAAGATACTGATTTTAAGTTACTCATAAAACGAATGACAAAACTAATCTACCATGTTGATATTGCCAACTTTATTTGTACAATATTTGACCAAAAATTGTTCAATTTGCTTTAAAATATTCACATAACACTTTCACAAAATTGCAATACTTACCCGCCATTTTTGTGCCACAATCCGGAATCTAAACAAAAATATGAAATTGTATTATCATGTGAACATAAATGTCACATTTGAAGACGATCAGTGATGTTGGATGTAAAAATGAAATAAAGAAACGGAGAAATAAAATTATTACAAGTATTGCAAAATGGATGCCATAAGTATTTTTTCGGCATTCTTTACATATTTATTAAAGAGTATATTCTTCGTAGTTTGTTTGTATTTGTCTAAGACACATCCTCATTGTATTCATCTTATAATTATTATATTCGAGGGGCTGGCTTAGAAGTTTTATATTAATTTTAATATAGCTAATTTTCGATAACTATAAATAAATATTTGACCACGTTATTTATGTTTATAATGTAAACAATAATATGGTAACCAATCTTCTTGCTTAAATTTTGAATTAAGGATAATAATAATATCAGTTTGGATTTCTTAAAAAACAATTAATTGCTCTTGTTTGAACAATTAAGATAAAACAGGAATACTTAAAGAAATTTTAGAGAATGTTTTTTTAAAGAAAAAGGCCTGGGGTACATATTGAACATACTACCCTCCTCACAAATATTATATTATACAAAGTAAGTCCCTAATAAATTTAACGAGATATTTTCAATAAACTAGAGCAGGCATTTTTTTCTTATCATATCTAATTATTAACTTTACAAGTATTATGTAAGTAGTTCAGAGTGTGTATACAAACGTCTATTGTAATTTTGAATACCAATAATAGGCATCTACGTTATAAACCCAAGTCCTAAAGCCACATCTTCCTCCGGCCGCGTTGCGTTTAAAAACAGCCCCGCGCAAACGAGCCTCATGCATGAAGCAACCTTGGAAAGTGGAATTAGAATTAAAATTACTTCGGTCATGTTCTGGTAAGAATTTTGAATGTTAATATTATTTGAAGACCCAATTTGAGGGAAAGGGTCTTCGATTGAGCCGGCTGGCTTTGTTTATTGAGGTACGGTTGAAATGTTTACAATAATAACGCACATTGGTTTAATTATATTCTCTAAATGACAATGATACAAATTTCTTTGGAGTTGTTCATTTAAAAGCGAAGTTGTGACGTATTTTGATGAAACGTTGGTTACAATTTCATTCTAGGTAAGTTATTTTTCGTATTAATATTTACATACATCCCTATGCGTTCACGTCGTCATCCAGTAAGTAAGATGAACAGAAGCTAAAACATAATTTAATCCTCTTTTGCACTAAAATTTTCAGGAAGATTTGATTTATTTTTATTTGTATTGAATATATATGCATAATCTTTTATTAACAACTTAGTCCGATCTATCCATAGATTATATGGCAATATTTATTCTACGGGGTACATCTACCATAAAATTTACCTTCAAATTAAGTTGTTTATTTCAATATCATTCTCATTGCCAGTTTACTTCGGTAAACTCCTTTTATTCATATACTTAATATTTAATCAGAACTTCTTCTCCCAAAATTGACATACATTTTCAGAAAATAGTGCACTCGGCAGTAAATTTTCATTTACGTTGACTGTGCCACTTAAAGCCTGCTTACACTGAAAATGTCAAAAATGCAAAATATACATATTTCACGTTTTTCCCCTGATTGCAATAGATTTATGAATGAAGGGTGGATATTGTAACGGAAAAACAATATTTTATGCCAGCAAGAGAACAAGAGTTATTTAATTTCACAGTTAGGGTATTTCTCTAAATTAAATTTCGTAGGTACCTACAGTTGTCGCTGGTCGCTACGCGAGTAATAATAAGGGGTGTTTCGGGTAAACCCACAGTCCGAAGAGAATAATATTGTTTACCGCTATATATGACTATACGTTAATATGCATTACATAAGTTTTTGAAATAGTGCTAAATTTTGTTTCGAAGTTTTTAAAACATACAATTCTTGTGAAAGGTTTATGGGTGCATGAGTGTGTATGTGATTATGTTAAAACAAATTATCCGAATTTTCAGAAAAAAAAAATTATTATTTCAAATAGATCGACGTGACGTTGGTTTACGACATTTAGCGCTAAACCTTGTACTTAGAATTACTTCAAACATGATTTATAATTTATAAGTTAATATCTATCAATAATTATTTACATTAAGAGTGTAACTTCGATTTCTTGCAGTAATTAATAAAAATTAGTAGTGATTTGAAGTGAGTTAGCACTGAAGGAAGCACACTCGAAATTCAATGGCTTAAAGCAAGACAAAGAGAAATCCCAGTAACTAAACTTAAACTGTAAAGCAAATAGATATTGCTGAGTTACTTGTGAATGATCAAGCACATGGTTCATCGGAAATTGCTTCTGCAGGGATTTGTCACTCTAATTTTATAAGAGGTCTGACCTGCCTGATTTGGATAATAAGAGAATTTTAAAGGTTTCCTTCAGTTTCAAATATTTATTCTAAAATAAATTGTTTGCCTCGGCAAAGATCTACTTAAAGCTTGCATCCCGCAAAATTTACTGAACAATTTATTGTGATGTAATAATACAAAACGAAGCAGTTCTATCATGGCAATAAGAATATATCAGAGTGATTTTAAAGCCCACTAATAACAATTTATTATATTTCAATACTTTATTTTCATTGAATGTATGGAAATTTTTGCATATATATATATATATATATATATATATATGCATGAGTGTGTGTATGTGTATTATTTCTTGGTGACAATTGTGAAAGTATCACCAAGAGGTGTTATTTGTATAAGAGAATAATAGACAACGGGAAGAAACATACACTATGTCCAAATTAATACTTCATAAATTTTTATAGCATTAGAATGTAGCGTTTCGACAGTTCCTCTCTATGTTGGTTAATCACATTCTTTTTTAACCAAAGCCAAATTATAAATTATTAATTTATGACACAAACTTTTATTTGAGCTTTGTCACTCTTTTTTTTTAATTTCTAGTATTTTATTACAGTCAATAAACTTTTATGGAAAAGTAAAATAACTCAATTTACTGTGATCTTTAATTAAACAAAATAGAATTATATTGTCTTTTCTGTGTGCACTTACGGGACCTCTTGAAACAAAGTACGGTTTCAAATTTACTAAATAAAAAACTTATTCTACTAATTCATTTGTTTAATTGGGTTCACAAACGAAAATATAGTACAAAAATATGGTCTATGAAGGAATTTCAGGCTAAATTTTATTCCAAAAGGAGATTCAGTGAAATCATCTAAAATTAATTGTCATGTATGGCATAACGTGAGTACATCGCTAAGCACCCAAGCAGTTTGAAACTAATTTGTGACGCGTTATCGTAACGCTCCTTATATTTATTATTTCCGCTCATTCCCCGAAAACAGAATAATATAATTAGAACAATTCGCGCGCAGAAAGGGCAACTTGAGATATCGCGAGAAATTTTAATTAAACACATCGGGCGGGAGACTCATTTGGGAAGTTCCATGCACTTTTCGTTAAGTTTGATGTACTTTTCCTAGACTGGTTTATAATTCGACGTAGAAAACAATATTCGAGTTGAACTTGTAATAAAAAAGCGTGCTTATTTATTTTAAAAGTTTTTATTTTAAAAATCGAAGTCGACAGCTGTTTGAAGTCGGTGCAGAAACGTATGTATATTACGTGGGTCAGCAAAGAAAATATTTATCGTTTATAAAAATATTTAACGGAACATGATTATTGTTTCCCGACTAGGGCAAAATTATTATGCGTAGCGAGTAAAAATATTATTTTGGACGTAGAATTAAATTATAAAGAAATGATACATATTAAACGTCATAACTTTGTAACGTCATAACGTGAAAAATAAGTTTCATTTGCCTTTATTTCCTCGTCCATCTCCGAAGACCCCATTTTTTACTGGACGACTTGACACAGCAGCATAAAATTTGGATCATGGAAAGATATAATGAATTAATATGCAGTGCATAAGCCTTAGATAGGTATCGTTAATTTAACTAACTATTCACATGTAATTGAAACACAGGGGAGAATAAAATGTTTTGGAACCTTAAAACATATTTTGTGTTTATAAAATAAAAAAATAAACAAACACAGACGTTGCGTTTTTCACCGTCGATAATTTTAATTAGAAAAATTATTATACAAGCGTACATATATAATGAAACATTCAAATAAAATATGATACTTTCATAAATTTTATATATTTTACAAAAATTAGAAAAATATATGGATTTTTAATTCATGTTTTCTTTTTCAGTCAATAAATGAAAATGACATGAAAATCATTGTCAGATCATAAATTTATTGTAGATATGTGCAGAAGTGCAGGAAGGTGGAATTTCCAAGCTCAATTTTTCATAAACTGCATGGATATCTTCTAAATAAATAACGAAATTTCAACTAAGCAAGTTATTGACATATGGTATACGTAATTCACTGAGTTTAGTAAAAGGAAAATGCACGTTAAATAAATAAGGGATTTTGAAATTTGTTATATAAAATAAACCCTGATAATGATATAAAATAAATCTAATAAATCTAAAAAAAGCTGAAACTAGATAAAGTTTGGGTCTTGCGTGGTTTTTGAAGTGTTTATCTGTCTCCAACACATTTTAAGAAGGTTTTAATAAATACTTTTTATTTTTTGGGCTTCCTTCCCTCAAACTGAAAATAGAAACCCTTATAAGATGACTTGGCTGTCCTTCCGTCTGTTGGTCAAAGCCCCTTTTCTTTGCTTGAGATATTAAATTGAATAGATTAATATCGTATACTAAAGATTACAGCCTTACGTCGCTGTAAAAATTTGAATTTTTTTGTTTCACACAATAATGAGACATGACCCTTTAAAGCAGGAGTTCCCAACCAGGGGGGCGCGCCTACCAAGGGGGGCATAGGGAGATGTTAAGGGGGGCGGAAAGCGTTTGCATTTTAAAAAGAAAAAACAAAAAAATATATACAAACAATATTAACAAATAACATTACAATATAATGTTTAATTTACGTGCATAACATGAATGAAATTAAATATCATATTCTTTATTATTACCACAAACTTGCGAAAAATTTTACGTATTAAGTAAGTTTGTGTATTTACAAACTTCAATTACCATTTTTATTTAATTTACTAAATCAAAGGGTGGCATGAAAAAGTAAAGGGGGAGCATGAAAATATAATTCATAGTCCGGGGAGCCTCAACAAAACAAAAGGTTGGGAAACCCTGCTTTAAAGGTATTTTTTCTTCATTTTAACGACAGTCTCATTCTTTGCTATTCAAAACCTACGATGTACTTCTGGCCGACCTACAATCTTATCAGTTTTCATAATGGGAGGGCTTATAGCACAGGAAGAATACAAAAAAATAATGATTTCTAATTCTATTTGGCATTACAATTTTTTTTTATGAACGCGCCTTTGAAATATGTACTTATTAGGCAATATATTTACGTTTTTCAAAATTGAAATTTAATTGTTTTAATATAAATACAACATACCATTAAATATTTTCAAATGCTTGCTTATAAAACTAAAAATATTATTTATATTTACACACAATTTATGATTATGTATCCATGAATTTGTTACACTTAATTAGGATTTGAAAAAAAGAATATACGTAATTTAAAAGTTATGTATATATATATATATATATATATATATATATTTATATATATATATATATTTGAAGCTCATAATTTTTGGTTTCAACCAGTTAATCGTTTCTCTTAATCAAATATAATCTTAATACTTAATAAATAAATAATCGAATGATGGAATCGGTGCTTTAAAGTCTTGTGGGATCTACCCATATGATCCAAACGACATACCAGAGCACTATTTTTCACTCTCGGGCGCGTTGCGAGAACAAGATCTTGTATATGATGAGCAAGGAAATGATAATAATGTTAATGAACTTAGCGAAGGCTTTTCAGGAAAACAAAACATCAATAATCTTCCAGCTGAAATGGAACCAACAATTTCGGAAGTGGAAGTAACTGAAAATGAATCTGGAAACAACGAAGAAGAAATGGTTACAGAAAATGTTGAACGGTATAATTTTACTGCATTTGATAAAACACCCCAAAAATGTTCAGATTTACCCTCAGCGTCTGCAGAAGAAACGCCTACAAAAGTTTTGACTAAAGTTCATCCCATACCTAAATTACCAGCAATGACGTTGAAAAGAAAACAAAAGGCTATAGTGTTGACGTCCCCAGATAATATACAAAAAATAAAAGCTAAAGAAAAGTGTAAGAAGGATGCAGTGACGAACTGAAGATATGTGAAAAAAAGAAAGTAACACAGGAAAGAAAACAAGGAAAATAAAAAAAAAAGAAAGTGACCGTTGTCTCTTCATCATCAGAAAGCGATATTGATGAACAAAGTTACAAAAGCTCCTCGAACGACGATATTTCTGATGAAGAAGAGAATAGGTGCATTGAACGTACAGAAAATTATTATTGCACGGCTTCTAAAGAGGATTGGATAAAGTGTTTGTCATGTTCATCTTGGTTGCATGAGTTTTGTACCATGTACAATCCTCTGTGCAATGTTTGTGGAAAAAAAGTTAAACGGGAAGCTATCAATAAGATTAAGAAAACAAAGAAAAATAATTAAATGTTATTCAGTAAATGCCACGTAAAACTGATTATGGTGATTTGAAATTGATCTCGAAGTAATTTCTAAGACTGATTTTTATTTTAATTATCTTAAGTTTGTTCTATTTTTGTAATAATATTATAATGGGGCATTTTGTAACAGCTGTGAGGCATATTATCAACACATAGTGCTATAAAACGCCCCCCCGAAGGTCTGAAAAAAATATTTTTTGTAACTAGTGTAATAAGAAATGTAACCAAATTCAAGTGCCATTTTGTAGTTTAAATGCCATTTGTTGCATTTATGATAAATATATGACTGATAAAAGTTCAGAGGGCATTTTATTGAGAATCCTGTAAAAGTGGGGCGTATTGTAGCGTTTTACCCTATGGATTGAAATTAGATGTAATAAAAAATTTCGTCGAAACAATAATTCACTTTTGTTTGCTTGTAAATACAAAATTGAAAGTAACAATGTACCTATTTCGAAAAAAATCGTTTAATTACATTAACCTTAGTTTCTAGCTTTCTTTTGATTTGGCAATTAATGACGTTCGACCATATTTTTCCTTTAGAATATTGTATTGTTTCCTAAGATAATTGGAATGTTATGAAGACATATTATAAATTTGATTGGAAAATTTCATCATTATCTAATATATTCCAGATATTCTGTAGTTATAAAAGAAGTTTGCTCAAGTTTGAGAAAATTAAAATTTTTTGTAGTATACAAGTATATGCTATATAATTTTATTCCAAATAATTAATTTCTTTATTTGATCATAAATATACCTTGTTCACATTTTATTACGTAATTATTATTTACGTTATATTTTCTTATGGAACTATTTGTTCTGAACTTTAGTCGAGCAGAGAGTCTGTATGGCCGTATGTTATTTGTAGATTCTTGTATATCATGTAGTTGTTTAACATATAATACTTCAATTGTCCAGTTTACCAACAGAACTAGTCATAACATACTATCTTTAATTAGTGGTAATGTATTCGGATGTTTTATTTTAATGCAGCTGTAATCGGCCAAAAGTTTTTTTTTCTGTTAAACCGTTATTGCTGATTACCTCCAGTTTTTAAAAAATATATCCATATAGATGCAATAAGCTATATGATAGTGAATATTTTCAGTCTATCACGTTTGCCATTTTTGTGTCAAATCCTATAAAACAGACAAAAACTCTCCGCTTTATAAACAGTACAATTGTCCCGAATTTTTATTATCAAGGGAATTGGGATATGAACAAAAATGAAAAAAAATCAGAGATTTTTCTAAACTAACGTTTTAGTTTAAATTTGGTAAATAAATATTTAACTACTTATTTATTTTGCCCGACAAAATAGAAGGAGAGACATTGGTACAATCATGTCTCCATGAGAAAAATTGTCTAATTGATTATTTTTTTAGATTACCATAATATATTTGGCATATGTGATCAATTAATATATATATATATATATATATATATATATATATATTTTTTTTTTTTTTTAATGAAAAAAATTTCTGAAAATAAATTTGACCAAAGTTTCTTAAGAAATTCAAGCGAAAATTTTATATTTGGTTATATTAATATTTTTTTATTTCTAAACAAGGCTCATCATCCTTTAAGTGCTCTTATCTTCAAATTTATTGAGTAATATTGTTATACTTCACCTTCTCCACAGCGTTGTAATAATATAATGTATAAGTCGTAAATACGTCAGACTTGCGGAAACAATGTGTTAAACAAGGGAAATATGGAAAAAGGTTTAATCACATGAGCTCGTTAATTTGATTTATGTACTATTTAAACCTCTGTTGGTTCCATCATATATAGCTTCTCATCTTGTCGTAATCACGTTGTTTTGGGCTTTGATTGGACGAGTGTTGTGGATAATTCATAGTATTAGGAAAAGGAGTATCCAATCTTACTTTTACGACAAATTGTTTCTTTTTATTAAGATACAAGATTTATACAGGTTATGGAAATATTGGCTATTAAGCACGTTCTACTTTTCAAGCACAGACAGAATTGACACTACGAGAGTTCCGTGCACATTCAGGCACTCACAAACGTTGAGGGTCTTTCAAATAAGCTATTTAAATATTTATTTTTCATAAAGTGAATATATTGCTAACCTGTGAATATGCTTTCACAGTTATTAAAACATGGTTCATAATTCAAAATTATAAGATCTGTTAAAAGCCCTAAAATCTTCTACGACCCTTGGGTAAGCTTCTAAAACTATATATTTGTCATAATTTCTTAATGAGTAATTTTGGAAATAATGGGAGGAACATATTTTTTTACACACTTTTCATACATCTCTGAAGATACGCTACATACAATAATGAAAAAAAAATTAAGGATATTATTATTATGTATAAGTGTTATCTATTGAGACATGTGTGAGTTAATATGTATTGTTACTGTGCCAAATTTCTGTATTAAACAGTTTCTGAGAAAAACAGCTTTGACAGACAACAGACGAAAACTATCCGTTTTACAAATATAGTACAATTGTCTCTAAGTTTTATTATCAGGGGTAATTTAGTTGACACGTTTCGTTTGTCCTTTTGGAATATAGAACTCTAAAAATATAATAATGACTAAAATATCAGTCAGCGATTAGAACTTGAAACTTGGCATTGCTACTTGTTGACTTAGTAGACTGCATCTTTATTTTTTCGCTTTTACAAGAGGATGGTACCCCACTGTGCAACACAGGACTAAAATTAAAAAATATTGGATTCCAGTTCTAGAATAATTTCTTTTCTAGCCTAAATTAATTATCTATTCCATAACATTTCTGAAGTTAACTGCTGTTGCCGAGAAGTAGCATGTTTTTTTGTTTAAATTTTTTTTTTAAATTTTTTCTCAATGTTTCACTGGAAGGAAGTTTTTGATGACTTGACTGTTTTATTTTGTCCACGTGTTTAATTCGATTAATTATGATATTAATTAGTTCATAATTTATTGATTTATCCATATTTATACGTTTTAAGCATATTCATTTATTTGTCTTTAATAACCATTTACAATTTACATAGTCAATGTGTGTTTGATCATAAATAATTGCTCGTATGGCAGTGAAACTACGACATCTATTTTCGTTTATAATCACAATTAAGATTATTAATTATGAAACGAAGATCGTAATAAAAGGAGAAATATCTAATGTCAAGTGACAGGTTCATATGGTTTTACTATTCGTAGACATTTTTTATACAGATAGATACAATTTATTTCCTAAATGTTATCTTTTTTATTTCTCAATAACCACACACTCTTATTTGACACGTATATATCGAGAGTATAATATCAAAGAGGGTTCTTAAAACTTGAATTCTAATTTTAGAATCCTCGAATAGCCAAGTAATTGAAACGAAGTACTCTGTCTAAACTAAATAATTTACATAAGTACTAATACTAATGCTATAATATTGAAATGAAATGCTTTGTATAAACCAAATAATTTATATAAATACTAATGCTATAATATTGAAATTAAATGCTCTGTCTAAACCAAATAATTTATATAAATACTAATGCTATAATATTGAAATGAAATGCTCTCTCTAAATCAAATAATTTTATGCGGGAAGTTTCATGCGTATAATTATTGCATTTTTTTCATATTGAAATATTAAAAAAAACACCAATTTAAGAATTTTAATTTATTATTTTGACGCATAATATCTCCTGTGTGATGTATGAGTTTTCCATTCCAAATAAGAAAATGTTTTACATTATTTAATTAACGTATCTGAAAAGTAAGTTATGATGAATTATCCACGTAAAAGTAAAACAATTAATATCGAGTTAAAGAAATTAAAACAAATAAAAATATTAATAGGATATTTATTAGTTTTAAACTATTTAAGCAAAGTACATATCATAAAAGCGTTGCTGATAAATAGTACATAATAAGAGACAATGAAAAAATATACTTTACAAAGTCTTTATAATTATATATCGTTATACTGGTCCTCAAATCGATCCTCTAATTTGTCTTATATATATTTAAAGTATTTTCAAGAAGACATTTATACGCAGCAATGAATATAAGGGAAATAAACAATATTACCATAATGGGAGTAAACTTTCACCATGTACTCATAAATTAAAAAGAATGTGTTATTCCATATTTAAAAATTAATTAAATAACGCGTGGTAAAAAGAGCGGTAAATGTGGATATTTGTGTAAGGGTTTAACTTATATTGGCAGAAAAAGAAAGTAATTCAATATTAATTTCAAATTTAATCTTCTAAAAAAGGCTGAAATGCAAATATTCATCAAGCGTATATGAGTAGCTTTTCTGTTTTCAAGGTTCCGTATGAAAAAGGAACGAAACCTTTATACGAGTAAGATCACTCACGTGTCTCTTCATCCATCATTCAAAGGAGATTTTCTCTGAAACCACTTAATGTAGAATTTTGAAATTTTGCATAATATTTCCTTAATAATAAGATATTATATTTTTAGAGTATTGAAAAATGTTTAAGAAATAAAGGTGGAGCGTCATGTTTCCTAGATCACTTAAGTCAAAATTATCCAAAAAGGCACTTTTTGGAAGTCAATGCAAAGCTTGTATGAAAACTATATAGATTATTCCTGATGTTATAATTTTTAAACTAACATCCTGTTTATAAGCATGTTAAAGACATGGTAGAAAAAGCAATATTGGTAGTGTTTAATAGAAATATGTACTCTATTTACTCTTAAACCTTTACAAGTGTAAGTTCTGTTGTATAGTGAAACTGCTAGTCGTATTTAATAGGAATTATTTCAAAATATCTGCATTAGATTTTCAATAGCATCACGTAACACACCAACCATAGACAACTTCCTTATTTTTTATTAATTATGATTATTTCATGAAAACAATTAAGACGATGTCGACAATTTTCCTAGAGGGAAAACACGTTGCGGTATAAGTCACGAAAATTATAATAATTGTTCTAAGACAAATAACATTAAGACGGTTCTATACCTAAATATTAACAAAGAATTACCTTTAGAAAATTATTAATTAAAATAAAGAAAAATCACAATTGAGATTATTAATTATAGTACATTAATTATAAAAACAAGGCATTTGAAGTACTTATATTCCGATAAGCTTATACATTTCGTAGCTACATATCAAAATGTGATCGGTAGTGCTAGAAATTGCAGTTGCACATTCTAAACCTAGTAAAATAACTTATAATTTTTTCGGTGATAATATTAGAGTCTTTATAGTAAGGCTCTTACTCTAAATTCAGTTAATCGCAGCCATTAAATAATTCTATTTTAAAATATTATAATGTAGCAACACTTTGAACCAATTTGTTTTATAATAATTAACGAACCACATCCAAGCAAGAACTCTTTAAGTCAATAAGTTAAATGATGGTAGAGTCCATAATTTAGTGTTAAGATAGGCTCAAATCTGGAAATAAACTTAGCGAATGATCCAAATTTGCACAGATAAATTGATATTTATATATCTTTTAACATTCATGCCACGTTACAAAATTATGAAGTCAATATATAACCGTACCAGTTAAAATAAAATAATAAATTTAATCATTTTAAATAACAGAAAGGCCTAGATGAAGATTATTTGATGGAGACTATGGCGAAAATTATGTATGAAACAGGATTTCAGTTAATTTGCTTCCTATGTTGTCCATACTCTTTTGTGAAGTGTTAATACGACGATATTGACATTACAAATGATTTCATGATATATTTTCAATTCTGTTTGCCCACAATATTTTAATTTTTATTGATAAAATGGGTACTATCAGATATTGCGATGTTTATTACAATTAGGTTTAATATTGTTACGTATCATCTTTTTGTAGACACTTCAAAGATAGTGAAAGACTTTACGACGCGCATGTTTCCATTTGGATTTGGAAAATTATTTCCATTTGGTTAAAGATCATTTCTAAAGGATTATACCACCTTTACTAAAAATATTCGTCAGTTGCAAAAATCTAAAAATCTAACACTTCCTTCAAATTAATCAATGGAATTGAAATGGTTTACTAACAAAAAGCTTTTGAATTATTTTTGTGAAAGGTTCAGGTATATTTAAAAATAATTAATCGAAAGCAACTATCACATTTACAAGACCTACTACGTTTAATTCATGATTTATATGGATGAGATAATCTTAAATAATATTGAAAAAATTTAAACTCATATAATAGTAAAAAACACCTTCTAATGGCTTACTAAGTATTCTGGTACAACACGTCAAAAGTAATAAAATTAATGTGACTCGTATTAATTCGTAGCAAGAAATTTATCATTGGCAAATTAAGTTTGTAGGCGTTATATTTGATATCAAGTAAAATTATAATTTTAGTAGGAAAAGGAATATCTAAAACAATATTCTGAATATTATTCCATATTTATTTCAAAAGTTTTGCGAATACTTATGGAATAGGCGTGAATTTTATGAAAGTTCACACCTACTCCTCAAATAAATGCAGTGAGTATCAAGCTTTCTTTACGATGTTCTGCAGGTGACGTGAATAGTAATGGAATTTGACGCAAAGATATAATTTATATTTAAATTAGAAATCTTTTAGGTGTCTAATGTTAATTAAAATGGTGACAGAGAAAATTATAGGCAAAATGTGGAAAACTAATTATTTCAGCTTCATATTTTAAACACACTCAACTTTGATCGAATTTTAATAAGAAGAAAAACGGATATTATTCAGACAGAATTTTTTTTCATTATAAGTAATTAAGATCGTCTATTGCATATGTCACTTATTAAAGTAATCTTGATATACCAAGCTTTCCTCAAATTTAAGCTTTCATTTTTCGATACACTTTGTTCATTATCCCTTACTTATTTACTTTCCTTATATCTATCGTCCATTATATTCTACCATAAAATATATACCTTGGAATAAAATTCTTATATAGAAATCCATTATAAGACGTTATAAGAATTTCAAAGTTAACTCTACATATTATTTACATTATGTACAAAATCTTGTTATTTGAATAATTATTGAAAACCTATTTACGAAACACGAGTTCTATGATTTCAAATAGCTGAAATGAAAATATTGTGTTTGATGTGCAATTTAATGAGAAGAAAAAGTTAATTTACCATGTTTTTTAAACAATATTAGACATGTCATTTGCTAGGTTATAAACATTCATTAGTTCAGTCAATACTATACTAAACTCTAATACATATAAGTTCTTAACAAGATGTTAAGAACTGATATCAGTGTAGATCAGGTCTTAAGTACTCTTTTATTCAAGTTGCACATTAATATAACTTTTAAGTATTCCTAAATAAATATATTTTTCAGTGTTCAGGGTAGACACCACCAAATTACATTACTGAAATTTATTATTTCTTTACAGGAAATCTTATATTTTCATAATTGGAGCAGAAGTAATTCATGCAGCAAACATAAAGCATGCATAGAGTCTTACAGGAAAGTGGTCGCCGCGAGCAAGAAGTAGCCCAGAAGTAATACAATGAACGTCATAAAGGCTGCAAGTGAAATTGACAAGAATTAAAGGTAAATGCTGCCTCCTTTTTTGTAATCTAGCTTAATTTTGAATGTCAGTTGATAAGAGTATCATAGGAAGGTTTTTCAGATGTTCGCGATTTGTTCCATTATGTCTTGAAGAAGCAAATAAAAAGTAGCAGTAAAATATTAATGAATCTGCGTTAAAGGTATAATTAATTTTCTAATATAAATATTTGCATAATAAAAAAAAACAGTTGTTTATCGGAGCCAGTATAAAATAGAATTCTGTCCTTGTCAATATCTCTTCAAACTGTTGGTGCTCCTTTACTGAAATAATTTTAATTGATAATTACAGTCAATAGCGGTTATGTAGAATTTTTTGGGAGGTACGCTGCATATCGTTTCGCACCATGGCATTTTACGAACGCACTTATAATTATAAACCTCAAGCACGAGTGGAACTTGCAGTACGAGGGTTCAGTACACATTTCATTTGGTTTATGCTATTATCTTTGCATAGGAGTCCTCCTGATAACCTGGTAATTTTGGATAATAATGATTTTTCCACAAGATTTAATTATAAAAATACTTCCTGTTGATTCTTGAATGTTGTAACAGCACGAAATAAAGTAATTTTGCTTTGACTCACTTGAATGGATAGTCTCACAGAACTTTTTCGTAAGCGAGCATAAAATATTTGTTATATTAGTCAACAGGACAGGAAAACCAGGAGATATAAAAATATTTTTCTGGCCGTGCAGAAATGCCCGCATGAATTGAATATATCAATTAAAATAATGTTATCTATTGATTGTAATTTTACGATAAAAGCTGTACCCTCTATTTTAAAAAGTAAAAATAGTATTAAAATTTTAAATAAATTTATAATTTAACAATATTTTTAATATTTTATCATCATCAAACTTTCTTTATTGATAAACTCTACGCCTCATTCGATGTCGATATGAAGTTGCAATAAGTTTTGATTGACGCTGCGTAAATTCATCAGCAACGAGCTATACAGTTTCAGTTGGAGTTGAGAGAGAAAAAATGGCAAGAATGTTCGGAAAAAAGCTTCGAGTTCACAAAAAATCAGGCACGGTGTGTACATCGTGTGCTACCACCGATTTTGTCGGCAACTGTTCGCTCTCTTCTAGTGCCAAATTGGAAAAAATATCCCCCCTTTTAAGCTCCAATTTTCAGTCTCATTCTATCCTAACAGAAATATGTCATTGAGAAGTTCAAACGATAGTAAATTTTATAATGTACCTTCTCCCCAACGGGATATGAATTATTTTCATGAGGAAATTATGTCCATCTATAATTGCGTTGTCAATACGTAAGACAGCAATTCTACTAATTGAAATAATATCTAATTTAACTCCCGATTAATCATAATACTTTAAAGTTACCCATTGAATTAAAACGTAATAAATCTGATACGTCATCTTAATTCCTTAATGTCTAAAATTTGTCGATATGGCTAAAATACGAGCATAATTTAATACAACTTTTTCAGAATTTTCATAATTTTAGAGAATTGAATATTTTGGGAGACATTATAATTTTTCATTTTCATTGTTATAAATCCATTCAAGTAAATTGGTTAGAATTTGACAATGAAAATGAACATCATGAAATTTCTCAATCAAGAACACACAGGTCCCTTGATGGAGTTTGAATGATATATATGTAATTATAATCTGGTCACATTGACTGAGACATAATATGGTGACGAGAACTTTTCACCGATAAGGGTAAATTCGCATAGTTTGGACTCGTTTTATTGGTCTTGATGTAAGCAAGAAAAAAAAATAGATAAATATATATACAAGTTTATACAAAGTGAAGAAACAACTAGGGTGTTATAGGTTGATACATAAATATGGGTACAAACAAATACATGAAATAAAAGCGGCCATGTGCGAGTAGGACTTGCAAACAAATGATTCCGTACTGCCGCACACAGGTCCCTTGATGGAGTTTGAGTGACATATATGTAATTATAATCTGGTCATAATGACTGAGACATAATATGGTGACGAGAACTTTTCACCGATAAGGGTAAATTCGCATAGTTTGGACTTGTTTTATTGGTTTTGATGTAAGCAAGAAAAAAAAATAGATAGATATATATACAAGTTTATACAAAGTTAAGAAACAACTAGGGTGTTATAGGTTGATACATAAATATGGGTACAAACAAATACATGAAATAAAAGCGGCCATGTGCGAGTAGGACTTGCAAACAAATTATTCCGTACTGCCGCACAATTTTAACAGAGATTCTTTAGTAAATAACAAAGTAGATGCCATGGTGATACATGATTCATAAACATTTGTCAAATAGTTGGATAATTATATCTGCCATACATAACTTTAGGACAAGATACCCTTAAAATATTTAAAGTTATTTGTCAGTCAATACAGAAATCTAATATTTCTTCTTGTTTACTTATTTATAACTTAAAACTAACTAGCTTTTCCGTCAATAATACTGTGGAACTCTCGACCACGCGAGCTCCATCCGCGCCGGCCCAGACCCCGCATCGGGCAGCGAGCGCCGCTTAGCAATCGCCGCGCTGCGTAGCGTATTTAAGTTATAAACTTAGTTACCTATATTTTACTAAAGAGTATAAATTTAATTCCTGTGTGTGACGTTGGAAAAAAATGTGGAAAATACATTTAATTAAATTGTCTTGTATGGCAAATGTCCTCCTTTAGGATATGACTTTTTGATATAGATATAAGCTTTTCATTGTGATAGAAGCCATAGAAACACGTACTCTGTGAAAATTTCAAGCGTTTACCTATTAAGGATCAAAAGATATAGCCCTGTGACAGACATACGGAAGAACAAACGGGTGATGGAGGTTTAGTAATAGGGTCGGGTTGACACCCTTTGGGTACGTAACCCTAATGACGAAATATTAATACGTAGGTAGGTATGTAAGTAAGTATATACAAAGTTATATCACAACTAAAATATTAGTAGGCAGATACATAGTACGTAAAATACATACAGACTAGAAGCATGAACGACGGCAAAACCAAAAGAAGGAATGTGATTTATATCCCAGTATCTATGAAGGTGTTTACGTAAACATTCATATAGGTATGTAGGTAGATAAGTATTAAAATATTTAGGTTAATTAAAATTTAAATTTTTTACTCAAAAATTTATACGGCTGTACCTGTAATAACAAAGTTGGTGTCTATAATACCAAAACTTCCAAATAACCACCGAATAGAAAGGTATTGCAAATTATAAAATAAAAACAAATTATATGAAATAGCGAATATAAATTAATTTTCAAAATTCTGCTACTGCTAGATTTTTTTCGAGTTGGTGCCAAGTGAATTGTAATATTATCTGCATGCGTGCGTGCGTGCGTAATTGCGTGCGTGCGTGCATGCGAGAGTGAATACGTGTGTGCTAGCGTTCGGGCGTGCGTGCGTGCGTGCATGCATGTGTGCGTGCGAGCGTGCGTGCGAACTTGCGTGTGTGCATGTACGTGAAAGTGAAGGGAAGCTTCAATTTAGTACCATTTCCTAAAATCTTTAGCAGTTTCCAGTGTGCTTCTTGTTCAGTGGTTTTTGAAAGTCGGTTCATTTGTGTACAATAAAGCTTTACTGAAGGATCTGTCGATTTGACTGAGGGAAAAGAGTATTATAAATTAAGAACGGCGTCGGTCACATAATTGAAATGAAATACGCTCTGAAATATCTAGTTTACAATAGTTTAAAAATATTACGAACATGCAACTAAAATATGTTAAACATGACGTGAATATAAAAATTGTGCCATGTAAAGGTCATTGTACGCTTATTAAAGCATTTATTAAAATACAATAGATTTATGAAAGATAAATTCTGTTCCCATGGCATATAGAATAAAAGTTCTACGTATTGGAATATTTCTTTTGCAATATATTTAGATGCTACCCTAGCATTAAAATCAACAAGCAATAGAATAGCGACCTCAGTGGTGGACTAAACCTAGTAGTGTTTTTCAATACATTTTATTCACTCTCCAATTTTGTACAAATGGCACTCGGGTAATTACAATCACTTTTAATACGGAAAGACTATTGAGTTGGTTAACTAAATTTTATTTCAAGTTTTGATATGCTATCCTGGCGTATTGCAATGCATATAACTACGAAAATGTTACACTTTTACATAGTTACAGTCTTTGACAAAGTTTCAGTTTTCGGTCTTTACGGCCCTTGCTTCCGTTGATATTGTATCGTGCTTGTCAGTAGACACACAGGGTAAACACAAGTCTTTTATTTGCTCATCGCTTAGTTAAATTTAGACGAAGTTTTAACTTAACCAGCCAATATTGTACGATATTTTAAGTTATTTATTTATCAGTTACTCAGTCACATATGTGACATTTTTTAATGTATGTAGTGACGGTGATTCTTGGAAGTTCTTAAAGCTAAATTGCTCAGATGACCTTGTTAATAAGATTTCATCATCTTTTTTACTTATACATTCATTTCTTACCTGAAAACCTCATGCCCAACTTATACATCTACCTAAAGCGATAGGCATATGGAAGAACATATAAATAATAGGTTGCAAAAGAACAAAGAATCAGACAATGAGTACTAACAATAACGAATAAGATAGAATCCTATACCAAATCAAATAAATGTCATAAAGTGATCGGTAATGAACTACTTACCAACTCTTTAACTCCATTCTTGAAGCGGTCAACGGAGCAGAAAAACATATCTAGGCTTATAACTATGCATCAAGTAACTTTCATTACTGTGAGCACAAGAAAAAAAAGTGAACACTGTAGGATACTTGTGCAAGTGAAATAAATATGCACGTAAGTGGGAGTAGACGTAAGCTAGAATTTTCAGGAATAAATAAAGCGATAATAATCTTAACAACACTAGAAACAAATAATACCATAAATTTTTATTGTAACATCAAAATAATCAATTTTATTTCTTAAAAAAACACTTCCATAATTTATATTATATTGGTTGTGGATTGCATTAAAAACATATATATACCCATGTATCGTTACGTAACTAATAAAATATGCCACTAGAATAATTACGGCCACTATTTTCATTTTCACAAAAATTTATTGCCAAATTCCTGTAATTTGTTAGCAAGAGAAAAATAATAATAACTACTTTAGTAATGACGTATTTATAGAAACGCACTAGCAATTTATGACCTTTGCAAATAATCAATTTGGTTAGTATATTTTTCAAAATGAAAAAACGTTTTTAACCGAGGGTGGTTATTAAGTAAATTGGTGTATTGTATTACCGCAATTTACGTTATGTTGAATGAAAGAGCAAAAACATCAACTCAAAACCATCCATTCTTTCAAATATTTTAACCAAATAGATCATACTAGAGATGGTTTTAAATATTAAAATTTGTCCGCAGATCCTGCCCATTTGTATTTCGAGATGTGATAAAGTTATTTTGAAAGAAATCTATTTTAAAATCATATATGATTCGAAGAAAAATATTTATTTAAAATTACGTGTCGTAAATATTCCATTATTTCACTTAAGTGCTGACTTAAAAGTTTTTATTTTGTAGCTCATTTTCTCGTTATCGCAGAATAATATTAATAACACATATGCTGGTCAAGAAATTATGTAATATTATGAGAAAGGATTTTTTAAAAATGGTTAATTTTTATATATCATACGAATAAAACAAACAAACAGGCGTGTAGAATAGATGAGTGTTACAATTATAAATATAAATGATTTCTAACTATATATCGTAAACACATCATAAAGATCTCTTCATTGAACTTCATTGCGAAATTCATTTTTCTCTATGGATACTAAACTTGGAAGCCAAATTCAATTATTTCCGAATAGGTGTTTACGTAGAATCTTTCACCTCTTTTGACCAACATGATTGATTTTCAATGAAGACCTCCAAAGAAAGACAAAACAAAATCTGATAAATATTGGAATTAGAAGGAGGAAATAGGTATGACTGGAACATATTTTAAGACCCATTGTTATTGATATTCCCAAGCAGGTATTGAACAGGAACCCGCAAGGAAGCGGCTGAAGAGGATGCTCCAAAATCGAGTAAGATGAAGTTCCGTAAAAACACTATTTTCTGAAACGGAATGATGCAACCTTATAAAACTGTAAATGGTACTTTCTGAAAAAATATTGTATCCACTACCGAGTGCCATGGTTATATCACGATGTTGTTATATGATATCATATATGAGCATAATTAAAAATATTATTTTCAATGACAAACCCCAACAATTTTCCGTCAAGCGAAAAAGCAGCCACCTGTCTCTGAAGTGTCAATCCTCTCCTTTAATAACTACACCCGTATCTGACAGTTTTATACATAATTATTCAGAACATATAGTCAATGAAAAATGCCCCTTATTCAGATAATGCTACACCTGCCATTAATAAATAAGAAAGCCAACAATGGAATAAGTAACGTAATTTGTAGAAAGATAATACTTTCGCGAGTTGTACCAAAGAGCGGCTACCTGAAAGTTTCCAAATAATTTTGCTCGTGATAGACCAGCGGATCAAGATGACGAGTCAATGATTTAAAAAGGCGATGTAGAAAAAATGTCCATTCCTGTAACGTTTTAATTTGACGCAACTTACCAATTTGAATAAAACTTAGGTCAGTAGGTTTTTAACGGGTAACCAAAAAAATATTGAAATATCTGCATGTGAAGAATTTATATGTTTGAAAAGTGTTGAGGTTATGTTTAATAAATCTTTCTAATTATATCAAAATATAAAGAATATAATATTAGTATTACAAAAATGTATCGCTTTTACATCGTTTTGTTTATGATGGCTGTCTTGATAAGTATTTTTTAATCATTTCTCATGTTTTCTTAAACGAACATACAGAGAGAAAAATATTTTATGATTAAAATATTTATCATTACATTAAAAAATTAACATGAAATTTCTTTAATATGAGTTTAGAAAGAGAAATTCTTCAATAATATGGTACTACGACTTGAGATATATACCTACCCACTTCTTGAGATTTATTCCTACCCCTTTCGATATATAGAAATGTAATTTTTTTTTAAATTTTTACTTCAGAAACACATAACCGTAGGGAAAAAATCTAAAAGCTCCTAGTCGAACATAAAGAATTTTATAATTCTAGTATGGCTATTATTGTATATGTCTAATTGTTACAATGCAGGTGGTCCTAGAGCAGATAAAATACGTTTTATATAAATTATAACCGTAATTTAAATAAAAGTGGCTTCACTTCTAGCATAAAACGTATTTCATCTTCGGCGATAAGGTAGCTAAACTTTGCAATGTGAAATATTCCGCGTTTGATGCTGAATATTAATAAAAACTAGCATTACGTCACTCATTTCTCAATTTTATTGGAATCTGAGATGAAAATACGGATTTATTAATCATATTATACTTACAATTTAAGAGAGTATCATAAAAATATTTCTCTCGTTGGGATGAAAAAAATGAAATGTAAACTTCTGTCTCCATATAAATTTAAAAACACCCATCATTTTTTACAACAGTAATCGAGTGAAAAATACACCAATAAAATTTATTAAAAATTATGGGCGGCAAGTTATTTTATGTAATTATCTACAAACAATTTAAAATATTATAATACATATCATGTCCAATACTAATTATTTCTTGTTTTATTTTTTTGTACGAGTTGTTTAGTTTATTTTTATAACATTACAAATATCCGAATCATTACATTAAATGCAAGTTTACATTTTTAATGAATCTTGTTAATTTAATAAGTTTGTAATATGTAAAATATAGTAAATGTGGATAATTCATGTACTTTCAATGGAATAATTTATGTAATACGCATAAATTATATAATATGCATAAATTATATTCGGCAATTTTATTTAAAAAGAGAAAATTTATTTTAATTAAACAACAATTAAAGGCATTTGTCCCCGTTGTCGAGACTTTGTTTTTTCTATGACGAGGTCCGCTTACAGAAATTAAACAAAGTTAAACAAAAATGGAACGTTTGTAGGGACAAAAATACGTCTATTCATTGTCCTTATTTAACGAGAACAAGATTAGGAAATGGACGTGACAGAAATATTTTTTATGTCTTTAATAAGTGGGAATTTTATACAAAACTTTGTTATTTGTGAAAGTGACATTATGTTTCGTTCATTTCTTTTTTATAACGATTTTTATATTTTATTCCTTTTATTATTTATTTTACAAATTATTTTCTCATGTCAGTATCATATTCGGCTCTTAAAGTAAAATAATTAGGGCCACAAAACCATCTCTTTCATAATTCTGGGTGGTATATCTTCAGAGCTAAAAATAAGTCTACGCGATGGTAATAAGAAAATTATAGCAATTATATTAGATTTTATCATTTTTCTAATACGCACAACGTTTTTATGTCAGTGAAGGATATAATAGGCAACATATTTACGTTGTAAAAATATAAATTTTCACATAATTTCTCATAATAAAAAGTTTGATAGAGAAAAAATGCAATACATTCTTAAATGTTTAAAAGTACCTAAATATGTACGGAATCTTAGCCGTTTTTGACAGTTCTTTTTATCATTGAACTTTCTTCAAGTAATAATGTTTGCAGGTTTAAAGTACCTCTCAACAGGGATGAAGTAATCTTATTAACTGACATGAACTTTAACGTGAATGAAAAATATTTGTTCTTCGATTCATAAGTACACTTGTTTAGTCATTGCAATGCGAGCGGGCAAAAGTAACTTTATTTAAAATCCAGCCAGCATTTCAGCGAATATATCATTTAAATTAATCTAGGGGTTTTTATGTAAATAAACAGATAAATTGAAAAACAATAGATATAAATTATCTTAAAAAATATTCGATAGTAAAGTAGTCCCGATTTTCATTGGAACCCCAAGCATTATGTTTGGGGTTGGCCTAATAAAAATCCTACTTTGTTGCTTTTGTAATACGTATGTAAGAATTGATTTGATAGTAGATTTTACAATTGTCATTTATCTGTTACTGGTAATAATTATATACGGTTGCCTTGTAATAAACTCACTATTCTGGTTTTAAAGACGGTTGTAGTGTATTTCAAATGATGGTGAAAATATAGTCTCATAATAAGTAGAATGACCTGTTAACCACTTCCTGTTGTCAACAGTATTAAATTGTCTCTTTAAATATTCTGGATTAAACAAACCACTTTCAATTTTAAGATTCCCAGGAAGCGGTGATGGTTATAAGTGAGTGGAATCATGTTAATTTCAAAATCGGCTTTCCTTGTGGCCAAATCTACTATATTTTAAGTAGACAAAGTGCCTGACGTTCTATTGGAGGGATAGACAAAGCTGTTGAAGTGCAATCCATTGTTACTAAAAACTTTGGTTTAAATTGTATACTATTTATGAACAAGGGCGGTTATTTTACTTAGTCTTAGTAGTACACTTAAGGTACTATGTGACTTGGAAATATATATTAGCAAAGTACTTATACATTTTTTCTTGTGACTTTACTGAAGTTATTCTGAGAGGCCGATATCTGAAAGTACTATCTTAATTATTACATTCTTCGCGTAGTAATGGAAAAATGGCTAGATTAATCCTGGAGCATATTTGAGAGCCGTGTTTGGCGAAATCCTATTTTCCTCACCGCGTTTGGCAAACAGTAAAACTGTAATATTTCATGATTTTATTTAGCTAAGTTTGATGCTCTCGCCCTTTTCTAGTTCATACTCAGTGCTATCAGAAATTTGGCACTTTCTGTTTGTAAACATGCTATTGCCCCAAATGGTTTCCTCTTTTACAGGTACCAATAAAGTTTGAAATAATTCAATAAAACTTACAGTTTGTTCAGAAGTTTGTATTCTATAGGAATGCAAAATATTTATAAAGATATTATGGAATCACGGAATGTTTAACTTTTTTGTCGAATAAAAATTCTATAGCCAAGTTTGATCGATAATAAAATAAACAAATATTGTTTTATTTTTATCGATTTAACTTGATTTTATAAAGAATGAATTGAACTTAAATGGAAATATAGATAATTGAAATGTTATGTATATAAAACAAAATAAACAAATCCTTTCGTCTTTATTTATTTATACTGTGCTAGCATTGCCGCCAATATTGCGAGCTTACGTCGTGAATAGTAGATAAGAAGTAAAAGGAAGAAGCAGTTCAAGAAACTATTGCTTCTGACTCACTTTCTTTGGGAATATCTCTCCCCTTTTAAAAACTTAGCCGGATTTTCATTAAAATGAAAAATATTTTCATTTTCATCCTAAAATGTTATTCATATTTCCTTTATATGTTTGCATAAACTACATTATTCGTAAACAAATTATCTAAACAACAAAATATTAACTTAACCATTTCTTTTAGCTATACAACAGCGGATAGTGTTTCTAACAGCAAATTCTATCACTTTGTGATCGGGAATGCTTAGTGGCATCGATATAAATAGCCACTCAATATGAAAATATGTCGTACGAGAATGAGCTTAACATATATAAAAAAAATATAAATTTTCTCCTAACGATTTATATAATGTAGTGTCGAGTATTACAAGGATATTTTGTTGGGTCAATGATGCAAAGAATTAAGTTTCGAAGGAGATATAAAAGCGGAGGTGATGTAGAGCAGACCGTCAGCTTCTTTGTGCTATTCACAAGATTATTCTTATTTCCAACCCTGTAAATCCACTAAACTGACTTGTATTCTCACCCTTACTCCGGATAATGGCCAAGGGTTGTTTCTTCGGGGCATCATCTGGTAGAGGGACCTACACATACTAGAAAAATCAATTATAGACCTCTTTTGAATTTTAATGTACGTTGAAATGACGGAATATACGATTGAGATTTCGGTGGCTTTTTATTTTATTAGTTACGAAGTATATCTTATAGACAAAAAAAACAAACAAACAAAAAACCTAGAAATTTTTTTTTAAATTTTATATTGCATATTTAAGGAGATATGTTAAAAATATGGAAAAATAAAGAATTCCACTCCCCCTGTTTCCAAATTGAAACGTTTAAAAAAACAGGATTCATAAAATCGGTTTAAAATATTACAAAAAAACCGTAGCAATTATTCGAGATCTTGTAATTTTTAAAATATACACCATGTTTTTACACTTGTTATTTAGGTTGTGAAAAATAAATATTTTTAAACCGGTTAATAAAAATACTTAAATCTTAATAAGTACCTAAATATGTACGAAACATATATAGTGCTAGTTCTATTGGTACTTGACAGGTCTTTCCAAGTACCGATTGTAACCCACTCTCAGTTTCATGAAACGCGCGCGCCATCTAGCCTACGGTAAAAACTGTAGGCTAGATGGCGCGCGCGGTACTAGAAAAACGGTAAGCGCCATCTAGCCTATTGGTCGATATATTAAGTATTTGATATGCCTTTAATAAATCTTTTTGAGGTTTGTGAATGCGATATTAATAGTGGATAAATAGGTAATTCAATATTAGTTACTATTATTGAAATGAACGTATAAATATAACATTAAAATATCTATCACGGGTCACTGTTTGGCTTTGTTCTGAAAAGAAAAGTCCTTGTTGCACTTTTCTCATTTTTCATCGTCTCCAGAATGTAATGTTTAGTTACTATATACTTCAAAGGTTAAAATGTTTGTCGAATAAAAATAAGATTATTAAATTATGAATTCCTTGCTGTACATTGTCTAACATTTTAAATTGATTTTCGAATGTTAATGATATAAGCCCAGAGACTCTCAACCAGGCTATTACATTTTCATTCAAGTTAATACCAACCATATATCGGAAGGACTGAATATAAATTTGTTGGCTCGAAAGCGAAGTACTGTAATCTTACTCTATTTTATACTTTAACAGATTTGAGTCATTTTTCATAATGTACCTAATCTCATAAACTTTATATTCACCGCAATGATTTCCGCGCGGCATCCAGCCACAGGCGGTGTCGTTTTGCAGGCACGCGATGTCCGCTAATCCAAATCGCCGCTGGCCTCTCATTGATATAGTGTAAGAGAGTCTATGCGCCGCATCAACAGCCATTACTTCGTTATTGATATAAGAAATTAATTTCCTTAAATAATGCCGCTCAAAAAGTAGTTACATATTAGGCGCTTTAAAGCAGTTACTTTTAACTTATCGAAGCGAGGTAGTTCCTTTTGGCCGGGTCACTTTCTCTCGTCGGGTTACGCTCGCGACCGCCTGCGTGGTGCGACAATTTTTGCGACCGTTTCCGTTGATATTTGATTGTTCAGGTTAACGTTTAATGGGTTAATTTGTGTCGATATATGTCATTGATAAATCGTTACACCTATGCCGTTTAGTGATCTGGGAATTATGCTGAATAGCCATTTCTATTGTCCAATCGCTTTCATTTGCGTGTCACGCGCACCGCAATTTATATGAGGCAAGTTTCATAAGTGTATATTTTAGTACGGTACTATGCGACATGCTATATCTAGCTATATGTTCTTTTTAGAAAGCATCTTAAAATTTACAATCAGCTTATGTAATTCATATGTATTTATTTAAAATTATAATGAAGTAACATTTTATAAACATTACAACTGTAATAAGCAGGAGTTATGAATTCTTTGCAATGTTTGTTGCGATTTTAACTGCTGTAAGAGATATCGATGGTTAAAAGGTATTTTTTGGAACGGATTGTATTTATATGTCTAGGAAGGGATCTAAATTAAATAACAATTTGACGTCAGCAGCACGGAACTTTCAACTATTATCAACGATTTAGAATTACTTATTCTAAAGAGCGGACATAATGAATGATACTTTGAATTTGTCAAAAAATTATAATAAAGTCTATATAGCACCTTCGCTTTCGAAGAACTTATCTAAAATATTGCGAAAATGTTACTTACAATTTTTATTAATCCATTGTGGTAAGAAAATATACTTACAGATCCGGTAGGTCTTTAAGAATGTCTGAGTTATCACTTAACATATTAATTTATTATTTATCTTGAGTCAATCCTTAATGAATTACCTGATATCATAATTAAATGTATGTGAAGACTACATCGTTTTCGCGTGAATGTAATATGTTATCGAATAATTCAAATATTTTACTTTTATTTAACAATTAAATATATTTATATGGTCTACGCATATTTCGTATATTATAGGAATTTTTGTGAATTGAAAACTAGCTGTATGGCTACAGGAATATTATAGTATTGATCCAAATACTATTTCCAACGTAACCTGCCTAAAACCATCCGTTTTGTAATATCATTAAATCCTTAAACAATGGAAACATATCGGCACCGGACTGAGCCGAAAGGAATATAATTAAATTTAAACTTATAGCAGAAAGTAAATTGCATAAAGTCGAAAATAAAGCTTATAGCAGAAAGTAAATTGCGTAAAGTTCACGCGGCTGTCTGAAATAAAAACAAATTAAAATCGTTTTCCTATCGTCCAGCCGCCATTCTAGAGTACGTATGTAACACATTTACCACCTATTCACCGCATTGGTTTCCGCGTAGCAACCAGCCACAGGGCTGTGTCGTTCGATGCGATGCCGCTCTTCGAAACGGCCACCGACCCGCATTAATATAGTGCGTCTATACAGCGTATCTACGCTGCCACAACATCCATTACTCCTTTACCGACATAAAACATTTCCGTTTGCTTGAATAATACCGCTCATAAAGTAGCTTCATCTAGCTAAACTTTCCGTCAGCCTGCAAGTTCTATTACAATGATATGCGAAATACGTTATTTTGTATACAAAATCCATATATTGTTCGTTGCACCCGGTGTAGGTCGATGGGCTTAGAAGACGTGGTACGAAAATTGTTTTCTATGCAGTAGTTTCGTCGGTACCATCTGTGCATGACCGCCTCACAGGAGCCCGTTAAAAGTTTATTAAATTAAAACACTATGGAACTATTGACCTAAGGTACTTGAAAGATATTCGTGAACTGAAAATCTAGTTATTGAAAATAGTGGTAAATTGATTTAAATTCTGTAATTAACATGAATTAGAGATGATATTCATATTATTTCGTAAAACAAGTAAATTTGTCACAATTGGGTAAACATTTTTTTTTATTTCATTAAACATAATTTCAAGGTACAAGCTGATGAAGAGCGAAAAACATTTTAAATATTCTTAAAAATTGACAGAGTTATAAAATTTTAAATTTAACCTTTAGAGAAGGACGGTAATACTGTGCTGTGAGGTCATTTTTAATATTGCACATTATATTCTACAAGAGGAAAAGAGAAAGGGATATACCCAACTCTATCCGTATCTTCAAATTTAGAAGCCTATAACTGGTTTATTTTTCAATCGATTTTTGAATTTTTTTCAAGACTGGTTTTTAATTAACTTATATTTCACAATATTGTATGAAAAATATAAAAATTTAGAATGAGTCAACTACCGTATTAATATGACGAGGCAATCACGAAATAACATAATTACACCATTATTCATTCATTGTGGATGAACTGTTTAAACGGTAAAGTACCTATGCAGGTACGTACATATTACTCTATCGGATTGATTAAATTTTTAGTTATATAAAATATTTTTAAGCGAATATTTTTTAAAGTTTCGCCACTAAGTTTACGAACATTGTGAAACTGTTAAACGGACTAATCCTGAGAATACAAATAAAATGTCGTGTATACAAGATATTGTGAAACTTATTTTCCTGTTTATTTATAACGGTTTAACAACTTTATTCATAAATTAAGCCTATTAACTAAAATTATGAACAAATGATTTACTACAAGTATACGAGAAATTAACCTTAAAACGTGATACCATTTTCAATAGGAATGTAGACGTATAATTATTACATATAAACAAAGGGAATATATGTGAATATAAAGCACTTAAATGGTTTATAGAAATACATTAGATATTATTTAACGTATAATACGAGCAAATAAGAGGGTTCAGATAGAATACTTGGTGTTGTTAATGTCGATTTTACTTGTAAGCTGTACCGAGTATATTACGGTTTCATGGAAAGCTGTACCGAGTATATTACGGTTTCATTCAAAGTCTCACAAAAATTTAATTGAAAAAAACCTGTCAAGCACGAATGGAACTCACACTTTCAGGGTTCCGTACACATTTAGCAGAAGATTTACTATTAAACATTTAATGGTACGTAATATTCAAATCTTAATTTTTTAGAACGAAAATATATTGTCTACTTTATATCTATATTTTTCACAGGCCCACATTTTAAGACAAACTATTTTATGTGATATAACAACAAATTATTGATTTTCAGATTCTTCTCTTCACTTTTGCTGACGTTGATTTTTTGCCAAATTTCATGATTCTAGGTCAAAGGGAAATACTCTATAAGTTTTTATTTATGTACGAGTGTCAAAACATGCGACATAAATGACCGTATTCTAGGGTTCTTCTTGATTGCGTTGACTTAGAAGCTTGATTTTTTACAGCCCCAAGGGACCTTAATATCAACTTGAAACTTCCACGTAATACTAAGAAAAAGAGTCTTGCCAGACCGACGGACGCCCAACGAAGTGATAAGGGTGTCTTTTTTTCCTTTTGCGTTACGGAACTCTAAAATTACTGTGGATGAGTTTAAAATTACACTACTAAAGAATAATCTGGATTAAAAAAGTAACTTTAGCATATTAATATATCATAACTAATCATAATTTCAATTCGACACCTTTAACTGTCGTCGTATTTACTATCGTGCTACAAGTACATTAAATTGTATATTATAAATACATTAGAAGTTTCATTGTTTACGTTCACAGTGTCAAAGTGAAACACATAATAGTGAACGGTCAAACAGTAGAAATTATCGCCAAAGAATTTTGAAATAATATTAATAAATTCATAAATATCTAAGTGGTAAATTTTCCAGTGATTCTGCAACTTTTATTATATTAAACGCATTGAATTCATTCAATGCGTTTAATATGAAAATCGGTATTCTTTTCAATGACTTTGGTCTACTTGGTTATTTGTCTAGGTGTGTAATACATATTTTCTTATCAGCTGTAATGTACTTTATGAGCATACGATATTTGTTTTTTTTATTATTTCTATATGTTTTAGGAGAAGATAAAACGAATTTATAACTTTAAAAATGTATTCCTTTTTACCATATTTCTGCGTCAGTTATTAAGTACTTTGCTATTATATGGAATGGATCAATTCGAAACTGATCTAAAAAGGGATTTATATATATGTGTGTAATAAATAATATTAATCCTGTAAGTACAACATCCACTCGGTTTGTTCAGGTATATGGCTTAAACTGAAATAACTTGAAATAAAGAAAAAAAATATTGTGGTAGATTGCGATTTGTATTCGAGTGTTTGAAAATAATTATTTGTAAAGTGTAAAATATGAGTAGAATTTGCATTAATTTAATTATAATCGTACGACAAAAAAATAAGTTTCATGATTATAATTAAGATAAATAAATCAGTGAAAATAATATTGCTAGATGCATTACAGACCGCAATTATTTTTTGACCGTATTATTTATACATCACATGTAATTTTAATTAACTACCTATCTCCTACGTGAACCCATTTCCTGCGTCTAATAAAATAGTTTGTTTGTTACAGAATATACTCGACAGGTTTAATCCCGGTACCAGACAGATGATTACACGCAGGAAGGCTCATTTTAGAGTTCAGCATGGTAAGTCATTACATGATTTTAATTCATCAGTCTTGTTTTAATGATCATCAAGTTTGTAGTCTAATAGGTAGAAAGATATATATATATATATATATATATATATATACATATATATATATATATATATATATATATATATATATATATATATATACATATATATATATATATATATGTACATATATATATATATATATATATATATACACACATAAACAATTTTTATATTCTTACATTTACTAATTATATTCTCCTATCACTTTTTATTCTCAGTTTTGTTCCTTATTATTAAAATTTATTTTATTACAAATTAAAATAAATATGATTCGTGCATAATTTCCTAATCATATGACAATACGACATTTTTTATTAAATATATTATGCTAAAAAAAGGATGGAAAATATGTTTACAAATGTAGTTTTATAATGTAAATGTCTTTATAAGATGGTGCTGAAATGCGTTTGGAATTAATTTTAGTTAAATTAAAATATTTTGTTACTGCAAAAACTGTACTATTTTGTTTTTATTAACTAGTCAATCCCCAAATATAGTTTAGTTTTAATGGGACTGCGCTTGCTACACGCTAATTCACATGTGTAGATGAACTCATAACTAGAATTATACATACATAATTGATAAATGAAAATGAGTACACCCCTGAGTATATTCACGAATAAATAGAGAGAAATGCAACAATTTTCCAGTCAAACGGTTCGTTGATCAAAATCATGTGTAAGACATTTCAAGAAAGTAATTCGATTAATAACATTTCACCAAAACGGATATACAATCTTGGTGAATATACATGAATGTTAAAAAAATGAAAATGGGATTACGGGAATTAAGCAGGCGTTAATGAAAATGACGTAAGTTTAATGGTACCAATCCTTACACAGAGAAGGTGCTATAATTTTTTCCAAATCATGTCCCCCGTTTTGGGTGGTTTCTCATAAGTAAACTGAAAAATATAATAGAGTTTTTGAGGAATAACTTGTATTTGAATATTTTGTTTTATTTCATTATGTTTACTAGAAACAGAAAAATGGCCTTTTCGTCGTAATGGAATTATCTTTATTACTGAAGCTTTCTTTTTATTCATCTTTGAATAAAATATTTATCTAATGTAAATAATTACCAGTTTAAAACTTAATAATTTAACAACGTAACATAATGGTAACATATCAGAAATTTTTACGAATCTGAACTTCGTTTAAGAATTTGATTACGCTTGAGGATATTTTATTTCTACTATATATGTTACATGTGTAAAAGTTAGTAACCTTTACACGTGTAAATACGTGTAATATAAGCATATTATATAATTATGTCGTCTCCTTTTAATAGCCGAAATAAAATTCCATCAAGCAGAATTAAATTCTTAAACAACGTTCAAGTTCGGCCGACCTAAGAATTTCCTCGCGGAAATCAATCAGGATTTACATGATCCTATCTTAGTGATGTCCTGAAATAAATCATGAAACCCTTTCCGTAAGCTTACGTTTAACTTTTTCTGTGAAATTTATGCGGCACAAGTATGTTACGTGATTGCATGTAAATACGTAACTTCGAAAAATGCTTGAAGGAAAATGAAAGTTCTTGAATGACTGGAGTTCGTAGTCTGTAAATCAAACGCCATCTTGGAAATATTATTTTTATCGTCAGCAGAAATTGAATTTTTTTTAAATTTTATTATAAAATATAGAAGTCTACGATTGTCAAACACAAAATATTTAACAAAGAGCATTAAGTTTAAGAATATTAAATAAATGTTCACTTAAATAATCATTACAATCACATTTAAAGTAATGTTACGCAATTACAAAAATAATGAAACGTAAATATAATGCACATAAACAGTAATTATAAAATTCGAAATTAAATGTTTTTCCAATAGTACAATTCTTGGCCGGCTCCAGACATCTTCCTTCCCATACGACACGAGAAGAAAAGAGAAAAATGAGTTCTACGAAATAAAAACGAATGTCCACCGAAAAGCGTAAAAGTGATCGGACTCAGTTTCCCCATAGGAAGTTGATGTTATGATTTATATTTTTATTAAATCGAAGCGGCGGCGATTTCCCAGTTATCCCGGAAACAAAGGAGCAAACGGAAGGGTGCTTGTGTGACAGGACCGCCCGGATGAGTAATGAAGTGCCGCTGAAGAAACACATTAACACACAATAATTCTTGACGCTTCGCTGACCCTAAAAATTGTCGAAAATAAACTATCCGAATGAAACATCGCCATGATGCCTGATAATGTTGGTAACTTTAGAAAGATTGGGATTTTGCTCAGTTTTGTAAAAAAAATTGCTGACTTAAAGAGGATTGACATTACATATATTCATTCAGGAAAATAAACTAGATTTTCTGTATGAGAGACTTACTTGTAATAAATAAAAATGTGTTTATAGTGCATCAAAAATCTCATTTAAAAACCCAATTGCTTCCATCTTATAAAGTGGCTTACAAAAATATGACAAGAAAAGCTTGAACCTTGATTTTAACAAGTCAATAAGCCTTATGCTAAGTTTACATACTAGCTAAGTCTCAGCAAGCGCCCACCAGTGTCAAGGCTATACAAATGCTAGGCTCGCATTTGGTAGCCATTCACATGCTTGTAAATGCGTCAGTGTGGTCCGAATAGGCAAGCATGGCGGACATCGAACTTGTTTCAACTATTGCTTGTGGTTTATTATATTTTTATTTGAAATATATACAAAACAAAAATTAAGCCTTTTTCTATGAAATTGTCGATTTTCAATATTGGCTAAGTTTTAAATATCGTCTTGCCATAATACTATGATTTTTAGTATCTGGTGATTCCTCCAGAAGCCTTCACTACTTATTTAAAGTATCGGCTCCAATCATATCGAAATCGTTCGTAAAGTTTGCCGAGCTATTAATAAGGTTATATACGATGAAATAAAGGTAATGCAATGAAATTAAATGTTTAGTAATTTTCATTTATAAAATATAAATGAAAATTGCTGTGGTGAGTTTTTATGATAAGCTCAGAATAAGCGGCAGTAGCTAAAGGTCGTTTTAAAGTAATAAAACTAGGCACTGATGGTGGTCTACAATAATATCGAGGAGATTGTGTATGATATGTGAAATAGCTTTAATTGATCCTGTTTATAAATAACCCATCTATTTGGTACATCATAATTTTAGGTTCATTATTTGATAGTTTGCGCAGCTTTTTAGCCAACAGTTTACCATATAAATAGCCGTCATCATCTTCTTGAACGTCTACGTCCACTTTGTTTTAACCTAAAGCATTTGTGAGTTATTAAAATGCGGTTCATATTTTTATAGAAATGCTTAAGAATTTATAAATTTTTATCTGATGTAAGACCGTAAATATAAAAAATAAATAAAACGCACAGAGTTAAGGGTGTAGTTTTGTTGTCATTGATTACGTTTTTGTTTACTTGCTGTTTCTGTATTTATACTATCGTTTCATTCATCATTGGAATAAGAAATGATTTCATGATTTCTTATGCGAACCAAACTGGTCTATATATGTCTCCGGCACCTAAAACAGAATTACAACCAACGCTTCTCAATTTTGCGTTATATCCATTACTAATTATTACACGAATAACGTACCTCATTATATAATTTGTAAATCAATATAAACAATCCAGCACTTTTTATGCGTCCAAATAGTTTGAACTATTTTTAACACATGTGTTTAAATTTGACATTTGACAGCGAATTCATTACAAATCCAAGTAAGTATAGGTATTAACAATGGTCTACCTTACTGGGTTGGTAAATCTTGGTAATCTAACTAAAATAAAAGTACATAATACGTACCTGCGCCAGAATGAAAAGAATCCTAGTTTTTCTTTAAATTTTTGCGGTTGTAAACAATATTTCTTTCTCAATTTTTCATTCTTTTATTGGTTTTCCCATTGATTTCGCAAGGCGATTCCAGCCATCTGCTACCTTCTTCTTATCTTTGTAGTTCACCTGATTGGGATTCCAGATGCAAGGTTTGTTCTGGTAATATTTCAGAAAGCACATGCTTTCCATGTTCAAGCAGCTACTCATTTTGCGATCGACAATTTGGAACAGAGCAAACCATTTCTATCCGCGTCCGTCGAACCTGAGATCACAAACGATACTAAAAACGCACAAACATGTAAAGACATCGCAAGCACTTATCACAAGCGATTTTTGATTTGTAGTAAGCAAACTGGGACGCGACCGGATCAGTGACAAGCTTCTTCTAGCTCAATCACATGCCAAGTCAAACTCCCCTGTATACACGCTTGTGCTTGTGGACGCTTGCTGAGACTTGGCAAGGGTGTAAACTTAGCTTTACTTTTCTGTTTAATTTGTATTCTTCTATTTAAATCATGAGTTGCTATGTATTATTCATAAATATGTATAAAACATTCGAAAAGTATAATATAATAAATTACTCCTAAATTATATTAGGCTATTTTTTTTTAAAAATAGAGTACTTATAAATTGTGGAACTGTTTATTATTATCTGGGTGCTATTTTAACTATTTGAGTTATATTATTTAATAGAAAACTGGACAAATTTTAAATATTTATTTAACTTTTTTTATTCATACTCATCTCTTTTGCTATAATCTAATTAAAAAATACCTTTACGTAATATTTCGTAGTTATACAAGCCCTTATATACTGTCTTCTTTTTCATTTAATTTCAGTTTATCTTTCCTTTTAAGTTCAATATTTTTCTTTTTTTTTAACTTAAGCTCCTCTTTGTTAGCCTTATTTTAGCAATATCTTCGAAAAATGAGTTATTTGATATCCCAGTCTTCCTTCTATTAATTAGGCTCTCTACTTTTTAATGAATCATTGTCATTAAAAACAGAGATCATCACTAATGTTTATTTTTAATGACAAATGATCTCGTTACACACATGTTTGTTACTTCTCATTTTTACAGTATTTAGATTTATTGCACGAAAGTAGGCAATCTTAAATACAAATTTACAGCAGCACGTTTAATTCTCAAATTAGCTTTATTTTAACAAATACATGTGTCCTTACCCTAATAACCTAATCTTAGCAAACATATTTTTCATCAGTACATTGCAAACTTTATCTATAGCACTTAACAATCACAAATTTTTTTGATAAAATGATTTTTGTTCTTAACATTCAAATTGAAATTAGAACATACAATCTTATTGTATTCGAGTTTTTTATTAGATGATTTATAATAACTTCATAAAGTCTCATAAATCATTAAAGTAATAAATTTTCTATTTTTAGATCAAAATTAACTTTCTATTTCTTACATTTTTTATTAAATGATTTTCATTAATTATTTTTCATATTTATAAAAGTAGTCTCCTGGGTCATTATTTATCTTTTATTGTTTTGTAAATATTTGATTTGATATTTATATTGAAATTTGAATTTGAGCGCTTGTTTACTTTAAGTGAAAAACTGAATAATTTACACTTTTCAATGCGATAGATTACTTATTGGTTTTGTCCAGTGAGTTTCTAAGATTGGAGGCTGTTTAATATTTTCGACTTTTCACATTGGTTTTTTATATTTACCATATTCATTCAAGTCATTAAACTTTGTATAGCTAAGATAAATTTTTAAAAAATCCGATTAATGTAACGCTCTACCAACGTTTAACTGAAATTTACAATATAATATTTACAACCAGGAAGCAAAATACATTGAAAATTTACTGTGACTTCATAATATTTAGTGTGGCTTGCTTGACTTTAAGATTAGTAGAAATGTAAGAATGTACGAATATTAATTCGTTAGAAATCGCTATAAAACTACGAATTTTATGAAAAAAATTGCTATTATCTTATAAATTTTCTAAACATAGTTACCATCAAAAATTTTAGTAAGGAGCGTTTTATAAAATATAAGTACTTTTTCTGATGAGTAAGGAGTATTTATTAGGTTCGTGGGTAAAAAGGAAGATGGTTTGGGAGAGATTATAAGAAAGCTGTTTAAAAAGTAAAATTGAAGCTTTTGGATTTTGGAAGAATCTTAATTATATGAGGCAGCGTATTTATAAAGTGAGCGGATCTTTCAATAAAATTGCGGTGGTAGATATAGATATGAATAGATAAATGGATACTGTAACCTGTCGCTTGTCATATCTTTCAGTCAATCCAGACTCTTTAAGAATATGTTATCTATAAATGTATCACGAGTAATAAGGCGCCCAGAAATAGACCACGTTATACCTTGTCGATACCCTATCAGTAGCTTATCTCAAACCGATTACGTTTGGCTTCTGATTCCGCGGAATTTATGTCTATGAATCAATCTAGATTTTAAAATTTTCCTTATTACTTTTTGAATAGTTACAATTGATAAATTTGTTTAGCATCACATTTGTCGATATAAATACTTATAAAGGTGAATTTAGACGGTGAAATAATTGTCACATATTGAATTCTGTAGAAATAAATAAATCTCAGAACTTCGTCGTTAATCATTCAGTAATATCAAATATCAAACATTATTTTATTCCCTTATTAATCAAATTTGTTTGTAATATTTATATTGTTAGTAAGAGATATATTAATAGATATATTAACTAATATATTAATCATCAGAATTATTTAGAAAGGTAATATTATTATGCTCAAAAATGTTTCGAGTTTTCTTTTTTAAACAAATAATGTTACGTTTGTTTTTGCGCTCCACTGGTAAATATTTGTACAGTCATTGCTTTCCGTTTACTCAATAGAATATTAGAGAATGCATTGATAAATAAAGGCCCTGATATAAAATTATATTTATATTATTAGGTGTTTCTGTACTGTGATTAAATTTCCGAATGAATTAATGGAATATGCTCTTCATCCTTCTTTGAACCCTGAACCTATTTTTCAGAACTTTGTTCTGTCTGTCGGTCTGTCTAGCCATTTGTTCGGGTATCATGGAAAAACTAGATCAATTTTAATGGAACTTTCATCTTGATTTCAAATTAAAATTAAGACAACCTTCAATAAATGTTAAATATTCCCCAAAATATATTTAATTTGTCTTTTTTAGTTATCTGTTTGTGTAAGCATAATGCCACACAAACAGATAACAAAAAACGTAATACATACAACTACTAATCAAATTTGAATTAAATTTTTTCCTGAAAATATACTTAAGTTCGAAACCTAAAGCACTTTTTATCAAATGCTTTCTAATGGACTTGAAATATAACATTCAACTACTAGTACTTAGAGAGTTAGACTAAGCGCGCCGGGTAAAAACTGATAAATAAAAATTTTCACGACCGTTACAGCGACTAAAAGCTCAAATACAAATTGAACTTATGATATAAGATATATTCTACATTTAGATGTCATTTAAGCTATGGTATAAGTTTTATTACTTTCATTCCGGATAAAACAGTAGTTTTGAAGAAAAATCCGACCACCAAAATAAAAAATTTAAAATGCGGGCAAAAGTAGTTATCTAAGACTAAATAAGGCAAGCCGAAAATAACGTATACGAATATTTTAGAGTGTTTTTATTTAATGTAATTTATAACTTTAAAAGCTCTGTAAATTTCAGAAAGCGGTTTTGGTGGATATTATAGTCCAACTTACGAAATTTCCGTAAGGTGGTTAGGTAAGTAGCGTTTTTTTTAGGTTTTAATTGACTCGAGTTAATGGTAGATTTTGAATCGTAATAACTAAATGTCGTTTACATTTTGTTTTTCTTGTGTATTTTTTTAAATTCTGCAATGTTGTAGTTCATTCAATTCGATTTATTATTGTTTCCTGTATCATTTCACGTTTAATACGAGATATATTCTCAACAAACTGTTTAATTAATTTTCTAAAACATAATCACGCTAACGATAACGCAGACGTGATAACAAATAAAACTTTACCGTTTATAACAAATAAAACTTGACCACTGGAATATCTACATATTAAGTCGCTCTGGAAAATGGCTAACTTTATTTTTTAAACAAAACACTTCCCAGAAAATGGAGATGTCCAGATAGTGCGCCTATTGGAAAAAGGAGACTACAATATAATAATTAACTATAGACTTTTGAGTTTCATATTTTACCCATATAAAGACTTTCCGGCACCTCCATTATAAGTACGAGAGCACTTTGGATACGGTCTTACACGAAATGGAGTAGTATCAATAAGTACGATTACGCACAAAACGTCCCGAATATAGAAGTACAATGTTCGGGACGTTTTGGGCGTAATCGTGCGCGTTAGTCGGGCGCGGCTGGCCTATTTAAAGCGCACCGCGAGCCGCGCCGCGTCTTATATAGCATTTACAGCGAACGCACGTATTCGCAGACGCACCGAGTACTTTGGTAACAGCTAGGCTCGGTAACGCAGAGTCTATCTGGCCACTCTCTTGAATTATCTGCGGTGATTATTAGTTGGAAAATAATTTAGTAAATAAAATAATTTTGTAAAATTTATGGAGACTATTTTGTGCGTAAATCTGTAAATATACTTCTTTGGTGACTTAGATTATTATAGTTAGATAAAAACTTTACATATAACTTTCATTGTTTTTATTGTGTTTGACTAAAATCCTGTGTTTTTATTAATTACTTCATTTTTACATAATAGTAATTATAATAAGTGGGGAGTTATTAAGTTAGTGGGAGTTTTATTTATGTATTTGTAAATAAATTATATCGTTCTCTTTTCTTATAATTTGATTACATATAGATGAGCAAATACATGACAACTTTTTACTACAAGAAAATCTGATAAAACCAAACCTGAAGTCCACAGGAACGAAGTCGCAGGCACCTGTTAGTTCAGAATATATTCAAAAGTTTATATTCTCACATTTAGATAACCATGAAACCTCTTTGAGGTATCTTTAAAATTTCCTTAATATGGAATTCATCAAATTCATACCCTTTTGAACATTTAGGTGCGTTACAAATTTGTATCGAAATTGCATTCCGCCCAAACTTAACAAATATTACTAATCATAATCAGTCTGTAGAACACACCGGATTCAGCAGAAATTTTCCCGTAGAGGATCATATACGCGCTCTAAAGATGGCAATAGAAAAGTAAAATGAGTAAAAAAAAGTAATTTTTTTAAAATTTTTAAAACTTATTTTAGTAATTTTCATACACGTACTCTGAAGATGGCAATAGAAAAATATAATCAATATATTAGCTTCATTTATTACTCCAAAGCATTTAATCCCATCACTCATAATTTTATATGGAAGGCTCTGTTGGAACAAAGTACGAAAACTGTGCATTGATATCCTCAAAAAACGATACTTCAAGAATTAAGCTAGAAAAATCAGGACCACCATTTCGAACAGAGTATGGTGTAAAACTAAGACACCCACACTCGCCAAAATTTTTTATAGCTTTATGGGAAAGATATATTCGGGTGGAACATTATGTTCCACATACATTATGTTACACATAACCAAGATAAAGTTAAACTATGACGAAAAATAAATTTAACACCACATTGTACCATCTTAGAATATGCGAGGAATGTATCTGTCATAGACATCTAACATAATGCAAAATTCTTGCGGAGAAGTAAATACACAGAACGGTAAAAAATAAAGAAATATGTGGTTCAAGTACTGGTCAAGAAGAAAATATTTAAAGCTGGACGACCAATAAACCTAACGAAAATAACAATGATTTCATATTTAACTCCATACTTAATTTATGCTTGTCTAACCTGGCCACTTAGCGAGATAGTTCTCAACAAATTTAAATATACCAGAGAGCTCCGGAATAAGTTATGTCTGTCTGAGCCAGCAGTCTCAGGATGAATCTCGTCGCCGGATAAATTATATTGACTTTACAAAGAAAAAGAAATTAAATGGAAATGGATTGGACGCCTAAAAAGAAGTACAGATGAACAATGGTCTACATCATGTACAACTTGTTATCCTTTAGATAAAAAACATAGACGAGGGTTAGTCTTCATGAAGTGGAACGACGACATTGTGGCGATAGTTGGAAGAACATGGAACAGGATGCAAGAGACCGTCAACAATTGACGCATTTGGATGAGGTTTTTACCGGAACAATGTTTGTTACATTAAGAACTAAGATGCAAACAAAATAGGTAGAAAATTCAAAGATTAAACCTATTTTCAAATACTTACATTATTAACAATCCAAATTAAATTTTAATTAAAGTGTAAAGTAAATAAAATAAAAATTCATATTATAACATTATATTTTCTAACATTTTGTTGGACCTATGTTGAATCGTTCCAATTTTTAGATACCTTATTATTGATTTGATGATGGAAGAAAATTACTTATATTTTCATAATTAAAACTAAATCATTTTTAGGGAAATTTTACTTGAAATCAAAATACTTCAGTCGCAATACTATTGCCGAGTAAACCAGGGAGAAATAATTTTTGTGTCTAATTATTTTAACTTTGTATTTTAAATATAACTTTTATTTATGGTTTCAAATGCTTAGATTAAACTAAATATAAGAAGTTCAAAAAATTTAACGACTAACATCATCAAATCAATAGAATAAAGACAAAAATTGGTAATGTATAGGCAAATCTTATTTCTATTGATATATTATTTGTTTCCGATCTCATAAAATTATTTTCAAGTATCTGGTGCACTTTAGCGAGAAGCTTAGCAAATAACGGAAGTGGAATATGCTTGCAGACGCAGTCATATACATTAATAGCTTGTAGTGAAGGTAGAAAATAAGGAAAAGCTGGGGCTAAAATTTTAGTATATGACAGAAGTTATTACATAAATAATATAAAATACTTAATGATTTAATTTGCATTCTCAATTTAGTAACCATTTTGCGATATCTGTCTAATAAAATATATGTTATATTATAGTGATGGATAACTATTTTAACAGCAGTTACATATCATCATATTATTTGCTCTAGAAACCTACAGTTTTTGGTTTTGCCCCCCTTTCCGTTCCATCTAGGACAATTTCAGTGGTGGCATAAAGTGTTACCTATAAATATGACTTAACTTTGGTGCATTCAGTTAGTGTTATTTCTATCCATACCTCGGTAATTTGATGCATAAATTTTAATTATCTGGTTCCAGAATAGTGATTCGGATATGAGATAAAAATAATTTAAAAAGAAGGAACAACGTTATCTGTATATTTGTGATAGTGATGACATATAAATAATTGTGTTAAAATGAATTTTGTCGCCCTCGAAATTTTTAATTTTAATAAGAAAAAAGAAAATTAACCATAAAATCTACTTACGAAACATACATTTGTTACATTACGGAGAGATGGGTGAGGTAGTTTTAAATAATCTCTTATAATTGTCAAAGTACGAAATGAAAGCTTCTAGGGTGCTTGGTTTGAAAGTCAAAGATAGAAATTCTCTCCAATATGATTCTTTATCTTAGGTATCTTAAGTTTTACGAACAGAATAAATTTCATAGCTCTTCAATTACTAGATAAGTAATCATAGGAGGTTTTTGTTCGAAACACACATGGGATTGTATTCAAAATATAAATATACTTGCAATATTAGAAATTTCGGAAAAATTTTCTTTGGACCGTTTTTTCAAAAATTTTTTCTTTCGGAACTTTATCTTTTTTGTTTCTTATTTCAGAAAATATTTCTAGTTTCAAAAAATATTGCTTTAATGTATTATCGACATTATTTGGACTGGTATATTCATAGACTACATTTGGGAAAACTAATTACCACTGTTATCAAGGGAAATCAATGCAAGACGATACTTTTAAAACGAGTTGAACTCTAGAATACTCAGATATAAGTAAATATTAAAGGATATATAACTATTTAAAAATATTTATTATATTTTTAGTATGTAAATATATTGTAGGTGTGAAATTAACATGGATTTCTCAAACAGTATGAAACACACTTTTTAATGATAAGTAAAAGTATTATTGTTGAAAATAATGTTAATATTATATGTATAAATTTCACTGTGGACAAATAAGTATACATAGCCCTTGACACTACATTTATCATTTACTAATTAAAAAGGTAATCATTCATCCTTATGAATATTTATGTAAAACTTATCTATTCGACCCGATGAAGGGTTTACGCATGTCCGTTAGTTGAGGAGATAGGGGAAGAGATCTGCTTAAATTATCACGCTAGACGCTACATAACTGGCTTTATTGAAATCTATAGCTAATGATTTAAGCAATTTATGCAAACAAATTATCCTTGGCTTCGTTGCTCAGTATCAGGAAAATTTAAGAAACTTTTTCTTTTCAAAGAAATTCATTTTAATTTATTGATAGAGGTACGAATGAATTTGACTTTTTTAGATTACAACACTGTGTGTTTATATGAATGTGCACTTATACTACTTGTGCAATTAATTGTGTATAATCCGCAAAAATATCTAGTTGTGTAAGTTTTCTAGTTCAAAAAATAATTAAAATTTAAATTTTTCGTGTAATCATTATAATAGACCTGTGTAAGTGGAGCCAATTGTCAGTTTGACAAGATATGACGTCTCATAAAATGGTACAAAGGCAGATGAATTGACATTTAACTACTGGTAAAAATGTAAATTAAAGAAATTAAGGCGGATTCTGAGGCCGTACAATCATGTCATAATTTAAATCACTGACGGATTTCAAACGTAATCGTAATTTCGTCAGCTCAATAACCTTACCGTAGATGGTACATCAAAACATGGAATTCCATATATATATATATATATATATATATATATATATATATATATATATATATATATATACCTCAATTCATATTAATAAAATGTACAAAAGTAAAATTATTTGAAAGAAAACTATTCTGGGTAATTTTTGCTATAATCAAATTGCCGTACAATATTTTGTACTAGTAAAATACAATATTTTGATACTAGTGAATGTTTTAGTTTTCAATCTGAATAGTTTATAGATTACGTGAAATTTGTTTAAGTTTTATTTAAATAAATACGCATATTTGTCGCTTATTTTCATGTCGCCTTTAGAACGAACAAACCGAGACTTAGCGAGACTTAGCGATCTTAAAACAAAAACAATGTTCAGTTTTGGTATACAGATTCAAAATATAAGGCTTAAAATTTCAGTTTAGTATATGTATAATAAAATTAGTTAAATATTATTTTAATGATTCTTTTCCAAATGGAAACATAGTCATCAAAATGATGACTTGATATGGGTAATCGATAGTGGGAATTTTATTAATAGCGGAGTTAAATCGACATTTCTGTCATGGATGGACTCCATAAATAATAAAAGGTTAAGCCCAAAAAAGCACTCTAATTATATTTTATTGGAGAATCTCAGGTGATACAAATATAATGAAAACCTTCCACGTGCAAGTCTGGTTCTCATATTAATGAATCTATAACTCGTTTAAAGTTAAGTTACTTTATTCATCATAGATAAAATATTTAATATTACTTAATAAAATTAAGTAGCGGGGAAACCTATAATTTCAAGTGAACATCTTAAAAACTTGTAGGTACGTAAGATCAGTATAGATTTCTTACAACATATATGTATGCTTCTAAAAATCACGATTTTAGGCTCATCATTTTCGGAAACATGAAAGGAAAACAAATATGGGAAGATTTACTTTGTAATATGATTAAAAATAAATATTTTTTAGACTTTTATATATAGTCATTTCAAATAATAATCTATACATGGAATGTTAGAAATTGATTTTCTCGAAAATTTCAAATGCCCCACTCTTTGGACTCATTAAAATTTTACGTAAATATTTTGGATTCTTATTCATTGCGATATTCGCGGGTTAATATGCTTTATTATAATATAAAATTTCACGTTGCTGTATGAAGCGAGTTTAGAGAAAAACTGAGATGGTATAAGAGGAATCACGTAAGGGTTCCGTGTTTTCTTAAGAACTATGAACCTCTGAAAAATCAAGATGGAACTTAAAGGCGTAATTTAAGAATATACTAGTTACATTTAGATTCTTAACAACAATTATTAAAAAAATTAAACCTACGAGGTTAGAGTATAAATCGCACTGCAAGTGTTCCGTACTAAGTACGTAAGTCACACATATAAACATTTAAGGACAAATATTTAATACGTATTTGTATTAAAAAATTTGCAAATTTGGATATTATTTTTCATAGTATATTTGTCAAAAACTATGAAATTGAAAATCGTCATGGTCAAAGTTTAGATAAAAATAGTAGTTAGCAGTTCGACGATGGGCAAGAGATACATATTTTTAGTGGGTAGTTTTGTTAATAATAAAGAACAATTTTATACCTAAACCTGACATAATTGCCTATGATTCTTCTAACTAAATTTTTTTTTTGTTTATTGACTCTAAAACTTATATGTATGCATGTATGCATATATATAAATATATATATATATATATATATATATATATATATATATATATATATATATATGTATATATTTAGTGTTAACTATGAGGTGGTTACGTGACTAATGTGGGTTAACATGTTTTATTACTGTGCAAAATTTTTTCACTCTCTATGCCATACGATTTCTCTGAAGAGCAGTTGTGGAAGCAGTGTGAAGGATGGTCGTAAAATTAAATCATCTTACAATGGTTTCGTTGTTCTTTTGTAAAACAGCTTTTTATTTAAATAAGCAATTAATTTTCATAGGTTTTATAATGGGTTTGTATTTAAAGCTTTATATTTTACAACTGAATTCTATGTCTAACCTTACAATTTTGTTTCTAATTTTTCGAAATCTATAATTTGATTCTACCTTTAAATAGGATTAAGATTTTCTTTATACTACTTGTATTAAAAATACTACTTGTATTTCAAGTAACTACATCTATTTAACTTGAAGTTTTTATCTTAGTTAGGTTTTTCATACATTAATATTTTCATAACACATTGATATTTGTACATAAAAAAAAATATTTTTCCTTAAAAATTGCAATATCAATGTAAAAAACAGTAAAATGTTAAAATTATTTAAGATCACATCAACTCTTTTGAAAAAGATCTATTATAGATTTTCTAAAATTATTTTTTCCACTTGTCATATTCAATTTTGGAAAACGATTGGGGGTTGACAAAACATTTTTATTTAGCTGCTGTCTGAGATAAATATTATCAATTTTTGTTAACAGCAATGCTTTTAAATAAATCCATCCGGTCCCCTTCAGCAGCGTAACAGACGAGGTTTGGCTATACTACTTTGGGTGGCCATTGTTTCATTTGCCAAATGTCGATAAATTGTCCGCCATAATAATTTCATAGACGCGCCCCTACACACTGTTTTGGGGCGCGTTATGGTAAAAAATGTAATGAAAGCTTTTGTGTTTACATGTTGTTATGCATTCTGTTAATATTGTTCATCATAACGGTGATTGAGCATTATTCAAACATAACTTGCCTCTGCGATTAAATTATATGTTTCTATAAGATAGTTCTCTAAGAGATTACTAATTAAATAAAAACAAAATATTTTCATAAATATCGGATTACGTGGTAATGGTGTATTTATAACTGTGCATGAATATAAGATCCATACTTGCAGAAAATATAAAAGTCAAATGAGAATAATTTCCAGGTTAATTGCATTCCGTGTAAATTAATATTGAGGGTTTACATATATAAATTGTGAAGTTATTTTCATAATGCGGGTGTTATGTAATAGTAATATATTGTATTAATAATTTTGCATCAAATTAAATCTGATAATTAAAATAAAATACATATTTGCAGAAAATATCAAGGCCAAATGAAAATAGTTTCCAGATCAAATGTTTTCCGTGTAAATTAATAGAAAGTGTTTACCCGTATAGATTATGAAGTTATTTTCATAATGTTTGAAACGATTGTTGTAAAATAGTAATGTATTGTACTAATAACATTGTATGAAATTAAGTATCCAAATGAAAACAAAATAGATATTTTCAAATAATATTAAGACAAAATGAGGCCAGTTTGCAGGTTTAAATTTTAAATGACATAACGTTATTACCCGCATATATTAGCAATTAAAATTTGTTTATGAAGTTACAATGAAGTATATAATTACACCATCAACTTCAAGTCTGTATAAAATTCCATAAATTTATTCTCAAAATTTTGCAACAAAAATGAAAACTTATGTTTTATTCTGAAGACTGGAGATTTTTGAAATGCTTCTATATTATCATTTTATAATAATTTCTCTAAGTAGATCTCTAATTCATTGTTTCTAAATTTACATTTCAATAATATATGATTAATTGTAAATCATCTTCTGATGGTAAATCATCAATCTGCGTAGAATAAGGAAAGTTACATTATTTGATTTAAAACGAAAATCTTGACGAAATTTCTATATACATCCATGATTTTTTTTCAAATGATATTCACAATTAAATGAACGTGATGTAGTATTATTTCTACTTTCTTTAAGTTCTTTACCACGACCTAGATTTCGTTCTATTACAACATCTTCAGGTGGGCTATTAGCTAACAGCCTATATTTCTTTGGATACGAACTCCTATATTGTAATAATAATTTTCGTGCATTTATTTTCTTTACAATATCGTACGGCTTCTCATTCAACGAGTATGTGGTATAATAATTATTTATTCTCTCAGAGTGTGATTTGGTTCTTTCTTTTTCTCAGAGATCTCATGAAAATCAAAGCCATAAATATTAAGAGTGTGTGCAAGACACAGACTAATAATAATAATAAAAATTATGTTTGACTTTAGCTTACTGAGGTTTTCCATCGAGTTGTATTTGCATGTGCAGTAGTAAGCTTTTACTTAGTATTAAATAAAGTGAAATATGTATGACACATGTTTCAATTATTAGGATTGTATTTTTATGATTAAACTTTCACAAGAATCACTGTATTTGTCCGTAGACTTCATTTTGCAACAATACATATATTATTGCGAACTGCAAATACGACCTTTTGAGATTACTACAATAGAAAGATAAAATATATATTTCATTCTTAATTCAATTTAAGTGCCGTTCGGGGTCGCTTAAAGGAATAGCACTTTAAACGTGGCCCGCTTTTATTCTAGCTTTCACGTTCATTAAATGACGATAAAAAATTTAAAAAGAAATATTATTCAATTACATCGCTGTGATTGGCCCTGAACGAAAATCGTATGGTTGTTTTGAAAGCTCCTTATTCAAGTTCTCATTACAAAGTTTTAGTTCTTTCGTTAAAACCATTAGCGTATTTAATGTAAATTTAAGGCCATATGAAAATGTGGGGAAAGTAATGTACGTTAAATTAAATCGCTCTAACTAGGATGAGCTCTTGGCAATTTCCATATTTTATTACTAAAATTTTATATAGAATATTACTAATGAAAACTTCATGCAAAATTTGAGCTAAATAACTTAATTCTTTTCTGTATATTTCTATATTCTCTTCTAGTGTATTATTTATTTTGAACTGCAGCTTTACTTGTGGGAAAAAAAAGTTAGTGAAAATGGAAAAAATATTTTCAAAATCAAGACGGTTTTCAAGATATACGTCCACGTTTTCATTTTTATTTAGTGATTTTTTTGGTAACTGGAAAAATTCTATTCAGATACAAACACTGAGTAACATTTATATCCATGATATAAGTTACACATGTGCAAAATTATACGGGGAAAAATTGATATAAGAAAAGCGAAAAAATAAACTTACTTTCACTTTTATACATTACTTAGGATCTAGTGTAATGTAAAGTATTGAAATCTACGATATGATTTTCTAGACATTCAAAATACATATTATTTAAATACCAGATGTAAATTTATTGATCCCATAAAATATTTTTACGTGCAGTGTGCAATGTAATTTATAGTGGTCGAAAGAAATGATTCACTGTAAGAATTAAAATTGTAACTTTGTAAACATTTTAAAATAAAACTGCGATTTCGTACCAACGATTACGAAAATAATGTCAAAGTTTCGTTAGGAATTAAAATAATTGATGAAAATCTTTATGTTTATAACATTGAAAGGGAGTCTTCAAATTAAAATTAAATTTATTTTTCATTACAAATCTCAACTTAATTAATTATTTCTTAAAAATTAACATATTTTTGCAATTTTAGGTATTATTTGTTTGATCTATTTACATCTTGAAATTATGAAAACCAAAGTGATGCGTTATTACTTTCACGTAACTTTCTTCTTTTAAAGTCTAATAAATAGAACTTTGCAGAATTCATAAAGAAATCTTGAAATGCTGTTATGGTAATAAAATAATTACGCGAAGTATTGCAAAACGTCTGTTATTAAAAATAAATATAATACAAATTACAAGAATCTTCAGGTTATATCTTTGCCATATATTATATACACGTAGATGGTTTTTAAAGTGGTGATTTCAGTATTAATTTAGGATTATATTATGTAATTTTTCTTAAGAAATTAAATCGAGTAAAGTTAATTAAGATTAAGTACTAAAAATGAATTTCAATTCAACTGAGATAAAGTTCCAACTTATATTACCTATATAGTCTCATGTTATCGTTTATGTGTCGAAGCTGTTGAAATATTAAATAAACGTACAAAGTAATTGTCAGGAACAAATATTTCATAAGAAACTTTGTAATAATATATTCAGCATAACAACTACATAAGTGTTGCAAATCAGAAAAAAACGTTATATTTATTTTCTACTCTGAGGTATTGAATGTCAAACAAATCCCTTTTTGACGAGTTCTTACTGCATTATAGAATGGGTTTCCGTTTCACGGGTTCGGCTAGATGCGAATAGTCAAAAACCTAATCTAATAAAATACACACATAAACATACGATAGTCGTGCATAAATACTGTGTGAAGCTAAAGAGGTATAACGCATTGTGCACAGTATAGCAAATAGTGCTTCTTTTGTCCTAGTAAATTAAATTATATGAAAAATATACGCAATAAATCATTGAAAGCGTTGGAGTATAAAAGTTATGAAGTTGGATAAGATAAAACCGCAGAAAGTTAATTGTTTTCGATAACCCTAATACAACAGTAAAAATAGTTTTTTCCGCAACGAAACACTTATAACCGTTTAAAAATTAATGAAAAATCAGTTATCCGCCTGAGCTTTAATTACTTCAAGGGCAATCGTCAATAGTTTGTATAATTATTAAAAACATACGTCATGTTTTCACCTGACGCAACGTTCCTATACCCTCATTGCGTTAAACATGTAACACGAAATAGGTTATAATAAAAACATATTTAACACAAATTATTAATTTCATACTGTAGACGGTGTATTAAGCAGTTATTACCAATTTTATATATTTTATTTAGTGGAAAACGTATGTATGTGGGATTATACTTAACAATAAACTAAATTTCAATATTAATAAATATATTATTAAAAGTAGCATATCGCTTCTTGAGAAAAAGAAATATTTCATAAATATGTTTCAAACATTTTTTTGTGCCAAAGATATTTGAAAAATATTTGTGTAATTTTCATCACACATTTAACTTTTAAATCAAAGAGGTTTCAAAAATATTGATTTTTTGTTAAAAGTCAATTTATCCACAGATTATTTTACATTTGTCAGATTATTTGATCAACTCTTATGTTTATATTCTGTTGCAGGTGCTGGTTCACCAATACGCTGAAGAGGCAATCCCAGCAAAGCATATGTGGATTCTAAGCAAATATAAGTAAAGACCATTTACTTTTATCAGATTTATATTTTAACCAATGAATTTTTTGCGTTATTAAGGCTTTCAGTACGATTAGAGTTTCAATGGTTGTAATTTCTATAACTATGAAACACACTTAGGGGAAGAAACACATAAATAGATAGCTATTATTAGTGATAGTTTTGAGATTAAACCTTTTTAACTACCTATCTATAAATGTAATAAGATCGTAAAAAAATGATTCTATACATTGAATAATTTTAAGTAAACTGCTACCTACTAAAGACACGCTACTAAACCCAAAATAACAAGTTTCAAAATTGTTGTATGTTTGTGCGCCCTTTCGTTATTCACACTAATTTCAGCAACGGCTGAACCGATTTAGTTGCGGTTTTTTATATAGTGTATAGATAAATTATGACTGTGACAGATTCGTATGTATGAAAGGGATATATGTACATCGATCGACATAAAACCTTCTAGAGATTAGTTCAAATTAGTGTAAAATCCCCAGTTAATCAGTTTTATTAATAATACAAATAATAATAGTACGAAAGTGAACAGTGAAAAATTGTAAGCAGTGAGTTTTAATATCAAAGTTAAGTGCGTATTATTTTACAGTAAATTGTATATTAGTGTTTATTGTAGGTAGTGCAATTTTCTATATCTACCTATCTTTACATATGATAAAATCGTAAAAAAACTGAGTCTGTCCATTGAATATTTTTAAGTAAAACTAAGTGCTCCTTAATAAAGATACGCTAATTTTTAGAAATAGGCATCTGTTTGTCTGTGCACTCCTTGGTTATTCACATTAATCTCAGCAACGGCTGAAGCGATTTGTATGCAATTTTAAATGATATATTTAGATTAGCTTGGGTTAACTTTCAAACTTGGTTTCATTTTAATTGGTTTTCAAAGAAAAAAGGTACGTCAGTCTTTAATTTATGTTCATTGCGCACGCTAATATCAGAGAGGGCGGAACCATTTTGTTGCCAATGCCATCTGTTGGCATTTTTAATAAAACGTATGCTTATAGATTTACGAAAAAACACAAAAGATCTATACATGCAATAAAATTGTGAAAAAACTGAGTTTGTACATTGAATAGTTTTAAGTAAAACTAAGTACTACCTACTAAATATACGTTATTGAGTTTAAAACAAGAGATTTTAGAATGTTTATCGGTTTGTGTGTGTGCACTTCCATTGTTCACGTAATCTCAGCGTAATAACAACTGTAACAATTTAAATGGAATTTTCATTGGTGTATTTAGATTAGCTTGAATTAACATTTAGACTTCGTTACATTTTGATCGGTTCACAAATAAAATAGACAGGTCAATCTTTAGTATACATTCGTTGTGCACGCTACTATCGGGACCGACGGAACCATTTGGCTACCAACACCATTTATTAGCGTTTTTCGTAAACTTTATACTCATAGAGTTCTGAGAAAAAAAAACAAAACAAACTACACGTAATAAAATCATAAAAAACTGAGTCTTCATATTAAATATTTTTAAGTAAAACTAAGTGCTATTAAGCATAAAATAACAGTTTTTTAGAATTGTTATCTGTCTGTAGGTACTTTTGTTGTGTAGTCTAATCTCGTCGACAGCTGAACCGATTTATATGCAGTGTTTGGTGATGAATTTAGCAGTGGTGTGCAGTACTTTTTAGGAAAGGCAAGCAGTGGAGGGATAGACATAAAAATATTATATAGATATACAAAAAACGCGTGCAAGCCTCCGCCGAGCGCCTCTGATTATGTGTAATAGCTTGCGCAATGAACATAAGGCACTGATAGCTCTGAAAACGGCATTGAAGGTGTAACAGATTGAAAATGTGTCTCAATAATTGAATTATATGCACTCGAAATCAATAAACTCTCGACGTAATTCCTTGACTTATCGAACTATCACCTTAATTGTGAACATGAAAAGATTATTCTTTCTACCTAATAATACAATTTTATTTAACAAAACTTTTTTATTTAAAATGCAACTTCTGATTAGCCACCAATAGGTTTTTTTTATCTTAAATGAAAGAATATACATAAAAAACAACGTATTAAAAAGAATTAGTGCTTGAACAAGATTATTTCTTATAAACATTTATTTGAAAAATGCTTGTCCAGGAGAAAACGGTTGTCAGTTGGCTGTTTAATATAAATTGTCATTTTTAACCTCACTTTATGCGATCCACTTTGCACAATTTCATATTTTTATTTTGTTCTTTACTTCTTTTTTTTAATATAAATTCCTCCTTACATTTGCAAATTCTTTGTCTAGTGTTGTAAGTGAAAGTAAGTGGAAAAACTTATAACTAAAACTTCCTTGGCAAAGTGCAGTTTTGTATGGCAACTTTTTCAAATCACTTCTTTTTAACAAAATAAAAGCGACCGAGTTCTATTTTCGGTTATCACTTTGTTTTTTAATAATTTTCTTTCATTTAAAAGAAAAAATATGGAAATTCATATTTTTCTTCCACCAATATTAATTATACTACGAATATGTCGTACACTTAATTTATTTTGAATGTATAATTTCAAAATTGACTCCGATCTACCATTCTCAATTATATCGTTTTTCCACTAAAAGAAAAATTGTAAAAACTTACCTTAATCACGTAATAAATAGCAACAGTATAGTCGCCATTATTTATTTTCACATCGCAAATGCACGTTAAAAAATAAACTAATAAAATATCAGTTTAATGCACAAAGCAAAGTTCAATACCAAAATATATTTCACTGAATCCAGTAATTATTTAAGACCAGTACATATTGAATGCGTAATGTATAAAACCAGCAATGTATAAAACTGCATTGAAAATATCACATCGAACGTGCTGAACACGCGCTGCACGCGCCACGCAGTCAGTGTAGCTTGTTCTATACAATTTATACGTTACAAAGCAAATTTGCTGTATACGTCCTGTACACGCACACGCACACGCGCACATATTCTGGTCTTTAAGCTGGGCCAAATATTTAGGGAGTACAGCACTAGATTTTGGAGTACGCGCGAAGTTGCGGACAGACCTAGTAATAAAAAAAGCTTAAAGTTTTCAGATTTGTATTTATGCTTATATACTTTTTTATTATAACTTATCACGATAAATATACGTTAGGGTTTCGACATAGTTATGTGTGATAAATTACGAGAGATAATATAATGTTTTGTTACATAATTAAAAACTATAATATTACTAATTTATTCTACTTAAAATAAGTTACTGGACAGTTCCTCTGATCACTCAATTCGGCTTCTGACTTAGTAATATATATAGTGGTTCATTGTAGGAGGTTAGGAGCCTCAAAATTAATGAGGATATAATGTAAAAGAGTGTTGTGAAATATTATATTTTCAACTAAATATGGCACATGTTTCGACTTTTGAATTTAAAAATTTTGAAATTCTATTTCTATCTGATACTAGTTATATCCTAATTATATTAGTTCAAATAATTGTTATTTTAAGCACATGAAAATGACATAAAAAAATTGTTAACTTCAAATTTACAATATTAACCCTTATAAAATGTTGAGTAGAAATTAATTCTCTGTTGTAAACAATGCAATACGTTCATACATTTGTATTAAAAAAAATGCGGCATTTGATAGTCGTATTGCGTTCTAGTGCATATATAATGCCTAATCAAACATGTTTTATTTTCGAAACATTCCCACCAATCGATCAAATGGTAAGCACTTTAAGTATTTACGAGTTTCAAGCGTAAAAAATCTATACGCTTTTTCTAATTCTGTTAATTTTTTAATCAGGTGTGATAGGCAACGACAAAATTAAACCATAATAACCGTCTCATTTCTATCATTCTGACCCTATCCAAATTCTGATTTAAACCGACTTCAAAAAATAAGAAAGTCACAATTAAATGAAACTACGTGATGTAGTATTATTTCTACTTTCTTTAAGTTCTTTACCACGACCTAGGTTCCGTTGTATTACAACAATTAGCAAAGATCTTTGCTAATAGCCCACCTAAAGATGTTGTAATACAACAAAATCTAGGTCGTGGTAAAGAACTTAAAGAAAGTAGAAATAATACTACATCACGTACTTTCATTTAATTGTGAATAATGAATTTCTACGAAATTAACGCCAAATATATTCAAAATCAGCAAGTATTCAATTCGACTGTACTTATTGTGTATGTTATCTCATAACTCCGGCATTTACAAACCGATTTGGATTATTCCTCTTTTATTTGGAAGGAAATAGTACCGTAAAGGGCACTAAGTAATTTTGTGCGTGAAAAGTGAAATACAGCTCTTATCTGTGCGGGCTCGTGCGTATGTATTTGAGACAGCACTGAAGTGTACAATTGGCACCGATTCCAAAAATCTCTTGTACTGTTTTACAAATATTCGAAAATGATATTGTACTGTCAAAGTTCGAATTAAGTACTCAATATTATTTGAATTCCGTTTAATTTTTTTATGTAAAAAAGCTTTATTGATCAGTAATGAAATTTCGTTTAAAAAATTTGCAATAATATATCGATATTTTTGGTGGATAAACCTACTTATTACATTATAAATGATTCATGTTGTTACACAAAGTTTCATATTTAAATGTTGACTGTAATAATGATATTACCAACATATAACAAAAAAAAAGAAAGTCACACTTTAACTTTGTTACGTTATCGTTCAAAAAATTCAATCTCATTTATTAAAGCAAAATTCATCGTCGCGGCCCGTGATTGCCAATATCCTGGTACAGATAGCATTATTTCACTCCATCTATTTCACCCTCCGCGTGATACAAAATAGTTTCACGATTTCGAGAAAAGAAGCTTCCGCCTCCCTCATCACCTGAATGTTCATTGCCGCCGTTCAGCTTATCGCCGCTCAATCACTCGGAAAAGTCGGTCGCTCAAATGAACTGTGAGAAAATTATAAGGTGCAGCGATGTCACTGAAAATTGCTTTAGATCGGATCCCATAATTTTCGGCCAAGATAGGCAGTTAAATAGCCTTTTCGGTGAATTGGAAGTAATGATCTAATATCTTATTACGTGTCAGTAAGTTAATGTAGATCAAAATGTCTGTCATTTGCGTGGAAGTGAAAGAATATCAAATACAGTCAATACAATAAAGAATTTTGTTATAAACGTATTAAAATGGATAAAAATGTCAAAATCCTCAATATAGCTTCAAAATTTTAGATATTGCAATATTTCTAAAACTATGATGAAAATAAAACCTGTTAAGTATGATTAGAATTTGAATTAAGAGGATTCTGTACACAGTTAGACGTATGGTAATATTTAACGGCACTTAATATTTCTATTAAATCTTAACATGTTTCTTTCGTATAAACACATTGCCTATTATATCTTGCGAAAAATTTTATTGTAATAATATGGCGTAAATATATGGCGAACATATAAAAAACTATTAAATTTGGACTTACCGCCATTGTTATTCGGTAAATTTTGAATAAATTTCCGTTTTTTTCATAATTTCGTCTTATCGCTTCGGAAATAGAGTGGGTGGGGAATTTTTTCTGCATATTTTTAAAAAAATAGCTCTGGAACTATTATAGGTTAAGGTTTAAAAATAGCTTTGAATTGTTTGTGGATATCTTCATCAATATGTTTCTCCATAATTAATTATTTTAATTATTGTCTCACACGATACATAAAACTAAAAAAAAATCATTTTATATGTCTTCTCTTTAAGGAGACCGACTAATATAATATTCGTGTATTTAAAAATATTGTAATTTTTGGAAAATGAAAAGCCAATAATTTAGCAATAGGTAATCAGGAAAGTACACAAAAATAAATTAAAATTTGTATTCATAATTCAAACCCATAAAAAAATGTGTGTGCTCTTATATTTAAATTTTTAGATATCAATAATTATTTGTAATCAAGAGAACAACAAAAAAACCAACAAAGGATATATTTTTAAAGTGATGACAAAAAATAATCAATGTTGATCGCTTCTCGATCGTTTTTGCCCAAATGAAACGATGGGCGATGAAGTAAAGTATAAATTGAGTCATAGGCGGTCTTATAAACAAAACTAAACTTGTGTTTGTTGGACCTGCAAGATTTGTGTCTTAATATATTATATTTGTGTTTGGAGGTTTTTCCAGTACTCAATCTGCATTTTGCTTCATCGTCCTGACTCATACAGTTCCTTATAAATAACACGGAAAAGTGACACGAATTCTCTGAAATAATACAAGATTTTTTTTGTCTGACGATTTAAATAAAACCTTTAATATTCGTTTCTTTGCATTTTCCCTGTATAAGAATGTTTTTTTTTGTAACGCCCCAGGTGCCCCCGATACTACTTTGATTTTTACTAGTATCGTTTTGGTGTAAATACTTTTAGGTGTTAGTCATTGAAATATATGGGGATTTTTATGCTTGATCAGAGTGCTAAATATTAAGTTCCTACATCAAATACTTTTAAGAAAAACCACTGTGTTAGACGGACAGTTATTTAAGTCATCTTATAAAGGTTTTAAGGTAAGGAACAATAAAAGCAATGTGCATTTTGTGGTATCATGAGTTACATTTGTTCTGAATCTATCAAAAGCTTTCAATTAATTTGTATCTATTCATTAAATTAGAATAAATTTACACATCATGAAGTCTAAGTAAAGTCCAGATAAATAAACTTTTAGTCTAGGTAAAGAAATAAACAAACGGAGAAACACAGTTATTAAAAGTGTTGTAAAAATTGATGCCACCAATTTTCTTTTCCAAATTCATTATATATTAGTATATTCTTTGTAGTTTGTTTGTTTTTGTCTAAGATACATCCGCATAGTAATAAATTTTCAAATATTTTATTCAGGTGGCTTGCTCAGAATCTTTAAATTAATTTTGACATAAAAAATTCTAATATTTACCAATAAATATTTAATGGCGTTATTTATGTTAATAATATAAACAAGGATACGGTTACCAATCTGCTTGCTCAATTTTTTTACCAGTTTAGTGGAATGATATCACTATGAATTTTTCAAAAAACCAATTAAGAGGATTGATTTTTTAAGACATTTGAAAAACGTTTGAAAAATGTTTAAACATTTTTTTCGATGAAAAATGCTGGTGATATTTATTGAACATATTACCCTCCACACTATCGTATTTACACAAACTAATTTCCCCCATAAACATAACGAGATAGACGGAATTTGTTTATTCAAGCAAATATGTTCATTTAATTATTTTAGACCAAAATTTTCCAAGAAATATTGAAATGATTATATCATTCGATATAATAACTCCAATATTTTCAAACCATAAGCGAAACCTTTTGTTATCTCATAAAGAACCAATCAATAAACTTACATCTATTACGTAAGTAGTCCAGAGTGTATACACAAGCATCTATTGTAATTTTGAATACTAATAACAGGTATCTTACATTACAAAACCGAGCCCAAAAGCTTCATCTTCCTCCGGACGCGGTGCGAGTCTAAGAGTCCCGCGCGCGAAAGACCTCATGCATATTCATGACATAACCTTGGAAAACGGAATTAGAATTAAAATTATTTCGGTCATGTTTTGGGAAGAAGTTTGAATGTTAATATTATTTTGAAGACCCAATTTGAGGGAAGGGGTGTTCGTTTCAGCTGGCTGTCTTTGTTTAATCAGGTTCGGTTGAAATGTTTACAATAATAAGGCACATTGGTTTAATTATATTCTCGTGATGGTAAATTATTTTAATATAAATTTGTTCCAATTTGTTTCCGAAGCAATGTTATGACGTGTTTTGATGAAAAGTCGGTTACAATTTATTCCTAAGTTAGTTAATTTTCATATCATTATTTGCATTTCTCCTTGCACGTTCACATTGTCCTGCATTAGCAAAAACAATTGAGTCGCATATTTTATAATACAATTTTTGTAAAGCTTTTTAACATTTCTGAATCTATTTCCAAATTAGTTAATCAATCATCTTAATAATATGTGTCTAATTGTTAAACTTTGTTTCTAATAATAACCATATCTGAAATTTATCGAATGGATTTACATAATACACAAATCTAGAACAATAAGGCTTGTACATTATTGCTGGGTGCAACTAGAATTTTTTCTTTCATTACTGAATGCTTTGTGAACTGGTATAATAATTAAATTTTTTTTGATAAAAAACTGAATAAAAGAAAGCTTAATTTTATTATAACCCATAATATTTATAATAAATTTACCAGAGCATTACGATTCATAATTAAGTTTGAATTTCGTTATAGATAGTAATTACGGCATACCTAGGTATAAAGTCACTATACTGGCTATAACGATATTTTTTGTTACCTTATTGTTTTGCGAAACATTATAAATAGCATTGATATAATACATACGAAACATAATATAATACATTTATATTTCTAGAAAAAGTAATTGCACGAAATTTACATTCTGAATATGTTAATATATGAAGTTAATTTTATGTAAATATTTTTAAATTGATACATTCATTATTTTTATTATTTTAGAATTATTATCAATAATAACGGGAGATTTTTTTTGTTACTTCAGTATTATTACCCCAGGGATTATTCAAAAAAGGTTTATGTTAATGAGATATAGAATAATTAGAAAATAATTTTAACATATGCACAAATTAAAACATAATTCAATGATTATGCAGAAACTGAATACATTGTACGTTATATAAAACAACAGTCATTTTTACATTTTAAATTTTGTCCGATTAACATCTGCGAATTGCGGAAAAGTTATTTATGAGGCTTTATTTTTATAACATTGTTTACGATAATTAGAGGAAACTTAAATAAAAAATATGAATGATCGTAGCTTGTGCTTTTTGTGAGAATAAATTTACGTTTTACCGATTAGGATGATTTTCAATAGTAGTTTACGATCAAATTAAATGTTAACATAAAGTAAAATGATTTGCAATTAATTTTGTAGGAAAAATATATGTTATATGTTAGTCTAGTGAAAGATAATAACTCAAAAACTAAAACGTTTCGTGAATATATTAATATTCGTCAAATCACGACTTCGAATAGTTTTAATAAAACCAAGGGTTTTCCCTATTTAAAAATCCCCCTATTGATGTATTATTCGTCAAAAGCACTGATATTAACTGAGGAAAATTTGTATCAATATAATGAACTGTCTACTCCGTTCGTTAACTGCACAGGAAACTTTACGACCTCAAAAAGAAAACTGAATGTGTAGAAAACGTTATATGCGTGAATATACTAATGAAACTAAAGTAGTATATAAGTATTTAATATGTGTCTTCATTATTTATGATTTATGAAAATTTTAAGCATTTGGAAGATCATGAAAAGTCAAAAGGATTGGAGAATTAAGCCATCATTTTCCACGGTATATAGTAGTATTTTCTTAAGTATTGTCGTATGTACATAATATTTATAACATAAACTTATTTTAATTATTTCTACAGTTTAGACTAAAATATCCATATATATCTTGTAAATCTTTCGTCACGGAACCTACAGCATTAAATTTTTTGGAATCAACGCACTACTTCGTATAAAATAAAATTATATTTATTGTTTTAGTTGAAGAGTTTATACATAAAATAATTTTAAAATTATTTTTGTAATAACTAACCATGTAAAATATTACGTAGAAAAAATGTATTTAAGTTGATTAAATGTGTAAAAACGCATATCAACCTTTTTTTAAACACTGGTAAATAAAATCAACATTATTTTCATTGTTCAAAAATGAAGGCGACCTTATTCTTAATGCGAAAATAAAATAGTTGTCTAACTAGTTTCTATTTGATAAATCTTATAAAAATATTTGATACTTTTTCAATTCATGTATTTCTCAGATTAGCAAAAAAAAGGTCAACTGAAGTATTCCTTTCACAGAAAGTTTAATAAACAAAATTCGATACAGTGTATAGAAATATTTATATTATATATGAAAACATAATTATGTTTTACTAAATTTATAAGCGTTTCACTGTACGATTTTGTATCACAGACATACCTTTACTACCATTTATTAAAACTCGGATATCTTGCCTGGGCTTCCAAAATAATTTTCTTCTTATTTATATTCAATTATTATAATTATAATAATTATATTCCTATTATACTCAGCTCCAAGAACAGCATGTTCCATACAAAGTAGTTACTTAAAATTAAAACAGTGGGAATATTCAAAAGTTTACGGTGGTCGTAATTTTTCTTTCATAATGTTTTAATTGTTCGAAATATGTTTTATAACAGGCCAGCGCTTCGCGTGATAGTTGATTTACATATTAAAAGCTCATTTGAGAGTTTTATGTTCACGGACAAAATGGTATTTGGAAGAGGGTATAAATAGTAGAATGCACAATGTTTTATTTACGAGTTTATTAAAAATAATCAAGGATACATCTTAATAATCGCATCATATCCTATTGCAGTATAATTTGTTACTATAATTTAATTACTTGATGTATTGGAAGTTTTACCCCCTTACTACACGTCATTACTTTTCTTACATTATGTGTGATATTGAAACTTCTCACATGAGTTACGTTTAAAGATTATGCATATAGATTACTTTAATAAATAAATATATAATATTTAATAAAATTCATTCTGATCTATTGATAGATTTTACAATACCTAAAATTGATCAGCTTGTTTATTTTATTACGATTTTACATATTTTTCTTACAAATTTTATTCACGCAACCTATTAAAACCACATCCCACTAGCTTCCTTATTTTTTATAATAAGTCTTTCTTATCTTAAAAGTCATTTTTCATTCTAGTACTGGTAATATCCTAGGCTGCTTTTTTCGAAGACGTTGTGTTCTTCGTTTGATTTATTTTCATATTTCTCATTCAATATTTGCGACCCACTTTTTTATATTAATATAATCGTTAGTACCAGAATACTACCATGTTAGTTAAACAAGTCTCTTTTGACTTCCGCTTATTTGCCAATATTATGTATACTTCATTTTGTGGTTAACATTATCCATAAAGAAACGAGTATTTCGCTGTTCCACGGCGGCCCCGATTGGAGACGTCATCGATAACTATTTATATTCACAACAAAAGGCTGGTCAGAGGGGAGGTTAAGTCCGTGGGGAGTGGAAAAGATGTTTCGCTCTCAATCATTCTATTTTTGAATGCGTGAATAAGAATCTAACCCAATAATTATTTGAATTTTGTGTTATTTATATTTCGTATCGAATAGTGATAAAAATATAACTTTAGAAGCCTTTTTGGTTTCTCCGTTAATGGATTTTTCGTAACTCCATGGCATCCCTTTTTTTTATATAAAAATATTTAGTGGCCAACGAGGTTATAAATATAACAGTTTGTTTAATGTACAAATAATCATTCATTTAAAACTCTATGTTAAAAATTTATATACTTATTTGATTCTTATTCTTCATACTACCTATTTTGTACGAGCTCTAGTAAATAGCAAGTATTAAAGGTATGCATTAAATAACATAGCTGCTTTCAGAGTCGAAAATTTGAAACGTTAATATCGGATTCCTCAGCCGAGGGCGTTTAACGCATTCAATCTTGTAATTTGTAAACACGCGTAGTATTCCTTCTTGCAAAAAAGTATGATACTTAGAATCCTTGTGCGGCCTCTCATATATATTTTCTCCGTAGAAATTTTATTTTTAATTCTGCTTTTTATAAGAATTTTCATATTTATTTAGATACCAATAACTTATTTTAATTGTATTATAGTTTCTATTAATGGTGTGCGTGTGTTGTACCCGGCCCTCACTCCACTCAAAAAGTTTCTAGAGGAGTCTCATTTTTCAAGCCCACAAAATTTTAAAACTCGGAAAGTATCGTTTGTAGTATTATTTTTTTATTACCAAATAACATAAGAAAGTGTTTTTAAATTCCGTGAACGTGGACATTTACAGCTGTAAACTATGTCTATAATTCCAAATTATACCTACGTAATTTTTCTTTTGTTTATTTTTTATTACCAAATAATATAAGAAAGTGTTTTTAAATTCCTTCAAGGTGAACATTTACACGTGTATAACGATCTTTATATAGAAAATTCTAACGCAATTTTTGTTTTATTGCAGTGGTAGCAAAAGTTAGCTATTTCTATAATATTCTAATGTCTAATACAATCAGTAAAATTATTCATAATTTAGATGAGAGTTCAACTTATGCTCAAAGAATACTGACCAGGCAGCACCTTTAACATTAAGTATATATAAAATAAACATAAACTAGTGATACACTTGATTGCCATTTGATTTAATACTTAATATCAGGCTTATAGACAAATATCTTCACTTTACTTTTTGATTTTGTTACAAGGTCTCATCACTAATACAGATAAACTCTCACTAATTATAAAAAGCGTATCTTGTAGCTACATACAATACAACTGATAAACTTTGTGTATTCTATGTTAGTCGCCGAATGTTCGAAGTTTCCAGAATATGTGAAAACAGTAACATGGGCTGTCAAATATAATCAGTTACGAATTGATATCCAAATATTACATATATTTGTGAATTATTTATGGGTATAGGACATACTTCCGGAAGCAGCTTCTACCAGAGTGAGCGTTTCGAAGAGAGACAGTCGAAACGAACTGCGGTGTTCCAGACTTGTAAAAAGATACATGCACTTGAAGAAAACCATCGAACTGTCGAGGCGTAAATTAAGAAGGTTGCGGAAACTTAAGCAGTCTGGTAAATCGGAAAGTATAACATTTACTAAAATAAAACAAATGTTGAAATTTATTTTACCAATAGACTTGACCATCAATTAAGAAATTATTTTGGAAGAAAAAACGCAGCGGTATATGATTAAAAAATTAAAGAGATTTGTATAAAATTGTATTATAATTTCTCGAAAGACTATATAAATTTGACTACCATTTTAAAATTACCATCAGTTAGAAGTGTACATTGTTGGAGTTGTAATTCCAGTTAAAATAGATAATAACATAAAAATGTTTAAGGTAGTTATAGAAAGTATCAGTAACATTTTAGATGCAAACTTAATAGTATATTTTGTATTATAAAATATGGGAAGCCGCATTTTAGTTAATTTTAATGATATATTATTTATTGATACTTTAAATAATGACTTATTGATACTTTAATTGATACTTTCAATGTTTTCTCATTATGCCATCTAAGGGTGATAATTCTACCTAGACTGCGCCATCTCTTAGCGTTGGTAATAATCGAAACGCCACCTGGTGAGTCGGCTTCCAATTATCCATACAAAACTACGACCACTTTTTTATTATGTGTTAGTATGGGAGTGCCCATTCTGTACTATATGTTCTGTGCTCTTGGTGATGTTGATGTTATTGTATAAGAAAATAATACATCACTAGAATGTATATACGGACAACAGGAAGGTACATGCACCATGGGCTAAGGATACATCTTAAATTTTTATAAGAATTTTGCTAAAAACACAACATCCACCTGAGCTGATTGTTGACATTCTTTTCAGACCAAAGTAAAAGTGAAAATTCGTAATTTGCTAAAAATATTAGAACAAGTGTTAATTATATTTCTAGAACGATAAGATTTGTAAAGTAATCGGGATTCGCTCATATATACGACATCATTTCATTTTATGTGCCCGTAATCATATCTAAAAGAAAGGTAATTAATTAGAAAGGCAATTAATTAGGTTTTGTTTTTCTCAATTTGTTGTTAGTAATTTCTTTTAAGACTTAGAATTGAATATGCCCTATAAATAAAATACCGGCATTAGAAGTGTGATTTTATTGATTCCACAATCGTTTCTTTCTTGGGGTTTCTCAGAAAAACCCTTATAATTTAATTAGGTTCGTCCATCCGTTACAGGCTTAGAGTGTTTTATATATATATATATATATATATATACGTGCCTGAAATTTAGGAAGTGTGCCCATTTCATTTTTACACTTAACAAAATATAATATTTTCTTTGATATATATAAAGTAATTCTACGTTAAAAATTCTACGTTATAAAGCATTTGATTATAATTTTAAATTATTTTGGGTAATGACATATTTACAAAATACCACCGCTGGAGGACGAATGTTTATGAGTTGCAAAATAAATAATTTTAGCGACGCCCCCTTTGGTGCGCAAAAAATGGATAACCTGTTAGCTTAAATAATAATTAAAATTAAAATATGTATTCCATATTTATTTGGTAATGTGTTTTATTTATATTGTTTTATTAAAATTATGTCACTACAGAAATAGCGAATATTAGTATTATTAGAGTAGTATTTAATCCACCGATCAGGACAGTTAACTAAAATGTCTGTGTACAATGATTTTTTTTTCCACATGCATCTTCATGGAAGTAGCAATAACTCGTGACCCCTAATTAATGTTTATTATTCTTTTACTTTTGGAAATGCAATTTGGTTGATTTAATTTGTTTCTGCCTTTAAATTGAAACACGGCGTAAAAAATAATCACTAATTTCTCTTTATTTTTGTATAATTAAATCCAAAAGTGACTTCTTAATAATTTCTAAAGATCCTGAAACACTTGATCTCTCCTTTTCAAAATGCGTTTTTGTTTAATGCAATTAATTTAATCAAGTACAAATACAGGTACAGTACAATACAGGTCAGCCTGTAATAAACTAAATTGTCCTAGAATGCAATTATGTCCTATGAATGAATCATGACAAACTATCTCAATAAACCCATATTGTAAAAGGGACAAATATGACATTTTTTGCCTTGATTCATGGATACTACCTTAAAGCCACCTCTCGAATATCTTTAAAATAATACGGCATCATGTCAAATGTTAGAAAATATCTACTTAGCTGCTGATAAATTAGGGATTGATTTATGCCTCCCTATAAAGAAACAGTTTTATTTCTATTGGAATCTATTATTTCAGTTTTAGCGAGAGTTTTTTTAAGTTTTAATATTTATTCTACGTTTCCTATTGGCATGGTCAACAAATATTTGGCAGAGTAAGTGAAATAACTGAACTTATTAATAAAGTTAATTAAATAAAAAATAATCACCTTCTTCTTCGCCTGTGCACAAATGCGGGATATCTTGAAACAAAGAACAAATTTAACTGAAGGAAATAAATCATTTGTGCTACTAATTAATTAGCAAAATGTATATTCCTTAATAATAACATGATGTGAAATAAAATATATAAATAAATTTAGGCTAACTTTTTTCCGCAATAGGCTTTAGTTAAAATGTTTGCATTTATGTAAAAGACAATTGTATTTGGTATAACGTAAGCATATCACTAAGCACCCAGCAATTTGAAACATATATCTGATGTGCTATTGGAATGCTCTTTGTGTTTCTTATTTCGCCGATTCCCCGATAACAGAATAATGTAATTAGAACAATTCGCGCGCAGAAACGACGAGACGAGATATCGCGAGAAATTTATCCAATTAACATTTAAAAAAATTGGCGAACTCCGGTTTCGTTGTGGTTTTAATTAAATACAACACGCGGGAGCCTCCGTTGTGAAGTTTCATGCACTTTTCATTAAGTTCGAGGGACTCTCCTAGACCAGTTTGCGGTTCGATGCGGAGGACGGCATTCGAATTGAACTTGTTATAAAAAGTGACACACCGTAATAAATAAGTCTCGTGCTTTCATTTCCGTATCCATCTTCAAGAACCCCATTTTTTACTAAACAACGATACAATAACAATATTTGGACCATGGAAATATATAATGAATCAACATACAGGGTATCAACCTTATAGGTCGTTGATTTAACCATGGATATGTAATTGAAACAAGGAGGAGAATAAAAGGATTTGGAACTTTAAGAAATGTTGGGATTATTTTTTGTTTATAAATATATGTAAATAAGATAAAATAAAAAAAAACGGGGATTGCATTTATTTAAACCCGACAATATTAAACAGAAAAATACGGATTAACATTCAGGAGTACATGGAAAATTAAACATTCGGATAAAATCTGATATTTATATAAATTTTATATATTTCACAAAAATTAGAAAGACTTTGCAATTGCCTATTCCGTTCCCAAGGTAAATTACATTGTAGTAGCATAGAAAAGCTATTTGCGCACCTAAGATAATTTCAATTAGTGACGAACTGATAAAACTGCAAATTACTGGGCATAGGCAGGGCATAGCAGCAACGGATTTCTTAGACGGAATTTCTTATGTTTAAAATGTTATTAATAGGTTTATACCTTCTTTTAGCCATTATTCAAAAAACTATTTAATCATTTTTAATTACAATAATTAAACCAGCTGTGGGTTTTTCAAAATTTTTAATTTTGCTTTTTTTTATACTTTTTCGTTTAAAACGTTTACATCTGTCGTGGGCTTAATCAAAATTTTAATTTTGATTTTTATTTTCAGTCTTAATAACTAAGTTTCTTAGAAAGAATTTGCCAAAAGGCAAGCTTATGTGGCTCTTAGTAGAGTACGATCTTTGGGTGGCGTAGTATATGTATTATATAATATGATTTTAGATTTTAGAAGAAAAACTTTTCATCGATCTACACAATAGCGTATGAGGACGCTTGATAAACATATTTCGTGAATTACATATCAGCGAAGCCGAAAAAAGGCCACAAAGTAGTTAATATATATCAATCAAATATGTTTATTTCAGTGTCCTCAGACGAGTCAACGACATAACACCAGACTAATATAACCTTCATTGTTAAATCACAAACTTTTTTACCAAAAACCGTATTTAAAACGGTCAAGCGATTTTGGAAAAATAGGGGAACATTTATTTGCAACAAAATGTTCCAGCGCCCTCTGGTGAGCTAACGCCATAACTCATATCTTAGAACCATCGTCTATTAGTTCGAAATATTTTGCAAAAAAACGTGTCTAATTCGGATAAACCATTTTGGAATTAAATGGGAACAGTCACGTACAACACAATGGTTATTTCGGCACCACTTGATAAGTAATCGCCATACACCTATCCAAGAACAATCACCCATTCGTCCCAAATATTTTGCAGAAAACTGTGTATAAATTGATCACACCGTTTGGGGATAAATGGGAACATTCGTTTGCAACAAAATGTTGCCGCGCCTCTAGTGAGCTAATATCATAATACCTATCTGAGGACCATCGCCGATTAGTTCCAAATATTTTGCAGTAAACCGAATCTAACCGGATCTAAATCGATCAAACCGTTTGGGAGTTAAATGGGAACATTCGTTTGGAACAAAATGTATATTGTGGGGCTCCCTGGTGAGTAATCATCATAACAACTATCTAAGAACCATCGTCAATAAATTAGAAATATTTTGCAGAAAACCGTATCTTAATCGGTTAAACCATTTTGGAGACAAATGGGAATATTGGATTAAAAAAAAAACAAACAAACAACATCTCACCCTAAGCGCATATACCTCCTCCGTTTTGTTGTGGGTAATAAACCGTGATAAAGAAATATATTTATAGGTGAATCTAGATAAAAGTTGATATCTTACGTGGTTTTTACTGTGTTGTATGTGCAATCCAATGTTCCCATTTATCTCTAAAACATTTTGACCGATTTAGATACGGTTTTTTGTAAAAATGTTTTTGAGTCATTGGCAATGGCTCTTAGATAATCGTTAAGGTGATTACTCACCAGAGGGCTCTGCAATAAACATTTTTTTGCAAACGAATATTCCAATTTTTTTTCCTAAAGGCTTTGACATGGATTTTCTTGGGTTTATAGTTATATTAATAGGTTCTTACTTTACTTTGTTCGGCGAATTGTCAAAAGAAAAATATTTAATCATTTTTCAACTACAACTACTAAATCCGTCGTGGGTTCTTTCAAAATTTTTAATTATGCTTTTTTTAAAATGATTGTTCATCAATTCACGCACTTAACGAAGGTTTTAATAAATTTTTTTTCATTTTAGGGTTCGTTCCTCCAAAATAAAAAAATAATAACGTCAATAGTATTATTTGATTGCCCGTCCGTCTGTTGGGCAAAGAATATTTTCTCAGTAACGGCTCGAGATATTAAATTAAATAAGTTGCTATTAAAAAGTTACGCAACAAAAACATGAGCCTACAAAACGTATTTTTTAAAATTTTTGTCATAGTTTTATTCACTGATCTTCAAAATCCACATGGTGCTTTGGGTGGACTTCAAACCATAAAAGTTTCTATATTAGGAGGTCTTATAGCACAAGTAAAGAAAAAGCACAAAAAACAACGATTTCTAATTCTATGTGGAATTGTACATTTATTTTACATACGCGGCTGTGAAAAATATAGTAAGCAACATACTTACGTTCTAAAAAAATTAAATTATTTCTTAGTTTAATTGAAATACTACGTACCATTAAATGTTTACAAATGCCTAGTAATTAAATTGAAAATATCATGTATTTATACATGCATTCATTTATGTTAATAATTGTTAATATACTTACGTATTTTAACAATTATTATCATTTGTGACAGTAAGAATTTAGAATTTTTGGTCCTGGCGTTAAACAATAAATTGTTCCTTGTCATAAAATATAATTTTCAGACCAGAGATAGGTACAGTGATTTGTAACACCAAAAAGGACTAAAAATCAATTTTAATAGCCATTTAAAGACAGATGACGCTAGACGCAATAAATGTAAACTCCATTGTCGTCTCCAAAAGTCAAAAGTCGATAAATTTATCCATCTTGATATAAATATTAATTAACTTACGCTAAGGAGTTGTCAATCATCTTTATGGTTCTCATAAGTTCAGACTATAAATCAGTAGCAGTTGTGATCAGTAGCAGTACTAAAATTATATTTAATGGTCTAAAAAAAAATTTAACATATATATATTTTGCAAACTACTTCGAAATAAAAATTTTATTTAATCAATAATTCACTTTCGAATGCTCGTAAACACAAAATGAAAAGTGCTATGAAATCTTATTCCAAATAATTTATTTCTTAATTTGATGATAAATATACATTTAGATTGCGTTTTATTTTATAATTATTTATTACTTACGTTATACTTATGGGACTATTTATTTTGTATTTTAGTCACAGCTCTCTAAGCTCTGTATGGTCCAATATTTTAACATAAACAGACTTTAGAAAAATAATTTATAATAATTAGCTATATGTTATATATATGTATATATATAGATATATATATATATATATATATATATATATATATATATATATATAGATATATATATATATATATATATCTTTTTTTTTTGTTGTTGTATATAATCCTGTCAGAGCTGGTTTTTATGTAGTACTCAAAAATACTTCTATTGTCCTATTGTTCAACACAAAACTGGTCTTGAAACACTATCTAAAATTAATAATAATATATTCGGATAAACATTTTGCAAAAATTTTACATTGTTTGCAATATTTTCATGTGTTATTTAATTGCAACTTTAATGGGTTAAAAGTTCAGTGCAAAAATATTTAGACATCATATGCTATATGACAGTGAATGTTTCCAGCTATTTTTGTGCCAAACGCTGTAATAGAAATAAAAAACTCTCCTCTTTATAAATATAGGGTAATGGTTTATAATTTTTGTATTGGAATAAATTCCGGTAATAACAATAAAAAAATATCCTTATATTTATTTTCTCCACAAAATAAAAAGGGAAATCATTAGTACAATAATTTCATTTCAAGAAATATTACCTAATTATATATAAGTAAATATTTATCAATATATGTATTTACTAGATGTTTATATTTTTGAGCTAAAACTTTTTTCTTTTATTTCTTGTAAGGATTACATAAATATTAATAATAAAAAATTCGGGAATATTTCCCGAATTTTTTATTATTAATATTTATATTTTTTATTATTAATATTTATATTATTGATATTTATTTTAAGAATAAAAGTTTATAAGGAAATTCAACTTCACCAAAGATTTTATGTTTAGTAATATTCGCTTAACATTCTTCACTGTACTGTAATGAATATTATGTAGCAGTAAGTACCTCACACTTGCGTAAACAACGTGTTAAACAAGGCAGATAGGGTAGAGTGCATAAGCTCGTTAATTTGATTTATGTACTGTTAAAATCTCTGTCGGTCCACTCAGATATCGCTTCCGACCTCATCGTCATTACGTTAGTTATGTTATTTGTGTTGAGTTTTGACTGAACTAGGTCAGTGGAATGGAGTATCCAACTATACTTTCATGACAAATTGTTTTTATTTTAAGATTAGTAATTATGAATTACCAAAATATGAAAGGTACGAGTTTTGAAAATATTGGCTCTTATATTTAATATATGACTAAAAACCTATCAAGCACATGAAGATCTCACACTACAAGAGAGTTCCGTACACATTTAGGCACTTACAAACATTTAATGATATTCCTATTAAATTATTTTTAAATGTTAATTTTTAACAACGTAAATAAATTGATACCATTGTAATATATTACCACATTTTTCATAGAATATTTTAAAATTATCAGATCTGTTAAAAGCGCTTGTTCGAAGCTTTGAGTGAGCTTCTAAAAACCATATTTATGTCGTAATTACAGGTCGAGCAATTTTGGAAATAAGAGAAAATATTTTTTTAAATATTTTTATATATATTACTAAAGATGCACTACCAATGGTAAATTGTTTTTATTGCTTTGTTATTATACATAATATGTTTGAGTGTTACCTATTGACACATGTGCGGATTAATACATAATATTACTGTGCCAAATTTCTGTATTAAGCAATTTCTGAGAATATCAACATTGACAGAAGACAGACCGACACATTAATGATCTTATAAGGGTTCCATTTGTCTTTTTGGAATACAGAACTCTAAAATCAAAACAGTGACTAATCTCTTACTCAGTGATTAGGACTTCTATTTCTAGTGCAGACAAACTAAAGATAATAACACATTCGATTTACGATACATAAATATATTCACGATAAGTATATTATTTGTATCGAAATGTCGTTAGTCCATATATTTACACAACATTTGCATAAAAATAGCATTTCATCACTTGTTTCTTCGGTCTTACCCTGCAGGTGTTACTTCTGTTTTATTTAAAAGCAAGTGCAGCCTGAATTGGAAAATATTTGAAATTCTTTTAAGACATTGTGTTCCAGTCTGGATTGCTTTTACGTTTTTAACCTTAACTGTTGTTGCCCGCATTTTTGCTTTCGACTAATTCTCAAAGCTTTGCAAGAACAAGCTTTTGAATGCTTGGATGTTCCATTCTATTTACATATCGAATTCGATTATAAGTGATAATAATTATTTCACAAATTATTGATATTTATTACTTTTCGTATACGTGTGTCCATTAATTTGTTTTTAATAATCATTTAAAACTTACATAGCCCATGTTGTATTTGTCTATAAATAATTGAGCGTATAGCAGTGAAACTGCGATATTTATTTTCCCTTATAACATTAGATCTTAAGATCTTAATCAAATAAGAAATATCGAAATTGCGAGAAAGGTTAACGTAATTTTATTATTACCTAGATATTTGTTATACACCATCCGGGTCCAAAATATTGTCTCTTTTATTCCTCATTAACCACAGATCAGTATAAAATACAAGATATTTCGACGGAACCATATTAAAAATAGTCCTTAAAACTTGAAATGAAATGCAGATAGGGTAGAGTTTGCCTAAGCCAAATAATTTATATGTGTACTAATACTAATCCTATAATATTGAAATGAGATGCTCTGCTAAATCAAATAATTTATATATTTATTTATGATCTTATTTTGTGATCTTATTTTTTGAGGCCGCAGATATACCGAATACATAACTGTTTGAAGACGTTCCAACTTGCACAAATATTCTTCATTAAGATCAGGACAGCACACGTCTCCATAATCGATTAATGGTAATAAAAGTGTTTGACAAAGGTAGATTTTCGTTTTAGTCAGTAAAAATTTTTGAAGACGTTTCAAAGAGTGTTTCCTGTTGAAAACACGTCGACTAACATCATTTACTTGAAGCCGCCAATTAAAATTTTGATCGATCAGTAGGCCCAGGTTTTTAACAGTTGACGTGTATGGTATTATTGTACTATTTAGCACTAATTTCCGTAAACTAAGTAGGTTTACTTTAGAAGTCAGTCTTTGACTACCGATAATGATAGCTTGTGACTTACTTGGGTTAACCAAAAGACTCATTTCATGATCCCACTGACCAATTGAAGCGAGATCTCGATTAAGGATGTCGATAGTTTTTGATAAGGAATGGAGGTTAGATTGCGCATAGATTTGTAGGTCATCAGCATAGAGATGATAATTGCTGGAAATGTTTTTTACAACATCATCAATAAACACTAAGAAGAGGAGAGGAGATAGAACTCCACCTTGAGGTATACCAGCTATAAGATCAGTCCGCTCAGAATACGTATCTGACAACTTAACACATTGCCTGCGTCCATGAAGATATGAACTAAACCACTCAAGTGAATGTTGGGATATATTAAGATATTTCAAGCGGGCAAGAAGTATATCGAAGTCAACAGAATTGAACGCACTGCTGAAATCAAGAAGCACAAGGACAGTGACTTGTGTATTATCCATAGCCAAGCGTATATCATCAGTAACCTTAACAAGGGCAGTTGAGGTACTGTGGCCAGCTTTAAAGCCAGATTGAAGTGGATTTAGAGACTTATGGGCATTAAAGAAAGTAACAAGTTGACCATGAACAATACGTTCAAAGACTTTAGATAGAAGCGGTAGGATAGATATGGGCCGAAAATCCTTGGGTTGCGTAGGTAATAAAATTTTAGGTACGGGCACAATATAGGTTTTTTTCCATTCCAAAGGGAATACAGCAGTTTTCAAAGAGGTATTATAAATATCAGCGATGAACGGAGCTACGATATCTAATATTGGTTTAAGAGCACTAATATTTAAGCCATCAAATCCCATGGATTTCGATTTTATCGCAAGAAGATTAGCTTTAACTTCGGACTCACAGGTATCCCTTAGCGTAAATTGATGTTCGTTAGAAACGGATGAAGATAAGATACAGTTCCTAGTTGAAGACTTAACAGCTGGTTCTAGTACCGTGGGTGGCGTAGAAAAATGTGAATTTAACTGGTCGATATCCAATCGCCAGCTCTCGGAATATATTTTAATTATCTCCGAAATAATTTATATAAATACTAATATTAATGCTATAATATTGAAAGGAATTTTTTTGCCTAAATCAAATAATTTATATAAATACTAATACTAATGGTATAATATTGAAATGAAATGCTCTGTCTAAACAGAATAATTTTATGTGTAGAGTTAAATGCGTAAAATTGTTGACTTTTTTTAGATCAAAATGTTAAGGAAGAAAAGATAATTATCCTTTTGGGAATTTTCATTTATTATTTCGACATATATAATCCTCTCTTTCGATATAAATGAGGTTTTGGTTCGGGATCAGAAAATGTTATGCATTATTTTTTTGATAAGTCTAAAAATATATATAATAAGTATTGAATATATTTGGCGTTAATTTTGTAGAAATTCATTATTCACAATTAAATGAAACTACGTGATGTAGTATTATTTCTACTCTCTTTAATTTCTTTACCACGACCTAGGTTTCGTTGTATTACAACATCTTCAGGTGGAATCTTTGGTAATACCCCTCCTGACGATGTTGTAATACAACGAAACCTAGATCTTGGTAAAGAAATTAAAGAACTACATCACGTAGTTTCATTTAATTGTGGATATAATATGTAGTTGGTTTAAAAATAAAACAATTAATACTAAAGGCAGTAAAAAACAGAATAGGATATTATTTCTGAACTTCTTAAATGAAATATTTGGCGTAAATTCGTTTTTTTGTCAATCATTGGACACAATAAGTGACAATGAAAAAATCTCTTTTTACACAATCTTTATGCATATTATATCAAAATATTGGCCCTCAAATCAATCCACTTATTTATTTTACACATATGTAACGTATCTTCAAGAAAACGTTTATACGCAGTAGTAAATATAAAAGAAACAATCAATATTACCATAATAGTATTAGTCATAGTAGAAAAACAACATTTGTAAATTGTTTAATAGAAATAGTTTTGTAGTACATTGCAACTGCTAGTCGTACGTAACAGGAATTATTTCAAAATATCTACATTAGATTAGCGAGAGCAGTGCTTAAAAATCCAGCCATAAAAACTTTCCTTAGAAAATAATTAAAGCAATACTCACATTTTTCATACATGAAAAATACGTTACGGTGTAAGCCACAGAAGTTATGATAATAGCTCTAAGACAAATAGCGTTATGATGGCTCTGTACTTAAATATTAACACAGAATTATTTTCTTAAAATTATTAATTAAAATTTAAAAAAATCAGAACCGAGATCATTCTTACCTTAATTATAAAACAAGTCATTTGAGGTCTAATACTTCAAATGACTCACATTCCGATAAATTTTACATTTCATAGCTTCATATCAAAATGTGATCGGTAATGCTAGAAATTATAACTCTACATCCTAGACCTATTAAAATAACTTATCATTTCTTTTGGTCATAATATTAGAGTCTTTATAGTAAAACTTATCACACTTCATTTCGATGATCGGTCTTTTAACATTTGTATTTTAAATTAATGAAGTCTTGCGACACTCTGAAACTATTCACTTTCTCATAATTAACGGACTCAATCCAAGCATGAACTCCTTAAAACGGCTGCAGCATTGTAAAAATCAGTTTAATATACATTTAGGAATAGTGATAGACACCATAATTACGTTTATGGAAGCTTCATGCAATATGTCACACTTGAATAATGCAAGTTACCTCAGCACGCCTGGTCCTCGCAGGTAGTTAAGGAGAATGCTGAAGTAAAGGCTATTCTTACGAACTAACAGTGAATTTCCCTACGAATACGTTGTTCGAGATAAATGATCTTCTCTACCTTGAACAAAAGACTTTTCCTGTTTTTTATATCCGACTGAGTAGGATATTAACATTATGCAGGAAAGATCCGTCCCGTATTACTCTTTAAATTTTGTGGCTGGCTTAGAAGCGGGGCAGGCAATATAGTCAAATGATATCTTTAGTGAAGGTAAAGGTATAAATATATAAAGATTTTTTGGACATTAAGAGACTTGTATAAAGTAACACATGGTAAATTTTTTTTTAGTGAAAAGCATTTTGTGTCGATCTTCTATATCTCAAGTAAATTGATATTTATATTTCTTTGTCATTCAAGTTAGCATAGAAAAAATTATGTGGCTAATATATAAACGTAACAGTTAAAATAAAATCATAAATTTAATAAGTCGTATAATAGAAAAGTAGGGAAGATAATTGACCAAGACTGCTAAGAAAATTATGTATGAAAAAGTTTGATTTCATTTAATTTGCTTCTCATGTTTTCATTTTTGTTTTTTGACGTATTGATACGATGATATTGAAATTATAAGTTATTTAGTAAAAGTATTTTTATGGTCTTTTTAAATCTTGTATGCTAGCAATATTTTGATTTTTATTGGTAAAATGGGTGTCATCTGGAATCAATCGGAAAATCCTACGTTTAATCCATGATTCTTCTAAAAAATTAAGTAAAATGCTAAAAATCACGTTCTAATGAATTATTTAGTATTCACGTCGAAAATGATAAAATGAATATGACTCATATTAATTAGTGGCAAGAAATTTAACATTGGTCAATAAGTTTGTAGGCGTTATATCTGACATCAAGTAATAGTATAATTTTGGCAGGAAAAGGGAGATCTATAAAAGTACGCTCAAAACTTTCTATGTGAATGACAATTTTGCAAAAACTTTGCAAAATTATCATTCACGTAAAAATGTTGCCACTACTTGAGAAATAAGCGTAAATTTTATGAAAGTTCCCGGCTACTCCCCAGACAGTTGGAGTGTGAATTCTATTTTTTGTGTCATTCTGGAAATATCAAATTTGACGCGAATATGTAATTTATGTTTAAACTAGAATAGTTTTGCGTGTCTGATATTAATTAAAATAGTGCCTGAAAGTTATAGGCAAATTGGAAAGAACTCAAATTATATCAGCTTCACTTTTTACAGACATGACTTTGATCGAATTTTAATGACGAGAAATAAAAACGGGTATTACTACAATACAAGCAGAATTTTTCTTCATTTTAAGTCATTAGGACCATTATTACTGCATATGTGAATGAGTAAATTAGTATTTATATATCAAGCTTACCAATTACGCTTTCAATTTTTAATGCCAATTTACGCTTCTAATGTTTAATACACTTATCCTCATCAATCACTCAATTATTTTTCTTATATCGATCGTATGCTCTACTGTACATCGTATATTATACTGCAAAATATGCATCTTAGAATATAATTTCCATTTAAAATTTATTATTGGGTGTTATAATTATTTGAAAGTTATTTATTGACCCATTAATTTCATTACACATGAAATAATATTTTTTGTTAAAAAGGAGTTTATGAAATGCGAGTTAGATAATTTTGAATAGCTGAAATAGGAATATTGTGCTTATTTGAAATTTGATGAAAAGAAAAAAAATATTTGCCGTGTTTTCTAAACAATATTAAATGCACCATTTGCTAGGGTATAAATATTTATTTATTCAGTAAATAACCTTCTAAACGCAATATTTGAAAATTGGTTACGAGACATTAGGAACTGATATTAGTTTTGGTCAGGTCTTGACAACTCTTGTATTCAAGTTGTACATTTATATAACTCTTGTAATCTTATCAACATATTATTCAATGTTTAGGGTAAAGAAAGCATCAAATTACATTTTTAAAGGAATTTATTTTTAACTTGAAACCTTATTTTTTGTACTTGGAACAGAAGCGATTCGTGCAGCAACACAAAGCGCGCACCGAACCTTACGGCAAAGCGGTCACCGCGAGCAAGAAGCAGAGCAAGAGGAATACAGGGAATGCTGCTAAGGCTGCAAGTAAGGTTGACAAGAAACTAAAGGTAAATGCTACTGTTTTCCTTATAGCGTAGTTTAATTTTGTATATTATTAGTAAGAATATTGTGGGAGTATTTGTTAAAATGTTCGCGATTTATTCCGTTACGTCTTGAAGAAGCAAATAAAAAGTATCAATAAGAATCTCTGAAAAATCTGCAGTGAATAAAAATATGTACATAATAAAAATAAACCAGATTTGTTTATCGGAACCCGTATAAAATAGGACTCTATAGTTATCAACGCTTGATGCTCGTTTGTTGAAATAATTTTCATTTATAATAAGGGAGGGAGATCATTACAGTAATTTTGAGTTATAACAAATTACAAACTCAGTTTTTAAAAAAATGGCAATTGTGACCACAAATTTATTTTCAAAGTCCTGTCAATAAAAGCCCAATGATCCCAATCCATAAAATTAGGGCACCTAAAAATGTTAATGTTTAAACTATACATATATTGCCGAGTACATCGAGATAATTTCAAATATATTACAGATTAATTTAGATCTCCATCTTAAGTATTTACTTGTGAATTTTCATGAATGGCGACGACTAGTTGCATTTGAGCAGAGCTTAGAAGTTCAATTACTTAGGCTTGGGATTATTGCCAATTCGAAGTCATGTTGGGCTTACCAAACGACTTGGTAAATAATAGCTTCGCAGGGCTTCTCCATATAAATTGACCCCAAATGTAACTAAAAGCTTTATCTCCTTTTAGTGTCTCTTTACTAGTAAATTTGTGGCAATATCCCCGTCTGTATTACAGCAATCTTTGGAAAACTCACAATGGTAGTTAAAAATATTGGTGTTACACTAAAGCATTTTGATTGTTTTGTTGAAATTGACAACAATGTATGTTGTATAAAAAAATTTTGGGATATGTGGTGTGATATTATTGACATGACCCAAAACATGATGTTATTATTATAAGCAAAAATAAAGGAGCACCGCCGCTATGGGTTTATACTTTAGCAGCAGTGTTCGTTTGCGGGCCGTTGGTTTGCTGTGCATACAGTGGCTGACGCTGCGCTGCTGCATCCAGAGAGACGCTGTCCACTGCCGTCTATGATATGTTTACTAACAAAGTTGATATGGGTATTGCAATGTGATACATATTAAAAAATAATTCAAACGTATTATGAACATTTTTAGTGTATTTTAATTATTAGTAATTAAACGGTTAATGCGAGTTAAACTCATGCTACAAGAGCATAAGAACTTAGCGCCACTATTTAGGGACGCTCGTTCTATTTACTTGCGATGATTCGTCTCTGTCCGTAAACCCTCCTATATACAATCTTTAGAAACCTATATAAAAAAAAAATATTTCACTTTGGCTCGCTACAATGAATAACCTCTCAGGACTTTCTCATGAGCGAGCATAAAGTAGTTGTTCTATCAGTGAATAGGACAGAAAAAATAGGAGACATAAAAAGATGCTTTCAAGGGCTATAGTAAAATGTCCACGAATTGCAGTGGATATATCATTAAAAATACTGTTATGTAGCGATTCTAGTTTTATGGGAACAGTTGTACTTATTATTTTAAATACGAAAAATTATATCAAAATTTTAATTTAACAATATATTTATAACTCATCACCATGAAAATTGAGCCAACTTTACTCCCTCATTCAACGCTAGTGTCGAGGGCATATAAGTTTTAATCGACTCTGTACAAATTCAGCAGTAAAGAAGCTCTACGGTTCCAGTTGCAGGTGAGGGAGGAAAAACGGTAAGGTCGATCGAATAAACTCGGTAAGGTGGCATAAGTGCAATGAGTACATTTTTAAGCACTGAAAGTACCAAAAAGAAGAATAATTTTATTTGCTAAGAATTTATCAAATAACAAAGTTCAACAAAACAACAAAACGTGTTATACTGATACAGATGACTTTTTCTACATTAACACAAAACTGAAAATGTCAGTCAAAGTCTACAAGTGACATAGATTAATACATTGAATCGATATTTTACCTTTTACAAAAAAATGGAGAGAAGATTATCTAAAATTAAGTTTTAAAATAAATATTTAAAACGACACATAATTTTAGATGCACTGTTTCACCAATATATCACAGCGCCATTGCGATCTATTACCGACCGTGCCGGCATTTGCTCAATTTCATGATGAAATTTTTAAAAAAATGTCCCATTCTCAAAGCTCCATTATTTATTGCAATTCCATCCCATCGACAAAATATCACTGCAGAATTCAAATGACTGTGAGTTTTCTAATGAACCTCCTCTGCAAACTGATATTGATCATTTTAACGAGGAAATTATGCCCAGCTGCAATTGCATACCCAGTACGTAAGATTTCGATTTTATTAATTAAAATAATATCTAATTGAAATCGCTGTTGATCATAATACAGTAAAGTCATTATTAAAGTATTACATTTGTAATTCAATAATTACAAAAATAATAAATCTGCTTCAAAGTGTAATTGGTCCTACACTGCATTCATTAATGTATTAAGTATTTTTATATCACTTGACATATATTTGACACATGAATTATTAAAAAGGTTAAGAAAAACTCATTCAGTTTGACCACCATGGCTTCAAGACTCACATGTCAATAATATATTAATATTTCACACATTAAATATGTAATATTTCACACCACAAAAATGAGTCTTATCTCCTGTATACGAAAGTACATGAAAATTATTTGTATTTTTAGGACATATCAAATAATGTTTTTCATGAAAACATTTCTGATACCAGTTCTGTCAATACAGTTTTATTATCTAGTTCAATTATAGCAAAAACAAAAAATAAAAGAAATATGGTATGATTTGTGTAAATATATTTAAAACTTAATTAAAAAAGAAGTGTTAAAATATCTATTATTAATTATTAGAAAAGTACAAAAAGTACAGACGCGAGCTGAAAGCAGGGTCTTACAAGCAACCGTCGCAGTCACAATGTGCCGCGTAGTGTCTGACGTTTCTGATATTTCCCCAATACGTTTTTTCAGATTTTCGTTGTTTCTATTATATCCCATACGCCCATTGTGCATTTGTGTATATATATATACATATATATATATATATATATATATATATATATATATGTGTGTATATGCATATATATGTATATATATATACTATATTAAACAAATAATAGTACCTACATGTAAAATAAGTTTAACTCTGCTTAATTCTTGATGACTTACATTTATTGCCTTTGAATATTTATATGACGGTAAATTTTATTTATTATTGTAAATCCGTGATAATAATAGAAATCTGATTTACATTGCCGAACGTTTGAGTGTTACTGCCGTCTTGTTCCATATACATTCATAGGCTCAAATTGAAATTGAGTTGGCGGTCAGCAATGTCGAGTAGCAGTGTGTTAAGAACACAATTTCTTGATTGTTTTGCGCATTAATAATCGCTCAACGAAGACTTGGTTCGATTTTACATTTTTGTCTAATTTGTTATTTTATCCGTTTAGCATGGTTACGCTTAAATTGGACCATATACAAAATGAAGAATATGACCAAATATAATTGAATCTTAAATATAAAGGTACGTTTAAAATACTTAGGTATTAGATTTGCCTGAAAGAGAAGTACCAACTGATGTTGGTACTTTTCTTTCAGGCAAATCTAAGCATATCGCCGTGTTTTTGTTGGTGATATTTACCGTGACAGTTGCTTTTTAGCCACAACCCGATATATGTCTGTGTCTCCGGAGGCTTTAGAGTGGTCCTGGGAGGCGCGATTAGTGCTGATAGAGGTCAAGTCACAGTTAATTACATGTATGTTGCATCGTATATACAAACAAAAAGATTTTTTTACTCTCAGGGCTCTATGTTATTTAACTATTTTGAGTTATTGGTTTTAGATTGAATATAGTACCATTGCCGATGACTTTATAGAACTGACTGATAGTTATTTAGAATGATAGTCCTAAGCAGTTGAGCAGATACTGAAAAACTAGGTCCGACTAGCTCCACTTTTGTGTAAAGGATTTTCGAATAAATCACTGATTGATGGCGGCAAAAGATCACGCTGTTTAGATGATTGGTCAAGGTCTAAAAATTATGGTGCATTTTATGTAAAAGTAGAGGCTGAATTCATTTTGACTACGATAGTCAAGGAATCTGGTAGAATTTTTTGGTATGAATGATATGCCGGTCAGAACGTGATTGCCCAACAGAAATTTTGCTAGTAATTTCGTTCCTTTTAAGGATAGTTGTGAACGTTATAAATAAGTCAGGACCTCCATGTTTCCTCACATAGTAAAATGCATCTTGTGTGCGCTCGTGCTTATAGTGCGGGCTTCCTGTGAAATATGAGGGTAAAATCACCATTTTTCCTAAGTTTTTGGCATTTTCATTTTGATTTATAGCGTCCTGAAGTTGAATATAATTTTCGACTCTGAGCTTTTTCTGATAAATTCGTATAAAGATTAGTTTTCTTTGGCGAATACGTCAAATAGTACTGTTTAAACAATTGTTTACAATAATGCAAATTAATGTATTCATTTTTTTATCATTAGTCGATAGATATAGTATTGTAGTGCTAACACTTTTTTATTAAACTTCGGTTGGCCCATACGAGGACCTTTTTGATAGACAGCAAAATTATATTCATTTCCATCCTAAACAAATATGAGGGATAATGCAAGGCACCATATGACCTATGTGTCTCTGTAATTCGCTATAAGCGATTATCTTTTCTAATATCTGTTTTATCACATTGCTTAAATATCAGCAGCACAGATACTACGTTTGCTATCAGTACATTATGACAACCTCAATGTTCCGTCTGCGGACATCTAGCAACATTAATAACTATTTTATAAACATTAGAATCTGCTGGAAATACATCTGTAAAAATTATTCCCTCGCGTTGATGGGGGCGTGAATATAAGTGTACTTTACCAGACAACACATTCTTTTCGTCTCCTCTTTCCACATCTACAGTAACTGCATACTGCATTCATAGGCTACTGCTGCAGGGTGATTTATTGGAGAATCATATTTGAACTTGCTTTTATGTTTGTCTCGCCATGCTAAGATAGGTCTGTTAGTTCTTCTTATTTTGGCATTATTCCGTCGTTGTTACCTATCTTAAGCACTTTCAATATCTCGTTTGGCACTTCTCGTTTATCTGTCAGCAGCCAAACGATTTTCTCGTTCTTGATTTGACTCTGACTTACGCATCAGGCCTACGTTTTCACGGCGTTGAATCAAATTATGATTTATTTGTTCTTGCAATACATGATATCAATTATGTTATGCTGTAATGCTAATATCGTGTTGTTCTTGACTTAAAACGTCACGTTGATTTTGATGGCGTTATCGCGGAAGACTATCGTCTTCCAATCGATGCTGTCTATAATCATATGATTCTAGATTTCGCAAGACCTCGTGTCGATTACGGTCACTTTCAAGTCGCTGTTCTCTAGAAACTTCCGATTCCAAAAATCTTGAAATATCGTGTCGTACTTAGTAATCTTCTAGGTCTTGCTCTCCATTCTCATTAGATTTCAGAATTCGCGAGACAATGTGTCGAATGCGATAATTTTGTCGACGCTGGTCTCTAGAATTGTTGGATTCCTGACTTCTCGCGACCATGTGACCAAAGCGATCGTTTTTAGGTCGTTGCCCTCTAGACTCATCTAATTCCAGAGCTTACAAGACGACGTTTTGAATACGATCGTTTTGTAGATGCTGGTGTCTAGCATCGACAGATTTATGATTTCGAGAAACCGAGTGACGTAAGCGATTGTTTTAGACTCGTTGCTGTCTTAAAATATTAGATTCTTGTCTTCTTGCACGACACATTTTCTATAGTTGTAGCCCTTCATTCCTTTCGATACTACTTTTATATGATCTTGAGGTAGATTACCTCAACTGTTGTTCTGCGAGGCGATCATTTTTCTTTCTCTTCATGAGATCCTTTAGCAGTTGACTTTTTTAGCCTTCCTCGGGGTTTTGTTCAAATTTGATTTTCTGTTAGGCATGATTATTAGAACAATAGGTAAAATGAAAAAAAAAGAGCAGCATACACAATCTCCTTACAAGAAATTAAAAATAAACAAAAACATATGTTTATATATTGGAGTGTTTAAAAAACGTGGATAAAATTTAATGCTTATTAATATACACACATAGTCTATAAGAAATTGAAAACGAACACATATAACTACAAATCAAAATGTTAAAAAAAATATCTATTCACCTATTATTATGAAAATTATTTACCTAAAAATGTTTGAAAACAGACGACAAACTATACAAAATATACGAATAAGATGAAAAACACTAATTTAATTAATTACATTACATGCATTAAATAAGCCTAGTCTACACACTTCAACATTGACCAAAAAGGAAAAAGAATTTTAAAATTAAATAAAATTAAGACTGCTAAAAAATCGTCAATAAATATTAACTAATCCTACTATATATTTAAGAACTCATAAAAGAAAATAAAAGATTTACAAAAGTAAATCAAAGTACCCTTAACAAAACAATCATCTCGGTTTACTAAAGAAATATACCTATAACCTAAAAAAAGGATTCCTAAAAGAAAATGCGTATTTTTTTATTAAATTTACCGAAAACATTCACAACAATGTCGCTCATAAATGTACGTCAGTACCCGTCCGATACCTAGAGAGCCGACCTCACTTCTGAGCCGCGCGACATGGTACATTGCTATTATAGCCTCGAGTGGCCTCGACCGTTCGGGTGTGGTTCGGTTTTTCTCGGTAATTCTTGGCTTGAACTGCGTCATCGCGCCATCGCAACCGTGCAACTATAGCTCATATGCACCACCACATACGGTCAAGACTGTCAGTCGAATTTATTGACAGTTAAAAACGTATTTCTCTTTCTCATTAACTATCAGTCGAGTCGGAATAAGACTCTACTTTACCAACCGTGCCCTTTTGCACGGTCCAATTCCTAAAGTATCCATACAAAATACATCCTGACCATATGGGCGTAGGAATACTATACGTGCCTATATGTGTTAGTTTTAGATTTTATGTTATTATTATGTTCGTAGACATACACATAGGTATATTGCCATTTAACAATATTGGAAGACAAACGGTTAGCTATTTCATATCTATTCTGGGCGTTACGCATTAGTTCAGATACATAAATTCGAATTTTGCATAATATTTAAGGATTTTACGATTTTAGCGCTGAAATCCTAAATATTTCCGGCATAAGACGTGCCCTATATGTAGCCTTACAAATTCATCTATCTTTCAGTGAAAATCCCATTAGATTCGGTTAAGCAGTTCCAAAACTTACACCGGACAAACAAAAAGACAGGCAGACCTACAACAATTTTTAAAAGGGTTGCCTAGGTACTGGTATCATATAAATAATTCTATGCACTTGAAAAAACATAATTATTTTCAAATCACAGACAGACTTTTCAATTTGCTTTGCAGACAAGTAATTTATGTGCACAGACAAGTAATTTGATTACAATGTTAAGAAGCCAGAAATGATTTCTGAGCTCCTATAGAAAAAACTTTTGTACTAAATGTGCCTCACGATTTAATTTAAACTCAAGATATTTGTACTTTTACTACATTGGTTGATAATGTAGTAAAAGTAAACAATAAAACCATTTTATTTTAAAAGGTTTCTTTATCTATATTATGTATGTGTATATTAACTCATATATCAAGAATGAAACATCCCATTTACATTATCCTTTTTTTTATTTGAAAAGATATGTCTGAAGTAAAGTATCGTAAAAAATTGGTTAGAATTTCTCAGTAAGGAATACATAAGTACACTGATCGAATTAATCAAGTATGAATGATATAGATATAATTATATTCTAATAATAAATTCTAAAAAAAATTTGGTAACACTAATGTCCACATAAAACTGGTCCTTACCAAAATTAGGGTACAATGATGGAGCTAGAAGATGGACAGGAACTCTTTACTGATGAGAAATTAACTCATATAATTTGAACTCCTTTCACTTGTCTTGATGTAAGCAAGAAAAAATAACAAAGCAAATAGGTAAGCATATACAAGTTCATATAAAGGTATAAAACAACTAAGGTATCAGTTGGTTGGTACATAAGTAAGTACGGGTATAAACAAATACATGAAATGCAAACGGCCAGGTGCGAGTAGGACTCGCAAACAAAGGGTTCCGTACCTTCGCACAGTTCTATCACTGGTTCTTTAGTAAATAACGAAATAAGTGCCATGGTGATTACTCGTAAAAATGTGTAAAATATTTGAGTAATTATATCTGCCACGCATAGCTTCAGGACAAGACACTCTTATAATATTTTAAGTTATTTGACATCCAATACATAAATCTATTATTGTTTCTTATCTCTTAATTTAGAACTTAAAACTAACTAGCTTTTCCGTCGATAATACTGCTAAAACCTCACTGCGTGATTACTATGCCCATCTGTCTTTTAACGAAAAATTATTTTTATATATCATTATTAATAGACAACTGCCTATCGAAATGGGGTAGCGAATATTTTTTTTATAACAATTGCCTTCACGTGTAAAGAAGACAAGATACAATTCATTTTAAAAAATAATATTTAACGAATTTAAAAAGTTTGGATTGCTTTTTCTCATCTGACACTAACGTAACGTTGTTAATTTTCTACGTTCATAAAATGTTTTGGAAAATTACATGCAAAATAAAATTCATGTTTGACTCTACAAGGTAGTGTAGGGTTGTTCATATAGTAGTGTTACAAATAGGGTTAGCCTGTTGTTGAACACTCTTAAAAGCAAAAGAGTATTAGCGCACTACACTGCACATCAGGCAAAAATAAATCGGAGGAAATCATTGAGAATAAAACCCACACATTTTACAATACAAAAGTCTATTGAGTTTTTGTAATATTTTTTTCAACACGAGGACATAAAGTAGCTTTATAAGGACATCAGGTGATCGCATCTCTTTAAAAAATACTCCGGACAGAAGTGTTATATAAAGTAACGATTCATTTGATATAATGAAAATCGTGAGAATTCCGTATGAAAAATCCTATTACCTTGTAGGCTTTCTGGCCGGTTTCTACGATATGACTGTGAAGTGAGAGGTGATTATCTACAACTACACCGAGATTCCGCAGATGACACTCTTGTGAGTGTAGTTCCATACAGTTTATAACTATGCACAAGGAGGAAACGTAAGCGGGAACATACGTATGCTGGAGATATCATGAATAAATAAAGCGATAATAATCTTGACAACAATTGAAACAAAATGGCACAATAATTGTTTATTATTTCCTCAAAATAATTCATTTAAATAGAAACACAAAACTGTAATTTATATTTTAGTGATCAGTTACTAGTCGTGGATTGCATTAAAAACATTAGTATACCCACGTATCGTCGTGTAACGATTGAAATAAACCACTAGAAAATAATAGTTTTAAATTAAATAACTCAATGGTATAAAATAAATTTGGTTTTATGTAGTACGTGTATGAAATAAACAAAGGCATTTCTTTTATACTCATATCAATTTACTTTCCAAGTGACAAAAAAAAATATTTTTTACTTAAATACTATAGTGATCATATATATATAGGAATGCATTGGCAACTTATGACCTTTGAATTTTTTCTATGGTTGTCTGTTTAATCCTAATAAATTGGTTATTTATTTGCCAACGAGAGTATAAAATCATCTCAATTTGGCGACTGTGTACCTATGTGAAGTAGCTTAATAGCCATATACATCACCAGTCTTTTGTTTAAATATCCTATATAACATTAAATTTAAATTTTTATTACAACTGTATAATTTTTTAATTAGTATACTTTTTTAAATGAAAAAAAATATTTTTACACAGAGGGTGCTCCTTAAGTAAATTGGCGTATTGTAGTCCCGCAATTTATGATATATTGCTAGAATAAAAGAGCAAAAACACCAATTTAAACCATCCATTCATTAAATTATTTTAACCAATTAGATCTGACAGTTTTAGGAATATTATTCCGAATACGTAGCCAATGAAACGCCTCGTTGTTCAGATAACGGTATTGTACATCTCCCATTGATAAATAAGAAGCCCGACGATAAAATATGTAATTTGGAGACGAATAATGCTTTCGCCAGTCGTATCAATGTTGATCATATTCCTATGGATTATAAGGAGCGGCAACCTGAAAGTTTTGAAATGATTTTGCATGCGGCAGACTAGCGTATTAAGATAATAAGTTTATTTAACTATATAAAAATGTACAAAATATAATATTGGTATTACAGAAATGTGTAAATTTTATATCAGTCCATTTATGATGACTGTCTTGATAAGTATTTTTCATAACTTTTGACACGGATGAACATACATAATTTCTCATGTATTCTCATATGAACACACGACAATGAAAATATTTTATGAAAATATTTATATTTTGACATAAACTTACCACATTCTAAAAATTGACATGAAAAGTTCTTTAATTGTTTAGGTTTTTTTAGAAATGCACCCTTTTTTAAAGTTTTTACTTTAGAGACACGTAACGGTAAGGAGAAACTCTAAAAACTTCCAGTTGAACATATGGAATTTTACAATGCTAGTGTGGCATTTCACTGATTGCCACTCTGTGGTTCCTTCCATAGACAATAAAATAATTTTTATTTAAATTATAACTATAGTAGCGATAAAGATAGTTAAGCCTTCTTTCATATTCCCCATTTAATGCTAAATACATTGCAGATACATTAATAGCATTTCGTCACTTATAACCCAATTTTAGTAGAATTTAATATGAATAGATTAATATTATTACTCTTAAAACAAAAGAGTGTGTTACAAAAATATATCTCGTTGGGTGCAATGAAAATCATCCACCATTGTTTAAAAGATTAATCGAATGAAATTACACAGGCAATAAAACATACCAAGAATGATGGACGACAGATATTTTCTTTTAATTATATACTGAAATATTAAATTATTACCATATATGTAAAATGGAAATATTTTTAGTCACATTTTTATTTTATACAAAATGTTTAGTTTATTTATGTGACATTACAAACTGATGAATTATTAGACTATCTGCAAGTTTCAATCTTTAATGCCTCTTATTAAGTTAATAAGTTTGAAATATGTACAATACAGTTAAATTTGTATACTAATTCATGGACTTTCCTTCCATCGAATCGTTTATTTATTACGTATAGACTGTCATATAGCATTCGACAATTTTCTTCTAAAAGAGAAAATTTGTTTTTTTTACTCAACATGAAATAAAGATATTTGTCTCCGTTTTCGATGCCTTGACTTTTCTTTGACGAAGGAAGGACATCGCCGTTTAAACAAAAATTAAACTTTTGTTGGGGCAAAAGTACATCCTTTGATTTTCCTTATTTAACGAGAACGATATATGTAAAATTGATGCAATGGGAGTATTTCGTTTCGTGTTTTCGATAAGTTGAATTTTTAAACCAAAAAATTATTATTTGTAAAAGTAACAAAGTTTTCCCTTCATTTACGTCATCATACGATTCTTACATTTTATTTCTTCTGTTATTTATTTCACAATTTATTTCCTTCTACCAGTAACATATCAGGCTCTAATAGCTTTTGTAATAAATTGCCTGTTTCCCGCGGCTTAGCTCGTGTTAATTTTGAAGATTCTGTGCTTTTTTGAGGACAAAGTCCTAATATTCTACACAAGTCAAAGAAAAAAGAGCTCTAGCTCGTGTTAATGTTTATGATTCTGGGCTTTTTTGAGATATAGAGCCCATAAATTCAACACAAGTAAAAAAAAGAGCTCTTAAAAAATCACTCGAGTCTCTCGGTCTGTCACTGCCGTTTTCTCCAGTAATTGCTTGGCAAAAAAGAAAAATTCTGAACAGTAATCAGATATATTAATCCACACATATATCAACAACTAATATTCAAATATATTTATATGGGTGTTTCAGAAGGCGCTAATGAAATATTCGATTTTTTTAATTCCATATATAGCATGGTATATGGTTTGATAGTGCTAATAATGAGAGCCTCAAATGTATCTCATTCATAAATTTAGGTAGTATATCTTCAGATATATAATGAAAAATATAAAAAAAAATTTCTTTATTTTATATTTAGTATTGCAGTAATTGAGTTAGATCTTATTATTTTGGAAATATCCACCACTTTTTAATGTTAGTGAAAAATATAGGAGGCAATACATTTATGTTGGGAAAAATAAAGACATGCAAATAATTATTTCACTATAAAAAGTTTGACATAAATACCTATATGTCTATGGGACCCTAGTCGTTCTTAACAGTTTGTCTTCTGATTAATGATTTGAATTATTTATTCAAATAATAATATTTGCAGTTTAAAAGTACTGTCAAAAGCGATAAGATTAATTTATTAACTGGTTTGATTTTTAACCTGAATGAATAATTTTTATACTTCAATTTAAAAGCCCATTTCTTAAATTCGATTCAGAAGCTACGCAAGCGGACAAAAGTAACTTAAATTTTTTTAAAGTCTATCCATATAGCAGCAAAAATTTAATTCAAATTATTCTAATGATTTTTGGGTAAATAAAGAGATAAATAAATGTAAAAAAAATAGGCAGAAATTCTTTAACGGAATACTCAATCGTAACGTAGCTTTGATTTTCTTTCGAGCCCAGAGCATAATTCTAGTGAAAATCTTATTAAAATAATAATTTTTAACAAAGAGAAAAACAAATATATATTCTAAGTAGTTTTGGATTATTTTAGATTCCAACCATGTTTCGGCAGAGAATTTTCACGAAATATTCAAAGTACAATTCAATTGCTCACCCACCCCTTTTTATAATGGTTTTGATAATATAAAGGTTGATTTGACAATAGATTTCCATTTTTACAATTGTCATTTAAATATTATTGTTAATATTTATGTACTGTAATCTTTATTCGCTTAGTTTTATCGTTTTAAAGGCAGTTGTTTTAATTTTAAATGACGGTTAAAATATAGTTTCATAATATGTAGAACGACCTGTCAATCCCTTCTCTGTTACCAACAGCAATAAATTGTCTCTTGTCACATTCTAGATGGCTCAAATTATTTTAGGCTTCAAGATTTCCATCAAGCAGTGATGGTTTAAGTATTTCATTTAGAAACCGGTTTCCTTGTGGTCATATCTATTACATTTTGAGTCGATACATTCCATTGGAGGGATAGACAAACACCATTGTAGTGCAATCTATTTTGCTAAAAACGTTACGTGAAATTGTATACCCTTTATAAATAAGGGCAGTTGCTTTATTTAAGTTTAGTACACTTGAGGTACTATGCGACTTCGAAGAATACTTTAGCAAAGTACTCATTCTGGTAATTTTTTTTCTTATGAAAAGTATGTAGATAGATATAACATATATAGATAGTAACTTAAAAAAAATATTTTTATGTTACTATCGATCAAACTCTGTTTTATAAAGAATTAATTGTGTTTAAGTATAAAGATAGATAATTGAAATCTATTTATAAATTAAATAAATCAAATAAATATTTTTATTTGCACCACAGTTACTTGAAAAATAGCTTGAATGACATTTATTAATAGAAAAATAACACATATATATGAAATACTATCTAACATTTATCTCTATTCGGAGAAGTATACCCAAGGGATTATTTTAAAGGACGCTAAGAGAGGATCACTTAAGCATATACCTTAAATTAAATTAATGTGTTCTGTTGCACTATACGTAATGTATCATTCTTTCTTGGTCTCTCTATCTACAGTGATAACATTTTTATTATCTGAGAGTCTAATTTTGCTCAGGTAACTAGTTAATACCTTTTCGTTTAGCTTCGCAATCTATTGCAAATTATTTTGGTTGAAGTCTCTTCGAGATAAATTCATTTACCTACTTTATTCCTGCAAAATCTCCACAACTTATTGATACTACATTAAAAACTTGTTTACGCTATGCTTGTAGCACCGACACTAATGCGCGCTTACTTTATGATTAATGGTAAAAGGAGTGATAGTAAGCAGCAGTTCAAGAAACGATTACTTGCAACTCGCAAAAATTTCTTTCAGTGTGTTATCAATCATACTAACATCATAAAAGTGGGAATATAAATCTCAATGATCTAAAAAAATATATTTATTTTCATCTAAAAAAATTCCCAGTTCGTTTATATGTTTGCATGAACTATATTATATGTATTGAAATTAAATAGATATGAAAATATTCACCTTCGTATCATTTTCTTTTAGTTGTTCATCGTGAATACGATTTCTAAAAACGAAGTCAACTATTTTGTAGTTGCGAATATTTAGTGACATGGAAATAAATATGTCTCAATATGAAAATGTTTCGTACAGTGAAGCAGCTAAAATACACGAAAAGATGTAATTTTTCATTAACTATTTATCCGCTATGCGTCTGTATATAATGTAGTGTCAGGTCTTACAAAAATATTTTATTGCACTAATGATGCAAACAATTGAGTTTTGAAGGAGATGTGAAAGCGTAGTGTGTGATAGGTCGTCAGCCCCTTTATACTATTCACAGGATTATCCTTATTTCCAATCTTGTGAATCCACTAAACTGGCTTGTATGCATACCCTTATTCTGGATAATGGCCAGGAGTTGGTGCTTTCAGGTATTACCTGGTAGAGGGACCTACACGTATTACTACAGCATATGTGAACGAGATTTCGGTGGCTTCTTATTTTTTTATTCACGATGAATTTTTTATAGACTTACAAAATTTTATCTTGCGCTTTTAAATTACCAAGTAACATATAGTATTATTTTGCACGCCATTTTGGCATGTTTTAGATATGCGTGTTATATTTGTTTTCTTTTCGTTGTTCTTAGCGTAAGACGCAAACAAGGTTTTTCCGATTTGTGTAAAATTTCCAACTTCGTATTTTTTATATTATCTATTAAGAATTGCATTCTTTAAAACATAAATACATCAAAACATTCAAGTGACGTAAAGGTATACAGTGTGACAGCGAGCTATAAAGCATTAAATTCATTAAAACTGAAATTCATTAGTTGTAAATTAATTAAATACAACATAAAAATTTAAAGATATGGTACGGTGTATTCAACGATCATTAAACACAAAGCACATCAAAATCGTTAATGTAAAAGCCTTCAATCAACGAAGATATATCAATACACGAGGAAAATCAGCAGCCAAAAACCGAGAAGCGTGAGCAAAATAACGCAGACGTCATTGCTCCAGAGCCAATGGATGGTTCTCATCACCATCCACGCTAACTCATCTACAGCGAATACAGTCAACGGTGTACTAGATCAATTAGAAGAAATCCGACTTCGATTAATTTGAATCAGTCATGCCCAGGATATAATAGATAAAATATATCCCGTGCCGTCCACATAAGCACAACATATTGCAAGCTCAAATAAAATACATAATTCAAATACGACACGACCACACCGTATAAAACTGCCAAAGGTTGAACTTGCAACCTTTGACGGCTTTTATGAAAAATGGGTGGATTTCTATACAAATTTTAAACGATTCGTTCATAATCAATGCGTGGCTCTCCGAATTAGAAAAAATTCCAATATTTAAGATTTAGTTTGAGAGGCGAGGCGGTAGGTGTAATTGAAGCATTAAAAGCATCCGAGGAAATTTATTTAGTTGCATGGGAATCGCTGAAAGCACGTTTCGATAATAAATGCGTAATTCACGCGCACATACGCGCACGCGCACGCACACACACACACAGATAAAGCAAGCAATTTTCAAGATAAATTTCTATCTCTCACGGAAAGCTAATTTTCTCATAAATTCTCTGACATAAAAAATTGTTAATTCCCTTACCAATTCACCTTATTAACCCACATATGTTGCACTAGCTAACTAGTTATATAAAAATATTCATATAAAAACTAAAGAGGTGATAAATGAAGTACCTAAATTTTTTTAAAAATTTTATGTATCATGGGGAATATTATTAAAAAAACCTGTTATGAGGACAACAAAAAATATTATTAATTTTAAATTGCATATTTAAAAGGTATCCTCAAAATAAGCAAAAATGGAACATTCCAATCTTCCTGTTTTTGAAATTAGAGCACCAAAAGTTATAAAATAATACGATTGGTAAAATCTGCTTAGAAGATTACAGAACAAAAGTAGCAATTATCCCAGATCGTATAATTTTTTAAATATACGCCATGTTTTTACATCTGTGAAAGATATAGTAGGTAAACTGTATTATTACATTTTTATGCAAGATAACATCGACACCATATGTACAGGATTTTACTTAAAGTATTTTATACAAATAAATTGAAGAATAACTATTGTATAAAAATAATAGGAGTCATCAAAATTTTTAAAATTTTAACTGAATATAAAAATGTTTGGCTCGATAACAAAGCACTGTAATCTTTCTGTATTTTATACTAACATATTTGAGTAATTGTGCACTATGTATCTAACCCCTCAACTCTCTATTCACTGCAATGGCATCCGCGCGGCATACGACCACACCGTTTTGGTATCGTTTTGCATGCACGCAAAGTCCGCAAATCCCAACCGCCGCTGGCATCGCATCTATACAGCGCAGGAGAGTCTGTGTGGCATCCACGCCGTCTCAATATCCATTACTCTGTTACTGATATAAAATACATCCGTTTCTTTAAATAATGCCGCTCAAAAATTAATTACAATTCAAGCGCTTTAAACATTTTGTTTTTAACTTGTCGAGGCGTGGCAATTGCGTTCGGTCGGGTCACTTCCTTTCGTCGGGTTACGCTCGAGATCGCTTTCGTCGCGCAACGTTTTTTGTGACAGTTTCTGTCACGTGGCATTTGAATGTTTAGGTTAATGTTTAATGAATTAACTGGTATCATTACATGTCAGTGAAACATCGTTAGACCTAAGCCATTCAGTGATCTGAGAATTGTACTGAATTTTTTTTGTGTTGTCGAGTCGCTCTCATATTCGCGTCTTACACGCAGGGATTTACGTGAAGCGAGTTTCAAAGATACATATTTTAGTATGGTACGAAAAGCATGCTATTTTTACAAAGTATCTTAACATTTACAGTGAGTTTATCAATTCTTCTTGTTTATTTAAAGAAATTATGTTACACAATTTTACAAATATTATAATTGTAGTATGCACGAGTTATGGATTCTGCAATGTCTCTGCCACTATTAAGTGGTGTAATAAAAATCCAACATTAAAAGGTATTTTTGGAAAAACTTATATTAGTAGGTGTAGGAATTATTCCCGGGAATGTCCTAATTATCTCTCAATATAAGTTTATGATTCATCTTGAGCCTATCCTTAATTTAATGCTCATTCTTGTATCATCATATTTAAATGTATTTCAAGACAGAATCGTTTTTCTATGAATGTAATATTTTAAAATATTATCTTTTTATTTAACAAATAAATGTATGAATATACTCTGCTTATATTTTAATTTTGAATATTTGGCCTTAGGCGTATTTGTAAATTGAAAGTAAGCTAAGGCTGCAAGAATATTGTACTATCAATCAATATACTATCTCCAATTCAATTTGTTCGGAACCATTATTCTTATAATGTCGTTATATCCTTCAATAATGGAAACACGTAACGTCACGGAACTAAACCGGGTTAATCGCTATGAGCTTGGAAAGTAATATATTTAAATTCAAGCTTGTTGCGGAAAGTTTGCGTAGAGTTTACACTGATGTCGAAAATAAAAACCGATTTAAATCGCTGGCCTAGCTTCCAATTATTAAACCTTTAGTAAATCTGTATATTGTTTTATAATAACACGCAAAATGCGTCAGTTTATATGCAGAATCTATACATTGTTCGTTGTGCACTACATAGGTCGATGGGTTTGAAAGGCGTGGAATGAAAATTGTTTTCCATGCGGTAGTTTCACAGGTACCATCTGTGCATAACAGCCTTGCTAGGAGGCTATTAAAAGTTTATCGAATGAACACGTTATGTTACTATCGACCTAGGCTAGTGAAGTGCGATAGGTGAAGAGAAAGTCTAGTTATTAATAAACGTGGTAATGGGATTTCAATTCTGTAGAGATCGTATCTATATTTTTTCATAAAACGAATATATTTTTTTTGCAAAACAATCAGTATCATGATTATTTACTCATTGTGGATAAACAGTTTAAATGGTAAAACACCTACGTAAGTATGTATATATTATTTTTTCGGGTTGATCAAAATTCTATTCATAAAAGCTGTTGTATTTTAAAGCGAACATCTTTGAAAAATTTCTCAAAATTTCACCACAATATTTACGAGCATCGTGAAATCATAAAAGGGACTAATCCTCAGAATATAATTAAAATGTGGTGTATTTAAGAAATTGGTAAATTTATTTTCCCGTCCATTCGTAAAAGTTTAACAACTTTATATGTAAGGTAAGGCTATTAAAGAAAACTATAAACATTTTATTTACAACAAGTGTATTAGAGATTATCTCTGAAACGTAATAATATTTTCAAAAGGAACATAAACGTTTCATTATTACGTATAAAGACGGAAATTTACGTGGATGTAAAGTACTTAAACGGTTTATGGTAAATATATTAGATCATATTTAAAGTTTAGTACAGGAAAATAAGGTGTTTCAGTTAGAATACACGGTGTTGTTAAGGTCGATTTTACTTGTAGACTGTGCGGTTTCGTGGAAACAATTGGTAGTAAACATTTAATTGAAAAAATCTGTCAAGCATGAGTGGAACTAGTGCTACAAGGATTCCGTACACATTTAGGTCTTTATAAATGTTTAGTCGTACATAATAGTCCTATTGAACTATTCACAAAATTTTAATTTTTTTGCAACGGAAATATATTGCGTATTACATCTTTCACAAGCGCATATTTTGAAAAAAAAAATATTTTTTGTGTGATATAGCTACAAATTACAATTTTCAGATTATTGTCTTTAATTGGGCTGTAAAGTTTTGCTTCTTGCCAAATTTCGTGATCCTAGGTCAACTGGACGTATCATATACATTTTTATTTATTTGCAAATGTCAAAACATGCCAAGAAGAGGAGATGCTCCAAGGGAGCTTACACCTAACAATTTTATAGTAATTTCAACTTGATACCTTCACGCGTTCCTGAGGAAAAGAATCTTGACAGACCAACAGGCGACAACGAAGTGATCCAATAAGGTTTCGTTTTTTTTTCCTTTTGAGGTACGGAAGAATACAAATATTGTTGTCGGGTTTAAAAATCATATTGCCAACATGAAAATGAATGAAGATCTCTTAAAAGTCTGGAATTGGTCGTGTAAGCATGCCTTATTGTTAAACCCTTCCAAATCCTGTTTTCTAATTACGGAAAGTAGGGATGATATAGCAAGATCGCCATAAACGGACTGAACTGACTGAAGCTCGCCATAAACGGACAGTTCATTCTTATGGTAGAACTCGATAAGAATCTAGGCATTATAATGGACTCGCAGCTGAAATTTTGCGAACACGTAACCGTAAAAATTAAATGTTGCTTTATGCGTCTCAAAATGCTATACAAATACCGTCCTATCTCTCTGTTCCCGTTAGGAAAATTCTAGTTTAGAGCCTAATTCTTCCTGTACTCATTTATGATGATATCGTATACGGCCCACATTTATTTTCAAAAACGGCCAATTCGATCCGAAGAACGCAAAATGTATGCCCGTGTTTTTGTTTCGGCATCCCGCGGTGATCCCGTGTATCACCGTATTCAAATGAGCATGGAATGCTCCGAATGCACGATCGTCGCAGTTGTCACACTCTCTGTGTTCGCATAGACTTTTCATAACAAAGGAGACGAAATATCATTACGATAATATTAAAATGTTATATATATATATATATTTTTTTTTTTTTAAATATCCTATCTTTAATATGATTAAGTATTTTTGGAAAAGTCAATATTTTAAAAGTAGATTGAAAGATGCACGGGTAATCCATTACATTACAAGCTTGGAGAGTATGTTTTTAAACACTCTATTGGTGTGAAATGTTTTATATATTATTAAAACTGAATTGTATGAAATTCTCAAGAAAAATATATTTTTCCAGTAGTATTGCACATTATTACAACATTGTAATTTTTATTCCCTGATGTTTTTATTTTATAAATGAGTGTATTTATCAGAGTATAATGTAGATTTACATAAATCTTTTGGAATGTTTCACATAGCTCTAATATATTTACAAGGAAAAATATTCAAACGTAACTATTGTAATTAAATATGAAAATTGGGCTATGTGAAAGACCGTGAAAGATTTTGATAAATTTATTCTATTACTTTCGACTGAGATATATTGCTCAAACAATGAAAAAGTATACTAAATACATGCGTACATTAAGGTTTGTAAATAAGCCCACAAAATATATTTTTCTTTAGTATAGAAATTTTAAAAATATGATTGAAAAACAAAATCGTGAAAAGAAGTATAAGCAAAAACAATTCTATTCAAGTAAATTAATATGAGAAAAGTAATGAACAGACAGCTTACTGCTTCTGAACATGTACATGTTTCTGTATTAAACTATGTACAAGATTTTAATTACTAGACTTTAAGGTTGATAATGTGAGCTGTTATCTTTTAAACGATTGTGTATAAAGTTTCAGACATATTAGGTATTTTTGAAAAAAAATCAACATTTAAGATCAGATAGAAAGGTGTACTGGCAATCTATTACGTCACGAATTTGAAGCCCAAGTTTTTAAATTCTTTATCCAAATGAAATATATCAAATATAATTAAAATTGAATTGCATGAAATTATCTAGAAATAAATAATTTTAAATTAGACATAAGTATGGACCTTTCGGTATATTAGTTTGACTCGCTTTAATGTTGAGCTTGAATTTGGACCTGAGATCGTGTAGTAAAAACATTTCGCATGTACCCATTAGAATAGAGCTTCTATCGAATGTTTAGCAATATCTTCTCTTTATTAATTCTACTTATATAAGGTCGTTGCACATTTAATAATTGAAAATGAATTGACACTTTTAGCTTCGTAAGTTTATCGTGGCAGAATCATTTCGCCGCAAAATGCTTTGTTTGAATCGCTCACTGTATTTGTAACAGTAATACAAAAATAAATCGTTAATTTTGCTAATCACGCTTTCATAGTAATACGTTTGTTTTATAACCATGACTATACAATTTTATAATAATAATAAATTCATAAACATGAAAGTGGTGAAAGTTTTCAATGATTCTGTAATGTCTATTTATTTGATGCATTGAATTATTTTCTCGGGTATACTTGTTTATTTGTCTGTCTACAGAATATTTTTTTATTAGCTTAAATATATTTCATAAGTATTTGATATCGTTTTTTTATTATTTCTAAAATATATAGATATTTTTAAATAAAGTGTAAACGAATCAATGCTTTTAAAAATGTCATCCTTTCTTCTATCTTTCTACATCAGTTGTTACATACTTTGCTATTTTAAGGAATGGATCCATTCAAAACTGTTCTAAAAAGGGATTTATGTAAGAAGTATAATCAATAATATGTATATAAAAAATAATACTAATACTACAAGTAAAACTGCAACTTCGTACTACAGGAATCTAGGTAAAACTGGAATAACGTGAAATAAAAAAAACCTTTTGCGATTTGAGTTTAACAATAATTACTTACAAATAAAAAGTATAAAATGTTATTAGGATTCCTATTCTATTCCATTTTTTCCGGAGTTTTCAAAACTTTCTCCCTAACCATCTTATTTAATAGTTTGAAAATAATTTTATAATTTTTATAACTTTGAAAAGAAAGAAGAAAAGTTGATTTATATCATTTGCCGCCTCTAAAATTTCTACAGAAAAATTTAAAAAAATGGCTATAACAGACAGACGAGCGTAGACGTGATTGACCTTAAAAGGGTCCCTTTTTTTCTTTTAGAGATATATAAACACCTAAACGCTTTTATATATGTTTGATTCATCATTTATTTGCTTTAATTATGTTAAGATATTATAAAATATTGTCCGGCGTTGTTTTGTGTAATCCTTTAAAAGATGTCTGTTCTAAAGAATTTGTAATAAATGGCGACCTTCATATAAAATCAAGTAAAGAACAAAAATCAACAAATTCTACTTCTCACTATTACAATAAATTATTGTTCACTTAGATTGGATCTCTTCTACAAAATATGTGATAATTAGATTTCATTTCATAAGAATTCTTAATAGGCATTCATAATAATTTATTAGTAAAATTAAGTATAAAATGTTTTATTTAAATCTAATTGTGGAGTTATGATATTTTTGAACCTAATTAAATTCATGAACTTAGTATAGTGATCTAAAACGCATAGTCACGTGCAGCTAAATAAAGATATATCCGGAAATTAATAAAACTACATTATAATCGTGTAGTGACACAAGTTAATGTTTTATATTATTAATAACACACTATTAAAAATGTTAGATATCCTGTGTATAACATAGTGTAAAATTAAAACCATTGGACATGGAATGTGATAAGAAAATCTTTGAATAAGGAACAAATGATGGAAAGATTACCAATTTTTTTAACGTTTTCGTTAACAAAATTTTAATAATTGTTTTATGCATAAAGACCACCAAAATGAATTTTCTGTAATTTAATTATAATCTTATGACAAAATAAGTAAGTTTGATGACTGATTGGAATAAATAAATCATTGAATGTAATATCACTAGAGTCATTACAGACCTCAATTATTTCTTTTTTCACACTATTATTTATATATCACATGTAATTTTGTTTCATTTCCTGCCTCTTATGTAAAACAATATTTTGCGTCTAATATAATCATTTCTTTGTTCTTTACATAATACACTTGAGAAACTTAATCCAAGCCCCAGGCAGATAATTACGGTCAGGAGGCTCATTTGAAAGTTCTGCGCAGTAAGTGTTTACTAGATTCTGATTCACCATTCTTGATTGAATGCTCATCAAGTTTGTACTACAAAATCTAGAAAGATGCGTTGATGTATAAGTCGATTATTTAAATTTTATTCCAATATTTCAATGTCAATTCAAATACAACTTTAAACATTTTTACTTTCTTTATTTACTAATTAGAATCTCCTATTGCGTTTACTCACAGTTTTGCTACGGACGTCTACATCGCATAAAGATTGTATATATGGTAATTTGAATGTCCTTTATTATTAAAATTTATTTAAATATTTTTGTTATAAATAAAAAATAATATTCTCACACAATTTGCCTTTTAAATATCGTAAGATATTATTTTTATTTAATACATTAAAAACGGAATGAAAAACGTATTCAGAAATGTGCTTTTAATATGCAAATATATCTTTATAACACCGTGTTAAAATACAAGCAACGGCATTTGGAATTATTTTAATTAAACTAAAATATTTTTTTATTGCAAAAATGTACTATTCTTTCTTATAATGTAATCTTTACTATCTTTTCAATCCCGAAATGTGGTTTAGTTTTAATGGAATTGATCTTGCTGTACGCTAATTCAAATGTACAGAAGAGCTTACAACTTGGAGTATACACACATAATTGATAAATGAAAATGAGTATACCCATATACCCATACACGATATATGAGTATGCAATTTTACGTATAATAACAATTTCATTTATAAATATAAATTCATGAATGAATAAAGCGGAATGCAACATTTTCCCAATCAGACAAATCGATGGTTAATATGATATGCAATGATTTTTTTAAGAAAGCAGTTCGATTAATAAAATTTCACCAAAAACGAATTTATACAGTCTTGGTGAATATGCAGAAACGATAAAAAATAGAAATGAGATTACGGGAACTAAGTAGGCGTTAATGAAAAAGATGTGAATTTTTAATTGTATCAACCCTTATGTAAAGAATTTGCACGTATTTTTTTCCAATATATAACTGTATTTCTTAGAAATATTACATAAATAACTACTAGCTCAAAACTTAATTATTTAACAACTTAAGATAATCTTAACATATTAGCGATATGTAGGAACCGGAAATTCATTTATGATAATTATCTTGCTATAATTATGCTTGAAAATACTTTATTCTTACTACATATGTTACATGTGCAAAGTAAGTAACTTCTACACGTTTAACATAGGTACGTGTAATATGAGTAATAAAAGTAGCCGAAATAAAATTCCATCAAGCAGAATTAAATTTCTTAAATGACGTTCAGATTCGTATATTTTACTGATCAATTACCATTGTCTTTTACCGTTAATTTTTTTTCAAATTGAACCGAAATAAATACTTTCTCGCGGAAAACAATTACGATTTTTATTATCCTATAAAATTTTTCCGTAAGCTTACATTTGACATTATTTGTGAAATTTACGCCACACAATTATGTTATGCGATCGAACATAATACTTTCGAAAATGCTTGAAGGAACGCGTAAAATGTTCGTCTTCCCTCGGCCTTTTTTATATCTGATATTATCATAGCTTGAAAGACGAATATATTTTATGAACAGTAGCAAGAAAAATACTTCTAGAGATAGTTATTATGCTCCTCGCGTTAAAATTTATTTGAAGCTATTATAAATGAACGACATGAGAAAAATAAGCTAAGGTTGATAATGGTTGGGGTTCATAACGAGTCTATGGATGTAATGGAAATAATATACATGTGATTTAAGTAATGTACGAGCAATGTAACTGTAAATCACAGATCGTCTTGGGAATGTTAATTTCATGATAGACAGAAATTGCTTCTTTTGGAGTTTTCTTTATAAAATATACAAGTTTATAATTTGAAAACACAAAATATTCAATAAATGGTATAAAGATTTATATTTTTATTAATTCAAAACCAAGGCGATTTCTCAGTTACCCGGGAAACAAAAGGAAAGATGCGTACGTGGAATGACCACCCTCATGAATAATGAACTGTCACTCAAGGAATAAAGTAACACACAATAATTCTTGACGTTGCGCTAACCATAAATATTGTCGAATATAAACTATTCGAGTTAAACATCATCATGACACCTGATCGTGTGTGTGGATGTTGGCGACTTGATGTTGGTGCGATTATGATTCTGTTAAGTTCTGGAAAAATAATTACTGATGTGAAGAGGATTAACATTTGCTGTTGCATGGATATTTAAACGAACGATAATTCGGGAAAAGAATGAGATCTTTAAACGAATGAATATGGAAAAGTACATTCTTATTTATATGTAAGAGAAGTACTCCTAATTGTAACACATAAAAATGTGTTTAAAATACCTCGAACGTTTGGTTTCAAAACTACTTGCTTCCATCTTATGAAGAGGCTTATAAAAGAACGCGGCAACTAAAGCTTGAATCTTAATTCGGACAAGTCAGTAAGTCTAATTTTTTTGTTTAATTCTTATACTTATTCTTATATCATAAATCGATTAGTATCATTCATAAAGATTCAAAAATATTCGAAATGTGCCATATATTCTAATCCAAAACCTCAAAATTAGATGAAACCATATTTTTTAAAAGTAGGTAAGATTAAAATTTCAGTTTGGTGCTCAAAATAGCCGTACCTTAACAAACACATATTTCATAATGCTAATAGCTTAACCTTAACAAACACATTTTTCATCAGTACATTGTAAACTTTATTTATGACACTTGGCATCAATGTATTTCATGGGTAAATAAAATGCAAATAATTTAATTTTACAACTGAATACCAAACCTAATATAAAACCAATAATGAATAAAAAATCGAACGAATGTTAGTATTTTAAATATGGATTCCTACTCCAATCTCAATTCTTTCCGCGTTGATTAATTTATATTGTACTAAATGAACTTTTAAGGAAAACTGAAAAACTGTATTTCGACGTAATATTACAATCACCCTTGTATAATTTAGAACTTACTTTAATAAACTTTATGCATAACAGTAAAGAGATTCTGCAATTTTTTTTTTATAGCTTCCTCCATTCAAATTCTATTGCAGTCTGTTTTTTGTACAATAATATAAAACATTTTTGGAAATCAGTATCATAACGTTGATTATTTAATGACTCGTTTAAATTAATTAAAAAGGCAATAATATATATCGGAGATAGATTGTCAAATTTATGTACATATTTCAAATCGGAAATTGGTTGAATATTAGAAAGATGGAGGAATTTGGGTCATTAATAGCAATTCCATGTTTGAAACGACAAGAAAAAATGTTTATAAAGTACAGAACATTATATAAAACACAGAAAATTTTTTCAAATGGGTGAGGAGTGGTTATTTAGTCCATGGTTAAACAGATGGTATGGGAGAGATGATAAGAAAGATTTTTAATAAGTAGAATTTAGTTGAAGCCATAATGGAATATACCATTATACATAACCAAGAAAAATTAAAACTCATGACAAATAATCGAAAAATGAATTTGAGACCAGATTCTATCATTTTAGAACTTGTGCAAGACCATCTGTCGTAGATAACTTACATAATTAAGAATTTGTACGTAGAGATAAATAAATAGAACTATTAAAAATACGTGCTGCAAATACTGGTCACGGAGGGAGTATTTAAAGCTGAAATAACAGTAAATGTAACAAAACTAATAACGATTACGTGTTTAACGCCATGCTAGTCGAAGCTGGCCACTGAGATGGAGACTTTTCGATACATTACAAATATGCCAGAGAGTTTCAAAATAAGTTGTGTCTCTCTACGCCTGAGGGACCGGGTAAATGATATAGCCTTTACCAAGAAATAAAAATTAAATTGAAACGTGTTGGATGCTAGGAAAGAACTACAGACGAACGATGGTCTGTCTTATTATCAACCTGTTAGCTTTTAAACACAAAGCGTAGACGAAGAAGACCCTTCATGAGATGGAGTGACGACGTTGTAGAGACAGCTGGAAAAACGTGGAGCAGAATGCCGAAAAATGGATGACAATTGAGACATTTGGATGAGGTTGTTTACCGCAATAGCGGTTTTCACTCTAACAACTAAAATACTAACAAAACGGAAACAAATCTTAAAGATTAAACCCATTGACAAATAATTATAATATTACAAATCCAATTTAAATTTTAATAAAAATGTAAGGGATATTTAAAGCTTTAATTATAATTTAATTTAATAGATCTAATACTGAGTTATAAATTCTTTCACGTTTTTGTAACATTTCGCTGCACCTATATGAAGTAGTTCCAATTTGTGGATAACTTATTATCGATTTAATGATAGAAGGATATGACGTATATTTTGATAATCAAAGCTAATAAACTTTTAAGGAACTTTTCGCTTCAAATCATCTGATTATTTTATCTTTGTATTCTAAATATCACTTTTAATTATGGTTTCAGACGTTTAGATTAAACTAAACTCAAGATTTTGTAATTTTACGACTGACATCGTAAACTCAATAGAAAGGTGCCAAAAATTACTGATAAATAGATAAAAATCGTTTCTATAGATGTATTATTTTAATTCGGTCTCAAAATTATATATATGTATACACACACAAACATATATTTAATTCAACGACCATCTTAACTTTTAAATGGTGAAAAAGGAATAAGTGAATTTATAATATTTACAAAATCAATTTGCAGGACATTATTGACAAAAGTAGGAAGTTATAAGTTAAAAGAAAAGCAATGATATTTTTTTAATAACAAATATTGATATTTAAATTGAAATTATAGTCCACAATTTCTTAACCTTAATATATAGATTAAACAACTGGAGGAAAACAAATAACTGGGAGGTAAATGAAATAAATATCGGTTAAGACCAGAGGCGTCTGTTGATGTTAATATATTAATAGTATCAGAAGTCACGACTAAAAATATGGTGAATTTTATTTAAATATCATATTTCAACGGTGTTCATAGAATCTTTGTATTCTTAAATGCTCATATTAGTGGCTTTCCAAATAACGTAGATTTAATTTTGATTTGTCTGTAGATTTACTGAAATCTTATATAGATCTACTGAATTCTTATAGACGATTGATTTACATTAATCTTCATATTCTGATAACGTGAAAAAGTTCGATAAAATTATGCAAATTCATATAACCACTAATGCAAAAAAGGCATTATTAAATATAATAATCAAAAATCATCCTGATTTTGCGATGATATCTGTACAATCAAAGGTAAGTCATCGATAATAATTTATGAATAACTATTTTAACAGCAGTTACAGATTATCACATTAATCGCTCCAGGATCTAACGAAGTTTTGCCAGACATTACTAATAGCCCCTCTTTCAGTTCCATCTAGGACATGTAATTTAAACACTGTGATACGGAACATAATAAAGACACAATTTAATTGTTTGCAAATATTATTGTGTATAAGTCTGATTTAGCTGTTATGCTTTCAGTTAGTATTAGTGCTATCGATACACTGGTACTATTATAGCTGATTTACAATTATTCGATTCCAAAACACTGATTTATATATTAAATAAAAATGGTTTAAAAAAGAAACACCGTAATCTGTTTTTTTGGGAAACTGATGTAATATAAATAATTGTGTTGAAATCATATCAGACTCGAAATTTTTAATTTTTGTAAAAAAAAAGAAAATGTGACTTTAACTGCACTTGGTCTTACAATATTTACAATTTTTTCATTTAAAGTACATTAATAAATTTTGTGAAGCGCAAATGATCACATATTTACCCCAACGTTGTACGAAAAAGAAACTGAGCCATAAAATCTGGGTAATCTGGCGAAACCTAACCAACAAACAAATTTAAATAATGTCTTAACAATGTAAAATAAATAAAAAAATACAGACTTGGGAACTGGTTCAGGTAAGGGCGGTATTGTGGAAAAACCTAACATTACCTAATTCACTAAAACCAGAAAAATAAGAATACAAGCACTCCTCCGGCGCGGTAATGTGGGCCAATATGTCTTTCTTTTGTTAAGATTATATTCGTACATAAAAGTCGCTTTATACAAAACATTTATATGTTGCTATGAGAATTAAGCATTGAGGTTCTATATTGTAAATTCGAAGGTAGCAATTTGCCCCAAATATAATTCCGTTATCTTAAGTCTACCAATTTCATGGAGAGGAACAATATCACAGCTCTTACGTTACTGGACAACTAATCAGAGGTGATCTTTGTTCGAAATACAGATAATATTATATCATACTTAAACACTTCGCTATAAAAAAAAACATTACAAATGGGATTCTATTCAATATTTGAAATGTCGGTGGAAAGACTTATTAACACACATGTAATATTTGAAATGTCGGTAGAAAGACTTATTAACATACGTTAACAATATACATGCAATATTTGAAATATCGGTGGAAAGACTTATTAACATACGTTAACTTTTTTGTTAATTATGGTTCCAATGAGCAAAAAAAGCACATTGTTTTAAAATACTGCTGACATTATTACAACTAGTTTATTTTTAGATTTGAATTAGATATTATCAACTTAAACTGATGAGAGACGATACTTAAAAAACCTGCTAAAATTACTGGAATTCTGGAAAAACTACCAATGTTTTATACGTACTCAGATATAGATAAATAAATAAAGGTATATAGTATTTATATTGAACTATTTACGAAGACAAGTTATATTTTTACTATGTAAATAGGTTACCTGGTATATCTTTCATAGAAGTAAAAATAACATAGATTTCTTAAAACAGTGTGAAACACAAAATAAAAGTTTTAATGATAAGAAATAAATGTATTATTGCTGAATATAATATTAAAATTTCGTAAATAAATTTAATTGTTAACAAGTTGCTTACTTGTTAACGAATAAATTTATTTAGCCTTTGACATTATATCATTTATCGTTTACTAAGTTAAAAAGTTAATCATTAATTCATTAATTCTTACGAATATTTACACAGTACCTATCCATTAGATCAGATGCAGATGGGGATTTCTGTCGGATGAAGCGTTTACGCATGTGCATGAGGTGGAGAAGGACTTGTTTAAAATTTATGACAAAGAATTTCAGCAATTTAAGTTAAAATTTCCCGTGGCTTTGCCGCGCAGTATTAGACAAATTTAAGAAAGAAAATTTTTAAAGAAATTCTTATAGAATTAGGTGTAGACATACGACCTATTTTGACTTTCTTAGAGTTCAACACTGTATGTTTATATGAATGTAAGTATGCACTTCAATCACTTGTGGAATTCATTATGTGTACTTAATCTGCTAAAATATTTATTTACGTAAATTGTCTAATTTATAACCTAATTAAAGTTTAAATTTTACATATAATTACAATAAAAATTTGTGTAAATATATTATATTAGGCTATAATTAGTAATTTGGCAAGATGAAATATGTTATCAAATGTTATGATGACAGATGAATTGTAGTTTAACTATTAGAAAAAATGTAAAATGAAAAATAGCGGTAGTTCACAAAAATTTAATCTACCGACAGAATTAAAACGACGGTTTAATCATAATTTCGTGAGGTCAATAACGTTATCCTAGACGGTATATTAAGAAAAGTAATTCCATACATTTTGCTAATCTGCTTGATCGTAATTTCCAGGTTAACTGCCTTCTAACAAGTTTTACATAAAAAAAGATATTTTTAAGAAAATAGGTTTTATGTCATGTGCTATGCATTATTATGGATGGGAGTGGCGTAATCAGGGGTAATTACATATTTTATATATATATATATATATATATATAAAACTGAAAAAACACACATAAATTTCAAATTTTATTTTTTATAATTTATTTAATTACATTTAGACTTTACCAGCCGTATTTATCCCCGCTCCAGCCCCCTTATTATTTTACTTCCATTAATTATTTGCTTGCTAAATAAAGTTATTCTTGTAATATGCTAAAGAAATATAACTTCCAATTCCTGTACCTAAGTACACACACAATTTTTTATATAATTTTTTTTAAAAACGATGACTCGACACATTTGTTAAATCGACGTTTCTATCATGGATAAATTTGCTTGTGTTATAAAAATTTAAGACCAAAAAAGGATGCTAAATATAATTTACACGAGAATTTTGGGTGATACAAATATATTGAAAACTTCTCAATGCAAGTCTGGTTTGCGTATTAGCGGTTTTTTACCTCGTTTTAAGTAAAATTACTTTATTCATAAGTCTTCACTAATTTGAAGTTCCTAGCGCAGTTAATATTTAATTATACGTAATAAAATTAAGCAGCATGGAGACCTATGACTTAATGTAAATATTTGGAAAACTAGGATATGTAGGTGTTATTTTGCAATATTTTAGGTTCATTACTTTAAGAAATATGAAGTAAAACATACATATGAAGAGGATTATTTTAAATTTACCTTCTCCCCACCCTTTTCTTCACTCTCCATAATATTCTACATAAATATTTTTTATTATTATCTATTGCAATATATGTGGTTAATATGCTTTATCATAGTGCCAATTTTACGTTGCTACGCAAAAGGATTTTCAAGGAAAACTGAGGTGCGACAAAATAAATTGTATAAGGTTTCCGTATTTGTTTAATAAGTACGGACTTTGGAAATCTTAAGATGGAACTTAGAAACAAAAATTATTAAAAAATAATACCTATGAAGTTAGAGTAGGTTTAAATACATATTTGTATAAAATATCAAGGTCAAACGAGAATAGTTTCCAGGTCAGTTAAAAAATTTACCCGCATAAACTCTTCAGTTATTGTTAGGTTATGTTAAATGAAAACAAAATAAGTATTTGTAGAGAATGTCAATATGAAATGAGGCTAGTGTCCCCGTTTAAAGTTTATTTAATTTAAATTTACTCACATATATCGTCAACTAAAATATGTTGATGAAGTAATAACAAAATACATAATTACGCTATCAGCTCAAGTCTATGTAAAATTTCATGAATTAATTCTGGGAATCTTGCAATAAAAACGAGAACTTACGTGTTATTCTGAAAACTGGAGATGTCTGAAGTACCTCTACTGTTATTTTCCTTCTGTACAATAGGCAATTTACTGATATTCTCCAAATTGGATTTAATAGTTTATAAATTACATTTTTAATGTAAAAAATGTTGGCTAAAAGGAAAAAGCATCACTTAAGTTTCTCAAATTCCTATTTATTTAAGATGTATATCAGGACTGCTTTATCAGGAATGGATTCCGCTCTTCAAAGTTAGAGAGGAAAAGCCTTTTTCTATACTATACAGTTTCCATGATAAATTCCCTTAAGAATAAATTTTTTCAAAGACATTCGCAATCTACTTGTAAAGATTATTCAATGATTCTGCAATATTTTATGTTTCTAAAACAAAATGTTTTAAATTTATGTGATAGACAAATAAACATGCATCGTATTTATTTTATATATTTTTTTCTAACATTTTTGCAATATTAAAAATTGGTGAAAACACGATATCGAATAAAGTGCATCCATATGAAAGATTAAACTGATAAAACTCACGAAAAAATAAATGCCAAAATAATATTTAAAGGTCAAGTAGATTAGAAAATTAGAATAACAACCGTATAACCAATAAAGCAATATAAGAAGAAAAAGCAATAAGTGAGAAAAACCTCTTAAATAATTGTATTTATTCCATTTATATGACTAAATTAATTATACAATTAATAAAAGAATAATATTACCAAGCAGTATAATTTTAAAATTACTCAGATTTACTCAAACGGTTAACGGCGACGATCGTTGTAATATTTTGTAATCTTAATTGTAATAAAATAAAATCGAAATTTATTGAATATTTATTCTCTCAATTTTTAACCGTTCTCTCTAAATGAAGTGATGCAGTTACATGACGTTACTATTGATTTTGGATCATAGAAGCAGGTTATGTTAGATTGTAGTATTCTTTGTTGGAAGGAAAGAGACAAAGAATGACTTACATAACCAATTTTTTGTTTAAAATTGTTTAGGATTTGATATACTATATTCATCTTCTGGAACTGCAAACCCAGATGATTTACTTTTAAGATATCTACTGTTTTATAGGCATAGAATTTTAATGCTTCTGTGATGGTGGTATAAATTTAATTGAAATATTTTTTTTTATTTCGACGTGTAATTGAAAATGGCAGTTTTGGTAAAACTGTAAATATGTGTTTTCTTTTCAGTTTCGTTAAAAAACAAATAAAATTTCTTATACATATAACCATTGTATTAGGTTGTCAATTAATAATTTCATTGAATATTTCTATGGATACGAATTCCTATGTAGTGATAATAATTTTTGTCCATTTATTTTCTTTACAATATGATACTGCTACTCATTTTGATATATATGCAAAGTGGTAATTATAAAATTCCTCGGCGTGTGATTTGGTTTTATTTCTTTTTCTCACAGATCTCGTAAACATCAAAGCCAGGAACATAACTATAAAGTCACAGACCTGAGATTTAAATATCGTCATTGCTTCACGTTAAATTATTTTAATATTTGTAATAATAAACTTTAACGAAAAAATATCATGAACCACTTTTATAGCAACATAACCTTTATTCATGGCGAAACATTACTAATCCAAAGATTTCTCTATTCAGGACATGTTTATTAAATTATTTCACTCATAATGCAGAGTTCACAAGCTGTTTTTTAAACGCTTCCGATTAAACCATATAAATAATTTCATCATTACAGGATAACTCTGCAATAATTTTAAACACTTTCTTTTTATGCTAAATGTCATGATAAGTTTTTTTCAACCACATAACATACGACTTTTAAGTTAAGCAGTATATCAACGTTTTCAAATATTTAGCTAAATCCTGTCTTTTACATAAATCTATATTAATATATCATTATTTAAATGCAAAGTTTTATATCAAATTCCTGAAAATAAATGACTTCACAAAGATTATATAAATATAAGCCTAATGAATAGAAGCCTTTAACAAAGTTTGTAAAGAAAAGCAAAAGGCAATGCATGTCAAACTGCAGAACCAACGATGACGGTTGCTATTTTTTGATTTGAAATTGTCTTTTGAACGTGGAAATATTATAATTTTAATTAAAAGTTAATACAAAAATCGTTTATTAAAATACACATATTAATGATACTTTTATTTCGTTATATTTAATTTTTTATCATTATTGCTGTGCTTCATTTGCGAAACTATGCTTACTAAATCTTTGCTTACTAAAAGTTTTCCATCAAGTTGTATTTGCACGTGAAGTGGCAAATGTTTATTTAACATTAAAATGAATATACGGCTGTATGACATATATTTAAATTTTTAGCTTTAATTTTTCCCGAAGTCACTCAAATTCTTTGTTAACTTTATTTTACAACAATACACACATAATCGAAGGTTGCAAATAAAATCTTCTGAGAAATAAAATAACCAAAGCAACAACTATTCATTATTCTTAACCCAATTTAAGTGCCATTTGGTGCAGCTTTGTTTCATGGAAAACTGATCAATGTCCTATTACCTTTCAAACGTAGACAACAGAACTCCTACTCAGAGTCGAGTCGCCATTGTCGTAGCTTTCACATTCATTAAATAACGTTAAAAAAATGAAAGAAACATTATTCTGTTATATTGATGTGCCCTGAAAGAAAATCTTCTAGTGATTTTGAAGGCTTCTCCTTATTTTATGTACGTGAATAAATTTATCGTGGCCAAACGAAATGATTACTTGTAAAGATCAATTGTAACTCCGTGAAAATTAAAAAATTAAATTTCAATTTCGTATAGGAAATTGCGGAGCCAATATTTAGATTCCGTCAGGATTTCAAATATTTTTTGTAAGTTTTTATGTATATAATGTTCAAACGGAGCTCCAAAAATTAAAATTAAGTTTATTTGTTATTCAAAATCTTATCTTAACTCAATATTAGTTACAAATTTAAATCTCTATTTGCAATTTTTCATATCGTTTATTCGATCGACTTAATGCTACTTAGATATGTTAAAATTACGATAACCAAAGTGACGCATATGTTTTATTTTATTTTTATTACTTCCATATTATTTTCTTCTTTTCAAAATTGATAAGCAACATTTTAGATAATTCATAAAAAAACGTTTATTATTAAAAGAAAAAATAATATAAACAACAAAGTCAACCGTAAATGGAATACTAGGCGAGCAATCGTATGAGGAGTATGATATGCATACATAAATTATGTAGACGGCACACAGTATTGCAGTATTAACATGTTCTCTGTGAATTCAAAGGATGATTATTAATCCATATACTAGATACTGACGTTTATGTCTTCCCATGTGATAATTTTTTTATGAAAGAAAAATATATTATGTATTATGAAGGGGAATAAAAATAAATATTGAATTTCGACTTAGTTTTAAAAAAAATGTCCTTCAGTTGGCTAATGTTACGACACTGATAAACGAGCACGTGACTTAATGTATATTTAATACCTTTATTTCGAAGTTTACATGAAAAAGTGTCATATTTCTAATATGTCAATAATTTTGTCCTTTTTGATAATTTTGCTGCATGCAAAATGAAATGAATGTTTACTGTATGTAAAAAAAACAATTTGTAATTATATTCTTTAAGTAAAACTTCTTGCGTGTAGATATATGAAATGCTACGTGGTAATTCCATATTTTCCACATCCATATTATGTTATCCTATGAGTAATTTATCAATCAATTTAGTCAAGAAAAGAATGAAAAGTATCTTGGGACGCCGGTTGTAACAAAGATCCTTTCGCTTGTATTATATATTAAACAAGAGACACAATGAAATAAGTTGCAACGTTTCAGAGTAACTAAATGGAAAATTAAAAAGAATAAATGAAGACGAGAAATGGTAATAAAATTGTATTTAGTGCGAACTGATTATAAAATTAATTAATACATTCAATCTTATTAATGATTGATTTGTAGTAATAGGACACACATATTTGAGATTCATTTTTATCTAAGTGTCTCGAAACTTGCATAATAGATTAATTGCATTGCGTGATTTAATATTGATTTTATTTAATATATGTGTAAACTTTTGTCGATGTAAATATACGGTGATATCAACATTTAAGTTTAAAATAAATTGTCTCCTTATTGTCACTCTAACACTGGTACTTACCTGACTTCATCATCACTATCATCAAATTCTAGTGAATCGCTTTCACAATTTATTCTTCATTGATGAAAAAGGTCATGTATACTTATATACGAGTGTTAGAAGTTATACTTCTTTGGTATAATACAAGATTCACTTTATTTAGCAAGCAAACAATTAATATAAATTTAATGGGTTCACTATTTTATGTTTCTTCTGACTTTCCATTGTCAATTAATCATCTGCCAGACTGTTTCAAAGTTATTGCGTTGCAACTTTATTATTTTCTCGTACAAAGAGGTAAAAGGTTTGGACTTTTCATATGGAATTGCAATCATTATCATTTAATATAATATAATTATTTTTAATATTAATTTAATAAAATTTAATTTAATTTTTTTAAAAATTAAACTTAAATTATTTTTAATTTAATTATTTTAATTTTAAACAAATTACACAAAATTTAAATTAATTTTATATATTAATTTTATAATAAATTAAACGTAATTATCTTAATAATCCGCAAATTAATCATAAAATGCAGGATTGTTTATATTTGCCATATATTAAATACCCGCAGATATTTTTTGAAGTGGTGAATCTGGCATTAATTGAGGATAATTTTCTGTACTTTTTTCTTTAAAAATTAAATCGAGGAATGTTTGTTAAGATTATGTAATAAAAGAAACAAATTATAATTGGACTGGGATGAAATTTCAACCGTTATAGTGTGTATTCTGTCTCTTGTTATACGTTATCGTTTATGTTGAAACTGTCAAAGAGAATTTAAATAAACATACAAAATAATTGTCAAGAATAAAAGTTCTATAAGAAACTATGAAGCAGCATATTCCAAATAATATTTACGTAAGTTTTTCGAGTTCGAAAATATGTTTTACTTATTTTCCACTGAATTCTTATATATTATTGCAATATATTTCCAAATTTGGGTTTATATTTCATGGATTTTAGTTAGATCCGAATAGTCAAATACGTAAACTAATATAAACATACAATAGTCATAAATAAAGAACGTGTGAAGCTAAAGAGGTGTGATGAATTTTGCATAGAATAGTAAATAGTGCTACTCGTACGTTTGTCTTAAACAAGTAAATTATATGAAAAAGGTATTTTTATAAAAAGGTTTTATTAATAAAAGATATTGTCATTCCATTCAATGTGTTGAAGTATAGAGGGTATAAAGTTGAAGAAGACAAAGTTTCAGTTAGATAATTATTTTAAATGTCCCTAAGGGAATCGTAAAAAACTTTTTTTCAATTCGCGGCAACGAAAAATTTGACTGTTAAAAAATTAATGAAAAATCGCTTGTCCTCTTTAGGGTTAATTATTTTGAGTGGTATTCGTCAATTGCTTTATGAAATTAATAAAATATACGTCACGTTTTCGCCGGACACGATGTACCTATTACGTTCATTGAGTAAAACGATATTATATGAAATTTGTTATAATAAAAATATATTTAATACACATAAACAATTTTATATTGCAATCTGTATATTGGCCAGTTTAAGTAGCTGTCTCCAATTTTATATTTTATTTGATTGGCAACGTATCCATGTGGATGACACTTAATGATTAATTACATTTTAATATTAATATTTATTTCATTAAAAATAGCATATTGCTTCTCAGGAAATAATAATGTTTCATTCAGCACTATCATCACATTTCAGAAGTATTGTTATATCAAACAAATATTTGAAAATTTGTTTGTGTAGTGTTCATGATAATTTTTACTTTTAAAGTGAAAAGACTTAAACAACAATTTTATTTTATTTTATTCAACTTTTATGTTTATTCTCTACATCGGCTGTTTCTCGTTTTTACATGCACGTTAGCATTAAGTTAAGAAGGCAAGTCGAGCAAGGGACATGTGGATTCCCAACTAATTTGAGTATAGTATACAATTAAATGAAACTACGTGATTATTCCTAATAGCCCACCTGAAGATGTTGTAATACAACGAAACTAGGTAGTGGTAAAGAACTTAAAGAAAGTAGAAATAATACTACATCACGTAGTTTCATTTAATTGTGAATAATGAATTTCTACAAAATTAACGCCAAATATATTTAATATTCACTAAAATATACAACATACAAATTTGTATGAATATATACTTTTATAAATAAATATATATATATATTTATATATATATATATATATATATATATACATATATATATATATATATATATATATAGACACACACACACATTACCAGTACGTCTTTTGGTTTATTAGGGTTTCAATGCTTGTAATTATTCTGTGAAACGGGCTTAGGTATAAACGCCACATACAATAAAAAGGCTTAAAGTTTTCAGATTTGTGTTTATAGCACGTTTGAAGAATATTAGACAATTTATTTAATTTTCTAATGACTTAATCACGATAAATATATGTTATGAATTTCAAAATACGTACGTGTAATAAATTTAAAGAGATAATAAAATGTTTTTCGGCATCTTAAGAAAAAATATGCTATTACTTATTTATTCTATGTATTAAAATAAGTAACTGCACCGTTCTACATAATTCTCAGTCCGGCTTCTGACTTAGTAATATTTATAACGGTTTATTGAAGGAAGCGAAGAGTATCAAAGTTAAGGACGTTATAATGTAAAAGATTATTGGTTACAAACAAAAACCAGTGTAGATAGTGTTCCCTTCTTACTTTGGATATTGAAAGTAGATAAGCTAAATTTAAAAAAAAATCTTTGTTTAATTATTAAAATTTCTGTAATACTCAAAAGATTGTTGGTTACAACCAAAAACCAGTGTAGATAGTGTTCCCTTCTTACTTTGGATATTGAAAATAGATAAGCTAAATTAAAAAAAAAAAATTTGCTTAATTATTAAAATTTCTGTAATACTCAAAAGATTGTTGGTTACAAACAAAAACCAGTGTAGATAGTGTTCCCTTCTCACTTTGGATATTGAAAGTAGATAAGCTAAATTTAAAAAAAAATCTTTACTTAATTATTAAAATTTCTGTAATACTTTCCCCTACATAAAATTACATTTAAAATATTAGCATATGTAGACGACAAAATAATATAAGTTGCTAGAATAAGGAATAATCAAACATTTCGAAATTAACGTTAGTGTATTCAGAATTTACTTAGGTAAAATGGTAAACTGTCAAACCCAGTACAGGTTGCAAAATTAATAAGACTAACAAAGGAACTTTTCTAATTTGATTGTAAATATAATAACATTTCCATCAAAATATGGCCCATGTTTAAATTTTCAATATAATTACTTTAAAATTGTATTTCTCTTTGATACTAACTATATTCTAATTATATTAGTTGTATTATTTATATTATTTTAAATACCTCTAGAGATATTATTACGACGTATTTTTAGTGTCATTATTGTAGTCAATATGCACATGAGAGAAGTTTTAACTATATTATTACAATATTATATTATTATAATATAAATATGTCGTAAACAACACAATACGTTCACATTTTTAAAGTTTAAAAAAAATGCGGCTTTTAACAGCAGTATTTCGTTCTAGTGCAAACGTTATTCCTTATCAAACTTGTCTTATTTTCAAATCACTTCCACCAATCGCTCAAAAGATAAGTTTTTTAAGTATTTACACTGCACGTTTCGAGCCTTTAAAAGCCTATAGACTTTTATAAATATTTTAAATTGTTTCTGAGATATGATAGACAATGAGAGAATTAAATCATAATGAGAGGGCCATGTCGTAATTCTGTTTTTAATCGACTTAAAGAAATAGGGAAATTTGGTTATTTTACCACATATATTCGGCGTTTACCAACCGATTCAGGTGATTCCATTTTAGGCTTCCCTACCTCAAAAGGAAAAAAGGAATCATTACAAGATCATTTTGTTGTCAGTTTGTCTATTTGTCGGTCAAGACCTCTTTTCCCAGGAACGTGTGGAGGCATCAAGTTGAAATTAATATCAACCACTTAGGTCTACGGTTCCTTCGAGTATTTATTTTTTAAGTATATGAATTCAATAACTATATAACCAAATGTAATAAGTGCTCAAATGTTATATTTCCCTAAATAATATTTCCATCTTCACAGACCGTCCCAAAAATAGAAATACCTTTCAGATGTCGATTTTTTTTGGTAATGTAAATTTTAAACTCAAGGACAGTATTTCTCAGATTCAACACCTCAAAAGGGAAAAAGTATGTCTTGTAGAATCATTTCGTTGTCCGTCGGTCGGTCTATCATGACTCTTTTTTTCAGAAACGCGTGGAGGTATCAAATTTAAATTAATATCAAAGGTTTAGGTGTAATGCCCCAAAGGGCTGTAAACAATCTAGCTTCTAAGTCAATGCATTAAAAAATTCGGTCGTTTATGTCGTATATTTTGACCATCGCGAATAAATCAAAACCCATAGTGTACTTGCTGTTGAACTAGAATTACAAAATTCGGCAAGAGGCAAGGTTGCACCGGACAAGGAAAAAAATAGATAATTTGTAGTTACATCACGTAAAAAAAATATTTTTTTAAATTCATGACTATGAAAGAATATATTGCCTACTAGCAATATATTTTCTTTCTAAAAGTTAAGATATTGAAAATAGCTTAATATTAATAGTATATCCCATTAAATGTTTATAAATGCCTAAATGTGTACGGAACCCTCGTAGTACGAGTTTCCCTTGCGCCTGAAAGGTTTTTTCTAAGGGTGTGGCGCCATGAAAGACACTACGTGGTTTTGTCGATGCCACGTGCATATAGTATCGGTGTGCGTGTACATGTATCTAAGATAGAACAGAAGAATCAGCTTGTTGGTATTTCAAAAATCTCTTGCACTAGTACTGTATTTTTTAATACATTTTTTATTCTATTACTATTTGCAGTTGGTTATTTTCTTTGTAAAAATGCTTAATTTTTTTGTAATGATATTTCCTATGGAAAAAATTGTGCACTAATACATCGATATTTTGGTGGATAAACCTATTTATTGCATTATAAATTATTCATGTTTTCAGATAAATTTTCACATTTGAATGTCAACAGTCATCATTATTTTATCAAGATATAACAAAAATAGGCCACCGTCTAACTTCGTCTCTGTTTTTTAAATTTTGAAAAATTTTCTGAACAGGTCCTCTTCAAAAAATCCAATCTCTGTTATTAAAGTTCGTAGTCACAGCCCATAATTGCCAATATCATGGTGTAGGTAACATTATTTCACCCTATATATTTCAACTACCGCGTGATACAAAATATATTCACCGTTGCCATTTAGCTTATCGCCGCTTAATCACTCGGAAAATTCAGTGGCTCAAATGGACGGTGACAAAATCATAAGCTGCAGCGGTCTTATCGAAAATTGCTTTAGATCGTGTCACATTATGTTAAACCAAGAAGCAATAAGCAGTTAAATAGCGTTCCTAATGAACCGGAAATAATGACCGATTTTTTTACTATGCGTCAGTCGGTTTACATGGGTCAAAATGTTTGTCTTTTGCTAGGAAGTGAGCTAAAATTGATTAGCGGAAAGTGTTTTAAGTTCTAAAAATAGCTTTGAAATATTTGTTAATATTTTAATTAATATATTTTATATGTATATATATATATATATATATATATATATATATATATATATACATATAATTCTTTCAAACAATGTCTCAAACGATATAAAAATCACAATCATTTTATTTGCCGTCTCTACAACGAGATAGGCCAGATAATAAAATAAATTTAAAAAGTGTTATTTTTATAACAATGATTAGCAATCTACAATGAGGGAAGGACATAAAGCTCATACATTATAGTTTTTATGAATCAATATTTGTTAATGATGAAAAAACAATAAAAATTGCTAAAAGTATTTTTATTCATATTTTTAAAACGATTTCAAAAAGTAAATCAGCTTCGATAGTTTTTCAAACGTCTTTGCATGAATGAATTAAAAGTGAGATTTCATCCGTCGGATGTGCGTGATTCGCGCATTAATGTATTAGATTTGTATACGGAAGTTATCATAGTCTATTTTTTCTTTCATTCATCGTCCTGGCTCAAACATTTCCGTATAGATAGTATTTATAACTTTTTATGAAAAATAACGCGAATTTTCATAAAGAATAGATTTTTCTTTTACGTGATTGACGATTTAAATCAAACTTTTAAAATTCATTCTTTACCATTTTCAATAAGATTATTATTTTTCTAACACCTCTGGTGACTCTAGTACTATTGGGATTTTTGCTGGTCTTCTTTTGAAGTAAATACCTTTGAATATTAGCTATTAAAATAAATGCGAGTTTACATGGTGGTTAAATTTTAAATTTCTACGTCAAAAATATTCAAGAGAAACGGTTGTGACACATGAGACATCTTATAAACGTTCAATTTTTCCCCATTAGGGTGAGAAACTCTAAAAACTATGCCATACTGACATTTTGTGGTATTACGAGTTACACTTCTTCTGGATGTGTGAAAGGCTTTCAATTATTAACTTATATTACATCTAATTGTAAACAAATATTATAATTAATTTACACAACACGAAGTCCAAATTCATTATATGGAGTCGGTGAAAAATAAAAGGGAAACAAATTGAACCAAATTACACACCTCTAATCCATCTCTAATATCCAAAAAGCATATTGAATTAAAGGATTACGAGTTCTTCAACCTAAAAATGAGCTCCAGATCATAAATTTAAACTCCATAAAATTTCACCGTTACTATCTCCACAGTTTAACACATGGTTTACCTCGGACAGGCTAACTTGAGATGAACGTACTCGTAGACTCAAGTTTTAAAATTTATTTATGCACCGTTCAAGCGATGAACCTGCCTGCGGTCGGGTTACTGAACGTGAAGTATAAGGGTGAGGTATAATACTATTTTCAAGTGTCTACGGTAAAATAACTCCATTTGCCGTAACAGTAATTGTACTAAATATGATTTTCATTAATGCGATAATAACTTATAAATGTTTAATTAGATGATACACTGAAAAATATTATCATTACCTACTATTATTTTCTAAGCCACAACACATTAGCATTATGTAATACAAAATTTATAATTTAATATCAATTTTTAATTATTGTAGATTAACTGGATGAAATAGATAAATTAGAAACAACAGGTTTTAGTTTTCAATCCCACTCATGACAAATAAGTAATCCCGTATTTTAACTGATAAAGAGTTTGAAAACCTGACTGGGATATCTTCAGTGATTCTTTTTTTGAAATGGATGTTATATCATTTGTTTACAGACTAGTGCGTAAATATGGTTCAGAAAAACATGTTAGATATTACTTAAAATTTTATCATTATATGTTAGTAACACGAATTTTTCGACCACTTATATAGCTTTATAAACCAAGGTACCTACGCCATTTCATACTATTATCTTGTATTGCATTTTATGACATCTGCTATAATGAATATATGTTCAAAGAATAGAAGACGTATACGTGGTATATTTTATTTTGTTCTTTATGTGTCCGTCGCTGCATCTTTTACATTTTAGTTCATTCTTTAGACAGCCGACTTAGCTTAAGTTAAATGTATTGGTGGGACCGTACTACAGTGTGAACTCACTTTAAGAAACTCAATATATTGTAATATTATGTAATATATGGTACAAATAATCTAACTTTTCCTTTACTTTAATTCCTAAATTGTAACCAACCATTTTTGATTTGCGGCCTTAGAAAACCACAAGTACCGATTTTAAGTTGATTAGTAAAACGAATGACAAAACTTGTCCGCCATGTTGAGACTGCCATCTTAGTTTTAAAGGATTTGACCAAAAATTTTACAATTTTCGACTTAAAGACATCCATATACCGATTGTCATAAATAACAATATTCACCCGTCAGTTTTATGCCGCTATATTGAATTTTTATTAAATGTTCAATCAAATTGTCATGTGAGTTATGCATAGATATCAAATTAGAAGTTGATTGATGGTTGTGGGTGCAAAGTCCAGGTAAAGAAATAAACGAACGGAGAAATACAGTTATTACAAGTGTTGTAAAAATGGATGCCGCAAGTATTTTTTGTTATCGAGTATACTCTTCGTGGTTCGTTTATATTTGTTTAAGATATAAGTAGTAATCAAAAGAGTACAAGGTAGTAATCATTTTACAATTATTTTATTCAATAGACTGGTTCAGAAATTTTATATTAATGTTAAATAAACAAGTTCTAATATTTAGTAATAAATATTTGGTGATTTATTTATGATTATAATAGAAAGAATCAAGGGGTAACCAACCTACTTGCTCAAATTTTTAACTAAGAGCTTGGAATTATATCACTTTGAATTTCTTAAAAGAAATTTGAAGTTTTCAAAGATTTTTTTATAGGATAAATCCTAAAAAGATCCTCCACACTAAGGTCATATTTACACAAATTAAGTTCCGTCATAAATATAACGAGATAGATGGAATTTTACTATTATAACTATTAAGTAAAAATATTCATAAATTTATTTTCTACCGAAATATTTCACAGAATGATATGATCACTTCAACATTTTCAAACAAAAAGCCCGGGCCTTCTTTTCTTATCTCCTATCGAAAGAATTAATAAATTTACACGTATTACGTAAGTAAGCGTGTGTATACAAGCATCTATTGTAATTTGGAATACCAATAACAGATCTCTACATTAAAAGCTCGAGCTCTGGAGCCACATCTTCCTCCGGCCGCGGTGCGAGTCTAAGAGGCCCGCGCGCGAAGGGGCCTCATGCATATTAATGACGCAACCTTGGAAATTGGGTTTAGAATTAGAATTATTTCAGTCATGTTTTGGTAAGAATTTTGAATGTTAATATTGTTTTGAAGACCCAATTTGAAGGAAAGGGGCTTTGGTTGAGCCGGCCGGATTTGTTTGTTCAGGTTCGGTTTAAATGTTTACTACAACGTGGCACATTAGTTTAATTATATTCTCGTAATGGTAAATGATTGTAATATACTTTTGTTCGAAGTTATTCGTTACGAAGGAACGACATTATACTACATATATACATATTTTCATGAAAAATTTGTTACAATCTCTTTTTAGGTAAATTAAATTTCATATCTTTTTTACATTTCTACTTACATCAGCAAAGTCGTGATTATGTCGCATATTTTACATTAAATTTTTCATTAGCTTTTTATTATTTCCGAATATATTTTCATGATTAGTTAACCAATTATCTTGATGACATATTCCTTATTGTTAAACTTTTGTTTTAATATCAATCATATTTGAAATTTATCGAATAAATATACATAATACACAAATCTAGGACAATAAGGCTGTACGTTATTGTTGGTGTACCTAGAATCTACTCTTTCATAACTGAGTGCTTTGGGAATAAGTGGGATAAATAAAATTAGTTTTTCTTTTTTCCATAAAAATTAAATAGACTTAATTTTATTTTACCACTTAATATTTATGATAGATTTATCAGAGTATTACCATTCATAATTAAGTTTGAATTTTGTTGTAGATGGTAATTACGCCTTCTTAGGTATAAGGCCACTATATTGACTGTAACGACATCTGATATATTTTTACAGAATATTATATTCAGTTTATATCACCTTACCTTAGCTTCTCGAACAAATAATTTTATGAAACTCACATTCTTAAAATGTTAACATATGAAGTTAATTTTATGCAAAGATTTGTAAATTAATTATTCCTGGGGTGGTTGTACGCTTTTAAATTTTCTATATAACTAACATCTGTGAACTGCTGACAATATTATGAAGGAAATTTTGTTATAGTACAGACAGTGAAATGTCTACTCTATTTGTTACAGACAGTAAAATGTCTACTCCATTCCTTAACTACTTAGGAAAAATTAACCAATTAAACCGGCTTAAAAATATTGAAGTTTAGATTGCGTTATATGTGTCGAGATATTGAAAAAATAGTGTATAACTATTTAATACATATCTTTATTCTTTACGATGTATGAAAATTGTAAACACTTAGGATAACATATAAATTATCCCGAGTTTTTACAATTAATTTATAAAAAATCTTTTAATTATTTATACAGCTTACACTAAAACATTTAAATAAATCTGTTGCCACTGGATGCACAGCATTAATTTTTTGGAATAAATGCATTACTCCTACAATATTAAATTTTACTTATTATTTTAGTTGAAGAGCTTATAAATAAGGTAAGTTTAGTTTCTTTTGTAATCCCTACCCATGTAAAAAATAGATAAAAAAAAGTATTTCAAGTCGTTACAACGTGTAAAAAACGTATTTTCAATTTCTTTTCAACATCAGAAACTAAAATCAATATTGTTTCTGTTGTTAATAAATATGGCGATATTATTCTTATTGGGGGAATTAGAAAGTTGTTTTAACTGGTTTTCATTTCATGAATCTTCTAAAAACACGGCAAATATTTTAATGTATGTATTTTTCAGATTAACAAAAAAACTCAACTGAAATATTTTTTCTCATAGAGAATTCTTAAAGTTAAGAAACCATAACTCGATACCGTATAGAAAAATATTATTTCTATATATAGAAATATCGATATATATATATATATAGATATATCGATAGTGTATATAAAAATATAATGATTTACTAAACGTTTAAGTGTTTCACTATAGGATTATGTATCACATGCATACTTTCATAACAATTCATTAAAACCCGGACAGCATTCCCGGGTTTCCTACAAAATTTTCTCCCTGTTTATATTACCCAGCTTCAAGAACATAACGTTACACACAAAGTAGCTGTTTAAAATTAAACCCCCCTTATCACGATGGAAATATTCGGAAGTTTACGGTGGTCGTAAATTTTCCACCATAACGTTTTAATCGTTTGAAATACGTCTTATAACAAGCCAGCTCTTCGCGTGATTTTGTAAGATAATTTAAACATTAAAAGCCAATTTGAATCAAAGTTTTATGTTCATGGGGAAAATGGTATTTGGAAGATAGTATAAATAGTAGAATGCACACAGGTTGTATTAACTAGCCTATTAATAATTATCCAGATACAAATCTTTACAATCGCATCGTATCCTACTACAGTATGATTTGTTACAATAATTACTTGATATATTGAAGGTCTGCTTCTCTCACTATACGTCATCATTATTCTTAAACGGTTTCTGTTATGCAAATTTTTAACATGAATTATGTTTAGAAGTTACGCATATAGATTTTCTTTTAATAAAAACTCATTCTAATTTATCCATAGATTATATAGTACCTAATACCTGAAATTAATCAGCTTGTTTTATTTTATCACAATTTCATATGTTTTTCTTATAAGTCTTATTTACGCAACGTGTTAAAACCATATCCCACAAGCTTCCTTATTTTTTACAATTAAACTTTTTTATCTCAACCGTCGTTCCTCATTCTAGTACTGGTAATATCCCTGGCTACTTTTTTCGAAAACGTTATATTCTTGCTTAATTTTTTTTTAATTTTTCTCACTCGCAATTTGCGTCCCACTTTTTCATATTATTATAATCATTAGTATCAAAATATTATCCTTTCAGTTAAAGAAATCACTTTTGAATTCCGCTTACTTGTCAATACTGACCAGTGCCCAGAATACTCTGGGAAGTTTATTATATGCTCTACATCACCCATAGATATACGGGAATTTCGTCGCTGTACAACGTGTTTCCTAGCGACGTCATCTACAACTATTTATACGGATACCAAAAGGGCAGGTCAGAGCGCATGTTCAGTCCGTGGGGGTGGAAAATATATTTTGATCCCCAGCATTATAATTTTAAATGCCTGAATAAGAGAAAGACTAATACAACAATTATTTTAATGTTGGGTTACTTATATTTTGTATCGAGTAGTGATAAATATTTCACTTTGTAAGTTTTCATGTCATCTCCATTAATGTGTATTTTTCGTAGCCCCATAGCATCAAATCGTTTTTTTATGTAAAAGTATTTACTGGCAATTGATAAAAAGAAATCACTAATTTCAGAAAAAAAAGAAATCACTAATTTTCAAATTATGTATTGATTTATCTACAACAATAAATATTCTATATAAAATTGTCCATTTCAATACAATATTTTTTTAAATCACTTTCAAAAATTTCACGAAGAACTAATTTTATTCCTACAATAAATACCAAGCTATTTTATGTTATCTATCCGCCGAAAATGTAAAGAAAATAGAAAAAGAAACGATGCATTTCTGTCTACACAATTTAGGCAATCTTTGATTGCATTATTAATTGCAGGTGACAAATAAAACCGAATTCATGCATGAAGAAGTAACAGTAAAACTAGAGTAGTTATTTAAATAACAAATATTTAAATACAAATTCAGTGCGAATGAAAACGTATAGAATACAATTACGGGCCGTAAATTTCCTCATAAATGACAGATATCGTCAAAAAATTTGTCATTTATGAGGAAATATTGTATTCTTCTGTAGTTAATTTTAATTTAAATCTATTATACCCACGTAAAGCTGCTTATACTGTAAATATGAAAAATGTATAATGTGTAATACGTATTTTTATATTTATTCCCTAGTTACAATATATTTACGAATGAAGGGATCGTAACAAAAAAGAACATTTTTTCATACCAAAAGAGGAAAAGAGTTATTAAATTTAAATGTTAGGAGATTTCTGTAAATTAAAACATTTGGCACAAATCTCCTAATAATGAAATTTAGTTACCCTTTTTCTCTTGACATAAAATATTGATTTGGAGTTACATTTTAATGTTAATAGTTATTGACAAATATTAATTCATAAATTGTAAAACTTCAGACTTGAAGTCGATTTAAATTCAGTTTTATTTGATGTAATACCTATAAACTATGTAGGTATAACCCCAAATAAAATGAATTCAAATCGATTTCGAGTCTGAATTCTCACACTTTATGAATTAACATTTATCAATAATTATTTAAAATAAAATTTAACTTCAATTGGCTGCAGCAAGTAGTAGTAACTGGTGATGAAATGGTTTAAGACTGAAGGAAATACACGCGAATGTCAACGGCTTTGCGCAGGAAAACAGCAGTTTCAAACCCAAATTTGAACTATAAACTCTAAAGATAATACAGAGCTTTTTGTGGAATATAAATAGCGTTTTGTAGGAATGCGTTAACTCACTGCGATTTTGATAATTAGACAAAACCTGAACAGTTCATGCATTTATCTAAATGCATAAAATGTAACGTATATATTCATATATACACACATACACGCACTCCGCACATACACGTACAGGCACGCACACACGCGCGCGCACACAAATACACACACATATACATACATACATACATACATGTTATGGCTGTATTACCTCTTGATGATGTTGCAAAAATTATATTTATATAAGAAAATAATAAATCGCTAAAAGACAAAAAATTATATAGAATAATACGTTTTGTAAGGTTATCGGAATTAGCACAAATAGATATCATCATTTATTTTATGTCTTCGTAATAATATCAAAAAAAAGGTAATTAATGATTAGCTGCTGATAATTTAGGGACTGATTTATGTCTCAATTCAAAGAAACAGTTTTATTTCTATTGAAATCTTTTATTTCAAGCTTACCAACATTTTTTTAATAACTGAATTTGTTGGTAAAGTTAATGAAATTAAAATATAATTATATTCTTTTCTTCGTATATGTAGAAATATCTTGAAATAAGGTACGGTTTCAAATGAAGAAAATAAAGAATTTATACTACTGATTCATTAGCGAAATTCATATTTCTTAATGCTAATATATCATGACAAAAACATTTTAAAAATGCAGATTCAAGAATATTCCATAATCAGCTTTAGTTAAAATATTGTGCAATTATATATTTAGCGTAACATAAGCACATCACTAAGAACCAAGCAATTTGAAACCCATTCACGTAAAATATGTTTATTGTAACGCTCTTTGTATTTATTATTTCCGCTCATCTTCAACTAACAGGATAATGTAATTAGAACAATTCGCGCGCAGTACCGGTGAGCAGCAAGCTAGCTAGAAATTTTAACGTTAAACATTTTCAAAATTGAAGAGCTCTAGCTTGGTTGTGGCTTTAATTAAACACATTGCCCGGGAGCCTCCGTTGGGAAGTTCCGTGCACTTTTCATTAAGAGCAAGGTACTTTTCGCGGACCAGAAAAGTTTGTGCGTTTGCTGCTGTTCCCAATTCTTGCGGTTGGTAAATTGCGAGTTGAACCTGTGTTAAAAAACATGCCTTTTTATTTTAAGAGTTGAGATTTGGAAAAACGCTGTTGGGAGTCAGTGCAAATATACAGACATATATATATATATATATATATATATATATATATATATATATATATATATATATACATACATACATATATATTATGTGGGTTAACAGGAAAAAGTTTATGGTTTTTGAAAATGCATATTTTGTGAAAAATTACCAGAGTTAATTACAAGAGCAGGAAATATCATTCGTAGGGAATAAAAATAGTATTTTAAAGTAGAATTTATATTTATAAGTAAGATCTAAGTAAAATATTACGATTTTGTAGTTCTCTCTTCTAAAAGTAGGTTTCATACTCGAATCTCCTAATCCATCTGCGAAAACCTCATGTTTTATTAAAAGATTTGATACAATATGTATATATTTACTTCACGCAATGATATGACAAGAGCATAGGCAAGAGAATAAGGGTTTTTGAATGTTTAAGAAATATTGAAAATATTATTTGTTTTTAAAATTATTAGGGCGAGCAAAACAACCCCTTACACTATCCCACAAAACGTACAGCAAACTCTAGATTTTAAATTTAGCATAATGTTTAAAGTCGTGTCTAGATGTGTTATCTATCGTTTTTTTTTGTATTTAAATATTTTAATAAATTGTGAAAAAAATTAGAAACAACGATACGTAATACTAGCGTATGGTTAATAGCACCATATGTTACAAAATCACAGAATTAATACAGCATGCAGATGTGTAAAGAAAAAATATTTTCTAACAAAATCGAAACCTGATACTATCATAGCAAATGAATGGATGTTGTGGATATTAAATAAACTACATAAATCGAATAAAGCGAAATATGGAAAGGTACTGAATTAAAGAATTTTAGATATATGTGAATAGGTAACCTATTTAAGATAGATAGCATAGATTAAAATCAGAAGTTAGGTTAATATTTTTTACTTAATTTTTAATGCCATGAAGTTTAAAGATTACAAATGTTTTAAGCTTTAATAAGCCTTCCAATTCATCTCAATTTCTTATCAATTCACACAATTTGTATTGGTACTATTTTTCCAACTTCTTCTATATATTTATATCTTCTCATTCCGTACCTATCCTAATATGATCGTTACATAAAAATAAATCGATCTATTAAAAAAAAAATCAAAGTTAGTTTTTTTTTAATTTTTTTTGGATAGTACAACACAAATTCTATGGATAAATTTAATCAACGTCCGCTGATGAGATTTTTAAATGGTCTAAAATGAATTAATTTTGACAAATTTTATATTTGTTATTGCCACAGCGAAGTTCCACGAAGACGTAGTTTAACTGATCGTAAAAACGCGACAGTGACTGTTCTTTGATATCTGATGCACGAGAATGTCAGAAAAGAACTCGAGTGCTGAATTGAATTCTTACCCCGAAAATGCTCATTTTTTATAATAAGCCACTAATTTTTAAATTATCCGGAAAAAAATGGAAATGATCCATTCCAATTTATGTCATCAGCGTTGGCTCGATTTACATATTCAACATGATGGACTTTGTACTCTTTGTCACAAATTTCAAGTAAAAAGTGAAATCAAAAAGATGGATCCAGGAGGACCACAATCTAATGTTTAAAAAAAATTAACTTTTTTTGAAGAACAATTAATCGCTCAAGTTCATCCGCCTATTACAGTACATATATCAACTGAAAGGTTAATTTGGAAATAGTGGGCAAGTCATCAATTTTCATCAAGACATTACAGATTTTAATTCCTCAATATAACCTCATTTTATTGATATAATTTCAAAATATATTCTTGTTACAAGAAATTATGGTGGAGGATGTAAAGATAAATATTCCTATTATGATGAATATATTTTACCATATTTACTGGATAATTAAATTGTATATTATCCGGCAAATATGGTATATTATTACTCAATTTAGAGAGGGAAGATGATGACCAAAATATTTTGTATAATGATGTATTTGAACCTAAAGCCCCAACGGTGACCTTTCAATGTAATATAAAAGCAGTAAATAGTGTATTGAATATTTAGAAAGAAAATGATGGTTCCTGTGTTGCCTTGTGTTAGATTCGATACTGTACCAATTAATGAATTTACGTGTCGTTCATGTGCACGAAGTCGTCCACATGAGAGTCTGCAAACATGTCCAAATTACTACAGAAGCGCGGCAGCCCTGACTACATGTTGAAAGCATTATTGTAATGGACGCGCATTAAAAGAAACTCACGAGCTCTCAGAAAGCCGTGCTTTTTACTAGAAGTTTTCTTTTTTCATTCTCGATAACATTAAATAAAAAAATACGGAATAGTAGACAGATGTATAGGGACTAAAAATTCAAACAAAATCTTTTCATAAATTTCATATATTTTTAATGACTGTAAAAAAATTACTTTTCAATTAATATTTTCTTTTTCAGTTAGTACAGAAAAATCTTCCATTACAACTGCGTTACAAAAAAGTTCTACCGTATATATTACGGGCTTATTGCAGATATCTGTTAGGATCATTTTTGCCAACCATCCATCGGACTATTTTCGCATCAAACTAGTCGTCACAACTACGTTAAAATAATATTTGACAGAATTATACACAATATTAATTACGTAATAAAAGCAATTGAAACCAAATGTAGTCATCGCGATTACATTTTGTTTGAATTGTTGGTCAAAAAAGTTGGGAGGGTTACTAAATAAAGGGATTAATTATTGGCAATAAAGTTATGTTGTTTTTATTTCGAAAGTTCCCCAATTTTCTCGACTCACAATTTCACAATTTATCGATTAATTCTGATAATGATGAGAAGTGGTTATCAAATTTGTGTCTTCATATCTCAATTACAGATTATTCTAAAGGCAGCACTACTTTCGAGCACCATTAAAGATAAGCTATACATATATACATATATATATATATATATATATATATATATATATATACATACATATATATATATATATATATATATATATATATATATATATATATATATACATACATATATATATATATATATATATATATATATACATCTATATACATATTGGATTGGATTTAGTATTGTGCTAAATCCTATAAAACAATTAAAAATATCCTAGTAATCCCTAGTAATGATACTTTTTCAAACATAGTGTAATGCATATATTTTTTATTGTAGGAATAAATTAAAGTCCAAAAAATGAGTAATTTTATAAACAAACCTGATATTTTGTTAAAATTTTGTGACTAAATATTTTAATATTGATATATTTACCCAGAGAATACAAGGAGACGTCATTAGTACAGCCTTTTCTTTTCAAGAAATATTATGTAATTTACTATTTTTTATGATAGCCACAATATTTTTGGCGCATTTAACAGGCCAATTTTCATTAAAACATGAAATTATAAAACATTTATAAATTTAACTTTAAACTTTTTCTAAATTACTATTATAGGATATATGAAATAAATAATTATTTTTCAGGATGACCTCCTCTAATGAAATTCACCGCAGTTTACAAGAATATTCAACATCAACAAATGAACATTTTAGTTTGGTTAAATGAAACTTTTCTATGGCTAAACAAATCTAATCATGCTTGAAATACTCTTAACTGCAAAGGTAACGGGTTATATTCTCTTTAGATAGTTTACTGACCCATAATGAGTAGTATGTATAAGACGTAATTATCTCATACTTTTGAAAAAAATCTGAAGCAGACCAGTTAGGGTAGAAGGGTTAACTGCATCAGCGCTTTACGGATGCAGTTACTATTCTAATTTGATATATGTATTGTTTAAACCTCTCTCAGTCTACTCAGATATCGGTTCCGAAATAATCGCTGTCAGGTTTTTTTTTGTTTTTGATTAGATGAGGGCAGTGGACGAATAATTGAATTAAGGAATGGAGTAAGTTTTCAATTTTACTCCTTTATAACGAGCCAACTTTTTTATTAAGATTATGGATTAACATAAGTGGTATAGAGAATAGTGTAATATATATATTCTGAAATATAACTGAAAATATAGTAATAATTAAAATATTAGTAAATATGGCTTAAATTTTTAGCATAGAAAAACTAGAGACAATTAACATTATATTATTATCCACGAATATTATTCCTGTAACTAGAATATAAAATCAAACGCAGAATATAAAATCGTGCGTGGGTGCGAGCACGCATGCACACGCACGCACGCATTCACGCACACATATATACATGGCCCTCCCTTTGGTGTCTGTATCTAAATGTTGCAAGTTTATGAAAATTCAAAAAGAGTATGTTTGTTTGAGTAATGAAAAAAAGAGGTGAAAATTGTTGAGAAAATTACATATGAAGATTTTAATTTCATTCCATTTGCTTTCTATATTTTTCCTTTTAAAATATTAAGGCGAGAATATTGGGAATATAAATGATTTCACATAAGTTATGTCTTTAACCTTGTCCTGGGACAATATAGCTTTTATTGATAAAGTAATTAACATTACGTATTGGTTTATTAGGGTGAGCGAAGCGAGCCACAACCCGTACAGTTCTGGCATATACTTTTCGAAAAATCTATCTCCCCTCTAGATTTGAAATTTTTAACGTAATAATTTAAAGCCACGTCTAGATTTGTCATCTATACTTAGTTTTGAGTTTAAACATTTTAATAAATTATAAAAAAAATAAGAAATAACGATAAGTAATACAAACACATGGTTACTAGCGCCATCTGTTGTAAAATTATGGAATAAATAGAGCATGCACGCAGATGTGTAATATTTCTAGAATGGTCAATAGCAAAATCGAAACGTGAAGTGTGAACATTTTTATTAACTAGATTGTTACTAGCACCAGCTGTCAAAAAATTACAGAATAAATAGGGTAATATTTCTGTAGTGTAATATTTCTAGAAATAATGTTTACTAACAAAATCGAAACGTCATGAGTGGATGTTTTCATATTGTAAGTGAATAGATAGTAAGTTGTGGAGGTTAAATAAGCTACAAAAAAACGAATAAAGCGAAATGTGGAAAGATGCTAAATTACAAAATTTTGAATGTATGTGAATAGGTAAGTACATATTTAAAATAGAGAGTATGTATTTAAATTGGAAATTAGGTTAATGTTTTTTAATGCCATGAAGTTTAAATTTTACAAACACTTTAAGTTTTAATAAGCAAACAGTTAAACTGTTCAATTAATCTCAATTTCATATCAATTCATACAATTTGTATTGTTACTATTTTTTTACCTAATTCTATTCTTCAGATTTTTTTTCATTCTATTCATACAATAATATGATTGTTACATAAAACAAATCGATCTATATTTAAACAAAATCTAAGTTAGTTTTTAATTTTTTTTGGACCATGCACTACAAATTGTATGGGTAAACTTCCGCTGTTGAGATTTTTTTCGTCTGAAATGATATAATTTTAACAATTTAAATTTGTTATTGTGATAGCAAAATGCCAAAAAAACGTTTGTTTGATTTACGTTAACAAGTTTATTTAATATCCATATAATACATATATATATATATATATATATATATATATATATATATATATATATATAAATATGTATATATATATATATATATATATATATATATATATACAATGCAAACTGGATATTTGTACAAATGAGTAATCAACCAGCGATCATGTTTTGGATGGTGTTGAAGTTGCCGCGCATCCATGTCCGAAGCACTACAGAAGCGCGGCAGTCCCAACCGCAGCCTTAAAGCATTATTATGATGAATGCGCTTTAAAAAAACTCGCGACCCCTCACAAAAATGTGCAATTTGCTACTTCTAATAATGTTTATATATTGTTACTTGTAGCCAGTTTCATATTATATCTATGAAAATGATTAACTGAATATAACCCAAAAAAATTATGATGTTTCCTAAGTGTATAATTAAGTAAAATAATATTTCATTTCAGAAGGATTGTACCTGCCACTATTAGTAAAAATACGCCTTTCTTGTAGAATTAGGAAAAGCATTTTACTTTTGAAAAATTTATAGTTTGCTAATATAAAAATAAACTTTTCGTTCATTTATATGAACGATTCCGGTTTAGACAGTCATAGTTAATAGAATACAACATGATTTTTACAAGACTTATTACGTTTTATCCGTTTATCGAAGTAATAAAATGTTGACATATACCTTCCAATCGATTACATAGTATTCTAGAATAACAAGTGAAAAGTAATATAATAAATTTCCCTCGTATTAGTTCGTAGCGAGAAATTTAATATTGGAAAACTAAATTTGCAGCCATAATATCTGGCATTACGTCAAATTATTATTCTCGTCGGAAAACGAAAATGTTTAAAATGATGCTGAAAATGTTTAAATGAATGATAATTTTGCGAAAACTGCAAAAATTCACGCCTACTTTTGAAATAGTTGCTGTGGGAATTGAGCTTTCTTCACGATGAGCTTTCTTCACTTTGATTACTATTCACGTCTGGAACGGTGACGTGAATAGTAATCAAATTTGACCCGAAGGTATAATTTACATTTAAATTCGAAATGTAATATTAATTAAAACAGTGCTAGAGATATTTATAGGTAAAATATGAAAGAATCAAATTATTTCAGCTTCATATTTTAATGAAACTCTTGAAATAAAGAAAAAATTGAAATAAAGGGAAAAACGGATATTGCTAAAATATAGCTAGACAATTGTTTCATTATAAGCATATGTAAACAAGTAACATAAAATTTTACAGAAGTTTCAATAATATCTGTTTACACTTTAATTTTATTATTTTTAATTATTTTTTATCTGGATAGTTATTAAAAATACATTCTTATGAAATACTAGTTACTTAATATCGAATAACTGAAATAATAGTATTGAAATTAGTATATGAGACATTGTTAAAATCACCTGTTTCGTGAATAGGCGTTACTTTACCTATTTTTCAGCATTTTAGGAAGTTACTTATGCGTAATGAATGGCTAAATAATTAAGCGTAGTTGCAAGTGTATGGAAGCAATTTTTACAAAGACAGTAGGTATATGATCAGGACCTGGTTTTTTTTAGGTTCAAATTAAAAAAAAGCATTGAAGGTCTCTTTCCGATATAGGATAACTTTCCGTATCGCTTTATCTAAAAAATATTGGTCATTAAACTTTTATTGTCGTCATTTTCTGGACCCTTGCTAAAAACAGAATTTAAAAAATTGGTAAAACAAATTGCGATAGAAATAGTCGTCAAAGCAATTTACTCCATGCAACTCACGTTGGATGGAATATGACGAAAAGAAGAAAGAAAATATTTATAAACCATCGATCTTTATTTTTCTCTAAGAAAAGTTAGTTTTATCAAAATAAAATAAAATAGTGGGGTGCGGAAAATTTTATAATGTTAACTTATAGGACTCATTTGTTATGTCAGTACAAGCAGGTTGAGTACAATAGTGAGGTGTCCGATATTATTTTCAAGCTCCATAAAAGTTTTCAACTAAATGGGGCTCACAATTTTATTTTAGCCGGATCAAAGTCCCAAGTGATTTACCCATAATTATTTTGCGCATTTTTAGTTTACCATCGATTTTGTAATAAACTTATTTAATTTCATGAGGTTTTTTGTCGTCTATATTTTATTTTTGAGTATATTAACTCATATCTCGGAAATGAATCAACCAACTGGATGATTGTTTTTTATTTGAAAGCCTTATACGTCAAGTAAAGTTTGACAAACAATTTAATAGAACTTTACCGCGAAAATAAATTCATCACTTATATACAGTGCAATTACTGTAATCGAGTTTTGACGATGCAGGTATAATGTCAATCTAATAATGAAGGCACTATAGATTCGATAGAACTAAAGGCTACATAAATCTACCTTTTAATAAAATCAGGTTATAATGATGGAGCCTGAAGATGATAACAGGAAGCATTCACTGATGAGTAGTAAATTCATAGAGTTTGAATTCGTTTGCTTTGTCTTGATGTTAATAAGAAAATAACTAACTAAATAAGTAAGTGATTATACAAAGATACACACAAAGGGAAGAAACAGCTAAGGTTAAGGAGCTATAGGTATTCAGATAATTAAGCAAGTACAAGTAAATAAATATATAAAATGACTAAATTTAGTGCGTAGGTAGATTAGTAAATATATGTGGATATATACAAAGATATTAGTTTGGGTAATAAGTAATGAGCGGTCATTAATGTCACATTTTGTTTCCAATTTAACATTAATTAAACATCGATATAATAATCATAATCATTTTGTACTATATGTCTCTAACGCACTGGCAGGGAGTGGATAGCATCAGTACTCTAGTGACTTGGAATAAAAACATTAGCCTGAGAATTGTTGTGGGTAGTCTTGTACATCAAAGTTTTTTTCACATAAGTTGTTGCTAAGTAATCTATACACATAATAATTAGTGGGTGCAAGGTCTGAGGATATGGCAGATATGGGATCTGTGTCCAACCAAAATCCAAAACTTTAAGGCGGGTCTGTTTGGCTATATGAGGATCTGGCTACGGTTACGGCTGGTTAAGTTCAAGTGGTACACACGCACAGTATTTGAAGCTTTTTTCTGAGCGGTGTATATGATTCTCTATAGTCCCGTGAGAGCACCCGAGCTCAGTCGCTAGCCAGCGTGTCGTCACCGTATTTAATTAAAAATTTTAACCTGTCGCTGTCTAATTCAATGTATAATAATAAGAATATTAAAGGGCAGGTAAGTACGTATGTACATATATACACCAAAGCATGATGTAATAGGTATATAGTACGTACTGATATATGCAGACTTGAACTATCACTTGATTACGGGGAAACTAAAAGAGACCACATGTATGTAGTATGCATGTACGTTTTTACGTGTGTCTGTGAATGCATGCAACTATGTAAATATATATGAATATGTTTCGATTCGTTAAACACCGCAAACGTCAGGTCCAATTTCAGTCGGTTAGTTCTTTTGTGAAAAGGAATTATTAAAAGACCTTTCGATTTGACAGGCAGAATAAAGTATTATAATTCAAGAACAGTGATTATAACGAAATGCTTTTTAAAATATATAATGTGCAATCCTTTAAGAATAATATTATATACATCATTTATAGACTACCCGAGTATTACACTTACAACCAATAAAATAGCGACGTCAGTTTTGACAGAAAGCAATTAGTGTCGTTCAATATATTTTGTTCTGTAAAATTTTGTATCACAACGACAAATGGTACCGGAGTAATTAAAATCGCTTTTAAAACGAAATACGAGAAGGATAATATTATTTATTTGCGTAATTGAACTTTTTTCAAGGTGTGGTGTAGGTACAATCCAGGCGAGGCGCAACGTAATATTATTATAAAAACGTTATACTTTTACGTCGTAACGGTCTTATTAATAGAGTTTCAGTTTTCGATGTTCGCAGCTTATTTTAATTTTATTGTACTCTGTGTAGACGGGTGAATATAAGTCTTTTATCTTCCTGTCGCTTAATTAAATTTAGACGAAGTATTATTTAGCTTGGCGAAAATGTTCTAAAATAATAAATATAAGAATTTTATTTGTCAATAATGTAGTTGCGCTTATGACATCTGTTGTTTAAATATTGACTTATTTTTGTTATATTTCACTCATAAAATACTTTTTATCAGTTAGTCTCTGCAAATGTATTATATGAATTGCTAAATGCCACGGCATTATTATGATTTTCTTAAAAGTATAGACTCTATGAAGGTAATTAAAATATTCTTTTCATTGGAGGACTTTGTGAACTGAAGAACGTGTCTTATTGTTAAAACCTAACAGTTTTATAGATAACTATTCAGAATACGTAGTGGATGGAAAACTCTCCCTTGTTCGGATAATATTACATTATTTAATAACGTGCCTTACAATGGAAAAAATACTGTCTTTTATAGAAAACTAATGTTTTCACCAGTCATATAAATGTTAATTACACTCACGCGTATTACAAAGCGTAGTGACTTGAACGTTTCGAAATGGTTTCTCTCCAGATCGGGGTAGACTATCGATTTAGGACAGCGAGTCAATAATTTAAAACACGGATGAAGAACAAATTTACACCATTAACTATATCGTTTTTATTTGACGTAATTGACGAGTTTGAACATGACCTAGGTCATAATATTTTTAACGAGTAATAAAAAATTATTTAAATACATGCATGTGAAGGATTCAAGGGTTTGAAAATGGTTTGAATCCTTAGTTATTGCTAAATGCCATAATTAAAATGTATCACTTTCATAAATATAATTATAATCTCTGCTTTCATTAGTCTTCATTTTTTTTATAATTGTTACTAATACTATACTTGTTTTCTAACCGGCATTAATAAAAAAATATTTACAGAAATTCTATACTTAATAAAGGAAGAAATATTTTTTCATATCCGTTTCACATATTTAGAAACGTAGCAGTTTTTATGCTTTTACTTCAGAAACCCATAAGGCTACAAACAATTCTAAAAACTATTAATCGATCTTATGGTACTTTTCAACTGTAATATGGCAGTTGTTGGATAATTCTAATTTTCTGTATAGTTATTTCTCTTTCTACGAGTATAAAATATTAAATACGTTTAATTTTAATTATAATTATAGTAGCCATGAAGATAGTTACGAGTTGCAAGTTGAAATTCCCACATTTGAATTTTAATACTGCGTAGGTACTATCTACCCAATGTTCGTGATATGAGTAATTTTAAAATAAAGCGAGTGTTGAAAAAAAAGTTCTCTTTTTGGGTTGAATAAAATGAATTATTAACTTGAATATGAAGATATCCTTATTGGAAGATTAATCGCATGATCAAATGCACGCAATGAAACGTATTAAGAATGATGGATAACAAAATACATGATAATGTATATATAGCCGAAAATTAAGGGGAAAAATCTTTTGTTTCTCTCTTGAAACTGCTCTAAATGAAATCTGCAGATATCAATAGATAAAGCTATTTTCTTTCATTATTATTATTGACTAGTGATAATTCTTTCTTTGCTTTGTTGAATAACTTAATGTCATATTTTCGTGGCCTTTACATTATATAACTTTGGAGTGGAGTTTTACAATATTTTAACTAAGATGGCAAAAATAACCTAAATTTTGTGCTATTAATAATAGTTTACCGACAATTTCATATCTTAAGATAGATTCGTCGATGTGAAATTGAATATTTAATGGAATTCAATATTGCATAACATTTATCGGCCATTTTTATTCTAAACACTATGTATTTGATTATAGAAGGTAATGGTTGATTTCTATAGAAAGTGCCTCTCCTATTTTAATATAAGTGCCCGAAACGGATCATGGTAATGCATTTGTAAAATCACTATCGATCTTAAAAAAAAATAATTATTCATTAAAAACCTGTATCCATCCTTTGCTAGTCATAGTCCCCGCCCAATGTGCCTAGATAGGAGATAATCCCCACGCCGGACAGGCGGTTTACGATCCTATTACTTTGTTTTTCATATCAGTGGTGCTGCTGTCCGTCGTTAATCTATGGTATTATAGCTACATGATTAAAAACGACACTCCAACCCCACTCAAAAACTATAGGCCCGTCAATAACCCACCCCACCAAGGCGGCGATCCCAACAATTTTTAAATCTAAAATTAAAATGTGAAGATAAACAAATTTTAATTTTTTGCAAAATTTAGACAGTCGCAAATGATTGTTTTTTAACGTGAATGTGATGGTTTTGAATCTCTTAATTTACGATATTCAAAACAACACATTTTTAATTAACGATATTTAAAAAAAAAAATTTGACATTACAATCTTTAAATACTATAGATTTAGAATTAAATTTAATAAATTATATCATGATTCATTATCTATGTTGATATAAATTAGTAGGTTGGTTAAATCGATAAGGCACTACGAATTATTTTATTTAATGTAATTTACACAGTATAATGATTGTTTATATATTAGAATGAAATTGAACAATTTCATATTTTTAAAAAGATTATAATTGTTTTGGTAACGAGGATCAAATTAACATTGCAACTGAATAAAAATACTACATAATTCTAAGTATATAAATAGTTGAGCAATGTCCTTTATTCACAGTATACAAAATATACAATACATCAGATAACAACAATGGAAGTAGGGACTTCGATAGATTATGAAATGCGATCACCGAAAGATTGCGTTTATTTTAATCACTTTAATTTTTTAATTTTATTTCTATGGAATTAAATATAGAATTTCGATAGATGCTGAGATAACAGTATAAGTATATCATTACGCTCCTATGTTATTTTAAAAAAGTTTATCTGAAATGTTCCCTAACGCTCTTTTCCCTTGAGTCTAATCTGTGCATATCAGTGGATAGTAGTAGCACAGTAGAAAATTTGAAGTGACCCTAAAGAAAATAAGTTTAGATAATTGAATTTAAATTACGTTCTTATTATGTTTTATGTATTTTCCTTATTTATATTAAATATTACAAAGGCAGTTCTAGAGCGTGGAAATGACTTTTACTGTTTTCCTTGAAATTAAATTTAAATAGTCTTACAATATTTTACTTTTGCAAAGAATTTATTTGAGCAAAAATTTTTTATTATTAACATATTTTTCCATTCCTTTTAAACTAATCGTAATTTATTTACAAGGTATTATGGAAGTTCTAAATTTTAAGTTCACTGGTTAACATCAGCTGGCAAAAACCGGATGTTTTCATTATTAATTTGGATGAAATTCTGAAACTTTTGAATCCTCTAAACGAGATACATCAAATTTTATGCCGAATTTGATTAGCAAATAAATTGTAGTAATTAGTGTTTGGAAGATGATTTTTCTGTAATTTTAAGTTATGAAGATATGAACTTGTTTTAACCTTGTTTGTGTTTTGTGTAAGGCGCATGGTTTATTTATATAATATCAGATAAACTGAATGAATGTTTTCCGATTTAAATCTTCAAGATATTTTATTAATTTATTAGGGCTTTAATACGTACGATACAGGTAAAATTGTATAATAAATACGCCTAGTTCCTATGGAAACTTAGTATTTCATGGAAACATTGAAATAATGCTTATCATACAGAAATATTCAGAAATTTTGTTAAGAAGAAAATGTTTTTACCAAGCAACAAATACAAATATTTGTTTGCGTTGTCGACACTTTACCTTTCTTTGCCCATACTCACATTAGGACATCGCCTGTGAAACAAAAATTAAACGTCAGTTTGAACAAAAGTACGTTAAGCAGTCTCCTTCCATTTCCGATATGCTTTTTCATAAAGAACGATATTTGTGAACCGAATACAACAGAAATATTCTTCTCTTTATGTGGTTTATAATTTGTAATTTGTTTACACAAAAAATGATTACGTGTAAAATAATTTACAATGTTTTTACCCCTTTTTATAACGATCCTTACAATTTCTATTTACTGTAAATAATTTCAGATATTATTTTCTTATATGATTGTCACATTAGCTTGAAGTAGCTCTGTTATCCACGGTTCCACTTATGTATATTTTTAAGGATCCGTAATTGAAAAGAAAAAACAGATAAATGGTTTTCGCGTGATGCTCTAATAAACATATATATATAGGTAAATAGAAAAAAATAGGCAGGCAGAAAGTTTTTCATGGAGTGCTTGATCGGGTAGTATCGATTTTCATCTGAACCCCAAACGTAATCCTAGTGAATCTCACTCAAATTGATCTAGTGGTTTTGTGTGATGCTCTAATAGATCTACATAATAAACATAAAAAAGTTTTTTCATGGAGTGTTCGATAGTAGTATCGATTTTCATCTAAATCCCAAACGTAATTCTAGTAAAAGACCCATTCAAATCGGTTCAGTTAATTTTTCGTGCTAGTTTAAAGAGGCAGAAAGACACAAAAACTTTAAAAACCATCGTATTGAATTCCAAATAAACACGAATCAGAATTTTCACAAAACAATTAATGTACATAACCAAGCACTTCCCTATTTTTCTTTTAAATATTAGGTAATAAGTGTGTTAGCTCTGCTTCAACAGTACCTTTTACGGTACGTTTTATATTTTATTATGGACAATATTACAGCCAATAATAAAATGTGCGTACAATATGATGTACGTTTATTAATTTATAGTACGTTGTACGTTTAATTTATGAAGTGCGAACTTCCAACATGTTCACTATTCCGGTTTTAAGAATCCTGCTATTGATTTTAAATAGTAGTGGAAAATATAGTCCAATAATATTCAGGAAGTTTATATTTTTTAACTAACTCTTGTGATTAATGCTATTAAATTGTGTCTCGTAACAGTCCCGATTCTATCGAATCATTTTAATTTTCCGATCCCACCAAGCGCTGATGGTCTTAAGTGAATGGAGTTATGTTTATTTCGAAATCGGTTTTCCTTGTATTGAGATCCACTTCATTTTATATTGACAAGGTGCTTGTTGTTCCATTGGAGGGATGGACAAACATTATTGAAGCGCCATCCCTTTTAGCTAAAAGCCTTGTCTGAAATCGTATATCCCTTACGAGTAAAGACGGCAATTGCTTTACTAAGGCAAACACACTTAAGGTACTACGATACGACTTCGAGGGATATTTTAGCAAGGTGTTTTTTACTAGTTGGTGAGACCATTTTAGATAGAGATTAGTTTTTGACTTTGTGCAAGTAATTTTGAGTGGCTTGTATCTGAAAATGAATTTTAATTATAAGATATACATTCTTAACGGAGTAGTGAAGAAATTATTAGACTAAATTTCTTTAATAGTTTCGAGATGTATTTAAATTTGAAAAGAGGTTCAAAGCATGATATATCTAGACGTTGGATGCAAATTTTCTTGTTCTGCAGACAATGAAGCTGTAATATTTCATGAGTTTATTTAGCAAAAGATGATAGCTATATCACTTCCAGATTCATAATTCGCTGTTATAGATCCTTCCAGTTTAACCTGACAGACACGCTTATTATTCAAAACGGTTTACTTTTCAGTTTTAACTAAAATTTGATGGAATCGGAAAAGGTGAAAAAATTCACAACTTTTTGAAAAGTTTGCTTACTATATGAAAACAAAATGTTTAAATTGATGTGATTTAAGTCACGAAACATCCATTTTAATTTGTTTATGTAAAAAATTAATGATATTTAAATATAATGATAATTCGTTGAAAATATATTTATATATCAAACGAAATAAACAAATGTTATAATTTGTACTTCAAAACTTGATACTTGTGTATTTCAATTTTACATATATGTGAACATAATATTATCCAGAATTTAATTCTGATATTGGAAGAAATTTATCCAAAAGATAATTTTAACATAAGTGAAAAACTTATTGAGTACATTTCTTAAATTAAATTTACATGGACTTACTACACTTGCACGTGCCTGCGAATAGTTCTTTTGATGTTTCTACATCGTAAATAAAGTTTGATAATATGAAAGTTAATTTTAATCGGGAAATTAATTCAAAATGTTTTTTTTTCACTCGTATTTTTTCCTCTCTAATCTATCATAAATTAATTTTAGGCACCTTCCAGCCATAAGTGGTTTCGTTTTGCAAGCACGCGACGTCCGCTCATTAAAGCTGCCGCCTGCCTCGCATTGATACGGTGCAAGAGCGTCTATGCGCCGCATCCACACTGTCTCGACATGTTTACTTCGCTACCGACGTAAAATACTTCCTTTTCTTGAATAATGTCGCTACAATGTATGAAGCGCTTTAACCCCTCTACAGTTCGAGCGCTAATTACCGAATCAACGCTGATGGTCTGACTGAAAATATTAAATTCGCGACATCTGCACCGCCAAAATTTAATTATCAACTAATTGCAAAAATTACTCCAATGGAAACTATTTACAACACTTTCGAAAAGAAAATTTAATTTTCTAAATAATGAATTAACTTTTTATTTATATGTACATAATAATATATTTGAAAAATTGTCGAATTTTGAAAATACCATTTTTTCGCGCAAATTTCATAATATTTCATGAATTTCAACACATGGAAAATTAATTTTGTTTTTAAAATTTAAATATGAATGTTCTAAAGTTATATGAGTCCAAATTACATGCAAATGTTACAAAAAAAATGCATAAACATTATTGAAAAAAAGTGACTGTGTCGAAATTTGGCGCACGTGGAAGGAAAATCGCTACAGTAAAATTAATTATCTTTTTACTTTACATATTTCTTTGATGAATTTAGTACAAAATTCAAGAAAAAGCGTGGAATTTATTTTTCACCCTATACTAATGTAGTGCTCTGTAAAATTGGGTCCAAAAGTATTTATAACTCGAATTGTATACTTCGATTTTTAAAGACATAATCTTGGAAGTACATATAAAGTACAAAAAAAATATTACGCTTATCTGATAAGCAAAAATATTTTAAAATTAATTAAAACTTTTGTTTGCCTTTTTGAGCGCATTTTATGCAATTGAGAAATTCGTCCTTCCCTATAATTCTTTAGTCAGAAATATATTCTTTTATTAGTTTTTCACAAAATAATTTATATAAATAATATTATCCCTTGTAAATTTGTAACGTAATATTTTTAATTAATTCGGAAAGGAATGCTCAAATACGTGTATGTTTACTTAAATTCTGGGTACGCAAATCGGAACAATTTTAAAATATTTGACATTACAAAAGAAACAACCACAATTCGTATTAAATATGCTTTATTTTTATATATAGTAATATGTATAATATAAAACTTACGTTATTTCCTTTATTTCCAGTAGGAGTCACAAAACTCACTTCATAATTCACGTACATTCATCGTCTGAATTTTGAAACTTATTTAACACATGTAGTAACATAACACTAGTTTTTTTTATAATTTTATCACAAAGAACATAAGATATTAAATCTGGAAACATTTTTCCCGCTGTAAGTGTATAATTTTAAAGTTTTGATAATACGGAATAGAATATTGTAACGTTTACTAGAATCCTGCATGCGTACCCGAATTCAATGTATTCATATCGCAATATTTGTTAGATATCTGAAAAAAATTAAGTAAATAATCACAATTCAAAATGAATTCGGAATATTTTAATATATAATAGTATATATATATATATATATATATATATATACACATATAAGAAAAACTTTTCACCTTAATTTTTTTGACACGCAAGGCAAAATTTGAGAATAGCGGTTTTGATTGATAACACTGATGTGAAATGTTCATAGAGGCGTATTATTTAACAATAAGAGTGCGAAGTGGTTTAGTCTGAGTCAATGTTTATCTAATTGCTATGTTTGTTACTCCTCTAATTGGTGTAATAGGTATCGAGTAGTAAACAGATTTTTTGGAATTGTTTGTATACGGAAAGTATTCTAAATCGACTAAAAATGACAGCAGCACAGGACTGCCAGCGATTCAGAAGTAATTCTATCAAAATACTTGATTAGCTTTTTAAGTCACTTTTAAAGAATTCATCAATATTAATACGCAACTATTACTTAAGTGTTATTACCCTTAGGTGTTTCATATATCCGGTAATTCATTTTTACGTAATATATTATCCAGTGACGTGTTCATTATCTCTTAGTATATGAATTTTTGATTCATCTTGAATTTATATTGTCTAATGTATTACCTGCTCTTGTATTTCCATTATTAAATTTCTGTAAGAACAGAATGGTTTTTGCATGAGTGAAATATTTAAATTAGTCACTTAAAAATAAATTTTAATTAACAATTAAGTATATAAATATGCACCAAGTATACGAGTATTTTGAATTTAAGTATTTGATTTTATGCATATTTGTGAACTGAAGGCCTACTGCATGGCTGCAAGAATATCCCAGGCAATACAAGGAGCAATAATGAAAAATTAAATACAGGGCATAGCGTTATGGAATTGAGCCCGGCTAACCGTGAGTCCTGACAGAAATACGATTAACTTTAGGCTTATTCCGGAAAGTAATTTGTATAGAGTTCACTGGGCTGTCGAAAATAAAAATAAATTAAAATCACTCGCCTGGTCTCCAGCTGTAAAACTTTCAGTTTCGTTCTATTACAACATGTGAGATACGTCAGTATGTATATTGAAGCCATTCATTATTGGTCGCATCCAGTGTAGATAGGTGGGGTATGAAGGCATGGAATGGAAATTGTTTTTCATGCAGTCGTTCTATGGGTGCCGTCTGTACATAATAATGTTACAGGGCAAATTATCCTAAAGTTTTTCGAATAATATAGACTTACGCTATTAGAAAACGTAATTTTTTTTAAAGCTTATTAAATTTTGGATATATTATTATTTAATTTACATATTTGTTTGAAAATAGAACAGTTCGAAAAAAATAGTAGCTTTAAAATGTCTTTTGTGAAGATTTTTTTTATTATAAAATATTTTATGATTTACTACCGAGTACAAGTAGTTATTAAAAAGAAAAGGAATATGTTGTTGACTCATCGTCATAGTATAGGTGAACGACATGTATTAAAGTACATTTATTTTAAGAATTGTTATCCCCTATTTGAAAATAATCACATCAAGTAAATGAACAGAGAATGAAAGAGACAATTTTCCTTTTGAATCACGCTTTAAACAAGTTAGCTATTTATAAACAAGGCGGATTAAACATTAATGAAGGTAAGAAGAAGTTTTGTGTCAAAATCGATAAATGATTATTAAAAATGAAAACATTTTTAAAAAAGCAAACGAAAGTTTCTCCAGTGGTTACTGCGTAGCAACTCCATTAAAATCATAACTTCACTCGAATATTTTAATGACAAATTCAATTTTCGATATCCGTGAATAATTAGGTGAATCAATTGTAAATTCCATTAACTTTAAATGTTTATGAGAAATTTAATATTACCGAACTTCTCAAAAATAAATATTATTTTTATCATGAGCAAATGTACCAAATTTTAGATAATAATGCAACGCGAAAAGTCAAATGTACTAAAAACTATTAGAAGAGCATTGTTATTGAAATTTCAAGATATTGCTTATACCTCTTATATCAAAAGTGTATTTGAAATGTCAAGAAATTACAAGTCGATTATTACCGCTAAGCTTTGTACTACTAAAGGAGTTCAAATACGATAATGAGTATTTGACGCCTGAAAGTATTACGATACGATGTAAACAAATAGTCGAAATAAAACTAAATGGACAAAGTGAATATCACTTTGCATATAGTGCGTAACTCGAAAATCAAGATGAAACTCCTAAAATTAATTCCTACAATTCATAAAATCTAGCTTGCGTTTTTAAAAATTATTTATTATTCATAACTGAATCTTGGGCTTAGAGATGGTAGTAGATGGTAGTAATATACATCATCTAAATAAACTAACACATATTTATAATGTGAGTATTGCAAACATATTGATAAATCTACTTTATTAGAAATTCTGGAAACTGACAAATATACTCATAAATGAGTATATTTATCAGTCTGCAGAATTTAAAGTAGATTTATGAATATGTTTTACAGTCTTTCATGTAGCTACATTTTCATACTGAAATCTTCTAACATAACCATTGTAATTAAATTTCTAAACTTAGCCAACTGAATGAATGCAAAGATTTTCACAATTCTATCCAATTATTTTTGTTTGATAGAGATGGGCTATATACCAAAAAAATATTCCATTTATATGTGAATATTAAGGTTTAGGAATAAATAAGTCAAATATATTTCGCTTTGGCACAGCGAATTTTGAAAACATAATTGAAATGTAAAGTCAACCAAAAAATGTAACAAAACAAAGTTCACGACTTCATTACGAATTGTAAAACGAAGTTTTTAAAATTTTATTGTATCCAAATATTCTCCACATCAAAAATTACCAGCATGAAATTTTCTACCGATGCATATTTTTTAAGTATAGTAAAATAAACGTGCGGAACTCTCGGTATGCAGGATCGATTCAATTTAATGTTCAGCGTCAATTCGAACCAAAGCTCAAATAATGTAAAAAAAAGCTCGGGTGTGCTCATTGAGATCCAGCTTTCATCAAGTTTATAGCAATCTCTTCTCTTTATATAAGGTCATTGGATATTTAATTACTTTATTCATTGGTACTCGTAAGTGGAATGTGACAGTATCGTACTTATTATGTTTGTTTAAACCACTTACTACATTCATGACAGGAATAGGAGAAAAAGTCGTTGTGTTTAATGCTAATCAAGCTTTAATAGCTATATATTCTTTAGTGTAACAATAACTACAATTTTGTAATAATATTAAAATTATAAATATGTAACCGATAAAGTTCCGATGTTTTTCTAATGTTTATTATTATCAGATGCATTGAATTCAATCCGCATTCTTTTAAATGATTGTTGTCTACTTTTTTATTTGTCTGGTTGCATAACATATTATTATTAATTACGATTTATTTCATGAGCATGGAAAAGGTGTTTTTTTTGTTTCTATAATGTAGGCATATATTCAGAAACAGGGAAACATAGCTAGAATTTTTGTTAAATGTCTTCCTTTTTTTATATCTGCATTATTGGTTACCAGTTTGTGATTGTACAAAAATGGATTACCTCTAAACTGATCTTAAAAGATAAAATTTATGTTCAGTAAATATTAAAATAAAATAGTGTTAAATGAAAAAAAAGCCATTGTAGAAAATTAGGAATTGTTCGAGCGTTTGACTGTAATTACTTATAAACGAATATATATGTGTAAAATTTGTATTCGACGTTTTGTTTCTCAACTTTTTTTACAATATTTTTAGAATTATCCTATTTAACAGCATAAAACTAGTCTCGAAATTGTTAAAACTTGCAATTCCTAATGCGATGGAAAAAATCGATTGAAATGTTTCGATAACATTTTTAAATGACTATCACAGAATGATATTATTATAGTGCTTTTCTAATCTTTTAAAATACAAAACTATAAGATCAATTAAAGAAGAAAAATCAATCAATTCTACTTCTCATTGTAGGAAAAAGTAATAATTCAGTTTGGCGAATCTTAGTCGCTGATGTGATTGTACGAACTGTTATTTTTGTACAAAACATGATAATAATAAATTCAATTAAAATTGTTAATTTTATTTGAAAAAAATTTAATTGTAATTTTGATTAATAGTAACCTCTCATCCAAGAACTATATCTATCTATATATAAAAAAATTCAAAGTCCCGATTCACATATCATCGATTGTTGATTTTATAATGGAGGCATCGTTTAAGAAGGGATTTTTCGAAATTCATCCGCTAAGGGGGTGAAAAGGTGTGAGACTAAGTTTGTATGGGAAAAAATATTTTTATGGTAACTTTTACTTAAAAAAACTGGGGTTTCGAGCCCTTTAACAAAAATAATGTTGCCCGTATTTCAGCATTTTCCGAGATACAACCTATAAGGGGGTGAAAAGGGTTGGTTTAAAGCGGTGGCTAAATTTGTATAGGAAACAATATTTTTATAATAAATTTACTTGAAACTTGGTACTAATTCGATACAAATTCGATACTACTTCGATACAAATAATGTAACATATGCTTTAGAATTTTCTGAAATTCAACTCCTAGGCGGGTGAAAATGAGCGGCCAATTTTTTATGAAAAAAAAAATTATGGTAATTTTTACTTGAAAATTAGTATTAATATTTTCAATACAAATAATGTAACCAGTATTAAAGAATTTTACGAGAAATTGAATGAAAATTGGTATCCAAGGTTATACGGGAAAATATTTCTATTGTAAATTTTTACTTGCGACCATTTTCACTGGCTGTACTCGGGTGGAGGGGGGTGGGGTCAATTTTGATACCGCCTATACCGCTTGTACCTTATTATTATATTTTTGAATTCAATCGACTACGATTTCTCCTTAATATCTGTTTCGCAACGTCGATTAATGAATCTTAGGGCCAGCTATAAAATGTGGTAGCCGTTGATGTAGGGCGGATTTTTTCTCACGTGATTTTAGCACCACACAATACAACCACCAATGTGGTACACAAGGAATTGCTGTATTAAGTTCTAACTTCCGCTCCGCTGTTTTATTTGCGTAAACTAGGTAGACAATCTTTGTAGAGTTTTTTGATATATACATATATATATATATATATATATATATATATATATATATATACATATATATATATATAGAAATAAAAATAGTGCTAACAACATACAAATACGTAGTAATTTAATAAAAATGAAACCGACTTTTTATTTTATATTTTAAATAATAAAACCAATTTTTATAAAATTTTCACTCCTCTGTAAGGTGAAAGATACTTAAGTCGATAAAAATAGAATAATTGTGATTTGATTAGTAGTTTCTGAGAAATACGTGGGAAAACATATAAACAAACATATTTAATGATATTAAATATGATATTAAAAGACTAACATATATAATAATATTAAATACATTTTTATAACTTCCTTTCTAAAATTTGACTGAAGTTTAGAAAACGAATCGTCTACGCAAACGAAGTCGCGGGCGAAAAGCTAATAATAAATATTGAAAAGTCTACGAATTCTTAAAGCTGCTTTATAGTATCATCTAAAACTAACTTTATCTTTTGCGTCTAATAACATAAATTTTTGTTTGAAACTGAACACGTAGGAGAAGTTTAATCCTCGCATCAGACAGATGATTACGACCGGGAAGGCTTATATAAAAGCTCTGCATTGTAAGCTTTATCTTTGCAGGTGGAAGAAGTAAAATTTTAGAAAAAGCTTTCGCATGGTTTATTTAACATTGATGCCAACGAAGCTTTTTATTTGTACAATTTCGACAAAGTTAATTGATTTGCAGAGAATCCTAACATGAAAGTTTGATCCTTGCGTGGGTAGTTCTGAAGTTGAACGGGTTTTTTTAGCAGGCTTAGTATTTTATTTTGTAGGGATTTATTTATTAGTTTGGATGGAAAAAACGTAGAGTAACATTTAACTTAAAAGATATTTATAGTCTTAATATATACCTGTAGTTTTTCTTTTCATTCGTCAATTTAGTTCAGGCAGTAATGAAAGTACAATAAAACTTCCGACTTTTATTAACTAGATTATATCTAAAAATATAACTGGATGGATTACTTAAATTTTATCAAAATATGGCAATATTAGCTTAGTAACCATTCTAACTCTTTTTAAGCGATCAGTTTTTTTTATTTACGGCATTAATATGAATGTCTACTTTATATCAACTGTAAAAAATATGGCAGTAACTTCTTCATCATAATGCCGGTAACACCTACCATGTAGTTATTGTCTCTTTGTGCTAAAGTATTAGCTGTCATGTCGCCAGATCTGTTTTTTCGTGATCACATATTACAATAAAATAAACCTGTTTTGGTTATGTTAATCGGTATACATTATTTAATCACAGAAATAAAAACTGTATATGTTACAATGTGTATGTTCTGATAAAAATGTATTTCCATGAGAAGAAATCCTATCGCATTTATAAATATATTATAGTACACTAAATTTATTATAAAACTTAATTTTAGTACCAATTATTAAAATTTATTTACAATTCTTTATTACGAATTACAAACAATTTTATTCCAATACATATCAATTTATTATTTAAATTTATTTTAACAACCATGAAATCATCATTTTGCTGCTCATCTGATATGTCGTTCGATTTTATTTTGAATTACATGCATTATGTCAAAAAAATAATTATGGATACATTTGGAACCGTAATTTAACATTGGAAATATATGTTTATAAATACTTTGGTAAAAACTGAAATATTTTTTACTGTAAAAATTTACAAATTTAATTTTACACACTTAAACTACAAAAGATTTTCTTACTTTTAATACAATAGATTTTGTCATTTCGCAAAGCAAATGTATTTTTATAATTCCCATGTCAAAAATACAAGTTACTACCTTTGTAGTTTGGTATATTAAATATTTTGTTATTGTAATAATACATAAATCTACTCCTTAATATTTTTCATTCCCCCACTGTAATTTATTATATTTACCTAATTGATAAATGAACGTGATTATGCCCACGAGTATATACGAGTATTTTCCTTCTAAAAGTTAGTTTTTTTTCTTGAATATATATATGCAACAGCGTATATGCAATACTCTTCACAATAACAATTATTTTCCTAAAGTTTAGTGAAATCTCAAACTTAATGAAGTCACCCATGTGATTAGGTGTCATGACCATATCTAATTCGATTAGTTCAAATTTCATTACTTGTATAGTCAGCGCAATGCCAAGAATAAATGTGCGTTAATGTGTTTTTTCAGCGGCAGTTCATTACTTATCAGGGTGGCACTTTCAGATTTGACATTATAAATCAAACGTCCTTCCGTTTACGCTTGTATTCTCCGGGTGGCCGGGAAATCGCCGCTCCTTCGAATTAATAAAAATATAAATCATAACATCTGATTTCTACTTGGAGGCCGAGTTGGATCACTTCTACACTTTTTGATGGACATTGGTTTTTATTTTGTTGCTTTCAGTTCTCTCTTTTCCTCTCATTTCAAAATATATCTGGAGCCGACCAGGAATCATAATTTTTATAATCAGTCATGCAAAATTTACTTATTTACTAATTTTTTTCTATTTTAAATTATTGTATTTGTTACATAATCTTAAATTGTGGCTTTTATAAGTATTGTTCAAAAAATAAGAATTTGTGCTCGCAATAAAATCAATATACATAAAATGGCGTTTGATTTATATTTAGACCACATTTAATCATAGACTTTTTATGAACTCTAGCCTTTAACAAACTTAGCTTATCTTTTTCAAACCGAACATTCATAACAGGTTCGAGTAAGTTTCAATGCGAGTAGTGTAATGCCCCTAAAAGATGTCCGTCCTTGAAGCTACGACAGTGTCAGGTACGTTTACCTTCAGCCATTTTCTAAAATTACGTAATTATATACGTTCGCACAACGAAGATGTATGACCTAAAGTTCATTAAAAAAATTAAACCTAAGCTTAGGGAAAGTATTTTATGTTTTATTTTAAAATATAACTTGGAGAGGGTTGATAAATAGTAAGCGGTTTTCACAAAGAAAAACTTAGTTGTGTTGGCGATATATGGAAAGAAACATGAATGATGTAAAACAATGGTAACTGTCAGTAAAATGTGCGAATCTGAAGGTCGATTAAATATTTTATTCTGCTTAATAATGATTTATTCTTGTTGTGTATATTAGACAAATAAAAGTTATTTACCTTCTGATTGGTGATGTCTTACTTCAGATACATATGTTGTACCTATAACGGTAACTAAACTCTGATTTAATGCCATTTTATTCATACTACAAATGTTACACATATTAAGGTTACTTAACTTCTAATTTATCATATTTTACTCATGCTACATATATTACACATATAAAGGTTACTTACCTTCGACTTAATGGTATTTTATACCTGCTGCGTATGTTACACATAAAAAGTTACTTACTTTCTGCTTAATGGCATTTTATTCCTGCTGCATATATTACATACGTAAATGTTATTTACTTTTTGTTTAATTATATTTTAATTCCCCTGCCTCTGTTACCGGTATAAAAGTTACATACCTTCTGCTTAGTGACATTTTATGACTTCTGCTACATATATTACAGGTATAAAGGCTGTTTACCTTCGGCTTGATGATATTTTATTCCTGCTATTGTATTACATGTGTAAAGTTTGCTTACCTCTGCACATGTAATATATACAGTACGAAGAAAATATCCTCAAGTGAAATTAAATGATTAGAGGACCTTCAGATTCATGTATTTTACTGATGTGGTACAATTATCTTATGCTTTAAAGTGGTTATCATTTATATAATGAACGATATTTTACTTACTTTCGTGTATGTATTGTTTTCGTATTTTAAGTAATTCGTAAGTGTAGGTAATGTTTGTTTATATAAGACAAAAAAAAACTTTTGTAAGGGAAAGGCGTCTTTTTGTAAATCGAGATGGAAACAAAAGCTGCTATTAAAAAAAATTAATCAAGAAAACGCTACTGCAGTTTGAATCGAAACATGTTATTAAAATACTAATTATTTCTTAAAACTATAACTATCATATTGGTGATCTACTTCTCAGAAACTCAAGAGATACATTTTTTGGATTGATGTCATTAAAAATTACATTTTTTTCATTAACGCCTGCTTAGTTCCTGTAATACCATTTCTAATTTTCAAATGTTCTAATTTATTCACTAAGACTATGTAAATATTTTTGGAATAATTTTATTAATCGCAATGTTTTCAGGTAAGGTTCATTAGTCGATTTAACCTATGGAATTGTCTGACTGGAAGACTTGCATTTCACGCTATTCCTTCGAAGATATAAATGTGGGTGCAATCACGTTCATTTATCCATTGCCTAAATACAATAAACTACAGTGGGATAAAGTAAACTTTTTAAGAGTAGATTTGTATATTTTTACAATAACAAAATATTTTGGCTTGACTATACTTAACTCTAACTTTTACTTTTAAGATGGGGATTATAAAAATACATTTGCGTTGTAAAATGATAGTTCTAAATATATTATAGTACTCTTTTGGGGTGAAAATTGTATCAAAATAACTCAGTTTGAATGAAGCAAACTCCATACGTAGTCACTTGTATTTTACCAAGGTATAAATAAAAATATATTTCTATTATAAAATTATAGTCCCAAATGTATCCATAAATAAATTTTATATGTTGAAATAAATTTTTGATAATTGGTACTAAAATTACGATTTCCAATAAATTTCATGTACTGTAGTTACGAATGCAATAGGATTTCTTCTCATGGAAATACATTTCTCTCAGAACATATAGATTACAACATATACAGTTTTTATCACTGTGATTAAATAAATGTATACCGATTAACTTGAGCAAAATATGTTTTTTATTGTTATTAAGGAAAAACAGATCCGTTAACGCGACAGATAATACTTCAGCATAAAGCGACAAAAACTAGAAGATAACAATGTTACCAGCATTATGATGACGAAGGTATCAGTATTGCCATATGTTTAACATTTATATAAAGTAGACATCCATATTAATGCCGTGAATAAAAAAACAATAACAGATTATAATTGGCCAAAGTAATCACTTAAAAATAGTTGAAATAGTTATTTAAGCTAATATTGCAATATTTCCATAAAATTTAAATAATGGATTCAGTTATATTTTTAGACATAATCTGAATAATAAAAGTCCGCAGTTTTGTTAAACTTTTGTTACTGACTGAACTGAATTGGCGAATGAAAAGAAAAACTACAGGTATATATGAAGACTATAAATATCTTTTAAGTTAAATATCACTCTACGTTTTTGCCATCCAAACAAATAAATAAATCCTGATAAATAAAATACTAAGACTGCTAAAAAAACTCGTTCAACTTCAAAACTACCCACGCAAGGATTAAACTTTTATATTAGGGTTCTCTGTAAATCAATTTACTTTGTCGGAACTATACAAATAAGAAACTTCGTGGGCATCAATGTTACATAAACCATGCAAAAGCTTTTTCTTAAATTTTACTTGTTCCACGTTAAAAGATAAAGTTTACCAAGCAGAGCTTTTAAATAAGCCTTTCCGGCCGTAATCATCTGTCTGGCGCCGGAATTAAACTTCTCCAATCTGTTTTAAACAAAAATTTATTTTATTAGGCGCAAAAGACAGAGTTAGTTTTAGAAGATACTATATAAATAATTTAAGAATACGAAGACTTTTCAATATATAATATTATATAATTCTTGGATGAAAAGTCACTACAAAATTAAATTAGAATTAGCAATTGGGAGAATTCATTATGATATTTTATACAAAAATAACAGTTCGTACAATCAGATCAGCGACTAAGATTCGCCAAACTGAATTATTACTTTTTTCTGTAATGAGAAGTAAAATCGATTTATTTTTCTTCTTTAATTGACCTTATAATTTTGTATTTTAAAAGATGAGAAAGGTACTATAATAATATCAATCTGTAATAGCCATTTTAAAATGTTATCAAAATGTTTTAATCAAATTTTTCCATCTCATTAGGAAGAAAAAGTTGTAATAATTTCGAAACTAGTTTTATGCTATTAAATAAAATTATTCTGAGGATATAGTAAAAAAAGGTTGAAGAACAAAATTTGGTCCTATACGAATTCTATACATATATAATGGCTTTCGTTTTTAAGTAATTACTGTCAAACACAACCTCATTTTCTTCAGTGTTTTTTTCCATTTAACACTATTTCATTTTAAATCTTACTCTTGACGTAAACTCAGTTATTTTGTTTAAATATGGTATTAATATTACTGAATGAAAATAAATTTTATATTCTAAGATCGGTTTCGAGCTGAACCATTTTTGTATAATCGCAAACTGGTGATGACAAACGAAAAAAGAAGATACTTAAAAAATGTACTGTCTCATTTCCCTGTTTCTGAAAATATGCACTTATTATAGCAATAAAAGAAACATCTTTCCCGTGCTCATGAAATAGATCAAACCTATGTTATACAGCCAGACAAATGAGCAAGTAGACCACAGTCATTTAAAAGAATGCGGATTGAAGTTAACGAATCTGATTATAATGGACACTACAATTAAAGAATATGTCGCTATTAAAGCTTCATGAGCTTTAAACACAACGACTTATTCTTGTATTGCTATCGCGAATGCAGTAAGTGGTATAAACCAAACATTTATCGTCAATGCGATACTGTCGCATTACATTAACGAGTCTAAATGAATCAATTAACTAAATATCCCATGACCTTATGTAAGCATCATCCATTCACAACCCATTTCTATCAAACTAAAATAATAGGATAGACTTGTAAAAAAATTTAGCATTCATTCAGATGACTAAGTTTTGAAATTTAACTACAATGGTTATTTTAGAAAATTTCAGGTAAAAAATTTAGCTACATGAAAGACTATAAAACATATTCATATATACTTAATTAGAAATTCTGAAAACTAATAAATATAATCATTTATAATTAAAAACATTAGAAAATTAAAATTACATCGCAATATATACAAACAACTGAATCAGCTACTAAGATATTTTGTTAAAAATATGTGTTAGATTGTTTATATGATGTGTATTACGAACTACCATCTCCAAGCCCAAGATTTAGTCATGAATATTAGATACTAAAAAAAACGCAAGCTAGAATGAATTCTAGGAATTAATTTTAGGAGTTAAGTCTTGATCTTTCGATTTACGAACTTCCTGCAAAGTAAACTTCAATTTATCCATTTAATTTCATTTCGAATACTTGTTTACATCATATTGTATTACTTCAGGCGTAAAATAATCATTATAGTTTTCTTTTAGTAGCCCAAAATTTAGCGTTAATAATCGAAATGTAATTTCTCGATATTTCAAATAGACTTTTGGTATTAGAGGTATAAGCAATATCTTGAAATTTCAGTAAGAATGCTCCTCTATTTTTTTTAGTAAATTTGAATTTAGACGTAGCATTATTATCTAAAACTTGATATATTTGTTCATGATAAAAACAATATTTCTTTTTCAGAAGATTTTTAAAATTTAATTTTTAAAAAACGTAAAAGTTAATGAACTTTACAATGGAATTCACCTAGTTATTCACGGATATCGACAGATGAATTTAATATTACAATAGTCCGTTGAAGTTATAATTTTAATGGAGTTGCAATACAGTAACCACTTGTGAAGATTTCATTTACTCTCTTACAAATATTTTCTCATTCCGAGACAATTCATTTTAAATAATCATTTATCGATTCTGACATAAAATAAGTGATAAGATTTTTAAAATAAATGTACTTTAATGCATATAGTTCGACTATGCGATAACTATGAGTCGACAATATATCCCTTTCGTTGTTAATAGCTAATTGTACTCGGCAGTGAATTAGAAAATGGTTTATTATAAAAAAAAATCTTCAAAGAAGAAATTTAAAAGCTACTAATGTTTTTCGAACTTTTCTTTTTTTGTAAGAAATACGTAAATTAGATAATAATATATTCAAATTTAATAAGTTCTCAAAAATAACGTTTTCCTAAATAGTATTCTCGACTTCATATACGGCCTTAAAATACAATGATAATTTATGGTCGGCTTTTAAATATTCTACATTACGATGTTAAATTTACCGCTTTTATTTAAAATTATTTGCTGATAAATAGTTTTTAAATTCAACTATAGTATTTTTGATTAAAGTTGTGTCAAAAATGTTGTAATGGATCTTTAACATATCTGTTAGAGTTTAGGAGTAAAATAAGTATTAACGGCACCAAGTATTTCAAAATATTTTCCTATATTAAATATTGTGTACAACTTAATGTACTTAATTTAAACCGTTTAAGTTCTTTATATTCACGTAATTCCTTTTGTATGCCTAGCAACAATACGTTAACTTTCCGATTGAAAATAATATCACATTTCAGATATAATCTCTTAGAGGTTTTTGATAAATATCTAGTATATTCATAGTTTTAATCAGTAGGCTAACCTTACGCATAAGGTTGTTAAACTATTATAAATAGGTAAGGAAATAATGTTTGACAATGTATTATATCTGATATTTCCACTGTATGCATAATATGAGGTTGATGGCTTCGTGAAATATAATGTCTATACATTTGTGAGTGTGAATTGAACCTAGTGTTTGCTTTGCAAAAACATAATTTGTAAAAACAGAAAATTGATGAATGTGATAAAATAACATATACGTACGTGTATGACATACCGTTTAAACTGCTTATCCGCTTTCAGTGGATAACGGTGTAATTATCAGGATTCTTGATGGTCTCATGATAGTAATTTTTACGTGAAATAATTATATCTATCATTTAAATATAGTGCGTGTATCTAAATTAATAAGTAGATTTTCAGTTCAAGAATATTTTCCTAATAGCGTAGGTCTGTATTATTCGAAAACCTTTTGTATAATTTGCCCCCGTAACGTCGTTATGTACAAACAATACCCATGGAACTATTACATAGAAAACATTTTCCATTCCACGCCTTAATACCCCACCTATCTACGATGGATGTAGCGAATAATGGATGGCTTCAATATACATGCTGACGTATCCTGCATGTCACAATAGAACGAAACTGAAAGTTTAACGGCTGGAGACCAGGGGAGCAATTTTAATTTGTTTTTATTTTCGACAGCCATATAAACTCTACACAAATTACTTTCTGGAATAAGCGTATAGTTAACCGTATTTCTGTTAGGACTCATGGCTATTAGCTTGGCTCAATTCCATAACGCTATGCCTTACATTTAATTTTTCGTTATTGCTGCTCATATTGTCTGGAATATTCTGGTAGCCTCAGACCTCAGCACACACATATGCATAAAATCAAATACTTAAATTCAAAATATAATTGGTATATATTTATATATTTCATTGTTAATTAAAATTTATTTTGTAACTATTTCACTCTTGCAAAAACCATTATGTTCTAAGAGAAACTTAATAATAGAAATACAAGAGCGGGTAATACATTAAACGATATAAATTCAAGCTAAATCAGAAATTCATATGCTGAGAGAAAATTAATACTTCACCGGACAATTTATTACGTAAAAATAAAAAAGTTAACGGATGATATAGAGAGAGACAAGGACAATAATATTGAAGTAATATTTTCGCATTAATATTGACGAATTCTTTAAAAGTAACTTGAAAGGTTAATCCCGTTTTTTAGAGAAGTGTTTCTGAATCGTTGGCAATCCTAAGCTGCTGTAATTCATAGTCGATTTATAATACATCCCTCATACCAACAATTTCAAAAAGATATTTACTGCTCGATATCTATTACATCAATTAAAGGACAACAAACTTAGCAATTGGTTCATACCTCAAGCAGACTGCAATTAAAACTTATTGGAACTATTTAAGAAATTTATTACATTACATACTTTATATATATAAATAAATATAAATTTCATAATAATATATATTATAACATGTTTTGTAAAAGTTTTACACTAAATTATACCGTACTAAAATACACATTACTAAAATACTTAACCTTACTAAAATACACAATAAATACTCGCCTCACGTTTATCCCTGCATGTGCGAAGTGTAAACCAGCGCAATACGAAAGTACAAACGAAAATAGCAATTCAATGCAATTTCCGTATCACCGAACGACACAGGTGTGACGACATAACAATGACATATAACGACGCCAGTTATCCCATTAATAATTAAACTAAACCTTAATACGAAACAACGCGATGAAAAACCTTGCGCAAGGGAAGCGGACGCGAGCAAAACCCGATGGAGCAAAGTGGCACGGCCGGACATAATTGCCTCGCCTCGAGAAATTAAAAAGGAAATGCTTTAAAGCGCTTGATACATAGTAGCGGTATTATTCAAAGAAACGCAAGTATTTTACGTTGGTAGGGGAGTAATGGATGTTCAGAGGGTGTGGATGCGTCGATGGCGGCGCATAGACGTTCCTGCACCGTATTAATGCGAGATTGGCGGCTGCTTTGGCGGGCGGACGTCGCATGCTTGCAAAACGACACAACCTGTGGTTGGATGTTGTTTTGAAACCGTTGCAGTAGATAGAGGGTTAAGAGGATTGACAGATAGTGATAGAACCATGCAAATACATTAGTATGAAATAAAGTAAGACTATAGTTCCTCATTGGAGAGCCAGCTGACTTTTTATACTCAGGTAAAATGTAAAGGAAAATTGACGGAAATTTATTTTGAAATACTAAATCACGACTGTTAGTATTATACAATAGCTATTCTTTTATTTTGTATAAAGTAACTAATTTCTTCAGATATAGGGTCTATATAAGCTTAAATAAAGATATTAAATGATGGTCTAACTGAAAGGCCAAACACTTCCATTAGCATTTAAATACTTGTAAACTGTAAAAACAATAACTATTCATTTTCATACGTAGAATATAATTATAGTACACAAATTAATAGCTATTTTTATATCTCACACTGTCTCTTCACACAAAACAGAAATCGTGATTTAAATATATTTTAATAGTATTCTTTATATAAGAGAAATATATAATTAATATATTACCTATTCTGCTATTTCGGTTTAATTATTTATACTGTGGTTTATTGAAGCATGAACTACAGAGTTAAGTCTTAAAACATAAAAACCCTTCTAATAAATAATTACCTATAGCAATTATTCATGACACAGTGAAATTTTGTTGTTGGTTTGCCTATTGTGTAAAATTATTTTAAATGTTATTTTGATCACAACTAAATGAAGCTACGTGATGTAGTATAATTTCTACTTTCTTCAATTTCTTTACCACGGCCTAGGTTTCGTTGTATTACAACATCTTCAGTGGGATATTAACAAAGATTAACTCTTAGGAACTTCCAACAGCATTTATACATTAAACAAAACCATGGTGGAAGCCGGGTTTGTGCGAGTTTTTCCACTGCTTATGTTAGTGAGTTTATTATAAGGGCGCGGTGTAGTTTTTATCATACTTTCAAAAGTTATTACATATATTTCGAAAGTTATACAAATATTTTAGTGAGGGTAATAAATTAAATTGATGATATTCCGTGAGGTTACACAATGCCAATGTTCCGGCGTATGTAATAAAATTAAATTGATATTATTCTTAGTAATATATTTATACAATAGCAGGGGTATCTGATAGTTAGAACAAGGTTATAACACTAATTATGCATATCTCCCATTTCACTTTTTTATTTTTATTTAAATGTGTAGCCGGGCTGAAATAATTTGAGTTGTACTGCAGTATCAATATTGTCTAACAATATTATGTCTAAAAGATATTAAGTATGGGTGATGATATTTTATTTAGTTGTTCATTTAATATATTAACGTTGGTGTCTCTTTTATGTCTATTTATCTCTAATGTTTCTAGGATATTAAGTTTTTGCCTTTCGTATTTATTTGTAATATATGGGTGGCATTGTCGGTATGAGGGTGATGGTTAATTTCAGTGACATATTATTTTCAGAGACATATTTCAGTTTTGCAAATTAAAATATGTCTCGGCTCGTTATCGACAATTATCTCATTACGCACATACTTCTCGCTTTTTACTTTTAAAATATTTAGGTTTAATTCACATGTCGAAGTCGACACGATACAATTTGCTTATCAAAATTGACAGGAGCGCGTTCTGAAATACCCAATATATTTAATAAAAACACCACTTACTCAAAAAAAAAAGTGTATGAAAATTACCTTATTGTAAAAATGTGTCACACGTTAATCTTTAATTGTTTTGTTTAGTAGATATAGATATATCACATACATCTTATTTGACAGGCAGTTTTAATAAGAAGGTGTACATTACAATTTAAAAATATTATAAATCATTATTTTAATAAAGTTTTTTTTCAAGTACAGCTAACCTTTTTGCACTTTTCATTAAAGGACCCATTTATTTATTTGTAACGTAAATGAAAGTAGAGTCATGGTTTGTTATGAATTATTTATTGTTTTTCAAATTGACTTTTGACTTTTACCACTTGTATGTTTACCTAAGTAAACTGGATAATTCACGTTCTTCATAGCGATTCTGCTAATTTTGAAATAGCAGAATCTATTCAAGTAATTAAACTTGTGATTGTTAAGGTTTATACTTTAAAAAGTGGCAATAATGTGATGCACATAACACATAAATGAACTTAGTTACTTCAGTTTGACCGAATATTCTCTCAATGTTTAATTAATTCTCAAAATAAAGTATTGATAAGTAGTAAACGAAACACATTAAATTAGTCACATATAGCTTAATGAAGCTGAGACTATTATGTTCATCGATAAATTGTAAAACAAATTGCTATCATCTTATTAATTGCCTAACCAGGATTGCCGTCATCATTTTTATTATGAAAGTTTGAATAAGTTGACATGCTTGTATAAAATGTTTTAGTGTTTTTACATTTATTCTCCTAATGAATTTTTCAGAAAATAATTTTATCACAATTGTATCGACTCTAATTAATTTGGAACCGATCGGTCGAACATGTTTCAATCTTTAGATACAATTATAAAAGTTTTGTGTCATTATTTAAATGCAATTATAAAAGTTACATTAAAATGAAGGAAAAAATTAAATTATTACTATTAATTTCTTAAGCATAGGTAAACGTTTCATTGTGTCTTAAGTTGATTATTAATCCATTTTGTATCTCAATTACTTGTGCGGTGACTCATTTTGCGTTGTACTCCTTTCCTTGACGTTCCTTTGAAACTTTCAAGGAAAACTGATAAATTATTTGTTGTTAGAATATTAAAATCACACACACTATGCGAGTGTAAACACACGTTAGGAAATTGACAAATGTAATATACACTAGTCTTACTAGACACTTCAGAATATTCGACTAATTTTTGATAATTTGTCATGTTAAGATATTGTTACCATATTTTTATTTTACGATAACGTAAACCTTTCGTATCTTAATTTTCATCATCAAAGACTACCCTTATCAATAAATGAAATGTCTTCTGAGTGAAAGGTAACATTTTTATAGTATTTTTTAAATGAGTCGTTCATTCGGTACTTTGTGAAAGTGGCACAGTGTGGATTCAGATATAGATAGAAAAATAAAATTCCGATTTAGTCTATAAATAACTTGCCCGCTTGTCATATCATTAAATCAATCCAATTTCTTTAAGATTTACTTACCTATAGCCACACCACGAGCTATGCGATAACTAGAAATGGACGTCATTATACTCTGCCGTTATCTCTACCTCACCTCAAATTAATTATATATGGATGCCGGTACCGTGAAACTTACATATTCATCATTAATACTTTTTGACTAAATAAATGTGAAGTTGGACTGTAACTGGTATTCTGATATTCAATTTAGTGAAAAAATATGAATATCAGAACTTCAACATCAATCACTCTCTAATCTCAGATACAAAAACGACATATTCTAATGCATCTATTTCTCATTATTTTTTTCGAATATTTTGAATATTACGCATAGAGTTTCTTACTTCTGGCATATTTAGCGTCAAAATTGTTCATGAACGAAAAAATTGTTACACCAAAATTTTTTTTTAATTCAAACAGGATGTAACATTTGTTTTGCATTCCACTGACAAAAATTGATACATTCATCGCTTTCCGTTTTCTAGGTGGAAGATTAGAGAATGTATTGATAAGCTAATGGACAATCATGTGTATGACAGATGTCACTGTACAAGCATGGTGAAGTGTAATGATTTGCATCTTTTGGTAATTTGTAATTATAATTATGTATGTAATTACATAGAACAATTTATGTACACTTTTATATACTCCGCACATCCACACTCACAGAGCACACACACATTACATATATTTATATATATATATATATGTGTGTGTGTGTGTGTGTATATGCATATATCTTTTGATCCTTTGGCTGGTTTTTTGCCCTAAATGATATTCATGAGGAAAGAGTCCTCTAAGTTCACTTCGAAATACTTCCATTTATAATTTATTCTTGACTCACCAACTAATCAATTGCAAACTGAATAAAAGTTCGAGTGCCGCAATCTTCATATACCAAACAATTTTCTCTGCAAGAAATTTTCTAGAAGGTTCTATAATATTCCAGAAATCGGTCAAAAATGTGGCGGGTTTATAAGTTCCCAACCTGATAGCTTTCTCCGTTTTGAGATTCGTAATTCAGTATTATGGGCCCTTTTTAAGCCAAGCTGATGATATACTTATTGTTTGAAATGGTTTACTTTTTAGGTATTACTAAAATTTGGCAAAATTGGGAAAAGGGGAAAAATCAAAATTTTTTGAAAAATTTGCTTACTGTATGAAATTAAAAACATTTAAATAGAAATGATGAAATTTATAAGAAATTAATTTATGTGTTAAAATAAAAAACAAGTGTTATATTTCGCAATTAAAAACTTGATACTTATTTACTTAAATTTTAAAAAAAATACCCAAAAGGTAATTTTAAAGGATGGTGAATAAATATTAGTTGATCGCATTCTTTATATTAAATTGACGTGTTCTTATTACATTTGTAAGTGATTTATGTCACGAAACCTTCCTTCGATGAGCCTATATCGTAAATGAAGTTTGGTGATATGGAAGTCTATTTTAAACGGACAATTAATTTACGTTTTTTGTCTTTGTCTGTGATTTGCTTTAAACTAAACTGATTGAAGGTAATTGAATATTTTTCTAGATAAGTTTATCTACTATATAAAAAAAACACAAGGCAATATTGACTTTTGTTGAGGAAATATTGACTGTACAAACACTTATTTATATCGTGATGGTAGTACCAATGTTACTGCGAGAAACCTTAAGATAAAGAACGAAAGAAAGCAGTAGTTCAAAAAGTGATTACTTCTGACTCACAGATATTTCATCTCAATACATTATTGAAAATACTAATAACAAGTAATGATATTTCTGGACATTTTTGTTTGAAATTTGCATCGGCTCTATTTTAAAAAGTTATTTGAATTTTTCAATAAATGGAAAATAAATTTAACTTCATTTAGGTAATTTTACAGTTTGGTAAAACATTTTAAATAACTATGCTTTTTACAAGAATTGCCTTCGAAAGATTTCGAAAGATTTTATTTTACCTCTATAATGAGGAATATTCTTTTTAAAAACGAACACTGCCACTTTGTGATACTCAGTAATGTGATACTCAGTAATAAATATATTTTAATTGTGAAAATGTTTTGTACAGTGAATCAGGTAATTGCTTGAAAATGTATATGTAGTGTCAGGCCTTATGAAGATATATTGTCAGGTTAATGATGCAAACAAGCGCAAGAGCGGGAGACGTGAATGCTTGAAGTGAAGTATGGCAGCTCGTCATCCATTTTGTGCTACTCACAGGATTATTCTTATTACCTATTTTGTAAATTCTATCTTATTTGCATTCATACCAGTTTCTCCGGTGAATAGCCTAGAACTGTTGATTCCAGGTATGCATGGGGAGGTAACATTTAAACTTTAACATTTACTTCCAATTTTCAGTGTTTCGTACCTCGAAAAAAATACGAGGTGCTTATAAGACCACTCATGAGTCTATCTGTTTGTTTTTCCACTGCCATTTTTTCAGAAACCGCTTAGTGTGGTAATTTAAAATTTGCTATAATAATAAAATATATAAATGGGTATATGCCGCAAGCTAACAATCAAAAATATTCATATGCAAATTTAAAGAATGGTAAATTAAGTACTGAAAAAAAGGTATTTTTTAAATTTTTTAGAAGTGTCCGCATATCTTCCGAGATATAAAAAATAGATTCCTACCACCTATTTCTGAAATTTGAATAGTTTTGAAAATAAATTAAATAAATTTTAGAACCTAAAATTAGGAAAAAGCAGGCTTCTTAAGAATCAATCTAAATGTTCCTGGAAACCTACAGCGCTGATTCTAAATGTCATAATTTTTTAAATGAGCACCACGCTTTTAATTGCAGAGGGGCTCCGTGGACAATTGAAATCAAATACAACCTTATGTTGTTGGTAAAGGAGACGGCATGTTCTATGGGATTCAATTACAGCCTCCTTTATAACTTCAAAATACGTTCAAATGTAAGGTTGGGTTTTAAGTGGATTCTTACTTTTTAAGCATATTTTATAAACTTACAAAGTCTTATATTGCGGTCTTAAATGAGCTGTTATGTTATTTGTAATAAACTTATGTTAACTTAAGTAATTTTACGAGTAAAATTTTGTTCATTTATTTATTTTTCTTTAAGAGTGTTTGCGTGAATAAGATAATCTGATTGGCGTGAAACTTCCATCATCCTGTGGTTTACAATATGTAGTCATAGGGCGTATAATGTAGTTTTCGGTCTTGTGGGTAATAAGCAACAATTATTTAAGTGAATACTGTCGATATATGCTAAGTGCCCTTTTTATCTAAACCCTTTAGTTTATAATATAGTAAAATGAAAAGAATATTTAAAATAATTGTACACAATAAGCAAACCAAGAAGAAAAATTCAGTAATAATTACTGTAGATTATTCATAACCAGGGTTTTTATTTTTAAGACTTAACTATGTAGTATCATAATCTAATAAATAACAATATAAATAACCAAACCCAAAATAGCAGAATAGGTAATATATTAACTATATTACTCTCTTGTGTAAAGAATGCTTTAAAATATAATTTAAAAGAAATCGTTCTTCTTTTGTCCGAATGAAATCGGGGTGGAGAGCTAGCGTGAAATAAAAAAATATAATAGCTATTTTTTTATTTATATGTGCACTAAAATAATATTCTACGTATCATAATGAATAAATATCGTTTTTACTGTTTGCAAGTATTTAATTGCTAAGGAAAACCTTTAGCCTTCCAATTAGACCATCATTTAATATCTTTATTCAAGCTTATATAGCCTGTATACCTGAATAGATTAATTACTTTATACGAAATACAGAAAGAATGGCTATTTAATAAAACTAACAGTTTTCATTTAGTTCCCCAACATACATTTTCTTCAGTTTTCCTTTACATTTTAACTGAGCTTTAAGCCTTACTTTATATCATACTTATATACCTGTATCGTTCTGACACAACTTATTCATCCGCAGCAGTTTCTAAGCAGCCTCCAGCCACAGGTGGTGTGGTTTTGCAAGCACGCGACGCCAAAGTTGCCGCCAGCCCAGAATTAATACGGTGCAGGAACGTCTATACGCCGCCTTCGACGCATCCCAGCCGTCTGTTACTCCCCTACCGACGTAAAATACTTGCGTTTATTTTAATAATACCACTACTGTGTATCAAGCGCTTTCAAGCATTTCCTTTTTAATTTCTCGAGGTGAGGCAATTGCGTTCGACCGTGCCACTGTGCTCGCTTCCGTCGCGCAATGTTTTTCATCGCACTGTTTCGTTTTAAGGTTTAGTTTAATGCTTAATGGGGTAACTGGTGTCGTTATATGTCATTGTTAAGTAGTTACACCTGTGCGGTTCGGTGATCCGGAAATTGTATTGAATTGCAATTTTCGTTTGTACTTTCGTATTGCGCCGATTTACACTTCACACATGCGGGGAATATATGTGAGGTGAGTTTCATATGTGTATTTTAGTAAGGTATCATTTAGTATAAAATTTTTACAAAATATGTTATAATATATAATAGGCTTAAGAAATTCATATTTAATAATTTATATAGAGTATGTAATGTAATAAATTTCTTAAATAGTTCCAATAAGTTTAAATTGCAATCTGCTTTAGGAATGAACCAATTGGTAAGTTGGTTGTCCTTTAATAAGTGTAATAGATATCGAATAGTAAATATCTTTTTGAAATTGTTGGTATGTGGGCAGTATTCCAAATCGACTATGAATTACAGCAGCTTAGGATTGCCAACGATTCAGAAGTACTTCTCTAAAAAACGGGATCAACCTTTTAAGTTACTTTTAAAGAATTCATCAATATTAATGCGAAAATGTTACTTAAATATTATTATCCTCAGCTGTCTCTATATCATCCGGTTACTTTTTTTTAATTTTTACGTAATAAATTGTCCGGTGAAGTGTTCGATATCTCTTAGCATATGAATTTCTGATTCATTTTTAATTTATATCGTCTAATGTATTACTCGCTCCTGTATTTCCATAATTAATTTTCTCTGAGAACCGAATGGTTTTTGCGTGAGTGAAATATTTAACTTAATCATTTAAAAAATAATTGTTTCTTAACAATTAAGTATATAAATATACACCAAGTATATTTTGTATTTTAGTATTTAATTTTACGCATACCTGTGAACTGAGGCCTACTGCATGGCTACAATAATGTTCCAGACAACACAAGGAGCAATAACGAAAAATTAAATATAAGACATAGCGTTATGGAATTGAGCCAAGCTAATAGCCATGAGTCCTAACAGAAATACGGTTAACTTTAGGCTTATTCCGGAAAGTAATTTGTGTATAATTTACATGGCGGTCAAAAATGAAAATAAATTAAAATCGCTCGCCTGGTCTCCAGCTGTTAAACTTTCAGTTTCGTTCTATCATAACATGCAGGATGCGTCAGTATGTATATTAAAGACATCCATTATTCGTTGCATCCAGCGTATATAGGTGGGGTATGAAGGCGTAAAATGGTAATTGTTTTCCATGCTGTAGTACCATGGGTATTTTTTGTACATAAAAACGTTAAAGGGGAAATTTATATTAAAGGTTCTCGAGGAATACAGACCTATGCTATTAGGAAAAATCTTGAACTGAAAATCTAGTCATTAATGTAGATATATGCACTATATATAAATGATAGATATAATTGTTTCACGTAACAATTAATATCATGAGACCATCTCGTATCCTGATAATTACACTATTGTTAGATAATTACACACACTGAAAGTGGATAAGCAGTTTAAACGGTATACCACCCATGTACGTATATGTTATTTTATCACATTCATAAATTTTATATTTTTACAAGTTAGGTTTTACGAAGCAAACACTAGGTTCAATTCACACTGCCAAATGTATAAACATTATATTTAATGAAATAATCAACCTTATCTTATGAATACAATGGAAAAATCCGACATAATACATTGTCAAAATTAATTTCCCTACCTATTTATAATGGTGTAACAATCTTATGCACAAGGTTAGCCTACTGAATAAAACTATGAATACACTAGGTATTTATCAGAAACCTCAAAGAGATTATATCTGAAATGTGATATTATACAATCGGAAAGTTAACGTATTGTTACCAGGGATACAAAATAATTACGGGAATATAAAGAACTCAAACGGTTTAAATTAAATATATTAAGTTGCGCATAATATTTAATATAGGAAAATATGTTGAAATACCTGGTGGCGTTAACAGTTATTTTACTTCTAAACTCTAACAGATATGTTAAAGATTTATTACAACATTTTTACCACAACTTCAATCGAAAAATACTATAGTTGAATTTAAAAACTATTTACCAGCCAATAATTTGAAGTAAAAGCAGTAAATTTAACATCGTAATGTAGAATATTTAAAGGCCACCTTAAATTATCATTGTATTTTAAGGTCGTATATGAAGTTGAGAATACTATTTAGGAAAACGTTATTTTTTGAAAACTTATTAAATTTTAATATATTATTATTTACGAGTAATTTACCTATTTTTTACAAAACAGAATTGTTCGAAAAAACTAGTAGCTTTGAAATATCTTCTCTAAAGATCTTTTTTATAATAAACCATTTTCTAATTCACTACCGAGTACAATTAGCTAGTAACAACAAAAGGGATATATTGTCGACTCATCGTCATCGCATAGTCCAACTATATGTATTAAAGTTTAAAATTAAAAATTTAAAAATTTTATCATTTGTTTTATTTCAGAATCGATAAATTATTATTTAAAATTAATTCTCTAGGAATAAGAAAATATTTGTAACAGAATAAATGAAATTTTCTCAAGTGGTTACTGTGTTGCAACTCCATTAAAATTATAACGTCAACATACTATTTTAATATCAAATTCAACTGTCGATATACGTGAATAACTAGGTGAATTCCATTGTAAGTTTTATTTAAAACTTTTATTGTATATTTATATATTTTAGTATTTAAAACTTTTAAGGATTTTTTAAAAATTAAAGTTTACAGATCTTCTGAAAAAGAAATATTGTTTTTATCATAAGCAAATATATCATGTTTTAGATAATTATGCTACGTCTAAATTTAAATTTATTAAAAAAAGTAGGGTAGCGTTCTGGGGTAGCGAAATTTCAAGATATTGCTTATACCTCTAATATCAAAAGTCAATTTGAATATCAGGAAATTACATTTTGATTATTACCGCTAATCTTTGTACTACTAACAGAAAACGATATTGAGTATTTCACGCCTGAAAGTAATACAATACGATGTAAACAAGTAGTCAGAACAAAACCGAATGGATAAAGTGAATATTACTTTGCAGGAAGTTCGTAACTCTAAAGGTCAAGACGAAACTCCAAAAATACATTTCTAGAAATCATTAAGTCAAGCTTGCGTTTTTTTTAAATTATCTAATATTCATTACTGAATCTTGGGCTTGGAGATGATAGTTCGTAATATACATCATATAAATAATCTAACACATATTTAAAACAAAATATCTTAGCATCAGATTCAGTTGTTTGTATGTATTGCATTGTAATTTTAATTTTATGATGTTTGAAATGAGTATATTTATGACAAATGAGTATATTTATTAGTTTGCAGAATTATATATGTAAATATATATGTATTTATATATATATATATATATATATATATATATATATATATATATGTGTGTGTATATGTATATATATATATATATATATGAATATGTTTTACAGTCTTTCATGTACCTAAATTTTTTACCTCAAACTTTCTAAAATAAACAATGTAGTTATATTTCCAAACTTAGTTATCTGAATGAATGCAAAATATTTTCACAAGTCTATCCTATTATTTTCGTTTGATAGAGATGGGTTGTGGATAGATGATGCTTACATAAGGTAATGTGATATTTAGTTAATTGATTCATTTAGACTCGTTAGTGTAATGCGACAGTGTCGCATTGACGATAAATGTTTGGTTTATACCACTTACTGCATTCGCGATAGCAATACAAGAATAAGTGGTTGTGTTTAAAGCTGATGAAACTTTAATAGCGACATATTCTTTAATGTAACGATTACTTTATAAGTTTTTAATAATATTACAGATTTAAATATGTAACTGATAAAGTTTCCAGTGTTTTTGTAATGTCCATTATTATCAGTGGCATTGAATTCAATCCTTTCTTCTAAATAATTGTTGTCTACTTTTTGATTTGTCTGGCTGTATAACATATTACTGTTAGTTATGATCTGTATCATGAGCATGGAAAAGTAGTTTCTTTTATTTCTATAATATATGCATATTTTGAGAAACAGTGGAATTTAAATATCTTCTTTTTCTTTTGTATCTGCATTGATTACCAATTTGCTATTATACAAAAATGGTTCAGCTCGAAACCGGTCTTAGAATATAAAATTTATGTTCAGTCAGTAATAGTAATATCGTAATTTAAAAAAAATAACTGAGTTCACTGCAAGAGTAAGATTTAAAATGAAATAGTGTTGAATGGAAAAAAAAACACTGAAGAAAATTAGGTTGTGTTCAAGCGTTTGACAGTCATTACTTGAAAACGAAAGCCATCATATATGTGTAGAATTCTATACGGCCAAATTTCTAGTTACTAATTAGTTTCGAAATCATTACAATTTTCTCTTCCTAATGAGATGTGAAAATTCGATTAAAACATTTTGATAACATTTTAAAATAGCTATTACAGATTGATATTATTGTAGTACCTTTCTCACCTTTTAAAATACAAAATTATAAGGTAATCAACCTTATAATTTTGTATTTTAAAAGATGAAAAATCAATCGATTTTACTTCTCATTACAGAAAAAAGTTATAATTCAGTTTGACGAATCTTAGTCGCTGATCTGAGTCTACGAACTGTTATTTTTGTACAAAATATCATAATGAATTCTCTCAATCGCTAACTCTAATTTAATTTTGTAGTGACTTTTCATCCAAGAATTATATATTATATATTGAAAAGTCTTCGTATTCTTAAAGTTAGTTTGCAGTATCTTTTAAAACTAACTCTATCTTATGTGTCTATAAAAATGAATTGTTGTATGAAACCGAAAACCTTGGAAAAGTTTAATTCCGGCGCCAGACAGATGATTACGGCCGGAAAGGCTTATTTAAAAGTTCTGCTTGGTAAACTTTATCTTTTCACGTGGAACAAGTAAAATTTAAGAAAAAAGCTTTCACATGGTTTATATAACATTGATACCCACGAAGCTTCTTATTTGTATAGTTCCGACAAAGTAAATTGATTTACAGAGAACCCTAACATAAAAGTTTGATCCTTGCGTGGGTAGTTTTGAAGTTGTTTTTTAGCAGTCTTAGTATTTTATTTATAGTGATTTATTTATTGGTTTGTATGGCAAAAACGTAGAGTTATATTTAGCTTAAAATATATTTATAGTCTTCATATATAACTCTAGTTTTTCTTTTCATTCGCCAATTCAGTTCAGTCAGTAACAAAAGTTCAATAAGACTGCGGACTTATATTATTTAGATTATATCTAAAAATATAACTGGATCGATTTCTTAAATTTTAAAGAAATGTTGCCATATTAGCTTAAATAACTATTTCAACTATTTTTAAGTGATTACTTTGGCCAATTATAATCTGTATTGATTTTTTATTCACGGCATTAATATGGATGTCTACTTTATATAAATGTTAAACATATGGCAATACTGGTACCTCTTTCATCAAAATACTGATAACACTGTTATATTCTAGTTTCGGTCTCTTTATGCGGAGGTATTAGCCGTCCGTTGACGGTTCTATTTTTCCGTGATCACATATTACAATAAATAAACATGTGTTGCTTAAGTTAATCGGTATACTTTATTTAATCATAGTGATAAAAACTGTATATGTTGCTATCTATATGTTTTGACAAAAATGCATTTCCATGAGAAGAAATCCTATCGTATTCATAATTACATTACACAAAATTTATGAAAAAACGTACTTTTTATTAGCGAATTATTAAAATTTATTCAAACATATAAAAGTTATTTATGGATACGTTTGGAACTGTAATTTTATAATGGAAATATATTTTTATTAATACCTTGGTAAAATTCAAATGACTACGTATGGAATTTGCTTCATTCAAACTGAGTTATTTTGATACTGTAAAAATTTTACACACTTTTCACCCCAAAAGATTACCTTACTTTGACAAAGTAGAATTTTGTTAAATAAAAAGTAATTCAATAATATAATTAGAACTATTATTTTAGAACGCAAATGCATTTTTATAATCCCCGTGTCAAAAATAAAAGTTAGAGTTTAGTATATTCAAACCAAAATATTTTGTTATTGTAAAAATATAAAAATCTAGTCTTAAACAGTTTATTTTCTCCCACTGTAGTTTATTGTTATAAGGTAATTGATAAATGAACATGATTACACACACGAGCATATCAAACATTACTTACACTTACGAATTATTTAAAATACGAAAACAATACATACACGAAAGTAAGTAAAATCTCGTTCATTATATAAATGATAAGCATTTTAAAGCATAAGGTAATGGTAACACATCAGTAAAATATATGAAACTGAATGTCCTTTAATAATTTAAATTCACTTGAGGATATTTTCATCGTACTGTGTATATTACATGTGCAAAGGTAAGCAAACTTTATACATTTAATACAATAGTATTAATAAAATATCATCAAGCCCAGGAGTACCCAACCAGGGGGGCGCACCACCCAAGGGGGGCATAGAGAGATGTCAAGGGTAGCGGAAAGCGTTTGCATTTTAGAAAGAAGAAACAAAAAATATACAAACAACATTAACAAGTAACATTACAATGTAATGTTTAATTTACTTGCATAAAATTAATGAAATTAAATATTATATTCACTATTATTACCACAAACTTGCGAAAAATTTTACGTTTTGGTGTACATTTTTTGTTGAGAAATCAGTTTGAGTGTGTAAAATTATTGTGTCTCACTGTTAAAAGGTAAGTTTGTGTATTTATAAACTTCAGTTACCATTTTTATTTAATTTACTAAATTAAAGGGGGGGGGGGTGTGCATGAAAAAGTAAAGGGGGGGGCATGAAAATATAATTTACAGTCCGGGGAGCCTCAACAAAAAAAAGGTTGGGAAACCCTGATCAGGCCGAATGTAAACAGCCTTTATACCTGTAATATATGTAGCAGAAGTCATAAAATGTCGCTAAGCAGAAGGTATGTAACTTTTATATGGGTAACAGAGGCAGCGGAATTAAAATATAATTAAACAAAAAGTAAATAACATTTATGTATGTAATATATGTAGGAGAAATAAAATGCCATTAAGCAGAAGGTAAGTAACTTTTTACGTGTAACATACGCAGTAGGAATAAAATATCATTAAGCAGAAAGTAAATAACTTTTATATGTGTAACATACGCACCAGGAATAAAATAACATGAAGTCGAAGGTACGTAACCTTTATATGTGTAATAATGTAGCATGAGTAAAATATGATAAATTAGAAGTTAAGTAACTTTTATATGTGTAACATATGTAGTATGAATAAAATGGCATTATATCAGAGTTTAGTTACTGTTATAGGTGCAAAATATGTAGTTGAAGTAAGACATAACCAATCAGAACCCTTTATATGTGTAATAATGTAGCATAAGTAAAATATGATAAATTAGAAGTTAAGTAACTTTTATTTGTCTAACATGCGCAACAAGAATAAACCGTTATTAAGCAGAATAAAATATTTAAAACATCCTCAGATTTACACATTCTACTGACAGTTACCATTGTCTTACATCATCATGTTTATTCCATATATTGCCAACACACCTAAGTATTCCTTTGCGAAAACTACTTACTATATATCAACCCTCTCCAAGTTATATATTAAAGAAAACATAAAAACCTTTCGCTGTGTTTTAGAAAATGATTGAAGGAAAACGTACATGACATTGTCATAGCTTTAAGGACGTACATATTTTAGGGGCAGTAAGTAACAAGAAAAACGATTTGGAGACAATTACACTACTCGCATTGATACTTATTCGAACCTATTATGAATCATCGGTTTGAAAACGATAAGCTAAGGTTGTTAAAGCCTAGAGTTCATAAGGCTAGAGTTCATAAGTCTATGAATAAATGTGATGTAAATATAAATCAAACGCCATTTAGGTATATTAATTTTATTTTGACACAATTTGTTATTTTTTGAACAACGTTTATAAAATCCACAATTTTAAAATATGGAATATTTAACAATCAAATTAATTTAAAATACAAAATATTATAAACTTGTATGATTAATTATAAAAATTATGTTTCCTGGTAGGCTCTAGATATCTTTTGAAATGAGAGGAAAAGAGAGAAATGAAAGCAACACCAAAAAAACGAATGTTCATCAAAAAGTGTAAAAGTGATTCAACTCGGCTTCCCCATAGGAAGCGGATGTTATGATTTTTATTTTTATTAAATCGACGCAGCGGCCATTTCCCGACCACCCGGAAAACACAAGCGCAAACCGAAGGGCGTTTGATTTATAATGTTAAATCTGAAAGGGCCACACTGATAAGTAATGAACTGCCGCTGAAGAAACACATTAACGCACATTTGTTCTTGGCATTGCGCTAACTATACAAATAATGGAAAATGAACTAATCGAATTAGATGTGGTCATGACACCTAATCATGTCGGTGACTTCACTTAGTTTGAGATTTCACAAACTTTAGGAATGAAGAGTATTAAGTTTACACTGTTGCATAGATACCTGTCAAGAAAAAAAAACAGCTTCCAGAAGAAACATAGAATTATAAAATTATTTATTCTCCGTGCGAAGGAAGTATTTCTACTTGTTATGAATAAAGATGCTTTTGTAATGAATCGAAAGCTTTGTTTAAAAATGGTATATTTGTAAAAGGAGTTGGAAAATAAAACTTAAATCTTAATTTCTACAAGTAAATCAGTTTATGTTTTCCGTTTAATCCGTATTCTTCCATTTAAAACATAAGTCGATATATTGAATATATTTGTCGTTAATTTTGTAGAAATTTATTTTTTCACAATTAAATGAAACTACGTGATGTAGTATAATTTCTACTTTCTTTAAATTATTTACCACGACCTAGATTTTGTTGTATTACATCTTCAGGTTTGGTATTAGCAAAGATTAACTCTTAGGAACATCCAACAGTATTTATACATTACACAAAACCATAGTGGAAACCACTAAAACTCTGCTTATGTTATTGAGTTTATTGTAGGTGCGCGGTGTAGATTTTATCATACTTTCGAAAGTTATACAATATATATATATATATATATATATATATATATATATAAAAAAGTTATACAATATGTATCATACTTTCGAAAGTTATAAAATATATTTCGAAAGTTATACAAATATTTTAGTGAGGGTAATAAATAAAATTGACGATATTCCGTGAGGTTATATAATGTAAATGTTCCGGTGTATGTGATAAAATTAAATTGATATTATTCTTAGTAATATATTCATACAATAGCAGGGGTATCTGATAGTGAGAACATGGTTATAACACTAATTATGCATATCTCCCATTTCACTTTTTTATTTTTTTTAATTTTTATTTAAATGTGTAGCCGGGCTGAAATAATTTGAATTTTACCGCAGTATCAATGTTGTCTAACAATATTATGTCTAGAAGATATTAAGTATGGGTGATGATATTTTATTTAGATGTTCATTTAATATATTAACGTTGGTGTCTATTTTATGTCTGTTTAGTTCTAATGTTTCTAGGATATTAATAAATATATAATAAATAATTATTTTTATAAATTTTTTTTTCACCCACAGCTAACTTTTACCTTGTTGCACTTTTTATTAAAGGACGCATTTATTTATTTCTAACGTATATGAAAGTAGAGTCATGGTTTGTAATTATTTATTTATTGTTTTTTTAAATTGACTTTTAACTTTTACCAGTTGTATGTTTACCTAAGTAAACTGGATAATTCAAGTTCTTCATAGCGAGTCTGCTAATTTTGAAATATACTGCTTATTGATTATGTTCACCGAAATATTTCATGTATTATATATTTAGTTTTCAATATTATAGTTTACTTAAAATACTTTCCACAATTGTTATTACATTTATTTTAAAATATCTATTCAAGTTATTAAACTTGCGATTGTTAAGGTTTATAAGTTAAAATGTGGCATTAATGTGATACACATAAGACATAAATAAATACAATTACTTCAGTCTGATCGAATATTCTCTCAATAGTTAACTAAATCTCAAAATAAAAAAGTATTTGTAGGAGACAACGTTAAATCAGTCACATAAAGCTTGATGAAGCTGAGACTATTATATTCATCGATAAATTTCCTAAAACAAATTGCTATCATCTTATTAATTTCCTAATCAAGAATGCCGTCAACATTTTTATTATGAAAGTTTGAATAAATTGACATGCTTGTATAAAATGTTTCAGTGTTTTTACATTTATTCTCTTAATGAATTTTTCAGAAAATAATTTTTTCATAATTGGATTGACTCTAATCAATTTAGAACTTAACAGTGGAACATGTTTCAATCTTTAAATACAATTATAAAAGTTTTGTTTCATTATTTAAATGCAATCATAAAAGTTACATTAAAATTAAGGAAAAAAGCAAAAAAACAACCATTAATTTCGTAATCACAGCTGATTGTTTTATTGTATTTTAAGTTGATTATTAATTCATTTTGTATCTCAATTATTTCTGCGGTGACTCATTTTGTGTTATACTAATAAACTTTTGAGGAAAACTGATAAACTATTTGTTGTTATAATATTAAAATCACACACACTATGCGAGTGTAAACAGCTTTAGGAAACTGATAAATGCAATATACGCTAGTCTTACTAGACACTTCAGAATATTCGACTAATTTTTGATAATTTCTCATGTTCAGATGCTGTTACAATATTTTTATTTTACGATAATGTAAACCTGTTGGAAACAAGTGTCTTAATTTTTATCATTAAATGACTTGCTACAATTGTCAATAAAACAATTGTCTTCTGAGTTAAAGGTAACATTTTTGTAGTATTTTTTATTGGAAGTAGGCTGCCGATTTTATGAAAGGATATTAAGTTATGAATTGATTGAAACCTCACTTACCTATAACATTAAAATTTGGAATTGAAATGAAAGATTGAATTGAAAGATGAAAGAAAATTATCATGGATAGAAATTTTAAAAAACAGATTATCTTTTAACAGATTAAAGAATGTTAAAAAATATTCAATGAATTAATGAAAATTTCCTGAAACCTGAGTAAATTTTTTTAACAGGTCAAAATTAAAAAAAGATAGGATTGAATGAAAACCTCGGGATAGCAGAGAGATTATAAATATTTGTAATCGTAATGATATGAGATAGTATTAATTAAAATGTCGTTCGGTACTTTGTGTAAGTGGCACAGGCTGGATTCAGATATGGATCGAAAAATTAAATTCCGATTTAGTACGTAAATAACTTGTCCGCTTGTCGTGAAAATTACTAACAAAAAGGCAGTAGCCATTTATATGGATATATTATTTGCATACAGTCTCATAAAATGTTTCCAAATATCTGGCGCACTTCCGCAGGAAGCTTAACAAATAGCGAATAGGGAAGACGCTTTCAGACGCAGTCATTTCCCTTTACTTAATGGGTTGTAGTGAAGGTGATAAATAAGGAAATACTAAATTATATGTATGATTTGGAAGCTTATTTTAAACGGACAATTAATTCACGTTTTTTGGCTTTGTGTGTGATCTGCTTTAAACTAAATTGGTTGAAGGTAATTGAATATTTTTCTAGATAAGTTTATACTTTATATAAAAAACTCGAGGTAATATTGACTTTTGTTGAGACAATATTGACTGTCCAAACACTTATTTATATCGTGATGGTAGTACCAAAGTTACTGCGAGAAACCTTAAGATAAAGAACGAAAGAAAGCAGTAGTTCAAAAAGTTATTACTTCTGACTCACAGATATTTCATTTCAATACTTCATTGAAAATACTAATTGTACATAATGATATTTCCCGACATTTCTATTACAAATTTTCATCGGCTCTCTTTTAAAAATTTATATTGAAATTTTCACTAAAATGAAAAATAAATTCAGCTTCATTTTGGCAATTTTACAGTTTTTTTAAACATTTTAAACTACGCTTTTGACAATAATTGTGTAAAATACCCTAAATCAAAATATTCAACTTCGAAATATTTTATTTTAGTTGCATAACGTGGAGTATTATTTTTAAAAACGAACACTGCTCCTTTGTGATTGTGAATACTCAGTAATAAATATCTTTTTAAATGTGAAAATGTTTTGTACAGTGAATCAGCTAAATGCATGAAAATGTATATGTAGTGTCAGGCTTTATAAAGATATTTTATCTCGTTAATGATGCAAACAATTGAGTTTCGCGGGAGACGTGAATGCGTGAAGTGGTTTATGGCAGCTCGTCATCGATTTTGTGCTACTCACAGGATTATTCTTTTTGCCTATTTTGTAAATTCTGACTCATTTGCATTCACACCGGTTTCTCCGGTTAATAGCCTAGAGCTGTTGAATCCAAGTATGCATGGGGGAGGTAACTTTTATACTTTAACATTTGCTTCCAATTTTCAGTGTTTCGTACCTTGAAAAAAATACGAAGTATCTGTTGTCCTTCCGTTCTTCCACGGCCATTTTTTCAGAAACTGCTTAGTGAGGAAATTTGAAGTTGGCTATAATAATAAAACATATAAATGGGTATATGCCACAAGCTAACAATCAAAAATACTCATATGCAAATTTAAAGAGGGGTAAATAAAGTACTGGAAAAAAGGTTTTTTTTATTTCTTGAAAGTGTCCGTCCGTATATCTTCCGAGAAATAAAAAATAGGCAAAACATAGATTCCTACGCCCTATTTTCAACAACTGAATAGTTTTGGAAATAAATTCTAGAACCTTAAATTAGGAAAAAGTAGGGTTCTTAAGAATCAACTTAAATGTTCCTAGAAAACTACAGCGCTGAGTTTAAATGTCATATTTTTTTCAACGAGCACCGCGCTTTCAATTGCAGAAAACAATGGAAAACATTGTAAATCAATTGCAATCTTATGATGCTGGTAAAGGGAACTGCATGTACTATGGAAATCAAGTACAACCTCCTTTCGAACTTCAAAATACGTTCGAATGAAAGGTTGTGTTTTAAGTGGATTCTTATTTTTACATTTAATAAACTTACAAAACCTTATATTGCCGTCTTAAATGCACCGTTATGTTAATTGTAATAATTTGATGTTAATTGCAGTAATTTTATAAAGAGTAAAATTATGTTCGTTTATTTGTTTTTTTTAGTGTATGCTTGATCAAGATAATCCGATTGGCGTGAAACTTCCACCGTCCTGTGGTTTACAATATGTAGACATAGGACGTATAATTTAGTTTTCGATTTTGTGGGTAATAAGCAAAAATTATTTAAGTGAACCATCGATATATACCAAGTGCATTTTTGTCTAAACCCTTTAGTTTATAATATAGTAACATCAAAATAATATTTAAAATAATTGTACACAATAAGCAAACCAAAAAAAAAATTCAGTAATAATTACTCTAGCTTATTCATGACAAGGGTTTTTTTTAAGACTTAACTTTGTAGTTTCATGCTCGAATAAGTTACAGTAAAAATAACCAAACCCTAAATAGCAGAATAGGTAATATATTAATTATATTACTCTTTTGTATATTGAATGCTTTAAAAATATAGTTCAATCACGATTTATTTTTTGTCCTAACGAAATCGGGGTGAACAGCTAGTGTGAGATAAAAAAATAGCTGGTAATTTGTTCACTTACAAGTATTTAAATGCTAATGGAATCTTTTAGCCTTTCAATTTGATCATCTTTATTCAAGCTTATATAGACTGTATATCTGAAGAGATTAATTATTCTTAAAAAATAAAGAAAGAATGGCTATTGTATAAAACTAACAGTTGTCACTTAGTTCCCCCAAATATATTTTCCTCGGTTTTTCCATCCATCCGCAACGGTTTCAAAGCAGCTTCCAGCGACAGGTGGTGTCGTTTTAAAAACGCGCGACGTCCGCCCGCGAAAGCTGCTGCCAGTCTCGCATTAATACGGTGCAGGAGCGTCTATGCGTCGCCATTGACGCATCTACGCTGTCTCAAAATCCATTACTTTCCTACCAAAGTAAAATACTTGCATTTCTTTGAATAATGCCGCTATACTATATATCAAGTGCTTTAAAGCATTTCCTTTTTAATTTCTCGAGGCGAGGCAATTGCGTTCGGCTATGCCACTTCGTTTTATCGGGTTACGCTCGCGCTCGCTTCCTCGTCCTATTTAGTTTCAAGGTTAAGTTTAATGCTTAATGAGGTAACTGGTATTGTTATATGACATTGTTAAGTAGTTACATCTGTACCGTTCGGTGATCCGGAAGTCGTATTGAATTGCTATATCCGTTTGTACTTTTGTATCGCGCCGATTTAGACTTCGCACATGCAGGGATAAACGTGAGGCGAGTTTCGTAGACGTGCTTTTTAGTAAGGCATGATTTAGTATATTTTTACAAAATATCTTTTAATTTATGAGAATTTATGAAATTCATATTTGCTGAGAGCTTATGAATTTTGTATTGTAGAGTACATGAAAATATGAAATTCATATTTGCTGCGAGCTTATGAAATTCATGTTTTCTTATGTATATAATGCATGTAATATAATATTTTTTTAAATAGTCTCGGTACGTTTTAATTGCAGTTATGAACCGTACTTGAGTTATGAACTATTTGCGAAGTTTGTTGCTCCTTTAATTGATATAATAGATACCGAGTAGTAAATTATTTTAATGAAAGAAGCAAAACATTTTCAACGATTTAAAAGTACTTACTCTAAATAATGGGATTAATATTTTAAGTGTCCTCCGCTTTTAAAAAATTCATCTAAAATACCCCGCGAAAATATTGCTTAAATGCTATTTTTCCTCATTATAAAAAGTAAGACCTCTGTCTCATAGATTAGATTTTTTTATGTAAAAAATTGTATAGGGAAATACTAGTTATCTCTTAATACATAGTTTCTGATCCATCTTTAATTATAATCATTTAGAGTATTACCCGTTCTTGTGTTTTCATGATTGAATGTGCCTCAGAACTGGATAGTTTTTGCATCAGTGAAATATTTTAATCATTCAAAAAAAGGAATATTTATTTAACAATTAAATATATAAATATGCGCCAAGCATATTTTTAATTTAAATATGTGATTTTACGCATGTTTTTGAAATGAACGCCTATTGCATGGCCATAAGAATATTGTTGCATCAATTTAAATACTATTTCCAAGTAAACTTACTGAAAACTTTTACTTTTGTAATTGTAAAAGTTTTCAGTAAGTTTATTTGGAAAATTTTTAAATTGTTATTGAAAAGGTTTAAATTGTTATTGAAGGATTTAACATTTAAATCCTTCAATAACACAAAATTAAATATAACGGCACACCGTTAAAAAGACATTCAAATAGGTCGACACCCTATTTGAAGTAAAAACCTAGTTATTGATACTGATGTCCGTACTGAATAAATACAGGTATATTTGTAGGTATAATTTTATCACGTAACAATTAATATCATGATACCATCACGGACCTTCTTAATTATACCATAACTCAGTGAATGTGGATAAGTAGGTTAAAAAATGAGCCATCTATGTATGTATATATTATTTTCTCACATTGATCAAATTTATTCTTACAAATTATATTGTTGCGAAGAGAACATATGGTTCAGTTTACATTGCAAAATTTATAAACATTGTGTTTCACGAAACATCAAATGATCTTATCTTATGAATAACATTTATATATAAAGCATAAAGATACTATTAGATTTACTTCTATATTAATTCAAAATGAGTTTAAAAATCACATGTATAAGGTAAGCATGCTGAATAAAACTACAAGCATACTGAATAAAACTACAACTAAAAAGCAATTACAAGAGGGAGGTTTTAGGGTCTTGAAAGTGGTGCTGTTAATGGATGAGTTAATAAGGTATTTTGCCCTGTGGAATGTCATGGTTATGTCACATTGAGGTGACTGAGTCTCCCGACCAGCCCTGCTGTCGGCCCATTCATTGCTAGGGATTCCTACGTGAATCCACTACAAAACCACAAACCGTCCAAGCGTGATAAGCTTCACTAGCTTCGCATGGCATATTATAGTTTGCAAACAGTCAGCAGAAACATTATTACTGAGCGCAGAGATTGCAGCCTGGGAGTCAATTAGAAATACCACTTTCCCAGGTGCCAGGTACATGGCTAGTAGCTGGCTAGAAACCCCGTGAACTACGCAAATCTCACCATCGTAGTTGCTGGCATTTTTTCTTATTTTCAGTGAGTCTACGAACAGGCAGCAGAACCATCCTGCTCCGGCTTCTTTTCTTTCAGTCGGGTACAAACCATCTGTGTAGATGTGGAGCCATTCACTCGACGGATTTCTGAGGAAGATAGTTCCAGAGCACATAATTTCAATTCTTAAGATATGGCAGCTGCTTTGTCTAGTGTATTTTTTTTCAGGTCGAGATGTCTGAAGGGAAGAGATGATACAACTGTGGTGTAAAAAAATACCTTAGGTTGTACATAATACTTAATAAAGAAAAATAAGTTACAACACCTGGTGTTGTTAGTGTTTATTTTATTTATAAGCTCTAACAGGCACACTGAAGGTTTGTGATAACATTTTATCATAAAAATTAAATCGAAAAAAAAATTATTATTGAGTTTAAAACTATCTCCCAACAAATAATTTGAAATAAAGCGGTAAATTTAACATATTAATTTAGAATATTTAATAGACGACTTTGAACTATGATTGTATTTTAAGACCGTATATGAAATCGAGAATAATATTTACGAAATAGTACATATATATATAATATTTACGAAATAATATTTATGAAATATCACATATTTCTTACAACAAAAGAACTATTCGAAACAACCAGTAGCTTTAACATTTTTTGGTTGAATATTTGTCCCACTATCAACGGTTTTGTAATTTGCTACCGAATTTGATTAGCTATTAATAACAAAAAGGATACTGTGTTAGTCAAAAAATGTTCATAATATCTCTTTTTCTTCGGAGTTGTTGACTCATCGTACAGTTGAATAAACTGTATTAAAGTTCATTTATTTAGTATATTTGATCGCCTGTTTGAAAATAATCCCATCAAATAAATTAACAGAGAACGAGAAAGTCTTCCTTTTGAATCATGGCGCTTTTAACAAATTAGATATGTATAAAGGAGGAGTACTAAAACTTAGTGAATGTAAGAAGTTTTATATCAGGAACGATTAATTACCATTTAAATTGTTGTTGTTTGAATTGTCTTGAATTGAGAAAACATTTGCAAGACAGTAAACGAAAGTTTCTGAAGGAGTTGCTGTGTTGCAACTCGATTAAAATTATTCAGATTAATTAAAATATTTAGTATATCCATTAAAATTATAACTTCATCAGACTATTTTAATATCAAATTCAATTGTTCTTATCTGTGAATAACTAGGTATAACCCAAAGGTTTCTTACGTGAAGGTTTTTTACGTGTTTTAAAAATTAAATTTTCCGTAACGTACGTACTTTCAATGTTTTTTTTTAATTAAATTTTACAAATGTTTTGAAACAATATTTCTTGTATTGCTTTTATCATTGACAAATGTATCAAGTTTTAGATAAAAATGCAACTTGAGCTTAGAAACTCAAATTCACTAAAAAGGAAATAGAGCAGCATTTTTAACAATATCAAAAGTCTATTTGAAATATCAGGAAATCATATTTCGATTATTACCGCTAAATTTTGGACTACTAAAAAAAACAATAATGAGTATTTTACGCCTGAAAGTAATACAATACGATGTAAACAAATAGTCGAAATAAAACTAAATGGATAAAGTGAATATTACTTTTTTTTTAATTATTTAATAGTCATAACTGAAACTTGACTTATAAATGGTAGTTTGTAATATACATCATCTGAATAAACTAAGACATGTTTATGATATGAGCATTCATATAATATTAAATGAGCACGTTATTATTGTATTGCTATTACAATATGTGTGTTGCATTGTAATTTTAATTTTCTAATGTTTTTATTTATAAATAAGTGTATTCATCAATTTGCAGAATTTCTAATAAAGTAGATTTAACAAAAGGTTTTACAGTCTATCACGTAGCTAAATTTTTAAAGTAAAATTTTCTAACATAACAATTGTAGCTAAATTTCCAAAATAGCTATCTGAATGAATGCAAAAGAATTTGATAAATAAATCCCATTACTTTCGCTTTATACAGTTGGCGTATATACCAAACAAATTTTTCAATTATATATATTAAGATTTGAAAATAAATAAGTAAAATATATTTTCCTTTAGCCTAGAAGTTTTAAAAATATAATTAAAAAATATAGTCGACAAAAAAATCTAGCCCAAGCGGAATTCCATTATGATAATAAGATAAGAATGAAGAAGAGATAGCTTATTGCTTATAATAACATGTATTTAATATTTCTTTACTAAGATAAATAAAATATTTTATTTATTCAGTTTCAAGGTTGAAAATATAAGATAATAAGACCGAAATGATTGAATATGTGTTTGATAAAAATAGATTAGTTCTTATATAGAATATTAGATACTAGGTATTGGTAATCCATTACATTACGAATTTCAAAATGAAGTTCTCCAATTCCGTATGGGTATCAAATGTTCTACACATAATTAAAAACGAACTGCATAAAATTCTCTAGCGATACATATTTTTAAAATATAATAAAAATATATATGCAGAACTATTGGTATGTAAACTCAACTTACCTTAATATTACCGGTCGACTTGAACCTGAGCTCAAATAACATAAAAAAGGTCGTATATGTCCATCAAGACTAAGCTTTTATCGACTATCTAGAAATCACTTTGTCAATTCTATTTATAGGAAGTTATTGGATATTTAATTAATTGTTAATTTCAAGCTCGTAAATGTAATGCGGCAGCATCGTATTGACGACAAAGGTTTTGTTTAAAGCTCTCACCGTATTCGGAACAGAAATACAAAAATAAATCATTGCATTTAAAGCTAATTAATCTGCAATAGTGACATGTTCTTTTATGTAACCATGACTACACAATTTTGTAATAATATTAAAGTCGTAAATATGTAACTGATAAAGTTTAGAGTGTTTCTATAATGTTTTGTTTATTATTATCACTCGCATTGAATTCCAACTGCATTCATTTTAATTATTTTGGTCCACTTATTTATTTATTTGGCTGTGTAACTTATTATTATTATCTATAGTCTATTATAAGAGCATGGATTGTTTTTCGTTTCTGTAATATAAGTGTGTTTTAGAAATCAGTGGAAAAGAACTAGTCCTTTTTTAAATGTCCATCTTTCTTTTTTTAGCGGCATTAATAATAACAGTTTGCGATTATATAAAAACGGATCCGCTGGCAACTGATCTTGAAAAGAGAGAGAATAGATCTCTTAGAGTAAGTAATATTAATGCATAAGTAAACAAAGTAACTGATTCTACGGCAAGAATAGGATTTAAAATGAAATAGTGTTAAATGAAAAAAAAAAGACTGTAGTAAAAAGTATATTATATCCAAGCATTTTACAATAATTACTTGTAAACGAAATCTACAACATATGTGTAGAATTGGTATGCGACTGAATTTTCTTTCTCCACTTCTTATACAATAGCTCCAAAATTAACTTATTTAATGGTCTAAAAATGGTTCAAAATTATTATAACTTGCTCTTCTTAATGACATAGAGAAATTCGATTACATTGTTTTGATAACGTCTTAAAATGGCTGTAAGAAAGTGATTTTATAATCGTATCTTTCTTGTTTCTTAAAACCAAAATATTATTAATAATATGATAAAAATCAATCAATTGTACTACTCATTTTAAGAATAAATATTAATTCAGTTAGGGGAATCTTGATCGCTGATGTGATGCGAATACGAATTGTCATTTTTGTACAATATATGATAATGAATTCATTCAATTTTAATTGAATTGATCCAAGAATTACATAATATTAGATACTGAAAATTTTACGAATTCTTAAATTTGTTTTATAGGTGGAATTCAAAAACTTGCTTTTTATTACAATTCAATTTGCAAAAAGACACCATTTCCTTAAAAATATTTTTTTTGTCTAATATATCTTATATAATTTACACTAATCCGAAAAATACGTAATCTAATACGTACATAAAAGTAAGTGACCTCTCGCATATTATATAAATGATTGCCATCTGAAAACTTGAGAAAACGGTAATAATTCAGTAAAATTTAGGAATTTGAATGTCATTGAATAATTTGATTTTACTTGATGATGCTTTCGTCTTGCTGCATATGTTACATGTGCAAAGATAAATAAATTTTAGACATGAATGCCGCTGTAATAAAATATATCAAGCTGAAGATAAGTGATATTTATATAGGAAACATATGCAGCAGATCAAAATATAATTAAGCGTAAGGCAAATGACTTATATGTGCGAGATACTTAGCTAGAATAAAAAAAAAACATTAAGCAGAAAATAAATAAACTTTTATGCGTTTAATTATGTGAAAACAGTAAACTATGATCAATTCGAAGCAACTTTTATATGTGTAACATATGTAGCAAGAATGAAGCAGAATCATCAAGCAGCAGGTAACAAACGTTTGTACTTTTCGCGACAAGAATAAAATATCATTAAAGAGAAGTTAAATAACCTTTATATGTACAACGTAAGTAGCTGGAGTAAAATATCATCAAGTCGAAGGTATGTAACCTTTATATGTATAACATATGCAGTAGAAAGGAATGTAAGTAGGTGAGTATCTTTTATATGTGTAGCATACGCAGCAGGAATAAATTATCATTATGGAGAATAAAATTTTTAAACGTTGTTCAGCTTCGCACATTTTAATGATGAGTTACCATTATTTTATTTCATTCATGTTTCTTTTTCAAATATTGCCAACATACCTTAGTATTTCCTTTCGGAAACCACTTACTATTTATATAACCCTTTCTTAGTTATATCCTGAAATAAAGCATAAAATCATTTCCGTAAGCTTACGTTTAATTTTCTCAATGTATTTTGGGCCGCACAAATTTGTTGTGCGATCGCATATAAATTTTTGTTCTCCGTTGACCATTTCCTATAGCTGACATTGGCGTATCTTGAAGGACATATTTTAGAGGCAATGATAAAAAAAAATTCAAGAGGTAACTATTGTATTACTCGCGTCGAAAGTTACTTAAAGTTTTAATCAACGATCAGTTTAAAAATATAAGCTCAGGCTGTTAACCACTGGAGTTCACAAAAAGGCTATGAATAAATGTGATCTATATATAAATCAAATGCTATCTTAGGAATAATAATTTTATGGGAGCAAAGAGTGCTATTTTTGAATAAAATTTAGAAAACTTACAATTAAAAACATTATAATATTAAATAAATAGCATTAAGTTTCAGGAATTATAGAAAAAAATTCATGGACTGATTATGAAAATTATGTTTCTTGATCAGCTCCCCATATATTTCGGAACGGGAGGAAAAAAGATAAAAAGAAATCAAGAAAATAAAAACGAATGTCCATCATAAAGCGTAAAAGTGATCCGACTCGGCCTCCCCATAAAATGTGGACGTTTTTATTAAATCGAAGATGTGGCGGTTTTCTAGCCCCCCGAAAAACACAAGCGCTAACAGAACGGCGCTAAATTTATAATGTTAAGTCTGAAAGGGCCGCCCGTATGAGTAATGAACTACCGCCGAAGAAACATGTTAACGGAATAATACTTGGCCAATGCCAAGAATTATTATGGCCAGCGCAATCGCAGAAATTGTGAAAAATGAACTACCCGAGTTAGACGTGGTCATAACACTTGACCATGTGAGTGACTTCACTGCGTTTTATATTTCACTTTATTTCGGGAAAATGATTGTTGATGTACAGAGGATTAAGGATATACTGTTCAATGGATCTTTTTCAAGAAAACAAAACTACCTTTTCAGACAAAGGAACACGGCGCTATAGATTATTTTCTCCATGCGAGAGATGTATTTCTACTTGTTATGAATAAAAATGATTTTGTAATGAATCCAAAGTGTTGAGTGTTGAGTCATTTGCTCTTATAAAGTGATATATAGCTAAAAGAAATTTCAAACTAAAATTTAAATCTGAATTAGTCTGTTTTCCGTTTTATCCATATACTTCCAATTAAATCATAAGTTGATATATATCATTCAGAAAGTAGTAACGTTTAAATATGTGGAAAAATATTGTCTAATGTAATAAAATACTATACTTTATGTAATATGTATGTATACTCATCTTTATTTTACATAATTCATATGATGTAGTGTCTTTCCGGTAAGTTTTCTTTTATTTGAGGCTTCTTATCTAATCCAGAAACAAAATGTTTTCTCAAATATTTATGAGACATTTATGCATATTTGTTAGCTTTCTATTACAATCTAAGATAAAAAAAATACCTTGATGTAGTACTGTTACGATTTTCGTAGTAAGAAAAGTCATTGGAGGCAGTGTTACTTTTCAGTTGCTTTTTCCCTTTTTTCCGTGCTTCTTCCATATCTCGATATTTTTTATTATTCGCTTAACTTCATCACGTCTTTTTTTAACCTTCTTTTAGCAATATTATTGGAGAATAGGTTATTCAACATCTCCGTCATCCCTTTTTTAATGACCCTCTTTGCTCTTCATTGGCAATGAATTATTTACTCACGTATTTGTCACTTTACTTTTACAGAATTTAGATTTAATTGACCTGTCAAAGTCGATATGATTCAAATTTGCATGTCAAATTTGGCCGGAGCACGTTTTAAAGCATTCGATATATTTAGAGTGAAACCATTTATTCGCAAGATCTTTTAATTCTTCCATCATTTTAGCGTTTAACTTGAAAGAAATTTTATTAAAAATTGTCTCAAAATAAAAATTAAAGTATCTCAGAATCATCATATTGTAAAACTGTTGCACGTTAATCTGTTAATCTTTAATTATGACATTTAGTGGATGTAAATATATTACTAATGGTACACTCGAGTTCTCTCTATTGGTTACATGATTAGGATATAAAATCTCTATTGATAGTAAGTTTTTGTTAGTCGGTGTATAAAATAATTTAAAAGTTTTTTAAATAATTATTTTAATAAACTTTTTCGAGCAGAGTTAAGCATTTTTTTGTTTACACTTTTCAATAAAGGACTTCATTAATTATATCTCACGTTTACGAAAGTAGTATCATGGTTTATCATTAACGTTTTATTGTATTGTAAATATTGAAATTTACTTGTAGCACTTGTTTGTTGTTGAGACAAACTGAATAATTCACATTTTTTATTGCGAACCTCTCAATAAATAATTGATATATATCGAAATAATTTATATACATTTCGTTTTTAATATTACAATTTACATAAAATCTTCGATTTTCTGCGATCGGGTACGTAATTAAGTTGAAATATTTACTGAAGTATATATATATATATATATATATATATATATATATATATATATATATATATATATATATTTATACATATATAGTATTTTCTTTCAATGAAATATTACATATTGCAATTGAAAAGTTATGAGTTAGTGTACTGCAAATAAAATTTAAAATAATTAAAATGTTTTCAACTGCCGATCAATTAGAGTTTATTAATCACTTTATTAATTATCTCGGCACAATGCACCTTTAGTAAAAATGTGAAAATTGAACGAAATATAAAATTTACACATGTATTTAATGTTACGATCGTTTAAACTTAAAGTTAAAAAATTATTTTCATAATCGATCGGGGAGGAAGAAATTTTATAATACTGACAAAATTAATTTTCAAAATTTAAAGGTAAAAAGAAAAGCAATGGTACTTCTGTTAAATGAAAACCACTCATGTATAAAAAACAAGATAAACCAATAGCGGCAAACAAATATAGAACTAGGTGATATATAAAATAAATTTCGGTTCAATCCAGAAGTATAGTGTGATACTAAATTATTCGTATCGGAAGTGATAAATAAATAAACGATGAAATATATTTAGAGACCATTTTATTAAAGATGTAATCCATGAAATCGTTATTATCCTTAAACTTTCACACTATCAACTTGGTAGTGAAAGCTTGACAGATTTTCTTTTGTGTTATCTATATTTCTATAGAAATCTTAAAGGTGATTGATTAATACTTTTATTTTGATAACGTTAATAAGCTGGGTAATATTATTATAAATTCTGCAAGTAATCACGAAAGTAATAAAGGCACTATGGCATTAGAATCTCTTGGTGTCACAACTGTTTCCATTTTGTGATAATATGCGTCAAATGAAATATACGTTATACCATATTATTTGAGAAGTAGTTGTCAGCCTATCGTTACTACTTTTAAATAAACATTACATTCTGAAGCACGTAAACAATATGCCAGCTGAAAAGAAATCGAGTCACAATTTAAAATTTGACGTAAAGGATCATATAAAAATATAACTAAATTGATGCTTTCAGTTACTATTTCCAATCGATATATTGCTACATTTATTTACTATTGTAACTGGCAATCAGTTGATTTTGAAACAGCGATCCTCATATGAAATAAAAATTAGTTAATACAAAATAATCTTTATTTTCGTGATAAAGATGCGATATAAATAATATTGTTTAAATCAGAAGCATTAATTTAAGTAAATAAAGAGAAAATATAACTTAACTACTTATCCCCTTTCATAAATTTTATGAATCGCAGATGTTTAAAATTGTACAAAAAAGAAAACGGAACCATATAATTAGTTACGAAACGTAACCCGCAAACAAATTTAAATAAGGCCTCGGTGATGTAAAGCAACTCTAAAAAAGATCGACTTGGAACCTGCTCAGGTATGGGCAGTATTGTGGAAGAACCTAATATTACCTAATTCACTTTAACCTGCATAATAAGAATCCAAATACTCCCTCGGCGCAGTAATGTAGGCCAATTTGTCTTCCTTTTGTTATGATAATATTCGTGTACAAGAGACGTCTCACGCAAAGCATTTGTTTGTTGCGCTTACAAGTATTATAAGTTGCTGAAATATTCGCTACTGTGCGGAAGAATGGTTATGGCCGCTTGAAATAATCTCACATATAATTGTCAACGTATGAAGCGAAAACTCATTAAGACTTTGAGTTTAAACTCAAAGGTTGCATAAAATGTCTCCTATATTAAATGTCCAAATACTATGTAAGAAAAACAACATTATAACTTTTTAATGACTCACATTGGTGGACCAGGAAATAATATATGCTACTTTGCAAACAAGGAAATCCCATCCTAACTAATATAGCAATCACAATGATTAAAAATTCGACAATATATTTGTTTGTCCTTCTTTCACGTCGCTATAGAGCAACACATCAACATAGTTTTTTGCACAGAGATAGTTGGCGGGCCAGAAAATAACATAGATTATTGTCTAGGTCACAAAATCTTATTTTAACTAATAGAGAAACCCTAACAAATACTATAAATTCGAAAGTGTGTTTGCATGTCTTTCTTTCACGTCGCAACGGTGCTGTAGATATAACAGATAGTTGAGAAAAGTTGGTGGTCCAGGAAATGATGTCGGCTACTTTCCAACTCGGTAAATGTCGTGCTAATATAATAATCCAAACAAATATTACAAATGTCAAAGTGTGTTAGCTGGTCGCTTTTCCATGGCGCAATAGAGCAACAGATCGACGTGGTTTTCAGCAAAAAGGTAGTTGGCGGGCCAGGAAATGTTACGGGCCACTTTTTAACCCGGAAAATTTAATCGTACTAATATAACAATCAGGCTACTTTTCAATTTAACACAGGCTACTTTTCAATTTACCCTTATTAATATGACAACACCAACAAATAACACAAATTCCAAACTGTGTCAGTTTGTCCTCCTTTCACATCGCAATGGAGCAACTTATTGACTTGATTTTCTGCAAAGACCAGGAAATGAGATAGGCTACTTTTCAACCCGGGAAATCTCATCGTAACTAATATGACAATTTAAAATTAAAATTGTAAAATTTACAAAATTGCGTCCAATTCCATGCGTTTATCTAATACACTTGCAACTGTCTTTATATATTCAATCATATTTGTCCATGTAGATTTTTTGGTAAGAAGTCATGATGGTTGGGAATGAAATTGAATTTATTATTACACTAAATAATTTTATACATAAGGAACTTAAAAACCTTAATAAAAATGGACACAATTGATGCAGGTTAATAATTAATCACATTGTTAAAATCACTTATGTTATGTTTTTTATTAGGAATTTTAATTTTTATTAGCAACCATATACGTTAAGAGTATCTCGAAAATTGGACAAAATTTAACCACGAAAACTAAAGGTACTTAATTCCTCACCTATATACAGTATAATTACCGTGATCGAGTTTTGATGCTAAACAATGCGAACTTTATTTGGGATCTGTTTCAATAAGGCTTTAAACTTTCTAAATCAATTGTAGAAGGTCGCTTTATTCTACAGATCAAAATTTCCTCTTTTTAATCTTTGGAATCAGTACTTGACTCTGTCGTAAAAGAGCACAACTACATCCATCCTTGTCCATATGTTATATGTTGCTTTGCTGATTTTTTGTCTAAAATTAAATTCATGGAACAAGAGTCCTCTAAGTTCATTTCGAAATACTTCTATTTATTCAATTATTCTTTACTCGCCGATTACTTAATTGCAAACTAAACAGAATATAGAACGCCGAGCTCATTATATACCCTAGAAAAATATTCTGAAACCTAACATATTCCAGAAGTCGGTACAAAAAATTGGCGGTTTAAATGACCAACCCTATAATAAATTTAGACTACCCGAGCTTCAAAAGTTACGACCAATAAAATTGCGACGTCAGTTTTGACAGATCAAAACAATTAATGTCGTTTAATATATTTTATTCACTGCCAAATTTCGTAACACAACGACAAATGGCACTCGAGTGTTGTAATTACTTGACGCTTTTAAAACGAGATACGAGTAGGAAATTTATATTGAGTTGCGTAATTGAACTGTTTTTCAAAGTTTGGTATGCGATCCGGGCGAGGTGCAATGTAATATTACTAAAATAACATTACACATTTATATCGAAACCGTCTTATTAAGAGTTTCAGTTTTTGGTCGTCGCTGCTCACTTTTATTTTATTGTATTTTGTGTGGACGGGTGAAAATAAATCTTTCATCTGCCTGTCGCTTGGTTAAATTTAGACGAAGTCCTACTTTAGGATCGCAAAAATTTTGTATCAAAATAAATATGAGAATTTTATTTAATAATGACTCATTTGCAATTATGACATTTATTGTTTAAATAACTCGTAAAATACATGGAGTATTTTCTTCAATAATTGACATAACGTATGTCGCAAGGGCGAGTGTTAGAAAATTTTCAAGCCATATTACTCAGGTGACATTTGGTAATAGGAATTCAATATCTTTCATGAATTAATGAAAATAATAAAAATTTGTACAGTCGTTATTTTATAATGTGAATACAAACAAACAAAGACATATGTCAAAAAACTCAGAATCAAATAATTGAAAGTAAAATTATTTTTAGCAAGATGTTAGGAACACAAAGTAAAGATCCCTTTGTTAAATGTTATTGCAAAATCCATTTATTTCTATGGGTGAAAAACCTGGAAAATAATTACTAGTGTTTGTGAATAGGCTGGTCCGAAGATCCAATGAAGACATTCAGGGAAAGACCAAATAAGATCCGATAAAAATTTAAATTAGATTACTGGGACTGAGATAGAAGAAGATTACATTACTGGGATTGAGATGACTGAGATACATCCTAAAACATGTTGTGATTGACTGAGATGTTAAAACGCAATGGAGCCACCAATAGGGACCATGCAAAAACCATCTGGCAACGTGCAGTGATGGGTGAGGCAAAGAGGTTGCGACAGTTATGGGATAAAGTGAAATCATTAGCCAAATATGGGGTCAGATGAAATTTTGTTAGAGCCCCATTTACCGAAATGGAATAATAGAATCTTATGGACGATATTAGCATTTAGTTTCTGCAAATATATTTTATGCATTGCCAAATGACACGGTTTAATTTTCTTACATGCATAGACTCTATGAGAGTAATTAAAATATTATTTTCACTGGAAGACTTTTTGACCTTTAGGATGAATCTAAAACTGTTAAAAGCTAGCAGTTTTAAAGATATTTATTCAGAACAAGAATTGAAAATGCCCTCTTATTCAGATGAAATTACACCTTTTATTGTTTAATAATGTGCTCCACAAAGGGAAAACAATATGATTTATAAACGAATAATGTTTTCACCATTCGTATCAACGTTGATAACACTCAAGCAAATTACAAAATGCACTGAATTGAAAGTTTCGAAATGTTTTCACTCAATATGTGGGTAGACTATAGATTTAGGACGGTGAGCAAATTATCAAAAACACGGATGTAGAACAAGTTGAAACCATTATTTATATCATTTGTGTTTGACACAATTGACGAATTTAAATATAACCTAGGTCAGAATATTTTGAAGGGATAAGCAAAGAAATTAATAAGTATTAAATGGTTTGAAAATGGCTGAACCTGGAATTATTATTTCAAAATATTATTTTAAAAATGTATCACTTTTCATCAATATAGTTATGTCTGCTTTCATAAGTTTTTAAATTTTTTGTAATTGTTACGAAATTGTAAGAAAATATTTTAAAATTCAAAAGTTGTTGGTACATTCTAAAAGGTTCTCTATCACTAATATGCGTCTATAAAAAATTCTTTTAAATCTTTTGAATTTAATAAAGGAATTTTTTTTTTTATATCCCTTTCACATATTTAGAAAAGTGCCAATTTTTACACTTTCGTTTCAGAAAAACACAAGGATATCGCAAAATTCTAAAAGCTCCTAGTCGGCCTTATTGTACTCTACAACTGTAATATGGCAGTTATTACACTGTTCTTATTGTCACAGTATTACCCTTCCTATGAAAAGATGAAATATGTTTTATATAAATTATAATTTTAGTAACGATGAAGATAGTTACACCTTGCAAGTTGAAATGCCCACATTTGACGTTGAATATTGCGCAGGTACATAGATAAAAACTAGAATTTCCTTACTATTTACCCAATTTGTATATTATAAGAATCATTTTAAAACAAATTGAGCGTTGAAAAAAATATTTCTCTATTTGGGTTGAATAAAATGAAATATTAGCTTCAGTGTCAACAGATCAATCCTTATAAGAACCATCCATAAGATTAATTGAGTAAACAAACATGCACGTAATAAAACATACTGAGAATGATGGACGACGAAATATATAATAATATATACATAGTCGAAAAAAGGAGAAAATCAATTTTTCGTTCTCTCTTGAAACTATTCTAGATAAAATTTGAAGATATTCTTACATAATGAAAATCATTATTAGTATTGAATAAGGATAATATTATTTCTCTCCTTTGGTGGATAACTTAACTTTGTACTGTCGTGGCCTCGGTATTATATAACGTTGAAATACAGTTTCATAAAATTTTAATTAAGATGGCAAAAACAACCTAAATATTGTGCTGATAATATTAGTTCCCTGATATTTTCTTATGTTAAGATAGATTCGTCTATGTAAAATTGAAAGTTTAACGGCCTTCAATGTTGCAAAATATTTGTCTTACATTGTCCTTTTAAATATTCCATGTAGCTGGAGATGGAAGATAATAGTTGATTGGTACTTAAAGTGCCTATCCTATTTTAATATAAGTCCCCGAATCGTATTATGGTGAAGCAATTATAAAATAATTGTCGCTCTTAAAAAAAGTTGATTATTCATTAAAACCTTTCTCCATCCACTGCTAGTCATAGGGTTCGTCCAATGTGCGTATCATTGGAGGTAATTGCGACACTGGACAGGTGGTTTGCGATCCCGTCCATAGTTAATCTATGGCATTATAGCTACATGATTAAAAATAACACTTCACCCCACTCAACGAACGGCCGGGAATCGAACCCGAGCACCGCGTCTCCAAAGGCCGTAAGCCCGTGGTTAACCCACCATTAGTACCACAATTAGTATGTGTAGTCCCACAATTAGTACGTGAAGATGATAGAAAATTGTCATCGCTTACAAAATTTAGATAATCGCGAGTGGTTGTTTTTTAACATGAATGTAGTGTGTTTAAAAAAATTTAATTTATGTTTAAAAAATCGATTAGTCATTTAAGTTTTTAAGCACTGTAGATTTACAATTAAACTCAATCAACTATATTATAATTAATAGTCCAAGCTGATATAAATTAGTAGATTGATTAAATCGATATCGCACTACTATATAATTTATTTAATACGATTCACAGGGTACAATTATTATTTCTGCACTAGAATGCCATTCAAAAATGTTTCATTGTTCAATATTTTTAAAATGTGTTATGGAATTGTTGGTAAAAAGAATCAAATTACTTTTTTCACGTAACCAAAAAAGCTACATATTTCAAGTATATAAATAATTATTGAGCAAAACGAGACAAGCGATATATCAGATACCGGTAATAGATGAAGATAGGGATAATAAAATATTCCTACATGTGATACAAAAGATACCGCAAATGGATGGAGGGGTATAAGAGACTTCGATAGATTATGAAATACGGTCATCTTTCCGTGAAATGCGGTCATCAATTGCTTAATTTCAATAACTTTAACTTTTTAATTTGACTACTATGGAATTGGATATACAATCCCGATACATACTGAGAAAATAGTATAAGTATATTATTACACTCCTGTTATTTTAAAACAATTTCGTTCAAACGTGCCCTAACGCCCTTTCCTTTGAATGAAATCTGTGTAGCAATATAGGTAGCATGTTTGAAGTGACACTAATGAAAATAATTTTGGATCAATTATCCATAAATTGTCTAATTTAAATTACGCTCTTACTTTATTTTGTGTATTTTCCTAATTTATATTAAATATTAGAAAGGCAGTTCTAGAGTATGGTGTTGACTTTTACTGTTGTCCTTGAAATTGAAATTAGATTTAAATCGTCTTAAAATACTTAACTTTTGCAAACAATTTATTTGAGCTTGAATGTTCTAATATCAAGATATTTTCTTTTCTGTTTCTTTTAAACTAATCATGATTTATTTACAAAGTTTTATGGAAGACCTAAATCTTAACTTTATTGGTTAACATCAGCTGTGAAAGAACGGGTGTTCTCATTACTAATTTGGATGAAATTCGGAAATTTTGTTACCCTCTAAACGAGATGCATAACATTTTATGCCGAATTTTATTAGCAAAAAAATTGTATTAATTAGTGTTTGGAAGATTATTTTCTTTATAATTTAGTATTGACATTGGAAATTATGAAGATGTGAATTTTTTCTAGCCTTATTTGTGTCTTGCGTAAGGCCCTTGGTATATTTACATAATATTAAATAAATTAATATTTTAACTTCCGATTTAAATCTTCAAAATATTTTATTAATTTATTAGGGTCGTAATATACACGATCCAGGTAAGGTTGTATAATAAATATGAATAGTTCATAGGCTTTTCATGGAAACATTGATATAATGCATATAAAGTATCATACAGAAACATTCGGCAATTTTGTTAAAAAAGAGAGAAAAAATATTTTTACCAGGCAACAAATAAAGTACTTGTTTGCATTGTCGATACTTTACCTTTTCTTTACCCATATTCACATTAAGACATCGCCTGTCAAACAACAATTAAACGTCAGTTGGAAAAACGTACGTTAAGTAGTCTCCTTCCATTTCCGATATGCTTTTTTATATAGTGAGAACGTTATTTATGAAATGAATACGGCATGTATATTCCTCCCTTTATATAGTGTATAAATTGGAACTTTAGAAAAAAAAATTATTTGTAAAATAGTTTACAATATTTTTCCCACTTTCTTTAAAATTTCTTTTATTTTATATTTACTGTAAATAATTCTAGATATTCTTTTCTTATATAATTGTCACACAAGCTTGAAGTAGCTTTGTTAATAAATCGACTGTTATCCGCGGTTTCACTCGCATAGATTTTTAGGGATTCTTAACCTAAAAGGAACAAGGGAACCTTTATATATTAATCATGTATCTATCTGTATGTCTGTCACAAACGTTTTTCTCATAAACCACGTAACGTAGATTTGAATATTGGCGTGATAATACCTACCTCTTATTAAATAATCTACGTATTTTCTACGGCCAATTTTTTAAAATATTCGTATAATAATAGGTCAACAGAAACCTTAACAAATATTTTTTTTACGATTTCTAGTTGCATATTGAAAACTATATTCTAAAAATAACCACAAATATAAAATACCGTACCCTCATTTCCGTAACTATTGATCCAAAAATCGTGAAAAAAATAGAACTAATAAAATCTCTAGATCTCATATTTTTATTAAATTGTTTGTAAAAGTAATAATGTTTAAAACTTCCAAATTCTCTCAACAGGAACGACACTGTATAACTTATATCTTAACTTGATCCTTAAGCTGCAATATTTTCATTCATTAATCCTCAAAGTTAAGTTTTAAATTATTACTCTGACATTAAACAAAAGGTAATCAAGATTTATTTAAAGCCCTACCAGCATTGCAGAGAAAATCACATTTAAATTTATCACGTGATTATTGCGTGATGCTCTAATAGACTAACATATAGGTAAATTGAAAAAAATAGAAGGATAAAAAGCATTTTATGGATTATTTGGCCATATCAAACACGGTATTGGCCTCCCAACAAATATGAAGCAGAATTTCATAAATTACCATACATAATCAAGAGCGTCCACAAAATTATTGTAATGGCTTTGGTAATAAGTGTGTAAATTCTGTTTCAACAATACGTTTTACGGTACGTAGTCCGTTTTATTATTGGCAATATTACTACTAATATTAACACGTACTTTACAGTATTTTGTACTTTTATTAATTTACAGGTTTGATTAATCCAGGGCGAACTTCCGACATGTTGACTATTCTGGTTTTAAGATCTGCTGTCCCCGATTCAAAATGGTAGACTATATTTTCACATAGTCTAATTATATTCAGGAAGGTAACAGTTTTCAATGTTATTAAATTGTCTCCTGTCACATTCCGAACCACATAGAATCACTTTAATTTCCCGATCTCACCAAGCATTGATGTTCTTAATTGAATAGAGTCATATTTATTTCGAAATCGGTTTTCCTTATATTGAGATCCAATACAATTTAAATCGACTAGGTGCTTGTTGTTCGATTGGAGGGATGGACAAGCGCAATTCAAGCACAATCCCTTTTAGCTAAAAGCATTGTCTAAAATCGTATATCCTTTACGAGTAAAGACGGCGATTGCTTTACTTAGACAAACACACTTAAGTTGCTACGAAGCGACTTCGAGGGATATTTTAGCAAAGTGTTTTTTACTAGTTGGCGAGGCGTTGTAAGATAGAGTTTTTTTCTTTTTTTTTGACTTTGTGCAATTTATTTTGACTGGCTAGTATTAAAAAATGCATTTTAATTATAAGAATTACATTCTTAGCATAGTAGTGAAGAAAAGTTTAGATTAAATATCTTTAATATACGAGAGATGTGTCTTAATTTAAAAAGAGGTTTAAGAGATAAATGTACAACTGATACATAATACGTTGGATGCAAATGTGCTTACCGTTCTTTTTTTGCAGACGATGAATCTGTTATATTTCATGAGTTTATTTAGCGAAAAAGATACTTAAACCGCTTCTAGATACATAATTCACTGTTATGGGCCATTTCTATGTTAACCTGCTGACAGACTTATTTATTCTTCGAAATAGTTTACTTTTTAGGTGTCACTAAAATGTGATGAAATTGAGAAAGGGAAAAAATTCACATTTTTTTAAAAGTTAGCTTACTATATGAAAACAAAATGTTAATATTTATATGATGAAAATCGCGAAAAATATATTTTAACATGTTTATCTAAGAAATTAAATAAATTTAAGGACAATGATAGTTCGTTAAAAATATATTTATATATTAAACAAAATGAACAAGTGTTATAATTTGCACTTCAAAACTTGATACTATACAGACTTGCATTCATGTATTTTCTCCGGGTAATGACCAAGAGTTGTTGCTTCGATATTTTACCTGTTAGATTGCCTTCAAGTATTAGTTGAATTAATTATAAACTAATCAGAAATTGAATGTGCGTTAGAATGAAAGTTTGTGATTTCGGTGAGTTCTTATTGTATTATTCGTGATCCTAAATCACCAAATGATAATTACCATGTTATAAAAATTATTTTTGATTTTTAACTCTTCTTGCAATTTGTTTCTTATATTAGTTTTAAAAACAGGAATATTATGTTCGTATATTTCTTTTCTTAGGATCGCTTGCGTGATCAAAGTCGGTGTGAATAGTTAGCATTAGATAAAAAAATTGCTATTAATACGTGCATAAAAATATTCTTCGTGTAATAACGAATAGTCATTGTTTCTGCTGTTCACAAGTATTGAGACACAAGTAATTGAAGTCTTTATCCTATCAATTAGACCATTATTTAATATTTTTACTCAAGTTTGTGTAGAGTGAATGTGTAAAGATATTAATTATTTTATACAAAATAAAAAAAACAATAGCTATTGTGTAAAACTATCAGTCGTGATTTAGTTTTTCAACATAAATTTTCTTCAGTTTTCCTTTACATTTTAGTTGAGTAAAAAATCAGTTAGTCCTCCAACAAAGGACTGTCACTTTACTTTATTTCAAATTGATATATTTGCATTGATCTAATATTACCTTTTTATTCTCTTAACCTGTTATTCACAGCAACGGTTTCAGGGCTGCATCCAACCACAGGTGGTGTCGTTTTGCAAGCACGCGACGTCCGCCTGGCAAAGTCGCCGTCAGCTTCGCATTAATACGGTGCAGGAGCCGCATCCACTCTCTCTCAACGTCCTTTACTCCGTTACCGACTTAAAATACTTCCGTTTCTTTGAATAATGTCGCTGCTATGTATCAAGCGCTTTAAAATATTATTTTTTAATTTTTCGAGGCGAGATAATTGCCTTCGCCTTGCCACTTCATTTTATCAGGTTACAGTCATGCTTGCTTCCGTCACGCAACGTTTTTCCTTTTGACATTTCATTTTAAGGTTTAGTTTAATGCTTAATTTTTTATAAATAGATTAAATACGATTTCATTACAGTATGCTTGAGATTTGAACTATTTGTGAGCTTTTTGTTCCTTTATTATATAGGTTGTAATAGATATGGAGTAGTAAAAGGTGTTTTTGGGAATTGTTGGTACATGGATAGGTTCTCAACTAAAAACGGAAGCTGCACAGGAAGCAACGGCATTATTCACATAAAAGTACTTACTCTAAATAGTGGGATCAATATTTTAAGTTTCCTCCACTTTTAAGGGATTCACCCATATTAATGCAAAAATGTTCCTTTAATGTTTTTATGCTTCATCATAGCAAGAAACCTGTCTCATACATTTGGTATTTGGTGGGATATTAACGAGTGAAATGAGAATTGTTTTTCATATTGTAGTTTCATGGGTACCACATTTGAATAACAACCTTGCAGGGATCTTATGTAATTGCCCTGAATATTTTCAAATGGACATAACACAGTGCTATAGATCTATCCTGTTTGGAACATATTGGTAAAGTAAAAATCTAGTTATTGATATTGATGTAAGTGCTGAATATAGATACAATTATTTAACGTAACAATTAAAAATCATAAGACCATCACGAACCCTGATAATACACCATTATTCACTGAAAGTGGATAACCTATGTACGTATATATTATTTGATTGTAATGATCAAATTTCTACTTGTACAAATCTATTTTTTGTAAAGCGAACACTAGGTTCAATTTACACTGCAAAATGTGTAAACATTATATTTCATGAAACCATCAACGGTATTATGAACACAATGGAAATATCAGATATATAATACACTGCCAAATTTGTTTCCCTACCTATTCCTAATTGTTTAACAACCTTATGCGTAGGGTAAGCCTAATGAATAAAACTATGGACATATTATTTACTCGAAACCTCTGAGAGATTATACCTGAAATGTGATATTATTTTCAATAGGAAAGTAAACGTGTTGTTGCTAGGTATACAAAAGGAATTACTTGGATATTAAATTTATGAACTTAAACGGTTTATATTAAATAAGTTAGATTGTACGCAATATGCAATATAGGAAAATAATTTACAGTACCTGGCGTTGTTAATGTTTATTTTACTTGTAAGTTCTAACAGATACTTAAAATATTTTTGATAACATTTTTTCAGACAAATTTAACCGAAAAATACTATTATTGATAATTGAATGAGCCCAAGAATTAAATAGCTACCTGAAGATGTTATAATACAACGAAACCTAGGTCGTGGTAAAGAAGACAAAGAAAGTAAAAATAATACTACATGACGTAGTTTCATTTAATTGTGAGTAATGAATTTCTACAAAATTAACGCCAAAAATATTCAATACTATTATTAAGTTTAAAAACTATTTACAAATAAATAACTTGAAACAAAAGCAGTAAATTTAAAATATTATTTTAGATAATTTAAGAGTCGACCTTGAACTATCATCGTGTTTTAAGACCATATATGAAATCGAAAAAAATATTTAGGAAAACCTTATTTTTGAGTACTTCTTAAATTCTGATATATAACTATTCAATTCACTAATTTCTTACAAAAAAAAATGTTCAAAAAAACCAGTGGCCTTAAAATTTTGTGTTTGAATGTTCATCTAATTATCAACGATTTTCTAATTTACTATCGAATTCAATTAGTTATTTACAAAAAACAGATATTATGTTACCAAAAAAACTTCACAATTTCTCTTTTACTTCGGAGTTGTTGACTCGTCTTCATTGTATAGTAGATCGATACATATTAAAGTACATTTATTTTGAAAATGTTATCACCTGTATAAAAATAATCACATTACTAATATAGAATGAACGGCAAAATTTCCTTTTGAAACATAGTACTTCCAACAAGTAAGTATTTATAATTGAGGCGGATTGAAAATTATTGAATATAAGGAGAGGTTTTTTTATAGAAATGATAAATAATTGTTTATTATGAATTTTCTAGGAATAAGAAAACACAACAGAGTAAACGAAAGTTTCCAAAGTGTTTATTATGTTTCAACTCTTTTAAAATTATTCTGATTTATTAAATATACTAATCCATTAAACTCGTAACTTCTCCAGAATATTTTCATTTCAAATTCAATAGTCAATATCCGTGAATAACTCTAGATGAATATCATTGTAAAAAATATTTAATTTTTAAACGTTATTTAAAAATGTATCGAGTTTTAAATAATAATATAACATCGAGACTCGAATTTGTCATAAAATTCAGAGGAGCATTCTTACTGAAGTTTCAAGATATTTCTGACACCTTCAGTATTAAAAGTTTATTTGAACTCAATATTTAATTTCAATAATAAGAAGTCAATATCAAAATTACAGATCTGTTATTATCGCCATATGTACATAAAAAAACGATATTTTCCATTCCTGAAAGTGACACAATACAACGTAAACAAGTAGCCAAAATAGACTTAAATGTATAAAGTGAATATCAACTTTTAGGAACTTCGTAACTCAAAAGGTCAAGAGGAAACTTTTAAAATTAATTCTTAAATGCCATTATATTAAGTGTTTTATTTTAATTATTAAAATTCTACAAATAAAACTTGGGCTTGGCGATGGTAGTTCGTAATATACATGATCTAATCATACTAACACAAATTTATAATATTGTGAGTATTCCCAATCCTCCAACATATCTTAGTACATCCAGTTGTTTGTATTGTTATAATATTTGGATAAATCAACTTTATCAAAAATTAAATATAATATATAATATTATAAATGTTGTAATTTTATAAAAAACTATACTTTTTTATAAAATTAAAACATTTAGAAATAAAAATTACGATAAAATACATATATTTTGTAGTCAAAAACTATACTTTTTTATAAAATTAAAACATTTAGAAACAAAAATTACAACAAAATACATATATTTTGTTGGAATTTTCATTTCTAAATGTTTTAATTTTATAAAAAAGTATAGTTTTTTATAAAATTAAAACATTTATTATATTATGTATTATATTTAATTTCTGATAAAGTTGATTTATCAAAATATTTTACAGTGGACCTGAATGAATGCAAAGAGTTCACAAATTTATCCTATTACTTTGGCTTGACAGAGATAACCAAAAAAATGTTATAATTGTTTACCGTGCCTATTAATATTAAGGTTTACGCATAAACAAGTCAAATATTTTTCGCTTTGCATATAAATTTTAAAAATATAATTAAAAACTAAAGTCGACCAAAAATTCCATTACGAAATTCCATTACGGAAATATCATACCAGAAGATTGAAGAATAGACAGCCTATTTATTCTAATAACTCTTGTATCATATTTCTTTTTTAGGATCAGTATAATATTTTATTTCTCAGGTTTTAAGGTTGAAAATGTACGGCAGTACCTTGAAAATGATTGAATACATGTTAGGTGAAAATATATGAGTTCTTATATAAGATACAAGGTACTAAGTAATCCATTACAACGTGAATTGCAAGAAGGTTTTTAAATCCTTCATTGGTATCAAACTTTTTACACATAAATAAAAGTGAACCGCATGAAATTCTCCAGTGATACATATCTTTGAAGTATGATAAAGTAAATGTGAAGAACTCTCGGTTTGTTTTGTAAGTTCGACTTACATTTATTTTCAGCGTCAATTCAAACCTAAGCTCAAGTAATGTCAAAAAGCTCACATGTGCTCATTGAGACCTAACTTTCATCATCTTTCTAGCAATGTCTTTTCTTTATCAATTTTATTTATATAAAGTCATCGGGTATTTAATTAATTGATTTTTTCAGACTCGCAAGTGCGATGCGGCAGTAGAGTATTGTGTATAGAATTTGTATTGGACTAAATTTTTTCCTCACCTTTTTAAAGATATCTTCAAAATTTTGAAATTTTTATAACTTACTCTTCTTAATGAGATAGATAATTCGACTTCATCATTTTGATTAGATATTAAAATTACTATGACAGAGTGATCTTACAATAGCCCCTTTCTCATCCTTTAAAATACAAAATATAAGATAAATTAAAAATTAAAAATCAATCAATCCTACTTCCCATAGTAAGAACAAGTATTAAATTGATAATTTAAGTTTACAAATTCTTAGTGGTTTTATATTTGAAATTATAAAACTTTATTTTCTTAAAGAACAACTTTGAAACAAAAATTCTGTGTAAATTAAGTATTCCATTGATGTTATCTGAAAGAGGTTACTAACTTTAAGTTGAAATGAATAAAATTGAATGAAATAAAGTCTTACCTAAACTTTTTGAAATTATTTTTTCCCTTAGCGGACTATTCGCGTTCCAGTTATCATTTTATGGAAGCTATGTATTCATGAGAAGAGGATAGTGAAATTAGGTATCGTAAAGAAATAAAATTAGTATATTGATTAGTGGCGAATGACTGTGGGCAGTTAATTAAAATATATCTGGAGATTAATGACACCATACCATTATCGTTATACTGAACAACGTATGATTTTAAATTATTAATTATATAGTATTAAAAATGTTACATCAAGTATTTCATGTAGTGGAAAATCAAAGCCAATGAATATAGAATGGGAAAATAAAATCTTTGAATAAAAATGAGTAAGTGAAAAATTCAATCATTGTTTTTCGAGTTATTCTTATAATTTTTTCAAAATTATGTTGTGGATAAGAACCTATGAATATGTTCTTTTGTATAGTTAAACGATGAAACAAATAAGTTTTATGATTATATTTATGATAAATCAACTATTGTTTTATCGTATTATTTGCATGTCATATTTATTTTTCTTTTAATTTTTTTCCTTTGCTTACCTCCCACTCAAAACTATCTTCTGCGTGTAATAAAATAACTTTTAGTTTGAAACGGAAAATATTGGAGAAGTCTAATCCCAGCTCTAGACAGGTGATTAGGGCCGGGAAGGCTTATTTGAAAGCTCTGCATGGCAAGTTTTATCTTTTCAGGTGGAACAAGTAAAACTTAAGAAAAAGCTTTCGAATGGTTTACCTATGTACCGTGGATGGATACGAGACATTTTATTCGTGTAGTTTCGACATACTAAATTAATTTACAGAAAACTCTAAAATGAAAGTTTGATTCTGGCATGGGTAGTTTTGAAAATGAACGTGTATTTCTTAGCATTCTAAATATTTTATTTATAACTATTTATTTATTGATTTGGACGACGTACAATATTATTTCACTTAGAAGATAGTTTCATAGTACAGTAAGTAGATAGGCAACGACGTGTAGTATTATTTCTTTAATATATATATATGTATATATATATATATATATATATATATATATATATATATATATATATAGTTTACATTTACGTGTATTATTTTATTGCATTCGTCAATATATTTCAGTCAGAAACGAAAGTTCAACAAAACTGCTGACTTTAATTGAACAGATTTTAAATAAAATTGTATCTGGATCGGTTAATTAAATTCAATACGAATATTGCAATATTAGCTTAAATAACACATAATTTCGCTAAAATAATCTTTATATAAATGTTACAAATAGGGCAAAGTTATTTAATTACAATGCTGATAACACTGTAATTTTCTCGTTATCGTCTCTTCCTGTTAAAGTAGTAGCTGTCGCGTTGACGGATGAGTTTTCCGTGTTCGCATATTTCAGTAAAATAAATCCGTTTTGGCTCAAGTCAATCGGTATATTTTATTTCATGAGAGTAATAAAAACTATACTTGTCGCAACCTATATGTCCTGATAAAAATGTATTTCTATGAGAAGAAATCTTATAGCATTCATAAGTATATTACAGTACACGAAATTTATTATAAAACGTAATTTTAGTACCAATTATTAAAATTTATTTATAATTTTTATTACAAATTACAATCAATTTTATTCCAATACATATAAAGTTACCATTTAAATTTCTTTTAATACTTCCATGAAATCATATTATTGGCGCTAATCTAAAAAATCCGGTGATTTTGTTGTTAATTAAACGTACTGCGTCAGAAAATTAATTAAGGATACGTTTAGAACTGTAATTTTATAATGGAAACATATCATTATGAATACCTAGCAAACATACAAGTGACTGGTGTTTCCGTTATTAAAACTAAAATATTCCAGTACTGTAAAAATGTACAAATCTCATCTTACGCATTTCACCCCAAAAAAAGGTGTCTACTTTTAATAGAATAGATGTTTTATTATATGAAAACAAACTCTAAAATATATTTAGAACTGTGATTTTGTAACGCAAATATATTTTTATAATACTCGTGTTAAAAATGTTATTGTAAAAATATACAAATCTACTCTTTACAACTTTTCATTCCCCCACTGTAGATTAGCTTCAATGGAACAGATCCTTCTCATATTTTTACATGCGGAACTAATAAATGAAAGTGAATAATAAAACACCCAGAAGTATATCCACGAACCGATAGCGTGGAATGTGAGAATTTTCCAGACAGAATTCTACAGGTAAATTTGAGTATTTATACAGTCTTCGTGAATTTATTAAAATGTTAAAAAACTGGTAATGAGATTAAAGGGACTAAGCGGGCGTTTATAAAAAAAAACTTAATTTTTGTTGATACCAGTCCAAAAAAATTGTCCATAGTTATTTCGAAATTATGTCCCTCTGTCTTGGATTTCTTACAAGTAGATAAGCAATATGATGGTGAAAGTTTTAAAAAAAAAATTATTTTAATAAAGTTTTAATCATTCATTTTATTTTTCTATCTCAATTTCGAAAAAGACACCTTCACTTTAAAATATTTTTTTCGCCTAATATATCCAAATATTACTCACAGTAATCTGAAAAATACTAAAGTTAATACATACACGAAAGTAAGTAACCTCTCGTATGTTATGTAAATGATTACCATCTGAAAACCTAAGACAACGGTAACACCTCAATAAAATTTGCGAATTTGAATGTCGTTTAATAATTGGGTATTTGACAAAATTTTGATGAGGAGTGAAACATTTTTTTAATAATCTTAAAAATTGACGGAATAATAGTTTAAATTTAACCATTAGAGAAGGACGGCAATACTGTGTTGTGAAGTCATTTTTATTATTGCACATTATATTCTAAGAGAGGAAGAGAGACAGGAATATCCCCAACTCTATTAGTATCTTCAAATTTAGAAGCCCACAACTGGCTTATTTTTCAATCAAATTTTGAATTTTTTTCAAGACTGGTTTTTAATTAACTTATATTTCACAATATTGTATGAAAGATATCAAAATTTAGAATTAGTCAACTACCGTATTTGATTTTACTTGATGTAACCCACGCAGCAGATCAAAATATAATTAAGCGTAAGGCTTAAATAACTTATATGTGCGAGATACTTAGATGGAATAAAAAAAACATTTTAAAACTAAGTATAAGCAGAATGAAATTTTGAAAACGATGTTTAGATTAGCATATTTTACTGACAAGTTACCATTGTCTTATATCATTCAGTTTCTTTTTCAAATATGGCCAATATAGCTAAGTATTTTCTTTTGAAAACCACTTACTATTTATACAATCCTTTCCAAGTTTAATTATAAAATAATAAAATCCGTTCTATAAGCTCATGTTTAAGTTCCTCAATGAACTTTAAGCTGCACAATTTTGTTGTGCGATCGTATATCAATATGTAATTTTTGGAATTGACTAAAGGAAAAATTATCACACATTTGTTCTGTGTTGGCCATTTTATGTACCTGATATTGGCGTAACTTGAAGGATAGTCATGTTTTAGGTGCAAGAAAACGATTTCGATAGGTAACTATTATATTACTCGCGTTAAGCTTGCTTGAAGTTATTATGAACGACCGGTTTGAAAAAGATAAGCTATGGCTGTCTTCGGCCGGAATTCATTAATAGTTTATGATTTATCTATGAAATACTACTTTTATTGCAAGCACACAAAGTGTTATTTTTTTAACAAAATTGATAAAACTCAAAATTCTAAAATATTCAGTAGATAGCATTGTGTTTCAGGAATTTTAAATAAACTTTATATGAATTCATTAAGAAAATTATGTTTCGTGGTCGAATCCAGAGAACTTTGTTGTTAAATTGAGAGGAAAGTAGAGAAATGAATTCAACAAAATGAAAACGAATGTCCACCGAAAAGCGTAAAAGTGATCCGACTCGGCTCCCCTATAGGAAGTGGGTGTTATGATTTATATTTTTATTATATCGAAGCAGCGACGATTTTGTGGCCGCCCGGAAAACACAAGCACAAACGGAAGGGTGCTTGATTTATAACGTTAAGTCTGAAAGGGCCGCCTGGATGAGTAATGAACTGCCGCTGAAGAAGCACATTAACGAGTAATCATTCTTGGCGTTGCGCTGACCATAAAATAATGGAAAATCAACTATTCGAGTTAGACATGGTCATGACACCTATTCATGTGGGTGATTTCACTGCGTTTGAGATTTCACTAAACTTTAGGAAAATAATTGTTGGTGTGAAGAGTATTAAGGCTTTGCTGTTACATTTCGATATAATATGGACACGTTTCAAGAAAATGAAACTAGCTTTTCAGACGCACGAACATGGAGTTACAGATTCTTTTCTCCTTGCGAGGAAAGTATTCCCACTTGTTATGAATATGCTTTTGTAATGAAGTGATAACTAAAAAAAAATTGGAAACTAAAACTATGATCTTAATTTGAACAAGTAAACTAGTCTATGTTTTCCGTCTTATCCGTATTCCTTCATTCAAACCATAAGTCGATATTTATTATTCAGAAAGAAAATGTAAAATTTAAAAATGTGGCATAAATATTGTCTAATCTATAGTACCTCTATATCAGACTAGATACTATTTTATATAATACAATTTATATACTGTATATAGCAGTGTCTTTTTTAACTCAGTTTTTAAGTCACCTTATTTAAAGTAAAAACAGATACCTCTTCTCAAATATTTATGAGACATTTATTTATTCATATTTATTAGTTTTCTACGACCATTTAAGGTAATAAAATTACATTTATTAAGTATTATTACCTTTTTCGTAGTTACAGATAGTATTTTTGAAATAAGTCGTTAGAAGTATTGTTCTTTTCAATTTTTTTTTTATATGCTTTTTGCAGACCTCGTATTTTTACTTTTCATATGACTTATGTATCTCTTTTGTTAACCTCATTTTAGCAATATTTTCGAAGAATAAGTTGTCCAACATCTCAGTTTTCCCTTCTTTAATGAAGATGTCTGCTTCTTTTAGACAATGACAAGGCTTTACACACATGTTTGTGACTTCTTAATTTTATAATATTTAGGTTAGTTTATGTTAAGGGTGATTTGAATCATATTTTATTCGACAGGTGAATTATCACCTGTCCAATAAAATATGATTCAAACTTGCATTTAAAAATTTTCAGGAGAATGTTTTAGAATACCCGATATATTTACAGTGAATTTATCTTTTGGATTTTGAATACTTTCATCATTTTAGTGTTTAGATTAGACACACTTTAGTTATGTTAGGATGAGTGAAGTCTTTTATTTTTTGTGTTAATAAAAAGACAATTTTTTCAAAATAGAAATAAAATTATCAGGAAATTATCTTTTTGTTGCACGTTACGGATATAGATTCATCATATATACTACTCTTTAGTTTTATTCATATGTTATATTATTAGGACGTAAATTCTTATTTGATAGTAAGTTTTTCTTGAAACACGTATACAATAATTTAGAAGTCTTTTAAATAATCATTTTAATGAACTTTTTTTCAAGGACAACAGACCTTTACCTTTTTGCACTTTTTAATAAAGAACTCAATTTATTATTTCTATCGTTCACACTATTTTCATAGTGTGATGGTTTGTTATTAACTATTTATTGCTACGTAAATAATGAAATTTGACTTTAAATACTCGTTTATTTACCCAGGCAAACTGAATAATTCACATTTTTCATTGAAAGTGTTTGCTAATTTAGAAATATAATGTTTGCATTATGGTTTACTTAAATCTTTGACTTTCCACGACGATTTTTTCTATTTTTGTTAACATATATATTAAAGTTATAGTTTAAGATTTATACGTTAAAAAGTGGCAGTATGTAACCTACATAACACGTAAATAAAGTTAATTATTTCAATTTGACCATGTATTCTCTCAATGCTTAATTAAACCTTAAAACAAAGTATTTATAAATAGAAACCGAAGCATATTAAATTAATCGCATTAAGTTTAATGTACCTGAGACTATTAGATTCATTAACGAATTTTGTAAAAGAAATGGCTATCATCTTTTGAATTTCCTGGCTCACAGTTATTTCATCTCAATACATTATAGAAAATACTAATAATATATAATGACATTTCCAGACATTTTTGTTGAAAATATGCATCTGCTCTATTTGTAATTAAATCAAAATATTCAATTTAAAAAGATTTTATTTTAGCTATGTAACTTGGAATATTCTTTTTGAAAATGAATAATACCCCTTTGTAAAGGTGAATGCTCAGGAATAAATATCTATTAAATATGAAAATGTTTTGGACTCAGCTAAATGCATTAAAATATATCATTTTTCCTTAAAATATTTGTTTGCTATGCACTTGTACGTATATATTGTGTCAGTTCTTGTAAGGATATTTTGTCGCGTTAATGATGCAAGCAATTGAGTTTCGTGGGAGACGTGAATGCATGAAGTTGATGTATGGCAGCCCGTCATCCATTTTGTGCTACTCGCTAGAGCTATTGATTGTAGGTTTTCATGGAGGAGGTGAATTCCAAAGTTTAACATTAACTTCCAATATTTAGTGTTCCGTACATAGAAAAAAAATATGAAGTACTTATATGATCGCTTAGTGTGGAAACTTGAAATTTGCCATAATATTAAAACATATTAATCGGCATATGCCACAAGCTAACAATCAAAAATATTCATATGCAAATTTAAAGAGGGGAAAATTAAGTATTAAAAAGATTTTTTAAATCTCTTGAAAGGGTACAAGGTAAGGTCTCCGCATATCTTAAAAAATATAAATAAATAGGCAAACAATTTATTCCTACGCCGTATTTCCAAAACTTGAATAGTTTTGAAAATAAAGTTTAGAACCTAAAATTATGAAAAAGTAGGGTTTTAAAGAATCTACTTAAAAGTTTCTGGAAAACTACAGCGCTGATTCTAAATGTTATAATTGTTTAAATGAGGACCGTGATTTTAATTGCAGAGGGGCTCCGTGAACAATGGAAATCAATTACAACCTCCGTTTGTTGATAGAAGGGACTACATGTACTATGGAATCAATTACAATATTCTTTTGAAATTCAATGTGCGTTCGAATGAAAGGTTGTGTTTTAAGTGGATTCTTATTTTGTCACTTTTTGGAGTATATTTTATAAACTTAATATCAATCATTAAATTCATAAATATCAAAACAATAACTATCGTTATTACAAACAGAAAAATGTTGTGCGTTTATTTGTTTTTTTTAAAGACAGTTTGCGTGAAATAGGTTTTCTGATTTTTGTCAAATTTCTAACGCCCTACAATGTATAAATGAACACAGGACGTATAATATAGTTTCCGATCTTGTGGATAAAGATAAACAATCATTTAAGTGAAAACCACCGATATATGCCAAGTGCATTTTTCATTTAAACCCTTTAGTCCATAGTATAGTAACATTAAAATAATATTTAAAATAATTGTACGCAATAAGCAAACCAACGAAAAGGTTGTAGTATGTCATGAATAATTACTGTAGATTATTCATTATAAGAGTTTTATATTTTAAGACTTAACCCTGTAATTTCATGCTCGAATAAATCACAGTATAAATAATTAAACCGAAATAGCAGAATAGGTATTATATTAATTACATTACTCTATTGTATAAAGAATTTTATTAAAATCTAGTTTAATCATGATTTCTTTTTTGTCCGAACGGAATCGGGATGGAGAGCTGGTGTGAAATAAGAAATTACCTATTGATATGTGCACTAAAATAATATTCTACGTATCATAGCGAATAGTTATTGTTTTTACTGTTTGCAAGTGTTTAAATACTAATGGAAGCCTTTGGCCTTTCAATTAGACCATCATTTAATATCTTTATTCAAGTTTATAAAACTGCATATCTGACGAGATTAATTATTTTACACGAAATAAAAGAAAGAATGGCTAGTGTATAAAACTAGCCGTTGGGATTTAGTTCTACAACATAAATTGACTTAAGTTTTCCTTTACATTTTAACTGAGTTGTTTAGCTCTCAAACGAAGATCTGTAACTTGACTTTATATCATACTAATATATTTGCATCTTTCTAACACTACTTATCCATCCGCAACGGTTTCAAGGCAGCTTCCAATCATAGGCTGGTGTCATTTTGCAAGCACGTGATCTCCGCCCGTCAAAGCTGCCGCCAACCTCTCATTAATACGGTGCAAGAGCGTCTATGCGCCACATCCACGCTGTCTCAACATCCTTTACTCCCCTACCGACGTAAAATACTTCCGTTTCCTTAAATAATACCGCTACTATATATCAAGCGCTTTAAAGCATTTCCTTTTTAATTTCTCGAGGCGAGGCAATTGCGTTCGGCTATGCCACTTCATTCTATCGGGTTACGCTCGCGCTCGCTTCCGCCGCGCAACGTTTTTCCTCGCGCTTTTTCGTTTTAAGATTTAGTTTAATGCGTTATGGGGTAACTGGTGTCGTTATATGTTATTGTTAAGTCGTTACACCTGTGCCGTTCGGTGATCTGGAAATTGTATTGAATTGCTATTTCCGTTAATACTTTCGTATCGCCCCGACTTACACTTCACACAAGAAAGAATAAATGTGAGCTGAGTTTCATAGATGTGTTTTAGTAAGGTATGATTTAGCATGATATTTCTACAAAACATCTTATAATTTATAGTGAGCTTATGAAATTCATATTTGCTTATGCGTATAAGATAATTAATGTAATAATTTTAAATAGTTTCAATACGTTTTAATTGCAGTCTGCTTGAGGTATGAACTGTTTGCAATGTTTGTTGCTCCTTTAACGGGTGTAATAGATATCGAGTAATGTTTTTGAAATAATTGGAAGTCTTCGAGTGAGATTTTAATGAAAGCAGCACAGCATTCTCAACGATTCAAAAGTACTTACTCTAAATAATGGGATTAATCTTTAAGTTTTTGAAATCATTGGTATATAGGAAGTCTTCTAAATCGAGTGAGATTTTAATGAAAGCAGCAAGCATTCTCAACGATTCAAAAGTACTTACTCTAAATAATGGGATTAATCTTTAAGTTTTTGAAATCATTGGTATATAGGAAGTCTTCTAAATCGAGTGAGATTTTAATGAAAGCAGCACAGCATTCTCAACGATTCAAAAGTACTTACTCTAAATAATGGGATTAATCTTTAAGTTTTTGAAATCATTGGTATATAGTAAGTCTTCTAAATCGAGTGAGATTTTAATGAAAGCAGCACAGCATTCTCAACGATTCAAAAGTACTTACTCTAAATAATGGGATTAATCTTTAAGTTTTTGAAATCATTGGTATATAGGAAGTCTTCTAAATCGAGTGAGATTTTAATGAAAGCAGCACAGCATTCTCAACGATTCAAAAGTACTTACTCTAAATAATGGGATTAATCTTTAAGTCTCCTGCGCTTTTAAAGAATTCACCCACGTTAATGCGCAAATATAAGTTAAACGTTATTTTCCTTCATTATAAAAGTAAAAAACTTGTCTCATAGATCTGACAAGTACTTTTTATTATTTTCAAATAGAAATTGTCCAGGTTATTTCTTAATATATAGTTTCTGATCCATCTTGACATTTAGTGTATAACCCGCTACCACGAACTGGATAGTTTTGGCACGAGGGAAATATTTTAGTTAGTAATTTAAAAAAAAAATATATTTAACAACTAAATATATAAATACGCACCAAGCATATTTTGAATTAAAATATTTGATTCTACGCATAGTTATGAACTGCAGGATCTACTGCATGGCTACAAGAATATTGTAGCATCCATTTAAGTACAATTTCCAAGTTAACTTACTGAAAATTATTACTTTTGTAATAATGTTAAATCTTTTAATACCATCTGTGCATTACAACCTTGCAGGGTACTATTATCCTAAAGCTTTTCGTATGCAGAAAAACATTCGTGAAGTGAAAATCTAGTTATTGATATTGATATACGTGCTAAATATATAAGGTATAAGTGTAGATATAATTTTCTCACGTAACAATAAATATCATGAGACCATCACGAATCTTGATAATTATAATATTACTCAATGAATGTGGATATGTAGGTTAAACGGTTTACTATTTTTTCACAATGATCAAATCTCTATTTATTCAAATTATATTTTCGAAACGAATACCTTGTTCAATTTACACCACAAAATTTATAAACCTTGTTTTCAATGAAACTATCAAATGGACTAATCTCATGAATGCAATTTATATATAAGGCATATAAGATACTGTTAAACTTACTTTCACATCTATTCATAATGGTTTTAAAAACCCCGTGTATAAGGTGAGACTATTAAATAAAACTACGAACATAATATTTACTAGAAACTTAAATGTGATATTCTTTTCAATATGAAAGTAAACGTGTTGTTAAGTATACAAAAGGAATTACGTAGACATAAAGAACTTAAACGGTTTATATGAAATATATTAGGTGGTAAAAAAAATATTTAATATAGGAAAATGGGTTACAATATCTGGTGTTGTTAATCTTTATTTTATTCGTACTCATAAGATCTAATATGTACATTAAAAATTTGGTCATAAAATTTCATGGAAAAAGTTCTATTATTGCGTTTAAAAATTATCTACCAACAAATAATTTTAAATAAAGAGGTAAATTAAACTAATTAATTTAGAGCATTTAAGTCGTATGTTAGTCGACCTTAAATTATCATATTATGATACTAAAAAAATTCATACAATTTCCCTTTTACTTCAAAGTTGACAACTCATCTTCATCGTATAGTTAATAAATTTTGAAAATGTTGTCACATATTTAAAAATAATCACATCAAGTAAATTAATAGAGAATGAACAGGAAACTTTCCTCTTTAGACACAGCACTTCTAAGAAGTTAGGTATTTATAAATGAGACGGATTGAAAATTATTGAAAATAAGGAAAGGTTTCATGTTGAAATTGTAAATGATTATTTATTATAAATTGTCTCGAAATGAGAAAACACGACAGAATAAACGAAAGTTTCTCAAGTGCTTACTGTATTGCAACTCGTTGAAATTTACTAATCCATTTATAGCCGATTCATTAAAATGTATTAATCCATTAAACTTATGTCTTCCCCAGAATATTTTCATATCGAATTCAATTGTCAATATCCATGAATAACTAGATGAATCTCATTGCAAAGTTATTTAATTTTTAAACGTTATTTAAAAATTTAATTTGACAGATGTTTTGAAAAAAATTATTTTGTTTTTGTAATGAGTAAAGGTGTCAAGTTTTAAGTGATAATACAACATTTAGACCCAATTTGCTACAAAATTATAGGAGCATTCTTACTGAAGTTTCAAGATATTTCTTACACCTGCAATATTAAATGTTCATTTCATGCCAATATTAAATTTAAAGAATTACAGATCGATTATAATAGCCAAATATTGGCCTACCTAAAAGAAAACGACAAATTCCATGCCTAGAGTAACACAATGCAACATAAACAAGTAGTCAGAAAAGATTTAAATGTATAAAGTGAATATTAATTTGTGGGAACTTCCTAACTAGAAAGGTCATGTCGAAACTCTTAAAAGCAATTCCTAAATTTCATTATGTCTACCTTGTATATGTTGTCTACATTTATTTTAATTATTAAAATTCTGTAAATAAAACTTGGGTTTGGGGATGGTAGTTCGTAATATACATCATCTAAACATACTAACACATATTTATAATTTGTGAGTATTCCAAATCCTTCAACATATCTTAGTAGCAAATTCAGTTGTTTGTATGTATTGTATGAAATGTAATTTTTGTTTCCTAATGTTTTCATTTCATAAATGAGATATTAGTTCGCAGAATTTCTAATAAAGTAGATTTATGAATATACCTTCACGTAACTAAATTTTCGTACAGAAATTTTCTAACCATTGTACACAATTAAATGAAACTACGTGATGTAGTATTTTTTCTACTTGTAATGAATTTCTACAAAATTACCGCCGAATATATTCAATATAAACCTTTGTAGTTAAATTTCCATACTTAGCCATCTGAATGAATGCAAAAATCTCTCCTATCACTTTTGCTTAATAGAGATGGGGTACATACCAAAAAATATTTCATTTATATGTGTATATTAAACTTTAGGAATAAATAAGTCAAATATATTTTGCTTTGGCATAGAAATTTACGAAATTTAATTAAAACATAAAGTCGATCCACAAAACGCAAGCAAAAGAGAATTCCATTGCGAAAATATAATATGAGGAGAATAAAGAACAAATAGGCTATTTATTTTAATAATTTGTATGTAATGTTTCTTTATTAAGATATGTATAATATTTTATTTATTAGGTTTTGAAGTTGAAAATGTACAATATTATCATCTTCTTATAGTGTAGTACAAATAGATTAGTTCTTATATAAAATCCTTGGTATTGGCTTTTCCTAAATTCTTTATTCGTATAAATTGTTCTACACATAATTAAAAACAAAGTCCATGAAATTCTCTCGTAAAGCTTCCAATGTTTTTCTAAGGTTTATTATTATCAGATGCATTAAATTTAATCCGCATTCTTTTCAATTATTGTGCTCTATTTATTTATTTGTTTGGCTGTAGAACATTATATTATTAGCTATAGTCTATTTTATGAGCATGGAACAGTTTTTTTTTATTTCTATAATATGGGTATATTTTCAAAAGCAGTGGAAATAAATAGAATTTGTTCAATATGCCTTCCTTTTTTCCTTTGTTTTTGCATTAGTTATTACACGTTTGAGATTATATAAAACTGGTTACTACGACAATATAAAAATTGTTCATCACGAAGCATACCATTAGCGGCATGGCGCACCGCGGGGACCAGGGTTCAAATCCTGGCCGCTCGTCGGGCGGGGCTGGATTAGTATTATGAGTGAGTGTAAGGGGTTGATCTCGCACCGATAAGTCCGCGAAATGTATCAATTAGATACATTAAAGTAGATAAACAAAAATAAATAAAAAATAGTATTAACGCAATTAAAAAAAATATTGAATCTATGGCAAGAATAAGACCTAAAATGCGAAAAAAAGTGTTAAAAGAAAAAAAAACCAATGTAGTAAAAAGTGGTTGGTTTGACGGTTATTACTTAAAAAAAAAACATATTACATATGTATAGAATTAGTATTCGACTAAATTTTGTTGGCTTATCTTTTTAACTATATCTTCAAAATAATTTTACTTAACCGTATAAAAATAGTTTCGAATTTATTATAAACTGCTCTTCCGAATGAGATATATCTACAAATTGACCGGTTTAAATACTTTTTTCTGTAAATTTTTGTGATCAATTATCAATGGTTCTTATATAGTTGTTATGGTGAATAATCACCAGGAGGCGCTGCGTTCCCATTTTTCTCCAAAATCGTTTGACCGTTTTATGGTAGATACGGTTTTTGGTAAAAAGTTTGTAATTTAATGGCGAACGTTATATAAGTCAGGTGTTATGTTGTTGACTCGTCTACGGACGCCACAATAAACATGTTTGACTGATATAGATTAACTACTTTGTGGCCTTTCTTAGACTTCGTCGATGTGTGTTCCACGTAACATGTTCCTCAAGCGCCCTAATTTTTCCAACGCTATGCTATTGTGTTGATTGTTGAAGAGTTTTCCTTGATTTATATCAGCTATTACTATACCATCTAAATATCGTACCCTACTAAGAGACACATAATCTTGCCCTTCTGCGATTTTTTTTTGAGTTTAGTTATTAAGACTAATAATAAAAGCAAAATTAAAATTTCGATTAAGCCCACGACAGATTTAAATGTTTTAATCGAAAAAGTATAAAATAAAAGGCAAAATTAAAGATTTTGAAAAAAACCACGATACATGTAGTCGTTGTAATTAAAAAAAATATTAAATATTTATTTTGAATAATCCCCGACTAAAAGAAAGTAAGAACCTATTAATATAATTACAAACCCAAGAAGTTCCGCCGGGGCTGCCATGCCCTGCCTATGCCTAAAATTTTCCAGTTTTATCAGTTCGTGACTAATTGAAATTCCATTAGGTGCGCAAATAGCTTTCCTATGCTGCTACAATATAATTGACATTGGGAAAGGAAATGGCAATGGCAGCTCCGACAGATTTTGTTGGGTATATAATTGTATTAATAGTTTCTTACTTTCTTCTAGTCGAGACCTCCCCCCTCGGGGTTAAAAAAAGTCATTTAATCGTTTTTCAATTACAGCCACTGCATCCGTCGTAGGTTTTTTTCAAAATTCCTAATTTTGTTTTTTACTTCTTAATAGATTATTCCCATCCCAGATATCATTTTATGAAAGCTATGTATTCATAAGAGAATAGTAAAATTAAATATAGATCGTAAAGAAATACAATAAGAATATTGATTAGTGGCGAATAATTACGTGCGGCTAATTAAAAAATATGGGGAGATGAATGACACTTTACAATAAAAGTATTCTTATAATAAATGATATGATTATAAATAATTAATAAAATAATATTAAAAATGTCAGATCATGTATTAATATAGTGCAAAATCAAAAGCATTGAATGTGGATTGCGAAAATCAAATGTTTATTTAAAAAATAAACAAGCAAAAATTTAATAATTGCCTCTTAAGTTATACTTACAAAATTTAATAATTATTTTGTGTATAACAACCTTCAAAAATATTCTTTTATAATTTAATTACAGCTAAGCAATACAACAAATAAATCCAATGATTACATTAACGACAAATAAGTCAATAAAAGTAATATAGAAAATACTTTAATTTTGTTTGTTCTGTATGCCATATTATTTGTATATCAGGTGTATTCTTTTAATTTTCTTCTTTTACTTACCTCCCTCACGAAACTATCTTTTTAGTCTATTAAAATAACCTATTTTGTTTGAAAGAGAGCACATTGGAGAAGTTTAATACTGGCGCCAGACGGATGATAACGGCCAGGAAGGCTTATTTGAAAACTCTGCTTGGTAAGCTTTATCTTTTCAGGTGGAACAAGTAAAATTTAAGAAAAAACTTTCGCATGGTCTACGTATGTAACATGCATACCCACGAGACTTTTCATTCGTATAGTTTCGACAAACTAAATTGATTTACAGAGAACCCTAAGATGAAAGTTTGATCCTGGCGTGGATAGTCTTAAAATTTAACGGTATTTTGTCAGCAGTCCAAGTATTTTATTTATAGGGATTTATTATTGGTTTAGATTGGAATCACGAAGAGTAATATTTTACCTAAAAGATATTTATGGTCTTCATATGTACCCACAGTATTTCGTTTCATTTGCTGATTTATTTTAAGCAATAACGAATTTTCAACAAAACTGCCGATTCTGATTCGTTAGATTATATCTAAAAATATAACTTGAATATTTTCTTGTAGTATTACAATATTATCTTGTAAATAACTGCTGTAATTTTTTCAGTTCTTACTTTTGCTAATTATAATTTCTTATTTTCTTTTATTCTTGGCATTATATAGATAGTATATATAAAAACCGTATATATTTCAATCTGAACGTTCTGATAAAAATGTATTTCCATGAGAAGAAATCTTATCGCTTTCATAAATATATTTCAGTACACGCAGTACATAATAAACTTAATTTTATTACCAAATATTAACATTTATTTACATTTTTCATTTAAATTACGACCAATTTTATTCCTATGCATATCAACTTACTATTTAAATTAATTTTAATACTTCCATGAAATCATATTTTAACAAATCAGGCGATTTTATTTTTAATTAAATTCATTACGTAAAAAAAATTAAAGATACATGAAGAAATGTAATTTTATAATGGAAATATAGTTTTTGTAAATACTATAGTAAAAATGCATTTGTAGTCACGAAATTAGCTTCATTTAAACTGAAATATTTTGTTATTGTAAAAATGTACAAATCTAATTTCACAAAGGTTTCACCCTAAAACAGTTATTTATCTTTAGCGGAATAGATTTTTTATTAAATAAAAACAATTTCTAAAATATATTTAGGCCTCTGATTTTATAATGCAAATCTATTTTTATAATATCTGTATCAAGAATGTCAGTAATTGAGTTTGAGTTTAATTTATTCAAAGCAAAATATTTTATTAGGGCAAAAATATCCAAATCTACTCTAAAATACTCTTCATCCCTATGTTCTAATTTACTTTAATGGAACAGATACCTTTGCAGATTGAATTTACATAGCTGATAAATGAAAGTGAATATACCCACGAGTATATCCTGGAATCGATAGCATTGAAAGCAAGACTCGTCAGTCACACAATTCCATAGGTAAAATCGAATAATGGACATTTCCTGAAAGCAGTTCGAAAAATAAAATTACTCCAAAAAAGTGTTTGCACAGATTTAGTGAATATGTTAGAACGTTAGAAAACTAAAAAATGGGATTAGGGGAACAAAGCAGACGCAAATTAAAAAGAAATAATTTTCGATGATACAAATCCAAAAAAAATTTCCATAATTTTTTTTTAATTATATCTCTTTATATTAGAATTCTGACAATATGATAGTGACCAATCTGATACTAATAGAAGTAGATCACCAATATGATAGTGAAGGTTTAAAGAAATAATTTCATTTTCTCACATGCTTCGTTTCAAAATGTAATAGCGGAAAATAGCGTTTTCGTGATTCCTTTTATTATTTTTAGCAGCTTTTCTTCCAAGATCAATTTACGAAAAGACACCGTTCTTTTGCAATTATTTTTTTTCTATAGAACTATAACTAAACAATATATAACTAAGTAAATAACATTTGTATGTGTAATATACGTAGCAGGAATAAAATATCATTAAGCAAAAAGTAAATAACTTTTGTGTGTGTAATATATGCGGAGAGAATAAACCATCATTAAGCAGAATACAATGTCAAGGGATGTTCAGATTCACGCATTTCACTGATGAATTACGATTTTCTTACTTCATTAATTTTTCTTTTCTATATATTGGCAGCATACCTAAGTATTTCCTTGCAGAAACCACTTGCTACCTTTACAACCTTCTCCAAGTTTCATCTTGAAATAAATTATGAAATCCTTTCCGTAACCGTACGTTTAGTTCTCTCAATGAACTTTAGGCGGTACAACATCGTTGTGCGAACATATATAAATAAGCCGTTTTTTAAAACGATTGAAGGGAAACGTACCTGACACTGGCAGAGCTTCAAGGATGGATATATTTTAGGACCAATAACAAGAGAAAACGATTTGGAGAGGTAACTATTATACAATTCGCGTTAATGTTACTTGAAGCCATTATGAACGAACGGTTTGAAAAAATAAGCTAAGGTTGTTAACGGCTGGACTTGGTAAAAAGTCTATGAATAAATGTGACCTAAACATAAATGAAAAGCTTTCTTAGGAATATTAATTTAATTACGAGCGCAAAGTGTAATTTTTCGAACAAAATTTGTAAAACACACAATTTTGAAATATAAAATATTTAGTAAATAAATTAATTTGAAATAAAAAAATATTCAATAATTAAATATGTTTTATATGAACTGATTATAACAATTATATTTCCTGGTCGGCTCCAGATATCTTTCGAAATGACAGAAAAAGAGAGAAATGAAATCGACAAAATGAAAACGAATGCCCATCGAAAAGTGTAAAGGTGATCCTCGACTCGGCTTCCCTATAGGAAGCGGATGTTATGATTTATATTTTTATTAAATCGAAGCAGCGGCGATCTTCCGGCCGCCCGGAAAACACAAGCGCAAAAGGAAGGGCGTTTGATTTATGATGTTAAGTCTGAAAGGGCCGCCCTGATGAGTAATGAATTGCCGCTGAATAAACACATTAACGCTTATTTATTCCTGGCATTGCGCTGACCATACAAATAGTGGAAAATGAACTAATCGAATTGGATGTGGTCATGACACCTAATCATGTGGGTGACTTCACTAAGTTTGAGATTTCGCAAACTTTAGGAAAATAATTGTTAACGTATTAATTATACGCTGTTACATGATATCTTTCAAGAAAAAAAACTAGCGTTTCAAACGAAAAAACATGGAGTTATAGATTGCTTTGTCCATGCGCGGGAAGTATTCCTACTTGTTATGTGTAAAGATGCTTTTGTAAGGAGTCGAAAGCGTTGCTTAAAAAGTCATTTGCTCTTATAAAGCTAAAAGAAACTGAGAAATAAAACTTAAATCTTGATTTAAACAAGTAAATTCATCTAAGTTTTCCATTTTATCTGTATTCTTCCACTAAAAACCTAAGTCGACATATATGATTCAGAAAGAAGAAGTAATGATTTGAAATGTGGAAAAAATGTAATCTAACCAACCACTTCCACATTAGATTAGACTATATTTTACTTAATTCATACGTTTTAAAAAACGTAAACGAAAACAAAAATATTTTCTAAAATATTTACGAAACATTTATATCCGTACTTTTAACTTTGTAATATTTTGTAATATATGGCATAAAATATCTTTACGCAGTATTGTTACAGTTTTCGTAGTGATAGTTGTTTTTCTCTTTTTTCCATGATTTTTCCATATTTCGATATTTTTATTTTTCGTTTAACTCGTACATATTTTTTCTTAATGTTATTTTAGCAATATTTACGAAAAATTAATTATTCAACATCTTTATTTGCAATATTTTTGGAGAATAAATTATTCAATATCTTCATCAGCAATATTTCCGAAGAAAAAATCATTTAACATCTTTCCTTTTTAATAACGCTCTTGTTTATTTATCGACATCCTTTTACACACATGTTTATCTATCATCCTTTTACACACATGTTTCTCGCTTTTTACTTTTAAAGTATTTAGGTATAATTCACCTGCCGAAATCGCCATGATACAAATTTGCTTATCAAAATTTATAAGGGCACGTTTTAAAATACCCGATATCTTTAAGGTCAACTCATCTATTATTAAAATCTTTGAATACTTTTAACATTTTAGCGTTTAAACAGCGTTTACCAGGCCCGTCCATTACATGGCCCCCGGGCTACGGTACGAGCTAGTTAAAACTTTAGAAACATCAACAGGGTATTGTGCAAATATCCATTAAAAATATGCTTATATCAGTTGCACTACACTCGTCGACAAATGAACCATTAATTCATGGTCAAAATGAATAATGTGTACATATTGGTAGGTAGGTATGATACGGAACCCGGCGTCGCGATACGGAACCCTACAAAATACGTCAGTCTAGTTGTCTTGCTTCCGTAAACATACTAGTATTGTAGTTGGAAGGAATAATCAACGTTTTGGTCTCCGCTATAGAGCTTGTATTACCTTGTTCTAATACTTGCAAGTAGACAATGACTGCATAAACTGGCGTCCCAATGCCTTGACTAGACACCTCTGGTACTTATGAGAAATCTCTCGATGTTTCTGTAAGTTGCCGATATAAATAGCTCCGCGGTGGTCGTCACGGAGTCAGTTCAAGTTTGGACACAAAAGTAAAAAGAAAGAAGTGCGATAACCAGCGAATACCTACGCACGATTATAGCGATAAATAACGGGCTACTGCATATCTGTCCTGTTTTGCGATTAGGATTTGTTGGGTCACGGGTAAATAAAGTTTATCGTCTTTTGAAAATATCGGCATTTTCTTCAATATCGAACCCGGAGTACGTAACAGATATGTAAAGTGTACTCATGAAATTCTCGCACACCAAGACGCGCCCCATCTCACCCGCCCATTTGATACCCACACAGTCAGATTGCATGACCGCAATCAGTTGGCCAGCGAAGCTTGTCAACGACGCACGCAAAAATTTTGGTGTTACTCGTGTTCGGTTGCGATCGTGTTACACTAACCTATTGCGTAAATCAATATTGGTAAAGTTTATTGCAGTAAAAAGTGGTGAAATAATGTAGAAAATATATATTTTTAAAATAGTCGTTTCACAAGATGCTCGCATCAATAGTTTGTAAATTTTGTCATATATCTAAGTATATAGTTTAATGTTGATAGTCTACATTTAATAGACTGTATTCCATGATTATGATCACATATGGTGTGGTGTGGTGTGGTATCTTATTTGGTTATCGTATTCATCTATCAATATGTATGTGTTTACATAATTTTATTTTATTTAATGGTTATTGCAGAACAGGATGTGAACCGAAAAAAAAACGTAAAGTTGACGCAGAATGCCGAATATTAAAAACAGTTGGACATAAACATTTTTTGGCATAGAACACAATGGAAACATACTATGCCCCCTCTATTTTAACAAAATATCAGCTTACAAGGAGTACAATATTAAACGGCATTATTCTACAAAATACGAAGTGTACAAAGTCAAATTTAAATCGATCGTATAGCTTGGTTGAAAAGAAATATGGTCGATCAACAGGCAATGTTTAAAATACCAAAAGACAATTCCGAGATATAATTTACCGAGATATTTACACAAATTAGCTTTATGGTAAGCCATTGCCAAGGAAAGCATACCCCTATCCGACAGAAAATTTGTCAAGAAGTGCTTGGAAATATTTACATCGATAGGGTGTCCGGAGCATAAAACATTAGTTAAAAACGCAAAGTTACCACATCAAACTATAGCAAGGAGAATTGATGATATGACCCAAGATATCAAATCGTCCTTAAAAATTCAATTAAATAAATGCGTTTTCTATAGTTTCGCTCTTGACAAAGTACTGATATATCAAACACAGCGCAGTTGACAGTTTTAGTAACAGGAGTAATAGAAGACTATACAGTGACCGAGGAATTGCTTGATTTGCGATCAATGGAAGATATAACCACAGGACAGGATATCTACGAAGAAATAAACAAAATAAATAAAATAAATGATCTTCAAATCGAATATTTTTGCGGTTTAACTACAGATAGTGTACCAGAAATGACAGGAAGAGCAAATGGTTTGTGGTGTTAATGCGCAATAGCAACATACACGCAAAGAATCATATACCATCATTGTACTATCCATCAAGAACTGTTATGAAGAAAAGTACTGAAGCTGAAGCACGTGATGGATAAAGTAGCGCAGTAAATTTTATACGTGCAAGAGGACTGAGTCACACACAGTTTCAGGTTTTTCTATCTGGTGTAGGTGCAGATCATGAAGACATCGTATACTTCAGTCGTGTTCGCTGGCTTGGTAGAGCAGCAACACTGAAGCGATTCTATTCTTTGCTGAAAGAAATTGAGGTTTTTCTTGAAAACAAAGGCCCTGATGTTAGTTTTCTAACTGATGACCAATGGTTGGCTGATATTACTTTCTTAGTTGACATAACTGTCTGTGATATTAACCTAAAACATGTTCAAACTTTTATAAAAAAGCTCAAATTATTGGAAAAACAACTGGAACAAAAGCTACGCGTAAAGTACACGTCGTTGTTAGTAAGGTTGAGGAATGAGTTTCAGGAGAGATTCATAGACTTCAAATCACAAATACCCAACACGAAAGCATTTCAAAATCCATTTAATGTTGAAATCGAAAACACCGAGTTAAACCTACAGTTGGAACTGATCGATATACAAATGAATTCTCTCCTAAAAACAGAATATGATGGTTGCCTTCGGAACGGACTGATTGAATTTTACAAAAAGTATATTAACCGCAACCGATACCCAAATCTTACCAAATTAGCTCTTCAACAAATTTTCTTATTTGGTAGTATATACACTTGCGAACAGTTTACATGCATTCTGTGCATAGCCACTTCTACCACTTCTAAAATATCAGCTGACATAGATGCACTGTGCAAACAAAAAAAGTGTTAGTTTTCTCATTAGTGCGATAATTTGTAAACCTCAGGCTTTCTTTTTTTTAAATGAATTATTCATGTTGTAAAAATTAAAATTACTGTTTTCTTCACATTTAAATTTCACTATGGTATTGGCCCGCTACGGTTTCAAAAATAATAAACCTGGCCAGCCACATAATTATGTTGGACACCCCTGAATTAGGGGAACTTTAGTTACGGTACTTAATATCGAGGTTGGTTAAGCCTCATATTTTCTGTTTTCTCAAAATAGAAACAAAAGCATCTGAAAATTATCTTATTGTCAAAATGTTACAAATTACTCTAATTGTTATATTTAGTGTATTTAGATATATAACATATACTACTCTCTAGTTCTCTCCATATGTTACATTATTAGGATGTAAAATCTTATTGGCAGTATTTTTTTGTTGTAAGGTTTAGTTAATAATTTAAAAATCTTATAAGTAACTATTGTAATAAACTTTTTTTTTCTGGTACATCTAACCTTTAACTTTTTTGAACTTTTTATTAAAGGTTCAATTAATTATTTGCAATATTTATGAAAATAGTGTGATGGTTAGTTGTTGACTCTTTATTGCTTTCTTAATATTGAAATTTGACTTTTAGTTAAACTAGGCAAAGTGAATAATTCACATATTTCATTAAGAGTCTTGGCTAATTTAGAAAAATATTGTTTATTGATTTTATCGACCGAGGTATCTCATAAATATTTAGTTTTGAATATTATAGTTTACTTAAATATTGGACTTTCCACGACGGTTTTTTATATTTACTTTAAGGTTTATATTAAAGTTATTAAGTTTTTGCTTGTTAAGATTTACACGTTAAAAAGTGGCAATAATGTAATCTACATAATACACTAATAAAGCTAATTACTTAAGTTTGATAACGTATTCTCTCAATGTTTTATTAAATCTCAAAATGAAGTATTTATAGGCAGTAAATGAAGCACATTAAATTAATCTCATAAAGTTTAATATAGCTGAGACTTAGATTCATTGACGAATTTTGTAAAACAAATTGCTAACATCTTTTGAATTTCCTAAACAAAATTTTTATTGTGACATAATGAATTAGTTACCGTGCTTGTATAAAATGTTTTAAGTGTTTTTTAAACCAAACTCTTAATGCATTTTTATCAGAAAATAATTTTATGCTAATTATATTGACACCAATCAATTTGGAACCTATCAGTCGAACTTGTTTTAGTCTATACAATTATTTTTTTCATTATTTAAATACACATAAACAATTTGCCTTAAATTACAAAAAAATTAGTTTATTTTAATACAAAGAATAACCAACCATTAGTTTAGAAGTATAAATAAACGTTTCATAGTGTTTAAAATTGTCAATTTATATCTCAATTATTTCTCCGGTGACACTTTATGCGTCGTGTTAATAAAGTTTTGACGAGAACTGATAAGCTGTTTATCATTGTAATAAGGCAGTCATATTATATGATTGTAAACACGCCTTAGGAAACAAATAAATGCAATATATAATAGTGAAGAAAATATCCAACTTGTTTTTTGATAGTTTCTAATGTTCAAATTTTGTTGCGCTATTTTTATTTTGCGATAATATAAAACTTTCGAAAACAAATATCCGAATGTTCGTCATTAAAGAACTCGCTTCAATTGTCAATAAAATAATTATCTTCTGAGTAAAAGTTAATATTTTTTCACAGTTCTTTACATTGGAAATAGGCTGTTATTTTATGGAAATATTTTAAGTTGTGAAAAGATTGAATTTCACTTAACTATGCAGTTAATTATGGAGGGTACCGAACGATGAAAAAATGAGTCATTAATAGCAATTAAAAAAAACATATCCACTTTTAGCAGATGCATAAAGGTATTCATTAAATTCATGAAAATTTTATAAAATCTAAGAAAATGTTAAAAGGGAAAAGAAGGGAGGCGGGTTAGGAGGGATGACCAGAAACCTGCTTAAAAAGATAGAATTAAATCCAAACCTTTTTTATGAGATAGTATAAATTAAATTGAATGGATATTTTATTATTTTGTGACTGTAGCACAGTGTGGATTCAGATATGGATAGATAATTAGATTTCTCGATTAAGTCCGTAAATACATTACCTGCTTGTCATATTTTAAAGGCAATCCAGCTTCTTTAAGATTTATTTAACCATAATCATATTACGAGTCATACGATATTGAAAAATAGACGTCATTATACCCTGCCGTTATCTCTAACTCATTTCAAATTAATTATGTATGAATGCCGGTCCTATAAAATTTACATCTGGAAATCTATCTATAAAAATAATGCTTTTTAACTAATTTTGTATCGGTAAGTGTGAAGTTAGACTGTAACTGATGTTCAATTTAGTATAAAAATATAAATATTAGAACTTAATATAAAACGATTTATTTCTCCTTGTTTTTTTGTTAAATTTGTGTTGTCAGGAATGGAATATCGTGTAAGGTATTCCATTCATTGTGTATCTAGCATAAAAATAGTTCATTAACAAATATATTATTACACCAATTTTTTTTTGTAATTGAACAATTACATCTGTTTGCATGCAACTGACAAAAATGTTTTTGTGTGATGAACGTATTTCTAAAAACAGACACACACACGCACACACACACACACACACACACACACACACACACACACATATATATATATATATATATATATATATATGTATGTATATATGTATATATGTTTGTGTATGTGTGTGACGTGTTAATCATTTTCTTTCAAATAATTCTTTATTACGTACTGTGATTAAAAACGTTAAGAATTAATGAAAATTAAGATAATTAAAATATTTATACATACCGACCAGTAGTAACGAAGTAATAAATTCAAGGCAATATTACAAAATTTTTACATGTATTTAATGTAATGATCGTCTTAATTTAAAGTTTCAAAATTATTTTAGTAATCGATTGAGATGAAAAAAATGTCTAATACTTGCACAATAAGTTTTTAAAACTTAATTAACACTGCAAAAGTTGTAAGGTATTAGAAAGAAGACAAACGATTTATATTTTAGATTTGAAAGACAGATATTTATATCTGAAATACAGGACACATCTACCTACTGATACACCACTAAGCATTCATAAATGAATAACAGGTGACATATAGAAAGTTGGGCAATAATAAAATAAATATCGGTCAGGTCTAGAGGTTTTCTCTGATGTTAAATTATTTATAATATTTATTAGAAATGGTGACTAAATACATGATCATGTATATTTACAGATCACACAATTGAAGGTGTAAATTTTAAAATTCTTATTACCCTTAAATCTTCATATAATCAGCTTAGCAGTGAACACTTAATAGATGTAATTTTATCTCTTCTATAATCCCACTGAAACCTTATAAGCTTGATTCACATTAATCATCGTATTTTCGAGAATAACGCGGTAATATTATTTGAAATATTGTAAATAATCACGAAATAATAAAGGCACTATGGTGTCAGAATCTCTTGGTACACTAAATAGTCAGAAACTGATGTTATGTGAGCAACAGTCACATCTTGGGATAATATTCGTCGATTAAAGATACTTTAGACCATATTGTTCAATAAGAATGTTAATACCAGTTACAGGTCAACGTAAAAGTTGCTCCGAAAACATACAAAGTTTTTGATTATATTAGACATTAATAATAATCAGTCTTCTTGTTCCATCTAGCACAAATAAATTACATATTGTTATCTGAAATACAATCGAGTCACAGTTTCAGAATTGACATGTCTGATTAAATAACAAAATTGGTGCTTTCAGTCACTATTACCGCTGTTGATACATTACATACAGATACATAATCAGAAATTATCCGTTTTGTAAATAACGATGTTATTATGGAATAAAATTGAATTAAAACAAAGTAATCTTTCTCTTTGTGATAAAGATGTAATTTAAATAACTATATTTAAATTAATTTATCGCACTCAGGATTATTAATTTAAATTAGTAAACGGAAAGTACAATTTTAACTCACCCATTTTTTCATAAATTATCGTTTTAAGTACATTCATAAATTTTATGAATCGCAAATGGTGACATTTATGCTTTAAAATTGTCCAAAAAAGTAAACGGAGCCATAAAATCTTCTTAAGAAAAACAACCTACAAACAAATTTAAATAAGGCGTCGGCAATGTAATGTAAATCTAAAAAAAAGACAGACTTGGAATCTGCTCAGGTAAGAGGGCCATTGTGGAAAAACCTAATATTATTTAATTCGATTAAACCAGAATAATAAGAACCCAAGCACGCTCCAGACGCGGTAATGTGAACCAATTTGTCTTCCCTTTGTTAAGACCGTACTCGTGTATAAGAGTCATCTTGGCTGCTTGGAATAATCTTCGTTATAATTGTCAAAGTACGAAACGAAAACTTATTGAAACGTTTAGTATAAAATCGAAGGTTGCATAAAACGTCTTCTAACTGAAGTCTCCAAATATTTTAGAGAATATCATAGCTTTTTAATGACTCGCCGATCAATCTTAAGCGATTTCCGTGCGTAATATATATATATATATATTACGCACAGAAATCGCTTAAGATTAAATATAATATAATGTATTATATATATATATATATATATATATATATATATATATATATATACATTATATATAAAATATAATGTAAATACAATGGAACAACTCACTATCAAAAACTGTGCCAGCAACTATGTTTGTGTCTTCGAGACAATGTTCTCAAGATTTTTACGAAAAGACAAATCGATAAATCGTTTTGTTGTCTTTTGTGTTTTCAATGAGAAAACTATTGAACATGTAGCCATTATTTTTACTAGCAAACTCACAGTCTATAAATGGAAAAGTTATTTACCAATATTTTTAACGGAAATCGATGCGAAACGATATTTAAAATCTGTCAAAATGAATAGAACCCACAATACGATCATTCCGTACACACTTTGGTACAGATTTAAGGGATTGTAGTTTAAGGGATTATAGTATTTTTATTTAACTATTTACAAGCATTAATTTTTTTTTTTACAATGTTCGCATATCTTTAGTAAGTGTAAGCATGTAAGCATATTACGACTTTCACAAAACTATAAAATTTGTAATAATTTCTATAGTTTTCGATAAACAACTAATAAGGAAATTTTTCTCTAAATTTTTATTTTTACTTTGGAGGAGAGGGGAGTTCATATTTTTTAAAGACTTTTTCCCTAATATCTCTAGAAATTACTTATAAAAATAGATTTGGAAACTTTATAACTTTTCAATTGGTAATCTATTTGATAAATCTCGTGAGCTATGAAATTAATTCATTTGTTTCTTCAAAATGTCTAAAAAATAGTTTTGGGCCTTAAATATTGAACGTATGATGTGAGTTATGTATATGAGTTAATACATTTTATCAAAATGCCAAATTTTAATCTTCCACGAGAAACGGTTTCTGTGGAAAAAACTATTATAAAAAAGCGGACGGACGCTGAGTAGCCTGTAGGGATTCCATTGTTTACCTTTGATTTGAGTAATCCGAAAAAAATTGTGCTTTATTAAGGAATTATAAAATGTTATATAAAATCAATACCAACCTATTTCAGAATCAACGTACTTCGTTTTTAATTAAATACATGCGTATATTTAATTATTTAAATAATTTGAATTTTTAACTCGCAAGCAAATACAATAAAAGTGAAAGGCTATCTGTTTATTTGTTAGTTTGACTTCTTCAAGCTTAAACGACGTAACAAATTCCAATGAAGTTTTATAAATAGATAATAAATATCCTATATTAATATACAGAATATGTACACTTACGTTAATATTTACGGGTTATGGACAGTGACCATAAAAGCTTAGGAAATTATGCCCGGCGCGAGAAGTTTCACATTATTATTTTCACAATATTATTTTTTAATTTTAGCTATTCAGATGTGTGCATATTAATATGATTTATTAAAATAAAAATTTTAAATCTCACGTTTCTTTCCAAGTTTCCCGTTTCTGAGAAAAACGGCAATGACAGACGAATGGATAGACACGTAAGTGATCTTATAACGGTTACCTTTCTTCTTTTGAGGTACGGAACGCTAAATATCCTTAAGTTCGAGTAAAACTTGGACTACGGGGACTCCGCACCCATGTAACACATGTAAATATTTAAACACATGTAAACATTTAAGGATGTTTAGTATTTCTGTAAAATAACTGAAAAATATTAAAATTATTTTAAACGACAAAAATTAATATATTATCTAACATATTTATAACTGGAGGTAAAAATATTATGAATCTCTCAAAAACTATCAGATTTAGTACCGTCGCTATAATTTAGGATAAAATTTAGGGGATTTACCTAAAGTAATTAATTGTAAAATAGTTGTTCAGCAATTGACGATGAGAAGGAGGAACGTATTTTTTGGATAGTTTTGACAATATCACTGAATTATTTTAAATATACCTAATTGTAAAAAAAAAACAGTTTTGGGATATTTGTAACTGATATTTTTAAATAATAAACGACAGCAGCCCGCAGGATATATGAAAAGTAAAAAAAAGTAATTCCATATTTTTATATTAAATGTATCATAGAAATAAATTAAGATAACGAAATGTAAAGTGTGACTGAAAGGTGAAGTGAGCAGGTTCTCGTACTACAGTCTTGTAATATACCATAAGATTTCTCAAAACACTCGGCCAGTGCGCGTCGATGTTCTTCACACTTAAGGTGAACTTTGTACAAAATACCATAGTGCGCTTTTTCTAACTTTAAATAATAGTATGTGTCAGTCGGTCAAAAGGAGGCATCTCTGTTCACTGGTAAGTTTATTACATTAAAATAAGATTTAAATATAATGATTGATTTATTTTCGTGGTCGTGAGTGATCCCGCGGAACCGCTACGGTAACGAGTGCCGTGCTAAACTGACATATGGATTTGCCAATTATACTCTAAGGTTAAAATTTAATTAGAAATAAATATTTTAAAACCTTTTCTGTGTTTCTCAATATTTAGTCGTTAGTCAATGATTTTCAAAATACAAAATTCTTAGTAAAATTATCTCATGAACTTCCAAAAAATTTAAAATGTACTATTTGGAATTAATGTGATACTGATTATTTATATGATTAGTTTTATTCTGATTTAAAAAAGGAGCTTTTTAAACGATTCAAAAAAGAAGTTCTATTATTTTTTGCTTTTTAGGCATTGCAGGCGGTGGTTTTTTGTGCAAAAAATTATAAAATATATTACTCAAAATTATTATGGTATGCTATATTAGAGATTTCCGAAAAATCAAAATATTAATGAGAGATGAAGCTACAGGTAAAAAGAACTGAATATTCAGGACCATTTGTACTACCAATCTTTTATAAGATGACAACAGCATATCTGACGGTCAGCGTCTGGAATGGTATAACTACGTACTCATTTAGGAATTTGTTGGGAAATATACACACAACAACCTTTATATTTATAAAATCCAACGTCCGTCACTGTACAATTTCGATCGGGTTTATTTTGTTACAGGAGTTAGAAGATGAGCGGGAGAATAGGCAGGAGGAGAGTGCAAAGGAAGAAAGAGATGAACAGTCGATAAAAGTCCGCAGATGCGACAGACGTTTTTAACAGAAATCGTTTGACATAGTAAATTGAAAATTGGCATAGGAATTAAAATCCATTAACCTACGTATAAGGTATAGTCAAAGATGTTGGGAGACACGCGCGGCCCGCCTCTGCGTGTCATTTGGGTGCACGCACACTAAGAAATATAAACAGTCCACCCACTTTTAACCTACTCACACAATCTCACTTGAAGAGTGAATTTGCACAATTCCGTGACACGATGTTTGAACGGATGTGGCATATCTAGTAGAGAGTAGCCCGCACGCATTCTAATATCTTAGGATATACTTAAAATTATAGTATAGAATGGTTTGAAATCAGGTTTTACGACTGAACGTCGCGTGCCACTTTCGTCACAAGCTTCTTCACTGCATGACATCGGGCAGTCTTTATTAGGAAGATGAAAGGCAATTTAGTTGCAAGTAATTATAACCGATACTATTGATATTGTTTTAAAATAAATAGAAGAACAATTATATCATTAATTGAAGATGAATTTTACATAAATTTTATGTTCAGTTATTGTTACGGATTAAAATAAAACAATTCTGAACTTATGGTATCAATCCACTGATAATATCGGCAACCGCCGTGCTTAATATTTAATTCTCGGTTGGCAACAAATCACTCGTAATTTTTAGTTATTTTGAATAACGGCTGTCGCGCGTTTTCTGATTCCGAAACACCAAATATTTTAATTAGTTTCTTGTACTCCTTGTTTGATATAGTTCATGTACATCAATCAAATTATTCGTTGGTTTTAGAAGGTCGTTGTAGTTTTTGAGCTATAATATAATATTTGTATACTATTTCAAGATCATTAATATCATAAAAATATTTGACGTTTTCTGGTAGTATGTCTCATAAAAGTAATTGAATATCGATTCATTTTTTCAACCAAAGCGCTCATGCAAGTTACGCACTTTATTTTTTCGATAGAAAGCTGATGACGTATCCACGTATGTATATTTCCATGGAATTCGAAAATTCTGAGAAGTTCATTGGCGCGATCAAAACATAATCAAATTCATCTGATTCAATATTTCCATATTTTAAGCGGATTTTTGCTGTATGTGTCGACTGGTAGTGGCGTTGATATTATCGAGTGCAGGAAAGCCGTTTAAAATTGATATTTTTCCGCGCGAATGACGATTTGATAACGGATTTGTGGAACGGAATTTGAAGGCATGTGGTGTTATATATCCGCCAAGTCAGCTTACGTTGCGGAAAAAAATTTCATATATTCTTGCAAAAATTTATATAATTTAAGTATTTTTCTATTACTGCTGTTTAAAAAAAACCACAAAAAACAGTTTTTCGGCTTCTTTTTACAAACAGTTGGTTTATTCAAAAATGTAAACTCTGAAGTTTTATTTTCTAGATACAAAATATTATGCGACGATAGGTTTTCAATGATAGTTTAGAATAGCAAAGAAATTGTCAAATATCCTAATTATTTTAATCGTGGCGACGCAATCTTTGAGTTCTTCTATTTATAATTTATTTTTCCAAATTTTTGAAGTATCAACTATAATTTTTTCAAGTATTTATAGCTTGCCAACTTCTCCTTCATTATTTGGTTTTTGAAGTCAATATATGCTTTAAGTATGTTATTGTATAAATAAGAATTTTCTATCTCCTGTAAATCATTTAATTTCTGAAAGTAACTCCATATAATTGACTGGCCTTGGCTGTCATAAATTTGGTCATAGGCCTGAAAGAAACTTCTTACTGATTTTACAATGTGTCATGCGTCTAAAAGTATAATGACGGGCTCTTTTTACACAGAATGATCAAAAGTCGCATTCACATTATTAAGATCAATATAAAATACCAATGAAAAAAACATTACTATATTTAATGGGCATCTGTCGACAACAGCTATGCCGGTTTTGAGAAGACTCTCTAGACAAGTGGTAACTAATTTTTGTTGTTGACCACTTACCCCATTAGAAAAAAAATCAATTGATCATTTAGAGCTCCCGTTTATGTAAGTAACTAAGAATACATGTGTTTTTTATTTTCACATACTTGGTCGCATTTAAGTAAATTGTCACCAAATCGACGTGGTCATGAGAACCATCTGGTACCATCCTATTTAACTTTTCGCCTAACTGCCATTTCCTCAATTGTCAAGCCACAATATAATGGATATTTGACATATTTTACTTACATTTTTATATCATTCAAAGATTCTTTGGTGAATCCATGATTACAAACAAGTGATTCATACCACTTGTTCAAAGAACGTGAACGTGGAAATCTCATATTAAATTTTTGTATGACGTAGTTGTACGCCTTATGAGAGTAACAGTTTAAAGTCAGAGGAATATTTTTGGGAGTAATAATTGAGGTTTTATTTTTTATTTATATGGAATATAACTTTTGTCATCAATTTCACATTCTGTAAGATTGCCTAATCTCTTTCATTTAATAATGATTTTGAGATCGTAGAGCACTGTTTGAAGAGTGCGAATATTTCCATTTTGCTATCATATTAGTCTCGTAGATATTTTACTTTCAACTTTTGTATATCCAATGTAGCTTTTGGACGAGCAAGTTATCTTTTCAGTTTGATTTTCTTAGGCGCTTCAGTACTGCTAAATAAAATGAAATGAAATGGGAATGAAAGATATATTCATATTAAATAAATATTGAAAATCACGTAGTTAATAAACATTCATTAAACTATATACCTAAGTGAAAACTGTTTTCCAGATGTTTATCTTATTACGTGTAATGAATGTCTTCTCATCTTTACTGCTGAAATACAGTTTGTATTATAACTAGTACTTGATGACATTTATTTGAATACAATAGTGGTCGCTAGTCATGTGGGCAAATTTAAAACTACTTTACTGTCATCCAATCCGAATACTAACAGTTATCTCTTCTGTTTCCATCACTCCCCACATCCTCCTAACCCTATCAATCCTAACTTTACATCGAGTATTTATCGCGGGCTGCGGGATTTTCCCGTTTAAGTCATTTGCTTCAACGGGGGAGGGAATCCCACAGTAATCGATGTACATACGATGATAAACCACGGAGAGCAGTGTTTATTTATGCGTTTTATTTAATTGTGCATTACATTGCAATACAATACAAACAATTGTTGTTTTTATTTAGTTGTATTAGTAGGGATTTGTAAAAAAAGAATGAGTGAAAGGAAAAGAGATTATCCCAGCGGAGCTACGAAAAGAAAAAGTAAACAGAAAAGGGAGGAGGTCATAAAAAAGTACCCAAAATTTCATAATTTTTTGAGAAACCAGCTCCTGTGAGTGATTTAGATTGTAAAGGTATGTACCTTCTACCCAACCTATTTGTCTTATCTGTATACCTGTAGTGAAGGGTGAATTTTGTTTTTAATCCACTCCAGAAACGGAGGTTGTTCGAATTGGATAATAATTTGAGTATAATAAAATAATCCATTTAGGTTTCCAAGCACTGAATTTCGTACGTAAGTGTATGTTTATATATGGGGTGTAAGGGACAGCTTTCCGAACTGATTAATAAATAATCGACTCTCCATACAAAATTGTCAGCTGACTCAAAGATTTTGTATGGAGGGGGGAGGCGAAAAATTTATTTAATTTCGGCAAAAAAAAAATTCTTGATGGTCTGAAGCCATGGTTAAAGTTTTCGGAAACCTCTCCCTTACACCCAGTATTTGTATGTTTGTCTACAAATTTCTCGAAAAGATCGAAAAGCCATATCGACCACGATATTCATATCGAGATGATTCTTTTTGATTTAAGTGAGGCACACTCCAACTTAGTTTTGCTAAACAATTTAACTAACAGTTTTGGTTTCATGAAAATCGGTTCTGTAGTTTTAGAGATTAAGTAGTACTATGTATGTTTGTTTGCGATTATCTCAGGTTTAACTGAACTGATTTTGGATGTGATTTTCAGAAAAGTATTTGTTATAGGTACTTAAAAAGATTTTAATATACATAACACAAAGGTTGTCCCATATAAATTTCATCACTGTTTGAAATCGGTTAATGGGTTTTGAAAATCGATTATTAGGGTTTCGTACCTCAAAACGAAAAAAACGGGTACTCTTCCTTACCTATTATCAGTCCGTATTGTAAATTGCGTGTTCAAACGTGCGCGAGCTCGAGTTGTGTTCGTTTTGTATAGCTACGCGCCGCGTCCGGGTCGCACGCGGGTGAAACGCATGGGCTGCGCGCAGGTGATTTTGTACTAACACACGCACCCGCGTAGAGCCTGCGTACGTCTGAACACTCTAACTGTAACCTTACGTATAGTAATTTATTTAACGTATATTTTTCAAATTTATGAAAACATTCGCATTTATTTTTTGACAATTATATTTTCAGATTCTTCTGAAGCACATTCTACATCAGATATCCATCACGAAATAGAAGAAACCCAAGCACATTCTCTATCGGATGTCCATCCGGAAATAGAAGAAACCCAAGCACATTCTTCGTCGGATGTCCATCCGGCAATAGAAGAAACCCAAATCGACGATTCTGAGATATCTGAAGATTTTAATATAGTTTCATCAGATAGAGGAAATTTTGGTAACGGCCTAAATGAATGCGAACGAAAAATAGTTTTTAAATTAGGTCCATTTAAACCACAAGAACCTTTTCCAAAAGATTCAGAAAGTAACAGACCTTTTTCGGCCTATTATTATTCATATTTCAATAAGGCAGGCATAAAAATTCCAAGACCATGGTTATGTTATTCTAATGTTTTAAACAAACCGTATTGCCACTTCTGTTGGTTATTAGCAGATCGTCGAAGCAAATCGTACTCCTCTGCATGGGTTAACGGCGTTTCCGTTAGAAGCAATTTTACGCAAACTATACTTGACCATGAAAAGTCACAGCAGCATATTAATGCATCCCTGTCTTATAATAATTGGTTACAAGGAAATACCATCGATACTCTATTGCAAAGTGAAATCAATAGTAAAATTACATTCTGGAGAGATGTATTGCATCGTATAATTAATGTTATAATTACTTTAGCATCTTGTAATCTACCTTTAAGAGGTCATGATTCTGATTCTGGAAATTTTATGGCAATTTTAGGTTTGCTATCAAATTATGATGCAACTTTAAAAGAACTTCTTTTAAAACCGAAAGGCGAAATAAATTATTTAAGCCCTACGCAGTTAGGAACAACATTATCTCAGAAAATAAAAAAGCTCCATTCATGACAATAATTCTGGATACAACACAAGACTTGTCAAAAATTGACCAACTTTCTGTAGTTTTTCGATACATTTCGATTACAGAAAATGATGATAATGTGCCTAAACAATTAAAAAACTGTGAGTCCTTTTTGGGGTTTAAAGCAGTATCCGATTGCAATTCTGAAGGACTTAAAACTGAAATTTTAAATACGATTAATAAATATGGAATTGATTTGACTAAATGTAGAGGACAGGGTTGTTATGTCCGGTGTTTATGGAGGATTACAAACCCTATAAAAGAGCATGCTCCGAATGCTAATTATGTCCATTGTGCTGTGCACGCATTAAATTTAGTTTTAAACGATGCTGCGAAACATGTCCGTGAAGTGTCCACTTTTTTCGATAATTTAGAAAAAATAGATAATTCTTTTGGCAATAGTATAAAGCGCTGGGCAATGTTAAGTGAGGATTCATCTGAAAAATATTTAATTACCCTTAAAAAGGTATATCCTACCAGATGGTCTTCAACGAACGACGCTTTATTAGCGGTAAAGAAAAATTATTTATTAATCATGAAAATTTTGCACCAACTAAATTTAATTTCGAATAAAAAAGATGAAAGTAAAGAATGTAAAAATATAATTAACATTTTAGAGAGCCATGATTTCTTAGTGCTTGTCACAAAGGAAAAAATTGAAAAAAATATTATCAAAATCAGGACGCTATTTTTAAAAAATATACATAATTATATTCATTATTTTGTAACGGCTGATGTTTTTTTACAGAAAAAAATTCAAACCTATATATCCAAAGTTTTATAGAAATCAATTGAGGTGTGGAAAGTGACACAACGAAATTAACCCATTTTCTTGGTATATTATTACATTTCCTTGGTTGGTTGGATATAAGTTAGTATTTTATTTTTCCGTGAAGTGTTCTACTCCATAAAGTTATCTACTGTACAAAATTTTTATCTACCCTCACACTCTCTATTTCTCGAAAATGCATTTATCGTATAGAGCGGAAGTCTATAAAATATCTCAACTATCATGCACGTGGTTCCACCAAATCAATATTATTTAAATAATAATAATAAACCATAATGAGATGATCATATCCAAAATGTTTTTTTTAATTAATCCAATATTTAATATGGAAAAAATTACATAGGCTGAAATAAATCGACATTTTTAGTGCATAAAAGTAACAAGTGATTCACAGCTTTATAAGTTATTCATGTTTTTTTATTTACGTAAATGTTAAATTTATTCACGTTTTATAAAGATAAAAAAACGGTCACCGTGTAACTACACCTCGCAACCATTTACAAAGTCCGATCCGAATTATTAATGTAAAGTTCATTGCCACGGCCCGTAATTGACAATATCATGTCGTAGATAACAATATTACACTCCATCTATTTCACATATCGCGTGATACAAAATAGTTTCACGGTCCCGAGGAAAAAAACTCCCGCCATCCTCATCACCTGAACGGTCTTTGCCACCGTTCGATCTACCGCCGCTCAATCATTCGGAAAATTCGGTCGCTCAAATGGACTGTGAGAAAATCATAAGCTGCAGCGGTGTCACTGAAAATTGCTTTAGATCGTATCGCATTATGTTCGGCCGAGATAGGCAGTTAAATAGCCTTGCCGATGAACCGGAAGTAATAATGGAATTTCGTGTTATGCGTCAGTAAGTTGAAATTGGTCACCGTTACTAAGAAAATGACGGGGAAATGTGGAGGGAGCTTTTTAAAAGTGGATTTTACCATTTTGGTAAATCTCACAAGAGTGATCCAATGTTGCTAGAAATAATAAAATATACTGTTCAAAGAGGCAATTTTTTGACTCATGTTGAATTGGGACGAAAGAAATTTTAGGTAATTTAGAATTTCTTTCTAGACGTATCTGAAGAGATAGAAGTTCTAAAAATTATGACTAATATTACAAAATTTTAGACATTACCATGCTTTTACAATCATTTAAAAATTATTTACAAATATTAACATAATTTTTTATTATCTAAATATATCTGCTAGTATGCTTTTCAGAAATTTAAACATATCTAAAACTACGGAATTTAAAATTACTGCCATTATTTTCCAATAAATTTCTAGTAATTATATTTTTTAAAATATTTTGACTTCAGTAGCTTATGTTTTTTCGGATATTTTCACAGAACTATCACAGGTCAAATTGTAAAAAACAGCTTTCTAGATATTTTTAGCAATACATATCACTATAATTCATTCTTTTAATTGACATCTGACACGTTACATAACATTTTGAAAAAAAAAATACTTTATTTGGTCTCTCTGAAGGACGTCGGTGAACGTAAATAGAATATAATAAAAAATACTGATATTTTTGTAATATAAAAAACCTAACAATTAAGAGATTGATAATCCAGAAGGGGTAAAAGAATAATATAGTGTGTTATCCTAATTCAAAGCAAAAATCATGCTCATAAATTTGTGTTCGTTATATTTTTATATATTAAGAATTGTTAATAAGAATGAAAATATACATTTTACAAAATACTTATTTTTAGAAATTACATTTCACACAAAACTCGACTTTCTTTTTCCAAAAAGCATGATTTTGTTATACTAAAAAATTTATTAAGGGGCGCATGTCATTTTCTCTACGTAAGAAAATTAAAAAAAATAGCAATGTAAGAAAATATAAGTAGTTGAAGAATATGAGAGAATTTTTATTTTTATAACATCTGGGCCTGGTACTACGTATATAGATTATTGCTGGCATCTTTTTGAGTATTAGTTATTAAGGTATATGCAAGATAATGTGCTTTATAACTATAAAAGAATTTTAAGATTTTACGTCAAACTGTTTCTACGTCAAGAAGTTTTTAACCACACCCGAGTCGTCTTACAAACGTTATATTTTTTTCTTTTGACATACGGAACCCTAAAAAAGTACACATCGTCAGTCTGAAATATTATAAGTTACCCTTGTTTTAGTTGTATGAAGTACTTTTAATTAGTAACTCATATTACATCTAATTGCAAACAAAAATTAAAGATAAAGTTACACGTCATGAAGACCGGTACATTATATGGCATCAATGAAACTAAAAGCTAAACAAAGTCCACTTATTTGCTAGTGAAGCTCTACACACCTCTATTCTATCGCTGTCATGAAGGTTCATTAAACATAAGAGGTACGACTTGATTAACCCAAACATTAGCTCCAGATCGTAAATTTAATTTGAACTCCATAAAACTTCACCATTACTACCTCCATAGATTAATACGTGGACTATCTCGGGCAGGTTAACTTAAAATAAACAGACTCGTAGGCTCAGGTATCTAACTTTATATTCACTACATATCGATACAAGCGATAAACTTACGGTCAGTTTACTAATTGTGAAAGTATTACTAATTTCATATATTTTAAGGTAATATAATCCCATTGGTCATTACAAGAATTGAATAAAAAACGATTGCCGTTAATGTGATGGTAATTAGTGTTCTATAGATATATAGATAAAAATATTTTCCTAAGAATTAACTATTATTACTGTAACTATGATCATGTTGAGCTATGGAACATTAGTAGTTATTTAATACAAAATTTTAATTTGAAATCACTGTAGATGCATTATATGAAACATCAATAAAACAGAAGTTGTGATTTTCATTCTCTGATATATTTTTACTTTTTAGTTCATTCTTTAGAAAGTAGACCCAGCCTAAGCTGAGTGTGACTGTAACACCTTACTATAGCGCGACCGTATTTTCATAAACTTAATATTTTCCGATGTCCTAGAATTTATAACATAAATCCCTAAATTTCTCTAACATTTCAAGTCGCTAAATTTTAAAAAATAATTTGCAATTTGCCTTGTTGAAAACCCTCAAATTTTCAGTCGACTTGAAGTATGAATAACAAAAGTTGTCCGCCAATTTGAAGCCACCATTTTGGTTTTATAAATTTTGACTAAACATTTTGTAATTTACCACATGAATAACAATATTTACCTGTCATTTTCATTGTATTCAACGTGTCAAATGTGAAATATGCATAGATGTTAAATTGGAACTTGATCGATTATATAGTGTCAGATGGACATTCGACTAAAATATTTAATCCAGGCACATAAAAAAAAACGGAAAGTGCCACTACACACGTGTTCTAAAAATTAAAGTTTCAATTATTTTTTGAAATCCTTTTTCTATATGTTGTCGAACCTATATGCCACACAATTCATTAATATTTTGTTAAAGTATATCCGCAAAGCAATAATTATATAATTATTTTATTTTTGAAATTTTTTTTTTTAAGGCTTGTGTGGTAAATCTGAAATAATACTCTGAATATTATTTCAGATATACCACAATAGTCTCAAAAAACAGAAATTTTCACATTGTAAAGTGAACACATCGTGGCATTACGAATGTTTATATTATTATAATGGTTAGTATACAATTATAAAGTAGGAAAATATCTCATGTAAAGTTTTAATTATGAAATTACAATGGCATTATTTTGAATTAGTTACATAATGTACTGAAGAAAAATATGAATATTTCGAAAACTTTTCGACAATTTTTTAACAAAAAAATATCTAGAACTTAACCATATTTTCGTAAAGCGCAAGTTCCTTTATAATTAAAATCATGTGTTGGAAAATGTCTATTTAAGTAAAAATAACAATTAATTATTTGTTACCTAGTTACACCAAAGAATAATATAATTATTTCAATATTTTCAGACAGTGTAGGGCTGAACAAATCATTTATAATTAACTTTACAAGTATTACGTTAGCAGTCTAGAATGAGCATACAAACGTCTATTGCAATTGTGAATATCGATAACGGGTAACTTACATTATAAACCCGATCCCTAATATCTCATCTTCCTCTGGCAGCGATGCGAGTCCCGCGTGTGATTCATGACGCAACCTTGGAAAGCAGAATAAGAAATATAATTATTTCGGTCATGTTCTAGTAAGAATTTTGAATGTAATTATTTCGGTCATGTCCTGTTAAGAATTTGAGGGAACGGGTCTTCGATTAAGTCAGTTGGCTTTTTCAAATCAAGTTTGTTTGATATATTTACAATAACAAGGCACATTGTTTTAATTATATTCTTGTTATGGAAAATGATTTGATACAAATTCATCCGAAATTATTCGTTTTTAAGTAAAATTCTCACGTATTTTAATTGAAAGTCGGTGACAATTTCCTTTTCAGTAAGTTATTTCATTTCTTTATTTACGTGTCTCCCTACACGTTTATACCGCCTTCAAGCGAGTTAGGTTAACAGAAGCAGCCATAATTTTGTCGTAAATGTTACATTAAAATTTTCGTGAAGTTTTTAAAATTTTTTAATCTTTTTTTTTTCGAAGTTATCAAATCGTTTTATTAATATATTTTTTACATATAACTTTTTTTTAAGATTAACCATGTTTGGAATGTTATCCATTTAAAATATAAACTAACGTGACTGTGTCAACTGAAAATTTTGAAATAGGCACTAGGTGCGTTTAATATTGCACGAGTGCAATGCTGAACGTTCACAAAATTTTATCTTCTACCACTTATTGCTTTGGAATTGAGGTTAACACGTAAAATTAGTTTTAATTTTTTGATAAAAGAATTCATGAGACAAATATTAAATTTTATTATGTAACATTATATTTACAAGAGATTGACTATAGTATTATATTTATAAATCTTTAAATTTACCAGTACGATAATTTGGATTTGGATTTTTCAATATATTAAAAAGATTATAACAACAATATATTAACTATAAATACATGAGGTTGTCGTCGATCGGGGATATCCAGCTCTTAGAGAAGTGAACCTTATTCAGAAATCTGATCATATTTTCTGCGGCCGAATGGTCATTATGCTGTACCTAGGTATAAAGATGCTATTCTGACTATAACGACACCTAATTCCTTTGTGTTATCTTCTTATTTTATAGACGTGGGTTTATTTTTGTAACATTGTTTAGGTTAATTCGATGGACCTTAAATAAAAAAATGTAGGTAATCCTAATAGCTTCTGCTTGTAGTGAGAATAAACTTTTATTTTATTAATTAGGATGATTTAGAACATGATATGATTTCATTACGAATCATGCGTTTAAGAAAAATTGTAGGCACCGGCGTATACGTATCTGTGTTTCTAAACAGTTTTTAGTAATCAAATTTGAATTTATATTTACGATCAAATTAAATTTTTACATAAAATCAAATGTCTACAATTTACTTTATGGGAAAAATTTACGTCACATATTGAATGCATAAAAGTTGATCTTTCAAAAAAATAAAACTTGATATGTGCGACGTTATCGTCAAATTATGACTTTAGATAAAGTTTAAAATCCTTATTAGAAATTCATTAAAAACACTGATATTATTAAAGGAGAACTTGTGAAAATATAAATTCAGTCTGATCTATTCAGTGAACAACCAGGAAAAATGCTATATAATTTACATTTACCTTGATCTCAATCAACCCCATTTGTAGATTACATCGTATGCTTTTTTATTAAAACTTATCAGAACCTTAAAGTCCACAGGAATTACAGAATAAACATGAAATCTTTTAATAACATGAAGTTTTAATATCGGCATATAAAGGCATTATCTGACGTATTTTTGTACAAACATAACTATTTATTTCATAAACTGATAATTGTGTAAATAATCCGTTAATTATCAACAAAGTTTACACTGACACGTTCATACTAATATCATTTATTTGTCGGCATAAAATGGAGGACATTCATTCATTACATAAATATATTACTCCCGTAAAACTAAAATTTTAATTAACCTTATAGTTAAAAGCGCTCATATGAAAGCGCTGTTAATTATGTTAATTAAAATTTTAGTGTTACGGGAAATTTTAGTGTTATCTCAAAATGTATTAAAAAAACATTTCAAATTCCAAGTTATTTTTGTGAACATTGGTCACGTGAAAAATGACTTAGTTTTATTCACTATAACAGCTCTGGGTACTAGAATGTATTTTAGTCTTTTTTGAAACATCAGTATGGTTTTTATTGTTAAAAACTAAGGCAATATTATTTATATTGCCTAAGTATAAAAGTTCTCTAACTGTTTTGTTTTTATTTATTTTGTAGGTACATTTAGGCGTGAATTTTTGACTTTATTTAATTTATAGATAGACAAGAGATTCGACCGAAAAATAATCTAGTAGGAAAGCGAAAAGTGAAGTAAGGACAATTCGACACTATGTAAAGAAAAATAAAGTGTAGGTATTATAATATATTGGTACTTTTGGAAGTATTTCATTATTAGATTACGAATCACAGGCATTTCTATATCAGAATTCATTAAAGTCTGGACAGTTTACCTGCGCTTCCACCAATATTTCTTCCCTATTTATATTACTCAGCTTCTCTATAAAATATTTCATGGTCAAGGAGAAAATGGTATTTAGAAAATAGTAAGAATACTAGAATGCATCCATATTGTATTTACGAACCTATTTTTAGATCGTTGTGTATATATTACGTGATGCTTCTCTGGGTTTTCGCCCTAAACGACATTCACGAAGAAAGAGTCCTCTAATTTCACTTCAAAATACTTGCAGTTTAAATTTATTCTTTACTCGCCGATTACTCAATTTTAAACCAAACAAAGTTCGAACGCCGAATTCTTTACAAACCCTAAAAGGCATATTCTAGAAGCTTCAATAAAATTCCAGAAATCGGTCAAAACAGTGGCGGATTTATAAGTTGCCAACCTAATAATTATTATCATGTTACATCGTAACAATTGCCTTATCTTCAAGTGTAATGCAATTCGTTACAATAATCACTAAATATATTGGAAGGTTCGCCTCCCTTGCTTACACATCATTATTTTTCATGCAAATGTTTGCTTTCAAAACTTCAGATATAAGTTATGGTTACAGGGTATGCATGTAAATTTTCTTTTAATAACTACTTAACCTATTCATTGTTTATGCAATAATAAGTTAAATCTTCTTTTCGTTTATTTTATCACAATTTGACATATTTGTTTGATAATTTTTATTCATTCAACGTGTTTGAACCATATCCTAAAAGTTTTGTAAATTTTTATAACAACATTTTCTTATATCAAGTCATCGCCTCTCATTTTAGCATTGGAATTTTTCTAGGCTTTTTTCGAAGACGTTATATTTTCTGCTTTCATTTTCTTTTCATGTTTCTCACGAAATATTTGAAATTTAAGTATGTGTGTAATTATGTAAACGGTATTAGCGAAACATAATAGGTTCTAGGTACCTTCTCTTTTTTGGAAGGTATTTACTGACAATTAAGATATCACAAGTACGAAAGTATGCTTTACGTATAATGTTTATTCATTTAAAATAGTATGTTGAATATAAAAATACTTATACCGTTCTTATTTATCAGATTGCATATTTTGTATATGCTCTTGCAAATGAAAATGGATTGAAGATTTGCAATAAAATAGGTCTGCAAATAGAAACATATAAAAAATAAATTACAAATATTTAAATAACGTATTGTTTATTTACACCAAAATAAAGCTTTTTGCAATTGCTTTCGAAAATTCTAGAGGAACTTGTTTTATTCATGTCCTTAATATTTAATTAATTTACGTTAGGTACCTGTTGAAAATATTACACAATTAGAAAAAGCTAAGATTTGTTTCAGCCCATTTCTTTTATGAATTTCAGGCAATAATATAATTGCTATATTGCTGTATTCATTGTGAGTGACCAATCAAATCAAATTTATAAATGCATAAATTATTTTAAAATTAGGTCAATTATTTTAATGGGGAACAATATCTAAATAGAAATTCATCATAAATCAAAACAACGTGGTATTTAATTATAAACAGTAAATCTCCTCATAATAGACAATTTATTTTAATTCACATCGACCATACCCACTTAAAATTCGATTACATTAGAAAAAAATATGGAAAATATAAAATAAATCGTTTTATGTTTAGTTGCGATGTATTTATAAATGAAGGATGGAGATCACGGAAAAACGATATAATTTCGTAATTTTCACCATTCCCAGCAAGAGAATAAGAGCTATAAGCTAAATGCCATATTTAGGATATTTTTCTAAATTGAATTATGCAGGTTTCTACAGTCGACATAGGTCTCTACGTGAGTAATGGAAAGGGCTGTTTTTATACATATATATGGTTTTGTTTAGAAAAAATATCGAATGTGTCCGATTATTTAGATATAATATGTAAATAGATCGTAGTTGGTTTATGATATTTAACGTCAAGTTATGTATTTGAAACTACTTTCGACTTTATGCACAGACTTTTCTAATTTATTAGTAATGTTTGTTATGCATTATACGTCTTAAAATGGAACTTAGAATTGACAAAAACACACTCAAATGTTAACTGTGCAAGATGAACAGGGGTTTCTATACCCAAAATTGAACTGAAAATCGTAAAGGTAATGCAGCTCTTGCTTGTGGAATATTAGGAGCGTAGTTCATAGGGAATTGCTTCTGAAGGGATATCATTTAATACTCTAGTTCACATTTTAAATTTTTACAAAAACACATCTTAAATTTTTATGACATAACAATTTTACTAGAAATCTCTCTTAGCTGGTGATGGACATATTTTTTTCATTTAAAAATTATTAATTTATTAAACATTGGTACATTGGTGAATATTTGACATGGATACTCTATTTACAAGGTAATAATTTGGCATCAGCAATTCGTTTTATGTCGTCTTTATCAATAGAGTAATTAACGAGTGGAATTTGGTTAGTACTAACTAACAAAATTCCTGTAATTAATTTAAGTCTTAATAAAAAAAGTCTACTTTGACGCGAACCTTTATTTTAGTTTTAATTACTTTTTTTAAACTTTTAACATGTCTTTAGAATATATGATAAGTGTACTCAACAAATATACGATATAGTAAGTAAAATAACTAAATTAATTTGAATTTTTATCAAATAAATTACAATTTTATCCTTTCCTTCTTCCATGTGCACTTATGGGATGTTGTAAAATAAAGTTATTTATCAGATTGACAAAATGAAAAAAATTCTATTACTAATTCAATAGCTCAATTCACATTCATTAACGCTAATATAATTGTGAAAGCAAAATTTTAAAAACATTTCAAACATTCGGCTTGTTCCGCAACCAGCTTCAGTTAAAACATTTTGCATTTATTTAAAAGATTATCGTATATGGCATAATGTAAGAATATAGCTAAGCACTGAGCAATTTGAAACAAATTTGCGACGCGTTATCCTACCACTCCTTGCATTTATTGTTTCCGCTGATCCCCCCGATAACAGGATAATGCAATTAGACAATTCGCACGCAGAAACGACGATCCGCAGACTCGTGAGAAATATTTCCGCTTAACATTTTCAAAATTGGCGAACTCCAGTTTGGTCGTGGTTTTAATTAAACACATCGCGCGGGAGCCTCATTTGGTAAGGTCTTTGGACTTTTCATTAAATTTTTCAATCCAGGACCGGAAAAGTGCGGATGGTTGCGTTGCTTCCTAATGATTGCGGTTCGATATGGTGGACGGCAAATTTTGAATTGAACCAACGAAAAAAGCATGCTTGTTGTTTCTGAACTTGTGGTTTTCAAAAACACTGTTGAGAGTCATTGCAAAAAAAGTATGTACGTGGTTTGGCAGATAAAATATTTATAGTTAGTTAAAGTATGTGTAAAATTGTAGGGAAAATTATGAGAGTTTTACAAATATAACGCGTAACGAATAAAAGTTATATTTTAAATTAGAATTAAAATATAAATACGATACATGTTTAATTTTACGATTTTACAATTCTCTACCAAAAAAAATAAACTTTTTGCGCTTTTATCCTTTATTATCTGCGAGAACCTAATTTTTATTGAACGACATAATAAAATATTAAGATCATAGAAATATATAATAAATTATATTATTATATGATATTAGTGTCATATGCTGTTCGTTTAACCTTGGAGATCTAATTCAAATGTGGGGAAGAATAAAACGTTTTGACACTTTAAACAATATTGAAATTTTTATTTATATCTTCATAAAATCCGAAAAATGACAAAAAGAGATATTAAATTTCTTCACCCTTGACGATATTAAATAGAAAAAAACTAATGAATGTACATGAGTGTTTGGATAACTATATGTTTTTATGACAATATATTTTCACAAATTTTATGTTTTCATTAATTCACAAAAAATATATATATAAATACATATACATATACACACACATATATATATATATATATATATATATATATGTATATATATATATATATATATATATATTACGTCCAAAACTACGTCGTTAATATTTTGAACTTATAACTTTTTCTTTCCTTAGCTTTATGGGGTATCATTTTAAAATAAAATTCTTATTTTCGTGACCTGTTCTGATGAGCCTTCGAAGTTTCCCAGAAAATTCATGATCAACAAATAAACATTGCAAATTTGTCTATATCAAAACCTTTTCAGGTTTTTTCTCTCACTGAACAACTCTAATAATGATTTAAGTGCAAACTTATTGGGTAATATTTACTTTACATACTGTACTGCGACACGATGTGTATTATGTATAAGTGGTAAATATCTTACACTTACGTAAATAACAGATTAAACGGAGGAATTAGGGTAGAATGGTTAACTATATAAGCTCGTTAGTTTGATTTATGTATTGTTTAAACCTCTCTCGGTTCACTCAGATATCACTTCCGACGTCAACGTCGTCACGTTAGTCATTTTATTTATGTTAGGAATTTGATTGGACGAAGACAAACCATTTATTTATATGACAAGTTGATTTTTTTGTTAAGACTAGGAAATATGGATTACCATAATATAGGATTTGAGTAATAAAAATATTGGCTTTCGGCAGTATAGTGTCCAAATAATGTAAAATTACTAAGATATGACTAAAAGTGTGTTAATCGCTGAAATATAAATTATAAGCGGTTATGGATTAAATTTTTAGTGCAGAAAAAAACGGAAAACAGCAACATATACCTTATTCTCCATGTAGATGTCGTCACCGTAGTGTGCTGGGTTGATCACGACATGTACGACTTTTGACGGCTCGACGCATCGTGGAGACCCGCGTTTGATTTCTAGTCGCTCATAGAGTCGTAGTCGCACATTCTTTTGCATAAAAAACGGGCGGTTTTGATTTTGTCATATTATTTGTAATTTAGAGGTTAGAATTAGGAGGTTGCATTAATTGTAATTGTTACTGGCAGGTATAGTGCATTCTGGCCCATAAAAACAAACGTTCTAAATTCGAAATTTATTCTTTTTGAATGAAAATTTTCTTTCACTAACAAAATCGTATTTTCTGGCAGTAAATGAAATCCAAATCTTATTAAGTTCTTTTTCATTTGTTACGTTTTTTATTTTAACGAATACATTTGAATTAAATTTCTAAGTAAGAGCTAGTAATATAATTGCGGTGCTTGAAGAAGGCTGTAGCCAATGTTATGTATCTCAGCAGTATAATGTGAGCCGTTCCACCGTCCAAAGGACCTGACAACGATACCAAGAAACGGGGTCCGTCAGTAGAAGGCCCAGTTCTGGAAGAAAACAATGCACTGAGCCATGGGACGACCGCTTCCTAGTCAGTGCTACGAAATCGTTAAGTTACGTACGTGGTTCTCAAATAGAACCTCGAGGATGTCAGGGGTATACGAGTAAGCTTATGGACAGAAGGAGAATTCAGGCCGTAGCTATGGCCCAACTCAGGGCCCTACATTGCTCCGTGAACATCGAGTTGCCAGATTGAGATTCGCTCAAAATTTTTCGTCATGGACTCAACAAGACTGGTATAGTGTTTTATTCTCCAATGAAGCTCGTATATCAATTAGTGATAAGGGTCGACGTCGGCGAGTCTTACGAAGACCTGGAGAACGTTTCGCAGAAGTGTGCTTTGAGGAAATCACCCCTAACGGTGGAGGCTCCGTAATGTTTTGGGCTGGTATTAACTCAGATGACCGTACCGAGTTAGTTTTTATTGAAAATGGCACGCTCATTGCGCAAAGGTATAATATAAAATTTTTATATTAATTGATAAAAAATATTCAAAAATAAACTTTAACCATTTTTAATGTACCAGTATGAAAACGCTCGTCTGTGTGACTTTACATTGTTTTTTTTTGTTTATTCGCATTTTTAATGACTGAAGTTGGTAAAAACGATATCTCAATAATAAATAACAATATTCTCATCATATCGCCATATAAAACGCATCAAATAATATTAAATAACTCTGATATGATTTTTTCCTATAAGTGCCCGTTTTTTTGTAAAAGAATGTATATATGTATATATAAATATACATATATATACATATATATATATATATATATATATACACATATATATATGTAAACACATTATTATATTATATGTCATTGATCTGCTTTTTCTAGACATAATTGAATAAATCGCCAACATGTTATAAATCTTGTCATAGTTTTCTATTAATATTCAAAATTAAGCTCAGCTACAAAGAATAACGTAGCATTTACCTTGGATTCATTGTCAACCACACTGCAAACCTCATTGAAGTCTGCAGTCAGCATTTAATGTATTCCTTTTAGTACGGTTCTTGCTTGCGGCAACCGCTTTGCCGTAAGTTTTAGTGTGCGCTTTGTGTTGATCTATGAACCGCTTCTGCACTGACTACGAAAGTATCTGATTTCATGTTAAAATTCCTTTAAGAATATAATTTTATCTCACCTTTACCCTTAACAGTAAAGAGTATATTTCTACATAAATATACAATATGAATATACGAGGGATCAACACTAATATCAGTTTTTAATATCTTGCGACCAATGGTAAACAAATTTATAGCAGATTATTTACTGAATAAACAAATGGAAAAAAAACCTAGTAAATGGTATATTTAATATCGTTTAGAAAACATGACAAGTTTATTTTTGACACTAAATTTTATATTAAACACAATGGTCTTATTTCAATTATTCAAAATTGTGTAACTCGTATTTTACAAACACGTTTTTAATTGTTATTTCAATAACATGATTTTACATATAATAATAGAGTTAGGGGATGTCTTTATAAATAAATAATGACTTATGGGCTGTTCTCATTAAATATACTCTTCTCACTATTTATTTAAGTAAATAAAAAAGTAAGGAACGACCAATAAGTGAGACGCCCTTAAAATTTTAAAGTCCATATTGATGGAGAGCTTGATTTACCAAGAATAATTTACTCATTGATATATGTACAAAATAAGGATAGTGGCTTATAATGAAAGTATTATTTAGATTCATTTCAAAAGCACCCGTTTTTCTTTTTATTGAAATTCTATGACGTTGATTCTATTCAAAATATGTAGTCTCTATAAGATACATTTAACCTTTGACGTATTATGCGTAATAATAATAAATATTGGACACTAAAGAGATATCTAATATAAATACAAATTATATCTTCGCATCAAATTCTATTACTACACACGTCGTCCTTCCACAAAATCGCGAAGGAAGCTCAACTACCACTGCAAATAGTTGAAGAAAAGGTATGAACCATAGCAAAATTTTTGTTGATGTAAAAATTTTTACGTTCTGTTATAGTACTTCATTTTCCTGCCACAATTATAATTTTACACGTCAGATATAGGTGTACAAACTTGGTTTGCGGACGTTAAATTTTCTACTTTGAATTAGTGGGAATAACTATATAACGAGCATAATACTAAATAATCTATTGGATGGTACATATCGAAATTTTATTACTCATATTTGAAAGTAATTCCATCGATTAGTGTATTAAATGTTGTTAGTCTTATGAAGAGCGTAGTTAAATTCGATTTATAACTTTTTTAATTTTTAATAAGGTATGAATATTTTCATATCTTTTTTAAATTACATGGGTATTATTTTGTGACCTTCTTAGAATAATCATAAATTCTATGAATTTTAGGCTTCAAAAATTAACGATTTTTGCAGATATAATCATAAGCAACGAGTATTTCAATATTATTATAACAGACAAACTAATATGTGATGAAAATAATTTTTTAATATAAATTATATTGCAAGTAGACAGGATTTAAAAGGTAATTTTTTGTAGAAATATTTATAATTCCAACATTCTTGCATTAATGTTTCAAAGAAAAAAGAACAACGGACCAAGCTAACTTAATGCATTAACTTCTTCATACATCTTTTTCTTAGCAGGTTTCATCAAACTGTCTTCATTACACAGGTTTTCTCATTATCCAAAGTTTTTAAGCAATGAGAAAAGGTTTCAATAATTATTGCACCATTGTCATTGCAGAAAAGTACATTTATTTAGCATTTTAATATTTTCCAGGTGATTTACACTATAAAGTAAAGCCTTTCAATTTTTTCAGCTGAAATAAATTATGCAATGTTAAATAAACGATATTATATTTGGATTTTGCAATATAGTTTATATCGATAAAGAGTTCTATTATCAGTTATTGATTTGTTTATTCTTATAATGTTTAGATATTGTTGCTTATGGACTGTATTGTATAATATTTGCAAAGATTATTAAATGTATATACTTTATAAACATAAAATTAATGATGTTTCATAAATATGTAATAAAATAATACCCAATTCATTTTTGAAGCATTGTATGTACTAATAATACTAAGTACAATGGTTGCTTATATAAAAGACATTTTACTTCTTAAAGTATTACATAATAAAATTTTGTATCACTTGCTTGGAGTTAGTCAATAGAATCAAAGAAATTTGCTAACATGAAATTGGACGTCTCATTTATTTGTTTAATAGATTCCGGGTTGTATATTTATAATTATTTGAAATGAAATACGACCTTTAGAAGACTTTTATTTAAAAAAAAATTTAAATAATGAAATGTTATCATATACTTTCAATGGATTACTTAATATTCTAAGCGTAACTCGTAAAAGTGACAAATTTTTTATAGATCCTATTAATTTGTAGCAAGAAATTTAATATCTGGAAATTAAATTTGTAAATATCATATCCGATATTACGTAAAATTGTTATTCGGGCCACAAAATAAAGATCTGTAACAATAAACTGAAAAGTTTTTACATGGATAATAACTTTCCAACCACTTCGCGAAAGTTCACGCCTTCTTTTCAAATAGTTGCGGTGGGAATTAAGCTTTCTTCACGATGTTCTGAAAAGACGACGTGAATATTAATAGAATTTGTCGCCAAGACATAATTTATATTTAAATTAGAAATCTTTTGAGTGTTTTAGAGAGTGTTTTAGGAAATTACAGCTAAAATTTCAAAGATTCAAACTATTTCGGTTCATATTTTTAATAGATCCGACATGATAGAATTTTAATAAAGGTAAAAATGGATATAGTTGGAATACATATAGATAGGTAATATTTTCATTATAAACTATTAGATTTTTTTATGCTTATATCAATGAGTAAATTATTCCGACATTCTGGATTTTTAACTTATGAGGCAACCTGTTGAGCTTCTATCATTTATTTATTTTTCTGTTTTCCATGTTTCCATCGTACATTCTGCCATAAAATATATATCTTAGAATAGCATTCTCAGGTAGAAGGCGAAAAAACAGGTTTACCATGTTTTTTGAACAATATGAAAGGTGGCATTTGCTTGGTTATAAACATCGATTTGTGCTGTAAATAACCTACATTAGTTTTTCTCAATGGGTTACAAAAATGTATATATATATATATATATATATATATATATATATATTGTTTTTTTATTGTTCTGGATAGTGTCATAGCAGAAGCTATTCATGCAGCAACACAAAGAGCGCACCGTGCTTTATAGCAAAGCGGTTGTCGCAAACAGGATGCAGTGCAATCGAACATCACAAGTAGGATTTTTTGCATATTGGGGATTCAATCAACTGTAATTTGAAGAAGCAGATCATAAGTATGAATGAAATCTGAATGAAACTGCCTTAAATTTTAAATATTGTTTTAATAAAAATGTATGCACAACGAAAAATGAGACAAGAGTCCGTCGGAACACAACTCCGTCTATATCCCCTGATAATATTGAAGCATATTTACTGAAATAAATTTAATTGGTAATTACAATTTTAAAATGTTATTTAAAAATTAAAGGGTGTAGGGAGATATCTTGCACAAATTTTAATAACGAAGTGTACAATGAAATATAGAAAATAGGTTACATGCTTATTTTTAAAGACTTCCTAATTAATTCCCCGCCCAGTTGAATTACGTAAAAAATGTTGTTGATCCTACTTTGTATGTATGGGAGGTATATCAAAAAAAATTCAACCGTTTTGCTATACATTAATTTATATTTCCATTTAAAACACAAGTAGTTTCTTGTAAAATTACATGCATTATATTTTAAAAGTTGTGAAGCTGTGGCATACTAACTGACGGATGGACTGATAGACTGACTGAGGAAGACATAGCAAAGTTATAAAGATTCTTATTTCTTCACTGAACCCTGAAATAGAGTAAATACTAATAAAATTTGGAAAAAAACTCTGAACCATTCAAAACTTGAATCATTCCAAATAACTCATGGTATGGTAGGATTTTTAAAATAAAAACAATTCGCTTTGTGTGTTTAATTTCTTGCCTCTCATTAATGGACTATTTTGGGAGCTTGACACAATAACGATATAATCTTATCTAAACCCAGCCTAACATAAGATGCTCTAATTTAACCTAACACAACCCAAGTCAGCCCAATCTAACCCTACTTGACCTAACTCAAGCTAACTTAATCAAACCAAATTAAACCTGACTCAATTTAATCTATCATAATCCAAATGCATCCTACCTAACACAATCACATGCAACCAAAGTCCAACTTAACTAAAACAAGCCTAGTCTAGTCTGTTCAAATTTAACAAACCATGGCCTAACTTAACCTGACGTAATTTAATCTAACGCATAGGAAGATATCGGCGGTCTCTTTTGCCAGCAATAGATGCAATTTTAATTAACTGAAGACCAATTTATAATTTGTCAATTTGGATGTTGACTGTCCAATGGTTGTTGAAAATTTATTAATGTCGGATAGAGAACTGGACAATAATGAAGTTTATTGTTACCTGCTCTATGCTAATCATCAACCGAATGTTTTCAACAAATCAATTAAAATATTAGAAGACAATAATGTAATCGTTTTAGATGTTTATAAGACAATAAGTAATTTCAAAAATGAAATAAAATAAAAAAAAGATAAATATTTTGGCCATGAAAAAAAAAACATCTTAAAAACTATTGTAGAGAAAACTCTGCAATAGTTCTCAAAAACTATTGCATATCTCTAAGAGTTTAGTGTTTTAATAAAACTATTGACAACTTCATAATTTTTATTTATAAAGCTATTCCATATTTGGAGAAATTATTTGATTTGACAGCCACTTGCCATTAAAGTCTTTGGTCACCATTGATCATTTTGAAATAATTATTTAAATATTTAATTTGAATAGGCTTAATATTGATATGGATAATTTATATTCGAAATTAATGCAATTAAAAAATCATTTATGAAAAAATAGCATAGGACAAAGATTTTGTTTATATCTCGGCCAAAAATGGGGTCATTTGTTAATAAATACTTCTCAAGAATTTAAAAATATTTCTAGAATTGTCTCATATCTACTTTCTGTTCTTGATACTTCGGCTTTCACAGAAGGATTGTTTTCCGTAATGAATACAAAGTGACGAGATGATAGAAAGAAATTTTCAATTAATTTAATAAAAAATGAGCAACTCATTTATTTTAATTTAGATTTAAACTGTGGAGAGGCTTAGGAATATTTTAGAAAGGAGAAGTTTTTAATTTGTGTGAGAAGCTCTAAAATATGTATTCAAAACTTAAAAAAATTAAATACTGTTCATATTTCTAAAATAACGTTTGTTTTAATAATGCGATCTCAATATACTTTATTTCTTGTATAAAAGATTGGCAACCCTACATAGGGTCTATGCAAAAACATGATAAGGACAATTTACAACACAGTTGTAGAACTTTTAAAGATCTTTTTATGGAGATTTTGTTTATACCCAGTATTTGGGCTAAAACAGTAGAAAAAATTTAATAAAATGTAACTAGGCCAAGTAACAAAGATGTAAGAAAATATCAAAAGTCCACAGAACTCAGCTCATTCTCAGCATACTCCTTACTGGAATATTGCGACTTGACGTAAGTATAAAAAAAACCGCTGAGATCTACGAAACCCGGCAAGGTAAATCAATTCACGGTTAATCATAAGAATAATTATTTCATCCTCCAAGAAAGTTGTACTATATGTGAGACAGTAGTTGTACCGAAAGCCTTAGAAATAATCCGTAGATAGTCTTCCCTCTGGAACACATATATTTTCGGAGATAGCAGATTGGTACTCGAATTACTCAGAAACATAAACAATAATCCCACTATTTACATGGCAATCAGGGAAAGTTGCGAACTTACAAAGCAAGAAAATTATTATGGTTCAGATCAAAGCAAATACAGGTATGGGTAGAATTTGAAGGACTGGCAAAAAGATTGCGCTCAAAAGAAGGCGCAGTCATTATACGATAGTGCACCAGCGACTTACTTAAACAAACCACTATTACAGAAGATCCGCGATATTTGGCAGTGGCGATGTGAGGAATCGGCCAAGGTGAAAACAGTAAAATAATACGGATACGGCTATAAATATGGGTGGAAACTATGAAATTTAAGTTGAATGAAAATGTTGTGGTTTCTGAACAAAAATCGCCTCAAATATAGCAATTATCTCATACTTTGATTTATAACAAATTCCATGTATTTTAAAATCTCCATAATATTCTCATATAAGACATAAACATTTTTCTGAATAATTAATAATTCATTATAAAAAAAAATACTACAATATAAAATCTAAATATACATACATATTTTCGATACATATTTTCGAGTAATAATCATGCACTCTCTCTTTCGGCATATTTGTTAGCACTTTTGTGTGAACATTATAATATTTTTGGAGATTAAAGATAATCATAATAAAGAAAGAACATACAAACACAATATGCTGTTTTTTAAAAATAACTTTTCATTACCTTCTTCGAAATTGAAATAACATATTCTCCTTGATGTAACCGCACTCTTTTTTATATTTTTTTTGTTGTTTAATTATCTGTTTTATTTACACTAACACAGAAGTACATATAGACATATCGGTATACGTCTTTGTACATGCTTTGAGCATGCTGCTTTTAATTTTATAGTATATTAGTCGACTTAGAAGCACTGAGGAAGGTGCACGTTTTACTGTGTTTATTTCTTTATGATTATTTACTTTTGATGTTAACATGATTATTCATAACGCTAAAATTCTTTACTTGTGACTGTATGATGGCCGCGTTAATAAAAAAAAAGAGATTTACGGTTAGTGAAAAAAGAAAAACGAGTTTCCCATCTGAAGACTATAAATAAATATGTTATAATTCTTGCAAAATATGCAAGAAATGCTTCTGATGTGAAGCGTTTCTTGCATACTTTTTATACAGGTGTACATACATTTATTCATTGTAAGCTCTATTTTTGTCCATTGACATTTCATCACTGGAGAGAAATGTATACTATGACCCTACTGACGTTATTCTTGAGAAAGGAAGGATCGACGATGAGATTTCATAACACAGTCCTCGAAACGTATTTATAAATATCCTTCGGCCAAAAAATAATCACAAAAATTGTATAATTTGTAATAAAAGTGCTCATTAGAGTCTTAATAAATATATCTTTAGAGGCCTGAATAAATTTTTTAGATTATAACGATTTCATGACATCAACAGGGTCACGATGACGTAATAACTTTTTACTGTTTATTTATTACTGCAGAATTACTTATAAATGAAGAAGATGCTTCTTTAATTAAACCAACAAGAAATCCAATCAAAGTTACTGACATTAAACAAATGCTTCAAGATCTTTGCAATAAAATTGATCTTAATTTTGTTACTTTACTATTTTCATACGTATTCATACGTGCAGGGAAGTATTGGTGACAGAGTTTGTACAAAAATATCTGGGAATTGAATACACATATGTGAAGGAACAGCTTTAGCAAATATCACAGGTGACCTATGGTGAAAAGAACGTTTTATAACGATGAGACTTCCGCTATCACTATTGTCAATTTAACATAAATCTATGTACACAAGAGTGGAGATTACTAATACCAAAAAATAACTTTTTCTGCACTGTACATAAAGGCAGAATTTTTGTGAAACTGATTATAATCGACAACACAATAGGATTTATTTTGAAAGTTCTCTATTTTGCAGACGATACGAATGATGATGCTTCAATTTCTAACTTTCATCCTGAAATTACTGCTAAAGAGAAGCGAAATAAGTCATAGATGTTAACAGAGATTTTTGTAATACCATCTAAAAAATGGGGGATAAGAATTTAATACCAAAAATGTCAGACTTTTGCAAGAAGGTCTGTCTCAACACTTTATCAAATAAGTTAACCAATAATCACGTCAGTTAGATTACTACTGGAAACGGTGAATGGCCTTTTTAAAATATTTAAAATATTAAATAATATCTTGCCCAATAAACAAATACCGTTAATAGGGTATTACGTACGAATTATTTGCAGTTTATGTAACGCATATAAATTGGCAGGAGTACAAAATTAAAATGATGTTTTATTTTTGTACTCTTCTGGAGACTTTTTTTCATTTGTAGACATGTATACTGAATCACTTCACAATTGTTCAAGTTTTATTTTGAAAGAATCACTTTAATAACCAATTTCATGAAATAAAAAAGCGAAAGAGTATTAAAAAGGGCATTAAGATAATGAAGGCGTCTATATTATTTCAGTATACAAAGAAAATAAGGACATAATCAGGGTTCAAACACAGTCAAAGTATACTAAATCAGTTAAACGACTGTTCTGTAGCTATAATTTATATATTGATGATCTTGAAATATACTATCACTGCAGTGCTGATAAAATTTCTTCACGGCTTGATATATTGAATGCATATCTATATTTTATTAGTCAGTGGGTTGGTAGGCAGCGTCTTTTTATTAACCAAATTAAATCGCAGACTCTCATTATTGGTAGTCAGAAACCTCTGTCGTAAATATCTATTTCTGATTTACCACTGCTCTTCTTCTACTGTAAAAAATATTGGCCTACTAATTGGCGAATATCAGTCAAACTTTACTTCTGCCTATTCTCGATTATGTTATTAAAAATTGCTACATAAGTTAGAATGGCTATAAACATATGTATTCGACATATTTTCGGCCTTAAAAAATTGTACCATATATCCGAGTTCGTTCACGACTTAAATGGTTAAATATTCGTGACCGACGCAACTTCCATCTCATATATTTTATGTATAATATCCTCAATAATCCCGTTAAACCTTTATACTTTAAACCTAGATTCCAATACCAAACATCTTACGACCTCAAACTACGAGCGAAGAACAAGTTCCCTTCCAGATCCCTCAGCATTGAACAAAATTTTATGGAAAAACCTTCAACGTATATTCTACTCGATTGTAGAATAAACTGACCACAAATCTACTAGACCTTCGTTGTCTGGGTCCAAAAGTCGTCAAATTTAAGTATTTATTGTAATCAGCAGATACTAATTCCTTCTATTATAATCCATCCTTATTCCCTCCTTATCTCTAAAGTGATGTTTTGCTTTAGTTTTTAATTAATCCCAATTAATTAACGCACATTTTTATATTGCAAGTATAATGAATTAATGTTTAAAATCACTTACAGTCTGCCACAATACTTAATTTTCTCATCTAATTCATTGTGGTTGGCTGTACGAGATTACTGTAGTAGCAATAAGTCCGCCACTGTATAGTTAATTTTGTAAGCTTACAGAAAAGTTAAATAAATAAATAAATATGTAAAAAACAATATCAATATTGGATTGAATATGACCCCAATAAGCTACGAGGTTGGTATTATGTATGCAAGATCGGCGCTCACAATTGAATGCTGTGCACAGTGCTCTTGTTATTTAGTTTTTAGGACATTTTAGTCGTTAAACCCATGATCTTCAAGTCATTGAATATACCCACTATTTTTTGGATGCAGCAACTGATAGGTGGGTTATTGAATAAGAAAATGACTGATTAATTATCAAGGCATTGTTTTAGATAGGTAGCCTTTCGTGTCACGTAAGTACATTCTTTAATTATATTTCTATAATAAATCAAGCAGGTATTTAAAATAAAAAGTGCGTTTTATTTTAACAAACAGCTCACAGATTCCGAAAAAAATATTCTGCAAACAAACTGCAACTTGTTTGTTAACAAACTGCAACCTGTTTGTTAACAAACTGCAACCTGCCCTTTTCTTGGGATCTGTACTGGCCTTAGAGCATATCTGAAAATACTTAAATTATAACATAATGGCAAACTCGACGCGCGTTCACAGACTTTAGCTAAAAGTGCAGAGTACAGATTAAAATCAAAGAAAAATATATTGACAGAAAAATACATATATTTAAATGGAAATTAAAATGTTCCGCCAATATGCGGAGATGATAGCTAAAACAAAATGATATTTAAAATAATGTCAAAAAATACGTTCATAAACGACTAACCCTTAACTTGTAAATAGATTATCAGAAAAAATCAACAAAAAAAACGAAACAAAAAAGCAACATTCTAGAATACTTAGAAAACGCATAAAGTGATACAAAATAAACAGCACCGATAAGATATTATAAAACTAACATAGCCCAATCCAATATTACCAAACCTAACCCCTCATAATCTGATCTAATCCTACGTATCTCAAACTAACCTTATCTATCATAACCCAATCCAACTAACCAAGCCTAACCTGATCAAATCTAATATAATCAACCAAACTTGATGTGCTCGTATGCCCATTTAACTAACCAAATCTAACTTATTCTAACTTCCTTTAATCTAACCTAATCTAAATCGCAGCTAATGAAATATTTAATATTAAAATTAAATTTCATGACTTTAGAGACGGGACAGTTTAAAGGTTTATAGTGCAAAAACTAAAATAAAAATACTTCAGATATTAGTATTTATCTTAAATATTATGTCAATAAAGTTCAACTCCATCCAATCAGTTTAATAGTTTTTACTTGATACTCAAACAAATAAATCAATAGATAAACAAAAAACAGACACACAAACAAACTTCCCTTAATTATTTATAAATTATTGAAACGGATAAAAGCTGGTCTAAATTTAAATTCGAATTGAAAAGATTAGTTCGGTAAAACATAAAATAAAATCGATCTCCTAATTTTAAAGTGTTACTGGAAAAAGCATTGACAGAGAAGGCAAAAGGCCGAAAATTTAAATAAAATTATATTTTGTATTCAGAGAAAACGTTTTGCTTTCCAAAAACATCTTCAGTATATATGCACCTCTATTACAGTTTTATCAAAATGTGGGTGTGCACACGGATAACATTTTTAAAAAATGTCATAATTATTTGAACACTCGTAGAACATTAACGCGGGTAAGTCGTATCGTTTAAATGTATCTATAACATAAATCGTTTAATTTAATATATCTTATGTATCAAGACTCCCTATGCAAGCGGAATCATTTCACTTTCGAATTGGTTCGAAGTCGTACTGCTTGCCACAATGGTTATTTATTAGAGTGACTTTCTTTGACCGTATTAACCAAATTTAACTTTGCGGGAGTTACAGTTTTATATACAACACACACTTTCGTGACCATTATTTTAGTTCTACTAAGTTATGTGGGGGGGGGGGTTAATTAGCTAGGAAATTAGTAACATAGATATCGTGATGAGAAAATATATCTCTAGAGATAATGTTCTAACGAAAGGAAATTATTTAAAAATAGAGTTATAGGAGATAATAAAACAAAGTGAGAGAAAATAGAAAATTCTTCTGTATATTTGATGTTTTATATTAATGGCAGTCAAATTTATTTGCCGTTAACACAAAACACTAAATATGAAGATATGAGTCCTAAATATTGAAAATAACAAAACTGAAAAAAATTTAAAAAATTAAATGATTAAAAATTACCTAAAAAGACTTTTGAAATTTAATAACCTCATCAGCCGTCTGTAGTAAAGGCACTTCCTTTACCTTTATATTTTCGTCATATCCGTCCGTCGGTCTGTTCTATCCCCCACTTTTTTGCACATAGTAAAACAGATTGGATTTGATAGAAAATTTGTATATAGACTAATAACCAAAAATCATATATTATATATATAACAAAAAAAATTTGTTCTCTACTTCTATACAAACAAAAAGAGGGCAACAAAACTTTTACCTACACCTAACGGAATAGAGAGATCTTTTAAAATAGACATACATTTTTTGGAACAAGTCATCTTTATGCTAGAAATATTTGCTCTCAAGATTTTTAATAAGGGGGAGCCGATTCAACTTTTTAAATCTCGTTATAGTATCGCTCTTAATAAGTAATTTAATTAGAAATTATAACGCATATCCTGGTTATATAGAGTTTTTGAAAAGAAATTTCATAAGACTTTTTGTCTTACAATCTGCTTCAGAAACTTTAAGTTTCATTAAAGTAAATGGATAACTTTACTGATATAAATTAAGTCTTACTATGTTCTTTTGTACTAAAATATATTGCTAACGAGATAAGTAAAGAGAAAAATAAAAATAACGCCAAACTATAATTAATGACAATATGTAATAATACGTAACATTTAAGGGTGATTACGAATATAAATTATTAAGAGATTACTACGGAACTCTATTGCGGACCGCTCGATTTGGTCTTGGCTTGTCAAATTTATTATTGTTTACTTTAAAAACAAACGTAACGATAATTTCATTTTGTTGCTGAAGAGCATCTATATCTATACAACCTAAACTAATTGTTTCCAAAACAAACTCGTATTTATTTTTCTTCAGAGCAACGAAAAATAACGCTTATATTTCCACATACAATTAATGAAGGTACATTTATATATGAATAATAGTCAAGTTAACATTTTCCAGTATTTTCGAACTTTCGTTTATAAATAAATTTTGACAGAGCAAGAAAAGTTGCAAATGCTAGACGACGCTGTCGTCCTTCACCCGGTAAATAACCAGCGTCGATTTTACTAATTGCATACTGTCTGTTTGTCTTATAACTGAACTAAACATTTAAATGTGACGAATTCTTGATCACAATATAGGGTAGCCAGAAATAGAGATCTGTACATAGAAGAAACATACGAGTACTATAATTTCTAAAAGATAAAGGGACTTTGGCAGACATATTTATAACAGTCAGTCTAGAAGATAACAAGTATTTCTAATTTTAAGGAGTTTGAACCAAAATAAAAACAAGAGATCATCGTCATAAAAATAATAACTTTTAAAGAATTATTCCAGCAGAAATTTGTTTTTTTAAATAATTACGTGGATGTACATTTTATCGGACACAACATCTGCTCAGGCTTTAACGCAAAAGAGAAAACGACTTGTTTACAACAAAGGAATTTAACAGTTCATTTATATCCCTCGACTATTTACAAAACTCATTGTGCTATACCTACAATGTTACTAAACAATATACATATCAAAACATTAACTGAAGAAACTTTTACCGTAAAGAATGTTATAAATACCAGTATTACACTATTATTTTACTAATACGAAATGTCAAATTTAAAGAATAAGAATGAAGACAAGTCTCCATTTATTATGGAAAAGTCAGACGGAGTCACATGTTTAGAACATTTCGTAAATATACTCGAAATTTCGACACTGAAAACGTGTAGGCCATATATACTATTCATTAATTTTATAAGGCTTAGAGTGAGATATCTACAATGTACCGGTTTACATTGCTATATTTCTAGATTTTATTGCGATATATACAAATCTACTAATGTTGTATTTGGCATATAAATAATGAAACAAACATTGTGACATGTTATTTTGTTTTGAAATAAGTGTTTGTAATATTTTGTGGTGTAGACTAAATATTTTATACACACTTTAGGGTATTGTTTTTTTACAATAAGCTTTTTTATAACTCAGCTTTTACCTATTTTGAATATTGTTTTTTTTATAATAAGCTGTTTTATAACTCAGCTTTTACCTATTTTGATTGATATTTTCTATTATTATATTTTTTATTATTATGATTATTTTTAAAATTAGACATATTTATTTAAAAAAAATTAGAAAAAGCTTCAATGTTAATATTTGGCATTATTACCGGTAGCGCTGTTGCTAAGACTCTAGTGCCCATCTAAGAGGCCAAGGGTTCGATTTCTGACCGGGTGTTTTAACATTCACGATTTCATAGAAAAATTGTTTAAATGTGAATTATTTATTAAATATTGAACTTTACCGAGACGTATAGTTAAATAGAGGGCATTTCAATGGTCTTTCGAAAAAACGCATTATGAGCGGTATAGTGTATTAATCAGAAAATAATATAATAATTGAGATATTATTATATAAAAAATCTATCTACGTTTGTGGCTTCATAAAAGTAGTTTAAAAAGTAATATGTGTATGTCAATGACTGAGGAAATTGTAATGATTACCAAAATCTTCGACAATTAAATTTCGTTCAAAATTGCCATACATCTATTAATTGTTGCGTATCTGAAAAACATTTATATAGATGAAAAACATATTAGAAAGGGAAAAAAATTTAATGCCCAGTTTTATGGTTTAAGTTTTTAGGTGTATTAAACATCTAAAGACTTAATTAATAATATAAAATAGTACTTTCGTCAGACTTTTATACAATCATCAGTTTATTATGTGTATGGCTGTAATTTCTTAAGTGCTGACAACGAAAAGAAAATAAACTCTACCACAATTCGAATACTCATGCACTAGTGACACAATATGATTTCGTATGCACTGTTCGCGCATTAAAACGACACAGATATGTATCATCTTCGAATTGTTTAATATGGAGAAAAACTATATCAGAATGGAACCAGTTGCACAAACATGAAACCTAATATTTGAGTTGAAGAAGTAATATATGAATGTACGTAGGGTTAAATGGTAGGATGAAATGTACGTAGGTTTAAATTAATCCGAGTGCAGACACATTTATGTAAAAGTGTGACCAATTATATTTTTTTCTTGACTTCCAACTTAAAGCGCATTTTGCGAATAAAGCTAACGCGGTTATTTAACATCGTAAAATTATTTTGTATTATATTAAGTTTATTATATTATTATGTGTTTTATAGTACACAAAGTAAGTTCTTATATTTATATTTATAGTGCAATTTAAATGACGAATTTAGCTATGAAAAAGCGCATTAAAAAGACCGCTTTAACCTTGATAGAGAAAAACAAATTTCAATTTGAAGCCATGCCATTAATAAGCCCCTTGGCATGGCTGAAACATACATTAAAGTTATTAAACGATGTAATAGGTTAAATTTATAATAAATATTGGAGAATCGACAACGAGTTTTAAGATTTTCGGATACTCCATAAAGGTGGTAGATGAGGTAGTGTCGAGACGCGGTTTCATTGTGATGTAATGGTTATGAAGTACGCCGTGTGTTTTTTCTGTAAAATATTAGTGTATTTACCCATATTTAAAAAAAATTATTTTAATGATAATTAAAATAATTTTTTCAAAATACAGAACCCTTTTTTTGTGATTATTTTGTGATAAATTTAGACAGTTAAGTATTGTGTGTTAGTTTGAAAGAAGAGTATATTTAGATTGATTAATGTTTGCCACGTGCGATAAACTAGTAGGAATTCGGCTACCAACAACTTTCAAAACACGCCTGCCTTTAAGATTGCCCGCCGCAAGCCTGGATGAAATATGAGATGAATTTTATAGGTATATTTATAGAATAAGTATTTTTATTTATATTTTTATTTTTTATTTTTAATAACTATATTTATAAATTTATAAAAATAATTTATTTTAGTTATTTGAATTTCTCTTAAATACAAAATATAACCCATATAATCTAAGTTACAAGTGTACACAGTATGAATGAGTATACTAATAAAAATAGTGTATACAGTATAAATGTGCACACTAATAAAAATAATAATTGTTTTGTTCACAAATACCAAATAAATCCATGTAAAATGATTAACATTAATATAAGAAAAAGGTTTACTCTACCTGAGCTATCAAATCGATTTGTTTACAAAGATTCTCTTTTCAAATGGAATGGAGTATAGTATCCAATGTACAAAATAGAAGAAAACGTAAGCTTGTGTAAGCGTAGTCTTTTTCTGAAAAGACAATTTATATGACATTGTATATACGTAAACATATTTTTTTAATTCGTTTAACGGAATTTTTTAAATAACCCTGAAATTGATAAAAGTAAATTAAGGCCAAGAAAAAGTCAACAGTTTGTAAAAAAAGTGTTTTATTACGTTTTCACAAAAATACAAAGTGCCTACCATTGGCTACAACGCATGTGCGACTTCTACCATTCCTCTTGCAATTGCTTTTATTAGGGTGTTATTTAAAATAAAATAAAAAAGGTATTATGCTATAATTACTTTGATTACATTGACTAAGAGGAGGTTCAGTAAAAAAAATTATAAAAATATATTTACATGTGAAACTCAAGCATAAGTAATTATCTCATAATGGGTGTCTTCTCCGATCAAGTGTGATTATTTTTTTATGGTTAAAGAAAGTAAGTTTTTTAACACTGTGATTTTTACGTTACGAGGGTCACTTTTTTAAATAAGTTGCCAGATCTAAGAAGTACATTTTTTTTACAATACGAATAGTCAAATGTTATTGACTAAAATCACCAAATCCTAAAAAGGGCATTAATTAAGTTTATTTAATAAAAAAACGTAAAATTAAATTATTTCGACAGATTTATCACTCAGCTATATTAAGCAATAAAAAAAATTAATGGCTGCCACGGCTTAATACAAACTTAAGCCGTGGCATCCAAACGATTGGTCCACAGTAGCGATCTTTAAAATTTTAAAAAGCGTCCTTATCTCGAAAAAAATTAGTGATTTTTATTAAAATAAAATTTTGGCATATTATAGGTTGGTCTTTCGTTCCTTTATGATTGGACCGCGATTTATGGGACATACTGTAGATCTTGAGTTAAAGGAATATTGAGTTAAAGGAAAATGTTTCGCGTAAATGTTGCACCGTGCGCGCACCGTTATCGAGTACTTGCCTGCGTGCCGTCATAAGTAATATCTGATAAAAGATTGTTTTTAATAGGAGATTTTTTATAATTTCCTTATATATCTTTGGTCCTAAGCAAATTTTATGATAGTTGTAAAATAATATCCGAAGAAAGGATTTCGGCCGATCAGGCAAATTAAATCGAAATATGTAATATTTAATGGATCAAACGGAAATTTGACATGACTAAAAAAAATATAAATTATTAAATCTCTAGTAATTTAATTGAATGTTATCCTCACTACTTTTATATAATATCTTAAGAGGAACAAAACAGAGTCGCGCGTATAAAGGGAATAAATACATTTCCAAGAAAATAACCGAAGGTAAATATAAACGTGATAAACGGAACTACAAAGGGGAAGGCCAGATATCGCATATCCCTCCACGCATATTCTCCCTCGCTATTAAGTCCAAACTTTAACCTTCAACGCTTACAAATGTATTGTGAATCATACGCAAACGTCACGCGAACAATTTTCCGGGTAAGCCCGTCTTATAATTTCATCCCAACTCGTTGCGGATATGTGAAAGTAATGACAATGAGCTCACGCCTGTTCGAAATCGACCATATGGTCCGGATTAATGTAACGTGCATACTTATATGACAGTAAGTTTTTGCCCGTTACGAGTGTATTATATTTTTTTAGGGTTTGGTTTACTAATCATATTTCATTTCAGATATTCACATTGTATTATATTTTTTATACATATATCAAATAATTTGCTAAATACTAAAAATACTTTCATGATTTGATTTATAGTGACGACATGTTATTTACAACGATGTGTCTATGATAGACAAAATGACTAATCTAATTTGCATTGTCTACCAATAGCTAAATAGAGGTATATGTTATTTTTTATTCACTTATAATAAAACCCATTGCAGACTTTCTTAGCTTTGTGCCGATTTCAAGTGGCACAAAATAATTTTATAGAATCTAATACTTTTATAAATTTTAAAATATTTAAGAAATAATATGTATGCTGGCTATTAATTAATATTAATATTTTTATATAATATGAAGACAATTTTACGGGCATTGAACAAATCAACTATCGAGTAGCAATCGCAACTGACTATGATAAAACATAACTGGAAAAAATAGTAAGACAATAAGTATTTGTAGAATTTACACTCCGAGGGTATCGCATGCATGTTTAAACATTTTAAGGGCATACGATATTTTTTATCAAACTGCTTAGGGGGATTGTGGGAAACTGAATACGCCTCTTATTTAAGGGTTCATAACTTCGTTTGTAATTTATAAATTAAATGTTACTAATTCGTTATCATACTCTATTAAAAATTGGACAATTGTATCATTAAAATCGCATGCATAATTTGAACTACACACGGCACGCAAACCTTGTCTTTACAAATGGTAATATTGTATAAATTTTAGCATCTGGGTGGAAGATTTCATAAGCACGACCCAAGCTTCAAACGTTAAAAAACATATCAAATACAAAGCTAAAATAGCTTTATGCAGTTGATTTAAGCCGCTTATATTGTGGTCTCCGTGAACTTTTACTGGACCAGGTACATGCCATAGGTTAGTCGACTATCGCTCATAAACTAATAGAACTTACGTAGATATAATATATTTCCTATTATATATATATATATATATATATATATATATATATATATATATAACTGAATAAAACAGGTGTGAAATACAGACGGATATGGCAAAACTACAAGGGTTTTAGTATGGTTGCGAAACCCTAATGAATATGGTGGTAAATAATTAAGCATTATTTTCATGTTTTTTTATCACTAGTGATCAATCCTCTCAACGCCATCGTCACACAAAAATTCGAACACTAATTAAGTTCCTCGAAAAATGATAGAAGAATCTTTAATATTTGTAATATTTATAGACAATATCACTCTTTCGGTTCAATCTTACGTTACGAAGTTGGCGAACATGAAGCGGATTTTCGATGAAAATATACAGTGAATAAAGATCGACAGTAGTAAAAGCACGGAAGTTATATGACGGTATCGCTGTGAAACTATATCTGGAAGTATATTAACAAACACATATTGACGAAAAATACGAAATTCAAGTTAAAATACTTAGGAACATAGGGTATTGCCCGTTTTCAAACGATACAAATACTGGTCTACAAAATGCATACCTTATTTATCATATGAAAACTTATAGCAAATTGTTAATACATTGTGGGCACTCAATAGGAATACATTAATAAAAAAAAAATTAGTACATTAGGTTTCTTTGTGACATCAAAATATATATTTTCATGAACGTATCATTGTTCTAGTTTTCCGGTAAATATTTAATAATGCTGTTTTTCTCTATATACTGCTTTCACACAAGACGTGGAGTTGATAAAATAACGATAAATCTTTTATTTTCTCTAAAATATCAATTTCAACATTTTTGAACCCTAATTTTTGAAATATATGTGGTTGGCATGCTTTTTATTATGATAAGTTTTTATGTCTAAGGATTTGTGAGGAAAATTGTTGAGACAGATAGATGGACCAATATGTGAACGATTTTACAAGATATCCGTTTTTTTTCTTTTCTAAATTGTTTTCTCTGAGAATTAGTTTTAAGCATGAAATCAATAGAGTATATTTATATACTGAAGTCGTTTCTAAAGAGTTTAGCCCTATAAACTTGTTACTTTCAAAAATGTACAATAATTTTTTAAAAAATGATATATACAAGACGCTCTCAAATTGCGTTTTTTTTTAAATGATGTTTTTTTACTACAAGAACCGAAAATTAAGTATAGGTTTTCATGTAGTTTATAAATTCAGATATAGTTAACACATATGAAAACATCCTCTATCTAAGAAATACGCTTTTTAAATAATTGATATAGTTACAAGTGTTAAATATAGATAAGTAGGTACATCCACTAAAGTCTCTCACTCAATGTAAATAACTAAAATAAAAAGATGTTATCTTTGATTAAAATCTTATTAATATTCCCTTTAGAATATGAGATCGAAAGATTAAATAACGTTTAACAGTTAAGAATCTTGGTTTCAATAATAACTTATTAACAATAAATTCGCACACTCGAGAATTTCATAAGTATCACGCTATAGCAAATTGCAATTTGCTATACTTCTGACAGCTGGGCAATTTCATGCTATACACAAATGCAATGTGGTTAAAACTACATATATCCGTAAATAAATGTTGCTCCAATCGCATTACCGATATTTTTTGCGAGGTTTTGAACCCTGGCTAACTCCTGATCGCTAAGGAATCACATATAAAATTACTTGCTTGTACGTATTGCTTTCTGTCCGCAAGTTACGAAGAGAATAAATTTAAGAGTTGAGGAAGAAAACTGGTTTACCAAGGTGATTTAATAGGTTGTCATTATCTACAAGATCAAAATCTTTCTACTAGTCGAAATACGTAAAGTCGACTTGAAAACCGAGATCAAACCGATAAAATACCTGGTTGACGACACACGTGAAATTCATAACTCTAGACCATTCCACACAAAATCCCTGTCTCTCTTCATAAATCTGACTTGTATACTTAAAACAAATATTCCCATGTAATGGGAAATCGATTAATGAATACGGCGCAGAGGGTCGTAATCGTCCAAAAAATAGTTATTTCAAAAGCTTTCCATCCTTTCACATGGACATTACCAGAGTTATTTTCTACCGTGAGAGATATACTTCAGTTGACAAAGCCGTATTAAATAAATATTTTGAAGGTTAAATGAAGATATCAGTGCATGCTTCGAGTATATATTTGGGTAAATCACCAGATCCAATTGACCTCCGTGGCTTGAAAAAAGCAAGAGGTAAGTCACTATTAATAATAATATAAATAAATGTGTGATATCAACGTCGGCTCCACCGCGATGCAAGACCAAGTTGAGGAATGTTCGGAAAATACACCGACCAAAAGTTCGAAGCAACAGCTTCAGCTGCTGTTATATATCGTCTCCGGGACGGGAATTTTCACTAGCTAATGCTATCGTTACTTCTTCCTCAGAACTTGAATCTAATTGAATTTTTTGCTTTTTAATATTAAGTTTTTTCTTCGTAATCTTGTTATATTTACTTTCCTTTTCCTTTTCTTCACTAATATAATCCGCAGATGTGAGTACTTTTGCTACTTGCTTGAAACGTTTCCGAACGTTACTAAGCAGTTCTATGACTATGCACATGTTAGTAAGGTTCTTTGAAGGCATGTCTTTTTGAGACCATAGTTATTAGATCTTCATATTGAAGGCAGTGTTTATGTTAGTTCTTTGCGAACCTGTTCAGACGTAGGATTCTCAAGCATTATAAAAACCTGTTCAATAACTCTGTCATTTTTAAGATTATTCAGATATGTAAGCATAATCTGGAATATAAATTTAGCGCTACTTATGAATTTATTATTCGATTTGAAGTTATGTTATCTGCGGGTTATTGTATTCAAGGAAAAAACAATAAAAATATAATAAATTTTAAAAATATTAACACAATATCCAACATTAACGTAATAACAAAATCTGGGGTAAATCGAAACTTTGAAGTTAAGAAATACTTTTTAATTGTTTTGTTCAATAAAACAACATATATAGCAACGTATACATTCGAGTAGCAATCCCTTTCTAATCTTATTTCACGACATCTAGAGAAAAAACCGCAAAATTTTTCGGTTTGCCGTTTCACGGGTTATATATCTTACTGAATTACTCTACGCTATTTACCGCGTATGCCGAGAGGCAGCTGGGGGCCAACACGCAGCCTCGATGATATTTATTCATATTATAGTGCATTCACAGTGATTTTTTATGTAGCATTTTAATAGTCTTACAAAAAGAAAACGCATTATGAGCGGCATAATATACTAAGCGGAAAACGGTATAATAATTGAAACATTATTCTAAAAAAAACATATATCGACGTCTGTAATTTCATACAAGTAGTTTAAAAATATGTATGTGCGGAAAATGTAATGTTTACCTCATCTCAAAATCTTTGCAAATGATTAAACATTTACTTCAAATTGACATGCCAGTATTAATTTTCATGCTACTTGAATAATCTGAAAAACCTTTGAATAGATATTAAAAAGAGAAGAAATGTAATGACTTAAAACCGTGCTTTCGTCCGATTTTCAAAAAATCTTCTGTTTTGTCAAATAAAAATACCAATTTATGTTATGAATTTTACGGCAATCCATTCCTCCATTTGGAATGTTTGGTAAAACTAAATTATTAGTTTTTTTTTGAAGACAACAGACAAGACCGTATGATTATCTATCTGCCTGCATGTTGCACAAACACGAAACCTAACAATTGTATTGAAGTGGCCATATATAAATATACGTAGGACTAAACAATCTGAAGTAATCCTACAGCTAATACAATTATTTGTGACATTCATTATTTATATTTTCACAAGGGTCACACTACTTGTCCAAAGGCATATAGATTCAGGAGTTATATTTTTTGTTTGTTGTATCTCCATGTATGGCAACTTACATATACTACGTACATATAACGCTTGCTTACTACACTTGCCAACGTAAGGGCGATTAATGCGCGTCTGACTTGTCAGTGTATTGAAATTTTAAATACGTTCGACTTTTGTAATTTTTTTAATATTGCTCTCCAATTTTTGGTGTTTCATAATATTATTTTGTATTATATTAGGTTTATTATATTATTATGTATTTTATAATGTTAAGTTCATTGTGTTAAATATATAATATTTTTAATACGAGCGTAATCAAAATGGCGAATGTTGTTCTAAACACGGTATATAGCTGTTGGAGAACAAATATCACTGTAAAATATTCGGAATATCACTAAAATAAACACGGTCAAAATTATCTTGGCACAAAAGATTATATGTGACGAAAGGATACTACTTTTAAATTTAGCGACGTCAAAAGATTTCTACTCGAAGTAGTGTCATTTAATAAGCCTGGAACAAACATTATTAATGTTTATATACGATGTAATAGATAGATTTATGATGAATATATTCTGTGAATATGTCCTGTAATAGATGTTATATGTTCTATTATACTATTTCTCAGTGATATCGGCAAAAGGCCGGCCTCGCCATAGCCTAGCAGCACGTGCACTAATTTTGGATTTCTACTAACAGTTATATCGGTAACTACTTGTAGAAACTTGTTTGACCGCCAATCTTGTCATCTGAAGCGTTGAGAGACAGATTCGTGATTTTTGTCGATCGATGATGATGCTACATCGTTCGGTATGAGGTCGGAATTTAGATGTCCAGTTTTTTGGAAATTATTAATTTTTTATTTAAATTGGAAAATGAGTTAATTTCCATTTGAATTGATGAAGATTAGTTTTAGAATTTTTCAGTTAATGACTATATAGAAAACCAATTTTATATACTTTTAAAAATATATTTTAAATCCAATTCTGTGTCTAATTATGGTATTATATACAATAAAACAATTGATTAAGCAATTTAATTGTTAGGCGATTGGACACAGGTGGCCGGCTCCAACTAAACCAATACTGTAATAATTGAAATATTTAGGTAATCTTATTAAAATTATAATTCATTGCTGGCATGTACGTGACGCTATATTTTTGAATTACGCCAATCATTCTATTTTAAAAAGTTGACAAAATGCATTGCAATCGAATCATAAAATTTTCAGGTTTTTCCTCTTGGTACACAAAAATTACCTAATTAGTCTAAATGGCAGTTTCGAATCTCTCGCTCAAAAAAATTATTATTTCCATACGCTTATTGTCATTAACCGGATGCCAACCAAAAAAGTATAGAACATATTGCTGTGACATTATTATATTTTCATTATTTGATAGTTTACATTTGTGTGTTCAATTTTTTCCTCCGAGGTTATTTCGAGGGGCTGGGGGGGCATTTTTTGTGACTAAATCTTAAGCAAAAAACAAATACCCCTGTATTTATAACGACAAAGAAATATAGAGGCATTTATTTGTTGCTTAGGATTTAGCTACGTCAATAAATTATTTTTAATTTTAAAATGTGTTGTATTTATTTTAAGAATCCGGTGTGACCAGTGGCGTAATCGTACGGACAACACATGATTTATGTTATCAGCCATGTGCGTAATACATGATTTTACCTACTTGGTTTGGATTTGTTATCGGTAATGAAACAAACCGTATCATGGTTGTGTTTATATTCTTCAAAAAATACAGATTGTATTTTAATAAATACATACGAAATTCTTTTTTTTTCCGATTACATTATGAGTTTGGTTATATATTCAAATCAGTGGAGTGACATACATGCTACTTTATATGTGAATTGACATTTTTTAAAACGTAAAAATATCCTAAGTCACCAGAATATACTCAATGCTCCCGTGGTTCAAAATATTTTACTATTTATATTTTTATATTTATATTTAAAGATAAAAAGTATTAAATTACTTATAGTCATATAATATTTATCTCATTATACACTCTTGAAACAATTCTTAAAAATATTTTAGACAAAATCACTTACTATTTCTTGATTAAGAATATATTCCGCTCGAAGGCAAATCTTACAAACTACGAGCATTTAGTAAAAGAAATATTTCCTCTTTAAAAATATAAATTTCCTTCAAAACTTAAATCAAATGGAATGTCATTTTTGTATTATTTTATTATTATTTACAATATCGAGCATTCAAAACTTTTATTTTTTATGTTACATGAACATAAAACCGCAAGATAATGTTTATATGGTAGCAGTTTAAATACTTATATTTACCAGAAGCATTTTATTCAATACCCAGACCGTTTTTGCGAATTCCGATTCCATTCGAATGGATTTTACAGGCTGGTCTCTCGTGATTAAGTAGCAATCTCGCCACTTTGCCGACAGTGTAGGGAGAACTAATGACCTCTTGTAACAACTTGAAATTGCTTCCAGGGACTCTTTTTGATAATTGGAGGGAAATAGTCTGGGACCATTGCCAAACGCGCAGTGGCTTTGTTTTCCATACGGTTATTTATTTCTTTAAAAACTATATGTAAGTTAATTGAATAAGTAATTGATTTTCATTATTACTTGTATCTCCTTTTATAAATATTTTTAGCTGCTTCTTTTTTCTGTGTATTTTTAGGACTTTTAATATTACGAAAAATATAGTTATAAATAAGTTTTTTTACATCCATGTTATTATATCTAATGATTGATAGATAGCATAAGACAGGCTATGACTAATTAGACTGTAGATTTATTGGAAAATTGTACATAATTAGAAATAGTGTACCTATTATAATACATATTTTATACAACGAAATCGCCGCGCAGAAATTAATTTTCTGTAAATTTTAATGGATTTTCAGTTTTGAATTGATTCCTAAAATATAAAGCCTTAAACTAGTGACGTATGTTCCAATATACTGTACTTTAGAATTATATATATATATAAATATATATATATATATATATATATGTGTATGTGTGTGTGTGTGTGTGTGTGTGTGTGTGTGTGTGTGTGTATATGAAATGTTCCTTAGTATTGAACTCAAATAGCAATTTTAAATTATGTACTCTTTTTTTTAGGTCAATTGCAAATTAAATGTTATCAAAATCGAGTAAATTTTTTTAAATATGTAGTTTTATGCGAAGTTTTTTTCTCAATTTAGTCAGATTTTAATCCCTGAGTAATGAGATAAAGTGAGAATTATGAGTTTTTGGTTAAATTTTAAGTATCACACATTAAATAGACAATGTAAAAATGATTATTTTAACTTTGGTCACATTTATTATACTGAATATGTTTACAATTATTATACTTAACATCTTAACCATTTACTTTGCGGTAACATTTGATACCTAGGTTATTGAAGTAGATTAAAACAAAAAAATATTTAACGTTTTGTGTATATGAGATGAAAAAATAACATAAAAACACTTTTATTTATCATTAATTTGTTGAAAAATTTACTTGATTTTACATTTGTAGTTATGTGTTTTAGTGCATACATGTCATGAGTTAGTGAAAAAAAGATTGGATTGTAGGTGGTCTTCGTTCGAATCCCACTGCTTGAGTTTCATTTTTATATATATTTTTTTTAAATATTACTTGTTAACAGAATTTAAATAAAACTTCCTCTCGTCCGCGTTCGGGTATACTCGGTATATAAATTCCAAGTTTATGGTTAAGATGTATATTCTCTCGGTAAACAAGCCTATTTATTTCTTTTATGGTGTATTTTATATTGAATTGCTCAGGTATTATAAATCAATTGAATGTATTTGTATGGATTAATATATCATATTTATTATAATAGTACTAATTTAATTAATTTTATCTGATTTTTAATTTTTGTGTTTAAAATTTCTAAATACACAGTACGATTATAATGATTACCAAAATGTTTACTTTTACTACGCAGTTAGCACCTCGAATTACTGCGTACAATTGTAATTGGATCGTCGGAAAATGATTGTGATATTTTTTTATACAAGATACGGGTCAATAACTATCATTAACGCCTAATACTCATAACTAAATTGATCTTTCTATTTGCTTCTTTCTCATCTGCTATGCATTTAGCGTAATATGAAACTATGCTAGAAATATGTAATTTAACATATCAAGACATTATTAATAAAACTCGCGGAAAACTTTGATGTAGGCAACAGAGTAGGGGTGTGTCTTACTTTTGACTTCATACTTTCATTTCTAGCGCTTCCGTGTTGTGAATCATAAGTAAATGTAAAGCCAAAAATTTCTCGGGAGAGTCATATAATGGATCCTACCTAATTCCTCATTGCTACACAATGAGAATGATAACGTTTAGAGTCGATGTTTTATAATCCAAATGAATACAAATTGAGTTTTAATAATCTCATTAAGTCAAACCAACATTTATTGACATGTATATTTTGAATATATTTGTCGTTAATTTTGTAGACATTCATTATTCACAATTAAATGAAACTACGTTATGTAGTATTATTTCTACTATCTTTAAGTTCTGGTGGGCAAAGATCTTTGCTAATAGCCCACCTGAAGATATTGTAATACAACGAAACCTAACTCGTGGTAAAGAACTTAAAGAAAGTAGAAATAATACTACATCACGTAGTTTCATTTAATTATGTATATTTTGGTCATAGCTTTTCTAAAACTATCGATTTGCCTGAAGACTCTCAAGGAGGGGGTAATATTACTTTGGATTTCCCTGTCTTATGATACCTTGAAATACTTTTAATCGATACCAGCGATATTTTCGTAGCCGAATTAATGAATCTCAGGTGGTTTTTCCAGGTGGTATTTTGGCGATTTATTCTTTTTAGAAGAATAAATCGCCAAATGATGATGCCTGTATTAATTTTCATGCTACTTGAATAATCTGAAAAACCTTTGAATAGATATTAAAAAGAGAAGAAATGTAATGACTTAAAACCGTGCTTTCGTCCGATTTTCAAAAAATCTTCTGTTTTGTCAGATAAAAATACCAATTTATGTTATGAATTTTACGGGAATCCATTCCTCCATTTGGAATGTTTGGTAAAACTAAATTATTAGTTTTTGTTTGAAGACAACAGACAAGACCGTATGATTATCTATCTGCCTGCATGTTGCACAAACACGAAACCTAACAATTGTATTAAAGTGGCCATATATAAATATACGTAGGACTAAACAATCTGAAGTAATCTGAGCGCACAGCTAATACAATTATTTGCGACATTCATTATTTATATTTTCACAAGGGTCACACTACTTGTCCAAAGGCATATAGATTCAGGAGTTATATTTTTTGTTTGTTGTATCTCCATGTATGGCAACTTACGTATACCACGTACATATAACGCTTGCTTACTACACTTGCCAACGTAAGGGCGATTAATGCGCGTCTGACTTGTCAGTGTATTGAAATTTTAAATACGTTCGACTTTTGTAATTTTTTTAATATTGCTCTCCAATTTTTGGTGTTTCATAATATTATTTTGTATTATATTAGGTTTATTATATTATTATGTATTTTATAATGTTAAGTTCATTGTGTTAAATATATAATATTTTTAATACGAGCGTAATCAAAATGGCGAATGTTGTTCTAAACACGGTATATAGCTGTTGGAGAACAAATATCACTGTAAAATATTCGGAATATCACTAAAATAAACACGGTCAAAATTATCTTGGCACAAAAGATTATATGTGACGAAAGGATACTACTTTTAAATTTAGCGACGTCAAAAGATTTCTACTCGAAGTAGTGTCATTTAATAAGCCTGGAACAAACATTATTAATGTTTATATACGATGTAATAGATAGATTTATGATGAATATATTCTGTGAATATGTCCTGTAATAGATGTTATATGTTCTATTATACTATTTCTCAGTGATATCGGCAAAAGGCCGGCCTCGCCATAGCCTAGCAGCACGTGCACTAATTTTGGATTTCTACTAACAGTTATATCGGTAACTACTTGTAGAAACTTGTTTGACCGCCAATCTTGTCATCTGAAGCGTTGAGAGACAGATTCGTGATTTTTGTCGATCAATGATGATGCTACTTCAATGGTGGCTTAAAATATTTTACTCTTTATATTTTTATCTGTATATTTAAAGATAAAAAGTATTGAATTACTTATAGTCACATAATATTTATCTCATTATACACTCTTGAAACACTTCTTAAAAATATTTTAGACAAAATCACTTACTATTTCTTGATTAAGAATATATTCCGCTCGAAGGCAAATCTTACAAACTACTTATTGTCATTAACCGGATGCCAACCAAAGAAGTATAGAACATATTGCTGTGACATTGCTATATTTTCATTATTTGATAGTTTACATTTGTGTGTTAAATTTTTTCCTCCGAGGTTATTTCGAGGGGCTGGGGGTGGGGGCATTTTTGTGACAATCTTGAGCAAAAAACAAATACCCCTGTATTTATAACGACAAAGAAATATAGAGGCATTTATTTGTTGCTCAGGATTTAGCTAAGTCAATAAATTATTTTTAATTTTAAAATGTGTTGTATTTATTTTAAGAATCAGGTGTGACGTAATCGTACGGACAACGCATGATTTATGTTATCAGCCATGTGCGTAATAAGCACATGATTTTACCTACTTGGTTTGGATATGTTATCGGTAATGAAACAAACCGTATCATGGTTGTGTTTATATTCTTCAAAAAACACAGATTGTATTTTAATAAATACATAAGAAATTCTTTTTTTTCCTATTACATTATAAGTTTGGTTATATATTCAAATCAGTGGAGTGACATACATGCTACTTTATATGTCATATCAAATCTTACAAACTACGAGCATTTAGTAAAATACATATTTCCTTTTTAAAAATATAAATTTCCCTTCAAAAGTACACCTTTAATTTCCCATTAAAGGAAACTTCAATCAAATTGAATGTCATTTTTGTATTATTTTATTATTACTTACAATATCGAGCATTTAAAACTTTTATTTTTTATGTTACATGAACATAAAACCGCAAGGAAATGTTTATATGGTAGCAACTTAAATACTTATATTTACCAGAAGCATTTTATTCAATACCCACACCGTTTTTGCGAATTCCGATTCCAATCGAATGGATTTTACAGGCTGGTCTCTCTTGATTAAGTAACAATCTCGCCACTTTGCCGATAGTGTAGGGAGAACTAATGACCTCTTGTAATAACTTGAAATTGCTTCCAGGGACTCTTTTTGATAATTGGAGGGAAATAGTCTGGGACCATTGCCAAACGCGCAGTGGCTTTGTTTTCCGTACGGTTATTTATTTCTTTAAAAACTACATGTAAGTTAATTGAATAAGTAATTGAATTTCATTATTACTTGTATCTCCTTTTATAAATATTTTTAGCTGCTTCTTTTTTCTGTGTATTTTTAGGACTTTTAATATTACGAAAAATATAGTTATAAATAAGTTTTTTTACATCCATGTTATTGTATCTAATGATTGATAGATAGCATAAGACAGGCTATGACTAATTAGACTGTAGATTTATTGGAAAATTGTACATAATTAGAAATAGTGTACCTATTATAATACATATTTTATACAACGAAATCGCCGCGCAGAAATGGATTTTCTGTAAATTTTAATGGATTTTCAGTTTTGAATTGATTCCTAAAATATAAAGCCTTAAACTAGTGACGTATGTTCCAATATACTGTACTTTAGAATTATATATATATATATATATATATATATATATATATATATATATATATATATATGTGTGTGTGTGTGTGTAATTATTATAAAAAAACATATGAAATGTTCCTTAGTATTGAACTCAAATGGCAATTTTAAATTATGTACTCTTTTTTTTAGGTCAATTGCAAATTAAATGTTATCAAAATCGAGTAAATTTTTTTAAATATGTAGTTTTATGCGAAGTTTTTTTCTCAATTTAGTCAGATTTTAATCCCTGAGTAATGAGATAAAGGGAGAATTATGAGTTTTTGGTTAAATTTTAAGTATCACACATTAAATAGACAATGTAAAAATGATTATTTTAACTTTGGTCACATTTATTATACTGAATATGTTTACAATTATTATATTTAACATCTTAACCATTTACTTTGCGGTAACATTTGATACCTAGGTTATTGAAGTAGATTAAAACAAAAAAATATTTAACGTTTTGTGTATATGAGATGAAAAAATAACATAAAAACACTTTTATTTATCATTAATTTGTTAAAAAATTTACTTGATTTTACATTTGTAGTTATGTGTTTAAGTGCATACATGTTATGAGTTAGTGAAAAAAAGATTGGATTGTAGGTGGTCTTCGTTCGAATCCCACTGCTTGAGTTTCATTTTTATATATTTTTTTTTTAATATTACTTATTAACAGAATTTAAATAAAACTTCCTCTCGTCCGCGTTCGGGTATACTCGGTATATAAATTCCAACTTTATGGTTAAGATGTATATTCTCTCGGTAAACAAGTGTATTTATTTATTTTATGGTGTATTTTATATTGAATTGCTCAGGTATTATAAACCAATTGAATGTATTTGTATGGATTAATATATCATATTTATTATAATATTACTAATTTAGTTAATTTTATCTGATTTTTAATTTTTGTGTTTAATATTTCTAAATACACAGTACGATTATAATGATTACCAAAATGTTTACTTTTACTACGCAGTTCGCACCTCGAATTACTGCGTACAATTGTAATTGGATCGTCGGAAAATGATTGTGATATTTTTTTATACAAGATACGGGTCAATAACTATCATTAACGCCTAATACTCATAACTAAATTGATCTTTCTATTTGCTTCTTTCTCATCTGCTATGCATTTAGCGTAATATGAAACTATGCTAGAAATATGTAATTTAACATATCAAGACATTATTAATAAAACTCGCGGAAAACTTTGATGTAGGCAACAGAGTAAGGTGTGTCTTACTTTTGACTTCATACTTTCATTTCTAGCGCTTCCGTGTTGTGAATCATAAGTAAATGTAAAGCCAAAAATTTCTCGGGAGAGTCATATAATGGATCCTACCTAATTCCTCATTGCTACACAATGAGAATGATAACGTTTAGAGTCGATGTTTTATAATCCAAATGAATACAAATTGAGTTTTAATAATCTCATTAAGTCAAACCAACATTTATTGACATGTATATTTTGAATATATTTGTCGTTAATTTTGTAGACATTCATTATTCACAATTAAATGAAACTACGTTATGTAGTATTATTTCTACTATCTTTAAGTTCTGGTGGGCAAAGATCTTTGCTAATAGCCCACCTGAAGATATTGTAATACAACGAAACCTAACTCGTGGTAAAGAACTTAAAGAAAGTAGAAATAATACTACATCAGTAGTTTCATTTAATTATGTATATTTTGGTCATAGCTTTTCTAAAACTATCGATTTGCCTGAAGACTCTCAAGGAGGGGGTAATATTACTTTGGATTTCCCTGTCTTATGATACCTTGAAATACTTTTAATTGATACCAGCGATATTTTCGTAGCCGAATTAATGAATCTCAGGTGGTTTTCCCAGGTGGTATTTTGGCGATTTATTCTTTTTAGAAGAAAAATTGGTTGAACCATTTTTTTTACAATCGAAGCTTATGGTCTATATATACCATAAGAAAAAACATATTTGTGTCCATTTTTATTTTTATTAAAATTAATTTTTCACTCTTCTGGTAAGAGGTTTTATGCAAAGATAAATAATTATCTAATAACGTAACGAAAAATTCGTTAACTTAAATTTATTAACACAGTAACGTCTGTCTTTTTACACTGTTTACTTTAGAGTCTAGGAAATATATAAATTTTTTTATCAATAATGCCAAAATTTAACGTCACTTCAAAAATGATTTGCAATAAAAATTTTGGTTTCCGTTTCCTTTCTTTTAAAACGAATCAGATTCAGATGTTCTATGTATTAGTGATATGGAAGTATAGTTCTAAATGTAGCACTATATTAACAGTCTTGAAGTAGTAACAAACAATATGGTTATTTTAATGTATTTCTAAGGGAATTATTATTTTATAAGATTTATTTGATAGTTCCATAGTATTACGCAGATTTAAATAATGTATCTCTTTATCCAGATCTAAATTTATAATTTCATTGTTGATTGCAATTCAACAATATCCTAAAATTACACAAAATATGTTGTTTTAATAAACTAGATCATCCTGTAGGTGCACACATTCCCATAACGTAATTTTTACCTCTTTTCATCGGTAATGTCATAATTTAACTTTAGCAAGTTTATAGCAGTAATTTCACTACATAATAATAATTATATCACATATTTATTCAATTAGGCGTGAATATATTCGTTACAAAAATTATGGTTTTACTACAGAAGTAAACTTTATACAAAGAACATTTCATATTAAAAAAATTTAGATAAAAGAAAGTGTTTGAAGTCGACTTATGTTATTTGCCTAATCTCGCAGTTATGTTTATTTCGTAATGCTATTATGATACTATGATACATTATGATACACTTATGAAGCAAGTATTCGTGTTTCGCACATGGAAGACAAACGCCAAAAGCTGGAAATGACGCTGTGATTTAGGGGGAGTTTACGCTTACGTAACGAAATTTTTTGTAACTGCAAATATGTAAACAGCAAGTAGTGAAATCGAGATGAAAAAAACATTTTGGATCGTAGTCAAAGAAATATAAATATATGTTTTAGAAATATTACATATTAGATAATTGTTGAATCACATTCAAAGAAATACGTTTGTATTTTTCAGAGATTTTACGGACTATGCAAATTGGCCTGAAAATAACACAAAAAAACAAAAACTTGGTCCAGTGCCTGTCGGACGTGTAATAATTTAGATTTTGGTAGCGTGTGTTTGTAGATAATAAAGCGCATTACGCCTGGCGTTGGGCGACGACAGCTGCTCGTCATATATTTTAGTTAGATTATTTTTTTAAAGGCATATAAATTATTTACGATAAAGTTTTACGCCAAAATATTTTTTTTGTTATCGCTCATATATACTTTCCTGGAAATTTCTCGAAAACTTGTTTCTCTGTATCTCTTTATTAATGCGAGTTGACTGGAAAAAAAATTGTATTAAAATAAATGGAGGTATTCCTGAAGTTTTTCCATTTTTAACAGATGTGGTAAAAATTAAGGATGGCGTCTGTAAAACCCCTTAGAGACTCATGTCTTACGAAGAAGATACAATATCAAAAAAAATACCGCACATTTTTGATTGCAACTTATAAAACTTCTTTGCTGAAACTTTTGTTGATTTATGAGAAAAAATAATAATTATAAAAAAAATCAATTTAAAATATAGTCCTCCATAAAATTAAAAAAACGTTTTCATTTATGTAATTCATCCTCAGGTAAAACATTAAGTTTTCATTTATGGTTGGTTTTAAACTGAAAGCACTAAGATGCGATTTGTCATGTCATTAAAATTGGAGGATGAGTAGAGGCACAGATGGGGACATGGTGAAAACAAATTGAAAAACAAACTGCATAATTTTCAAATTTATACACCATGTATTTAAATTGTCGCACATGCCTAGCATAATTATACTAAGTGAGTTCTTCATATTAATTGAGATATACGAGATATATAGACCATGTACATTTATTTGGGTGATTCCTTCTAGGAAAAGTTGCATATAGGAATTATATGAAAGAACTTATACTTTAACGATAAATAAGGATTGTATTTAAAATTAAGAGTACTCATTCCAAAAATCAATCCGAAAAATAATCATTCGAAAACAATTAGCCCCGGTAACTTAAGACGTCTACAGAGCGACTATAAATGTACTCTACTACGTAAGTAGTTATTACGTTGGGTAAATGATACTAAAGCACTTTACGAAATTAAAATACTTTCATAGTTATAAATGTTTACGATCAAATTCACTTCACTAAATATAATTTCAGTTTGGTAATATTTTCATATTAATATTTACTAAAATTGTCAATTAACGACGAAAATTACTTTTGGAGGTAACTATTATTATTGTATGTTATTCAAAAATAGGATATGTATAATATTGTATATAAATTAGTTTTTAAGCATTAATATTTTCGAAATAGAGCTCACTATAAAATTATATATCGTTGTCTTTCGATTAAAAAGTGTATTTTGCACACCATTCGAAAAGTTAGTGGTAATGATATCATATGTAGAAGAACCAAAATTTGGACACGACACCCCCACCAATCACCGACACCCCCACTCATACCACATTAAATTTTATATTAATTTAAATATGTGATTTTATTTTTGTTCAAAATTATTCGTAGTTATGTACACTTGAATGGCTCATTCTGATTGTGATATTACAATTAATTTACAAGAGTATAATTAATTCAGTTTCTTTTTTTAGTGGCTGAAAAAGTAACTTATCTAACATTGTGCAATACGCGATGGATCGAAAAATAGGATACAGATTGAAACAGTAAATATTTAAATTCTTCATAAAATTTATGAGCTGATGTCTTCCATTCATAGAAATAAATGAGTCATCGCTTTGAAAATTGAGGTCAAAGTTTATGTAATTATTTTAACCGCTCTAAATTTCTTTAAATTGTTGTTTTAATCAGTCAACTCAGACGAATACGTAAATAATATCGTAAGCACAATAGCAACTGTTCAATAAATTGCTGGAAACAACTTAGAAACACTGTTCAAACGGCCTTATATCCAAGAAAAAACAGTTAAATTAATAATACGTCTCAATGCTTTTCATTCTCCCCAAGATTACTATCAATATTAAAGTGCCAAGTACAACCGGAGACCTATTATACAATAATTCGTTTATTTTCATAGTAGATTGTATTATTTATTACTTAAAAAAGAAGTTTATGAAACATAAATTAATATTTGAGTTCCCGACTCATCAGATTCCGAAAAGAAAAACCCCTCCTCCCCCTCTCCCTCGTTGAGTAAAGAACTGATGACTGAAATGTTGCACTTTTACACCCTGAATATAATGCATAGTTACTTTCTGAAACGAAACTTCAAGTTTGGAACTTTAAATGATTAAAAGTAGATATAATGGCAGTAGCCATAACCAGTCATGACCATTGCGCTGGACCGAGTTTTTAATTTATTTCGTATTATTTTCAGGCCAATTTGCATGATTCGCTAGTCGGCAATATCTCTATAAAATACAAATGTATTTCTTTAAATGCGATTTAACAATTATCTAATAGGTAATATCTCTAAAAAATATATTTATATTTCTTCGACTACGATCCAAAATTTTTCTTTTCATCTCGATTTGACTACTTGCTGTTTGCATATTTTCAGCGACAAAAAAATTCGTTACGTAAGCGCAAACAGAGCTCCCTTAAATTGCAGCGTCATTTGCAGCTCTTAGCGTTTTTATTCCATGTGCGAAACATTTTACGAATACTTGCCTCGTATGTACTCGTAGATATCATAGTTGCATTACGAAATAAATATAACTGCGTGATTAGAAAAATAACGTAGTCGACTTCAAAAATATTTTTTAATCTAAAATTTTTCAATGTGAAATTTTCTTTGTGTAAAGTTTATTTCTATAGTAAAACCATAATTTGTTTTAGAATGCTAAGTACTTTTAGAATACTATGGATAGTTCTTTCTTTTAACCATAAACGGATGAAAATTTTGCCCACATTGCTATTTCAATAGGTACAAAGCGCACACTATACATTATAATGTACGCTACACTATACACTATATATTCAGATAAGTTACAAAGCGTACACTAAACACGTTCCGTTATTTAAATGTGCACTTAAAAAGTACAATACCGAAAAATGCTTTTTTCGTCTCGTAATGCTAGATACATGTATACCATTTACGCTGAGGAATTCATGTTGAACTAAAAAGTCTGTCAAGCACGAATAGAACTCGCACTACATGATACCTACCACCTTAAGGCATTTATAAATCCTTAATGGCACATAATATTTCTATTAAACCATTTATTAAATTTTAAATTGTTTACAATGTAAATATTTGACCAACTATACATTTCACAGGCGCATATTTATAAAAATACGTAATTCCACTTCAAAATTTTTTTGGATTATTCCCTTTTTTTGTACTATAAGATCTCCCATTACGCATATTTTCAAGACTGTAGGTCGACCGGAAGTACCCTGTAGGTTTTGATGACAGTAAGAATAACAAAATATTTGCTTCAAAGGGCTTTCTGTTACATGAACCAAAACTTTTTTACAGCAATTTAAAGCCATGGACCTCAGCATAAGATATTAACTTCAAATTGATATCTCAAGCCATTTCTGAGAAAAAGTGTTTTGATAGACAGACGGACAGACAATAAAGTGATCCTTTAAGGGTTCCGTTCTTTTTTCATATTGAGGAACGAAACTCCAAAAGAAAGAAGGGAGCGAAACTCCTTTCAAAAAATATTATATTAAAATGCGATTGATTTTTGAATAGATCTTCCAGTTAAAATTTAAAGTATACGGGCTTGATCGTGGTAGTTAAACATTTTAACATGGTTAGACAGTCCGAAAGGAAATAAATCGTAATATTTTTAAGGTTCTTATATTAAAATATACTGACATTCTTCTTTCTTCATTACTATATTTTACCGCATAGGTATAGGCCTCCTTCTATCTGCACCACTTCTCTAGATCTTGTGCTTTCTCTAACTTTCTTAACGGCCATTCTTATGGGCGTTTTCTGCCCCATGGTCTCCATTTCACGAGCACTATGCACTACAAGACCTGCTTTCTGGCAACACGGCTAGCCCATTGCTGTTTAAGCTTTGCAACACGTTTTATGACGTCCATGACTCTTCTTGAGACTCTGAGATACGTAGATATATTTGTGGAGATAAAATATAATAGACATAAGACATCCTTACAGTTACATTACCTACACGGATTCTAATCGTATTCTTTGAAACATAGCTAATATTTGTCTCTAGTTTACTAGTAAGGATTGCGACATATCTTCCAAAAGAATAAAAATAATTGTGTTTTATGTTGTGGTTCTGATAAGAATTTTTTTTTATATTTGCGGTATTTTGATACTTTTAGTCACCAAATAATAAAGAAAGGTTTTGTTTTATATTACATTAATACTATTGAATACTTTTTAATTTCTTAACCGCTTATCTGCGGAAGCGCAATACCATATAGCACGGGCAACATTCAGTAGAATGGCAGTAATTTATCCACTAAAAAATTTCCCTTCAGGCTATAATACCCATAGCACTATGAAGAAATAAGCTACACAAAGTTCAAGTTTACAAACATAAGCATAATATACCTTGCTACATCATAATCTCGCTTGATATTTTGATACGAGGCAAGAATAGAATATAAAGTGTCACAATTCGCATTCTTGTATCGAGCTAAATATAAACTATACAAATAAAAAAAAGATTAGATGATCTAAGTAGATGGTTACAAAACATATGTGTGTTCAAGATTATATTTCATGACGAGCTGTCGAAAATCTCATAATTTGATTCTAGTGATTAATAATTGAAAAAATTAAGGAAACACATGCGATCACATTACATCTACCAGTATTAGAGCACCACAATAGTTAAACATGCGTTTATTTGAAAGTTGCACATATATTTGAGAGTTACTTCTTTAATTATAAAGTTCTCGTCAAAACGTCATAAAGCTGATGATAAAATGATGGAAATGTGATCTTTCATGGAGAAGTAAATTTTTTACGTCATTTACGTCAACTACATGTGTTCTTACGTCAATTAAATTTTCCCTTTACTCTCGCCTTAAATTGAAAATAAGCTTCAAATCTTGCTTCCAGGTATACTAAAACATAGTTTCGATTACTTCATGCACGTATCAATATGTGTTGTGTTTGCACTTTTAAACTTACTTTTGGTCCTTTTTTCTCAAAAGTACTGTAAATATTATCTAACTTTTGAAGTAACTTGTTTGAACTAAGAGGCCAGAAACTTAATACTCCGTTTTAGTCGTTATTGTACAGACCTTCATAATTGTTTTTCCACTTAAATGAAATTTTTTATTTAACCGTCCAATCGTTTTAGAAATATTTCATAAACAATACATACAATAAGAAATTGTTATCATTGGACGCAGATGGCTCTATTAAATATATGTAAAGAGATTTTGGGTTTATAACGGTAATTTTTTATTTTATATGCACTTTGTAAATTAATAAATTACGCTATGTATATAGCGGGAGTATTATTTACAATTCCTACAATAGTTATAAATGTCAGGTTTTCGATACCTATCTAATCATTTACACTGGAAGTAAAAGTTAATAAAATCTTAGAGATTGTTTATGGAGATATTAAGACATTCGTCAGTTTTACGAGGAAATAATATATTTTTCTAAGTAGAGTTACCGAAAAAAACGTTTTCATGTTAGGACGAAGTTGTTGATGAAAGACATTGCGAGGAAGTTCAAATGGATTAATTAAATCTTTTCTCGACATTTGTCTCACATGTTACATTTCATGTGTCTTATTCGTATGATTCATTCAATGATTTCTTAATAGGCTTAGAAAAACACTTTTTAAAAAAGCATTAGATAGTTTTGAGTATCATTATGGTTCCATGGGTTAAAACAGCAATTTGTTTTGTTTCTTATGAAATCTAAAAAAAATATTTTTGTTACTGGATGTTCACGTGAAATGGTGAATATTACGGGCAGTTGAAAACTAACATGTAAAACTTAATTATTTGAATGCTTCACTCTCACCGAAAACAGAAGTCAGAAGGTAATTCCTAAACAAATTTTTAATCAAGATGATTGCATGTAGGTTTAAGGTGATATTGTTTTTCTATTATATAAGTATACATATATACTTATTGCCCTCATACACGCTCTTATCTTTAAAGGGTTTTTCTATACACTAAAAAATTATGTTCCGGAATGAAAAGTCACAAATATTCTATATTTATTTACATCGCACAGGCTAAATTTCCGCAGAATTTTTCAGAAATTGATAAAGTAGTTTTTTTATTGAAATATTGATGAGTAGCTCTATATCGCGTGAAAAGCAAGTGAAAAATAAAACGGAAAACTCACGTTTGCCTCTATAATATTTATTGGGATTTGACCTGGTTAGAATTTGATTAAAGTGGATTTGCAAATAGTGAATTAAATAAATTTTATCGTTTCGTCCGTTAACAAATGTAGTGAACTATTATGCCTTAAAGTCAGGAATTAGGAGGAGTATAGTTGAGTTTAAGTCTTGAAAAACATTATGTTGATATTCGAATGTCTTATTTAAAATAAACCTAAAAAAAGATTTTCATGTCTATCATAATCACTTCTCTCTTGTTTACTTTATTCCTTTGTACTAGAATTATGATATCCATATAAATATTTCAATTCATTACTAACTTTTCCAGTGTACATTATTATGTTAAATTCGAATCCCTTTTCCTTATGTTTAATTTTTTATCGGATAATCATATGTTAGGAAGTCGTTTAACATAATTATAGGCATTTTTAATACATAGTAATATAATTATAATCGTGTAGCATAATTATAGGCATAATATAGGCATTTTTTATTATCTAATAATATGTATATATTAGATTTGTATGTATTATTAGAATAGAAATATATCGAAAATTCCTCTAAATAATTCGATAAAATTTAATATTGAATATTCGATACCGTACAGATAGAATCTAAAACATTAAAACAAATTAAAATTCCATAAACGTTGTCGCGAGTTAGTCAGCAGTATAAATCGAAGTTCACGAAGAACTACATTTAAAATTATGGAAATCTATTCTAGCAATTCGTCTCTTGTCCTTACTAGAAGGCGATTACGATCTTTTCTTATCAATTCACATAATAACACGTTGTCGCATTTACAGCGTTAAACAGAATGAAGACAGTTATTAATTTAAAGAAATAAGGTTATGAAATAAATTAAATTTTTTCGAACTCGACGGCTAATAAATTAACATAAAGCGTAAATATTTTTTTTTAAATTGTTTCTGATTTGACCAAAATACAATTAATTTGTTTCAGCAAATATTATTAATAACTTTTAGCAATTTCGTCAAATGCCATCTGTATTACTTTTGTTTATATTGTATCATAAAAGGAAGTACTTAACATATAAATGCCAAGGAAAAATACCTCCAAGACAAAAAGCGAAACCAATAATAAAGATTGCGGCAGGCGGTAAACACAGCCGGAAAGAGAGATATTACATATCCGTCAAATAGACATTTTTGCCAAGATTGTGAATCTTAAGTAAACAGACGAATAATTTGTCGGGTGAGCCCCTGTAATGACTCTTCCCTAACTCGCAGTCGATACGTGACAAGAACAATAAAGAAGATAGAGAAGAAGTTGGAGTTGAAACCGTATAGTCCGATTATTATATCGTGCCTAAGAAAATTGCATAAAGAGGATAAAAAGAAGGAATAAGACAAGCTTTTTAGCGAATGTTATTACTTTCTAGTTTTCAACTAATATTTCTTTACTGGGGAATTAATTTACTGGAAGTTTGTTTCATTAAATTTGAATGATTGCCGTATTAACATAAAATATTTCAGCTGTATCGAGGTAAAAAAACATAATATATAAACTTTATAAATTACCACTAGCTGTTAACCATTTGTCCTTAAATATGTGACCAAAGTTCCCTAATCTATAGAAGATTAGAAAATATTGATAGAATTAGCTTGTAGGTCTTTAATTTTTCTAAAATTTTGATTCATTTTAATCCCCATTTGGTGGTTAATTGGATTTTCTCTGGGCACTAAAAATTAGCTTGTTTTAAAAAAGTATTTCTTTAAAAAATACCCAATAATATTCTCACATTCCTGTGAAGCGATTTTCTTAAATATAAGACTTGAGGCTAAACAATAAAGTTCAACTAGTATACAAGCCAAAAACGATATTAATATGGCATTAACAGTTATTAAAAATTTCATAAAAATATGTAGGTAATATGTGTAAATATTAAGTGTACGTCTTTTGAAATATACTTAGTACCTAACTAACTCTGTTCAAAATCACAAAAATGAAATACTGAGCACTGTTACTATTATTATGATTAATAAGGACGGAGTGAAGTTTAAATTATTACAGCTTGCGGTTTAACCAATTGATTAAAGCAGTCGTGGCTGAGCTAGATAAATTGTCATTTCACTAGTAAGTATTTATACGAATTTATATTTTTAATGCAATACTGATTAGAGCCGATTATTTTAATTGCATGAATTACGGAGAATTTAATTTGTTATAAAATATCGTGATTTCAAGTTTTTAAGGAAAAATATATAAATTATTACCTCTCTATAAATCATTTCTCTGATATCGATTCAAAAAATATTTTCTTTCTCTCTAGCTTCAAAACTGCCAAAGTCTAAATTATGAAAAAAACCAGCATTAGTAGAAGTTTATCTAAATTTTACTGAATAATTAGAGCGATGATTTCAATTTTTCTAATTTTTTAGATATTTACGCATGTTGAAAAATAATCCTAACTTTTGATGAAAAATAATATTAACTTTTTTAAAATAATAATTATAATTGAAATGCTCTGTTAACTTATATTTTTATATATGCCTATAGGAGTGCGGTACCCTCGTATGTTACTTAAGAATATTCTAACATTATTATTCGTATTTAACTAAAGAATATGCTTTGATTTAAAAGGGAAAACAATGAAGATGATAACTTTTAGTGAAGTACATTTATATTCAAACTAAGCAAGTCAATTAAAATATCGCGCGAAGATGATATTATTTTATAAAGAATCCAAATAAACTGAGGTTATTGATAAATTTAAGTGTATTTATTTCACCACGAATATGTAATTACAAACTCATTATAACATAAAAAACAAAGAAAAATAGACATTAAATTATTTTCTTTTTTTTTTAATTGTAAATATTATTTTCTAATCCCTTTTCATCCGCTATGACAAGTAAATTGGTTCGGTGAAAATATGTGTAGTTATGAAGCCGCCTGGCCCATGAAATAATCATTCGTATTGCAGAAGGCTTACAATTTCCCGGCAGACTAGAAAACTCTATCCAGCATGTGAAAAATAAGTTGTTAAAATCATAACTTAGGCAACACAATCACAAATTAAAAACCCGGGCCGTTCAAGCTTTTTATTAAATCGTCACCTGTATAATATTGGGTCTGCAGGACACTCCGCTGGGAGGGTTGCGCCTTCATTTTACTGGTTCGCTTGCGAATTACTGTGAGAGCGGATAATTTCATTTTGTTGGAATATGTAAGATGAAGGTTACGTAAGACAGCTGAGTTACAAAAATTGTTTAATGGATGTTTAAAATGTTATAATATTAAATTTTAGGATACTTCTTTAAAAAAAAGAAAGAACCTCAACATTTGAATATGATACGACAATTTAATAATTAACGGATATAATTAATACGGTTTAAAATTTTGTAACGTATGCAAAAATAATGCACAGTGTTGGCAGTATTAGGGAATCAAAAAATAAATGGGTCATGTTTGAATAAATTGATTTAATAATTGACTTCATAATTATAGGTGGACGGTAAAAATCATAGAAAATAAAGTTTAATTAAGAAAGTTATTCAAATTCATTAATATTAAATTGTTCAGTTAAATATTATTGATATACATATATCAAAGGAAGTTATTTTTTATTTTATAATGAAGATAATTGCGAACATGCTGAAATTCTTTAAAACAAAATAAGTTAATACGAAATAAAGACTGAAAAAATAGTGAAAGACGCACTTCAGGTCCGTGACGTTGAATTTTCATAAAAACCTCTGAATAAAATCATAAGTGTTTCGTATTAATATATAACGTAATGACCAGCCTCTTTAATACAATGGTTACACATGAACTGTTGCTGGATGCTGAATGCTCAACAGCAAAGCTACGTAATCGCTTTGCGTCGTTTTCTCATTTTTTTGACACTGTCGTAGTTTTTCCATTTTCTCGGTCCCTGGACTTTTTAGATTTCTTAGACACTTTTTGACGCGAGCCTTCTTTTGGTTTGCATTTTATATAATTCCGAGCGTAATCACGATTCACATGAGATGATATTTTTAATGTTTTTTTTTTGTAATTTTCCAATTTCTTAAAATTTTTTTGTAATTTTCCGTCGGAACAACAAAATGCGGTACATTTAAAGTTAACTATTAATGTATTAACTTTAGGGATATAGCTCAATTAAACGTAGATAAAAAAATGTATTTTTTTATCTAAATATTACTAGTTCCCTAACTAGGGTTCCTTGAAAATATAAGCAAAACCATGATAATTAAAGTAACGAGCTAGTGTTGCCAATTTTTTTGTTAGAGGATATCTGACAAAAGATTCAGCACTTAGATGGAATAAAATGAAGACTTTCATGGGAACTAAAATAGATCGAGCGAGACGAAAGATCAATTACACTGGAGTAGTTAAGTTATTAAATTATCGATTTAAGGTTGCTTATACTTGTTGAAGTATAGCTTTTATACTTATATAGTCAGAATTCATAGAATTAGATATTAATAGCGATCCATTAATATTTATTCTATTAATATCTAATTCTAGAAGCTCCTATTTCTAGAATTTTAGACATATCAAAATATCTATTAATCTTCTGTTAAGTAGTAAACAAGTTTGATAATTTGATGCGGATAGAAATAAATATATTAAACAGTTTATTTTGATGATTTGGGAAAGTTATTTAGATGCGATTAAATGCCTGCTAAACGATTCGTCGAGTGTAACAATCGATTACGAGTGGTAGCTACTTACCGGAACGATCTAATCTATTTAAATTTTATTTTATTTTGGTAAGTTGCTTTTAGCTTTGTGTGTAAAATTCAAGTTTCGTTTTTGATATCAAACCTCTAGCATATGTCTAAATAAAACTAAAGCGCCCGTGGCGAGAAACATGTTAAAATCGATAGTATTGAATATGATAAACGTAAAATAAAATTAATTTAAAAGTGAGGAGCGCATTTATCTTCGTATTTTAAAGTGCTATATAAATATTTAGAAATAGAAACGTTATTGATAGAAAAGGAATTACCAAAGAACACAATTATTTGTAAGTGAATTAATTTAGTTGCATCTCAAAATACTTTCAATTTTAATTTATACGAAGTTAATTTGTTTAGGGAACAGTGTATAGATTATCAATTATTTCTTTATAATACTACTTTATCTAAAACTTAAGCTGGCGCCAAACACGGTAGAAAAGAGATACACACTTATTTGAAGATTTTGAACATACTTTTAAAAATTTGTTGTAGCCTATTTTTTTGCTTTTTTTTTGCAGATTTGCTATAAAAACATTTAGGGCCACATTTATCACAAAGATGATAAAAACGGTGGATGGCGATTATATAAACGAAGTATACCTGTGTTATTTATGTACGCGTAATTGTTTATTAAGTATGTGTATGTGCTAAAAAATAAACTTAAAAGTCCGATAAGATAGCGCAAGTGGATGAGTAAAATGCATCGAAATAAAACAAGGTACGTAATGTGTAGTCATTACTTGTATTTCTTTCAGAGCTTCAGTTAAAAACATATTTGAATAGATAATTGCTAGACCAGGGTACTTTAGTAACTTTTGCCGAATATCATGTAAAGATTTTAAAATAGTATTAGAAAAATTTCCCTCTTAATTTCAAAATTAGATACGAATTGGAGAATTGTTGTCTCTTCGAAGGTAAGACTTAATTTGACTTGAAGGTTTTTATCAACAGTCAACAGTTATATGAGTTTACAAAATTGATTTAAAATTTATCATTAATTAATTTCTATTCTTCTAAAGTCTTATTCGAGTTTTAAAAGAGGAGCTAAAGGACAATATAAAGGAATTAGTATTACAATTTTCTTATTGTTAAGTATTGAAGAAACATGTTATATTAATTTATTGTAATAGTATCATTTTATTGTTAAAGTATCATTTATCACTGTTATCCAAACTACCATTGAAACATTATGTATATGCTTTTTCAATTATATTTTTGCTTTTGGGAGATATAATGATTAAATAAAGGATTTTGATGTTGTTGTTATTAGTTGTTAATGCTTTCTTGTACTGATAGTATGTTGGAATATTAATGCAATTGGTATTCTTTTAATTATATAATGAATAAATTGTTACCGATGGCTCTGGTAAGCTTTAGGAAAACTAATTTGAATGTTTTTAAATAGTTTGCTGATATGATGCTTGAGTCTTCGTTTTAAATGGTGTTGATGTTCTAAAGGATATTTGAAAACTTAGAATCGATAAAGAATTTAAATTTTTTCTTGCTTTTTGGTTAGCAATCACTTCATAAATGGCACATGTACACTTCTACATAACCTGCTCAATTTTCTAACGTTAATTGTATATTTAAATACAAGATGATCAGTCTTATTCATTTAAATTACATTGTCATTTACATTTAATGGTTTCAATTGGTAAATCAGGAGCTGGTTATAAAAATCACATTCGTTCACCAAATTTTTCAAATCCTTTGCTGTTAGATCTTTCTTTTATAAGAAAAAAGCTTCATTTATCTTTTTCTTGGCAAACATGTTGTTCTTTGTAATCAAAAAAGAATCAGATCCACTTCGAATCTTTGATTCACATGATTCTGGTCTTCTAGTATTTTGAAAAACTAGAAAGAGGACTTTCAGCATATACTTCCATTGAATTTGGCTCACGCTATAACGGTATTTTATTAGTGCGTTGTCTTTCTACAAAATAATAAAAAGTAATGGAAAACTAATTATAAAAAAATAATAAGTGTTTCAGCTACCGACATTTTCCCATAAGTAGTTAATGAAAGCAATTGGTTATGAAAAGTTATTTCCACATCCATTGTAACAAATGCATGTGTATATTTGCACAATATCTTGAGAAAAAACAGAACATCACATTTTTATTCACTGTCAGAATTATTTGATCAAATTGTGAACAACATATTTATACCCGGAACGTGATTAAACGAAGACCACCTAAAGGTTTGATTCCTCTTGTTTCACATCTTCGAAAAGATGGTATTTCTGTAAAGAATATTAGAAAGAGGTTTGCGGAGTATTTTGCTATAAGGAATGGGAAGCAAGGCATAGATGGCGCCACTAGCACACTTCTTAAGCATAAAAGCAAAACAAAATAAAAATATAAATACTTTTACTCAATGTACTATTGGAGACTATAATGGTGAAATAGTTGTACCAATAAATCTTTATAAAATTACAAAATATTGGAAATAAAGAGGCGGGAAAAGACTTTGTTCGGCAATGAGATTCAAATATCAAGACAGCATAATTTAAAAATGTATAACTGAATGAGAAGAAATGAAATCAATATATGGAGAATACATGGCATTGAATGCAAATCATGATGGTCTCTAAATTTCGTCAAATTCTGATTCTGTTTTAGCAAATTGCTTTATTTTTTTCAAACATTCCCTGTAGTAAGTCAACATAGTTTTTATTTCTTTTTTAAGTCCGGTAACCAGAAATCCGCTACTGAGTAAGGCACAGGAAAAAATGTTTTTGAATTTTATTTTCGATCTAGGTATCATTTACTAAATTTTCATTGTTATGATTTCTCTTTTTTTAATACTATAATATAGCTCTCCCCGCAGCAACTCAATAAATCTAATAATATTTTCGTTGCTCCAATTCATCTTTTAAGAACAATAATAAACAAACGACCTTCTCACTCAGGGACCAATACGCGACTGGCTTTTGCGGAAGTATGACAAGCTACACAAATCATTGAACTTTGTGCGCTTTGATGCGATTCCAAAAATCGGCTTGTGATGGTAAAGTTCACATGTTTGTTCAAACTTTGTACGCGTAGTCATATAATACTATAAGTTCTACACATCGTGACTGTAGGTGTTTGCATATTTGAAACTATGGCTGCACCCGTCTTTAAAAAAGTACTTTTCGTTTATAGCAAATTCAGAGACAAGATTTCTTTAACATGTGCATTAAATCAAGCTCTTTGTATATAAATGAAGACTACGAACCGGGGCTTCCTTCAAAGGAAAATCATTAAAGTATAATTTATCAACCAAGTATTGCTACCCGCATATTTGCATAATTTTAAATTTGTCTTAATGCATTTTCGAGGGATAATTTTCATTATTTAAAAAATGCCAATTCATTATTATATTATTAATAAATATTTCGAATTGTACGAGATTTTAGGAGACTTTCTAATATTTAAATAAATTAATTACGATACTCCGAAACGAATCGAAAATATTGAAATCAAATAAACTATAATGAACAGTACTTGTAATAAAATAATAATATTACTTGAGGAATTAAATGAAACTACGTGACGTAGTATTATTTCTACTTTCTTTAATTTCTTTACAACGACCTAGGTTTTGTTGTGCAAAGAGAGAGGTGAGATATTTGCTAATATCCCACCTGAAGATGTTGTAATACAACGAAACTTAGGTCGTGGTAAAGAAATTAAAGAAAGTAGAAATTATACTACATCACGTAGTTTCATTTAATTGTGAATAATGAATTTCTACAAAATTAACGTGAAATATATTCAATATTACTTGAGGAAAATAAAAACTTGTTATTATGCTGTAATATAACAATACAATAAAACATCATATAACTTCTTATTGAATGATAAGACTTTCATGCCAAGAAAATTTCAATCACCAAGGAAAGTCAATAATTTCTCCGAAAGCAATATTAACTTGGTAAGAGCGACCGTTAACGTTCTTCTTGACTATCGTTTACGAAGATATGTGGTTGTTATATAATTAAGGCCGCAACAAGACGTCGAGATGCAATTATGAAAGTGAATGCAAAAAATTAGAGTCGGATCTGTAACAGTAATTTGATTATGTTATGTTTTTCCTCACTTTTGTATTGGAAAAAATGCTAACAATATATTTGTATTGGCAAATGCTTGTATATTATATTTCATATATATTCGATTATATTTCGGATGTTCTACGATTATATTATGGGCTAAACTTTATTACCAACAAACAATTTTTATTTTATTGTTTTAAATTGTTTAGCCTCTTAAACGTAATATATAGCTATAGTTAACGAAACTGAATAATTCAAAGTATTTATTAATTTCACATCTACTGAACGAGATTTTTAAGTCCTTCATATTTGATTAAAATATACATAGCGTCGCTACAATTTGTTTGTGTATACTTAAACAAACAAGTAAGGCTTGCAAATGTTTTGTCGATGTTCAACATTGTTATTTACTTTTTATTTATTTCTTTCCTTAATTTTTTTATTTATTCACATACTTTAATGTATCTAATTAATACACATGGCGCATTTATGGTTACGAGTGTAATCCTTTACGACCAACCGGAACATTAGTCCAGCCTCACTAGACAAGCGGCTGGGAATCGAACCCGAGTCACCGTGGTGTGCTGTGCTTGTGATTAACCCAATACACTACAGCGATTTTATATTGAAAAATAAAAAAAATTCTAGAAGGAAGGACAGTAAAGAATATATGTCATACATAATTACATAAAACTACAAATTCGTTTTACACCAAACTCATTTTTTCAAAGTTATGTGAAGCATCACCAATCCAGTTTTCGACTAATCGACTTGTAATTTTAGGAACTTTCTTTTTCACTTATCTACTTAAACTTAGGTTTTAAAAAGTTACCCTAGTAATAGTAATTTCTAGGATTCTGCACCTTAAAAGAAAAAAAGGAATCTTGAATGATTACTAACGCATCTGACCATTTTCTCAGACAATGCTTGACGTAGAGATATCGAATTTCACACAGGAATAAAATTCTTTACCCGCCTATAACTAAATATTCGAATTTATTTTTTTAATTCCGTATATAATTCGGGTTACATATATATAACAGGCCTTATATATAATAGGACTTTTAAAACGAAATTTTGAAAGGGCTAGTTATAAGGCCTCAAGAATATATTTTTCTTATGTTTAAGTGCTATATCTTCAGAGATGTATTGAAAAATATGCAAAAATATGTTCCCCACCCTTATTTCCAAAATTACTCAACCTATAAATATGAAAAAATATAGAATTTTCGAAGCCCATTCAAAAGTTGTAGCAAAATTATAGCAATGATTTTAGGTGTTACAATTTTTTAAATAATCCCCATATTTTTATGACTACCAAAATAAATAGTAGGCTTACATTTACATTTTTCTTTTTTCAAAGCCGACTTTCTGAGATTGTGCGACGTAGGAACATGAACAGGTCGTAAATAAACCCTGAAAGTTTTTTCTCTTTTTGTATATAGTGTAGGGCACCATTTGTGAAGGTTTGTTATGAAAGTATTTTCTTCACAATTTTAGTTTGCTTATTTAAAAAGGCAATTTAAAAAACTTACAAAAATATAGTATACCAAACTGTATGCCTTATTTTCAAAACTATTGAGCCAAAAATTATGAAAAAAAATCATGTAGAATTTGACTAGAACATTATAGAAAAACTGTAACGATTATCATAGATCTTTTAATTTTTGAAACATGCACTATGTATTTAAGCCTGTGAAAAATATAACATATATTCACACCGTGAAGAGATAATATTTGTTAATAGTTTAATAGAGGAACTTTGTACACTCAAATGTTTAAGTGTTTCCGTACGGAAACCTCGTGTTGCGAGTTCTGGTCGTGCTTGACCGATTTTTATTGAATAAATTTTTTGAGGTGAAAAATGAGCTTCAAATCTTATGACTCTAAAATTATAATAGTTTGCATAGCCCCTTAATATTTCTTTAACAAATAAATTAATCCTGTTTTTGTTCTACGTACAAATCTTGTGGAAAAATCTTACGCACCGGTTTAACCTCTAAAAAACTTTGATTACTAAAATCACATTCAACGGCGCTACTTTGTTTCAAAAATGTTTATATTTTAATATACTTGAATATGTTTATTCATAAATGTTTATTTATGTTCTATCAAAAATGTTTATTTATATTTTAATAAACTTGAATTGTATTTAAGAAAATAAACTTACACTTATCATGCGTAAGTATAACAAGTTTATTTCCTTTAAATTGCGCATTGTTCTGAAAAAAGAAACGTAACATAACCTTTTCAAAGTTTTGAAGTATTAATGATGTATTATTAAGATTAGTTTATAATCAAGTTTTAGGTAAGTAATTTGAAAATATTTTAATCCTATGAAGTATTTTAATCTCATGTATAAGATTTTTCCATGATAATATATAATGCGATTTTTTGTTTGTTCACGCTTGTTTAGAAGCTCATGTTTGAGAAAATTATATGTCATTATGTTACGATTTATAGGGGCAGTTTAGTGATAAAAATGTAACGGAAGTCAGAGAAACCGGTTTATGTATTGACTAATCAACCTTTATATTATCACCGATGTACCTGCGACCCCAATTATCGATGTCGTTTAGCAAACGGAGCGGAGTGACCGTGAGGAGGGGGAGAGGATAAGCAGCATAATTAATGTTATTAACGTGGGTAAAATCGCGAGGTACAGGTAGTCCATACGTAAAAGCTAAGGAAATTTTGAAAACAAGTTTACAAATGTATTTTTGAAGTAACTTTAATGATCCCATATAAAAGTTAAAGAATTTCTTTCTATCTTTATTTATAATAGGAGTCATTTAGGATTTTGAAGTTTATAATCAACTGACAGATATTGCAGGATATCTCATAATCGCGTTTGGAAACAAACTGTTTATGAAAGATTCTTAACAACGAATGCAATAATAGATATATTTTATCTATAATTGAAGACTAAAAGTAAACATAGAACTGAGTATTATACAAAATTTTGTTTTCGCCCAATGAATAAATTTCGTCATGAATACATTTGGCACAAGAATTACTTATCCATGGTAACCAGCTTTTTCAGGTGACATTAACGAGATCGGGAAGTGTACGTCATTTTCTATGTCTTATATCTTTTGTCTTATTATCGCATTCAGCAGTTTCAAAGACGCCTTTTACTCAGTAAATAAAATTCTGTACGGTATAAACTGCGAAATGAGGGAGAAATTGAAATAGAGAGATGAAATTTTAAATGTGCATCCTACCAAATTGTTTCATAACAGAAAAGATAAGGTTAGGGTAAAATTCGAACTTAGATACTTATGTGCTAATTTTACGAACTTATGAATACAGAGAAATTAAGTATTGTTCATTCGGTTTACAAGTTGTTCATGTATGTGGTTTAAGTATGATTATAAAATCATGCTATTCATAAGAATTATACAAAGAGAAAAATTTGTTTCCTCGTGTTTCAAAATTTCGCACAAACTCCCGTTGACCCTAACTCATTATTCCATTGACATGACACTTTGATGTTGTGCTGTTCTTACTACTCAGATCTAGTACGAACTGCACAATATCAAAAGTTCAAAATCTGCAGAATATAGGTTATATAACATCGTTTTAGGGTTTGCGAACAAAAGGAATAACTACTTAACTGATTCATATCAAAGTGATCTAATCCGTTTTTGAGTAAACTGTAAAACAATTATAGTTATAATAAATATTGTAAACTTTATTATGAACGATATGAAAATCGAGAAACAGGTTCAGTGATTTGTGTTGACAATTATGGCTTTGCAAATTTGGCAATAGAAAATTTGTTATAATTGATCTGTTATGACCAACTTTCTGTTGCAAAATCGGACTACAGAATATGTTTAGTTAAACAGACGAAACCCTTATAGCCACGTCAAAACAGATGTATAAAGGATTGTAAATTATAATAAAATCCATAAAAAATATACACTGTTTGTTATAAACGTAAAAATTTAGTTTCAAGTTTGAACTGTACAATTGTGTATTCGATATTTATCATTTATCTGCAGCGAGTGTTATTGATGATAATATGTATTCCGGTCTCATCTTAAGAGAGTTTTTGGATCCAGGCGTTTTTTTTTAGGAAACAAGCCCAAATCTAAGCAAAACAAAAGAGAAAAAGTGAAAGAGAGAAATATTAAATTCTTAATAGTGCCGCATAATTGATAAATTTGAATTCTCACATATATTTTTATTAATAGCAGCAATATTTTCTTCAAATTGTATATTTCTTAACCATGCAGTTGAAACTTATATTTTAAAAATGCTTAATAATTTTCCGATAAGTCAGATCTGGTTGACAATTATGTCTTAAATGAAAATCACGACGAGAAGATTTGTACAACTGAAATAAAATAGAAATAATAAAGGAGAAACGGCAAAAATGTATGAACCAATAAGGACCAGACATTTCTCATTAGAAAACTATTTTAATGTACTACATTAGTTATTATGGCGGCTAATTTAAAATCATTATAAGAAAGAAGTTGTGGCGGTGCTAAAATATTGCATTCTTCCTATGATTCGTATTTTTGTAAATATTGTAAGAAAAGCAAATCAATTCCACATGTCGGAACAAAGAATGTAAAGAATAATAGTAACCTTGAGAGGCTGCCTTTAAAATAAATTGGTGACACGATACCTGGATTTTGACCATATTACAAGACAAAGGAATCTGGTGATACCAATAGGATAATTTGGTAACTAGAATACACTAAGGTTATTGTTATTTATAACGTTACCTGTGGGTGTATCCAGAAATGTTCCAACATTTTATTTCAGCGCCTATCGTATAATTTGCATAAGTACTAAAAATCTATTAGAGCCGTTTTGAAATATGCGCACTGACTAATACATCTTTGATATTTTAGGGCCTTTCCCTGCTACCGCGTTAGATGCAACTACTATATAACCTGTCATCAATAATGGAAATCGCGTCATTAACTGATTTGTCGAAGAAAATGATGTAACGATTCTTGACAGAATTTCCAGGATTCTGTTCGAAACCTTGAATATAAGATACAAATATTGCCAGTATGGTACCATATATCCAATATGATACAAATCTTGACCACAAAACTAACACGTGAAATTCACTACGGAGCAAGCTAAATAAGTAAAGGTTTGTAACTATGTCTTTGGATCGTAGAAATGGTTAATGAACGTGTTAACATTGGTTATACTGTTACGCCAAGGTTATTTTAATTCCACTTTACGGAACTTATTTCCATATGTAAGAATAGCTTGTGCTTTGATAAATTCTTTCCACATTCTCATCGTTTACAATATAAATGCGGTTGCAATATTGGATTCTATAAACCAAACGATTCGCCCAACAAATCATATGTAGGATTACATAAATGACAGGTATCTAAAAAGGGTAGCCACCACTGTCTATTTAATAGGTTAGACGCGAATGATCTTCAATTACAGGTATTTCCTTACCTACAAAGAACGGTACAAACAGCAATATTATAATGGTTGTTTTAAGATTATTTCATTTAAAACTGGCAAGCTCATACAGCGGTGAACATATCAATGGCGACCTGTAACAAATCATCTGTAAGATAACGTAAATGACAGGCTAACAGGGTAGCCACCCATTGTCTATTCGATAGGTTAAACCTGAATGATCTTCAATTACAGGTATTTCCGTACCTTATAAAGAATGATATTTCAATTCTTGTATTAGGATTAGATTATTTAAAACTGTCAACGTCATACAGCAGTGTAATATATAAAAAACTGTTGCACTTTTTTGACTGAACGACGAATAGTAGGTATCTATGCACACATATCCGAAGTGTTGTATTTAGGATTTTCCGTCAGCTTTTCAGGATTCTTACAGCCGATTTAACTAACGTAATTGTGGAAGATGACGTCTAAAATCGTAAATTAATAATTACTAAACTATATTTTTATGCCATCTACTTACCTTTTTATTTCCTAATCACAATCAATAAAATATACCCTAACTAGCGAAACGTCACCACAACTTATTTCTCACAGAAATTTCGAAATATGCCGCTGTAATAACTATTGTGGTATATTAAAACGCAAATACGAAGAAATGGTCTTTATTAGTCTTGTAGATCATTTTTTCCAGTCCTATAATAATTTGTAAACGTTGTCTCAATGTATATAAGTCCAGAATGACATAGTAAATCTTACTGAAAATAACCGTCAGTCATTTTTCAAATGTTACAAAATAGCAGGACGCTCCCTGTATTCATTTTCTTGCAAGCTTATTGAAATAACTATCCAATATACTTTTTGTCTAAGCATTTATATTTACATACGTACAAAATAATTCCTGCCCTCCAAATAGATCACCACTTCAGTTCGTAACTTAATACGGTATTATCATGCACGTATATTAACCGATACTAGACGATCTCGACTCTGCTTAGCTTCGTTGCCATTCCCCTCACGTACAAACAATGAGTTAGAAAGGAAACATTAGATGGGCTTGCCCGAAAAATTGTTGGCCTGACGTTTGCTTACGATTCACAATATACAAGCGCCGGGGATAAATGTGTCGATTTGATAGTAGAGAAGAACGTGCACGGATAAATATACAATATTTGGATTTCTCGTCACGCACGTCACGTGTTGCATTACTGACAGACTTCGATTATTGTCTCAAAGTTTTTTTTCCTTTATGTTGGGATATAGACATCTGCAAATTAGAAAATATATCATAACTGGAATTAGTATCATAACTGGAATTGCACGAAAGAGATAAATAGCGAAAAGTAGAAATCTTTTTAATTGGTATTTACTAACAAACTAATAACTATCACAGAAAACGTATTAATATATGAACAATACTGAACATAGTACTATGGTGTACAGCTAGAATTTTAAAAAGGTCGATAACCCATTTCGCATATTTTCGTCGGTTTTATTAATTGACTTTCTAAATGACCAAAAATATCCATACATTTTCTTTTACAGGCCTTAAGTAGCAGGGAAATTTAATAATTAAAATAGAAACATTTGGGGCAAATTAAACATTTGGTGAATTCCACCCAGTATTATTAAATTTAATTTCGTGACTACATTTGGATAGATTCCTGCAGGACCGCCTCTCGGGATTAAACAACGATCTCATCACTCAGCTGAAGTGAAGGGGAGAATTAACGACCTTTTGTAACAACTTGAGACCGCTTTGAGGGGAACCGGCGACATCTTTTTGGCAATTGGAAGGTAATAGCCTGGGACCATCGCCAGACGCGCGTTGCCTCTTTGTTGTTGGATTGGTAAATTGCTTGAAAGGGGTTACGTTAGAAATTGGGTACTCTCATAACAATAAAGTAAGTAGTTAATTGTTTTGTTGGAGTAAAACAATCTTTTATTTAATTATCAGGTGTTGCAGCCGTTTTTTACCTTTTTAACAATTGGTAGTTCTACATTTATGTCTAGTGAAATACATATATAGTAAAATTAACTAACACATCCCAATAATTAAATGAATAAATATTCATGTCTGTTACTCATAATATTTTTATAAAATGTTTTAACTGAAGTTAATGACATGCTTAACTTCATTGACTCCATAGATTTCCATGTTAAGAATTTACTATATAAACAACAAGAACTCTGATTTAATCATATCCGATCAGTTGTATAGAAAACTTCTAGTACCAGGAAAGAAAGTTAAATTTATAATTTATAATTTTCTGCAAAATTAAGTACACAAAAAACATCATGTTAAAAATCAACCACTAAAGTTTAGGTCTAAAAAACACGTCCTTTTATTATTTTTAATAATATAATCATCTGATATTCGTTTTGACTTGAAAATACGGTAAACAGAAACCATTAATTGCATTGCATACCGCAATTGAAAGTGAATACCGCACTGTGGTGCAATATATTCATGATAAAAATGTTCCTGAATTGTAAGGCTATGAGAAGAATTTTTAAATATGATACATACTTTTAAAAAATACGTAAATTCGGGTGCTATAGAAGAAAGGTATTAATTTGTTTTCAATGAAATTGTGGAGTCAAGAAATATTTTATGGACAAATAATTATGTCAAGAAATATTTTGCGGACAATGTAATTCTTTTTTTCATAAACATTCAGAAAAAAGTAAGTTTATTATTCAAATGACTAATGGAACTACCATTAGTCATTTGAATAAAATTTTACAAGTGAATTTGAACAAAATTTTATTGAAAAATATCATATTAATGAAAAGTGGAAAAAAAAATAAAATAAGTTTATTCCCGTCATAACATTTATATTTGGTCAAGAGATTTGACAAATATTTGAAATTTTTTTTACGATGGGCAAATTAATTTTATTTTATCCTGTTAAAAGCTTTTTTCCTATTTTATCCTATTTATTACTTCCGTATAGTAAAATTAATTGTAATAGGTTTTGCCATATTTTTTCTTTCATCATTTTCTTTCATTCGCGTGCAAGAGTACATTTGCGAAACTGTACTTCACGAAATGGTGTGTGGCACGCAACGATCGCCCGAACGGTGGGCGGCGAGAAATTTCCCCAGCGGACCGGAAAACTCAATGCAATATGCGAAAAATAAGTCTTTCATAGCCCAAGTTCGGCGACACAATCACAAAATGCGTCAGCGGTCGTTCGAGCCATCTATCAAATTGTCGCCTTTACAATATTGGGGAGCAGTGGGGGTCCGTTGGGCGGGCGACGTCTCCTTGATCTATGTACGCTTATGATTTCGTAGGAAAATATGTCATCAGAGTAAAAGTTTTGCCAATAATTGTGTCTTAAATAATTTACACCAAAAGCCGTTTAAATTGAATTTAGTACAAGTATACGAATACCATGAATATATAGTAGTAAAAATATACGTGTGTTAAAATAGGTAAAAGTGGTTAAAAAAATTGGATATAATCCTAATTTTATATCAAACATGAATATATTGAACAGTGATACAAACCTAAAACACTTTTTAAAATGTTTCTAGTTTTACTGGAATAAATTTCAGACTAATATGTAGTACACCTTACCAATATAGAAATAATATTTTTGCATCTTGATATTTTTGAATCGTGATAAACATTTTGTGTGGTACTACTAGTAACAATATATTTTTCTAAAGAAGTAGTACAGTTGTAAAATGGTATATTTACTCGTTTTATAATTCGTTATGTATGTTAAATCGTAATAAAATACCTAATTTTTCTTCTTAATACTTATTAAACAGAATGGGTTTTACGGTAACATTGTATAGATGAAATTATTTGAAGCTGATAGAAGTAACTAAGGCGGAATAAATATATATCAGAACATTCGCATGCAGAACTTCATAAAATCTTAATTTACCATTCGAAATATATTTACGAGTGTTCAAAAATAATTTTGGAAACCTTTTAATTTGGAGTTTTACTTAAACTCAACAAAATTCACGAAATGGAAAAAAATGAGATTCACCCATTTGCCTCCTATAAATTTTTTGCATGAATATTTTTGTGTTTAAGTATGGAAATATATAATAAATCAATATATATTTAATTTCTAATTTCTATGTCAAACAGATTCCGAGAAAAATAGCTGTGACAAACGGATAGATGGACGTATATAAAAATTTAGTTTTTATTTCTTTTGAGGTATATGGTAAAACCCTAAAAGGTAGACAAAAAAACAGTAGCTGAACTGATTTATTTTTTGTCAAAATTATGTTTGATAAAAGTTTTTAGTTGATTTTTTTTGGGAAACTTTTATTTTTGCGTACACAAAAAATTAGTAAAAATGAAAATACGTAGGTTATACTTAAAAATTCTACTTTTGTAAATGACTGACACAACATTTTATGACACTTTTTATATGAATTTCTTCTACAAAAATTTCGAATCGAAAGTATTTTTATTACCAGATTCCTCCCTGTTAAATAAATTTGAATTGATGTAATGCGGGGAGCACGCTGGAGACTATGTGTAAAGCACCATTTTTGAAAATGGTTTTTATCAAATATTTCAGAAACTGCCTAGTCATTAAAAAGATCTAATGATTTTTTGTCAGGTATAGAGAACAAATAGGAAATTCAATATTAAATCAAAATTTCAGTATTAGAACTTACAATCTCAATATGCAAAGGAGTTTCGGTAAACTGTTTAATGGTATATTATAAAAATGAAAGGGTAAAGTTAGATCGGGAAGGCTCACAAGATATTGCAAAAAAAACTTATTTGCAAGTACAAAACAAATAATATCAATGAAACCTTAGGACTAGCAAGTGAAAAAAACCTTAGAAAGAAAAAATTAAGCATTTCCGCATAATGTGCACAAACCAGAAGAAAATATCCATCATACTAGAGAGAAAAAAGCCTAGTTTTAATAGAACAGAGAACCAAATATATATTTTAAACACGCACATCCAGTTTACAAATATTGTATAATATGGTATCATTATTTTATTTTATTTCATGTAAAGAGAAAAAAACAAACACGAACTATATAAAATATTCTATGAAGGCTAAATACGAAATAAGTTTGTATTCTAACATTTCCACAAAGAACAAAGAAAAATAAACGAATAAACGAATAAATACACGAAGAAAAATAAACGAATAAATTTAAAACATATCAATTAAATACAAAAATACATAAATGTGACAACGTTAATTGAAGTAAGTGAAACAATATTTTTTTTTACAATAAGACATAAAATTACTTTAACTAACTTTTCAATTAAATAAACCTGCAATTATGGATTACAAGTTATCTATGTAATTGTCGCTCTATTTAACTAAGTTGGACAAACAATGGATAAAGTAAAATTATAATAACGTTACTGATTCATCTGCTGTGCATCCATTTCACGGATCCCGTTCTTTACGTCTGATCGAAACTGGGGGCGTGGACTTGCAAGTATGTCATGTGTCAACATAGCTTTATTGTACAAGTCGCATAACCGCCGAAACGATGCTCTGACACTGACGTTTGTTCGTGCATTATCGACATGAAATAAGCGATGGCTACGAGTTAGTTGGGATCTTTATCTGACTCAGTAGAGATTGACAGTCATAATTACCTTGATAGATGTTGAACAAAATCATCAACTACAATAAATAACTTATATGATAGATGCCCTCTATCATCACTTTTATAATTATTAAGTAATACTTTATACGATAATTTACTGCCACCTATACGATACTAAAGAGTATTCAAGTTGTGACCTTACAAAAGCATTGTACAATATTAAATATATTTCAGCATTTTTAAATACTTTGGCTGTTCTAATACAAAGCCAAGCATTCTATAGGCCCTAGATACATATTATACCCCTAGGTCTTCGATAAATATTAAAGAATACTGTAACCTTTTCCCAAATAGGCATAATGTAACCTAGCGGGATGATGCGATATCATCCCATCATCCCAAAAGATACAATTGGAAATTAAAAATATATAGGAAGGCTAATCCTTTCAATTTAAGTACATGCCAATTATGGACACACTTCACATAGAAAAACCTGTAAATATTGAACTTTCAATATTACCAATATCCTAGTGTTTATCTTCGAAAGCTCTAAGAAAGATGACATCAAACACCTTTAAAGTACTGAGTGCACACACCGGGAGAAAATCTACAAGAAAATTTCAAAATAGGTAAAGGTAAAATAAAATCTAAAGGTGCTATAATTACCTAATTCCAGACATTGTATAATAAAACATAAAATATTAGAACGCCTAATATCGTATATTCGCTGCTCTTAACTAAAAACGAGGAAAAGTACAAACACAAGATTATACCTTGTACATAAAAGTAAAAATTATACTTGGATAGTTATCTTTGCGCAAGAAGACATTATCAACACTACATGCGGTGATCGCGTCGAATATAGAAGGAGTACAGAATCGCATCTAATTACAATCATCGAAAAATGTCCTGTTAACGTTATAGATACGGGCAAAATCGAGAAATTCCTACAGACAAATAGCAAGGAAGTCTTTACTATGGAAAAAAATCCCTTATCTAGATAAATCGATAGAAAACATACCCTGTTAACATATAACTAGAACAATCACTTAATTTACTGTCAAGTTTAATAAAAAAAAAACGAAATACATATATATCAAAACTAAAAAGCCGACCATATCTACAACATAAGTTACCCCATATTCGTCATTTCGGTACCGTAGTAGCTCTATCAACACGACAAAAGTAAATAAATTTAAGCGAATAAAGCCGAAGGAACCAAGGGGAGAAAAAAAACACTTTGATGATCGAGTTAGCATGTTTCTCAGGTAGAAAGAGTTAAGTGAGCACCAAAGCCACTCACAGTTTTCACAGTACCGGACGCGCAAGAAACCATCAATAGCAAGAACTATCAACGCAAGCAATTAGTTGTGGAAAGGCTGTTTAAAGGTAGGTAAAGATCTATTTGCTAGAAAGCTGACCGTAGCAATAACAAAACCAACGATCTTAATGCCAAACTGAGGAGATAGTTAGTCTGCCTCCAGTCGTCATAGAACTCCTTCAGGTCGTAGTGGGTATTGTAACTTAAATTTGTAATCTTTGATTAGTACGGTATGGTATTAATATTTTGTATAGTATGGTATTGTAATTAATTTTTGTAATAAAAAATATATATTTTTGAGAAGGGCGTGCGTTGCGTTATAACTAATATCCTGTGTTTTTAATGCCTACTATATTTTGTTTTCCTTACATATTGTTTTTCACATTATACTTAGAAAATTTTATGCATTAGTATATGATGCAGAATTAACTGGATATGTTTACATTCCATAATTCTTCTTTCTATTTTCTAATCCCGTCTTTCCCCTTATTAGAAGACGTTTTTGCTCTTTATGTTCTATATAGACAGATTAAATAAAAAACGTAACTATGGAAAAAAGGGGTAAGTTTTCTTTACATCTTATTACTAGAAAAAAAATGGAATTCCAAGTAGTTTCTTTAGATGCAATTTGAATAAAGTGTAACCTTAAGAATTTTAAGTGCTTAACGTAAGGTTTTTAAAATAAAGTGAAAATAATTTATACTTAAACTTTATGTTCTGTTGCAGGAACAAAAAGTTGAAGTATAAATTTACTTTAAAAACTAAGAAATATTTAAACGTACTTTTGGAATGCGACATAATGAAATTACTCGATATTTAACGGTTATTTTGACTTCAGTTTTATTTTTTGGCCGAAGTGATGGGCAGAAAATAAAAGTGATCCAAACATTTTTATTTTTTTTTGAATGGGACTCAGTTGAAGTAATGGCCGAAAAATAAAAATGAGCTAAACATTTATATTTTCAATGGGACGTTGAACGTTTTACAAAGGATTGAAATATAATGAAAATTATCCTAGTTAATATCAAAACCTAGTGAAAGATGGAATATGGAAACCCCTTTAAAATCCAAATGCTAAACAAAATCAATAATCTTTATAATACAATGATTCAAAATTATTTAAATTAGCCTTTTTATCTTTAATCCAATTTTGCAGCCTTATATATTTTCAATTTAAGATGACTTTTAGTGACACAAGTAAAGCATCTTATCCCTAAAACACAGCTTTACTTAAATTTACTTTATTTTTTATCCAATAATTCATCCTTAGTCACCAAATACTTGGAGCATTCAAAAATTATATCTTTTTTTAATTTAATTACTCCTCCTTACTCATAAACATACAGACACTGCCGTAACTAATTATATAAAAACTCAAAAATTCAGGTATCCTAACAAAAGTGAATTGTTACTAAATATAATCCTGAAAAATATCATTCACTTTTCATGCCGCAAGGAGTATTTTACATCTATTTCAATTTTCTATGCTAATTTTCTTGGTGAGAACTGAATAATCAAAGTCTTCAAACCTAATAATTGATATTTACTATTATTTTAAAATAATAATTTACTTTCAATGAATATAAAAGGTTCGTCTATTTTATTTTACTAAACGATATATAAATAATGAAGGGTCATTAATTTTTAAACAAATTCTTTGCCCTTAATCCTCGAAACCAACACAGAAATTAATCATTATTTTGCTGGAACTATTTTCAACGTTTGGACATAGGTTCAGTTAAAAGTCAAGATTTTTCTTACAATGAAACGACTTAACATTTCATTATCATGCACGATACATTTACCAGGGCCAAACGATCTCGACTCTGTACGGCCTCGTTGTCGTTCTCCTCACGTACCGACAACGAATAAAGAAAGAATCATTAGATGGGTTTGCCCGACAAATTGTTCGCCTGACGTGTGCTTATGATTCACAATACATAAGCGCCGAGGATAAAAGCGGAGAGTTAATAGTAGGGGGGATCTGGAGGGACACGCAATATCTGGACTTCTCGCTGCGTGTGTCACGTGTAGCTGAGTATATTGCAAGTATCGATTATAGTTTTTTTTTGTCATCGACATACCAGATGAGACATATATATCGTAAAGGAAATGACCTTGAGTTGAGTACATAGAATAATATTTTTATAACTTCAATGAAAGTATAATTGTTTTTAATTATATTGATTGTATTAAATGTTTAAAACGCAAGAATTATTTCAAACTCTGAAATATTTTAATTAAAAACGTAGCTAACAAATAAAAGAAACAAAATTTCCAAATAAAAGTGAATGTACGATACTGATAATTTCACAGATAAAGGGATAAATTTTAAATTATATTTTTAAATAACAGTAAAGGAGTTATTCATAAGTACCACATAATAAATTTATGGTAATTTTAAAGAAAGATATTTCATGATGTTAAAAATACGGAAATTTCACCTGTGTTCCTTGGTTATCCAATACGCTAATTTTTTTTTAAACTTCCAGTCTATAATTTTCCTTATTTGGTTACAGAAGTTACATGTAAGTCGCACATCCATCTTTAATAACTTGTATTATTACAAAACTTTCCAATGACTTAACAGTTTCTGAATGTCATGTTTTGACGGAAGATGATTAAATATAAATAGGGATATTTCACATAAAAATCGTCACTTTACACATCAATCTAGAATGATACGAAAAAAATGTACTGAATTTAGCAACACGCTACATGGTTTTGTAGGCTTTGACGCGTCCGCTGCTCATATCTCAGTAGAAGTGGCATTAACAGCAATCAATCCTTTCGTACATATTCATATCATATTCTCTGTTACTTAACAAACAATAAAAGTAAATAGGTATAGACACATAAATTTTGTAAATAGTATATGTTTATATAACGGATTTGTTTTCGATGATGCCCTGAAGATTTCCTTCGAATTTAACAACCCTTTGGCCTCATTACAACTATTATTTAATTGCCAATTAAAGGTAAGTTGATAAAGGAGAGTAACATTACTCTGTACTTTCTGCCACCCTTCTGACATAGGTTATCAGTTTCTCTAGTACGTGTAAATAAATAAAATGTGCCAAAATTACTTGGCCGTTTAGAATGAATACGTATGAAATATATATGTATGAATAGGTACGAAATATGTTTGCAATATTAAATGTATTTTTTCGGCGATCACGAAAACCTCTATGCCCTATATTAGGACGCAAATTTATTTCTAATTTAAATTGTACAATAGTGTACAATAGGAAAACATAAGTCCGTGAATTATAGTACTTAAATCCACTGACTAATAGATTAGAATATATTACGTTTGAAATCTTATTAAAAAAATCATAATTTGCTTAATAGAATATTTTATTGTACTGGGAATTTTCCGTAACAATCGTTTTATATTCTATAAAAAGTCTTCTACATTTTGCATACTTCTTAATAAATCAGCTTATAGGTGTAGACCAACACACAAGTAAGCTAATCAGCTGATAAGTTTTACCATACACTACATTTTGTAATGTTTTTGTACTTGAAAGTAATCTGGCAACACAGTAATTACATTTTAAATTTAATTTTAGTTTTACGAATTAATTTTAAGCTGGATTTTAACTTAGACAATGCCTCGGATACGATATCCAGAATAATTAGTATTTACCGCAAGTTAGTTTCTAATGTTTTGACATATATTGATTACCTTATGTTATTTGTTTGTAGGATGTATTATTATTATTTGCCTAGGATTTTATTACCTTTTATATAATATAAGAGTCAATTAGTGTATATACAGTACATAAAGTAAATTTATTCATACAAAACGTCATCTCGAACATAAAAGAATACATAGATAATTCTTTCGTCATTTTTGCATTCAATGTATGTATAAATCTTGTATGTATAAATTTACACAAAGTAAATTTATACATACAAGACGGCATATCGCACATAAAAGAATCCATAGATAATTCTTTCGTCATTTTTGCATTCAGTTTCGTAATTGTGTCTGGATAGAATTCCACGAGTGTGTTACTATTGTTTGCCTAGGATTTTATTATCTTTTATATAATATAAGAGTCAATTAGCGTATATACAGTAAATAAAGTAAATTTACACATACAAGACGGCATCTCGAACATAAAAGAGTACATAGGTAATTCTTTCGTCATTTTTGCATTCAATTTCGTAATTGTGTCTGGATAGAATTCCACGAGTGGGCCCCTCGGGATTAAACAACGATATCATCACTCAAACGATGGCGGAGGGGAAAACTAATAACATCGTGCAACAATCGGAAATCGTTCCGCGGGAAACCATTACTTTTGGAAACATTGATTTTGAAACTATTGCTAGATACCCCGTTTTCAGTTGTTGGATAAGTAAATATTTGCAAACACTAGAATTACGTTTGCAATTATTTTGTAAAAATTATTTGCGTTGGTTATGTATATATAAATAAGCAATTCAAAAAAGAAAAAAGAAAAGTAAAAGGTAGCAATTGTAATTGAAATAAAATACGTTTATTCTTTTATGTAACAAAAATACCAGAATTTTGCTGACGTGTACGAACGTTTTGATATGCTTATTAGCTCGTTATCGGAATATGAAAACGATAGAACATGGGGTGTTCTCCCTCGTTAAAAGAAAGGTTTTTCGAAAGAAGGAAATTTTATTACCTACTGGCAGCTTGCTAAATTTAAAATTAGAATTTAACACATTGTTATCACTACCTTATTATGATAAAAAATTACTTCCTTGGTTTTATATAAAATTTATATATAATTCTTTTTCTAATATTTTTTATAATTCTTTTTCTTTCAGCGCTAACGAGGTTCACCTTTCTGGAGGGATACTCTACTTTCATGAGAGGTCTTTCAAATCCGGCTTCGATTTTGAAAATATAAAGCAGACGGCAACCTATGGGAAGAATTACTAAATTCTTATTATCTTAGTAGAATTTAGTTCTGCATAAAAAATTATTTTCTTTTTTCATTTTTTAAATTATCTCTCCTAAAATTAAAAAAATAATAATAATTGAATTTGGTTGTCATATTTTGAAATATAATAAAATCATTTTATGTTAACTATACCTCAATATAAACTATCAAGGTAAAATATAATTTAATTGAGAGGTCCCCAAACTTTTTTCTCGTACACTTTCAAAATTTTACTGGTTTTGGTGGACCCCCTGCTGCTATATTTCTACCATATTCCTAAACCCAAACTTTTTTCAGGCCAAGTGAGACGCCCCCTTGTAGATCCCCTTGAGTCCCTCGTGAACCCCTGGGAGTCCACCTAGACCAATTTGGGAATCATTGATTTAATTGATCGTTGAATTTCACCTTCTTCTATTGAATTGAAATACATATTGAATTGAATACAGAATTTTATAATGAATTTTATATGAAGCTTCTTTATTTTTAAATCAACTATCAGTTTTGTCATTGCTATATTTCTATTTTAGCTTTCATATGTATTTAGTTTTTGTTATGTTTCCGTACCTTAGAAGGAAAAATTAAACTTTTATAAACCATTCTCAGTTGATCTTACAAACCGTCATCTGAGTTTCGTAGTTATTGAATCAAAAATTATGAAAAAATACTATGCACAGTTTATAGAAAAATTAGAACAAAAATTTTTATATATTCATGATAATATATAGATCTGCCCTACTTGATTATATTAGGTATTAATAAATATCTATGGCACTAGGAAATCTACATCAGTTAAAACATTTGATAAATGAAGTAATTTCACTTCAAATGAGGTATGATACTCTCGGTATACAAGCCAGATTTGCATCTGACCGATTTTTTGGTAATTGCATTAGTGAGTTAAGTAAGCCCACGTTTAAACTTTATCGAAACCTGAAGCCTTTTTTTACAGTTGTTCGGGTCGACGTTCGAAAAAATAATAAAAACGTAAATGTGGACATTGTATCAATGTAATCTATTTACCATTAAACTTTTGTTTGTCTTTTTGTCGTGATAAAAAGCAACTTTTTTCAATAACGTTACGTTTTAGGCAATGCTGTCATAGGGTTCATACACTACTCTATTTATGCTGTAGCACTCTACTTCTCACAAAAATTTGTAAGTTTATATTTATATATCGTATTGCTTTGCCTTTAAAATATGGATAAATATTTTTTTTTCAGTCCTTGATCTCACATCAAATGTTTATAAATTACGTATTAATTGAAACTTACTTCTTTAACGCCCTTTGCTAGTTTCAATCATTGAGATACTTGAACTGTATAAGAAGTGTATGCTCTTTAACACTATTCTTAGATGCTCTTTCTACAGACTTGTAATTTAGAGAGTCTGGCATGATATAAAAAACAGCGAACTAATTCGCTGAATCAGATGTAATCAATGTTAAACCCTGTTCCTAAATCATGCTTTAAATTTGAACATACACAGACTTCGTTTGACTTAAGTAATAGTTGTACACTTGAATATGACAAATCAAGTAATATTCCATTTCTATCGGTGCGATGTCAGTTAAAATAAGATTTTAATTCCATTAAGATTTCCTTAGTTAAACACGCGACTAACAATATAACTAATTGGAAATGGAGATTGTATTGATATTTGAAACCATTTAAATAAGTCTATGATTTATTAAAATTAATTTAAAATTTCTTTATATGAATGTTTATTTAAAAGTATTAAACTTATATAAAGCGTAATTTAATTCTTGTCATCTTCTAGTTGTAGAAGTTAAAGTGAGTCAATTAAAATATGAATTTTTTTTCGTTTTACAGCCAAATATAGAAATGCTAAGCCATGACATTTATAGTAATCACTTGAAATCAATGATATGAAACACGCACGAAAACGCTCACTTCATTGATAAGTGAACATACGAAAATATTCTAATTTACATTTGTACATATTTTCATTAATTTATATTCAGTAATATCAACTAACATTATGTGTTTATGCAGAATAAAATACTTAAATTTACTTTGTCTCGCTGACAAGATGTTTCAAATCCAATAATTGTTTGTTTAAATGCCACCCTTTCTTTAACCGAGAGATGCGGACGCTTCAGTAACTTATCCAATTAATCAAGATTCAGTCAGATCCGAGTTTTATTATAATTACATTTCAAATTTATGAAATATTCATAAAGTTTATCAATTATTTTAAAGGCTTCCAAATTCGTACCCTCCCTCGTAAACCGTTCATTTTTATTTATCTCTGTTCCAAACAAATTATTACCGAACGCCGCTTTGACAATATAGCTAATATTTGTCATAATTTCCTCGTACAAAATGGACGGTGAAAAATAGCTTCAAAGTGTTTGGTAATGGAAACAAATGCCTCTGCGGATGGGACGAGGAAATGATAAGGTTTTAAGGCAAAAGAAAAAAAGCTAAAATATTTTTTACAAACAACCCTAGTCGTTCACGATCCAGTTCCGGCGTCTCAAAATGTCCCTACATTTTTTTATAACAATCTTTGCATTCTTTCTTCATTTACCGAAAAGGTGGAGTACATAAGTTGCTTTAACGATTTTAAATAAGGTAAGGAATTTAGTTATTGTTGTTTTAATTAATTCACAGCTATTCGTGAAGTTTATTTATGTCATAGATATGTGATATCTCACATAAATAATGGATAATGATTATTCTATTGAATATATTTTATTGAAGATTAAATTTGCTATTGAATATATTATCTATATATCCTTGCTAATGGCCCACCTGAAGATGTTGTAATACAACGAAATCTAGGTCGTGGTAAAGAACTTAAAGAAAGTAGAAATAATACTACATCATGTAGATTCATTTAAGTGTGATTAAATTTGCATTAGCAATTAAACTAATATAAAAGACTTTTATTTATGATCAGTAATTTTACCTATGTTGGCTTAAGTAATTTTATAACAAAACAATAATGGAAATCAATTGAATAATAAGATTTAGGAAGTAAGGAGGCAATGAATTTAGAGATACGTGTGATAGTTATGTGTTAACATTGAAGGAAAGTAAGATCAAATAAAAATTGGAAGGAAACATTAAAAAATTGTAATGTGAGTGTTCATTAAAACTCTGATGACTTAATAATGATGGGGGATAACATTCCAGTAAAACCTTATATTTACATTTCTAACCCTTATATTTACATTTCTAACATTTTGATAAGTATAATGCAAATAAGTTTAAATTACTTTTAATTAACATATTCCCTCGCCGTTCATTTTTCGTTCGTTAATTGCATATCTAGATAGTTAAAACCACTCAATATATGTTAAAATGTAATATAAAAACATTACTTTAATTTTAAAATATAGCTTTTTAAGCAAGAATTTAATTATTTCTAAAACGTTTATATTCAAATTAAAAACGATAAAAATAAGACAAATCAAAAATACACAGTAGATAATGGGAATGAGTCATACATAGAATATTAAGTTATATAATTCTGACAGATTTACATATAACCTGAAGATGGAAGAATTTGGAAGTACTGAATAAAATAATATGAATAACATGACATGACACAAACACACACACACACACACATATATATATACATATATATATATATATATATACAGACATATATATATTTATATATATATATATATATATATACATATATATATAATAAATCGGAAAATAATTTTATAAATAAGGCAAAATAATTAAATACACATTAAGAGGTGATACCACAATTTAAAGAATCAAAATTCCTTCTAAATAAACAACTTAAAAACATAACTAAACGTCGTACATGATAGTATCTCATTTAAATCGATTTTTTTCGGAAACAATAATAAACAAAATAAGTCAAACAAAATAAGTATACCAAATATTATTTTGCTTTTATATCGACAAAAAAGGAAACAGCAGTATCGCTCTGGAACTAAGATGCGTAAGAAGCTACCGAGGGTTGGCCTCCGTGACGTTTATATGACACCCCCTGACAATTATTCCGCGTGCGTACGGCTCAGGTATTTATCACTTTCTAATTTAACACATTTTCACGGAACGTTTAAGAATGGAATCTCGGGGCTAATCGGTCGACCGGTCGTGTAGTGCTACAAATCACAATGTTAAAAAAGGAATATCCTTTTGTGAATGGTATTAAATACCAAATCTGAACGAGAGTCATCTATAATTTTCATCTCATGATTTTCCGAAAATGAATTACCTTTCAAATTTCCTATAACTAAGAACAGAAGTTATTATTGCTATTCTCATTAAGGTAGTGTATATTAAAGGACAATTTCATATATATTTACGGACTATAAATAGAGGGAATAAAATGGCGATGCTCAAATAAATGTAGACAATATAATTAATAAATAAACTAATAACAAATTTAAAGTGTTTTTTTATTTCCACCTACATCAAACTTATAACTAATAACAAATTTAATTGAGTGGGTTAAATACTAAGTCTTTTTTATTTCCACTCATGAGTTGTTATAGAGAAAATAACATTTTAAACTCTGTTTGATAACACGTGATGTTATAATGGAAATCTGTTAAAAATACAAGACTTAAGATAATTTTTTATATATAACAAGTTCACATTTACGCAAACAGACATGATTGCCTTCCAGGCTATTTCACATTTACCATTTTACTGTTTATTTACTGATGTCCATAATATAACTTATATATATATATATATATATATATATATATATATATATATGTTGGAATTAATATCAAAATAATGTATTTAATGTACTACTAGCGCCTTCTATGTGGTATCATTTGTAACTACCTACCTAAGGTTAATATTAAGAAATAAATTTAGTCTTTGATCAACTACCGTACACGTTTTATTAATATATATATATATATATATATATATATATATATATATATATATATATGTATAAATGTATATATAAATATGTACATTTTTGGATTCAATAAGTTGTTATTAAAAAGAACATATCTTTCATATGTTCATTTGAAAGTGAAACCAAATTAAATTTCATATTTCCATGAAATAACAAATCTGGTCAAGTGTAAAATGGATTCGCATACCAAGGTACTTTATCAAATTCAGAAGTAGGGAGTTACAATAAATTTGAAACTTATGTCATTTTACTGTAATAATAGAAATTTACTCATAAACGCACCTTTATTACTCTTTATAATTTCGCCCACAATATTATTACCTATGTTTAAAGATTAACTAAGGTATGAAAATATTCCTTAGGGAATATTACACCCAAGAAATATTTTATAATTTATATATGGAATATGAAATATGTCTTGGGTGTATTAATAATTTTATGACATGTAATATAAAAGAATAATTTTGTGTAATAAATTTGAAATAACTCCCCGTAAAATAAATTTGAAATAACTTTAGTAGATACGATAATTACTAGTTATAATTAATTTGTTTTTAATTTTCCACATAATAAACCTATTACATTTAATATTATGTGTAAAATCAAATCACGTGACTTACTTATTTAATTTACGAGCTTCTTTGCTTTGGCGAACGGACAGCCGCATAGACGGGCAGAGATGGTATTTTATGAATCGATTTGGTTACCTTCAAATATTGATGGACGTTATGATTATGAAATTTGGGTCGATCCTGAAAAAGATTAATCTTGTGCTTGCATCCAAAGATAATGCATTTTTTTGTGATAACATATGGGGCAGTGTTATCGTTAGCAATAGACGTCTTCCAGTGACGAATACGTTATTAAGTTTCATTGTAATTAGTCTTGTTTGTTGTCCTTGATATTTAAGGAGTGTTATTTACATTATTTTATCCTAATTTTAGTTATATTATTTATTATTATCCATACCACTTGAAATAATTTGTTTAATTTTGAGTAAAAGCGATAGACACAATTTATAGACTTCAAGTGTGCACGTTACAATAAACATACTACAGATTTAAAAGATGTATCATATACATATGTATATATTTATATATATATATATATATATATATATACACATATATATATATATATATATATATATACAAATATATATATTTATATATATATATATATATAAATTTTTTTTTTGTATATTTACACAAAAATATAGTTTCAAGTCCAATGTAATGCAGAACAGCAAAATATAGCATCTATCCGTCGCATCGGTGCATAGTCATCTGATATTTTGAAAATTTAATATTTATTAATTAGAAACCCCAGATCCACCTTTCAGATTTTCCCAAAGCATTGGAGATGTGTCTGTGTCATAAGCATAAATCGTTTTAAGACAAATGTATCATATAAACAATAAAGAAAGAAGACAGAAAATAATGGGATAATTCAATTTACATTTCGTAAATTGGTGTAACTACTAAGCAACAACAAAGTGGCATTTAGACGGCTAGGGATGTCAATACGTACGATTCTAAATAATGTACTTGTGATATTGGTTTACCACTTTCAAATATTTACTGTTATTAACGAATTAATAGTTATAAAAAAAATTATGAAAACTTACATCAGTTTTGCCAATTAGATATTAAATGCCGATATTAAGCAATATTTACACAAAAATATTGTACAAACCAACGAAAAAATACTACGTTACGAATTTGATAGCAGTCAATATAAAATGTCCTTTTAACGCTTGTCTCCTGTCCTTCGGGCACAGTCACATAAACATCTTCACTCGAAGTTCCTCGGGCCATTAGTTTGCCCACACAACTTTCGATGCCTGTCAATCAAGTGGTCGAAAAAAATAAAAATAATTCAACTTATTGCCCCGGCACAGTGGGCGAGCCGTGGCTATGAGAAGGGATATAACTGTGCGTGACAGTTGGAGTCCTAAAGAGCGGATATGAAGGGTCGTTGACCGAAGGGCGTTTCGCCACGTGAATCTTTCTGTTGGCGGCTGCTCCTGTTTTCCAAATAATATTTGTGGTTCGGCCCCGCTCTCCGAATGTGCGGTCTGGATTACGCGTGTGTTTGATGGTTTGATTTGGCACCTTTACGAGGAAGATCGACGTGTTTGAAAATTTGTTAGGGTACAATTTTTGAACGCGTGTTATTCTGTCGAGTATTATTTTATTCAAAAGGTCTTTCTTGAATAGGGATTTACTGAAATTGTGTCAGGATTTATAACCGTTAATAAGATAAAGAGCTGTCAAACGCTAAAAGAGTGACCAAGAACATGAATTTCTAAATAAGAATAGAATCGGAGGAAAATATTTTTAAGTATTTATTACCTGCTCGCAATTAGATTTAGTAAGTCAATTATCTAAACATTGACAGGGTGAAAAAATATTTCTTTTCAGTTTTTTTGCCCAATCGATATTTTTATTCATAACTATATTTATATATTATACATTTCTTTCTTTGGTTACTCCTTCTCAATATCTATACAAGTTCATATGGGGAACATTTGCTCTATATATAGTTAGACTATTCATAAAAGTGCAACAATCTGTATTCCTACGGACGTGTCGCTAGACCACCGCGCTAAGGCGCTATGCCTGTCATACGTAACTTCGTAATGTCCTCTACATTGTGTTCTAATTAATGTAATATACTGTTATACATTTATGGGAAAGTAGCAAGTGGAGATAATGTGACAACATAAAATCAAAATTGTGACATCTTTATGTCCCTTAGGTACTAAGGGGCCGGCTCTATGTGATATCGGACACACAACAGCTCTAACACCCGAAAACATTGCTCAGGTTTGCTTTCGCACAGTCAAGTAAAAGTAGTGTCGTATCAGTTCTCAACTTGTTATTGAGTACCTTCAAATAATGGTACTATCGTAGTTAAATCAAGACAGGAGAAACGATAATTAAAATGGCAATTAGGTTTTTGCCCACGAGTTCTTTCTCGAGTACAATGTTTATCAGCATTTAATTTAGAAAAAAATATTTCTCTTTTTCGTCGATCGTAATAAAATTTAATAAAGATAGTATCATACTTGCGTACTTAATATTAATACTGAAATAAGTTAAAAAATTGCTTTAAAAACTTCATTCGAATTCGGCTTAATGTTTTATTTACTTTGATAAACCATGTTACTATATACATGCTTTCAACATGCGATTTGAGAATATTTTATTTTTCGATAAGTTTCTTTATATATTTTATATATTCTATCTTCTTTTACATATATATACATATATATATATATATATATATATATATATATATATATATTCTTTTAATATATTAATTTCATATCAGTAAAAAATATACATACCAGCAGTAAAATAATACAACTCGGTTTATGTCTTTTAATATATCGTTAAATTATTTATGAAATAAAATAATTGACTAATATAAATAGGGATTTTAAACTTAGTATTGCGGCAGGCGAATTGCAATTAATAAATTTTTTTTAGAATATTTTATCAAAATCAATAATTAAGGTTAGACGTTAGATCTTAGTACTCTTTTATAAATATTCCCACCAGTATATAGCCACGCATTCTATCCTTTTCTGTACTTTTCTCTCTTTCACAAACATTTTCGTTGCGATTGTCGTAAACTTAATGAATTTCACAAATCCCAACCCATATGTAAATATGTTCTCATAAATACGTCAGTCGCAAGGCGAATATTATCTAAGCTGGTAACCTCTGTAAGCAATAAATGTATCCTGAACAAATGTTGAGAGATAATTTAAACACCGTTGTTCAATGTTTGCAATAAAGGATGCTACCTGCATTCCGAATCAAGCGACTTAAATTCGGTTGTTCGTCGGTCGATTTGCTATGTGTACCTGCTTCTGTTTTACAGAATTTTGTGGTCTGATTCAGTTGGTACAGTTAAAATGTGCATTAATCTCTTATATGGATTTAGCTTGCATGGAATAAATGTGTGAATTCTGAATTTAACATCTTTCATAACATAACCGAAAAATATATAAAGTAGTTTTGAGTAATGAGTTTTAGCATTCTATTGAAAAGTTTTACATAAATTTTAAGCATTTTAGTTTAGTAATTTTAGTAAATTAATTTTTTTGTCCCATAAAGGAGACGTCGACTTGGTGATAGTAGCTTTTGAACTAAGTTTTCCTTTAAGCATTCTTATTAAAAATAAAAATCAATTCTACGACTTAAACTTTTACATACCTAAATTAGCAATATTATTGAAAATTAATTAGTTAGTTATGTATATTAGGTATTTAACTTAAAATATTATTAAATTGATAATGTTATGTCTTTAGTGCAAATAACTTTGGTATGTTTAGAATAAATAATAGGAAACAAATGCAATAATCACAAGATTATTGGTTTTTACTTACGTCGATCGTGACCGTTTTCCTCAGAAATTGCTTGAAGCAAAAATTTGAATTTTGCTCAGTGATAAAGCATATTAACCCGCTTATGCCCCAATATTTAACGAATATATATGAATTTAATAGAGGACAAATAATTTACCCGAATTTTTTTTTCTATTTCGTTCGTTGTGTATTTGAAATAACGGGTTATAAGTATTCCCAAAACTAACTATTCAGAACTTTATGAAAAATAGCTATATATATATTGCCATCAAAATAATATGGCCTCCTCCAATCCTCTATTTTCAAATTGTTTATCCGCTCAGTTATCATAAACATCTATATTATTTTGTAGTATTGCATTGTTAGAGTAGTACGATTTACACTTAATAACGCGTTTTCTGCATTTATATATATATATATATATATATATATATATATATATAAATATGTGTATTTACATATATATATATATATATATTTATATATATGTATATATATATATATATATATATATATATATATGGTCACTTTACGTTTGTCTTTCAAACGTTATTAAAACTGGATTTTTTTAAAATTAGTTTTCGCGATCCAAATATATTTCCCATCTAAATAACTTTAAAGGAATTTAAAAATATGTTTATAGGTAAAAAAACTAAAAAATATTCTTCCCTAGCAACATAAACAGGAAAATGAAAAATAAACTTTATATATAAAGATATTGGTCAAGAGCGAAAGGATGTCTCAGAACTCGGTATAACTTAAATTTTTTAATAAGCGTAGAGACAGAATGCAGTGATTGAAAAAAAAGAATGAAATTTATTGTAAAAAGGCGTGGGGTTCTCTCGTCTTTTCTTTTTATAATGACTCTTCCTTTATAAAGATAAAAAATGTACTACAACTGATACCAAGACCCCTACGCTTTTTGTTAATTATTTATTCTTATTTTGAGCTTATTCAAAAAATGAAACTTACACAGAGTTGTGAGACATCATTTCCCTCTTGACCAAAATTTTTATATTTAATGTTAATTTTTTATTTTTGTCTACATTGCCAAAAAAGCTTGTATTAAGATTAAAATAAAAGGTTTTATAGATTTTTTCTCATATATAAATTTGTAATTATCTTATCGCCATGGGTTCTTGATACGTGTACGATATTTAAAATAGTTCTGACTATGAAAGTGGGTGAACATTTAAAAGAACGAGTCCGTTGCATTCATAAATACATAAAAGCAGTAAGGTTTCAAAAACATCGACATTTTTCTTCAATTTCAGTGTCCAATTGATTAAGAATAATTTTAAAAGATACATTATTTTGGTAGAAATAAGCCCTTTATATATTTAAAACATTTTTCATTAAATACATTATTAAATACATGTACAATCATTTTTGTCCCGAGATTTGGGAGTTGAAACTATTATTGCGAGAAATTATTTATTAATTGCGAATATATATATATATATATATATATATATATATATATATATATATATATATATATATATATATATATATATATAAACCTAAATCTGAACGCTAGTGTAACTTCTAAATTCTCAACTAGTGGTGATTACCATGCGATTTAAATGTTCATGAAGTTAACCCCGTTTCAAATATACAATAAGTTTTTAAAAAAATTATGTAAGAAAGTATTAGTTCGTGTCCTCATGAATCCATAATCCTTGTCCGTAATCATATTGACTTTCTTCAATGAGAGTTTAAACGGTCTTATCTGCATTTTTTAGCTTATTAAAATTTCATTATTTCTTTTAAAGAATTTCTTATTATGGCAGTCAAAAGTAAATTTTTATATTACCAATTTATCACAAATACAAACATCTATACAACTGATAATTCTAAGGCCGTACCCATCTAAGTGCAAAGAGTAATTTGACGCAATAACCATACAAGTAAAGAAAAACAAAGTTTAAACGATCCTATTCACAAAATGAGACACTTTGACAGTTTTACATTAGTTGGTGAGCGGGGCTTCTACCCACATCGACTTCCATAACGTCAATAAGTCAAGCGGCGAACTCATACTTTTGGGTAAATCGTGAATGTATATTAACTTCACAAGTGTTACACGTGTTTAATTATAGCCACTGGTAATTGTTTAGTATTTTAAATATCCTATGGTTAAATATAAAGGGGTTTTAAATATTAGCACTTTAGTAGTAGATTTATTGTTTTCAAATGCTAAGCCGTTATTACTTATTAATTAACGTTATACGTTATTACTTATTAATCGGTCATTCACGAAAATAATATGTAAATATGAATATACATAAACATATATTCATAATTATTTTCTTGCTTTGACCAAAATCTGGGATTAGTAATTTTAATTCTTGAAATCGATGAAAAATATTTTTAATCTGTTTTTTTAAATCAATAAAGAATGACGACGCTTTAAATTTATTTCAGGATAACATTTAAGTAAGCTAACTCGCCAGGTAAATTTTATTGCAGGGTATTCAAATTTATAAGGGAATTCTTAAATTTGGCCACTATTTCAAGCTTCCAACCACACGAATGGAAATAAAAAAATGCTTTAATAATGCCATATCCGAAAGTTGGTGGAAGGGAACCAAACTAATTGTGACGAGCCTGTTAATAAGAGTAAAGGCAAACATTGTCACTGGTGGAAAATCCGCTAAAGAAGTTCTTATACTAATCACTCTTGACTTAGACAGAAGTCGACTTGAATATATCATGTTGGGAAACTAATTTCTGGTAAGACCTGCTTTCGCTGTTATGGTACACGAAGTGCAGAGCCAAAAGTTTGAATTTATCGGCTTGGACCACAATAATTAATTTTTTACTTATAGTGTGCTGTGTGAAAATCTACGTCCTACTTTAACAAACGAGGTCTTACGTTAATATTATATTAGGTTAATATTTTTTAATTGATGTCAGATGGACATCTAATTTAAAAAAATATAACGAAACAGGGATATATTTAGGATTAATAATATATGGATAATTTTTTGATCTTTATTTGTAAAAATTTATTTTTATAACGTTGACCATTTGTAAAAAAAGTCACAACATTTTCAAACTAAGCTCGGCAAACCTGATACTTTGCATTATAACATAAAATTATCCGTTTGTAATTGGTTATACAAATTATATTTCCCTACAAAAAGTTTAAATGAATAATGTTAAAAAGAAAAAAATTAACATATACAAGTAATTACTGTAATCGTATACTTTGGTTAAATTGTGTATTTTGTTTTGACGTAGTTTTTGTAATATATAATGTTATGTACTTAAAAAGGTAAAATTTTAAAATAAAACAGAGATTTCAACTACCGGTGGAGTGATTACTACAGAGTACATGCATAAGCTTTCCTGCTATGCAAATAACAAGGTTAAAAAAACACTTTATTATATTTTTTAAATAAAGTATCTCTATTATTACAATCACGTAATCATTCACGCTTTTCACTAAATTAATGTGCTTATCACTATTAGAAACTTATAAAAAATTGTGGGAAAATTGTGAGAAGCTTATTTTTTAATATTTTCATGTTTTGGATGGTAACTAAGCTACTTTAATATAAGTTACTTTTTTACGAGCATATAAGTTACTTCAATAATACTCTTAAAAAACAAATGTCGTAATAAAAGATTGATATGTGTTTCAATGCGCAAAATATTTTAAATAAATATTTAGTGAACACAATTTTTTTCATTTGGACATCATTATATTTATATATACAGTAGCTACAGTAGTCTCTTCGTAAAAAAAATTATATAAAGTGACTTTATTGGCGTGGAAAAAGTTTCAAAACGAAATAAGTTCGAAGGGTTTTTCAAAATTTATATAAGTTGATCAAGTTAATTACATTAGAGGATCTCAAAAAAAATATATAAATACAACCCCGCGCAGATATCGAAATGGTGGCAGTATAAAAAGAGATAGAAAAGGCGGCGAAATATTACTAAAGCTTTGCGTGTCCCTTTAGCAACGTCCATAAAAAAGAAATGAAACTGAAGTGTATCCCAGTCAGGATATCTATACAGAAAGGATGACAGGAAATAAACAGGAAGCCAATAAAAAGTCACTTAGCAATATAACCTTATCGCTCGCATAAACGTAGCACATTTCAGTCACGAATAATTTCGCTTCTAACGAAGGAGTCATAAATTCGTCGAATCTGTCGAAAGCACGGAACGTGGAAAAACCTATCTAAATTACACGGGGCCCACATAAAGTCTTAAACTTTCACAAAAGCTATTACGGAATAAAAGTTATGTTTGCATATCGGTTATAAATTCACGTATAATTCCGCAACTTGTCAGTGAGATCGGATAACAATTTATTATTGGTTGTAATATTTCATTTCCACGCGTCTAATATGAAGCGGGGCTCGTCCTCTTTGTGTTCGTGTCACGTAGAAGCCATCGAAAGGGTATCATAGGGCTTTTTGAGGCAGTTACACGAAGTTGGGCCTCGGAAGTTCTAAATATGTATGTTAGGCGTCGCTCCGAATTAAGGCTATATATTTCTTACGACGTCAATGTAGACTGTACCTACGTCACTACGGTAACGCTATCGACATCGTGCGGGGGCGTCTTAACACAATTTTGTTGAATTTTGAAGTGTTTTTGTGTGGGGAGGAATAGCACATATATTGAGAACATGGATCTGTTATTGCTGGGCTGATTTATACTTGAGTCGCGATGGCGTATGTATAAAATTGTAAGCGTCAGGTGTGCCTGGATTTCGGTTTGTTAATCTTGTCCGTATTTACTTAAAGATTTCTTTGAGATTTTGAAATAAGTTTTCTTTAAAAAAAGCAGGATTCTTAATTAGAGTATTGCTTAGATGAGATCGTTTAAGGCGAGTTTCATATTATAATAAAGTAATGAGACCACGTAAATTTAAAGCCAAATATTTAACATAATAAATTTTAAAAATATTTTACTTGAACCTTTTTTCTATTAAAGAAGGTAAAGGATAAAATAACCAAATTAAGAAAAACTGCAATAACAAAATAAATTTTCAAAAGAAACTTTTCCGTAGATATTGTTAAATTATAATATTCTTATAATCGAACTATGGTAGCTTTAAATAGTTTTCAATTTAATTCATATAAGGTAGTAGTGAACTGAATTATTTATTTTCATGAAAGAAAACTATACATTTATATTTTATATAGAAATTTAACCGGCCTTGGCTTCTTTATTGCCAATATATCGTCCCATTCTCTACAAATGAAGTTAAACGATTCAAATTATTTTGATATAACGAAGCAATATGTATGTCCTCGATTTCATTACACGTCTTATTTGATGTTTCATTTATATATATATATATATATATATATATATATATATATATTTATATATATATATATATATATATAGCTAACAAGAAAAGTATAAATAGCTCACGATATTTAACATACATTATACATATTATCTTTTAAAATACGCTTGAATAATTTTACACAAGTATTATTTTGAAAATCGACAAAGGTATATATTATAATTAACACTTTATTAAAAATGTGATATTTATATATTTATGATATTTACATTTATAAGATATATTTTACTACACTATAAAAATTATTATATTTTCTGTAAATATATTTCTTACAAAATGAAAATTCAAACTAATGGGAAAAAATAGAAAATAAAAGCTAAACAGTTTTCATAACTGTGACGGTCGCCCTTATTTCAAATATTTTATTTGGGTATATCTATGGAAAAATAAACCCATAGAAAATGTAAGAATGAGGGACACGTAAAAGAATAAATTACTGAATCATGGTATAAAGTAATCAAACACTTTCATAAAAGTATTTTTCATATTAAGTAGTTGGTAGGAAAGAGATTCTTAAAATTTTGTTAAATCAGATTTTGAATATATTTGGCGTTAATTTTGTAGAAATTCATTATTTGCAATTAAATGAAACTACGTGATGTAGTATTATTTCTACTATCTTTAATTTCTTTACCACGACCTAGGTTTCGTTGTATTACAACATCTTCAGGTGGGATATTAGCAAAGATTAACTCTTAGGAACAACCAACAGCATTTATATGTTTCAAACACAATAGCGGAAGACTACTTTGTGCGGATTTTTCCATTGTTTGTGTTAGTGAGTTTATTGCAGGGGCGCAGACTAGGTTTTATTATATTACAGAGAATTATACAATATACCAGTATTCTAGTTGGGGTAATAAATTCAATTGTTGTTATTATGTGAAATTATACAATGCAAACTTTAGGGTGTATGTAATAAAATTAAATGGAAGTTATTGTCGGTAATATATTGCAAAGGCAAGGGTATTTGAAAGTAAGGCCAAGGTAATATACTAATTCTACATATCTTATTATCGGTAATATATTTATACAAAAGCAAGGGTATTTGAAAGTAAGGACAAGGTAATACACTAATTCTACATATCTCCGGTTTTGTGTATTCATATATTTATTTATTTATTTCTTTTAATTTTTTTTTTTCTTTTTTTTTTGTTTTTATTATATATACGTATATTTATATGTGTATTAATGCTGAAACAATTTCCAGGGTACTGTAGTGTCAATGTTTTATATTTATATTATATCTAGAAGATATTAAGAATGGGTGATGATATTATATTTAGTTGTTCATTTAATATATTGACCTTGATATCTTTTTTATGTCTGTTTATTTCTAATGTTTCTAGGATATTAAGTTTATTGCCTTTTGTATTTATTTGTAATATATATGGGGCATTATCAGTATGGGGGTGATGGTTATTTTCAATGAGATGTTTAGCAAAGTGAGATGTGTCTGGTTTATTATTACGCCAGCTGGCGATGTGTTCTTTATATCTTGTATTAAAATCTCTTCCTGTTTGACCTATGTATACACTATTACAATCGTTACATTTGAGTTTATAGATACCACTCTTTTTAAGTATATAATAATAAAGAAAAAATAGATAAACAATAACTTCCATTTAATTTTATTACATACACCCTAAAGTTTGCATTGTATAATTTCACATAATAACAACAATTGAATTTATTACCCCAACTAGAATACTGGTATATTGTATAATTCTCTGTAATATAATAAAACCTAGTCTGCGCCCCTGCAATAAACTCACTAACACAAACAATGGAAAAATCCGCACAAAGTAGTCTTCCGCTATTGTGTTTGAAACATATAAATTCTGTTGGTTGTTCCTAAGAGTTAATCTTTGCTAATATCCCACCTGAAGATGTTGTAATACAACGAAACCTAGGTCGTGGTAAAGAAATTAAAGATAGTAGAAATAATACTACATCACGTAGTTTCATTTAATTGTAAATCAGATTTTTCACTGAAATACACGTTTGTAAAGAAAGCAGTAAGTATGTTAAGACTTGAACTGGATATCATGCCTATTGATTTCTTCAATAACGTACTAACTCCGCGAACAGTATTTTTTTATATTAAAGTACCGTTAAATAAATTCAATCAAATACATGTTACCGTAGTAACACAGTTACTTAATTTAATTAAATATATGTCCATAGGAACATTATTTTTTTTCTATTAAAGTACCCTTAAATTAATTTAATCAAATAAATGCCTGTAAAATCTAATAAGTTAAAGCAAAATCTAATAATCTCTAAGTTCTAATCAAAGAGACGAGCATATTATCTGTAATTTTGGGTATTCTAAGAAATCTCCACATGTTAATAAAATAAACTTATATATAGTTATTATTTTTAGATCCATGCGTACAGAGGAAAATACAATCTACAGGGGAAAATATAATCATATAGTAACAAACAGGCCTACAGATTTTATCTCCCCTTGGTGTAATAATTTTACGAGTAACTATAAAGACGCTAAGTAAAGGTATATACGTTCATACAGAGGCAAACTTAAGGCAGCGGCAGCGCATGTCCCCTCGCCAGTTTGCCGTCAGCCCCACATGTGCAATAGACACGCCACTTAGAAAAGATAATAAAAGTCGTAAGTTCATCTACACGGCGCACGCGCTGCGTAGAGCCCAAGACACTAGGCGGGCGGGAAGGGGTCTTTCACGACAGAAAAGTTTCGATATTAAGCCAAAAGGGGAACAGACGCTGTCCCAGATTATGTCTCTATTTTCGTTTTCCTTAGTTGGTATAGTTTTACTTCAGTGCGCTTGTTTTGGGAAATCGTTTTTGACGACCTAGTTTTCTTGGGTTATGTAATTTATATATTTTTCTTGCGTATAAAAGAATGAAGAAATCAAGGGTTGTGCATCCATGGATGTTGATTTTTATGAATAAACAATCAGAATCAGCATAATATTTTGGAAATATAAATACGTTATTATTTTGAAAATAAAAAAACTTCTTTGCATTTTATTTTCAATTTTGATGCTGCAGTTTTTGGTTCAATATATGATGTGAATAGATATGTGGCATGGTTATATAATTGGTTAATTCTATCGAAGAACTAGATTTTGTTGTATTTGATGTTATTTTTATAATTCACTTGTGAAATTAGTTTTTATGTCACGTAAAATTTTAGACGTGCTTAACATTAGGGTTTACATAGAACGTAATTATAGCGTTACCTCAAAAACACCTTTATATACTCACAACGCTTAACCTACGTTAAATCGTTTTAATTATTTCTTTTGAACTCTGAATACTGTCCCGATACAAGGGAAACACTTCTGAATTATACATTATATTTGCAATTTCTGCGATTGTGTACTTGAATCATTTATTACGTCACTTCATATTTTCTCTATTAGACTTATTATTCTACATGACATATATGTTAGACGTAACTTTATACCTTTACCACAAAAACCTTTCCACCTTTTAAACAATAAAAAAACAATTATTCACATACGACGTCAGCTTTTTCTTTTCAATGTTTTGTGTGAATTTAATTATTTTATTAAATTAGTATTCCGGTTTTTATTTATCATAATAAACTTCTTCAATTTCATTAAAATGTATAAATAAATGAACACGCACTTTTAATTGGTGTTATTAACTCAATATGAATTCGCACAACACACGAAGTTAAATTTTAATAAATAGTGGTAAAAATGTTAAATGTAAAATGCCAAAGTCGTCTGGCGGTTTTAAATATTTAGGATTGCTTGCTTGAATTGACTAGTTACATTCCAGGAATATACCAAAAAAGTAATTAAATATGGAAGCCAAAAATATAGCCGCACAATAAATTTAAGGATTTGGAATTACGAAATTTGTTATAAAAAATTATTAGTCTCAAAATTTACAAATAAATTATTGCATTTTGTTGAAATATTGACGTCAGCCTAATTACATAGCAATGTCGCCCCTTCTTGTGCAGCCCTTAATATAGGGTACATCCCTAATCTGTGTCTGTTTTACTGTAACTCTTAATCTATCCGATGACAATAATAGTTAGGTTGGCACCATGGCTATATTCTTTAATTAACCTTATCATCAAACAGATCAAGTATCACTCACCGTCTTTAGCGAAATAATTTCATTTTAAAATAAATATTTGAGAATAAACGATATTCCATTTAATAAACTGTCGTACAGTATCATTCGTAAATACTTTTTCGCTAAATTTGTACTGATGCTTATACTTTCTTTGTCAACATTTAAAACTTCACTGATGGAAGTAATAATAATAAAAGTAAAATTTAAGTTTTAATTAAATGAGTTATCGTAAAGAAATGCAAGGATTACTAAAAGATATTTAAATTTAAAAGCCAATTAAGAACTTAAAACCACCGCTCACTAAATTGAAAAAAGTAATGAGAAAATACGTAATGAGAATGTACGTTAACGTAATCCCGTGTATCAAGAAAAACGATTGAATGATTCATGAAAAATAGGACGTACAAAGTGAAAATAATCTAGTCTCATATCCAATATAAGTAGATAATTTTATCGCTCACTAAATGTAGTTCAATGTAACCGAACCTATTAAGAAAAAAACAATAGAATTATTGATGATAAGTAGGATATAAAGATAAAAAGTGCTCCAATTCGCATCAAATGTAAGTAGACAATTTTATCGCTGATTAAAACGGAATAAATAATGAGATAATAATATCCCGAAATAATCTAATTAAATATAACAAAATTTGTTGAGAAAAGACAATAGATTGATTCATGATAAGAACAATATAAGAAAAAAATACTCTAGTTTCATTTATAACGTAAGTAGATAATTCTGTCCCATTAACAACTAATGAAACACGAGTGAAATTATTGTCTGAAGTTCGAGTATACACAGAGCATGCTATAATACTAATATTCACAAATATAAAGTGTTTGTTTTAGTTAATAATAAACAATGTATAAAGAAGCAATTAAAAAAGTGATTTCAGAAAAAATTAATGAAATTATTCATCTAAAAATATTATGGTTTAAAAATATAAAGATCATATAAAAAACACGATGTTGATCAACGGTACAAAGGAAGAAATGACTGAAAGGTTTATCTTAAAATATATATGTCCGTAGGGAAAAAGAAAAAATTAAAAAGAAAATAAATAATAATAAAAAAAACAATAATAAATAAATAAACTAACTACTTAGACACAGTCGGGAAAAAAGAGAAGTGAAGTTGCATTAAATGTCGTTGAAAAAACAATATTATTACTAAAATTTATGGGTTACAATTTAAAAAAAAATTAATAATTGTTTAACAGGAATATGTCTTAAAAATTAGATTTAAGTTTAACAAAAAATTTAAAACAAGAGTGATAAACGTTTACTGCTGACAAATATATGCAACAGCTATATTAGGAAATTTCTAAATGATCGTAATACAAAGATTGTGTGAATCATACAAATTTATAAATGTGAAAAAAATAACGAAGTATGTTCTCTCATTTACATTGTTGATTCTGAACATTTTCGATAATACAGATATAATATAAACAGAGATATGTTAAAAATCCACGTATAAAAAATGTAATTTAAAACTTACAAAAAGGAAATAATGTATTTCAAATATTTTCAATTTAATTATATTTACTACATTATTTTTTTGTTTTTTTCTTTTTTTAACAAATTTTCATGCATCATTTCTTCATGCTCAGTAATTGTTGTGAATAAGGAAAAAATATTAAAATACTTTATAAAAATTAAAAGTAAATCGTTACGCTATAAGTGGAACTCAATAAACTCACACTTAATTATCTCATTTCCATTTTAGAATATTCCAGAGCACCAAAGAGAATTACAGATGAAATTAGAAACATTCGTTCAGCTAAGAATCTCGAGAGCAGTTTTCCCCTAATTAACAATTAAGCGTTTACTAAGAGCAGCTATGTTTATTAAGCCTCTTTTTGAATCATCCGCCGAGTCCTTCAGTTATGCGACCAGCAGGCTGCGGTCGGAAGTGCTGCGTAGGCCGTTTCCGGATGTAATTATAGGGCACGGGCTATCGGGGTGGCGCGCCAACACCGTAGAGTGTCTACGGTCACCAGAGTGTTGAGGGTACTTTGAGCGCTACGCCACATTAGATGGGGCGCCGCGTCGACGGCTAATAGTGATTGCATTTTTGTTTTTGTTTTATGGTCGCAAAATAAGTGACAGCTCTGAGTGTTATATTTAAGCGGTTAAAGGAAAGTAGCACAGCTACATTATGAAAGTTTGTATGTATTATTAGTTTGAAGGTCCCATTTCATGAGTTTTTACATATTTTTTTATTGCTTACCCATGATGGAAAAGTAGTTCTGTTTTTGATTATGGGTTAAAATAAGGACTCTCTCAATTGTTTCCTGGTTGTTTTATGTTATTATTGGTATCGGAAAAAGAATGGCAGCTTATTCTTAATCCTTAGAAAACCTGTTTGCCATAACGAATTTCAAGTCTTAGTTGTTATCATATCATAGCATAAATTTATTCTAGATTTTTCAAATCGTTTTACATATAGAATGATGCGACAAAATTATATTCTTCTGATATTTCATCTGTTAATAAAAAGGTAAAGGCCCATAGGTTACAGACACGAGAATTACTTTATTTACGCTTTTTAAAAATATATTCCCCACAGAAAAAAAATGATTTTATTTTATTTATACATTTGCTTAAACTATTCCGCTTAGAGTAAGGCCAATATTGCTTTTAATACGTAAAATAAAACCACATATTTTAACAAATGGAAGATAGTCGAAAAGGTCAGTTGAAAAGTGTTTTTTTCCAAATTTTTAGTATATCCAACATTTATTTAAAAGACAAAATTCTAATTACATAGCAAAATTTACTATCTTCAATGTTAACAACAAAAAATACAAATACATTATTTCTTTTGTATTTTTAAATATTCTCTTACGTCAAGCTATTTTTATGTTCGGTATAAACAATTTCTTATTATAAATTTTTTGATGTACTCACTGAAAAATGTTTGCGTTTTGCTTGTGAAGTCAGTAATTTAATTTAAACTTAAGATGACAAGAAGTGAATAAAAAATTTCTAATTAAAATATAATATTCTAAGTTTCTCGTTTATTTATTAATGCTTTTATACTTTAAATCGATCTGAGAAAACGTCAGCATGCAAATTATTTCAGACGGAAAATACTGTCTCATCATTAATTATGGCCATTTTCTACAAATATTTCGTATTTATCTTTGCAAAAATGTAAATTATGGATATTTCTAGATAAGCAGAGAATAGTTTTTTCTCTTAGAAACTGAAATAAAATGCTTAGAACTTTATTACTCATCACTTTATAGGATTTAATATACACAATGACAACTTCTGGATTGATTTTAGTTAAAGTGACGACAATTATTTATCAATTTAACATCGTACATTTTATTTTAGATACATACACCTCAAGTTAATATATTTTAAATATTTTTAAGCTTTTTTTCACGAAGTATATTTTACTTGGAATGTTCTTCAATTAGCGGTTAATGTTTGTTCTTTTCTGGATCTTAAGAGACCTTAAACATATTTCGTAACACCATTTCAATGTATCAGACTAATTGTTAAAAAAAAACATGTTCTTTTTTGAAGGACTACACCAAAACATTTGCTGAAGTATTGATATATACATATGTTTATAAATAAAAATTGCCTATGTAGGATACCGAGCGGAATTATCGTTACAAAATTAATTTCTTATCTTTCTTTCTTATTAAGAATATTAGTAATAATAACCAAAGGAAAAAAAACAACATGCATAAACTCTATTCATTAATGATTAATCGTGATAGCAGATAAATGGAACTAACACGATGTAGATAAATTATCAAAATTAGTGCACGAAATTTTTTGTTTATAGTCGTCTGTTCGAAAAAACTTTCGCTTTTTCTTCAAGCCGTCTTTATTTAATATGATCGTAATAACCCTAAGCTAGTCAGTTGTAATAAACCTTTACCGGATATCTATAATATTCTGTTAAAAATGGTTACTTAAATTTATCAGTGAAATATCTTTAAATAATACTTGTATAAAAGATATCGAACGTGAAACGAATATAAAACAAGTAAAAAGTGAGAGATTTACTTAAAGAGAATAATAAAGAAATCCATCGCAAAGAAACACGTCGTCCGGTAAAAGCGATAAAAGAGTCTTTTGAGAACATTTCAGCAGAGGGAATTTTTTAAATCGTTCGGCGAAATAAAAAAGAACAAGCGAGGTATGAAAAGGATTGACAAATTGCGTGAATTATATAGGGAACGTGTCGTTATTAGGGGTTTTATTCCATTTGAAAGGAATACAAAAACAGAGGTATATTAATTGGTAGGAAGTTTTTATGTGTTTCTAGACGTAAACAATTTTTGATTTATTTTATGTTTAAGTTTTGTTTTCAAAGTTTTGACTTACTTTACTTAAGTCGATTTATGTAATAATACGGCCTTATTGTATATTCATCAATTTATTAGTAATAAAAGTGTATTATAATTACAAAATATATTCATTTCAATTCAGTCTTATCATCAAACAATTTATTTTCTAATTTAATATAATTATAGACCGGCCTATAGGTAATGTAATTTAAGAAATTATGGGGCACAATTCTCAATAATAACATAGAAATTAACATTTTAAATTAAGCCATTTATGTAAACGTCTAAACTTTGTCTCATACTTTGAATATTTCCATCGATACTTTGTACTGATTCTGATGTGTGTTTGCTCTTAAATGTAGCGCGACAATGTCGTATTTTATATATCTTTACGGGTATTTATCTATTTATGTAAACGTCTAAACTTTGTCTTATACGTTAAATATTTCCAGCGATAAGCTACTTTGTACTGATTCTGGTTTGTGTTTGCTCTTAAATGGATCGCAACAATGTCGTATTTTATATATATTTATGGGTATTTACTTAAAATTAAATGGTGATTTACAGTGTAAAACTCTTTTGACAAATACACAAAATTTATAAAAAATTTATCTAAAAATAAATATTTTTAGATAAATTTTTTAGGCTTAACTAGGAACCACTTTAGTTTCATCAGGTCTGTCAGTCTGTCTATCCGTGTGTATATCACAACCATCACCAAACCAAACCAACATCACATCCGTTTTACTTTAAGACTATTATTAGGACATAATAGCTGAAATTTGTAGTGGTTACACTTATCTATAACGCTTACAAAGTTATGAAATAATTAATTTAAAAAAAAATGTTTTTACCTCCCCTATATGAAAAGTAGGGTCGAGTTTTTTGCACGATACCCTAAACAATAGGGTCATTGTTTAGGGTATCGTTGAACAGGTCTTTAAGAAGCTTTGAAAACATTATAGACATATAGTTGTTATTAAGGGAAAATTTTGATAATTGATTAATTTTAAGTTGGTAATTTTTGTTAGAGTCACATGTCTTCACTCCCTACCACTAAACCGCTATTCTTAAATATATGAAATGTTTACCAATGGTAGTACAAATAATGAAATTAAAAGGAAAATTATCAATTAAATATTTATTTTATGTATTTTTTATATATAATTTATTTTATAACGTATACTAACTATGTCTGCGAAAGATTATTACGCAATATATTTACGTATTTAAATGAGAAAAAATAATATTGCTCATATGTGCACAATGTTTTTACGCCTGTGAATTCTCGTAGTGCTCGTTCTCTCCGTACTTGACAGGTTTTTTTTTAATAATTTGTAATAAAAGTTTTTGCATTAAATTAGTGCAATATAAAAAAACTAATGATTACAAAGCGCTCCGCGGTATAGCCACGCCGCCCTTGTGCTGCGTATTTACTGTCCATTTTATTTTATATTGTGAAATTAAATTTTAAAAACAATATTTTTTAGTGTTGCTTGTGTGGAAAACAGCGAGTAAATTATAGCTTACTGCTGACAATCGCAGACTACCAAGTTATATTTTTACACGTATTTGTAACTCTATTATTCCTAATTGTTTTGTTGTTACGGATTTATTATGTCGTCGAGTAGAAATTAGGCAACCAAATTTGGGTGAAAACCAAATCTTCCAGGTTGCCAGGAACGTTGACGTCGGAAACATATCCCTAGTATTCCCTCTAATTCTTCATCTACGTAACGCATTCTATATCGTCATGTTATTAACTAGCCGCCTAGTATATAATTAATAAGTCAGAATTAATATGGATTTACGTGGCGTTAACTGAACTCCTTGAAAAACTATATAATAACATTTAATAATATCTATTTATTAACATTCAAAAGGTCTAACTGTGTTGATTTTTATAGTTAATTCTCTTTTCTCTTTTTTTTCTCCTTTCAATCTTGATATAGCATATTGTTATATTCCCGATATTAGAGTGTATGAAATTACAAATGTTCATATTCGAAGTGTAACAGAGAAAACTTATACAATTAAGTAGCAGTAAAAATATTCATCGAAAGGGTAGAGAAGAGTTTTAAATGTAGATTACAAAAAAAAAATTACTCAATACAAAAATAAAAAAGTATTGATTTAAGGCTAAACTACAGGCTTCGAAAAAAGAAAGACTTTTTCAGCTAAGGAGGACCAACAGACACTATGCAAACATCAGCTAACCAATTCCTACAATCTTAATGAAACTTTCGTGTAATTTGCTATTTTTATATCCTTTTGGAAAATATAAATACGGTTTTTAAATTTAATTAAAAACAATTAATTCATAACTTCAAACTGATTTCTATAAATTTAAAAAGTACCCGCTACAAAAAAAAGCCTAGACTGTAATGAGAAAAAAAGACCATAAAAAGCATATTTTAATAGCTTAATTAATAGAATATTTTATACTCATATTTTACTTCCATCTTGTCAATAAGTCATCTTCAGAGATAAACAATCATAATTTATTTACTTTCAATATTGCATGAACCTTTTTCTTTAATAACCAAAGTACATTCTATTGTTTCGTAAATATTTACTTTATAAAATTAAAGTTGTTTACGATAACACTTAGCATTTATAACACCCGGTGGACTTCAAGTTAGGTCTTATTAATTTTTTTACTTTATTCCAATTTCGTAAGTCTGGAAGTTGCGGAAAGGGAAGGATCAATAACATATATATTCACAACTTAATGACCTAATTTAACTGGCTTAAGAAATGAAAATATTTTATTTCTTTACACAACTGACAGAAGTTAATTTAATTTTATATAAAATAATTATTTTAATATAAAGAACAGATGTGGCATTGGTTTTTTAAATGTTTAACTTAGACGAATAGGTCTGATTAGTTAATTATAGTTTAAAAAGCGCACGCAAAAGGCTTCTTATAACTATTTAAATCTTAAAATCATTTATACGATATAACAATTTTGTGATTCTTGATGAAATAATGTTCATTTTAAAATTTGGGTTTTTAATATCAAAATAATATTATTCCGAAATATTTAAGGTAAATAAGATTTTTTTGCCACAAGTATTTAGGGTTATTTAAGCAATAGCATTATTATTTAGAATGTTTAATAATAATTGGAAAGAAAGTGTTAAATATATAAAAAAAATAATAAACGAAATAACTATAAATGAAACTAACTGTTTGTGCGCTGTAAATAGCAGTAAAATGTGTTGTTATATTCGCTATGTAAAATAACGAACACATTAGCGCCGCTATGAGATTTACCAGAACGATATCAACGATGGGGTTGAACAAGCGAGGCACGTTCTAGATAACAAAAAAAATGTGCTGCAATTAGCTGCAGTGAACTTGAATTTCATATTAGAAGAAACTGCATTTGGATGCAGTAGATTTATTTAATGTTATTTGCTTAGATTTATTACTATATGCAATTACTGAGATTACAGTGTGAAATGAAGACAAAAACCTATAAGTTACCGTCAAGTAATTAATATTGACTGAAAATTATATATTACCATTTTATTTAACAATCTTTTTTCAATTTTTAAATTATTTTTAAGAAAATGGCTACCATGTGATAATTTATTATTTTTTCTGTTATTTGAGCTTAGCAATTATTCTGTGATATTTTATTCAGTTATGTTGTATGACTGGATTGTTATATGTTTTGTTATGACAAACTATTTGACTATGATATGTTTGACATAACTGGCTCCATATGGCACTCTACAAAATATTCCCCACGATTTTATTTTAGTCTCATTCCAAGAATCAGATTGATTATCTATTATTATTTTCCTGCTTTTAATATATCATCTATTTTATAATAAAACTGTTAAATTTAATAAGATATTTTCAATTAAATTTTATTTTTAAATTTTTAGTATGCTTTACTTATTTGGCACGATTCTATTACATTTATCTGATATACTTAAATATTGTGGAACTGCTTCAAAAAAAAAATATATATTTACATATATATATATATATATATATATATATATGTATATTTATATATGTATATATATATACACATACATATAATATTAAGTATTTTAATCGCGTTACTTCAAAAAGTTAGTTTAGACTGATAGCTACAAAAAACGCAAACTTCTTTCTAAAATTTGAAACCGGTCGAGTCTCATGATTTGGACAAGTCGTACCGCTACGGCATCAAGACCAAGAAGTTGAAACCTGTATTTTAATGATGAATCTTTTAGAGACCCAAAACACTAATTTAAAATCAGCACATCCTAAAGGTTCAGGTAAGCAGGTAATTTCCGCGTATCATCATAACTGAGTAGCTGAACACTGAGTTAAATGATAAAATCTCTGTTTGATACCCACAACATAAATTTAACCAATCTTAGATCTTTAAGCTTCACGGCTTAGACAGGAAGTAGTCCTTCCTGCGTTGTCATTATTTGATGACCGAAGGTTAAATTTGACATATTGTATTGTCATATAAACCAAATATGGGTGCAAATTTTCATGAGAATTGGTTAAATAAAAGTAGCTGAAAAATCGATGGCAAGATTGAATCAACAACGCACAAAATGTAAAGCTAAGAGCCCTACTGTGTACTGTAATTAAGGATGATATGGGGTACGTTCTAAGTTCGCATGACGTTTCTAAGACTATATACTATCACAATTATAACAACGCATTCAAAATGTTACTATCTGCTAGTATATAGAATGCGTTTAACTCAAATATAATATGGAGAACAATGATATAGGTATTTTGAGCTATAATCAGTGTAACCAAATATTTAAGACTCTAAAAGAGCATGAATCGTAAAAAGAGTAACCTTATCCAACAACTCATTAGGGGAAGCATAGACGCACGAAGGCAAGCACACACGTCCGTTTGCATGTACGCACGCTCGCACGTACGCACACATGTCTTGTAAAAATACAAATAGTATAGACAAAAACAAATGACGATTCTAAATATTTTCCAAAAATATTTTCTTTTCGACTCCCTGTTTTAATTACTATATAATAGCAAGTAATCAAAACACATCGTCATTATGGAGATAATATTTAGTGTGGATATGTTTTTAATTTCATGATAAAAATCTCCTTGAAACAATTAATTAATTTCTTTATCAACCATCTCACTGTTGTTTCTTTAATATTTTTCCTTTTAATAAAAATTTTGTTATTTCAAAATAATAAAATGATAATGCTTTTTATCACTTAATAAATCGAATTTCATTGTCATGTATTTCAGCCGACGGTAACTTAATGACCGTTTAAACCTATATTTACACCCTAAAATGGGCGCTTCTCTAAGCTGGGAATTAGTGGTTAGTCTTGAGATATTTTCTTTTAAATTGCGTGTAAATTACGAAACGCTCTTATATAAATGAATATTTTTCTCAGCCTTGACAATTACGCAACGTTTATTTTCGGATTACAAAATTTTTCAATTAAAAAAATGTTTCATTCAAAACTTTCAATTTGTTTTTTTTAGCAAACAGAGTTTATTTTAACATAGAGTGGAAACACAGGACCACTAAACAAGTGTAATAAAATATAATTTTGTGTAAATTAGGTACCCAGTGTTTAGTTACATTTACTTCGATATATTTTTACTTAATAATAACTTCAATTTGCGAGTACATATTTAACATTTAAGACAAAAAAAATATCTACTGTTCAAGTTTATATTAAACTTTGAAGATCTACATGATCCGCTATATTATTTTCTTACTTAATTAAACATAAGACATTAAACAAATAATAGAGAGTCCCTAATATAGTTTCATTATTAAAATGTTCATGATCAAAATTTCCAAATGCACTCTAAATGTTCTGAATTGAAGATTCATCTGAATTAACACTATATAAAGATTTATTTTATGTCTCTATAGTTTTATATCGACTAAAAAGTATATTCTAACTTTAAATTTCTAATGTAAACATTATTAAAAGCAATTTTGAATTTAAGAGAGGAGATTTCAATCCAAATATTCACTTTGTTAGGCTGCACAGATAACAAAACGTCTGGCGAATAAAATTAATAAATGCAACATTATCAAACGTTTCATTAATCACCTAAAGATTCATCATAATATCTTGTCTTCCTTCTAAAGAGCCATCATAATGTCTTCCTACAAGTAATTAATTAAACATTTACTAACCGAGACACTAAAAATATCTTAAATGTCTTATTGTGAAATTGTTTTCAGCTATTACATAAGTCAACAGAAGAGGTTTCTATTGCTATATTAAACATCTTAGGAAGGGTGAGTTTATTTTGAACAATTCCGTAAATTATGCAAAACAAATTTGGATAGCAATCAGTTTTAGTGAAGCGCATAAGGGTATAAAAAAATTATACTATGATATCTAATGCGTAATTCTTGCTAAGTTTATTGTAAATTACATTTGACATTAACAACTTGTTCTCACTTGCCATACATTTTTTCCGACCTTTTTTTAAAGGTTAAACCGCGGTATTTCAGATTTATTTATTTACAATTTTTAAGGTGTTAACAAAAGAAGTCAATTTGTCACAATGAACATTTTGTATTAATTAGGAGACCGTTTAATTTTTTTTTGTTCAATGGATATTTCTTTCCTCGCTTAGTTTTATTTGTATTAAGCATTTTTAACACCACCTTAAAAATTGATACATATTTATTCGTATCAATTAAATAAGTAGTAATTTAAGGGAAGAGAATCGACATTAGCCGAATATTATGTTGAAAAGAACAATAAATAATTTTCATCATATTGCAATGAAACGTTTAAACTATAAAAAATACATGAGTACGTTATGTGGATACGCTTGGAAAACAAACAATACAAGTGGCCGAGTGTTGGCCCCAAAACTCAAAAAAAAATAACTTATCGGAGCAGAGATTGCTTCCACAAAACGACATGATAAAAATCGTCTGCAGATGCAGGAGGCGGTGATCCCACGGCAACGAGGTGAAGTTTTCCTATACTTGGTCAAGTAGTCCAGCAGTCAGGGATTTGAAAAGACTCTTTTTGGTAGATGATTTTGTTAGTTCATTCATTTTAATATTTTTTTAAAATCTAGTAATTTTCATCTTTTTGTCAAATTTTAGTGATTGTGCTATCATTTACATTTTTTGAAATTGTGAACACAATTAACTAAACCCGATTTTTAAAATTCACTGTTGGAAATTTAGAGACAGGGAGAGGGTATACTGCAAATTAGCTTGAAGTCAAATATGTTACAAAACGAGATTTAGAAATGAAAGCTCTCAAATAAGAAGTCAAAAAAAATGCAGCAATAAATTTTCACCACCATTTTCCGTATATGGGGAGAGGGCTTTAATTTTTTTCTTTACCTCGCTTCATATTACTTAAGATCCTCATACGAAGCATCTACATGCAAAATTGTAAGCAAAGAGGTATACAACTGTAGAAATTATGAAGTGGGTTCAGACGTTCGGACGGGCATGTCGAAATAATGACTATGGAATTAAATTTAATAACGTACACCTTACTTTTTATAAAAATTCATAGCTTTAAGCTATGAATTTTTATATTAAGCTATGAACAAACTGAAAAATTAGTCACTTTAAGAGCTATTAGAAAGATACAAATGTACTTTTATAAGTTAAATTTTATAATTGATTATTAAGTCGAAAAAAATATTACAAGATTTTTGAAAAGTTTTTTGAACACGTGATGCACCTAGAAGAGAATAAAATTATACTAGACAAATAAATAAAATCCTCAGAGGTAATCTGACATATACCTAATAATATGGAGTCAAATACCACTGAAGTTGACTTTTTTTACCTCACTCCTTTTTGTCAGATCGAAATAATAATTCCCTTTCGTATATCATGCGACTTGATAAAATCGAAATTGATGCGGTTTTATTTTTTATGAAAGATTTATTATTTAAGGCCAACAATAACATAAGCTTTGCGTGCATTCGGTTCATAAAAATCAAATGTATAAGCTTATAATAAAAATGTGCCATGAAAGAACAGGAAAATGTAAGAAATATATAATTAATATACGGTTTAACCATATACTAATTCTATATAAAATAAGCTATTGGAATTAATAAAATCTTTGATAAAATTAAGAAGTTAACTATTTTCATCTTCAGGGGTAAATGGACGAATGCCAAAAAATTGGTCAACCCAAAAATGTTTATTTTTAATATTTTTTGCTTATTAGGTTTACATAATATTTCTACTTGAATTAGGGCCAGATTCTTTGAAGATATATCTTCAAATTCATTGTGATAAAAATTCTTTCGTGAAAACTTAAAAGCATGTGATAATTATCTATATATGAGTTTCTATCTGAGTAAGGCTTTCATGAAAATTATTTTATACGATTTTCTTTCATTTGCTATTAATAACGGTTGTGCTAAAAAAACATTTCCAAAAACAATTCAAATGCATGTATTAAAACTAATTTAATAATTAGTCAGCGTCCTTAAATCATATACATTGCAATTATGTGTTAAATTTAACGGTTTTTTTAAATGTTCAATACAATTATTTGTAAACTACAAATTGTATTTTATGTTTATCGTAACGTGATTCATTCTTTTTATTTTAAATTTTATCGTTGAAAATTAATAAAATATAGAAATATGTCCCTTCTGCTGATTATCTGTTCTTTTTGATTATTCATTCAAAATATTTAAAACAATTTTTTTTTTTGGAAAATATACTTTGCATTAAAATAATGTTTTTTTTATTTTTTCAATACATTAGTTACGACCGGAAGTTATTTTAGTTAAAATAATATATTTATTATGTATTTCTTATGTATTTTTTATATAATACGCAATACACAATGAATTTATGCTACAAAAAATTTTAAAGCTGATGCAAATGGTAATAGTTATAAATTTTTAAAATAGAAGAAGGATCATAAAATAAAGATTTAAAGAGAGTAAAATAAATTAATTTTAAGATTGTATAGTACCTGATAAATTTAAGTTATGACCTACAAAAATTATCAGAAATTATTTTTACAGAAATCAACAAGTGATATTCAGGATCGATAACATTATTGTTAATCTAACAAACAATATTATCCCGTTTTGTTCCACAAATAATCACATGAAAGGACAAATACTTCCAACGTCCTTCATTGATTAATAGTTTTCTTGTCTATTGGGTGACTCGTGTTTTCTTCCGTGTTATCCTTCAGTGATAGATTGAGTAATAAGTTAGCAACGCGTAATAGCGTTGATGGGACATATTGATCTAAGTATGTAATATAAATACAATTATTGTAGTAAAATTGGAAGCGTGTTTTTGTATATTTTGTGTTTTTAATGTACACAGAAAAAGTTTTTTGTTGAACTTTTGATCTTTAATAATTTACGCAGCATATTTTCAGTCATTTAAAACTGCGATTTTGATCTGATCCATATTTTAATTTAATACTTAGTTCTCTATCAAAATAATGAAACAGTGATTTTTGCACGAGTGAGATTCGAAAATATTTATCTGTTAATAAAAATCGGATAAAACGTTCTAATAATTATCGAGATTAAACGGGTATTAAACGTTAAATGGACGAACGCCTTACAAGATTATTTCTTGTATGATATGGAAATAATATATGCAATTTGCAACTGATAACGTCAGGAAACGATGCATATTTTAAAAATTAACCAGTAATTAATTAATTTACATGTAGCAAAGCACCTGTTTCTCGCTTCTGCTGACATCTGATTATGATATCGCCTTCTTCTGGTATTTTCACAGGGAAAAATAAATTTATTATCAAATGGTCTTTTTATTGATTTAAAAATCTCACTTCGTTATAATTTCTGGCAAAGTTTACATCCACTAAGTGAGGGACTTTAGGTTTTCAATAGCCTGAAGTATATAAATTGTTGGATTTAACAAAAAAAATAGGGGTTTAAAAGAGATAATTTAAACTCTGTAATTTGGTTTTAAACTCTAATTTTAAACTCTGTAATTTGGTTTTTAATACATAAAAAGTTAATTAGTAAATAACCTAAATAATGGAGGAGTATCGTTCAAAAAGTTCGAGCTGTAACGGTACCTACAAGAGTACACTGACTTTAGGGATGGCCCAAAGCTAATATCAAGTAAGAACGAAGAAGAAAAATTAATTAAAAACTAATAATAATATGCCTGTATTATCGTAACTGTGAATTATTAAGGTGACTAATGATGAGTGGTTAAGGACGAATTGTGAACGTTAAACAAGTATCTCAAGTATGCGGTGAAAGCTGACCTACAAAAACAAACTGAAAATGTGCATGAAACAATGGATTTTATACTGTGTAAAATTTTCATTTGACTCAAAATAACTTTTCAATAGTTTATATTTATTATGGAATGAAAATAGAAATCTTTTATGTTTGTTTCATTTAATAAGTTAAGTTATATTTAGCCTCTGGCTATTGAAGCATTCTATGTATTTTCGTTAATTCTTTCCAACTTTCCTTCTAAGCATAAGGTGAAGTTATTAAAAATTACTGTAATTTACATTGATTTAATAATTTATAAAAGCGAGATATTTACGTACATTTATATATCCAAATCACTAAACAACAAAAATACTTGAAATGACCTAAGAGGTAATTAACCAGTTTTATACATATCGAACAAGAACTTTGTACGAAAATAAAAACTATTATAATCTATATAATAATTCTCCATAATGAAATGAAACTACGTGATGTGGTTTCGTTGTATTACACCATCTTCAGGTGGGCTCTTAGCAAAGATTGGATCTTTGCTAAGAGTCCACCTGAATATGTTGCAATACAACGAACCTAAGACGTGGTAAAGAAATTAAAGAAAGTAGAAATAATACTACATCACGTAATTTCATCTACTTGTAAACAATGGATTTCTACAAAATAACCGCCAAATATATTCAATATTCACTATATAATAATCTAAACGCATAGATATAAACAATTTAAACAATCTTAGATGTTTCGAATTACTTTCTGAAACGTATTCCTTCCACGTCATAAAATATTTTATTCGATTACGAATTAATAAATCCGCCCGTCTTTCCAGCAGCATTTCTGGAATGTTTTTAAAATCTATTTAACATCTCTCCTGGAGTAGATTTACTACTCGTCGCTAGGTTGTGATAATTCAACTACGGGATTATAAACTCCACTCCAGCCCCGCTCGACAAGCGACCATGTAATTAACCTGACATACCACTGCGAAGACCAAACTGAATATATCATATATATGAACTGAGATGGAGGATTTATTACTTGTCAACCTGATACATTTATTAAGAATTACTTAAAGGCGGCAATAATTTGCCTCCATTAATAGTGTCTTTTTAAGATTTTTTTAATAATCAGTGACGTGAGAGCAAATAAAGTTAGATGCGTATTCTCAGAAATATATACATATATATATATATATATATATATATATATATATATATATATATATATATATATATACATATATGTTCTTTTTCAATAAATAATTAACATTAGCAAAGTTAATAAAAAACGGTGGAGGTCCCTTGATTTAAATATGTGGTTGTCATCACCGATAGGTTTCAACACTACATATGGCTGGAACTTAAATTTAAAAACATGCGTTATGAGTTAATACATTTTTCAGTGGGTATGAAAACTTGTTTTTAATTTGTTAGACATGGAAAATTTTATTAGACATGTGTAATATCCACAAATTATTGGAAAAATGCTCACCATTTCGTTCGTATTTGAAATTAAAATACATTTTTATCTAAAATGACAATATTATATCAAATTTTATTATTTACAATTAAGGTTTTTAGTCATCTTATGTTACTAAAATTCTTGAAAATTTAATTAAATAAAGTTAATAATTATTACTTTTTCATAATCTCAAGTGTAAGACAACAAATGATTAAATGTATATCTTTTCACGCATAAAAAAGTACGTTTAGACCGTTTTGGCAGTAAACTGAGGAGCTACAGTTGTTAAAGTCATGTTCAGTATCAGGACCAAATGACGGGATATTATCAAATTTAAAAGACATGATTTGACTCATATATATCCACTTGTCATACCCGCTTTGCACAAAATTCAATCTAGCTAAAGTCAATGTTAATGTGGAAGCCATTAAAATTTATTACGAATAATTAAGGAGTGGTGCAACTTTGCCTTTTGCTCCTTTATTGCTTCCATTTATTTAAAATGAGATCATTATTTCACGTACTAATAGTAAATTATTCAACTTAAAAGTTATAACTAATTAATTTACTTAGAGATTTAAAAACATACTGACATAAATTAAATATATGAATACATTGGGTTGGCTAATAAGTAATGAAAGATGATTAATGTTATAATTTTTATTATATATTTAAAATTAATTAATCGTCGATATAATCATCATCATTTTGTACTACACGTCTATTACTCATTGGCAGGGGGTGGATAGTAGCTGCGGAAAATTCAGATGGCTTGGAATTAAAAAATTGGCTTATGAACTATCCTAGATGGTTCTCATCATCAATTATGTTTGCACCTAAGGCATTGCTGAGCGATCTAAACAAACAATAATCAGTAGATGCAAGGTGTGGGAAATTTGGCGGGTGGGAGATCTGTGTCTAGCAAAAATTCAAACTTTTTAGGCAGGTCTTTTTGGTTATATGAGGACCGGGCATCGGCTACGGCTTTTCCGAGCTAAATTCATGTGGTACTCATTTAGCGGATTTGGGAACTTGTTTGCCAAACGGTATAAACGATTCTCTATAATTGCGTGGGAGCACCCGAGCTCAGTTGCAGGCCAGCGTGTGGCCAATCGTCTATCGTCTTTAATTAATAGTTATAACCTATCGCAGTTCAATTCGACCTGTCGACCAGAGCGTGTCTGATCACTCAGGGAATAATCGCCGCTGTGAAACACGAGCTACGCATTGGCATATGTTATACCTAGCTTCGGCGGCAGAGTGACCAGATTGGTACTCATAGAGTAGACAGTGCCTCACATGCGTCTTAATGTTGACCATATTTTATGCGTGTCAATAGTGCAGCGTCTTAGTTACTACTGAACCAGCAAGAGCGTAACACGCCCTATATGTATCTTTGATCATGGAAGCTTTCAGAACGTTCCCATATTTTCTAGACAATTTTCGGAAAAACGCTCATTACTTTTTAGCACACGCAATAATAAAGAAGCCTTGAAAGAAATTAAAATAGTGTAGATAATATGAAGAAAGTATAAAGAAGAAAAGAAAACTAGGGTGTATATTTGGGTATTGAAATTATAATTCCACGATTTTTGAAATTGGAAATATCAATCCGAACCTGACATCACAAGGTAAAATTAATTTCTACAAAATTAACACCAAATATATTTAAAATAAACATTTAAGAGTATATCGTGTTTTTATTGCTTAATTTTTTATTTTGTTTTTTTTATAAAGTTCAAAACTTTAAAAGTAATTGAATATGCTAGTCTTTCTCGATTTACGAAGCTAATTTATCATATAATTTGAAATAGATAAGCAACTAGAGCTAGACCTTCACGATAATTTTGATTCAAAAGTTTTGTCGATATCTTCACCACAATTAAAATTAGCTTTTCAATATTTCAATTAGTTAAATATTTACTAAATGGAATTGGTAAAAAAAGAGGTTTCAAAAATTGAAATTATTAAATTGTAAATATTTAAAGGATCTTGAAGGAGGTACAGAATTTGATAACAATTTCAAGTGATATATATACATATATACATATATATATATATATATATATATGTGTGTATATATATATATATATATATATATATATAAGTTTGAAATATGAAATTTAAAAAATTTATATCACTGAAGCTAGTATTAATAAGAATAATCATGAAATACTTGTAATAGAAGATGAGAACGAGATTAAATTAAAGTTAATAAAAAATTGAGATAAAGAATACCAGCGACGCAAATAAAAAATATTTCTAAAATTATGGAATCATTGTTAAGTTACGCGGATATTACACTGCACACGCATAACTAAGAAAACCGAAGACAACCGAGTGGCGAGAAATTATGAAAAAAAAACCAGTACTGCCGATTGTAGTAAATATGACGATGTGTAGGTACTGTGAAGAACTTCTGGATGCCATGAAAAGGAAGTGCCGCACGGAACCATTTACAATTGCGGCCTTCAGAACTTCATTACTAATGCGAAATGTGTTTGTTAGTGAACATATTTTTCACACCACTAAAGTTATTTTATTAAATGTTAAGCAGGTCACCAAACAGGCTAAATGGTGATTCGTTTGGATAGAAAATGGGAAAATTATGGCCCGTAAAACAGAAATTTCAGAAATTATCCTTACAAGTAAAGCTAGTGATGTTTCCCGAATAATATGATGTCCCAGTTTTGTCAAAAAGGTAAGTATATTATAAAAACGTTTATCGAAAAATGGTCACTTCTGCTTTACGTTTTATTTTGTATTTTGTTACTGCTCATATCCTTTTCATTTTATCATATTATCTATTGTGAAAGTGAATTTTTATTTTTATACATGTTCATATTTGTGGTCTGCCTGTATATGTAGTCACATTTTATAATGATATTACTCTGTTTAACTCTGATATGTCCTATTTAGTATGTGACTTTAATATAAGTTGGATGTTTTTGTATTTATGTACTATTACTCGCATTATATCTTCATAATGTACGAAAAAGTTTTTCAATATTTTTATGACCGCTGAATTTAATAAACAGTTCATTGCGGCGTTTCTTGCACTCAATCGCTTATAATATAGAAAAAAGCTACCCAATACTGACGACATTTTTAAAGAAGCATACTCACTTAAGGTTCTAAATTTAAACAGTATGGGAACAAATTTATGGATGGAATTAGACAAACTGGTTGGATGGAATTAGATGTAATAATACTGACAAGATCCTGGCTTTAAAGCAACCTATTACCGAACTTTCTCTAAGGCTACAATTATTAAGCAACAAGTAATCACAGAAATCTATCCGAAGGTGTCTTCGCTTTCCTAAAATCTTATCACCAACCGCGTATTATCGAGTTGCACATAGTTAACGCAAATTGTCTCTAGACTGAAATGAGTAAATTACTCACATTTTTCCCATTTCATCGGTAACATAATTCTTAACATCCTTCGATATTGAATTGCATAAATTAACTAAGTTTTGAAAATTGTATAGCGTTGGGAGATTTTAATATATCACAATAGGGAGCCGGTACCCTTCATGTGATGATTATCGGTGTATACGTGCAGCATCTTTTCTCCTACACGATCTACAATGCTTAGCTAAACACTTAGCTATTTGGATCGTATACACGTACGTAGTAAATATGAGTTTGAAACTGCTATAGTCAACATTCTTTGACCACAACAGTATAATATTATACTCAATAAATAATGGATAAGATCATATAAACTTACCTCAAAACGTCACATAGTTAAGAACTGATCTCAAAAAAATAAAATCCAAATATTATCTCCATTACTGGACTAAATTATTGCACATAACTGATGTTAACAAAGCGCTTGCTTTATTTTATGACACTATATATAACTTTATAGGTACGAAAACCACATCGCTTAAACAAATCACAAACACGCAAAATGAAAAATCTGGATTACTAATAGTCTGTTAAGTTTCATACATAAACCTAATCATCTCCACCTACAAACTAACAAAAATAAATTTGATAAACTTTGACTTTCCTTCAATATTACAAAAAATGCAGAAATATTTGCAATAGGGTAATTTAACATGCAAAAAATTGCTAGTGTGGAAATAAAATTTGAGGACAATGATATAACATTAAAACAATCTGGAGGGTCCTTGAAGACCTAATTTACATAAAAAAAATAAAATTTCAAATATTGACTCGTTAACTTACGGTCAGCAGATATTTAAAAACCAGATTTATATAACAAACAACCTTAACAAACACTCCGGTATAGGTAGTAAGCTAGCATACGGAGCTACACACGGATATGCGAAAGCAGAAAGAAGACCTTATTGATAAATTTAGGTAATTTTTGAATGCCGATCGTATCTTTAATATAGATAACATCAGGGTTGAGGGAGTAAAAAAGTGTACCAAAGGTTTGCGGATAATTATATCTAGAGACTTGACGCACGTATATTAAATCAGTATGTGGTGAGATTGTGGAACCTCTTACTCACATTAACAATTAAAGTATACGAATTGGTACTTTACCTACTCAACGAAAAGAAGCCAGCATAGTATCAATATTTAAAGAAGGTGACATGACGAATCCCAACAATTTCAGACATATTTCGTTGCTTAATATTTTAAGCAGAATACTTGAAAAATTTATAAACAGCAGTCTGATCAAATTTTTAGAGACATGCAAGACTTACTCTGACAGACAAGAGAGGCTTTAAGAGAAGGAGAGGAACGTACAATACTCTGAGGTTATTCAACAACTATATAACGGAGCACATAGACCCAAACGACAAATACCTAGCTGTATTCCTACATATTTTCATAGCATTGGACTCAACACCATAAGACCTATTAAAAATATTCGACATATAGGTGTACGTGATAATGTGTTGGATTATGTTGGTAGATACTTAAAAGATAAATTTCAGACATTAAAAATTAATGATATCGTTAGCGAGAAAATGTCATTGGTATTTCTCAAGACATTCTTCGTAATTTATACAAATGACTTGATAAATCTAGACAAAAGGCACCATAGTTACCGTCGCTGATAACACTGCCCTACTAATACATAACCAACCGGTGATTAATTTGACTATCAAAACTAATCGGACGTTACGCCATGTCAAAACTTGGCTAAATGACAAACTACTAACATTGACCACCCGAAAAATCAAGTGCGCTTCTTTCAGTGTTGATTAACGACAGAAACCGACTGACCAAGTCATAACGATTCGTGGATAAACAGACGATATAACGTCTAACTTACATTTATAAATGTAAGCCTTTCGAAAGTGCATGCAACGTCAAATATTTCGGTATCTATATCGACTGTGTTTTGGCGATGGAATGTTCATGTTGACAAACTTACCACAAAATTAAGGAAACTCATTTACATTTTCAAAAACATACAAAATATACTTGTTTCGCATATCAAAATGACAATTTATTACGGACTAGCACAATCAGTAATGACATACTATGTACTCACTTGGGGAGCGGCTGATAAAATAATAATTGAGCCCAAAAAAATTTGATCAGTGTGATCAATAACAAACCATATAACTGACTTATTGCTGTAGGGTTTTCCGATACTTGACACTTAAAAATTATTTATTAAATCCATGCTAATTCACTTTTACAAAAATAAAGTCGATCGTAAGCTGGTTCATCACACCTGCAGGACTCAAGCGCGTCGTACCGGTTCATCACGTCCGATCCGTACTACAGGATCCGTGGTGACGTTTTGCTGGGGAATATGAGGACTACCTAAGGATATAGGAATTATGCATTCCTTGCAGTAAATCTTTGCAACTTACTCACTTCCGGCCTCCTATAATAAAATATTAAATATATATCACATTTAAAATATTGGTAACCCGCTAGCTCCTTGACAAGCACAAATCGAATACGGAGTCTTCTATCAACACCATTACTAGTATGTATAATATACATATGTATATGTGTGTAGATGTATGTGTGCGCGTATGTGTGTATATAAGAATTTATATATGAGTATATGTATATATTTCGTTCTGCGTTATTATATGTATATATATATATATATACATATATATATATATATATATATATATATACATATATATATATATATATATATAAATATACATATATTTCTTCTAAACTAAGCACAATGTATATATTCATATATGGATGTATCACAAAATATAAATACTCAGTATACAAGTCAATAAAAGTCTGTGGCGAAAACGAAACTGATGGAATTTTGGATTCTTACTCGTAATCTTGCGGCGCCGCTTCGAATAATCAATTAATTTACATTGAATTACAGTACCATGATTTACATTTAATAATAGTAAAACTAATGACAAAATTGTAAATGCAAAGTTTGCGAACTAAATAAAATTTTATAGCTTTTTTTTACCAATATATAAGAAAAAAGTCAAATTTAAACTAAATCGATATTAAAATGTACAAAAATATTTAGTGGGAATTAATTTTGTCGTATAAATAAATATCTTAATCGCATTAGTTAACCAAATTATTTAAAAATCTTAATCGTAATGCAGATAAGAATACCAATATTCATAGTGTTGCCGTAAAAAAATAATTGTTTTCAAATTACGTAGATTGCTATATAAAAATTATCTCACTGTGCCGGAGCTAAGTTGGCGAAAAGATTTATTTTGCAGGAAATGCGAATTTGCATTTTAAATTTTAAGCGACAGGGCAACTTAACACGGTGCAGGCGTTAAAAGTAAATTATGCACAACAATTTGAAATGACTGGATGAGGAAGTGTTAATGCTATTTTACAGTATAGCTTAATATTTAGTCATTATAATGAGGCATGTAAAATAATCTTTATAATTTTCAATCGTTTCGCATTTTTCAAACTTAAATAAGAAAATACTGTATGTGTGTATACATAGAATCTAAACAGAAAGTATTTTCAAATGTTTTATTTGCTTTAGTTGAAATAAAGTTACATTCAAAGCTATAGTTCATGTCCTATGTATGCATAATTATATACATATGTATTTAATGTACTGAGCTTTTTCTATAGATGGGAGATATTGTGGCGTATCTTGGAATTTCTTACATAGGCATGTAAAATAATTTTTAATTGCATTGTTTAACATTTTTTACACTGAAATAATAAAATTGTTGTATGTGTATATACATAGAATCTAAAGTAAAAGTATTTTGTGATGTTTTATTCGCTTCAGGGGAAATGAAATTACAATTCAAACTATAGTTCATATAATTATATGTAGTTCATATAACTACATAAATATAAATGTATGTATATAATACGAATATAGGTAGCCGTTTCTATAGATGCGAGATATTGTGAGGTATCTTAGAATTCCCTATATATTTACATAAAGATGTGCCCCAAGAGGTATTCCAATGCAACCTGATTCGTATAGACCACATATATCTAACACATGTATTTTAATAATTACCTTCAACTAAAGAGAGAACTTGTACGAAATTCAATGTATCGGGAAATCACGACACGACTTCTTATCCAACAGTTATATATTTCATTTAATGGTCATTCCCATTCTGCCGAAAGGGTGGTTGATTTAACTACAATATAATAAAATTTCGTTGAAAAAAAATGAATGAAATGAATGTTGGAAATTAAAGGAATAGAAATACCAAATTGAAGATTAAGTGAAAATTTATGATTACGCTCCATTTTCTTTCCGAGATGAAGATGTAGACTTTTCTTTCTTCTAACGTAGGTACGATTCGCTACTCATTCCTCGGCATTTTAAACATCGTAACCTATAAAAGTTTATCAGTTGTCGCCAATATGTCTTTACCTTAGAGCTGCCATCGTCACTGTAAGATGGAATACGTCCAGGTTGAGTCTGCGTATCTCAGCAATGGTCCCGGTTTTTGATAAAACTTCGTACGTATAGTATATATATATATATATATATATATATATATATATATATATATATGTATATATATATATATATATATATATATATATATATATATATACTCTTGCAAAAAAACGGGCACTTATAGGAATAAACCATATCAGAGTTATTTTATTATTATTTGATGCATTTTATATGGCGATATGATGAAAATATTGTTATTTATTATTGAGATATCGTTTTTACGAAAAAAAAACGATGTAAAGTCTGCAGACGAGCGTTTTCATACTGGTACATTAAAAATGGTTAAAGTTTATTTTTGAATATTTTTCATTAATTTAACATAAAATTTGAAAATTTAGCAACGGGTATGGTCTCCTCTAGATAAAATTAATGCGCTTAATCTGCTAGACATGCTTTCGACGACGTTTTTTATAATTTCCTGAGGAATACGTTCCCATTCAGCGACAATCATATTTTTAAGGGCCTAAATTTTTCTGGAGCTGGTTTTACGGCTCTGACGCGTCGTTTGAGATTATCCCATATGTGTCTTATCGGATTGAGAGCTAGAGTCTGGCCAGTCTATCCGACGAATTCCGGCCTCCTGCATATACGCATCAACGTCTCTAGAGCGGTGGGCGCGAGCATTGTTGTTCATAAAAATGGACTCGCCTAAAACTGCTATTAATGCGGGTTGAGCATGAAGAATAAGAACCTCTGTTATGTACCTTTGCGCATGAAGTGTGCCATTTTCAATAACAACTTACTCGGTACGGTCATCTGAGTTAATACCAGCCCAAAACATTGCGGAGCCTCCACCGTAAGGGATGATTTCCTCAAAGCACGCTTCTGTGAAGCGTTCTCCAGGTCTTCGTAAGACTCGCCGACGTCGATCCTCACAACTAATCAATATACGAGCTTTATCGGAGAATAAATTACTACTCCAGTCTTGTTGAGTCCACGACGAAACATTTTGAGCGAATCTCAATCAGACAACTCAATACTCACGGAGCAATGTAGGGCTCCAAGCTGGGCGATAGCTACGTATATTGACGGCCTGAAGTCTCCTTCTGACTGTCCATAGGCTTACTCGTGTACCTCTGACGTCCTCGTGGTTCTGTTTGAGATCCACGTACGTAACTTGACGATTTCGTAGCGCTTGACTGACTATGAAGCGGTCGTCCCGTGGTTCAGTGCACCGTTTTTTTTCAGAACCGGGCCTTCTACTGACGGAAACCGTTTCTTGGTATCGTTGCCAGGTCCTTCGGATGGCGGAATGGCTCACATTATACTGCTAAGACACATAACATTGGCTACAGCCTTCTTCAAGTAGCGCAATAATTTTACTAGCTCTTAACGTTTTTTCAACCATACTGAAAACAGCAAACAGAAGTGAACTAATGCAGCAAACATCAGAAATTTAATTAAAATTTATTCGTTAAAATAAAAAACGTAACAAATGAAAAAGGACTTAATAAGAGTTGGATTTCATTTACCGCCAAAAAATATGTTTTTATCAGTGAAAGAGAATTTTCATTCAAAAAGAATAAATTTCAAAATTTAGAACGTTCGTTTTTATGTGCCAGAATACACTATACCTGCCAGTAACAATTACAATTAATACAACCTCTTAATAAATAATATTTTGTTAATAATATGAAAAAATCAAAACCGCCCGTTTTTTATGCAAAAGAGTGTATATATATATATATATATATATATATATATATATATATATATAGGGATTATTTGCCCAACGCACATAATCCACAATATTGCTTCTACTGTAGTCGATGTTATGTCTATTGATGTGGACTTGACGATACTGGAAATTTTCACATATTTTCTTGATTGCTATGAGAATATATAGATTTCGACTGATCCTATATCAGAAATGTATACCCTCTTTTTGAATAATAAAACACTGTACATCGAAAAGTAAATAAAAAAAATTAAAAATTCAGAAATAACAATTGTTTAAGTGGAAAATATTTTGGAAGACTTGAAAAAACAGTTGAGTGATGGAGAACATGAAAAAACAGTAAAGTGATTACTTTACAAAATATATGGAAAATCAAACAAGTAGAATTATTTAAAATTAAAAGTATATTGTTAGGTAATTCAATGTGTAAAAAGATTATGTACTTGAAATCCTTGGTGGAAGCGGAATCGTTCGATGAATGGAAAACTAAAGACACGTAAGAAAAGTAAATATACTTCTTCCATAAAACGGAAGAAAGAGAACGAAAAGCAAATCTTGTGAGTATGTGTCAATATCCATTTGAATTCCCAAGTAATAAAGTTCATGTCAAACTAATGTTTTCGTTAATCATAGACAAAACAAAAAATTGTTTAAATGAGTACTATTGAAAATATTATTTATTGAATATATTTGGCGTTAATTTTGTAGAAATTCATTATTCACAATTAAATGAAACTACGTGATGTAGTATTATTTCTACTTTATTTAATTTCTTTACCACGACCTAGGTTTCGTTGTATTACAACATCTTCAGGTGGGATATTAGCAAAGATAGATTTAAATTAAAGAAAGTAATACTACATCACGTAGTTTCATTTAATTGTGAATATTATTTATGTTTAAAATGAAAAAAAATTCTTGAGAAAATTGGAATAACGCATAAATATGAATAGGCTAAAAAAATAGTATTGTCGAGTCCAATGAACAGACTTAAAAAAATAGTCGAGCAAGCCTAAGGAGTAAACATTTTTTATTAATGTGTTTAATTTATATCATTTTATATTAGTTTCAAATAATATGTTTAAAAGAGTTATTACTAAAAGTTATTAAATAATATTATTGTATATGCTCTTTCTGTAATAATTAAAAGTTTGTTAAATAACATTAAATGAATTTTTAAATTCTTCGTGCTAGTTATCCTACTTCTATTTCAAATGTCTCCATCGATATAAACAAATTTAATTTTCGAACCTTCCTCAGGAATAAATCTACCCACTGCTGAAAACAGAAGCAAAAGTTTTGCAGTTGTTACTGAAAGTAGCCGCTGCAGATTGACAAACAAACGCAACACGGTGAATCCGTTTTTGATTATACAGTAATAAGTATATATTCGGCCCACAATCAAAAACATTCTAATAACTTTAGAGTTGTGGTACTAAATGGTTCGGTATATAGAGCAATAATGACCACTTTTTATATTAAAAATGATGCAAAAATTTAAAATGTTCAGAATATGCAATAATAAATCTTATTTAAGAAACCTTTTAAGCCTTAAACACTTCAAAGGTCACTGTACTGTTATCATGGAGAACTTCTACGTGAAATTAAGCGAATAAAGTGATGGCAAGGTACCAAAAGAACCAAAAAACTCTGGCACTCTTGAAGAAACACGATAAAATAAAGTTGCTGTCTTCAACTGATTTTTCATAATACAGGTGTCTATAAAAGAGTAAATGTCCAAGTCATACACTACAAAGAAGTTCAAAAAGTATAATCAGCCACAACACCTGTTGTCCGAAAATTATGATAAAGCCACCAGTTCCATCAAAACGAAAGTTGTTTTTCTACCCCCATAATAATTCCGTAGTGGCTACCGATATTTTCAATTATTTGTACAATGACATTACAGTATCAATCCGATTATGAGACTAGACTGCGGAATCAATCTAGCTGCATAACATGTAAAACATGGAGATATAATCTCTCCAAAATTCGGCACCATAATCAGCAATGCAAGACGTCACAAACTTTTGGACTGAAACAGATTTCATCAACGAAAATATATCAATTCCGAATGCCAGGCAATATATTGATTATACCAAAATAGTTGCACAACTTTTAGCATAATGCTCAGGAACAAAAGCCAAGTTTCTCAACAGATAGGTTTTAAAATGAAGCTATCATCTGTCATCCCAGATCACTTGATACTGTGACTACAACACAAAAGATTAAGTAATTTGCCTTCATTTTATTAAATGAAGCAACATAAAAAAAATTTTCAATGTCTGCTTTGTTGATTAATAGTTCTTTGTTGATTGGGCGTCTCATATTTCATCTTTCGTGCCGCATTATAAATGATAGATGAAGCAAATAAGTTAGAAGTCCGCGAGAGAATCAACATGACAGATAACAACAGCCTCACCTCACTTGACATCCTCATTGTATTGACATCGTTAGTTATGGCTCGCTGTTTCTTTGATCAAATATAATTATGGATGAAACTTGCCTCAGCAGGTGTAATGTTCTGGTTCTGGTCTGTCAAATGAAAAATGGTAATTTTAAAGAGAATGTGCTTTGCTACGTGCAGGTCCTATTTTTTTATGTAGTTACTGGAGATTACTTTCTTACTTTCAATCTCAACTTGACGATGTGATAGTTCCAAATAAATAGGCAATAACATTTCCTAGTTAATTACTTTTTATCACCAGTTTAGGAATTTTTGGATTATTTGAAATATGATTGTTTTTTTCAACGAAACTTTACTCAGTTTTAACAAAATATTTCGGTTTAATGGTATCCTCAGAGATTTTTTAAAGAATTTCCGGGAGAATCTAGGGAAAATTGTACAAGAGTATTTGGGGGACAAATTTTAAATAATGTTTAGGTTCAAGGTATACATTAATCTGAGAATAGTTTTTATAGATTTATTCAATATTCGTCAACAGTTCAAATGAAAATTATTAGACTGCACACGTTCACGAGAAATGCTTACGGGTGATAGTAAAAGCAAAAACGCCGATGGCGAGTGATGGCGAGCCAGTTAGCAAGGATATTTTCGTAATTTTTTTATTACCTGTATTTTTTATATCCTTAATAAAAAAATATTAATGGGAAACTGTGTACGAGAAAAACATATTTTGCATGAACATCCATGAAAAAATAAATTTTGAATTGGATGGTTTGAAAAATAATTTACTGAAAAAGTAATTTAAAGTTTTTAATTTAAAGACCGCTTTCTATATTTATTGCAAATTTGCGTTTTCTACGTGAATTAGTCAACTATAAGTATAGGCGCGAAAGATGTGAGAGAAGGACGTATACATTCATTGAATTGAAGATAATCAGAATCGTCACAAAATTTTTGTAAAAAAAACGATTTGTCAATTTGCGAAGAAGATTACTTCCAGCCTTGGTATAAATCGAGTAGTGGAAAGTTACAAAATTATTTAACTAATTAGTAAACTTAATATACAAAAACATTCTAAACCTTGCGCATTCCCTCGATAGTGACATCCAGCAAATACCAAACAGCCGCGTTAAATATTCTGTGTCTAAAAGTTCTGTCGCCGTAATTCCGACGCAGGCTTCGCGCACTTTCTAACAATTTAGGAGCATAATAAAGTTACCTTGACAAATCGAATTGACTTGTAAAAAATTATTTAAAAATATATGAAGTAACATTACGTTTTTAAGTCATCTAATCCAGTTGGGAACAAAATTATGTTTTTAAAATAAATAACCGAAAGTTATGATGGGGTTATCGTAAGCTAAAAGAATCGTAAGCCGAAAAGCTAAATTAAATATATATAGAGTTGTACCGCATTATAATAATTATTCTTTTGAAATAAAATATAATTTAAAAAGGTCTCCTTTGAAGTTTGACTTTAAACATGACAAAATATAATCACTATTGTATACGCATTATGACAATTTTGAAAACTCGTTACAGATGTCCTTTCGGCATCTTTTTATTGAGATCCCTTTATATTAATGGTGTGAACTAAAAGAATATTTACAGATAATTAAAATGTTTATAGATTATTTAGATATTGAATATATTTGGCGTTAATTTTGTAGAAATTCATTATTCACAATTAAATGAAACTACGTGATGTAGTATTATTTCTACTTTCTTTAATTTCTTTACCACAACCTAGGTTTCATTGTATTACAACATCTTCAGGTGGGATATTAGCAAAGATTAACTCTTAGGAACAACCAACAGCATTTAAATGTTTCAAACACAATAGCGGAAGCCTGGTTTGTGTGGATTTTTCCATTGCTTATGTTAGTGAGTTTATTTCAGGGGCGCAGTGTAGGTTTTATTATATTACCGAGAGTTATACAATATACCAGTATTTTAGTGAGGGTAATAAATTCAATTGCTGTTATTATGTGAAGTTATATAATGCAAACTTTACGGTGTATGTAATAAAATTAAATGGAAGTTATTATCGGTAATATATTTACTTGTTCTGCCATTTTAAAAGTAATTTAGTTATAAGTCGTTTCGTCTGTCCTTTGGATACTTTCTTTAGTTTGATAGTTCGTAAGAAATGAGTTGATAGTTTGCAAAAGTTCGTAATCGAGAAAATAATATGAAAATTTATATTCATCTACCAATGTTCTTGGACACTTGCATTCTGGCAATATAATAGAAAATATAATTGATGATTTTAGCCCTGGCTTACCTACAAATAATTTCTAGATATTAAATATGTAAAGATGTGCCTTAGCGCAAATAATTTATTTAATTAAGTTATAACTTAAATATATCACTTCAGAGGGAAATTAAACCGGCAAAGTGCGTGTCGAAAACACATTAAATTATGTTCCGTAGCCATGTATTCAAAGATAATTGTGTGGTTTGTACGCTGTAATAAACAGAGCGACAGCCGTGCGTCGTTTTAAATATTATATTTTTAATGGCATTTAAACTATATAAATTGGGTTGTTTTATGATAAAGTTATCTTCGTAGTCGGTTACTCTGGAATTTCTCTGGAGTCTTGTATTTAATATTGTGTCTTCAATTCAATAATCCAAATCCACCCAATTTTTTTAATCGAGGTGCTTAGAAAAATTGGTCATGCCGATTTTTTTGATGTAATTCAACTACGTCTTTCAACCAAATATTAGCGCAATGTGTCTTAAAAAATTGTTCAACGGGTCTGTATGCAATGATGTGAGGAAATTTAAATAAGCATGGTAAATCTACAAGATTTTCATTTCTATATTTTACCTATTGAACCTTAAAATAATATTATGGAGTCTTTTCGATAATCACATCCGTTTTTTTTTTGGAAACCGTTTGACATATAAAGTTATAATTTTCTATTTCATTAAAACTTATTAACTTGCTTATTTGACAATAGTAAGAAGTGAAGCAATCGTTATCTGAGAATAAGGTTAACTGTCTCATCCACACTGCCGCGGGAGTTAAGAGTGATTATGTCTATGAAGAAAGCCAAAAAAATTGTATATGTTTAAAGAAACAATTTTCTAAGTTTTTGATGTTGCAGAGATTTAATCAATAACTCAAAGATTATTTTTTTCTGAAGAAGGCAATACCAAACATTTCCTTCGTTGGTGAACATGTTCTCAAATTACAATATTTCGACTTGAATTAGCCACTCGTTTTAGTGTGCCCCATCTCACGCCCTGCCGCCTGCGATGGTTATAACACTCCGTGAAAAAACATGGCCAAAGTAATAACAAAGAACTTCAACTCCATCTAGTTTGATCGTATAAGCACTATGGGTTCTATGTCACTGTTGACATAATACATTTTTCATACTGTCATTGGTATTGTGTTTTATAATTGCAACGTCCAGTTCAGGACTTGAACTATATAATGACATAATTTATTGTATGGTAGTTGTAACTAAGGTTTCCGAGAAAAACTTATGGTAACCAAGAAACAGCCAATGATAGAAAAGGTAATTTTCGTAAGGAAACTTTCTGAATATTCCAGCCAGGAAAGGAAGACATTGCCACGTTAAAAGGATAGCAAATGAAACATTCAATTAAGGAAAAAATGTCATAATCTAAAATGAAACACCAATTAATTACAACAAACTAAGAGCGAAAGCCAACAAATTCGCATCTGGTTCATTTACAACATGTTAAAGATTTTAAATACATTTCACGTTAAGTTAGTTAGGTGCGATAATAGGAACTTATTCGTTTTAATAAGTCTAATATCCTTTATTACACCAAATAGATCAGATTTTGATAGAACCATTACATATACAAAGTAATTTTACATTCAAATATGCTTCCTTGAGGGTAGAAATCAAACTTCTATTATGGAATTGTTGAGGTACTTTATTTGAATTTGTCATTTTTTTACAAATTAGCAACAATTTTAAAATTATGTACTTCAATCACGTCAAGACAAATTTGACAGAAAAAATATTGTCATTCATTTATTTTTGTGTGACTTTCGTTGTGATCTTCATTAACAACTAAATTACGATTGATTTCATTTGGCAAATACTGTTAATCCCCATTCTGCATCACCTGTGACAACCATGTGTGTGTGTCTGTATGTATATGCCCATTCAAATTGAGACACAACTGTACAAAAAAAAAAGAATTATCTTTACGTTTTAAAATAATGTATAAAAAATCGTACATCGGAACTGCAAACAACCTCTTTTTAAATAATAAACCACTGATATAAATACTTGCTCAATCTACTGACAGAAATTTGATTTTTCGCTCTGCGGATTACCTTGTTTCGAATACAGTAAAAATTTTTATAAGACACAATACAGGTGACGTTACTTTCGATGACAATCACAATATATTTTAAGATATACCTAAAAAAAACAAAATTTTCTATTGAGTTATTATTATATGGGATTATGGCCACTATTGCTGCTTGCAATATAAAATGAAGGCACAATTGATTCTGCAATAGATATTTAGAATACCAATCAAGGTGTCAAGAAAAAATTAAGAACTTTGAACTATAAATTAGTTTAAAACTTTAATTTGAAATTTATTACAATTTATACGAATTTTATAAACGACCTTTATAAAATGATATAAAGAATAAAAGTTCACCGATGTATTTTTCTTATTTCATAGAAAAAGATATCAATTAATTCCAAATTCAATCAATTAATATTATCAATTAATTATAATAGTTACCCCAATAATTTTTGGGCATTTTCGATTTCCTATAAATATATTACTGCATCGACTCAGTCAATATATCAGCGATTTTTTTACTAATGATTTCTTGCGGCAGAATCGTTACATTCTGACGTTACAACAAAACGTTGCCTAAAATATTGGATTGAAAATGATGAATTAAATTTGAACTTGACGGTTTACTCTCATCGCACCCAAAAAGTTTTGGTTAGAAAAATATGACAAAACTAGATCTTTTTTCACCGTTACACGGGTGGCCCTTCTAATGATATACATTACAGATATTGCTAATTTTAATAGTATTTTTGAAATTCTTACACAAAGTTGATAGATGATGCCATTTAACTTTTTAGCATATTTATTTATTAAAATTAAATCGTTAAAGAAATTATGATAATTGCAAGTAAAATAATCATAATAAATTGTATATTAGAAATTAAAGCGACTCTAGTAATTTGAAATCTTTTAGTGAAATTAAAGGTTTATATATTCATTTTAATCGGAGCGACTATTTATTTATTTATTAACTTTTATGTATAGTACATATGGCGGACTTATTGCTACATGAGCAATCTCTTCCAGTCAACCATAACAATTTGCATTGAAATTTAGTTGGTAGACTGTAAGATATTTTACAATGCAAATTCTTCATAGCACATTAGACAAAAGAAAATACAAAAGTAATTTAAAAAGAAAACAAAATATTGACATGATTTGGTATGGGAAAGACAGGAAAGGGCAAGGACACAAAGGAAAAGGTTTCAGGAGATGCGGGACTTTTTCACTCGATCTTTGAAAATGTTTAGAGACGTGGTTTTCCTGACGTCAGGATCCAGGTGATTCCAAATTTTAGCTGCTTGGACAGTGAAAGATTTTTCGTAAGTGGTAGAGGTATGTTTAGGAATAAGTAGGGTGTGTGAACTTTCAGATCACAGCCCAACTAGTTCTAGACCTCATTCTTCGAATGTTTAAATGGTCAAAATCATTCTAAAATCAATGCTGTATTTAAATTTTTAATATTGAAAAGGCGTTAGTAACCTTTTAGCGCAAGTTTAGCTTTATGATTTTACAGTTATCATAAAATATTCCTTTATTTGTTATTATTATTTTGAATATATCTTGAAAAGGTTTTCGCTTTTATTTAAATCATTACAATGACTAGTGTTTCATACAGTCTAAATATAAGGATATTTCATATCGGCGAAAGGCCATCCATGGCCAAGCTGGGGATGTATTATAATTATAACCATTTGCCGTCGAATGTAAAAATATGCTGTAAATTGCCCTTCAAAACCGACTTCTTATTTAACCGGACATCCTAAACATACCTTATATCGCATCAAAAAACAAAAAAAAAACAAGAGAAAAATAAACCACGGCGAACTATTTATGAACTTTGGGAAAATAAGATATGTACAGTAATGATGCTTATGACTATTTTGAGCATATAATAATAAGCAATTGACTGATGAACTCTTATTTAATACGCCCTCTACACTACTCGCAAAGTTACCTCGACGAAGTGCTAATCAAAGTTGATCGCAGTCTGAAAAATACGTCTGAAGTACAGTCTGAACTACGCACAAAGCGAATCGAAGTAACTATCTACACTATTCTCTTTGCCTAACATTGATCAACTTCGCGAGTGGTGTAATGCAGGTTTAAGGATTTCAATAAAGATGATATGGTACTATTGCCGTACTAAAGTAACAAGTAGCGAAAAAATTAAATAAGCATAAAATAATAGAATGGCGTATAATGGCATAACATAAAAATATTTGCAACAACAATTTTGTTGATAGTAACATAATTGTAATAATAAACATTAAAAACACTTTTAAGAGTAATTCAGCCACTAATAACACACAATTCTTGCTGATGGAATTCCTAAAAAATAGTAAAACGATTTTGATCAAGAGGTAGACATACTTTTAATATGATTCAATGACAGGAGCCTAAATGTTGGTGCTAGATTTAAGTGTTGACAGCACTAAATTACTAGGCGAATATTAACAGACACGAGTTTGTTTGACAGACTCGCAACAAAAATTGTAAGGTAAATAATGTGGTTATAGTGGGGATTGAGTCAAACATTATTACGTAAATAGCGTTTCTGCTGTGTTTAAAACTTATAGTATGCGGTCTTCTTTGTATTGGATTCAAACAGTTATGTTTAGGGGGTGTAGTTAAGTTAGTTCTGTTTTAAATTCGACATGAAACAATAAAATATGCTAACATCGTGAAAGAATAGTGATTTTATATATAAAATGAGAATTTTTGATTGCTCATTTCGTCTCTAATTTCTCTTAAATACAAAAATCTATCAAAACCCGTATCAGTATTATTTGCACGAAACAATCCTTAATACTGCAAAATATATATTGCGCTGCCCTCAAAATAACACTAATGTTGGCAACTTGACAGGTTGACAGCCTTCTAGATAAAAAATTCGGCACAAACTGAAGATTGCCGTTAGTTATATCGGCATTAAAATATATCTGCATCGTAATATAATTCATAATAATTGTAATATACCCTATACGTTTGGATTTATTTGCAAGTTTCGAAATATGCAGCATGAATTATCGTATTTTTAGGGTTCTTCTTGATTGCGTTGACTTGGAAGCTTAATTTTTAATTCTTAATTTAACTTCAAGGAACAGTAGATCTAAATATTTTTTATCAATTTCGGCGTTATAACTTCACGCATTTCTGAGGAAAAGGGTGTTGACAGACCGACAGACAACGAAGTGATCCTATAAGGGTTATTTTTTTCCTTTTGAGTTACGAAATCTTAAATATGGAAAACAAATTAGTTTTCTCTCGAAAAGGATTACATTGTTTGCAATATCTGACCCCGCTATAGTTTCGACACTAACCTCACTTAAACCAAAGCATTAGCGAAGATTCAACTAGAATTTGCCAATTTGAATGTGTGGTCGAAGTGCAGTAAAACAAGGAGCAGTAGACATTTGGTCAAATAATATTTACCAAAATAAAGTAAAAAATTATATTAAACATTATAAGATTCACTGATCGCTATATGAGAGGGAGAAAGGATATCGTGTTCAATCTGCCAGCATCCGCCTCAGTAGTAACTAACGTTAATTAACGCTGATATAAGGATTATCATTCGTGTTATTTACATACACGTCTATACAGATGTTATCGAGCAAGTAAATTAGCCCTTATACTCTGCAAAGGGCCTGATCAATGATTTATTTTTACGTGTTATCTGAAACGTTTTTTACCATTTTCGTCATAGGTGTGATTCCTTCCATTATTACTATTATTAAAAACAAAATTAAAAAGCTTTAAAAAATGTATTTTTTATTGTTTTTACTACTCTGAATAAGGCGAATGTATAGTTAAACTATTGAAATTGTATTTACTAAGGTGACTCATTTACTTTAAACAATATATTTTACCACTATTTGTTTATTTCTTGGTTTTAGCGCTTGAAACACAAAATAAAAGTAAAAAATTAAATTATATGGAATAATTTTACAAAAGTATTTGGATTTATTATCTAGTGACGTTGAGATGAGAATTAGAAGCACACTCCTGGCTATAAAATATAAATTAGTCAATGGAAGTATCCAAAAGAACACAAAAGACTAATAAAGGTTGCCGTTTTAATAAATATCGTCATCTTTTACACACAGTTCGGTGACACAATCGAAATGTATTTTTAAGCGTTTTATATAAAGAAAGATATTTATTAACTATTTCTTTCAAAAAATAAAATAAGACAAGAAAGACATGAACAAGATTAACGAATTATATTGATCAATTGAGTATCGTGTCAACGGAAATAACCGAAAGATCACAAAAGACTAATAAGGTGGCCGTTTAACAAAATATCGTCATCTTTTACAGACAGTTCTAGGACATATATAATTTTACATATAAAGCAAAATAATATTTATTAAATACTAAGTAAATTTTAAATGGTATTAACAAGCTTTTAAAATTATTCGGAAGACTGCGTAAAATTATTTCAATTAACTTAGATATTTGGAATTTATAAAAAAATGAGTATTAAGTTAGTTTCAAGAACGACACTAACTTACCATCCACAATAAAATGTATTTTTAAATAACAAAGTAATGTAGCGTATTTTTTAAAGAAGTGCTCAAAGTTTCCGAAAATGTTTTTCACGTCACGTAGTCAAGTTGAGAAGAAATTATAGGCTTCGCAGTCAGGTCTGACAGCTGAGACTGATATTCGCAGCTGGAAATACGTGCCCAAGCCGAGAAGCGTGACCTGTAACTAGGTTGCGCCCTGAGGGATGCTCTTTTTAAATAAAATGCAGATTGTAAATGGGTTCAATCAAAATTGAGATTTAACCTTAAACGTGATCGCTTCATTTTCCTTTTTGTACTACGAGAGTCTCGTTCAAGTTTTGACGGGGAAAATACTTCATTTAAAGGGTACAACTTCTTTCAGAAAATTGTGAGTATTGAAGCATGTTGTTAGGTAATGAGATTCTTCGAAATATTAAAAACTTTACTTAGTCTAAGTAGAAACTTTTTCAACATAACATATTTTACTGCGTAGACCTTGCAAAAATAAGTGTAGGTCTTGTAAAAATAAGTTAAAAAGTTGTTAGAAAAAAGGTGTTATAATTTACAGCAAATATTTAAATACAAATTATTGTACCTTTAATTATTATATTGCAGATATTGACTCATTTAAAACACACCAACATATGTACATATATATATATATATATATATATATATATATATATATATATATATATCGGTAAAATTCTACTATGGACATTAAAAAAACAGAAAAATTATAGGTGAGAGCCAAGAAACATTTTCTAATGAGTGAAAATGATTTGCATTAAAGCGATATGTATTTTTTACAAACCACTATTGATATTAATTTTCAAATATTTAAAAGAAGCAATTTTTTAGGAATAATATATTTAATTTTTCTTTTTTTAAACATATATATTGCCTTAATTTCCCAATACGTATTTTTATACTAAAATATAGATACAATAACGTGTTCTCTAAATCTCGGGTGTTGATTACGAATACATAAATTTATTTATTTTTTATCTAAAACTAAGCAGCTAAATAAACTAATTTGTAGAATACAATATGCAAAATGAATGGCTGAACGTGGACGAGTAAGCCCTTATATGACTATGTGATTTAGATTGTGATGTTGTCAGTTTTAATTAGAAAAAATATAGTAGCTCTCAATGCGCGTAGAAACTTTTATGCATTAAAATTAGTAAAATAAAATTTCCATAATTTTTGAATTGTAATTAAGTAATATATTGCTATAATCTCCATAAATGTTTAAAAATAAAACTATGTCTGTTCACTGAGATACAGTAGTAAAAACAGTAGTAAAAATGACTTCTTGTCTTCAGCCTGGACACTCTTCATTAAAGTTCAATTAATATTTATTGATTTTTCAAAAACGGATTTACTTTTATTAAGTATATTGCAAACAAACGTTTTTCTTAATTTAATGACTAATTTCTCTTTAAATTATTTTTTTTGAGCAATTAAAAATCGGATGCAGTGGAAGCACAAAACTGAAAATGTAAAATACAAATGCTAAAATAGAATTTATTTAATAAAATTTTTTTATTTTTACTTTTTTTCATACTATGTTCTATCATTTTTTCTTACAATTGTTAACTTATCTGACCAGAAGTCCTAGTTTTGAGCTTAATATCTCGTTGTCCTGCGGATATCGCGGAAACTAACAAAATATCCCGCTTTGAATGAAGTCGTTCCGTCTTCCGTCTTGCACCATGACGCCGTATATGTCGGATATACTATAAAACCATAACGTAATTATAAATTCCCAAATGGATGACTCAATGAGACAGAAGCTTTTAGTGAATTTAATAAAGGTTAACTTGAAGAGTATTAATAAAAAAAATTGTGACAGAACATAAAGAAAATTATAGCAAATATTTAAGGCAAAGAGGTCGATATGTCACATTACTATGCCGAACTTGAAGTTTCTATGCAAAAGAGTTTCTTTAAAAATAATCTGAACATTTCATTCACAAAATTCTGAACAAAATCATTTCAAAATCTGTGTAAATTTCTTTCTACTGATATTTTTACTGATGCTACTTTCTACTGATGATGATTTTTTTTCCCCTAAAACTTTTAAGTAAATGTTTATTAGTTTCAATTATTCATATATAAACGGGTTAATATTTTAAATCGCTATGGCACATTTTAAGTTTCTATATCGAACTGTTTCCAAAAGAAATATCTGTGATACTTTCGGTTTTCCATTTTGAATAGATGTACTAAGCAAATCTATTAACCTACAGATATTAACCTAAATAATATATAGGTAATATATTTAGTTTTTTTTCTGGAATCAGAGCTGTTATCATCCCGGAAAAGTATTATCTCTAGACCTTATTTATTAGTATACGCAGGATATGAAAAGTGACCCGAAATGTTTCGTGTAAATATTGCTAGGCGTGCGCGCGGTGGATTTTCCACAAACTTGGCTACGCTCTTCTGTGCATTTAGGTTAATTGTTCACATATTCGATAATTATGTACATGGTTAAATAGATATAAATGCTGAGTATATGGTTAAATAGATATAAATGCTGAGTAATGTAAACCATGATTTATATCCTTTTACCATGAATCAATCTTCATCGGCATTTTCTTGTTACAAGCATTCTTGTGTTTAACATTTTTCGTCATTAGCGCTGAACGAGAATCTCATTTTTTATTTACTCGATTGACATTCTCAGGAATACGATTGAGGATTTTCTGTCAGGTCATATCTATTCAAATATACCAATTAATGGTTTTTGTATCCGTTAGGCAATTAGTGCTTGTAATATTATGGTATATTTTCATTAATTTTTAATAATTTGATGAATGTTGCCATTTAAATTTTAATTTAATAAAGGTTTGAATTAAAACCTTTTATATTCTATCAAATTAAAATTTATGTACCATAAAGAGTAAAAGAAATATATTTTATATTAAAAATGTATTATAATAAATAAGAAATAATATTGGCGACTATTAAATAAGTAACTATTTAGTTCAATAGAAACATAATCAAAAATATTCAAAATATAATTAATTTATCTTCGGTTATATTATAGTTAAAAAAATATAGTTTCAAATTCTACAAAAAAAAATTTCGAATATTCCTTCAACAATTAAATTTAAATTTTTAAATAATAATACATAAAATAGCCTTTCATAAAATATAGAGTAATAAACATGTATAGAATTTTATAATAGGTGCGAAGCTCGAGATAAAAAAATTATTTTGTTGAATTAATATAGAATTAATAAAAATACGTAAGTAACTCTTGAGATGTTCTTAAAAAATATATCCTGATACATATCCACTGCAACCCTTGATGTACCCGAACAAAAAAGGATAAGTACGATGATCGGGTCACAGTATTTATATCTTCTAAGATTACAAAGGAAGAGGTGACGTTATAATAACTTAATATTTTACCACATTTTATTTAAAGTCATATTTATTCATGAGACTTATATAATCGGTCATATTATTTTGTTAAAAATCCAAATATACCAATAAAACTTGAGAATTGAAAAAACAAGACAATTTTGCTAAAATCAAAATTATATATATATATATATATATATATATATATATATATATATATATATATATATATATGTATGAAACTGGTTAAATATTGGTTGAATCCTCACTATGAAGATTCAACACACTTAAGTTTTATACAAATATATGAGGGTACAGTGGTACTTGTATTAAACTCTTTACAAAGATTGATATTACTTTGACGGGACGTCTCATACAGCAGATCTGTCATAAAACTGCTATTACGATATTGTATGAATAAGAAAATCGATCTGTGTAGTAAAGGCAGCAAATCAGCCTATTAGGCTATTCCGTAGCCTAAAAATGGGGCTGATTTGCGCCTAAAACTGATCAAAACTACGTGGGAACATGTACAGAGTAGGGTTGTGTAGTCGTTCCAAAGTAGATTTGAAAACTTATCAAGCACGACTAATACTCACACTACGAGAGTTCCGTACATATTTCAGCACTTTCAAACTTTTAAGCGTACATAGTATGTCTATTAAAATTTTCACAACGTGAATATATTGCTTATTATATACTATATCTTTCACAAGCGTAAAAACACGGTGCACATTTAAAAAATGAAAAGATCTAGGATAATACTTTTCTTTTAATTTTCTATTCGGAATTTACCAATACTATTTTTCACGATTTTTGGCTTAGTAATTTCGGAGATAAGGCGATGATATTTTATATTTTTGTATATTCTTTGAATATGTTTTTAAGCATGCAATTTAAAATTCTGAACAAAAAAAATGTTCATTCCGAACCTTTTCAAATGATACTTCGTATGATATATAAAATTAAAAAAAAGTTGTTTAAGACTTTTATTTACTTATTCTTCAATTGTTATATGAATATATTTTTAAAAAACATAAAATATTTCTAATAACAATAATACTTCTACTATAAGTATAATAACTTATAATACTTCTTGTATTTTCTTGTTTGCATGGTTTCTGAAAAAATGTCAGTGGATTGCCTACTATACCTTTCGTGGGCATAAAAACAGGAGGACTATTTCAAAAATAACAACATATAGAATCAATACTATAATTTTCCTACAACCTTTGTGTGGGTTTCTGAAAACCTATATTATCCATCTTTAGGTTAAGTAATTTCGAAAAGGCCTTCGCCCTTTTCGACTTATTTTTTTATTTTTTTGCATTTTTTCAATATACCTCTGACGACATAATATTTAAATTGTGAAGAAAATATTTTGAGACCCTTATAACTCTCACTCCCGAACAATACGTAGCACTACATATGGATTGGAAAAATTTCGAGAACTTAATTTACCCTCTTTTAAATTTACAAATGAATACTTTTGAATGTTAGTCGTTTCGATATGCGCGGCTTAATATGTGTTATTACTAAATATCTACGTTTAGGGGTTTCTGAGAAAAAAACAGATGGACATACGGACAGACATGCAAGTGATTTTATAAGGGTTCCGTTTTTACTTTTAAAGTGTAGAGCCCTAAAAATTAGCGATGGTAAATGGAAAATCAATTTGGTTTTAAAAGGTTTTTCTAAAGACGTTCCATTAGATGGGTTGCGCGAAAAAAAAATTTTCCCTAGAAATTGCGACGTTGTGACAGACTGACGCGTGAAGAAATGGGCGGATATATTATTTCACCAAGTAACCCTAAAAATTAATATTTATCTTGTATATTTTTCCGCAGTTTAGTGGATCAAATTGTTCATAGTTCATTTATTAAACTATTCGTCAGTAATATTTATCACATCATATATATTGAAGACGACGTATTAAATATTTCTTTCAAATTAATTAGTTGTAATTCTACTTTTTACTTCAAGACAAATTGAACAATAACATGTGACTGGTACACTTGATTGAATTAACTTAAAAAGATATGAAGTATTTTTATTATTGTAGTTTTTCCATTTATTTTGGAACAAAATGAGTAATATATTTTTTTTTAATTTAATGACCCGTGTTTAATAATAAAATAAATCGGTGATCTATTTTTCAGTCTCACAGGATCTTAGTTTTACATTCTTTCTTACAAATACTCTTTTAACTTACTTTGTCATGTCTAGACGTCCATAATTAGATTTACCTATATATTTATTTCGTGAACTTCTGCGGTTCTTTCTTTAGTTTATAGTGCAGATTTAAGATATGAATATTCATTGAATTAGCAAGTATTACATGGTTTATTTAAGTGCTCACCTTATGTAATGATAGGTAGTTTTAGTATGTTTTCGCAATTTCTTTGTAAACTACCATTTGGTCAATTGTTCACATTTTTGTAAAATTGCTATCACATTATACACTCGCGAATTGACCGTATACTAAAAGAATAATGCAATACACGCTCTGTTGAATCTACACAAAAAGGAGCATTTTTATAATATATTGGTTGCCCGTAATGAAAAATTAATTCAATTGATGGGCGCCAGGAATTTACAAGCTTATGATAGTTCCAACAGATGTATACTGTCATAGGTTTCAAATTAAGATCAAGAAGCTCACAAAAAAGCAGTCATTAAAGCATTACTTCCAGTTGTTTATAAAGTGTGATTGTAAATATTATAATAGGTAATCTTTAAGTTGCAAAACTATAGCCAAAATCCTTTGTTTCATCAGTCATACTCGCGAAAAAATTAATGCGATAATTTTTTTTGCCAAGAATGTTTCGGAAGACAAGAAAATACTTTTCTAAACGCGTTAGAAATTGCCCCATAGAAAAAATTAATCACATCATACGTAAGGCAGATTTTTAAAAAATACTACCGAGCATAATATATTTTTGAAGAAAGCGATTATAATAATTTATTTAATACGTAATTCAGCTCTTAATAATTTACTACAGAGCATAAGAGATTTTTAAAGAAAGCAATTATAATAATGTATTTAATACCTAATTCAGCTCTAAATAAATTACTACAGAGGATAAGAGATTTTTAAACAAAGCAATTATAATAATTTATTTAATACCTAATTCAGCTCTCAATAAATTACCACAGAGAATAAGAGATTTTTAAAGAAAGCAATCATAATAATTTATTTAATACTATATGGATATTATTGGTGTGATTATTTTTATAATTTAGCGTACTTAATTACCATACCTGTTTTTAAGTTTAGTGTAATTACTACTATTTTTTAAAACTGTAAAAATACACAATATTTGAGCAATTTTTACAATAAAAAATCAAACTTTTGTGTAATTCAGGTTTATTTTTTATTTTCACTGATATATCAAATTTTATTTTGAAACTTAACCAATGTAATAACAATTTTAAATTGTAACTTAATATCCAGTAAATACCTAATCGTTAAACTCGATACCCAAACCTTTCTAAACATTAATATTAAAGATCAAGGAGAAAAGTCTGGCCAATATAGTATTCCATTGCCTTGCGAATAATGTCACTGGTCGCTAACTTATTTACACGATCTAATGTGATACGGAAGAAAATACGAAGCATATTATCTGCAAGGTAACTATTAATCCAGAGGATTACATTGAAATTATTTGTCCTATTATATGGTTTCTTTTGATGCAATGATAAATGGAATTGTGGGCTTTCAGGAAAGATGTAAGGATTACCATAGGTTGATACTTATTCATAATAATTAAAATTTATATAAACATATTGGGTGCAAGGATAAGTGCAATTTAGTACCATTGAAAATTGGGCAATGTTTGTGGACTTTCTTTTATGTCATATCAAGAGAATTGTCAAAATATCATTGGTGCTAAACTACGCTTATAAGTAACTGCGTAGTTACATTTTTACAGGTCTGGTTACATTTTTACAGGCGTAGTTACATTTTTACAGGACAAATTAACGATCGTGATAGTAAATTTTATAAAATTTATTTACGACACCGGTAAATGTAACTATGCAGGAAAATATACTACACAGCCAATATATTTATATAAATTCTAATGATTAATGAATAAGGAATAATCCTGTGACAATCCTTATATCCTTCACGAAAGTTGTTAATACCACTTATCGTCATGATATCAATAGATTTCATATAATCGGATAAATCATTTCAATGTAATTTCTTTAACTAATAGTTACTTTGCAAATGGCATAGTTTGTATTTTCATCTAGTGAAAGTTCCTAACTTTTCTAAAAATTGTCAAGATATTGAAAGTAGAAAATATTCAATGGAAATTAAACTCATACTCGTCAGTAAAATACAAAATGGTTGGAAATATGAACTGTTTCAAAACCAGTCACCAGTCAGTGTCAACAGTGTTAAAATCCCCAGTTTCCTTCCAATAATTTAAATTCGACCTTTATTTAACGAACTTACTCATTTTGAGTTTGATATTATGTAGGATATAAAGTTTGTTTTGCAAAGATTTGTCATTATATGCAAAAGGAGATGTATGCATTATAAAATATGAATCAACATTTTTAAAAATATTAATTTAGCGCCGAGTTATTATGGTGTAGAATTAGATTTCTTCATAGCCTATTTCGAATTATTTCTAGAAAACAAATTCAAAATCCTTTAATTTGAATTTTATATTTCTTTATTATTTAATGTATTCACCGTCCTAACACTTCCTTCTACTTCATATCAATTTATTTATGAGAATTCATTGTACTAGACAAAAATAAATAATAAATTATGTGATATTTTCAGATGAATTAAACATTATCCACTTGTGAAACTGTTAATTGTTAATAGCCAGTCTATTTAATGTAAACCTGATGACGATATCGGATAAGCACGAAGGTTATATATTATTTCAATATAGTTCTAAACATTCATTAAAAATTAGATATTTTGTTTCAATTTATGCTATAATATAAATATGAAACCCTTTTTACTTTTGTAAGAAATAAATATCCTTAACCATTGTTTCAAAATAAATTAATGTCTTTAATTTTTAATTACCTTAGTAGATAATATAAAATACGATTTTTACAGCTCTCAAAAGTAAATGATGAAAAGTATAAAAATATTTACCTTATAAAATACTTATGCTAGCAATTTTGAGGAAAGGAAGAAATCGGCACTTTACTCCAAAGAAATATAAGTTTGAATTGCCTTCAATATAGTACTAAAATTACATACATCTTTACTTCATGTTAACATGTATATCTCTTTTTAATGAAGAATCAATGCTTGTTCAATTATAATATTCAATTAAATTAGTATAATAAAGTAAAAATATATATGTAAAAAAAATAATCAAAAAACAAAAAAAAATTCCAAGCAGTAAAGGACCAATTTAACATAAAAGTGGTTATACATTGTAATGAATTATAAAGCAATATTAAAAATAGTATTTTTTTTACAAAAAATAATGTTTTCGGCGCAAAGTAGAAATAAATCTATTAACAGGAAATTTTTTTCGAAACATCCAGCCACATATTGATTATAAATCACTTTTTTCTTGCCTTGGCCTTTTTTTCATTCAGATGACCTATAAGAATAAAAAAAAATTTCTCTTTTAAAATTTGATATTTACTTAAGAAAAAAAACTTTAGCCTGTTTAAAGGACTTTAATTCGGGTATCATCTATTGTAATATCGCTTATTATTATTTTATGTGAACGAACAAATAAATAACAACGTTATAATTTGCACTCCATATATCACTGTAAATTAGCAGAGCTGTTAATTTTCATTACCTAGAGGAATATATATCATCATGCACATAATAATAATTAAATCGCGTACAAATGATGAATAATTCACATTCTGTTCTCGGTCATGTACTCGTATACGCCACAGTGGCTTCTAACATTCTCTCTTTGCTCCTGTAACGCCGGCTGAAATTTATCATTTTAATACGCAAGAGCTACTTTTAACGTTTGCACTGTAGTAGGTGCGAACTCGTCTTGTAACTAGTAATTTAAAATGTAAATTTGTAATTTCTACGGAGTAACTCATTTTATCATTGTATTTTCCGTAGAGCGGATTCCGTTTGAAGTCATCATAAAATTTCTGTAAAATTCAACAGTTTTAAAATTATTCGTATAGTCGTATTGGTGCATTCATAAATTTTGTGCTGCCGATTTTTTGTTTGAATTACTTCAAAGTTTATAATAGATACCTAATCTATTCTTAACTTTTGAGTACTGAAAACGCCATATATTATATACTACTTAAGAAGAACGCAATATAGCCCATTTTCCGATTTAAATTTTTAAATCGGATTTTTAGTAGAAATGGCATAATACAAATATGTGCAATATTTAATAGCATTTAACAAGTTTCATACCAATTTAGACTCCAATTTTATATATTTGGCGTTAATTTTTTAGAAATTTATTATTCAGAATTAAACGAAACTACGTGATATAGTATTATTTCTACTTTCTTTAAGTTCTTTGCCACGGCCTAGGTTTCGTTGTATAACATCTTCAGGTGCCCACCTATTAGCAAAGATCTTTGCTAATAGCCTACCTGAAGATGTTGTAATACAACGAAACCTAGGCCATGGTAAAGAACTTAAAGAAAGTAGAAATAATACTATATCACATAGTTTCATTTAATTGTGAATTTCGACTCCAATAAACCAAAATTTTTTTTCTGTATTTCAACCTAATCTATAGCAAACCATATAATTTCAAAAGAGAATTTAAGAAAATTGTCACAGTTTGTAGCACAAATGCTGAGTAGAATAAATTTAAATATATCGTGCATTGCAGAATAAAATTATAATCCAGTGAGTTATTTTATTTAACCCCTACTATAATTTTTTTTTCTTTCACAATAATTTTAGTTCAAATACTACACAGAGGATCAAAATAATATTCTACATATGTTGTTGTATTTGATACCATTTACCTTTGTGAACTGAGCCTATCATTAATTACTAAAAAAAGTCGAGCACTTCGATCTAATTTCTTTTTCCACTTACATTTAGTCTGGAATTTATATTCATATTTCTATTAAGACAGATTTTAATTTTTAATCCCAAGTCATTTTTCGAGTTCTATATTTCAAGGGAAAAAAAGTCGTCCTAAGATCTACAACCCATTTTTCCGTCCGTTAAAAATATTCATTTGGAGATTTCCCCACCCCGCCTTATTTCCGAAGCTATTCATCCAAAAATTATGAAAAATAAATGAGTTTTTAAAAGCTCATGCAAAACTAGAGGAAAATTATAGCGATGATCATATAATCATAATTTTTGAAATTTGCGCCCTATTTTTACGCCTAAGAAAGATGGAGCAAGCAATATGTTCACATTTTCAACATTCAGAGCTAATTTTCTCAGAAACCATTGGACGTAAAAACTTAAAATTAGGCATAATATTATATCTAATTAACTCGCATTTTTTGCACTAATTTTTAAAATTATTTGCATCAGACGGAATAAATAAAGATAATAAGTATTTTTCTTTATAAATTTTAATTAAAAGGGCTGTTACAAAAATTCAAAACTATTTTTTTATAATTTTAAATTGAATATTTAAAAAGATATTCCGGAAAACATGATATAAAAGAGCATTCCCCTCCACCCCCGCTTATTTCTGAAACTACTAAAAAGACTATCTAGAAGATAACAGAAAAAACTATTATGATTATGTTGAATCCTATTTTTGAAGTACGCGCGTATTTTTGAATTATGCACGTGAAAGACCTAATAGAACAATATTACTTTTTCATTACATAAATATATTTACGTAGTGAAAAATAAATATTGTTCAATAGAAATACTATGCACCCTGACAAGTTCATAAGTATTAAAATGTTTACAGATTCCTTATAATGTGAGTTCTACTCATGTAAGACATTTTTATAGACTGGATTCTATATCAAGTTTCTAATTTAAGCTTGAAGTTGACAAAGCGTTGCTCTGACTAACGTAATTGATCTGAACAACGTAACTAAAATGATGAAAGCGTAGTTAATCTGAACAACGTAATGTTTAGGATTTCGTAACTTAAAGGGAAAAACGGAACACGTATAAGGTCACAGCGGTGTCTGTCTACACATCGGTCAGAGCCGTTTTTTATAGAAACCAATTGACTTTGAAACTTGAAATTGGACACAGTAATAAAATATATTAACCGAAATATACCGCAGTAATAATTAAAAGCTAAAACTGAAAAATATTTATTTGAAAATTTTAGGTAGAATAAATAAAGCAATCAAAAAACTTTTTTACTAATTTCATACATAGTCGCTTGAAAGGCCGTATTATAAAGGACCAACATTTTTTTTCATAATTTTAGATGTAGTATATTCAGAGATATATTAAAAAATATGGGAAAAAATATCCTCCTCCTTCCATTTTCGAAAGCGTCTGCCTGTTTTGTTATTTTATGTTTGTTTGTGATTTTCGATGTGATATTTTTTTAAATATTCCTCATGTTTTTTTCCTATAGATTGTATAGTAGGCAATTCATTTCTTTTTTCAATGCTGACATTCTCAGAAACCACGCGATGAAGAAACATTGAAAGGTGGCATAGTAACATATCCCACATAAATAATAATAAAATATAAGGTTATGTGGGTAATAACCCACATAAAATGTGAGGGTTATTACCCACATATTTTACACTATAAATTGTTTAAAAACATTCATATGATAATAAAGAAGACGTGAACAAAATCTACAAAAAATTGTTCTCCCTTTTATAAATCATGTGAAAAGGCTTGCTAGTAGGAATACAAAAATATTTTTTCTTATCATTTTAAATAAAAATACTGCGTTTAAATTTAACTGGATATTTTAAAATGATAGTATATACCGCCCCTTATACTCGAATATATATATATATATATATATATATATATATATATATATATATATATAATACAATTATGCTGAACATTATAATTTTTTTAAAAATGGCTATGTTTACACCTATGTAAGAGTACGATATGTTTACCCCTACATTTCGAGCCAATATTCTCCAAAATTATTGGACGTAGAAACTTATAATTTGGCATAATATTATATTTTCTTAACTCACTTTGCACGCTAAAATATGTATAAGTGCCATAGGGAAGCCTTCTAGTGCAAGTTCTAATTCTATTTAACTGGTTTTAGGTTTTAGTAAGACCAATGGCAAAAAAAATGGAAACGACAATCATACTTTGTAAGTGCTGATAAGTAAATTATCATGAATAAAAAATAATTGATTTTAAAATGTCTTTTAAAAGTATACTAAATGTGCAATTTTCTAAATATGGTAATTTTCTCGTAAATATCTTAATTTTCATAATATAAATTAACATATGCCATAAGCTACCTTTAAATATAAACCTTGGTAGGCATGAGTTAAAGAAATAAAATTTTTAAATACACTAATTCAAGCAAAACATCTGGGGAAAAGTGAACATTTGATAATCAAAATATAACTGTAATATATTGTAATTTATATTGAATCATTTAGGAACTATCTATATTATAAAGTCAGATCTAATGAATTATTTTTCCCATTTTGTATATACATATATATTTACATTATTAATTTATGACAAATTATATATTCTTTGAAAATTACGAAAGCAACTTCGTGATTAAACTATTCCCCACACTTTGAATTGTGCATGTTAATTAATATTTAGGGGTGAAAAATTAAACATCGTTTTGTTTTTTATCATTTAAATCTTTATCGGTAATAATATTTATACAAAAATATATAGACAGATAAAAAAAAATATTTTAAAAAATTCAGTCTGCTTCACTTTTTAAGCTATATTATACATTTCCTAATTCAAACTTGCCTGTTTATCTTCCATACGACTTTACTTTCATCTATGCCAATATACGCTTGTTTTGTTATTTCTTCTTTTTGTTTTGAGTTAGTTCATTATCCGTTAGTTCATTATTTTTATCTTAGCTTGTTCACTGGGAATGTTTCTTCATACAATAAGTACACAATAATTTTCATAAAAATAAAAAAAAAATTAATAGCATTTTTCTCAAATAATGCATAAGCTAACAAGATGTAATTGTAACCAACATTTAGTTCAGAGTTTGACTAAAAACCTATTCTTTCGTTTCCAAATTCTATTATTAACTCCCTAGTTCTTTTATGGAGAGCTCCACAGAGGTTTTTGAACTATAAGAATACCTTAGAAACGTCGAGTACGGTAATTCTAAGGTATTCTAGGCACTCCTCGAGCTAAAATTTCTAAATCAACACAACAACTTTTGCTTCAAATTCGAAATATTACTTGCCGCCGAGCACGGGTCAACTACATACTGCAGAAACGCGTGCCAAAATCTGTCTCTTTACAAGCTTGTCTGGCACGCTACGAAACATAATTTCATTTTCTAGGCCAGTACACTACTAAAAAAAATAATGTTTGTGCCAGTTTATGTATTAAACTTTACAATGTATTGTTGTATTTATTCGAGTCTTCGTGTCCATTTATATTGTGGGGTGCTGTGACCATAGATTGTGATTTATTCTCTCCCGCAACGTGCTGTGTAGTGCGGCGCCTATAAATAGGTTGTGAGGACTAATTTCGATGACTATTGGATGAAATATTTGGTCAAATTTTGTTTTCGATTACTTGCAGTATATAATACTTACTAATGATAATATAGCAATGGTAAAGCTAGAGTTGCCACGTCTTGAATTCCAGACAGCCCACGGAGTAAAACAGAAATATCTCTGAAATTATTAATTGCCGTCTTGATAAAGATATTAAGGAAGTGCAATTATGACAATGTTGGTATAAAAATAAATGCTAAGTATCTGTCACATTTATCCTTCATTGATGACTTACTTCTACTCTTAGAAGATTAAAAAAAATAGAGTACATATTAGAGTCATTCAGACAACAATGTCAGACCATGGGCTTGAAAGTATGTCAAAACAAAACAAAGATAACAATAATTAAAACCAAAATATCAGTCGTTATTAATTAATTGGTTTTAGAATATGTTATTACAGAATATAAGACACCCGGAACAAGTATTAGGTTACGAAATATATATTGAAGACCAACCAATTTATTAAGAAAAATTACGAAAAAATGTCAAAAAGAATTAAACGAACTTATATGAATATAAAACTGAAAAACCATATTAAAAATATTGCTACTAGAAAAATAACAGAAGAAAAAGCTGTAAAACAAGTTTGACATCTAAAGTAAAAATGGGCAGACCATATTCAGAGAAATACGGATGAAAAGTGGTCACAGAAGGACAACAAACTGGTTCATATTACCACGTTTTTATTAGCTCACTTTCTTGTCTGTTTGTTTGTTTGTCGGGTTCAAATTTTGCAAACGGTTTTAAACTAACTTCCGTTGAGCTCAAGCTGTAATGCAATATTAGCTTCCTTTCTTGTCTGTCTATTTGTTTGTCTGTTTGACACATAGTTTAATGCCTACACAACTAATCTAACCTATACTGTGAATTTTGTGTAACAATGAATTCTGCGTCATTATGTTATTATTATATCATTACGTTTTAGACATAAGTTCGCCAAATTTACTAACAATTTTATTGCACCACAAATAATATGACCTGTTGAGTGAGTTTTCTCACAGACAGCTATTTTTCACACTCCCTACTATTATTTATTGCATGCATCCCACTTTTTCCGTTTTAGATCTAACAAGTACTTTCATAGCTATTAAAAATTTATAATCAAAAATTTCCAGGGCAATATGTATGTGGTTATAAATCTCTATCAGTTTATAAATATTTATGGGCAAGGAGAAATTATTTCAATTTTTTTAGTCCAATTTAACAATCATTTAGATAGAAAACATAGGAAAGACCATTCGTAAGGTGGAGAGACAGCATAATAAACAATGCAGGGAGACTATGGTAAAAAAACGAAGGAGAGAACAGAATGGAAGCTTTTGGAGGAGGTATTTACCTTACAATAATAATTATCTTCCAAGGTAAAATAAGGCACAACTGACATATTAAAATTATTTTGGGCATTATATATATTTATTGTAAGGGATACATAATACTATTATTAATATTACATAAACTTCTTTTATTGGAGTATAAGATCATTTGTACTACTGAGCAATAAATTATTTTACGATTCTTTTGCAGAATATTTAAATATTAAATTTTATATTTTAGTACTAATGACATTTGATTATGTCCAATTTCAACCATTTGAAAAAGAATCGTTTAAATAATAGTCCGCAATTTAAAAAAAACCTTAAACTGTCTTTATACTTCACTTTTATTTGATAATTTACATCATTATTTAAATTTTAAAACTTATGTATGCGTATTTAGTACGCAGATCTATTTAACAGAGCGCCTTCGTTCAAATCGTTGTACTTGGGTTTCTTCAAAATACCTACTTTTCGTTTCTGGCCAAATGTTCTTTTCTACGTACTGTACAAGGTTTTGAAATAAATTCAATAATGTTAGAAAAAAATAAATAATATTTGCTGCTTTAAAATTCCCACATTTTATTAAAAAAATATATTTACATCTTATTTAAAAAAAACATTTTATCATATCCCAAATCTATTTCACACTAACGAGTGCGGAAGTCCGAAAAATCTTTTTATCAAAAACTTGGATGTGTTAATTCCTTAATCGACTGAGTTTGGAACCGAGCCTTTGTAAGTGGAATATAAAAAATGACAATACATTCCATGATTCCCATGTATATTCGAAGAAACCTAACGTATTGACTGCTTGCTGCCAATCAGCATAAAGGTAAATAAATTTTGTAAGTGCATTTTAAGAGAGTTTAAGAAATATTTATTAACTTTAAACACTTGCTTTACTTCTGAAGAAACTAGCAAATAAAGAAAATTAAGTATCTTAATTAAGGCAATTTTATCCTTAATAAAGTATCAATTATGTAATGCGAAAATATTTCTTCAGTAGAATTATTTAGCACGTAGAAGTAGGTTATTAAAACCTATGTCAGTATGTCTAAAAATTTCCGTTCAGAATGTTACCACTATTAATAATAACAATAATATTATTATATGGTATATATTATTATATACATCGTTTAACCATTGTCGATTGACATATTCGGGATTTAAATATCCTAATATAAGATCCATCTATTTGTATATTTGGCACTATGACACCATCAGTAATTTTATTGCATAACAAAATAAAACACTGAATTATGTATTATTGAGAGTATGTAAACAAAGCTAAGTGACAAATAATTTGATTCTAATGTATTTATTTATCGTAAATTTAAGCGGAATTTGACATAAGATTTGTATCGATTTACAGTTCAAAAATTTTAGTTTCATATTTACTGGAAATAATAGCGGTGTACGTTAAATAAGTAAAGCTTTAATAAATTTTTGGTGTGTTTCAAAACATTACTAGAATTAAAAGTACAATGAACGCATTAGATTATTTACACTAATGTAAGTACATTACTTATATTAAATTAAACTAATGTAAGTATATTACTTATATTCAATTAAAAAAAAATTAAATAAGTACATAACTTATATACACAGTGCAAATTATATAAGAGTACCCGGGATAATAAAAACGAGATAATTAAAAGCAACAAAGGACTTTATCGGAAGAGTTTAAGAAAATAATCAAAAATAACTATTTTTTCAGATCTTTTCTTTGAAAAAGAAAAAGAGAAGGGAGTAATTAAAATATCATATTCTACGTTTTTCGTCAGAACAACAGAAAATGTATAATTATTTGCTACGAGTTACATGCAGCAACATGAAAAACAGTTTAGAAAAGTGATGAATAAATAACAATATTTGTTAACTTGGCAAAATCATTATTCAACTTTCAGCTTCGTTCCAATTAGTTGAACAAATTAACTTAAAGATCAAGCAATTACACATAAATAATGACTCAAATACGATAAATTAAAACAAAAATTATATATAATGAAAGTAATTAACAGGCTGCGAATTAACAAACATTCCATGCTTTCAGCTCTCTGTTTAGACTAAGTTAAAATAAAAACTTTAAGTTTAAGCTTAGAATGTAGAAGGCGCATACACACAAATCTCTTCGCGGTCACGGTGAAGCCAAAAATCGGTGGAGGGGGCACGCACTCCGCCTTCTGACGCCCTTCCTCAAACTGCACGGTGTTACCAGCAGAATAAATTTACCCACCAACTTCAGGAAATCGACGCATATATATATTTGCTTGCGGCAGTACGATTCACATTTGCATCAATTTATATGGTCATGGCTTGGCTTATATGTCTTATATTATTATTAAGGCCGTCGTGTTAAATTTCTAAAATGTTTATTCTGACTACAACTAATGGCCAAAATATTTAGATTAAAATTATTTAAGAATTTTGTCACATTTTACCATTTTATTTATCACTTAACACTTTTAATACAAAAAGAAAACAATTGTCTTAGTGTCTTAAAGTAAAAAGAGATGTGAAAAACCTCATAATAAAAGTTGAAAATATTCTATCTCACATTAAAGAAATTCAAAATAGGACGAAACAATTATTTATATTAATTAGCATTCAATGTCTTGATACAATTTCTTCATATTTTAAACCATATCGGTTCGCATTTTTCAAGAAATTAAAGAAGACGGCGGAAATGAAGGAATGTAACATGTGTTTCTTAACTTAATCCTACATATATTGGTTATATACGCAATACGTAAAATATTCTAAAATTGAATATGATAATGGAAATTCAAACGTTACACCAAATTTTCCAACGACATTTTCCAAATCCCGGTTTTTTTATAAATAAAATTTTACATTTTTCAGTATCGAGCAATTAAGATGTTTTAATTTGAGTAAACAATTTTTTAAGAGGTGACAATACCAATAAAAATGGCGTGCTTCTCTTAATAATAATCTACTTCGATATTATAAAATTGCATAGTTAATTGAATGAAATTAAGTAATAGTTTTTACGTATGAAAAGTAATTCCTATTTGTTTCTTTTGCAGTCCAGTGATATTTTTGCAGGTGGGAATAGCACAAGTCGGCATTTTAAGCTATATTGTCAAGTAACCTGTCAGAGTCTTAAATTGCACTGACAGCCGCGTTTTGATACTACACATTTCATGCGTAGTTTTTTGAACACACTATCGCGCGTATTCTCACCTTCTGGAGTACTCATTATTCTAAGAGTTTAAGCTATTAAACAAAATTAGTCAGGACAGGCACTACTGACTAGAATATAAATGGGTTAATTTTATCTTAAATTTTCCTGCATTATATGTAAGGTTATACTATATTAAAGATGTCTAATAACCCCACCAATTTTTGGAGGTATATGTGCAATATCACGAACACTTCTAGAAAATCTCCGTTAGGACATACAAAAAGAGCGTCGTTTAACTTTCTATTCAAGTAGTAACTAAGTTCTGAAGAGAACATGACAAACATTTTAGAAATACAGTTTTGATCTCCCTGATAATCCTCGCCAAAGTAACCTCCTACATAAAATTTAGAAAAATTAAAAGTATTATTGGACCATCTCCCAATTTAATTTAACATCATCTGGCAAAGTTATATTCAACGAAATTTCACGAACTCTACTCTGGAATTCATATTAATGTAGGTATATAATCGTATTAAACGTTTGAATCAGTTCCAATTATTACAATGTATGGATAGTCATACTCGCCTAAGACAGCCTACACATATTCGCCTATTTTAGATAAGAACGAACATACCGTATACATTTAAAACAAGCGATACAAAATTGGCGTCAGAGTAACCGCAAGGTAACACATTGTTCACGTCCTGCAATTAGTAACGGCCAACGGTCAGCAGTCCAGCGGATCGGGACGGACCCTCGCTCTTTCCCCCAGTCACTACAAGTTACGTTTCAAACCGTTGCATACAATTAATTAACGAACTTGTTTCGATTCTTCATTTACATTCCTCGGCAACCGTTTTTCCGTATTGGGCTAATTGATGCGGCCCGGATTGAGACAGGACGTATGTTTAGGTTTTTTTGAGGGATGTATTCCATTTTTAGAAATATTTTATTGGCTTGAACTGAACTGAATCAACTTCATATAATATTTTAAAATAATAAAAAACGTTTAATCTAATTGCAATAAATATTATAAGTTCTAGATCGCAGTTGTGGCAGTAAGATATTAAACTGATGTTAAAGTTAAGATGCTAACCTTAGTGTAGTTCATAACAATGTTAATTTATTTGATGAAGTGACAAATTACTGTATATTGATCTAAATATTTAGCCAGTTAAAGTCAATGAAGGGTATAAAGGATAACATGTTTCTTTTTTCAAAACGTCCCATCCGTAAATAATTTTATCAAAAGACGATTGTATAAATTGGTTTTCAATTATGTTCTGTATAAAGTTATAAACATTGGCGAAGAATTAATCAATTCTGCAGAACATAGAAAATAAAAATAAATACAATAATAAAAACTCAATAGAATTATTCAAATGAATTAAAAACAGCAAAACGTATGGCTCAACCTAAAAAAAAAGGAAAAATAACATAATTTCAAATAACACAATTTCAATATTTAAGAGTGTATCGGAAAATCACGACTATCAGTTAGTTTGTGTCGTTTTTTACGCGAAAAAAGGCGCGTATTAAAATTAGTCATTCATAAAGACCAAATTTTTTAATTGACTAATAACATTTAGATAACTTGGAGATAATAATTGAAAATTTGTAACAAGGCCTGTTTGAAAAATATTGGACATTAAATGAGCATTTCTACGTGACTCAACGTGACACGGGGACGGGGAATAGTTCACGTTCATGACACGGGGAAAAGTTCATTTTCATATTAAACTAATATTATTAAAATATTTGAAACTTTTATGTAAAATGGTTATGTTTAAAGTGCTATATGATTTCGGCATATGCGAAGCCACACTGTTTCTACCTTTAAAATTTATTAAACATACTTTTATTTTGTATTGTGGTAAATATTGATTATTACCTAAATAAAATTCTTTACATCAAAACAGACAAATAGTTTTAGGTTACAAAGTATTCATGTATCCGAAATAATTATATAATTTTCTCGATAATTCTGAAATCCCATTTCCGTTTAACAATATAGCACATTTTTTTCGACCGTGGAGGAACTGTCAGTCATTTACATCTTTTGATAAAATATTGATCTATGAAGCGGTCGTTGTAAATGCAATCCAAAGTCAAATGCTTCCAAACGACTAAAGTAATATGCATGGATAAGTTAACCACTGGATAGCGCATTAGAACACAATTGTATGAAAACCAAGCTAGCCACTACTCATTAGGGTATGTATATATATATATATATATATATATATATATATATATATATATATTATATTGCTAAAATGAATTGTGAAATTTACTGTAGAAAAAAGAAAAACACTTCCGGTCGATTATACAAAACTCAGAGATATAAACAATTTTAATAACAAATGTTAAATAAATCTATATTATATTACTAACGTGAATAGAAAAAAATGTTTACAATCCCTGAACTGTCATCACATTTTGTTTACAAACATTCCCTTTTAGAATGGAATGGTGTATACAATAATAATAGAATATGCATTATTAATTTATTTACTTTACTGTATATATGTTTACAAACATAAGGCGTATTTATAGCTACAGAAGCAAGCTCTTTCAATTGACAACAAATAAATAGTTTTATTATTTAATGAAAAAGTTGGTTGAAAATATAAGAATACATAACAATAAAAGAGAACATCTTGATAAAAATGTTAAATAATCGACAAAAAACACTAAATCTAACATGCAATTTTTTAAATAGCTATAAGTAAAATAAGTAAAAAATAAATTAAAAGTTTCGATTTCTTTCTAATTCTGGATGGGAATAATTATTGGAAGGACACCTCTGTACTCAAAAAAGTAGTTTCTAAACTACTAAATTGGATGCGAAAACAAACTTCATTTGTTTGCGTCTATGTAAACAGGAGAAAATATTTATTTGAAACCTGGTTGTTTGTTTAGTTGATAAAAAGAAATTATAAATTTGATGGAATCAAGAGCCTATTACTACTGCTCTTTGAATAGAATCTATTTATTAAATATTGTTTGATAAATGACGGGTCATAATTTTTCGTCAAAAAAGTTAATCTGGTATTTAAGTATTTATCTATTATCGCTTTGGTTAAATCTATTAAATGATTTGACAAGGGAGCTGTATCAAATTGGTGCATTAATAAATCTTCAAATAAGGTTATGCCAATAAAGGATTTTAAAAATGTATAGCGTTGGTACCGCAGACTCCAATAAACGTCTTCTCTTGTTTTGGCCCGTTGCTATTAAATGAGTGTCAAAATGTTTAGAACAATTAGTACTTGATTTTGTTAAAAACCATGACTCGCATTGTCCAGCCACCTACATCCATTTTTCTTTTCGGTGCGGGCAATTTGGAAACTTAAAATGATAAGTGAAATATAAATAAAATATAATATTATATCCTTAGAAATCAAGGAAATTATTTTAGTTTATAAAAATATCTTAAATATAATTTTTTTGAATTTTTAAATAATAACAAAAGTATCGATTTAGTTATCGATAACAGCGCGACGCATCTCAATTGGCGAAAAAATCAACAATATGGCGGAATCGCTGCCGGTGATCTGACTGTAACATACGAAGATATACTTGCTTAAATAATAGTTAACAGTGTACTTACTTGTGAAAAGTAATTCCGTTTTTATGAAGTGATGGCGCGTAAGCTCTTCGCCCAGATGGGTGACACAAATTGTGCCAGCGCGCGGCTAGAAATTTTGTGTTGATGCGTCATCCAGTGGTTAACTTATGCATGGTAATATGGTTACATGAGTTTATTGCGATTTAATTTAATTTTGTTTTTAAATTTTATTTTTTTTTCATTTCATGTAGCGTAATGAAAAACAGCCAAATTATTTATACAAAATAATACAATAAAATTTATATACTGGGAGCACTAGACCTTCCAATATATCAGTAACTTAAAAAATCTTTTAATGAATATATTTAATCTGAATACATATTATTTGCTTAGAGAAAAAGTAATAATCAAAAAATAAATAATATCGTCCAAGCATCTTCAATTAAATTGATAGAAAATTATCGGAAGCTTATAATGCTGTACGGAACAACATACTCGGTACAACATATCCAGGAAAGGAAACCAGAAAGGACCAGGAAAGATCTAATAGCCCACCTGAAGATGTTGCAATACAACGAAACTTAGGTCGTGGTAAAGAACTTAAAGAAAGTAGATAGATAATACTACATCACGTAGTTTCATTAAATTGTGATTGATTCCCTTTTCTTCTGGATACAACCCTATCCGGAAGAAAAAGGAATCCTCTATCTCCTATAGTAAAAGGGGAAACGAAATGCTTAAAAGGTACTCACTGGCTTAATAGCCAGTGAGTATCTAGTCTTTAAAACGTTACAAGTTTTCTTCAATATGCATTTATTTGAATTGATTTTGTTTTTGTATTTTAAAGACAAACATGAATGAAATAATTTTATTTTTAAAAAATTATATTTATTATTTTTTTTCCGTAAACATGACAACAATAACTCATAGTGCTAATGAATTCTCCTCGGCAAAACTGTTAAAAGACATCACATACTTGTAGTCGTTATTTTTATTCAATCTTAGTGAACAACTTCATTGTACTTGTAAAAAAATATTCAGGCTTTGGTATGAGTTCAAAGTAGATTAAATAATTAACCCAATACTTTACATGTCCGACAATAAAAATGAAAGAGTAAAAGAAATGAATTTTATTTGCAGTGCAGTATTTCCTGCCAAGTAACAGTGAACATAGAGGTTTTTAGAGGGTTTTAAAGATACCGGAGTTTGCTAATAACCGGTATACCCTTTCCCGAGTAAGGATCCTCGAATTTAATTTACCAAGAAGTAGTCATTAAGTCACTTTATTGCGTTTATAGCATGCGAATAACACCAAATCATAATACGTGAACCTCGCTGCTTCCATGCACATGATGGCAGACGAAAAGTTTCAGCAAGTAAAAGTTTCTATTTAAATAAGTCTCGACGTCAACAACATCGGTCAGTTTAACAATATCATAATTAGAATTGTATTATATTTAGTAAACCTAGCAAAGTCTATCGTCTGTGAGCCAAGTAATTAAAAACGATGGCCAAGTAAAATTTAACAATAAGGGTTGTCTTATAAAAAACGAGAATGAAATTGTAGCCACAGCAGGTTTAATCAACAATATGTGCCGGCTAAATATACACGTTTGGTGGAGAAAAATATTCCTTAAATGTTGCAGATGATTACTGAAAAAAAGTATTCACGTATTTGCTACTCATGACATAAAATGAAATAGAAAAATTTAGGGAATCGAGTAGAAAAGCAGGTAAATTTTAATTTGGAATTTTTCCGCTTTGGCAAAAAACTTCAATATACAAACAATATTTTTTCTGAATTTCTTAGTGACTGAGATCATAACCTAAACATTCGCCTCATATAAACCCGAACAGAATGCAGTGGTAAAACGCATCAATAGAATGCTAAATGAAAACTCATAATACTCATCAACTTACCAAAATAACATTTATTTAGTTTTCTAATCGTATATATAACTTTTATATAAACGGGCAACTCATTCCTACAAAAATATTCTCTTTCAGATAACCACAATAAAAAAATGTTAGTTAGTTCAGAGCACAACTGTATAAGACAAAATTATTATAAATAAAAAAAAGAATATTAGCAGGTTGGAAAACATCGATGATTGACATTATTTACCTAGGACAGCCAATTAAGATTTTGATCAATCAATAAACTCAGGTCCTTTGCAGTATTAGAAAAGGGTATTACAGAATGGTTTAATGAAAGTTGTGCTAAATCATTTCTATCGGTTTTAGAAACAAGTCTCTAATTACCAACAATAATAACCTGAGACTTCATTGGGTTTACTTATACATTTTATGAACCAATGGAATGAACATCCTATCATATAAAAAAGGCAAGAATATTACTAAAGAAAAGAAATGTTAAACCAATATAATTGTTTGCAAACGGATGTTTCGTGGCAAGGAGGAGCCAACGAGCTCACCTTATAAATCCAGTGAAAATGGAAACGTACAAATTGAAGGCATCGACTATGACAGAACTTTTCCCCTACAATTAGGTGTTATTTTTATGCTTACTATTGTCCATAGCCGCTCAACAAAATTTAGAAGTAATTCAGTTTGATATAACCGCAACGTTATTACACGGGGATTTAAAGAAGGATATATTACAATATGTTTTTCGTTCGAGAGACTGGAAAGGAAACCAAATTTATCTTCAATAAATTCAGCTTTATCAGAAAGAAACCTGATTAACGTATTTATTAGTAAAAGTGTATGGGATGAAATGCTGCCTCTGTCTCTATGGTGACGACAGACTGTTATTTTTGAAAAAGAAATATGTCCTGAATGAGGTAATCAATAACCTACAAGCAAACTTAGATCTAAAAGCATGCCCTGCCACTAACTTTGTTGGTGTAGTAATAAAAAATTACAACCGTTACATTTTTACTCACCAGAAGAAATCTACACAACTATTGAGTAGATTCCCTATGAGCAACACTAATCCTAATAGTGTTTCAACTAATCCTTATGTAATATTACCGAAAAGTGACGGTCTATCAGAAAATGACTATCCATACAAAGTAGTGAAATTACTAATACATGCAGCAACTGTCAGTAGATAAAACATTACGTTCGTTGTAAATCAAATAAGTAGGTATTTATACTATTACAACGAGTCTCACTGTGATACACATAGTATAGCATTAGGTACGTATGGTTGGAATAGTTACTAAGTGATTTAACTGGTTTTGATATAAAAACTGTGTGTTTAACTAGTGACTGTCAAAGTGCTATAAATTCAACAAAGACTATGTATTTCATTAACGATGCAAAAATTAAATTAAGCATGAATTTGTGGAAGAAAAATATCCTGAAAATGTTAACTTAAATTATATTATATATGCACAAGCAATAAGTATGCTGACGTACTGAAAAAGCTTTGATTAGAGTGAAATTGTAACTGAAGAAAGTACAAATTGATTTTCACAATTATTTTATAAGACATGGGGTTATAATTAGAAACGTGTTTTCAGAGTTTTTCTTTCGATTTAACAGATTTGCTTTCAGGTCCATACAGGTCACTGATCACCATTTGAATTTTTTTTCTTTTCACTTTCAGGAATCATGTAAATATTGGATTGTGTGACTGTTTTGTTTTATGAACCGCGATCACGTATTTATGCGGTGTTAAATGAGTGTAATTCAAAATTAAATAAGTGAAAATGCATTAAATGCTACTTAGTAAATTAGTATTTCATCAAAGAGTAAAACAACTAAACCAAGAAAAATTTTAATCATTTGTCTATATGTCAAATTATTAATTACTTACTGCCTACAAGTGGTGTTATATGGGCCACTGTTTTCATTCCAAAATTTTTTTTAGTTTGTAGGAAATATTATCAGTATATCTCTTTTAATTATGAGGCAAGCTACTACATCAATATTACTACTATTTATATTAAAAATAGAACAAAAAAATTCTCGATTTGTACGAAGGTAACGAATTATATGAATAAACGTAAAAAAATTATAACTGATCACCCACTAACTCAAGCTGAATATTTGCTGCATCACTAACATTTGTTAAAAAGTTACCCCCACTCAAAATCAGGCTTCGACATCCAATGCACCCATTAAGGTGGGGCGCGAAATATTTATAAACCTTTAAATTTATGAAAGCACTACGTTTTATTTACATAATATACTTTCTTAAATTTAGTATACTTCGTATCCTTTCGGTAACCCAATGCAATTAATAGCGTAAAACATTTACTTACAACGTAAAAAGGTCGTTAAAATTCTTTCAGAAATTTGCACCAAGTACAAACACATGCTAAAAATGAAAGCACTAAATACCTAATAATATAACCAATAATATTTAACAATAAAAATAAAGCACAGCCATAATGTACGAAAATAGATAGATTATTAGGTTGCTAGTAAAATTATTATAATAAACATATTTATGTATCATTTGATCAAATTTTTTCAACTGTGTTGAATTTAAAATATAACGTAATTAATTTAACACAAGCATCAAAATTTTCAATGCCGCATTTATTATATTAATTATTATATATCGAATCTACTTATACACAAAAAAGTAAACCAGCATGATATCTCCATGAAAAGAGACACTATTTATATTGAGACTCGGATCACATACATATCGTGAAAGTAATTGTAGTATAGTGGCAAATATAAAGAACGAATGTAGTACCCAAAATTAATTATAAATCAATCTATATACACCCTACGATTGTTACCTAAAATTTTCACTTGTGGCAACATTTCATACCCATAACGATTATATCTTCTCAGACTGATACTCAGAAACGCGCACTTTATGTAAACTACATAATTAATTAAGAGCAATATCTTTTTATTTTATAAACAAACACGGAAAATGTGTAATTTTATAATTATACGCTATACAGCGGTATATACTTTATTTTAGTAAGTATTTATGGGGTTCGGTGGACGAAAAGCAAAAAAGAAACCTTTCTAATTTCTGCTCCTCGGTCTGTCCGTCTCCATATAACTGATCAAAACTCTTTCACTTTAAGAACAATTATGATGAATGCTTTTGGGAAAACCTGGTTGATATATACGTATACTTAAAACAGAGAAAACAATTTTTTTTCTCACAAACCACTTTGAGTGCGACATTATTGGACATGTCTTTTAAAGGGCAATAAAAATGTGAAGTAAAATTTTCAAGTTACTTTTTCGGAAAGTCCAGTATTTTTTTGCGCCTCAATCTGACATTTAAATTATTTATTTCAAAAGCGTGGAAGAAAAAAATTACTACACATAATAAATATTAATTAAAAGTGAAATTATTATATTCACTTTGCATTCACGCAGTAAAAAGTATAAAGAACCAAATTATTACACGTAGCAGACTCCAAAGAAAGTTAATGTTACACAATACTAAAAATAATTTTATAGCAAATAAATTTACATGGACAATTGACGAATATATCAATTTTATGGGTAATATTTTTACATACCAGTTGCTCCTAATTTTAATTCCGTATTACACCAAGAAGTAAGTAATAAAATGAATTATGCCCATACACAATTTTCGTAACTTATCAAAAATGAAGTGCAGCAATGATTAGAGTTGTTTTAAGTGCGTTGTAAAAATTACAAAAAGACAAAATGCTAATTTTTTGATCAATATTAACCGTTGCTTTTGAGAGAGAACATTTAAAGTTTGCAACAAATTTATTTCGAGAATGGACCAATTTAGGCGTTCCAGAAAATGTACATTTACTTAAGTTTATACGTAAGATTCGTAATATGTTCTGCCTAGGTGACAGTGGGTAAACAATAGAGTAAGCGAACTTTAATTTTCGGACTTTTATGGGGTTTTACTGCAGTTTAAGCAATTGGGATAAAATAGTTGTATAAACCTAAGAGTTCTAGGATTTGATATTGTTATAAGAAATAGTATTGGCATTAGATTTTGTCTTACGGCAATAATGTACTTCATATTAATTAGTTGCCATCTTTATATAATTAAATAGAGCTAACAAATATAAATGCTACGGACACTAGAATTGATCAATTTTAACATGTATTAATTTTTAGTATAAATATAAATGTTAAATCTTTTGCAATTCTATTAACAAATTATCTAAAAAAATACCTTTAGACCGCTTCAAAGTACGGGAGAGAAAGTAGAGTAGAAATAATCAGCATACGCGACATTACCCAGGCGTAAAATTAAATTAGCCATGCGTATTTCACAGTCATAAAAGCCATGCATAATTCAAAATTATTTAGGTATCGGAAATACAATTATCACCATTACTTTAATAATATTGAATAAACAGAATATTAAATGCTTTGACTATTACGACCACCTATGTATTTGTAACTGTAAAATTGTAATAGTGCGTGTCAGCTCCGACGCGCGATTGAAGTTTACTTCTAAAGTACGATTGTCTTGGAATGTATATAATAGGTAACACTATATATTAGTATAAATATCAATATCATTAAATGTAAATGGAAAATTCTTTAATAAAAAAATTACGGCAATATAATTATTTTCAAGTAAAACACAAATCGACAGAATCAAATTTATAAAACAACAAAAATAAAAACAAGTACTAACGTCAAACTAAGAAGTCAAAATTAAGACACTTTTTAATTTTGCAGGATAGACGACGCCAAATATTCACACATATTGACAATTAATGATTACATTATGATATAAACCAAAGATAGCAAACTATGTGTATCCGTCATTGCGATTACGTCATAAGAAAATACCAAATAAACATATTGACATCTCACTTTAAGGATGCGCAGAAATGTTGTGCGGAGAGGCCACCTAACAGTGACTCTTTTTATAATGCTCTAATTTTACTCCTCATAAAACTTTACATCGAGCGCTATATATGAAAATCGATTCTTAAGGAGTAAACTCCAAAAATAAATGTAAATAAATTGATATCATTTTTATTTCAAATAAATTATATTACTATATTATGTACTCAACATTAAATTAAAAATAAGTAACGTAGACCGACGTTGCTATGCTGCAAGTTTATCTAATCTAAGTTACTATTTTACAGAAGGCTTTGTAGGTTTTGAATACACACATTAAACTTGCTGGTTTATAAGTATTCACGTAACGTTGTGATAAGCAAATGAACAAACTACAAACCGATTTAAGAAGGAGGTTCTCAATTCCTTGCATGCGTTATATGTTAAAAGAATGTGGAAATTTTTGGTTGCATTTTTATGTATTGCGTATGTGACAAAAACATTTTTCTACTTTAAAAAAACTCTAAAAAACTCTATAAAATTCGTTTAAAGTAATTTTGTCTGTGTTTATACTTATTTACTTACATGAAGAAAAAGTTATATTTTTGTACTGCCACTGACTTGTTGCCTGCTGGAAAAAACCAATTCCATAAATTGTATTTAAAAATATTTACTATATTCGAAAGAGATATTAACCTGTCTTTTTCTATCAACAAATATACCTTGTAATAAATATCTTTTGTAATAATAATAACATATAATACCTAAAATAACTCTATACAACTTAGTTCCATTCTAACCAAAAATTCTATCGTTTGAACGCATATCCACTGCCATTGCCAGTTCCCATTTTACTGTCTTCGCCATTTATTCGTCTAGGGAATATACAATCTACAAAATGGGAATATATGTAATATATAACGATAGTTTCTGACTTGACAATCGCACACAAGTGGGTGAACCTTCTACCCCTTTCAATCAATCTCAATATTCTTAAAGCCGGCTTCCATTCTCTATTCAAAAATATAACTCGTGGGTCAGAACAAAATGCAATAAATATAAAAAGGATGACGTATGAAATTAACGATTTAGAGCACATTTCTCTTTGTGTAAACGTACCAACGTTTACACACGTAATAAGTTAACTTAAAATATTACGTACTTATCAAATAAATGTTCAACCATATTTTACGCAAAGAAGTGCTTCTTTTTAATTGTGTTACTTTGTAGCAGAGACATACTTGTTACATATGTTTTTCTACAGCGATTAGGTTAATAATGTAATGAATACATGCATTATAAATTGATAACGTCATAATATTTGCAATCAACATAAACAAATTTTATTCTGGTGCAACTGCGATAAGGTGATTTAGCAATTCTATATCTTGGAAAATTATCTGTTAATTTTTAATATTTTCATAAGTTAATTATTTACGTTTTTATAAATTTATTAATTATGTTTTTATAAATGTATTAATTAAACGTGCTTATAAAAATAATGTCTCCGTAAAAAACACCAAACACATCGGTCCTAAATTCAATCATTATGCGTTCTTCTTTTCGGCTTAATACATAAAAATCATTAAACACATAATAGTTTATTGCCAAGTAAGCTAATTAATAGTGGTAGAGACACATTGATAAACGTTATAAAATGTACGAGTAGTATTGTTGTGGTATAAAAATGTAAAATGAAACCGAAACAGTTATTATGCTTTTATTGCTATAAAACAGAAAACTATTAATTCGTACTTACGTAGTTATAAAAAAAACGATGTGTGTGTGTGTGTGTGCACACACGTGCGAGTGGGCGCGCGCGTGCGTGCGTGTCTGCGTGTGTGTGTGTGTGAGTGCGCGTGCGCACCTGCGTGTGCGTGTGCATTTTTATATAATTAGAAGAAAGAAATTTGATTTTATAGGGTAGATCGATAAAATTAATTAAAACGAAAAAGGAAATAGGAATAAAAAAATTAACAGTTCTATCCATTATATTCAGATCACTTTCATTGAGAAAAAATTCAAAGTCGAAAGCAAAATGTTTCATAAAACTTGATTGTCAATAAAAAAACGAAACCGTGGGTCATATAACCGCTGTCACTTTGTAATGTTAAGGTTATAGTGCTATTGTAAATTATTAAATAATTTGTATGTGAGGTATTCGCAAAAGAGCTAGTTTTATGAATTAACGCACTTACATAGGTACTAGCTGATCATAAAGTATACCTCTGCTTCCCTCGTGAGTTTGTAAACGTGAATTTTCTTGAAGCTTGTGGCTGCCAATCGTCAGATGATATTTTAATTAACGATTTATTCAGCACAAAATTCAAAATATAAAATTATTTTACATTTTGAAACTTTATATTATACTGTACCAAATGGTTTTATTCACCAAAGTTATTATAATTTTTTTCTCTTATGTGTCGCCCTTGTGTATTAATTATTTCCGACCAAATTTCATGAAAATCTATCGCGTAATTGACGAAAAAATTAACATATAGACAAAGAGAGAAAAGTTGTAAAAACAGATTTTCCTGCTTCTGTTACCATCCTTTAAGCTAAATCAATCACTATTTTTCCAAATATTTTCCGTGTGCAGAACTCACTCTGTCACAATTTTATTAATGGTATAGACTAGATAACACGCAAATACACTAAACGAGTAAATTTAGGGGAGGGGAAATTATAATAAAGTACAAACACAACATCGCCCGTGATAAAAAAGTGGCATTCAAATGTAATGATACTAATTTTCTACGCGCGTAAAATTCTCATAATCTCCTTCAAATGAAATGGTTTTGCAGAGTGGCTCTCCTAAGTCTTTTTATATCATTGTGGGGAAAGTTCGAGTGCTGAGTGAGCTTCTTAAATTAAAAGACGGAATACAAAAAGAAATGTATTTTATATATACTTATGGATGTTGAACCTAACGTCGAAAGGAAATGACGAAGACAATTTAAATACATTCAAACGGATTTGCTCCTGCGTTAGAAACATAACTTGCCCCAAAACGTATAGTTGCTATGAAGCATTGCAATTTTCTGTGAAATTTGCACTTTATAATGGAAATAAATTGATTTGAATTTTAATATTGCTTCTAATCAAAATATTTTTGCAGTTTCGATGAATATACTAAGTGCTAATGGCATTTTATAAAACTAAACTTTATATTGTATTCGGCTATGAAATTGTTAAGTGATTTGCAAACATTTCCTTCATATTTATTTTTGGAAACCGTACTTCATAGTTTTATTTATGCAAAAAGGATATTATCGCGTCTATTTATTTCCTGAAGAAATGCATCAATATGTATGTAATAACAATAAAATATAGTCCATGTATGCGTTCAAATTCATACACATCATGCTCCTAATTCATCTCTCTATATTATGTGCTTTATATTATTTTCTTTTCACCAGCTTGTTAATGAGAGGTGCATGTAGGAGTTAATTAGGATAAATATATAATAACAAGCAACACAATTTAATATAGATGATATTAAATACATAGGCAACATCGTCCAAAAAGATTAATCGGCAATCAAGTTACTTCTGAAAATTACATGCAGAAATACCGAATTAATTGTCATGGAACCAAAGTACTAATTCCAAAGCAGATTTTTAGAAAATTCTCTCTCGTAAGATGTACGATTAGAACAAACGTCCTTTTACTTTTAACAATCAATATTACCTATTGAATATATTTGGCGTTAATTTTGGAAAAATTTATTATAATTCAATTTTTCTTAACTAAATAAAACTACGTGGAGTAGTGGGATTTCTACTTCATTTAAATTCTTTACCACGACCTACTTTATTTAAATTCTTTACCACGACCGTCTGGCCTGAAGAGGTTTTCAAGATTTGTATGACAACATCTTCAGGCGAGCAGTTTGTAAAGATTCATACTGCCCGAAAAAATTTTTTGCAAATGGCCCACCTGAAGATGTTGTCATACAACGAAACCGATCGTAAAAAAAATTGTGGTAAAGAATTTAAATAAAGTGGTGATAATACTACGTCATATAGTAGTACAGCATTTGTTGTGAAAAATTTAATATATAATATAGGTATATTGAAAAAACGTTCATTTTTCCGGTTGGCGCTTGCCATTGACGTTTAAAGATATGCTTGTCATATTTTATGTGATCAATGAGATACTTACTCATTCACAGCCACACTTACTCATTCACAATATACTTGAATATAATGAAAAGGATTAAAGATCATTATATAACATTTCGCTATCTGCACGTGACAAAAGATCTACAATGCTGTAACTTTAGAATATAATTTGTGTTATAAAAAGACGTGATAGCAAACAATTAATATTATAAAACAATTAATGTTATATATTTCATGTTAATGCTATAACTACGCGTAATAAAAATACACGTTCTAAATCAGTTGCAAAAATAGCTTTAAACTCAGCATCGATATTAGTGGGCTAAAGAAAAATATATAAGCAGAATTAAAATTAATTAACATAAATATCTACAGATATAAGTAATACGGCAGTAAAAGTACATTAAAATTAATTCTTTACAGTAACTGATATTTCTAAATGGGACTTTTGAAACCAATTACGTAACGGTAATATTTTTGGTACATTTAAATATTCAAATCAGTTCATTGTTATAAAGAAATGCATGTTTATATTATTTTTATAAGAAATTTGGTATAAACTATACTTTTATCGATTTAAACTACATCAACCATCAAATAAATAGAGAAACAGGAAAACTCGGAAATAATCACTTTAAAAATACATTTTTGACTTGAAAATTCTTCCAGTAAATTCTAAAACTTTTCCGAAAATATTTTCATTTTTTGTCCCACTTTTATTTATAATTTTATAATATTTAACTGTCAAAATAAGTAGCCATTAAGGAAATAACTTGTAAATGATTGTGAATGTCATTAGGAAAGTTTCCTTTAACCTACCAGCTAATTTGAAACAAATTCAATTATTTTTTTTATAAGTCCAATTTTGTCATTTCCAACTATAAGTCCTGTATCACTTAAACTCAAAAAATATGATAATTTTGCTTGCGTTACAAATCAAGTTTTCTCGTCACGTTCATTTGAAATTAGTTGTAATTTGAAGTTAAAATATTCCATTGGGAATGATAATTTTAACCTATATTTACAGCCTAGGATACGTGCTACTGTAAGCTGAGTGGCGTGACTTGAAATTTCAAGCGTGCCTTGAGGGATAGCCTCTTTTAAATTCAGCGTAAATTACGAGAATCCTATCTAAATAGTAATTTACTTCAACCTTAACAACTATATTAACTACTAGTGGCATTAATTATAAATTAAAACTTTCTATTTGTAAAGAATTTATTTCGTGACGTAGATAGAGAGTGTAGTATCCCTAAGCAAGTGTAACAATAAGTTTTCGAGATTAATGAGGCGTAAACCGATTTACTCATATTATTTTTAAATATTTTTGCTTTTTGATAATTTAATTTTAAGAGTACAGTATTTAAGTATGATGCAATATAAGTATCTGCTGTTCATGCTAATATTAATCATTAGACCTCTGTCATGTAAATTCATTTTAGATATTTTATTAATTAATTAATTAAGAAAATAGCTCAAAATTATCTCATTTTTTGACAAAAATAACAATGCGTCGCTAACATATTTTCATAATATCTGTTTTATTTTTAATATACAAATCTCGAACAGCTAGTGTATAATGGCAGTGACACTAGAATATTCAAACTACACCATGCTTGACTTAGATCATCTGAATAAGAGATTGAGTGTAATCTACGTTTGATGAATTAGGCGTACAAAATGGAATCAATATAGACGGTGTTTTCAAAAAAGCACTTGTCACTAAATAAAGATTGATTTAATGTCGCTACAAATATAGCTTATTGCTAATCTGAATTGTGGGCTTACGATGCTACCAGCCTAATTTGCTGGCTTGAGCTGCTTAATCTTTGACGTTGATCTGGATTGCTAGATTGCTAGCCTGGGATGCTAGTCTGGGTCACTGGCTGCTGACCATATCTGCTGACCCGGGCTGCTAGCCCACGTTGCTAACGTGAATTGCTTGTTGGGCTTACAAGTCTAGAATGCTAGCTTGGCCTGCTAGCCTGGCCTGCTAACCTGGGCTTCTAACTTAGGTTGTTAGCCTGAGCCATTATTAGTTAGGGCTGTTATACCGGGCAGTTAGACTGAACAGCTAGCCTGGGCTGCTAGGCTGGGCTACTAGACTGGACTTTTAGGCTAGGCTGCTAGCCTGCCCTGCCAGCTTGAGTCGCTATCCTATATTACCAGCTGCTAGTCTGGGCCACTATCTTTGTTTACCAACTGCTAGCCTGGGCCGCTAAACTCGGTTACCGACCTAATGCAGGTCTAGTTTGCTAACCTGGACTGCAAACCTGGATAGCTAACCTGGGCTGCTAGTCTGGCTTGCTAGTCAGCTTGATAGTCTAGCCTGCTAATTTTCTAAGCTGGTTTCTAAGCTAGCCTTCTGGTTTGGCTTGCTAGTGTGGCCTGCTAACTGGGGTCGCTTATCTGGTTTGATAGGTAGATCTGTTATATTGGGCCGCTAGTCTGGTCTGCACGCCTGAGCCTCTATAGGTAGACCTGTTATCTTGGGGCACTGGTAGTCTGGACGTGCCAGCCTGGTAGCACGCTAGCCGCTAGCATAAGCTGCTAGCCTGAGCGGCTAGCGTGGGTTACTTTCCTGGGTTGCTAAGGTAGCCTACCTTGAGCTGCAAGTCTAATCGGCCAGCCTGACCTACTAACCAGCTAGCCTGAACTACACATCTGGGCTCCTAACCTAAGCTACTCACCTGGGCTCCTAACCTAAGCTGTTCGCCTATGCTACAAGGCTAGGCTACCAGACTGGACTACTGGGTTGGGTCGCTCGCTAGTTGCTGTCTGCTAGGCTAGACTAATAGGCTAGGCCGTTAGATGGGCTGCTTTCTGGCTTCTAATCTGAGCCGTGTCCCTAGAATGCTAGTCTGGGCTGCTAATCTGGTATGTTTTGCTGGGCTGAGGTGTTAGGTTGGGCTGCTAGTTTGCCCTGTCTATTTACCGGTTTTGTTAGCAGAGGCTGCTTGCGGGTTTACTAACGGGGCTGCTAGCCTAGGATAATAGTCTAGCTAATCTAGGCTCTAGACTGATAGCCTTGGCTGCTACCCTTATTAACTTTCCAATGCTGCTATCCTAGATTACTTATATTTGATGCTAGATTGGGCTAACAGCTTAACAAGCTGTGCTGCTAATCAGGGCTGCTGGCTTGGGATACTAATCTAGGCTGCTAAGCTGAGCTGCTGACCCAAGCTGCTAGTTTAGGAGGCGACATTGGTATCCTAGGCTACTAGACTTGGCTGCTGGCTCGACATTGTTTTGAAACTGACGTCAAATCTTTCCAAAAGATTAGCTGCAATTTGAGAAGGATTTACGTCCACCATTGCCTTTATTTGATGATTAACTTTAGTTAGTTTGTGTCCACACACACATTCTTGAAAGCAGAATTCCTATAACAGCAGCATTTAAACAGAATGCACCCGGTATTTGTTCGTATTATTTAATTAGTACACCCCATTGATGCTACGTATCATTTGTATTGCATTTCAGTTTACTTATCCATAAGAGCAGCTACATTAAAACCCAAATAAAAAATATGAAAATATACATTATTTCCAATTATGGGAGTATAATATCCTCGAATATAAAATTGAATGTTCGGGCAAAGATGACATAGTTATTCTTTCTTAAAAACTTAACGAAACGCAGTTCTTGTCTACATATGAATTTTCATTTACTCGAAGTCTTCATGAAAGTTCTTCACTTAAATTTTTTTTCATTATAGTGGTACAGTATTTATCAGTAGAGGTAGCTGGGAAAAATTTCAAATACCAATTTCTAACAATTATATAAATTATACCATTCGATTAGGCTTATTAATAGTATACGCACCATTATGACTTTATTGCGATATTTCCAAAAAACCGTATGCAAAGTACGAATTTTGGAATGTAAGATAAATTTTATATTACAGAAAAAAGTATAAAACATCTCGCATTCCAATATTTTTCTTATTTCTATTATTACATTTTCATTTGAGGACAAATATGTAATTAAAAAGTGTCTCCTCAAAACTTCATACTCTCGGTAATCTGCAATTATTTATTAACAATCTTTCATTTAATGACGTAATATTCATATATTTTTACCAGAACCTGTTTTTTCGCTTGGTCACTTATACGTGACCTTTTTCACGAGTTTGTAGATTCAATGATAATCATGTTTATTTAAAAGATGCATAAAGCCAAAAAGTAAACAATGATCATATTGATCACTTTTAAAATTGTTTTCAAAGGAGTTTTATAACCTAAGAAATTTGGAAAAAAACGTATCCGAGAAAGCCAATATCTGCTTTTTACGATAAATAAATGTTTACGATATGTAATGTTTATGATAAATTATGTTGCATATAATAAAAACATTTTTTTAGATGGAGACTTTTATTATTACTTTTCGAAACAAAATACCTTTCACTAATTTATTTTCCCGTTACATTATCATTCGGTTGCTTGCGAATTATTCGCACGGAGCAACTAGTCTACACGAATTATACGAATTCTTAGATTGAAAATAACTGTCTAATCCTGTCTCAACAGGATGTCATCTGGTGACCAGGAGGAAAAATAAATAGATAAATATTAATGATATTTATCTGTAACATATTAATGTTCTTATTCAATATTCTATATTTTATCACAAATAATATTATTTGTGATATATTAATATTTATATGTAATTTCTTATTGGTATTTGAGTGTTGAGTGATATGCGTAACAATTCACCGAAAGAAAATTGATTTTGTATTTTTATCTAATTATGTATTTTTATTTATTATTATTATGGAGATACTTTTCATGATTATGAAATAACGACAAAAAAGTATTTTAATTATTTATTAGTAATGAAGGCACAACTAAAAAAAATATTATAGATTACTTTCGTTTTATATTTTTAAAAATAGTTTAAATTAAATCGCATTTAACTATTAAACCATTACCTGCTTATATATAATATATTGCATTAATTACTAACCTATTAATAAACTTATACCTTCAAATCAGTTTGAGAGTAACAAAACGTCCTCAACGTGATGTAGAACGTAAAGCATGGAAAATTAAAATTTAAAATAGAACGTAATTTAACTAATGATGTATTGTTTATAGTTTGGCTTTGCTAATCCATATCCCAACGTATATCTCGTGATTACATAAATACAATATAGCTCAAATCCCGAAAGCCTCCACGTTTTATCCGGGATAAGGAGATTTTAGGGTAGACTTTAATAGTAATATCGTTGAGACTGGCATAAATTGTGCACATATTTATTTGTACGAATCAGTTACTAAGTAATTATTTAAAATCTTTCATTGTCATTAATTAATCACTAATGAAAATGGGCATAATTTTTTATACTATATTAAAATATTTTTTTAATATTATATTTATAATTTTAAAAATGATTCAATAAAATTATCGATAACCAATTTTTGATAATAAGAAATGTTAACAAGGATAACCTAAATAATTACAAAGTCTTGGTAATATTTTATCTTGGAAGTGTTAATAGCCTCACGGTGTCGTCAAAATAAATGTTTCTAAAGTGAAGTGAACTCTTTTACAAACTTAGCAAGAATTTTTCAAGAGTACTTATGTTTTATAAAAAATATGCAAATGACGGTATAAAGTGCTACTCGCTCAGCGGAGGGTAAGCTGATGAAATAAGCTCAACTTTATAGGAAATGTGAATTTGCATTTTAAATTACAAGTGGCAGTACGAGTTAGCACTGATTATAGTTAATGCGTTTAAAAGATATTTTGTACATTATACACGTGAATTTTTTAAATATACCGTATACACTTTAGAATTTCGAGAGAATATTTTACCTGTTTATGTCAGGACGTAGTAGTCGTTATTCAATAAACAGTATCGATTTGATAAGTATGACATGTATAATGAAATATATTGTTCTAATAAAGACATAAAAATTATACAATTAGATATAATTATGATTAAAAGTATCTAAATTACTAATGACATGACCGTAATGAAAGAGACTAATGAAGAATCGTAAATTCGATGTTATAGAATGAAGCAAAACTGGTCTACCTTTCAGTTATTACATAAAGCAATAAAAAACAAACTTAAAATAATTCAATATTAAAATTTACAAAAACATTTCAAGCGAATTACTTTCCTCATAACAATTTAATAATAACAAGCTGTTTACTACTTAGTCCAGTTTCAGTATAATTAGTTTAGTTACTCGGCCTAATTTGAAAAGTAAGTCTTATGATATCAATGCCCGTAATATTAATTATATTACGATAGCGCTGCGAGAGTATTGATATCAAGAGCGAGGATATTGATCAATATTAAAATTTATAAAAACATTTCGAGCGAATTACTTTTCCCATAACAATTTAATAATAACAAGCTGTTTACTACTTAGTCCAGTTTCAGTATAATTAGTTTAGTTACTCGGCCTAATTTGAAAAATAAGTCTTGTGATATCAATGCTCGTAATATTAATTATATTACGATAGCGCTGCGAGAGTATTGATATCAAGAGCGAGGGTATTGATACATACACATTTCAACAATGTCGCTCTTGATATCAATACTAATGATATTAGTACACTCGCAGCACTGTAGTAAAATCATCACCTTTTTCTTTAAATTGTCTTTAATATACTGGGTGTAAAAAAATGCAGCTTGCTGGATGCGATATAAGTTGGCGAAAAGAATTATTTTGTAGGAAATGCGAATTTGCATTTCAAATTGTAAGTAACAGGACGACTTAACACCGATTACGCTGCAGATGTTAAAAATAAATTCTGCTGAATAACTTAATATGACTTGGAGAGGAAGTGTTAATTCTGTTTTACAATCTATCTTGCTATACAACTTTCTTGTGGGTCACGTGAAATAAGTTTTATGAATTTTTAATTTCATTGTATAATATTGGTAATTGACATAAAGAGAAGTTACTGCTGCAGCCCCTTCAACTTTGTATATATATATATATATATATATATATATATATATATATATATATATATATATATATATATATATATATATATATATATATATATATATATATATATATATATATATATATACATATATATATATGTATACATATATATATATATATATATATATATATATATATAGACGTTCTAAAATTTAACGTCAAGACAAAAACAGGAGATAGGCCAGGTTGTGACAATTCTTGGAAAAATTGGAAAAAAATCCAGATTATGGCTTTTAAATTATAGGTATTTTTAGAAAAATTGCCAAAATTGCCATCCTGCAACGTTTATTAGACTTGATTGCGGCATAACTCACCCGAATTTGATTTTGTATACTGAACTTGATAGTGTTTTAAAGTAACTTGCCAGAATAGCGTGGTACACTTTTTTCAGTATGAGCAGTCAAAGTTGGGTGATGGAATATTTTGAGTGCGTGATTGGGCTAAAAAGATTATTTTTTTCTTTTAAACAAAGACAGTTGTGTTTAAATTTCAGACTGTAATTATTAAAATGGTAATTCAGGATTGAGGAACAAAAATTATAGTCGAGAACAATTAAAATGCATAGTCACAGTACGTGAAAGAACGTCGCAGGATGGCAATTTTCGCAATGTTCTAAAAAAACTTCTAATTTTAAAAGTACGTGACCTAGATATTTCATCTAGTGTTCATCAACGCTGAGTAGAGAGGGTGGCTGCGTTAAATTTATTGATTTAAAATTCATTGGACAGAATATATTTGAAGAGATGTACTAAAATTAAAGGAAATTGAAATACACCTAGAGATCATACGTATAGATCATCTGACAAAGAGCATGTAATTTTCCGAATGAAAAATTAGATTACTTTAAATATGGAAAAAATTACCCGATTGACAATTACTTCCATTATTAAAACTCGCTAGTCGATAAATAAAACACACTCCCATAAAAAGAAAGGCCATATTTTTTACCTTTAATAGTTTTACAAAAACCTGGGAATATATGCACCTAACTAATAAAGTTAAATTAAATATTATTGTGTATCGAGTGGTAAACAATACAATTAAAAGAATATTGAGATAAAGAAATAATTTAAATATTATTGTATACCGCGGTGAACACAATAATATTTAAAATATTTCTTTGTCCCAATATTTTTTTACTCTTTTATTTTTCTATTACCTAGAGGAGAGAAACTTAACATGATCAACATGTTAAGCATCACTCCGGGAAATTCTATAACAGACAGATTATATTTATATATTACAAGTGATACTTATAATAGGACTTATGGAGTTCTTGAAAATGAAAATCGTAGCGGAATTAGTTATTTTGAACATATTACTACTATTTAATTAATGTTTGTACACATTATGACGAAATAATTTTAACAATTGCGCTGAAAAGTCTGTTTTTGTTTGAATAATAATTATTATTATTTATATATATTATTATATATTTAGTATATTTTTTCATATATCTGTAATGGTTTACACAGCAAATGTTAAGAAAACTCCCAGAAGTTAAATTTTTAATGCTAGTTTACTGTAAAAAAAACAAACTTAATTTACATAAAACATTTATAAGTTATACACAAAAACCTACCTAGAGAGTAAGTATATCTATTTATGAAAACAAAAAAAAATAACTTTCAGTAATTACTGAAATTAGCCCGCATAGATAAATACTTGTAGCATGGGGAGTTCATTTTACATTATGTAGTGATAGGTATTCCTTACACGTGTATTCAAAGCTATTCTTATAACTTCCGAATTCTTGTGTAAAATTATTTGGAATAAAAAATAATATTAACATCTTTTAAATTACAAAAGTGATGCAAGTATTTAAATAGACAAAAATTTATATTTTTTGCACAAAAACTGTTACTTTTATCTTTTTGTTTACTGGTACTTTTATGTTTTAACAAAGCGCAGATTTTATTATTTTAGGCTACACATAAAAATAAACATATATTGTCTCATTTTTTTCCTAACTATAAAATTGCGACAATTGGTTACGGCCACATTGTTCCCAGCTTATAATAGAACGATTCCATCTCCTACTCTGTGTGTCGTAGGAGGCTTTTATGATAATAAACCAGAAAACAGAAATTAACCCGCCTGATAAGCGTCGTAATTAAATAAGATTCCTCCCATATAGTACGCATAAGTAATCAATGGAAATCAGTTCCCTGTAGCTCCGCTACTCACGGTAGAGAACATAGTAAAGGTGACGCGGAAGGTACTAAGAATCTTCGACAGAGATCCGGCTATCCACACCGAAAATTGGATTTGGTGACAAATAGGTCTGAATTCTGACGAGATTATGGAGCTAGAAGAGTAAATGAAAACCATACTATGGGATTTTATAGAATTATCAGAAGTCAAATGACAGGAAGAGGTTGGGATTATCTTCTAGTCCGATAATTTGCACCAGTATCAAAAGGGCGACCGACAGTCTTAAGGCGGTGTCTTAAGGCGGAAGTCTCTTGTAAATAATATAATGAAATTGGAAAGTGTTTCGGCGAGGCTGGTATGCCTTATGATCAGAATTATCACATGTATACGAACCGACTTCGGCATATTCCAACAGTGAGGTGAAGGAATTTCGAGAAACTTAAACACCTTGAACCATATTGGAAGACCATGGAAGACTTCATTGCGAAACTAGACAAAGGGCGCGATGAAGAACTAACACTAAGATAATTTGGCTATGGGTTGTGTAATCTTATAATCCAAAGTCTGACTGAATGTTTTGAAAAGGGGGGTCTGTCTTCAAAATGTGGACTGCCAAGAAGTGGACCTAGCCACTGAATGCAAATGGCACGCGATTGATATTTTTGGGAATTTATTCGAAAGGTCTATGTTCAGCAGTGAAAGTCTTCCAGCTGATGATGATCATGACCGTAATTCAACCATGTTCAAATATGTTTCTATGTATCTGTATCAGCTTGTACAGCGCACGGCACGAAATTGCCCCGTGGTTGATTTTTTGCCATTTCCCGAGAAACATGGTTAAACGTTAGCTGGTGTATAAAACATGGTTAAACGTTGGCTGGTGTATAAATACGTTTACGAATTATAAATCTAAACCTATCTTAGCAATTAGTCTATCTATTGGTGAAAACTGGAATAAAATGCGTTCGATAGTTTCTGAGATTAATGCACATAAATGCAGCGAGGAACTTTAAATATTATATAGGTAATGATTTAAAAATATAAAACATTATAAATTTAAAATATGTTTATATGTTTTATGTTTAAAAATATAAAACATTATATAGGTAATGATTTAGAGAGTGCAAAATAAAAAATGGCTTAATTATAAAAATCATAATTCTCGAATTGAAGCGTTTCTGAAACAACGTTATATTCTGCTTGTAATATATGATATAAAAATCAACTGAAAATTAAGAGTAACCACGGAGCTAGCATTTATTTACTCAGAACCCTCGACAGTATCACTTAAATACAAAAGATTAAGTAATTTGTCTTCCATTTAATATAAGAAGGGACATAAAAACTATTCCTAATGTCTGGCTAGTTCATTAATAGTTCCTAGTTGATTGGGCGTCTCGTATTTCATCTTTCTGGTCACATTATAAATGATAAGTGAACTAAATAAATCAGAAGCTTGCGAGAGAATCTACATGAGAGATGACAACAGCCTCACCTCAATATGACAGCCTCGTTCTATTGACGTTGTTTTTTATTGTGTTTCTTCAATATTTCTTTGATAAAATGTAATAATAGATAAAAGTTTCCACAACAGTTGTAATATTCTGACTCGTGCAAAATGAATAATGATAATTTGAAAGGGGAGAAACTTTGCTTAGTGAAGGATACATCATTTTATGGATGTACTAGTGATTAATGGGAAAAGGTGATAAAAATTTTTCTGTGTCTAATCTCAATCAGAGAACTTGAAAGTTCCGGAAAAACGGGGAATAATATTTTCCAAATAAGTTGCCGTCTATTATTAATTTGGGCAGAGTCAAGTCATTAGATACATGATTGTTTTTTGAAACAACGATTTATTTTCTTTTAAAGAAATATTTCAGTGTAATGATATCCCCAGGAATTTTACATAAGTTACAAGTTAAGGGTTATTCGAAGTAACTGAAGTGTTATAGAAATATTATATATCTGCAAAAATTGTATTTTGGTAACACTTCTCATGTTTTATGCGTTTGAATTGCGACAAGATCTTAAAATATATTTAGAGTGTAAAAAGGATAATTTTTAAATAATATTCAAACTGAACATATACTTAAATGTACAGATAGCTGCATTTATTAGAACTCTTCGGTACTCATTCAAAATTTCTAATGAAAAATTACGTACGATGGTTGCAAACGTTTACCAGAAATGTTTTCACGTAATACTGAAGTAAAAATGTTGCGGCAAGCCCGAACCAGACAGGCGAATTCCGTAAAATAATTGATTACCTATATTTTTTATAATTATAAGGAAAACTTAATAATGAAAATGAGTACACGAGGGAAAAATATTTTGCATGAAAGTTATCTAAAAATTTAATTTTAGGATTTTGAATTTAATGTGGAAAATTATACATACTTCTAGTGGAAACTTTATTAATTTTTTAAATCAAATTCAATTTTGTTATAAATTTAACAGCGCCATTTTCGATTGAAAGCTTAATAAAAGTTTAATTTTATTATATACAATTATACAGGTCTCTAGCTTATATGACGTACGTACCTACGCCACACGAGAATGTATAAATATTAAATATTTAATTAACGAAGTTTTTGTTATTGAATGCACTAATGTATAAAATCAAATGTACCATTTCTCAAAGGAATATTTTTCAAAATGAAATAACATTGTATGTTAACCACCATTGTACCACATTAAGTATTGAGTTTAAAATCTGAAATACAATTTAAGACGTAGGTATTAACTTTTTTTAATAGAGGCAAAATTGCAGCATTTAAAAGTTCTTTTTAATGATATAATATTTGGGCCATTTGAAGATATTATATTATTTGTAAACTGTTGTTGTAACACGAATTTTTAACAAATTTCTTTACATTTTAAATTAAACTAGTTTTAAAATTTTGGATCAGTTTTTTCCTCAACTCGCTTAACGTAGATTTTGATTTAAGCTATTTTTGTGCAATTTTAGACTTGATATCTGGGAATATTGTTGATGAATAATGTATAATGATGTAGTAAAATCACCTTGAATTTGCAACTTTTATTTTTATTTTTATTATATTAACATAACAATACAACAACAAAGAAGTAACTATACAGATTTATATCGTATCTAAGTATGTTATTAGATAGCGCTATGGATATTTTAAATCGCGCAATGTTTTTCAACTAGACATACATTCACGCAATGTACTTGCCTAGATGTAAGCAATCCTTTGTAAATATTCTTAATTTAATTAGACAAGGGAGATTTAATATTAAATTGTATCAAATTATTACGTATTTAATTGTCTATAGATAAAAAAAAAAATTGTATAATTGTCGTATGTGTCTTGAACATATTCATGAAAACAATAGTTAAGCTGACATAACAGAACGTAATAGCACAAAAAAATTTTGTTTTTTAAGTGTCTGTCAGATTGTCTATGAGCCTGCTTATGTACTTAAAAGGTTTTTCTATAACATTTTTGCTGATGGATTCTGTTTTGATTGAAGTAATACATACGCTATTTTTATCGAAAATGTCTAACTAAAAACAAGCAATTTGAAAGATTGTAGTTGTTAAACAAAAAAATTACTGCTCAACTGTTATTACAGATAGCATTAAGTGTATTTATTTTATAGTAAACTTAATAATAATTTCTAAAGGTCAATACGTGAAGTCATGGGTATAAATATTGCGTCATAAAACAAAGACATATAGGGCATGAAAAATTATATTTACATTTTAAAACAACGTATAATAAACTGTACATTGAAACCGCACACAGCCCCTTTTGAATTAATAAACCGCCGATATAAATACGTGCTCATTCTAGTGAAATACAAAAGTTTCATTTTCCGCTTTATTATGTGGTTTCTTTCTACACAACTAGCTTTTTCATCTTAATGTACTGTACCGTTATTTGGAACACGAGAATGATAGACATACGATAAAACAGAGGTCACTTTCGCTAACGGTCTCAAACTAAGTCAGTATCTAAATTAAAAAAAATAAAATTTGTTATAGATTTGTCGTAATATAGGTATATCCATAGCATTATATTATTACCACTATCTCTGCTTATAATATAAAATTAAAGCATAATTGATTCCGTATGTGATGTTTGGTATACTAATCAAAGTGTCATCAAGTCGATACGTATGTCTAATTTTGCAACTTTGTTAAAATTTATACGAATTTTGTCACCAACAAGTATTACATAATATGAAGTATTGTAAAATGTGTAAAAAATATTTGTATGATCTTTATTATTGATGGTTATTATTAATTAATTAATGATTGGGCTACCCCAATTTTTCACATTTTCGATTCCCTGTCACATTAATACAGTGATACAATCAACAATACAGCGATTTGTCACAATAATAATGCATTTTGTAGTAAGTAATTTTTATTAACTATCTTTTTTCGTTTTCTGATAGTATTTGAGAGCTGTAAGATTTGTGTCAAAGATAAAATACGTAAAAGGGAAATAAGTTACATAATTATATACTATTTATCTCCATACGATTATTATCATACACTTATACGGTGGTAATATTCTTCAAATAAATTAATTTATACAAGAAATAAATATTTATCACTGACTTTTATGGCTCTGCGTAATAAACAGAAAATATCTTTAGTTAAATTTGATACTTAATTATGTTAATATCACGAGAACTCAGAGGGTTTGCTTTGAATAACGAGAGACATTTGCAATTTTATTAACAAAACTTAACTTAAGGTCAGCTTACAATTTTAAATATAACGTGAAGTAATCCTATGTATACATTACGAGAGTTAATTTAAAAAAGTGAAATAAACATATTTTAAAAGGTATTTCATAGGACAGTTAAAAATATATAAAAAGAATTAAGTAAAATTTTCTGCAAATTGTTTTTAAGTTACGAATAAAATTCTCTAGACACGTTGCCAAGTCGAGGATAAATGTCAGGTTTGAATGGGAAATTACTACTGGAACTAAACAGAACATGCTCAAATCGAAATGTGGAACCTCTAACTATGAGTGCGCCATAATAGACTTAAGTAGCGTGTGGATTACAAACAACTTCAATCTAATTTGAGATATGACCTTGCACGTAATCATTTGGCGAACTTTTTTTTTATATATTACCACCAATTTGATTAACTTGAAGGTTAAGCTTCGTTGTGATGTCAAAGGAAAGATAAAGATGAAAAAGGTATACATAGATGCTTTAGCCAAGTTACGTGTATTATAAAGAAAAGGCTAACAAAAAGGTATATTGTATGTATGTGAAATAAAAGAGTGTTTTTTTTTGTATCAAAAAAAAGCAGAAAGTTTTAATTTTGTCTACTTAGTTTATTCAGAATGTTATTTATTGATTCCCTAGTTTTATAATTAAAAACGCATCATTTTAAATAAAACTACTAAAACGATGAACATCGTAATATTTTTGTCTACTGAAGAATTTTTTGAAGGAATATTGCATCGCCAGTTATGTATTAATGACTTTAATTTATTGGTATTTATTTTTTAATTTTATCTAGTGTTTTGACGTTCCTTGTAACTTTGTTGACTACTTTCTGCAAATCTTTTAATTTTTATAAATTTTGTCACTTATGGTCTTTACACAAGTTGATTTGTTTATTCTTAGAAAAGTAATAAGTCGATACCTAAATTAGCAATATCTTACTAGTTAATTAATATTCGTTGTGTAAAATAACCTAATTATATTAATTTCTGCAAACTTTTTAAACGTTTTTTAGATTTGTGTTTCATTATGAGATTAAAAAAAGGGTAACGAATTCAGAAATATTATTTGTTTACTAAAATATTACTACAGATTAGAATATGAATAAATAAGTTAATAATTGTGCCTAAAGTTATTTTCACTCTCAATAAATCATAATCTAATACAGAACTAGATGGAGCCATAGATTGTTTGTTGCATTTGTGTCCTTGTAGACTAACAAATGTCATTCATAAAATGCCGGGTTCATTCTCAAGACGTACGTCGATCGACAAAGTAATAAAATACAGCGTTGATTACCATGTCGGTCAGCATAAATTGGTAAGCTTTTCCTCAAGATGCGTAATAATCAAACGATAAAGTTATAGATTTAAATCTTAATCAAATAAATATATGTTATTTTAAACATGTCTTCTTTTATGACCTAAAGAAAACTCACAATTATGAGTACATTATTTTCAGACCATTTTATTTAAAGACTTATATTTTTAAATTACATAAACGTTATGTAATAAATCAAGTCTAATTAGCCTAATTTTTCCGATATCGATCGCGATACGATTTAACTTTTACGATTATGGTACTCATTTTATTATTAATTTATTTACTGCAATTTTCAGTAAATTTAGAATTTAAAATCTTTAAAGGAAGATTTACATATTCGTTTAATCTGGAGTAAGTGAACGGATCACTTGGCCACCCAGGTGCTCTATTCTGGACTTGATTCATTTGACTTTTATACCGATGAAAATCATTTTCAATTTGATATTCTTCTATTTAAAACGGTAATAATATTGGAAATTTTAATAATAAAAAGGCATTTATGAATTCTATAGGGCAAAGTTTAACTCTTTTATGATTTTTTACAGACATTTTTCAATGTACAACCATTGGTTATTTTTTTAATAAATTTAAAAAATTATTTCACATAAAATCAACATAATTTTTGTCAAGTTTTTACTATGGTACTGTTGTGTAAAACAATACAATAATTTTTTGTAGTTAAGACGATCTGAAGGTAAGGATATTTAATTGCGTTGAAAGACTATTAGTAGTCTTATATATTATACTCATTCCCGTTCGAACATAAAAATACGCCATAAATTGTAACTAGCAACTTAGAAATCCGATAACATGCTTTATGTTACATCGAACAGAAAGAAAAACAAAAAAAAAAGTTGATCAACATTTATTGTATATTGTTACGGTGCCTGTTCAGTATCAAAATTGTCACATTGACGGCACGTCGATATGACATGGAAAAATTTAAGTAATGTAATATAATTATATTATTAAGCAATTTAAACTTTTTAATAACATTTCCATCGCTAATAATGAGCCCATGTCGATGAAATGAATGATAGTAAAATGTTGAAAATAGCTTTACATTCTGTATCGAACTTAAGGGACCGAACTTAGCACCCTTATTATAGAACCACTGTAATGAAGGTTCAACTCGTAATCTAATAGGTTTAATATAATAATTAAATACGCCAAGTAACTTTCATATAAATACTTGCTGTAAATAATAATACCTTTCTTCTACTACTCTACTAACCTATTTTTGCAAAATCTCAGTGTTACCAAAATATAAATTTTTATGCGAGAAAAATATTTTGTTTCTACTTATATTCTTTACTTCAAAAAGTTTCTACTTATATAACATTCTTAACACTTAAAGGAATCTTGCTTAGTAATGACATGCTTCCAGATATATTCGCTATTTTCTGCAACAAGCTGTACACTTTAAATGAAATATTTTCCCGTCAAAGCGCGCACGTGACCCGCACAGTTCAAAAAGTGAAGAGAAGTGATCATGTTTAAGGTGAAATTTCAATTTCGTTGGAACCAATTTACAATCTGCACTGCGTTTAAAAAGAGGCGCACCGTAGTAACAGGTCACGCTCTTTAGCTTAGGTACGTCTTTTCAGCTGCGGGTATCTGTTCCAGCCGGCAGACCCGACCGAAGCCTATAATTTCTTCTCAGCTTTACTACGTGACATGAAAATTTTATTCGAAACTTTGGAGGCACCTTTAACATATTACACTAGACTATTTGAAAACTATTTATTTATGTATAGCAAGTCAGTGTTATTCTAGAAATTACTTTAAAATCTACTATTTTTATGAATTCCAAATGTTCACATTATATGTGGCCATATCACGTGGTCTCTCGGATAATTTTAACAAGCTTGTAAATAAGTGTCAGAAATATAAATGTTTTAATAATAGGAACAGATAATGTGTGCATATATATATATATATATATATATATATATATATATATATATATATATATATGTATATACATATATATATACATATGTATATATATATATATACATATATATACATATATATATATATATATATATATATATATATATATATACACATATATGATATAGCATTGAATCAAACTTTCAATTTATGGTAATGGCCTCGTCACTAAAATAACGTTTTGATCTCATTGGTAATGTTTTTGGAACTCAACCGTATATGAAATTATCTACTTTCATATACGTTCATATTTATGTTTATGCTATGTATCGAAAGGACAAGTGAAAATGTAATTTGATCTCGCTATATATAGAAACATATATTTATTACACGAGGGAAATCCAGTGAAAAAAATGGGTTATGAAGAGAAATGAAAAATTGTCCCAAACACTATACCTATGAACACGATAATTTTGTTTACACTCCTATTTATTATACTTTTCTCGTACTTGTCTCAACTCTTTTATTTCGGTAAAAAGTTCATTATACTGAATTAATCAATATAATTCATTAGTATTGTTCGTCTTTCGCTTGTCTTCTTTTATTTAGTGGAACGATTTAAATAATCTCATTTATTAAAATGCTTGAAAGTATATTTCAATTACTTCACGGAACCGTCTATAAAAGAAAACTATATTGGTTTAATACAGGCTGTACTAACCCAATATAGTTTGCTTTATTTGGTTGCCCAGTGTTTTTGGTTTATACCTCCGATGTTTTTATTGATCATAAGGATATATAGTTACCCTGAACCGCACCATTGTACTCAATACTAAAAAAGGAGCTGGTCGCCTGAAAACAAGGTCTTTATAATAGTATTCGAAGTTGGTCTTTTACATGCAGCGAGTGCGAATTTGTAATGCTTCCTCGATGTTAGCACTTATTTTGTTAACTTGGTAAATGCTATTGTTGTGCGATCATACATCTATTGCTGATTATTATATTTTGTTTGGATCACACGGTCAGGTTGGCAAATGTTAGGTGCCATATAAGCTTATGTAATAATTTATTTGCAGCCAGGATCGAAATTTGATCGGAGTCAAATATTGAAACTCGTCTTATCCTTTTCCTCAAAACATTGATTGTTTCGACTTTTTAGTCAATCGCAAACCCAATTTAAACAGCGCGGCGTGACAGCAGGAATGACCAATCAATTTACCCTATTTAATATTCTGTATTTGTGCCGAGCTAGTGATCTGACGGTCTTTGACCTGTAAATATTTTTGCGTGTCAGTCGGAGAATTTGAACTCAACAAAAAAAAATTTTATAGACTTTTTGTCGTTATATCGATTAGAATTTAGAACATAGGTTTTCATTTGTACATAGCAATGGGACAGCATAATTTTCACTACATACAAAATAAAATATACCAACTTTTAAAGCGTATGTATATATATATATATATATATATACATATATACATATATATATATATATATATATATATATATATATAAAGGTACCTACACATCATCTGTTCTTATTATCATAAATATTTATGTCTGTCTTATCTCTTTTTAAATGAAGTGCAGATTGTAAATGGGTTCCAACGAAATTTTGAATTCACCTTAAACATGATCACTTTTCTTCACTTTTTGCACTGTGGGGGTCACGTGCGAGCTTTGACGGGAAAATATTTCATTTAAAGCGTACAGCTTGTTTCAGAAAATAGCGAATATCTATGGAAGCATGTCATTGCTAAGCAAGAATCCACCAAGTGTTAAGAATGGTATATAATTAGAAACTTTTGAAGTAAAGAATATAAATAGAAACAAAATATCTTTCTCGCATAAAAATTTATATTTTTATAACACCGAGATTTTGCAAAAATAGGTTAGCATGAATGACATGAATGAAGTTTAAAAGTAAAATGACAAAAGGTTAGGCATTATAAGTTACAACTACAGCAGAAAAAAGTGTTTAAAAATATTTATTATTGATACCGCGTTTCTTCAGTAGTCACTTTATATCTTAATTGAAAAAAAAATTGCTTAGATTTAGTTTTAAATGAGAACGTTTGATTTCCCACAGTTTTGTCTTCATATTCCTATTTATGTTGGTTTTTCCGTTACCAATAAAAAAAATGTTTGACTTCGTACTTTCTATTCTGAAATGAAATATAACTTACCACGTCGTAATTGTTTTTTGCTTTAGCCAATAAGATGTCTTATATAATAGAGGGCGTAAAAACAAAATCGAAGTCTCCTTTTTGTTTTCGCAGTGTGTGCATTTGTTCAGCGAATCAAAACTTTCTCTTCTGTATGTCATTATTCTAGATTTATTCTAGAAATTACATAATATTTAAGTAATTAATTATTATTTTATTGCTTGAATGTTGGTACTTCAGTGTAAAACATAATTAACTCCAAGGCTTCATTAAAATTATTTACTCTGCGAAGATAATTTGTTTTTAATATGGTTTTATGCACATTGTTACACAATTTCATAAATTAAAAAAAAAACTAATTTAATCTGTTTTAGCCGTAAATACATACATACATAAATAGGTATCCATTTCGGTTATTGGCAAAAATGGCGTTGTCTTTTTTTCATTTGTTGGAAATAATATTTTAGACAAAAAAGTGAGGAGCATGAAAACAAACGCCGAATATAATGGGGAAGATGGTGAATGATGGGATGGCCATTTGTTTGACGAATAGGTACAATCTTATTGAAAAAGTCGGTCGCCTTAAAATATTGGTTAACGGTAAACTATTACGTTCCAATTTTTTTGTACCCAACAGCTACTTTTAGCTACGTAGGGGTACGTTGAGATTATATTATGGAAATTAATTCATTATTTTATATGAATTGGTCCAGTTGGGAGTTAATTAATTATGAATGCAAATTACATTATAAAATACGTATATTGCTGTTCATTTCTACATTGAACCTATCACAAAAAAGTGAATATTTATATTTTAATGTTTGTATCCAAATTTGTACACATATATATCACGCTATATAATAAAAGCAATCTAATGGAGGAAGTAGATATATTACCAGTTCCATGACAAATTATATATAAAAAAAGTAGAAAAAATAACTTCATATATGGAATATAATCAAGTATACGAATCTAAAAGAGCACATCGATATTCGAAGTTATGGAGTTGAATAATATTTTATAATAGATTTCGTTAATAAATATTGTTTATATATTTTGCTGTACTCTAGACAACATATATCGGAAAGAAATAATAAGTTTTGTTATTGACGGAATAATGTTCAATATAGTAAAAGATCTTCTAAAAAAATCAAATTTCGATCAAGTAATAGCCATCAAAATTATTGGAATAAATGATTATACATATTTAATCACGTTTTTTTCAGTCCTCTAGTATTCTAAAAATTAGTCCTTCTTAAAAAAAGAAATTTACCTTCTTTTAATTTTCTTAATTTATTTACCTTCGTATGTCATTTGCGGTAAATGGTTATAATGTTTTAACTTCGTCATTTATATAGAGGAAAACATTAAATTATTTACCTTCATATGTCATTTGAGGTAAATGGTTATAATGTTTTAACTTCGTCATTTATATAGAGGAAAACATTAAATTATTTACCTTCATATGTCATTTGAGGTAAATGGTTATAATGTTTTAACTTCGTCATTTATACAGAGGAACACATTAAATTATTTACTATATATTTCATATTACTTTACAATTCATTTGTACATACATTGATCGAAAACAAACTTTGTTTTCACATATTTGTTTTTTTTAACAGTTAGGTCTATCATCAAAAAGGATTGTGATAATATATTATTATAGCGGTATATTCCACAAATTTATCTAATCTTAATTTTTTAAAACATTCACCTCTGTATAAGGACTTTTCATAATTCATCATCATGAGCTATTAGCAAAGATTTTATATATTTAAGATATATTTTAAGATTTTTGCTAATAGCCCAACTGAAGATGTTGTAATATAACGAAACGTAGGTCGTGGTAACGAACTTAAAGAAAGTAGAAATAATACTACATCACGTAGTGTCTTTTAATTATCAATAATGAATTTTCAAAAATTAACGCCAAATATATTCAAGACATATTTTGTTTTAAATGCAATAAAAAGAGAAATGAATAACGATTATTTCAGTAACTTTTCAAAGATGAAAGTTTCGTTTGGTTGCTTGTTTTTTCAAGATTCGGCATAACAATTAGCTTATCTATTGTTATAAGCCTACTATAATATATAAACTATAGTATTTAAATGCAGTATCTTTACATTACCGATCTACATTTAAGACTTCCGATATAAAAATATATAAGGATTTCACGTTGCAAAAAAATTATGTTTTCTTCTATCGCTGTGTCTGCTTATTAAAGTAATTTCACATGCAATATAATTCCTGATTTCCTTTTGAGAATTATGTTATGTTTATGTTATAGACCTAGTTTTAAACATTTCTACCGTTACACTTATTTACTTCCTCCTCATTTCCATTAACTTATTGAGATTTTTTATTGTATTTATACTGAAAACTAGATAAAGTTACCTTTTATATAATCAGTCGGATATAAATTTTGCACTCATCACTTTTTTCTATAATCAATAAATGTTATTCTGGGCTTTTTCATTATTTTTCTTCGGCTATTATTTTTTTTTATTCTGTACTACTTTACTAAACAATGGTAAGGAACATTTATTTCGACATTTGTACTTTGAATCGTATGGAAATAAAGTAAAATAACCCGCGTGTCTATTTTATTTTTGATTATATGGCGTTTGTTCTCTCCAGAAGGAACTCTTGCCAATATCAAGTGTGGAAGAAACGGCTAAGTAACACTAATTAAGCCATATTTCGTATATTTGTCATTGTTGCTTATTAACAAAAGAATAAACAATATAATAAAAATTAAAAAGAAGTTGGCTACAATTAAACCAAAGCTACAATTAAAAGAAAATGAAATTATATTATAAAGATAGTATAAAATAAGTATGTACAAATAAACATATAAACCAAAATAAATAAGAATATAAATACGAAACATTATATTTTTTGATGTCGTTCTTTCTTATGAACCGAATGATTAATCCTAAAATGGGTTTGTTTATTTAGCTGTTTATTTAAATTTAGTCCAGTTAGTCTAATTCAATCCCAGCTCAGTCCGCCGGCGGGCCAGGCTGGGCTGGGATTTTGCTTATTATTTCAAAATATTTTTATCAAATTTTTTTTGGAATTATGCATTTGTTATGGAAGCTACTTTTTAAACAATTTTTTTAATACATCAGCCACGGCTAGAAATTAGTTTAGTTACGGTTGGGTTGGGTTGTGTTAATTTATATCAGGTTAGTGTTGTTTGATTAGGTTAGGTTAGGTTAGGTTATGGCATATATCTTTTTTGGATAGTTTATGGTATTCATTTCATATTATAGTTATCTATATTTTAAATTATTAATATTGATAATATTTATTATTGATTATTTAAATTGAGGTCAGGCCTGGCTGGGATTTTGTTTATACTTTTGAAATACTTCTTACAAATTTTTTTGAAAACATTATTTTTTATGGAAGTTATTTTAAAAAAAAATTCTTTAATACATTAGCCACGGCCGGTAATTATTGTAGTTACATTTATATATATATATATATATGTATATATATGTCAAAAACCATAATTATATTTATATAGCAAAGGCAATTGCAAAACTTGATAGTCATCAATTAAAAAAAAACATAAATTATAGATTCAAAGATAGTAAGTTGGACTATTAAGTTGGTATAATTAATAATTTTGCTTATTTGACGTTTAAGGCTGTTAAAAATTACATTGTTTTAATGTAATTTTAAAAATGCATTTTAAGCGATTTAATTTCTAATTACTTTATGTTTGTGTCAAATGTGCAGTGTCTCATAATAAATTTATTGTGAATATAGTGAGAAATAACCATGTAATGTACAAATTTCGACATATTTCTGGTGAGTATTTTTTTTTAAATTGTTTTTTTTATAATAAATAATCATCACCTGCAGAATTCCTTTCCTGATATATGGTTTTTAATGTGTATACTTTCATTTGATTTAAAAAAAATTGTCGAAATGTTCCTGGTTGTAAAGTGCTACGTTCTTTCATTTTTTTACATATTGAATTGTATAATTATTTCTCCTAGAAAACTAAAACGTGCAGACTAAGTAGTGTCATTTTACGAGTAACTTGTGTTTTTTATTTTATCAATTTTAACAATGAATATGATTTGTTTATAGTTAGTATAAAAGTTATTTAGGTAATTATATGATTTGGTAATTATTCAATAATATTATTTGTTTAATTTTAAAATATCTATAAATATTTTTCTACTTTTCTACATTCACACTAAAATGAATTTTGAATACAATTCCTCATATAACGATATTCTGGAACCAAAACTTAAAAACGTATTTTTATATTTGGAAATAATCTTTTCGTTAATTATTATAAAAATCAATAGTTTCTTATGATAAATTTTTTAAAGTTGTTTCATATCTTAAGTTTATTGTGAAGTAATTTTCAGTTATGTATTTTATTAATAGATATCTATATGTGGCTGTTAAGAGGATCCTGCTCATATGAATGATTAATTAAATTTTCAAAACAATTATCAGTGTAAATAAATTGTATAATTTCTAGAACTGTTTTACTAACAGTCGTCTTACCAAAGTTAAAATTAGTTTTTAAATGTTCCCTAAATTAATGTTCGTATTTAAGGCTTATACCAAATACATCTTTTTATGGATACGTCAAAAAGTCCTTAACTTGTTTTAGGAAATCTTTATGACTTATAAAAGACCCATTACTTCGTGATTGTGCGAAGGAATCTATATAAACTTCTAAATATATATATATATATATATATATATATATATATAAATAATATATTCTTCAGATAAGTCTTCAGAAGTGTTAGGTAGTATCGATAATAGTACCGAGGATACGTCTTCAATATCACCCGGATTGTAATTTAGAAAATTATAGGTCAATTGAAATTCCTTTAAAATTTTATAATATAATATAACAGTATTAATGTATTTTTCAGTGGAAGCAATACCGGAAAGAATAGTAAATTTATCTATTTCCAAGCAGTCTCTACTTTCACTCAATATTACCTTTGCATGAGGAAGTAACCTTTTGTATGCAGATATAAATTGTCTGATCGTTGGGTTATTATTAAAACGACAATTAAAGTAAAAATTGCAAGTAGCCTTTTTGAATGTAGTCTGGGTATACATATTTTAGATTTGTTATATTTATTAAGAACCCGACTAAACCTAAATGTCTCATAGAGTTTATGATAACAGTATCTTAAAATTTTAAATTTCTAAAATATTTGCATACTTGATCGATTTTGTCGAATATTTCTTGCTTGCTAGTTGAACCCAAAGGTTTTTTGAACCAAGAAGAAAGAAAGTTCCTGGAATTGAAAACATCAAATATCTCATTAACGAGGCTAATAAAGAGCACAGTGGCTTCCCAATTCTCAAATTGTGATAAATTCAGAAAATCACGGTAGTACTGAATGGCTCTAGCAACAGAACTTGAAATTAATTGCGTTGCTAGCATCACTTCCATTTATTGTTTGAAATAATTAATATGCCTAAATGTAATTTTGTTTCCCAATTTAAAATTTTCCTTCATTTGAATATTGCGTAATGAAGATAAATTAAATGTTTATACCATTTTTGTCCATTAAAAATTTTATCACCGAACATACTTCTCACAAGTTTAACAAGTGTCACGGATCGAGTAAAATATAATATTTTTTGACTTTGTATATGAAACCATATAATCCATTGTATATAGTTCGCTCTTTACTTTTGCGCTGCGTAAACTAGACATGTTAAGATTTGGAGCGATTCCGTCAAATGTTGATTGAAATTACTATACATGCAGTCCATTAAGTAAATCAAGGCAAATTTTCAATAAATTTGCCTTTGGTATTGGAAGTTTCCAAAAGATATTCACAGCCATAACCATAAATACTAGAACTTGATTGCAATTGCTGATTCGTCTCCGTGCAAATCATTGCCTATATTAATATACTCGTAGCCACAATGTGTTTTGCCGACAAATTTCGTACATTCCCTAACGCTCATTTCATCAAAAGTTATGGTGAGCAGGAATTCTTTTTTTTAACCATTTCCTTTATTGCATTGACTGACTTGGCTGTAAAACCCGGTCCGCAATTTAGTCTCTGGTATAATTTCCTAAGTATGTTATATAACGCCTCGCACTATAGAAATAGAGAATTAATATAAATTTTCTAAGCTCTTCGATATATTTAGTAGAATAGTATATTTTCCCTATCTACTAAAAATTGCAACGTTTTATTATTGCATGATGTTTTGTTATTGCATGGTAAGGTTGTTTAAATTATTCCCAAAAACCTGGACTTTTTTTTTAAATTCTTCCAGTCCAATTGTAGTGTTATCATTTTTTCTTCATTCTCTTGGATTTAGCCACCAAGGTTCTGATGTTATGTTGCCTATATTTTAATTTTTCATTTAATTTATACATTTATAAATAAGCTTCTTTTTTCTTAGCCGCAATGGTGGCTGCTACGTGGATGGCTCAGATGAAATATCTATATATATTTAATATGACATTGATCTTTTTGGCATTCACTATATCTGAATACAAAAATTATGTTAATGTGAAAGACAGCTATCAATTATTTTATAAAGATTACGAAAAGAAAGAAAAAGAAGCTTAATTATAAATTATAAAATATAAATTAGGATGTTGGCAAATACACCGGTACAAACCCTGTAGGCACTGAGTCCTTTTTCAAAATACCCCGATGTGCTTTTTGCACAAAATATTTTCCGTAAAAACGTTTACTACGTGCCATAGAATTTTTATGGTAAGCCCAGTTAAGAATTCTTGTCTATTTTTCTCGTCCTACAGAATTCATTGGAAACTTGAAAATATATTTTTGAGTGATATTTCGAATAATAATATGGAAACCATTATTAAAGATCGAATGCAAATTTCATTTTTACACTAATTGCCAGCTTGTTTTGGATTTTATTTGTAAACCAGCACCGTGTAAGGCTCGCTCTTATTTTAAGTTCTGAATTATTTAGATATACTCAATTATTTTAAGTCTGAAAATATCTATGCGTGATTTAAACCAAAGCCTTTTTCGATCACATATATCACTAAGCTCTTACATTGCATATAATATTAATAATTATTTTCATTCCATTTCATCTACTAATAATTTCTATCGCAATCTACATTCATTTTCACTACAGAAAATATCGATTTGACTTATCGATAAAATAATGCCGTCCCTGTATGTCAATCCGTAAAATGTACGGATATAATATATTACGAATATTCACGGATATAATAGCTCGTAATTATACAAACACAATTTAAAAACAAATAATAAAACGTAGAATAGAACATACTTACAATGATATGCATATTTTACCAAGTTTAGCTAAATGATAATTTAAAATATAATAAGTGATAAGAAACAAGTACGTGCATCGCATTTACCTGTGAAATGTATCTTCATTTGTATAATTAATATATGTCACTTCCTAATCCAATACTGCATAAGATATCATTGCTTATTCTAAAATAAAATTCTGGAAATCAGGGTGTCCAGTGGCAGTTTTCAAAGTATGAACAAACATAGTTTCTGAACGTAACACTTAAGAGAGGCGCGGGGGCCGTCGTTGGAAGCGCAAGCGGTGCGGATGTTTTAGTAGCCATGGAACAGTGGAGTGGAGAGCACCGCGCTTTTGCCGTCGAGGCGTACATTTCGAGTGGATTTTCGCTGTCTGTATAATCGTTACAGTATTCTTCGATTACGTGATGGACCATCGATCAACCTCATTCAATCATGGGTACCAAGGCTCAGAGCTACAGGTCAACATTAAATAGGCCCAGGCCAGGACCTACACCATTGGTAGCCACGGATGAAAATGTCGAGCGTGTTATGGTTTCTGTAGTTGAAAATCCCCGTTTATTACTGCGTACACGTTCATCGATATTGGGAATTCCGAAATCAACTTTATAGGTAATAATGCAAAAAAAGCTCAAGTTCCATCCATTTAAAATTCAAATTGTTCAAGATTTACACGATTCTGACTTTGAATTAAGAAAAACTTACGCGGAGGTGATGTTGTTGAGATTTCGTACTGCTACCCGGATGGGCAACATATTCTTTAGTGACGAAGCTCACTTTCACATTGGAGGATATGTGAATAAGCAGAACTTTCGTTACTGGGACGTCCACAATCCAAGACAAATGCATCAAGAGCCTTTACATAAGCCTAAAGTAACAGTCTGGTGTGCCATGTCTGCATCTGCAATCATAGGGCCTTATTTCTTTGAAAATCAACGTAGCCAAACTGTAACGGTGAATTCGGAGATATATGCCCAGATGTTAAATGACTTTTTCAGAGTAGAACTACAGAACGGCGCCACAGCTCACACTGCTAATGTGCCCATGAATGCAGTGCGGCAGTAATTTCCAGAGAAAACATATCCCGAAACGGTACCGTACCGTGGTCACCTAGGTCACCCGATTTAAGCCCATGTGACTTTTTCTTATGGGGATACTTAAAATCCGTTGTTTACAAAATAAATCCGAGCACTGTGACACAACTTAAAGAAAATATTCGACCCGAAGACAGTAGGATACCCCAGTCGCTCTGCAAACGCCTTTTTGAAAACATGCGTGCTAGACTCGAAGAGTGTGTCAGACTCGATGGCCGCCATTTAGAAAACGTTGTTTTTAAAAAATGAAATCCACATTTGTTGTTATAAAGTTAAAATAAATATATACTTTGTATTAGAGGTGTAGTTTTTTTTTACAATTTTTCAAACATTGAAATCTGCCACTGGACACCTGTATTACAGACTAAAATAAACTGCAATGAGATATAAGTCAACTTAATTATTTTTATCTAATAAATGAGTATTTTTGAAAATATTTAATAATAGAATCCTGATGTGTTATCACGTAATTTTTTATTTATGCATGTTCATATTTATATACGTAGTTCCTGAAAAAAAATATTTTTTATTTCTATTCATCCAGGGAACTTATGTTTGTGATATAATACTTTATTCTTACCCAAGTCATTATTTTTATATTTTTTTCGTACTTTATTTTGTTTCCCATTACATTTGTAACGATTATTTATAATTTATAATTACGAAATTATTCTTTACCATGATATAAATTCATCTCTACGTACGAATTTTAAAAATTATACTAAGTAAAACTTAAATATGAATTTAATTAAAAATACCTTCCAAGATTTCAAAGAAAATTCACTTTCAAACTTTTCTTTTGGCGTCCATTATTGCATGTCAGAAATAATCAAGAATTTCAAAATATCTTTATGTGAGTTAGGCTAATATTCTTTGCGACCGATTCGAAAGATATTAAATTCTATTTAATTGTCAATTTAATTTTTCCAACTACTTGTTATTTTATCTTGTTTCATAGTTCCTCTACTCTAAACTGCTGAAACTCTCATTGTGTTAACAACGACAAAATAAAATAAAATGCATGAAAGTAAAAATGTCCTATAGGTTAGTCTCAGTAAATAATTTTTTTCTCAGCCTATAACCATAACTCTTTTTAGCATTATTTTGACAAGGTTAATCAACTTCTTGGAATACTAAATACCGTAAGTGATTAAAATAATTTTATTTCATTATTTTTCTTTTCAATTAGACGAGTCCAAAAGAACTATTTGAGTCCAAATTCACACCTTGAAAGTATGTTACCAATAAACTACTTTAGTGTGTATTGTCTATGAGAATGTAACCCCCATCGGGTAATCATCAAGTTAATATGTGGAAAATTTACCTACTGTAACCTCATTGGCGGCTGCAAAGCTTGTAGCCGCGTTTTATTTCGTTATCATGAAAAGCATCAGGGAAGTTATGTTTTGCTCTAAACGTCACTACGCTTGTGTTATTTTTAAGCTTGATATTGAAGTCCCATACTGTCCGTTACGGGTCAATTTACATACAACTGGCATACAATATCGATACCCGTCAGTTGACCCGTAACGGACAGTATGGGACTTTGAACTTTCATAGAAACTATTTACTTCGTCTTCATCCTCTTTCTCCGTCGATACATGGATGTAGTTAATACTGATATTTTGAAATGTACTCTTCAGATGTAATTTACAAATGCTATCACTGTCAATTTTACATTGCATAAAATCAATAGTAAGTTTCGGTATTAGTCATCAAAAAATACAAATATTAAATGGATTATATAATTTCTTAATATTTTGACGAAGGCCTTTAAGGTCCTTTAAATATACAGTTTCAGACTATGAACATTAGTTGTAGGTATTTTAACATAAGTCAAGGAATAAAGATGTAATTAATTGAGTTTCCACAATTTATTTTCATTTAACCGTTGATAAATTTATAGAAATACTGCAATTCGGACGTGAATAACAATGTGATAGAAGCAATAAAATCCGTGATACAAGCGTATAGTTTGCTATAAAACCAAAATAATAGTTTTTTTATATATTCTCTATTTTCGAATACTTAAGTTGTAAGTTAAAAATTCTAAAATAGAAGTTGTAAGTTTATCTGTCTGTCTAGATAGAGAAATAGCAATAATTCGTTCCACCTAAATAATATGTATTGGAAAGGCATAAATTATTGACACTCACTCTTTATAACCTTACGCGTGCCACACAGTTCTGTTATGCAGTAAAGATATCTTTTACTTCCTTAAGTTTTAAACTATTAACATGTTTGACAATATCGGCAATCGTGTTGACTTTCTTTGCATTATATGGAAAATAATGTTTTATACTACGTTAACACCTTTTAAGAAAATACCATTTATTAATTTTAGTTTTCTTAACCTAAAATAATCTGTCACCGATACGTTTATTTGTCACTGTCCCATGGCTGATAAATTATAAATTTATTAAATACGCGAAGACTATATAAAATTATTTAATGTAGATCCATAAATGGTGTTAGATAAAGTGTTTAAGAAGAAATGACAAATATTTTTACACAATGTTTAATTTTAATTTGAGCTTGTGGTACCAGGACATGTATGGCAATTTAGTACACTTCGATATATGTTTTTTAACTAATATATATACCCAAGAAAAATGAGAAAAAAATCCGTATAATTAGTTCACTTTAAACTTAATAACGACAAATAAATTCATTTCGATATTTCATGCCACTTAGGAGAAACCACTTTTACATTTTTATATGACTGTTGAAGTTACACTAGGCAACATGTCTCCGTACTGCAAAACATTAATATTATTTTGTGTATAATTTAATAGATATTATACTATTCAATCTTAAAGCATCAACATATATTTTGGTATTGACGTAAATGTACACGGAATTCTCGTGGCGTGGCTAGTATTTAATGGTTATCGATTATTTTATTTTCTCATCAATTTAGAAATTAATAAAACATTAAGTCAAAATATTTTAATATTTTTAAATTAAACCAAATGTACTAATTTTTTTTTGGAATTTAACTATAATAAAAAGAATATAAAATAATTTCAAAGTGTTTATATACAAAAAATATTAACATTTGTTTAAAAATTTTCTTGAAAATCCTGTAATTATATATTTTATGTACGTCACTGAAAACAGCATAATCCACAATGGTCATCAAGTCTTATTTTGAGCTTAACATCCTCAGTTAAAAGCTTTGTAATGTTCGCCTTGTAATGTTGTATTAAGAAAAAACGTATAAAGAAATAGGTACTTGTAATTTATTCTCATTGAATAATGGATTCCTCGTGTCTTCTTTCGTGTAACATCAGAAGAGATAAATGGATTAAATAGGTCTATGCGACGGCTGACGAGAGTATCGACAAAAGAGTTAGCCTCGTAATTTTCATCAGAGATCTCCACCTTGTTTTGTGTTGAATATTGACTGACATTGGCCGTGCTGTGAATTTTTCTTTTGAAAATAAGCACCGCGAATTGCAGCCGGTGATATTTGAACTTTTAACTAAAAGCTCAGTCAAAACATTTATTTCGACACCGGTTAAAAATTATTTAAATTAATAATATATTTACAGTCATTAACAGTAATATAGCTATTAACAATATATTTATAATAATTATACTGTAATTATTCTAAATGTATTATTGTTCTAAATGATATTTTTAATAAACTTTTTACAGAGTGAATATTGTAAAAAGAAAATGTTTTAAAAAGAGTTATTGATTTAGGGAAAAGAATGATAACACAAACCAGAAAGTTTTTTTTTATTATTGTGTCTGTATGTGTGTCTGTCTGCGTATTAATTCGTTTTTTAGTCAGCAGGAATCCACTGAACATATTTTATTGAAATTTTGTATGGTAATAGTTTATACTTCTGAGCAATATATAGGACAGTTTTTATCTTATTTTTACGGAGCATCAAATGAGCAGCTATTATAAATCTATGATGTGTCGATATTATGATTTATAAGTGAAAATTTATAATAAATTTATCAAAAATATCCTTTGTTGCTTATGGAATATTATATCTGAAAAAAAACTTCTTTGTAATAAAATGTTTTCCTAAAATTTTGATCCAAAAATGGTAGAAATTGACCACATAACGTCAAGGTGCGTCTTTTTTAGATCAATCACAATGACTACTTTCCGTTATAATTTTGCTTGGCGGCTTGCCATACTACAAACTTTAATGCCACAAATTTTATTAAATTTCAATATGTCGTATTAAAATTATATATTCTAAGCTATTTTTTTTTAAAACAACATAATGTTGGTGGGAAGTTATATTTGAAGATAGGACTTTTAAAATAATTTTGTAGTGGTGGATGAGAGAAACCCAAAAAAAATTAGTTATTATGATTCTTGTAAAGAAGGCGAGTCATTTTAATAACCGAAATCTATTTTCCATTCTTTTTAAAATGAAAACTTAGTGGGAAACATTTGATCACAAAATTATTTTCTGTCAAATTTCAATTGTTTTTTGTATATCGCAGTACCCCGTCTATGTAAAAGTGCCATAAAATGTTTTGAATTAATTGATATAAATCTTTATGAAAAAAAATATTTAAAGTAAAATGGAAAATAAGCTTTTATCAGTACCTGAAATAAAATGACAAAGACATTTTTTATATAATTTATTTTTCTTTATTTATTTTTACACTTAATTTTTTTATTTCACAATAATTTTAGACTAAGCATCAGACGAGCGACTAAAATACCAATTACTTTCGTCAATTGATCCCATGATTGTTAAAAAAATGTTATCGGTATTGCTGGGAAAACTCTCGCGCTTTAACACAATTTTATTTTTCTACTTATATTTAAATTCTATATTCATGTTTTCATAAATAAAATAATTTCGTTTATAATTCCAAGTTACTTTTAGATTGAAAACTAAGTTTTTAAATTGAGTCTGAAATTGGTCACGCATCGTTTCCCTTGGTTTGCATGACGTAACAATTTTTTTATTAAAACAAATTATAATAAAATTATAGCAACTCCTGATATTTTGGAAATACTAATAATAAACTAACAGTAAAATTATTAGGTGGAAAACTTTTAATAGGTCTTTCGAAAGTATATTGAATGTGCTATCTTCTTAATTTTATACATATATATTTTCCGTTCTCACAATTTTGTGTCCTCAGTTATATGAATGTATAAAATTAGAATGTGAGCATTATAGAGTATTTTTACATTATGGACTAAAAAATTAAATTTGCTATTTATTTATTATTCTGAATGATATACATTTACTTATATTTTGTTCCACATACTGAATTTTATTAATCTTTTGCGGATAATTAATAATCGTTAAGAAACCGCTACGTGACGGAAATTATAATACCATACTGCCTTTCTTGGAAAAAAGTAAATATTTAAACTCACTGAAGTATGATGACGGAAAACTTGTAATTGAAAGTCCCAGAAAAAATTTTTTTTTTGGAGTTTTAGAGGTTTTATTCATGTACTGAAACATTTTTATTCACAATTCATTGCAAGTACATTCGGAGTGTTATTTTGTAACACACGTTCACACGGTGGCTCAAATAATAACCCCACCTCGAGACAATTCAATTCAACATATAAAAAAACTTCTAATGCGCGTGCGCGACCGCTCGTGCGTGTGTGTTCTTGTAGACTGACAAAATATAAATTTTTTCATTATTTACACAACACCGAATCGTAAAATATTGCTTTTTTTGTTTTCTTTATATAGTTATAATATTATGTTTACATAAATTCAATCCATTAGGTACTTACAACTAAATAAAATAGAAAGCTTTTGAATATACAATGAAGTCGTTTATTGAAAAATAATAAATGAATGTTTGTATGTATGTCTATGATGAATACGCAATGTTTACAAGTAATGTAAAATGTTATGTTTATTATTAAGCATAAGTTTTTTCGTAAAATTTAAGTTTTCCCAAAAAATATTTAAACATAGCTGTTAATTTGTACTGTTGCTTTATGGCGATATCGTAGTGAGTGGTCGTTAAACGTATGAACAACACTAACATTTTGGAACTTTTGTCGGGAGCAGGATAAATATATGCGACAAACCGCATGGATATGAGAACTAATTTAATACATCCACGATATTTATGCACACGGGTGGGGGAATGCGTCGTCTTGTAATTGGCGCGTTTAAAATTCAAATATTTCGGACTGGCGACACGTGTTATCATACAGTTTGGCGAATATACCACTTCTATTTGTTTTATGTTCTGTGTTTATAATGATATTTTATTCTTTTTCGATAATGTAACCTGGTTATTACTATTCAGATGTGCAGCGAGTAACGAAAACAGGCAAAAGGCCTTGGCAGGCTCGCTTTCAGTTAATATTAATTCCTGATTTAGTTGCATATATTGCATGATACTTGACAGGCCGATATACCCAAATTGAACATTTTCGATTTGAAATTTTACGTATTATTATCTATTTTTTTCTGAATAAAGTAACATGAAAAATAAACCGTGTGACAAATGGAATGCAATTACTAGAAACATGATAGGTGAAACTTTTCTTGATAAAATTTATTGCTGAAATAACTGTTTTCACAATAATTTTTTTATATGAATTTTAGTAAATTTTAAATTCTGCGAAATGACGACGAACGATTTAATCAACGAAGGAAGCTGTGAATGTACAGCGATTCTTCTATCCAAATTAAAACATGTACTTACATAAATTTCAGCAGCTCAGTTTCAGGGGAATTATTCTGTAGATATAAAAGTAACTTACGTTATTAGCTAACTTTGAAACTTATTTGATCTTGATAGGAGCAAAATAAAGAAATGTCATTTTTGAACGGTTTAATGCGAGCAAAATAACTGAAGAATGTAAAAATTTTACAACTTAAGTTTAACTCTATTACATTGTCATGCATAGTTATCAATTTTAGAACAGTTTGTATTACGAAGCGCGTGCCAAAAGCTGTACGCTCATAAGCTTATATGGCACGCGACAAGAGGATAATTTCTTTCTATAGGTCAATAGACTACTAATAAAATAAATTATGTTAGTACCAGTATACGTATTTACATTGGTACGTATTACTGTGTCTATTCCAGCTTTCGTGTCCATTTTACGGTGACTGTGTGGGACGCTGTGGCCGTAGATTATTTTCTTCTGCACTTATCGTGTCATGCTGCGTCCAAAAATACGTTTTGAGAACCATGTTTGATGAACATTGGACAAAATATTTTATTAAGATTCCTATTTTGATTACTTGTAGTAAATTCTAGTTAGAAATGATTAGTTTGAGTAGATAATAAATACTATAATAAATAACCAATATTTGGCCAAAACCATGAATTTAATGTATTACCGTAATATTATATCCGAATATAAATTTCTTTTATTTATTATAAGTGAACTTTTCAAGTGACTTTTGAAGGTTTCTGATAAATATCGGATAAATAAAAACTATTTCTTAAAATTTACTTTACGTTGTGACTAAAGTTAAAATTGTTCTATGTTGTATACTATTAAAGAAAATTTGTGACTGTAGACATAATTATCTAGAAAACAAAGAAGTTTCTTTATTTATAAATTTCATTCCTTAAAAAAATTAAAAATTACAAAAAATTTATGCAGACATAACCACAAAAATTTGACCTTGGCATTAAATTAATTTCCCTTGTCTGGGAAAAACTTACCACCTCACAGTCTTTGACACCTGCCCAATCATAGCCAACTAGGCCCGGCCTAAGGTCTGACATAAAGCTATATTATGAAAGGCAACTAATAAACCCATAATTTTTTTCTAGCAAGTTTTGAAATGTAATGGAAATTTAGAAAAACCCTTGATGATACCTATAAAACTGTGCATTTGATCTTCTGTTCAATGAGCAAATGAGTTTTGACCAATAGTTAGCGTGACCTTGTTTCATGAATTCCGCTTAAAGCGGAATGTGAGCTTCAATTAATATCTATTCAAGAATGTGGAAATATATGCTCCCATAACAGAGTAAGATTCGATAAAGGAAATACGAGAACTTAAGTTAGAATAATTCAAAAGCTATATTAAAACAGATCCTATACCATGCTCGCATCATTTGGCAGAGGCAGATTCGGCCAGATAACCCAAAATTTTATTGGCGAACTCCTACTAATGCAGCTTTATAATCATATTGAGTTTCAAACGTTTGGATTGATATACTCACCTCTACACAGAGAGATACGATAAGAATGAATATATAGAATACTATAAAACAGAAGCGATACATAATAGGTAGGGATGGAATAGCCTCAAGTTAAAAAATTATTCATGTCCTGAAATTAAAAACGGTCAACGGTCAGCAGTCCAGTCGGAAAAGATGGATCCTTGTCCTTCCCTCGTCGCTAGTAATTAACGAACTTGTTTCGATTTTTCATTTACATTGTGTTACATCCTTTTTCCGTTCCACGCTAGTGGTTTGTTACGAGGCGGATTTCCAGGATTTTTGTGTGCAACATATTCAATATTTGAAAGAATTTTTTGGTTTAGTTTTAAAAAAATCAATATCATGGATCATTGATCAATGTCATAAAACATTTTATGCTATTTGATGTAACCGCAACCAATACTATGAATTCTTGATTGCAAGTATGACAGTAAAATAATAACCTGACGTTATATTTAGCGTAGTTCATTACAGTGATAAGTTTTGAAATAAAGGTTCACAAAAAAAGACAAATTGATTTAAATATTTACAATGTAAAAGTAAATCAACGTTATAAAGTACAATATTCTTTTTTTATAAAGAATTTTATCAATGGACAATTGTGGAATATAGTTTTCAATTACATTTAGTTTTAAGTAATAAACATTTTCGTGTAGCTAGTCATTACTATATAACGTAAGAAAAGAATAAAAATCATTGTACATTTGCATTTAAAACAATAGGATTTTGATACGAAGGAAAGCAACAAAATTCCGAGCTATTATTACAACAAATGGAACAGATAGCGTCAAGTAAAACATGGGCATACTAGAGTTTGCCAATACAATAATAATCTTAATTAATATTATGCACGCGAACGCGTGTTTGTCTCGTTTTTACGCCCTTCTCAAATGACCTGTTAAAAATTCTGCAAAAGTGCAGTTGGTATTACGGATAAAAAAAAAGGTTTTATGACTTTAATGACGGATTTTAAAGCGCCACAGCATTTTGGTATATGTATGTGAAGTCATGCTGTTTACACCTGTCAAATTTATCAAATATATATATTGATGTATTAGGATGTATAGGATGTACCTTATTCTAAAAAATCATTACGTCCATGCAGACAAACATATCAGTTTTAGTTTATAAAATAATCAGTTTTAGTTTAGGAGATGATGGTTCTCACAAGTCTGAAATACTTATATTATTTTCTCTATAAACAAAAAACGATTTCAATCTCCAATAAAGCAAAATCATTTTTCAAACGCAGTGGAGATGCTAGATATAATACATGTCTTTTATGTCATTTAATAACCGTATTCTATTAAATTCTGACGTCATTTGCTAATGGAATATGGAGACGCATATTACACGACGACTCTAAAAATCTGGCCACAGATTACATTTGGAATGGAACACTAATCACAGCATTAAGAACTATATTTGAGAACTATATTGAACAATAAACATTGAGAACCATCAAACTACCATATAAAATGAACCTTCGTCATTTGGAAAACACACTGGTATTCATTTGTTTGTTATCGAAATTTGTCATTACATCGGTCATTTTTAGAAGTAGAACTGAAAGAATTAAAATGAAGAAATAAACAAAATATTAATGTTATATAAATAATTAAATATTGAAACTTTAGTTGTAACATTTAGCTTGTCTATCATCAAATATACCTATCATCAAATAAATTTTATTACGCCTTACTTGGTTTTTAACAACGAAAGCTCTCAGAACTTCAGACTGCTAATTGGCGCAGTCTGAAGGATATGTCGGACAGATAACCAAAAAATTATGACTCTGGTTCGTTTCAACGATCGACGTAGTCTCCAAGCAATACCGCCGAATGCAGAGAAGCAGTCGTATCCCAATAAGCATTGAACATCGCAGATAACCAATGAAGACTTAAACACAGTAAGTGGGTCTTTTAATTACTTATTTCCAGAAAACAATTCGTTCACTAAATCAAATCTTTATCCTGCTTATACCAATATCTAAAGTCGTGTTGTTGACAAAATAGTAACACTAACGTGTCAGAAAGACGATTATCTGTCCATTCGGGGAACCTACCTGATGAATATCAGATGCACCATAATGGCAAAGAACAGGAAAATTTTGTAATCTATAAAATTAATTAATAGGGCAGCCCTTTAAACTGTTAAAATTACCAATATCATCATAAAAAATGAATTCAAACCCTTAAAACTACAAAAACTACATGTGAACCAAACCCATCAACTGAAGGAACTATTGAACGAAAATCGACCATTGAAACCCAATAAAATGAATACTGATAAACAGATATTTATATTTTCACCCACATCATAATTGGTTGCATCTTAATGTATACAATATTTCTTAAAAAAATAAAGATTCATTCTAAGAAAAGTTCACAGATGCAGCTCGAAATCTCTAAAGTATCGGTCACACTCTTCTTCACCGAGGTTAAGGAAGAGGCCTGCCGCTTGTGAAGGAGATGTTACATTACCATATATTACATTTGGAATAGAACACTAATCGCAGCATTAAGGATTATATTTGAGAACTATATTAAACAACAAACATTTAGAACCAGAAGAAGAAACCATCGAATTGCAATACAAAAGAGACCTTCGTCATACGGAAGACATACTTGTATTCATTGTTGTTATCAACACTTGTCATTTCATTTATCATTTGTACAAATTGAACTTAAATAATTAAAATAAATTGAAAGTAAAGTTAAATTAAATTAGATAAATAAAATACTAATATTATATAAATAATTTAAATATTGAAAGTTCAGTTGCAACACTTAGGTTGTAGATACCTACAGTTTAATAAATTTTATTATAATTCACGGTGAAAAAATTATATATTTTAAAAGCAATTACGTATAAATTCAAGCAATTACGTAATTTTTTAAAATGTACACTCGCTCAAAATCCTGCTTCGACAGTCAACCCGGCGACGAAGTATTCATTAATTTTGAAAATTTTAAATCTACAGTAATTTAATTGAACATTTTATAAATTTTTCTACTTTGCACCTTTTCTGTAACCGAATATCATCAACTGTGTAAAACCGTTACATGTAATGTACGAAAACCATTAAAATTCTTTTAGAAATTTATACTATAGTATGACACAAATTAAATATAAAGCTCCATTGTACAGAGATATAAATAGATGATTAAGTTACCAGTGATAGTTTTAAATATATGTGATAAAGTAACAACTAATGAATTTTCATTTCATGTTATTTAAAATATTAAATGTAAAGTGCCTTAATATTCCTCATATATAAAATATTCCATATTAACATATTCAATATTAACAACGTTTCATAATTAATAAGCATCGAAACTACTTATACTCACTGTAACATATCTACATCATTTTAAAAGAGAATATCTTAATTGCTTATCGTGGGACTCCAATCAGATGGTGACCAGCTTTTGCACTGTGGCTTGGATATATTTGATATTCATTCCTTGTATTCCGTGTCTCATCGTAGAAGTAATTGTAACGTAATGGCGAATATACAGAACGTAGTATTTAAAACTACTATCAAGTTGATCGATGTGTGGCCTGCGCCGTATTAACTAAAGTTCTTTCTCATTATGACCATATTTAATATCCGTAATGACGATAATTTCTTAGATTAATACTCAGAAACCTGTAGTACATAAAACCATGACCACGTTATTAATTAACATGTACAACATTATTAATTAAATTATTATTAAATTTTTATTTTATAAGAAACCGTGAAACACATGTAATTTTATAATTCTGCACTTGATAACAGTATTTATTTCATTTTAACAATTTTTTTAAAGTTCCTTAGCTGACTAGTAGATACGGTATCCTCATTATTTCGTCATATCCCTCCATCGGACCATATACCACGGCATCATAATTTATTAAAAGTAAGAGAAATTATGTCGGACTTTTATGTAAAATATATACACAATAAAATGCGATAAATATTTTGATTTCTTCTTTAAATTCTTCCCTAAAACAAAGAGGGAAATTGATGATAATTTTACTTTTTTTTACCGGTCACTTAGAGTGCGGTGATCGACCTTTTTTCACGAGATATTAATTTTCAAATTATTGTACAGAATTTGCTCTCTCCTCTCCCTGATATGCAAACTACATAATTCAAAAGTATGAAAAATAGTATAACCACGTTTAGTAAATATTAATTTGCTGTCAGTCAGCATTAATATATTGAACAAGTATAGACAACTAAGTCATTGTCAAGTAGGAGTTCCTGTAAAAATGTCTGCTAGGCGACTGTGAAGATAAAAATATCATACATAACTTAGTCAATTTATACGACCAATTGGCAGGTCCATTTTAATCGTATGTCGGAATTCCTAATTTTGGTTAGGCGATGTTTTTATAAGTCGCGTACTCCGGAGTTTTAATTCTGTACTGTACCAAAAAAAATTATTTATATGTTTAGACACAAACATTTTCTTAACTTATTAGAAATAAAATATAGTAATTGATAAAATACCAAAATATTTTAAGCGAATTATTAAAATTCCAAAAGGACAACACGCTAACTTTTGGAACAATATTAATCGTTGCGTTTAAGATGGAATATTTCATGTTTACTACAAATTATCTTTGTTCCGTGAAAGGTTGGTCCAAATATTTCAAGAAATATTATTTAATTAAGTTTATACTTATAATTTAAAATAGCTTTTGTTTAGAAGTAGACAATAGGGTACGCGACCTTTAATTTTTGAACTCTAATGGCGTTGTATTGCCGTTTAAGCCATTGATATAGTATAAACCTGTAGGTTTTTCGAATTAATGTTATTTTTGGGAAGAGTGTTGACATTAGACATGGGTGGAACAAAAATAGCCTTATTTATTAATTAGTTCTACGCATAGAACTGATAAAACGAGTTAAGGAACGTAAACATAATATTTCTTTGCGGACAGTAAAGTCTGCGCCATTTAGGTCAATATAACAAATGTTTCAGAATGAATTTGTAACAGAGAATAAAATGTTAAATACGTTGTAATAGTATTAATAAAGTTGCCATAGTAATACTTTTAGACATATCTAATGCGAGAGAGTATTTGTTATTGTCTACTTTCAGTGTTAAGCTATATTGCCTAGAGGGGAATTGGAATGGAGGTACATTTAAAAAAAAACTCCGCATACTTTAAATATTTCTCATCATCTATGTAATATCGAATAAAAGAGACAGCACACACTGCACGCCAAGATACCCATCTTACGTTACGTTTGTAATTGTCAAATTATAATTGCCAACTGGTAAAAAAACAATACATCTTTTAAAAAACCAACTTCAAAAAAGCAGTTCCAAAAAAGTAAAAAATAATTATATCATAATAGTACCTACTTATTCGGAATAAATAAATAAGTTACTTATTTTTGAAGTCTGTGCCGGCACTGTCGAATATCTTAAACAAATTTATAATTTAATTTTTAATGCAACTTTAAAACCTTGATTTAAAATATACCATTATATAGCATTTAAATTCTACGCCAATGAGAAATTCTACTATATGGTCATTTACCCACTGCCATTGTCAGTTCCAATGTTTTGGTCATCGCCATTTATTCATCTGAGGAAAAAGTACAAAATAAGTAAATTTATAAAAATGATCCCCAAAGTGACAATCGCACACAAGAGGCTGAATCCTCTACCCCTTTCAATCATTCTCAATACATTTATAATCGGCCTCTATCCTATTTTCAAAAACATAACTCACGGTCATAATAAAATGGAATAAATATAAAAAGGATGACGTGTGAAATTGACGATTTTGGACGCAATCATTCCATAATATAAATGTAGCGTGGATGCACAATATATTTTATATTGTACACTTATCGAATAAATATTCAGCTATACTTTCACACATATATGTATTTCCTTCTGGTATGGAATGTATATAAACATATACGTATATACATTCTATACCAGAAACAAAACGGTTACCTATAACTTTCAATAACATTGAGAGGGACTTTATAAATTAAGAGTACATGATACCACGATATTTTTATCTATCATAAATTTTATTATAACTGCAATAAGGTGATTTAACAAACCAGTACCGTCGATATTTACATGCAAAGGTGTAATTTTATAAATTTTAATATATTTAAGGAAGGTTTTATGCCCATAATCAAAACATAATTCATCAATTCAATTTAATCTCTATTTTTCGGGTAAAATACTTTATCACGTAAAAATTATAGTACACAAGATAGATTATTGCTGATTAGCAATCTCTTTCATTTTGATAAAATAAATAAAATTATTAATATTATTTTAAAAAAATAAGTAAGCATTTCTGCTCCAATTACGCGGTTATTAAAATAAATGTTTATCCAATGTATAAGGTAATATTATACTAGTGCTAAATACAAATATTTCATATTTAATTTTTAAGTGAAACTTCTTTGAACGCGATAAAAGTAAAATATGAAAAAGTATAATATGATATAACGTTGATGGAAGGTTTGTGAAGTCAGAATATAACGATGTATCGCACGAAGGACGGGAATTAGATACTTAGCCAACCGAGAGAGATAGATGAACAAGATACAAAAAGACAATAAGTATACGCATGCGCAAAAACAAAAATGGCCCTCACTACTGCTAAAGACATACTTGTAACTTAAAAAACAACAGGTTTTGTACATTATGTTTGTCAAAATAAACTGCCGAAATTTTGTCGATTTATTTATCTATTTATGATTTATTTATTCTTTTTCAACGGCTTACTTAACGCGATTAGAGAAAGTTTTTATTTATATTATAGGCTGATTAAATTTAATTGTTTATATTAATTTATATGTAGATTTCACATTTACAAATATTTGTGTGTTAAATACACATATATATGTGTGTATGTGTATGCGTGCGTTCGTGCTTGCGTGCGTGCGTGCATACGTGCGTGCGTGCAGGCGTGCGAGCGTGTATAACAAAAAACGTGTCTCTTATTCATACAGACGCTCTTATACATACTCTTCATCAAACTCAATCTAGCATAAGTGAAGAATTTGAGAAAACGTATGAAAATGTTTAATCTTGTCGAAAATATCAATATTTAATTAAAGTGTTTGTATTTACAACACGCACCTGAAAGGGTTCAAAATGCACGCCAACACTCCTCGCCGCCTGCGCCGTGCCGAAGCGTTCATTATTATACTTTACGTATAGTTTACGTATAGTTACTGTAACGCACTTTAAAATAAAAACCATAAACTAAGGAATAAACATGCAGACAAACTAACTTCTATAAAGAAAGTACACAAATATTAAACGAAATAAATGTTAGACACTTACATCAGTGCTCAGATGAATACCAGATCAATGTTTTGCTTGGCGTGTGCTAGGTTTGCAGTAAATCATTCAGAACATCTTCCTGTATAGGAACAGCATTGATATTAGGTCTTCTAAAACTACCATTGTTTTTAAAATACTGATTTGCAACTAGAGGGCTAATGTGGATTAGAAAAACGTTGGCGATATAGTCGAAAGCAACCAAATACTCAGCGTTAGTAATATTACTTCCAAAAAACACAAAAATAAAATCAACAAAATATAAACAAAGACACACATGGACAAACAGAAAAAAAATATAGGAATCAAATTAAAAAAGTTATTTTTACGATAATAAACATCGCGTAAGTCATTCACATCATATCACATAACACGGAACAAACATACATAATCACACATCACCTGCTTAACGCACACTGTTGCTATTACAAATATTTAAATTAACCGAAACGAACTAACTCAAAGGCAACGCCATCTAACAGCGGCTACGCCGGTTAGTAGCTAATAACTAACACTTTCGTGTTGTTGATTTTGTAATAATATCTCATGATATTGAAAAAGTTTTATGAAGTTTTTGACGTCTTCTTGGGTTATTTTTAATTATGGGATCAAATTTGTTTATTATTTAAGTACATTTGAAGCATGGTTGAGTAAACAAGTGAAAATTGTTTCCGTTTGAATAACAATTTTGAGAGTATTTTTTTAGAAACGGTTGATAATTTTGCCTAGGCGCCTTAACATTTTCTATTTAGTTTGATGTAGAGAATCACCTGTAAAAATAATAGGCACGTTCTTATTACACCTCGTATATTTTAATTACAAAAAATGAAATGAAATTGTCCTTAATTGAATAACTTTAATTATTTTAATGACATCTGAAGAGCTTTTGAAGCGTATATTAAATTTGATTATATTATACACTTATGCTTTTTTCGATTTCGTAAAGCTTAGCTCACAATATATCGTTCGTCTCTTGGCTCAATATAGCATTTTATTCCCGATTCTGGACATTTTTAACGAATAGCTGTCTTGAAATCTATTCCAAGTCCTTTTAACAATAGAATTACTAACATAAAACCATTCTGAAACATAATATCACCAGTGATTATTACGTAGTTCGTTTTAAATTAGTCCCGACATACAATTTACCAGTTATTTTTAAATAAACAACACATCTAATTACATAACGCTAACAAACGTTTTAATTCCAAAGCCATATTTTTCAAATAAATTTAATATGTTAAAATTTAGAACGATTTATCTTATTTGCTTGCACTCTCTAATACAGAAGAAAAATACATATTTCCGATTATTTGAATGCATACAAAACTTTTTTCTAAGGTTTCCATAGTTGTAAAAAAAATTTTAGTGGCCCATTTTTATGCAACAGGTTTATCTCTGGTTTCAACATTTTCTCAAGTCTTTTTGAATATTTTCATCTTTTGGTGTTTTAAGGTATATATAATGAAGGTGATCCCTTAATAAAACATATAGTGAGGATCTAAAGATGAGATTCGAAAATTATAAATGGAACTGCTAAATAGATAGCAAAAAATAAAATATGATTGAAGATATTTTCTACTGGTAGTCGTTGCTTCCGCAAATAATTATAGCATCGACCAGGTCAAGGAGTGATAATAAGTTCCGGTCATGAACAATGGAATTCCTTAATGGATGGTAGTAAATCAACCATGATTCAAAATAGTTGCTACTGGTAGCATTGACCACCGACTAGGTCAGTGCCTGATGATGAGTTCTGGAACAGAACAATGTAACTTCTTAAAATGGTGGTAAATCAATCTTGATTCAAGATAGTGGCAACTAGTAGTTTTTACTTTGCAAAATAACTACGGCATCAACTAGGTCAGGGTGTTATGATGAGTTCTGCAGATGAGCAATGTAATTCATTAACTGACGGGAGTAAATCAACCTTGATTCAAGATAATTGCAACTATTAGATTTTATTTTGCAAAATAACTACACCATCGACCAGGACAGGGTCCGACGATGACTTCTGAAGATGAGCAAGGTAATTCTTTAATGGATGGAAGTACATCAACCGTGATTCAAGATATTTGCTATTGGTAAATAACTGTATAACTTCCTTATTAAAGAAGAAACAGTAAAGAAGAAAATAGTTGAAGTATCTTCTACAACCATTTTGAATATTCTTTATTACCGTCTTGATATATCAAAAGTAAGCGCAAAATGGATACCAATAATGCTCACGTCACGCAAAAGCAACAATGTGTCGAATGTTTACGCCAGTCTGAATCTCTGTAGAGAATATAAGAATGCAATTTTAAGGCGAATTATTGCGGGTGACAAGACTTGGGTTTATCATTAAACGCCTAAATTCATGCAGTGGTATAAAGCAAGAGTCCATGCAGTGGCATTAAAAGGGGCGGGTGCCCCTGAGAAGTCCAAGACATTACAATTATGCCAATCATGGCAATTTAATTGAATTTGTTAATGCTGCCTTATTATTTGGTGAAATGAAAGCATTCTGGTGACTTAGTTCTGTTCATAAATACCGACTTAATTCTGAAAAGAGAATAAATTAAATTTAGAACATTATTAATACCACAAAAAATCATAGCAGCCGGTACATAGAACAAAAATTTAGTGAGATGTTTAATAAATGGAAATTAATGGCAAGGTTTTTTTTAGTGTTCGCGATAATACCATCAATTAAATCTGTGTGGTGCATGGTTACTATGCATTTATAAGTTGTGTGCCACATATTGCTACTGGTGACTAAACATTCATTATATTTATATGAAAATACCAACGACACAATAAAAAATGTGGAAAAACTGTGGGCTACTTCCAAAATAATGAGCCATCTTCCAGAAAATTGACAGAATATCAAAATCAATGTGGGTTGTCAAAACATGATTTTGTTCAAAACATCGATGCGACATGGAATAGAATACATTTAATGTTACAAAGACTTTTAAAGAAAAAAAAAACGCAGCAAACTTGTACAGTGTCGAATTTGGTAAAATAAAAACACTTTGCCCTGTAACTCACAGGCATTTTGAAATCCTTATAATAAACCATCTTGTCCAATTTAATATTAAATGACGCATTCATTTCTATAATACTAACCCTGGTACAATTATTAAAGGCAAATTATAAGTTTAATGCAAAAATGAACACGCGATAATAGCAAACGTTAAAATTGACCACATGGATCTTTGAACAATAAAATCTCGATCATAAAAGGACATGCTTTCCTAATAGCCGAAACATCACTGGACTTAAGATTTAAATTTAATATTTGCTACCGGTGAAGTAGACATTGCAGTGATAGAAACAACATATTTTTAAAAGGTATAGTGAAAATGAACTGTGGACAGAGACAATGTCTAGACATCCTCTATAGAATCGATCCTATCTGCATCCAATATTCAGCTAGAAAAAGACAATGCATGGAAAATACACGACAAAACTTCTTGTCAGATGTAGACAAGAATAGATATAATAGAATTTGAATCTCAATACCAAACTTCGGCTCGGAAGCCATGATCGCAACTTAATGCTGACATATATTACGGTCCACATTCTTCTCTAAAAAGAGCAGTGTTGATGTATCATTCTGCTCTATTTACTAACGAAAATTTATGCTGATCATCCAAGTAATTTACTTGCTAAAAATATATAAAAACTACTTATTTAGCTTATAATATAGTTTTTTTTTAAATATTATTACCGAATTAGCATCTAAATTATCTACTAAGTAACCAGCTAGAAATTTTATTTGGTTCGTTTTCAACGACTTTTTTTAGGTAATATTGTGATTTTATTTTGATCATATAAAATTTTAACACAAATGGATGTTACTATGATAGATGCTGTTAGTTAGGTAAATAAAATTGTTTCAGTGCAAAAGTACCAAACACAAGTTTTCAATAAACTTATTAAAAATACCTAAAATATAATTCTAGAAGTGAATATGCAAAAAAGGTCGTGACGAAGTTTTAATATAATTTTTTCTTTAGTTTGTAGTTTAACTGCTGACTAATTATTCATGTTAATGTTTTGTGTTAAGATTGTGTTAAGATAAGATTGTAAGACGATAAAGATTTGTGTTTTGTGTTAAGATTGCTATTGTAATGCCTAAAGAATAATAAAAATTTCCAAGTTTTGTTAAAGTACTTTTAAATGATATATACAAATATTCTTTTGCTAATTACATTAAAGAATATTTATATTATTTAACCCGACTGAATTGCTGGAAGATCAGAAAAAATAAACTGGTACATTGTAAATTTTTACACATCTAAAGAGTTTCCCCTTTTTTTGTATTTAACCAAAATCCCAACAGAATTCTGAAATAATCATTCATGTTTAAGTTTAAATTGTTACGTTCTATTTTCCATTGGTAAATTGCTCTTTATTGCGTACCTGATATTATTTACTTATCAGTTTACTAATGACAGATACATTTCTAAAGTAATTATGGGAATAATATACTGAAACAGATAAAATAAATTTACAATTTTATGCTCGTAGTTGATTTCACATGATATTTTTAGAGTAAGAGAAACTACGATGTCCAAAACTATGCTTATATTACTTCTTTATTAGTAATAGGTGCAATGTTATTTTTCATTGAGTAATTAAAACTAGAGATCTGTTTATTGTTAAAGTAAATAAGGCACTCCATAAGGAAGCGCCAATAAAATAATCTCTCTATATCGTATAGAGTTCCTTCTAATTTTTCCATAATATAATCGAGTGAAATAGACACATTCTGGGTTGTTACAAGCCTATTAAAGAGGTGCAAACATCGTCGTACAGGTAACATTTTTAGCACGTACGTTAAGTATTATTCTGCAGATAGGTAACAATAATAATACAAGTACATATTTTTAATAGAATGTCTTCTCAACTCCATAAATACCTTCCAGTATGCGTTATAGATTTATTTTATTTACTCCAAAATCAAAATAAAGTTGCATTTAAGAGTTTACTCTAATTAAATTCTGCTCAGTCTTATGGCGAGGAAGTATTACTATTTTATTAAAACCAGATAATGGAAATGCGTATATATATACGCATGCCAGTACGCATGCATGTAGGCACGCACGCACGCACGCATGCACACACATACCCATGCACGTAATATGTGTACACATATACATAAGCACGCATTCACGTGTTATTTTAATACATTCTGGAAGCCAAATTAACTGCGATTCAACTACAAAAAATGTCGCCAAAATTTGAACTTACAACAAATATACACGTGATACACACGTAAAGTTTTTTTATCGCTTACTAGAAAAAGAAAATTCCCTAAATTTTGATTCAACCTATGCGGTAATGATAATTACGTCATTTCAAAAGCCATTTCATTTTAATAATAATTGGTTTGAGGGATATTTATTAAAATGATTCTATATTTTAGTGCGTTCGTTACCGAAGGTCTTGCTATTGCAATTGCAATTATTAATAATTATTATTTCGCGTATAGCATGGTGCTCCCTATCCCTAGGTTGTACTTCTTTGTCACTAAAGTATCGCTCCACTGGACACATCGTACACGGTAGAGCGATCAAAAACGTCAAAACTTTACCCGTTCTAAGAAAGAAGGTTTTTACCTCTTCAAAACATCAACAGTAATTTCAGTTATTTGGGTTTGTATTGCTACAATAATTTCCAAAATTTGCTTCATTTTTTTTTTTGGTTTTGCTAAGTCGTAACATTTGGCACGCTTTCGCGAGATTTTCTACGGACTATTTTGCATGGGCATCGAATGTGATTTAGTTAATGCAAATGATGGTGTGTTTTCTTCGGCAAAATGTATTCCAAGAGAAATAAAAATTGAGTCCAAGTATGGTAATATTAAAGACCTTTTCTTGAACTCTGATGTACCTCCTGGTGGACAGTTGCTTTAATATTTTTATCTCGAAAAAATATACGAGACTGGTGTCGTCTCTTCCTCTGATTTGAGTTTATCCCCAACGACCGTACCATCTCTTAAAATTTAATCACTGAGTTTTTTGGGATTATCACCCTGGTTCTTGAGTAATTGCAAAATGAGTTTGATTTACTCTAAAGCCTTGATCGCGTCCAAAGCTATAGACTGGGACACATTTACCATAGGTTCCATAAAAATTAGGTAACTATCTAAAAAGATACAGCATAAACGAAACTCTGGAAGCAGCTGCTGAAGTTGAAATGAATTTTTTTGAGTCACAATATTTCTTATATTTCTTATTTTTTACCTATATTTCTTAACTTATTTCGTAGAGCTAGGTAATATTAGGTATCAACTTCATTCGTAAAATGGATTCACAAAAAAAATGGAATAAGGCCATTGGTGGCTCCCATCCTATTTTCAATTTCAGGTAGAGATTATTGATTACTAGATTCAAATTATGCGAAGTGTAACAGAGGAACAAAGTTTAGGTATGTTTTTAAATTTTTACTGTAAGCTTCTGCCAGTCTTTGCATACACTAGGTCTCATACACATAATCTTGAAAAGAACGTATATCAGCATTAGAATGTCGTATTTTTATTCTGCTTATCTTTGCCACTGCTTCTTTCGTCAGTTTTTTTCCTTGTGAATTATACTGCAAAACCATATTCATAATATATATTATTATGGAACTAAAATCTTAACTTAATCCCTTTTCTCAAAGTATTAACACGTAAAACTCATTTTGATTATCCCACGTACAAGGGATGTAGAAGCGGCAACCAATTGACGCAGACAACGACTATCGACTAGGCTCGCTGCCAGCCGTTCATCTTGTCTACTATAAGATGGCTGCCGCAAATTCAAGAAATAACCAAAATTATATTCAAATATAAAAAAAACACTGATCATTGGTATGTAAACTAGCGCCACATTTTGTCCTAATTTTTAATAGATTGGTTTTAAAATAGATGCTAAATTCCGAGTAACGCACTGCTTGTTACGTTGTCACACCTTGGACAGTGTGCTCAAAATATATGGAGTGCGTGGATTAAATTACATAAATATCCTTCCAACGTAGTTATGTCTTTTCATGAATCGATGAATTCATACATTTGGTACTTTGTGACTAAATTGTAGAATTAGTGGTAGAAACAAGCAATGTTATCTTAAATTGAACAAAAATTACTTAATTTAAGAGGCTATTAAAATAAGTGCAGTCATTACTTGAATAATTTTTTATTCTCTCATATGCTATCGCACTCTTTTCTAAGGTACAATTACGTTATTATTTTCAGTTAATTTTTTTTAATTTTCAGTTTATATTAATTAGCTTCCATTTTTATTGAATATATTTGGCGTTAATTTTGTAGAAATTCATTATTCACAATTAAATGAAACTACGTGATGTAGTATTATTTCTACTTTCTACTATATTTGCTAATAGCCCACCGGAAGATATTGTAATACAACGAAACCTAGGTCGTGGTAAAGAACTTGAAGAAAATAGAAATAATACTACATCACGTAGTTTCATTTAATTGTGATTCCATTTTTATGTTACAATATACTTCTATATTGAAGTAAATACATATTTTTATTTAAATATATTTCTCAAAAAGCAGAAAATCATTTACCTTTTCGAAAAAATGCATTTCATTAAACGAGTCCCAGACGAATCGAATCAATGGCAAGGAAGATAAATAAAATACGAGTAAGTAATTTTAGATTCATTTCCCGAAAATATGTTATTGTTTTTCTTTTTAAAGTATTTCATCTACAATTAAATAAAACTACGTGATGTAGTATTATTATTATTTTCTTTAAGTTTTTTACCACGACCTAGGTTTCGTTGTATTACAACATCTTCTTTATTTCATCTAAGCAATATTAAGATAAAAAAAATATCCTTTTGATTATTCACATAAATTTCATTAGACGTTTTCATATAAGCAAATTTTTTTCTCAGTATATGTGGGTATTAGTATATACGATTTACAATAATTTTAATGCAAAATACATAAAAATTAAACGTAATGAGAATTTTATGATATCCGCATTGCAGACTTAAATTGTAAATTGTTCAAACCAGGGGAAACGTATGAACCGTTTTTTTTTACATTTACAATCAGTACTCACTCATCATCGATCTCTATTGCACTGAAAGTACTAACCAATGAAGATAAATAACTAATTATCTCGGCGCTGAGTTAAACTAAAAGAAAACAAAAAATTAATCCCATCGTCTCCCTGTCTGTTCGACCAGTAGGCGTCAATCTTATGTGATGCGCAAAATGTGGGTGGCGAGTAAAAACAAAGATACGCCGCGGCCCCTTTGGAATGTACACACACATTACATACTTTTACAGCGCGGTTTACGTGAATCGTGATGAAAATTCGATGACATTAATTATATACACATTAATTATATACAGACATTAATTATAAATTTGGAAATTAAGTGAACTGAAATTTGATGATTTTTTCAGACTCTGTAGGATGGAGAGGAGATGGGGACAGCGATTCCGTCACACTCATTGTTTAATAATTCATTGTTTCAATTCATTGTTTAATAAATATAATTTTTCTATCTTTGGGTCCAATCAACTTTTAATTACATTAGTAACGTATATTACATATATATATATATATATATATATATATATATATATATATATATATATATATATATATATATATATATATATATATATATATATATATATATGTATATATATATATATATATATATATATATATATATATATATATATACACATATTTATTTTATATATAATATTTTTAGATTTTTATTACCTATATTTAGGTATTTCGCACAACCGCAAATCCTGCTACATTTATATGCCTAATCCTGTTCTAGAAACCGATGCCAATACTATGACTTAAAGTCCATTATAGTGAATGACAAACAGAATCGTTCACTTTAATAGTCCTCATATATTTCGGCAAGACAAAATAAACAGAAGTATATACGTGATAAATATTACAGTAGCAAATACACAGAAATCCGCAACTGAGAAAATTCACATATATGCAGATATCAATGACGAATTTTATGAAGCTGGGAAGCAAAATAAAATTGATAAACTTTAGTCCTCAAAGAATGATCCACAACTGAAATAATTCCCACTTTTTACATAATTCACTATAAATACTATACTAGGGACATATGACCCAAGTTAACATGCAAAATGTGATACCGAATATTTGCTGGGACGTGAAAAATGTTTGGAGATAATGAAGAACTTCCTCAGATATCACCTTCACTTACAGACAGACCATCATCTCCTAGGATCTCCTAAACTAAACGATATATAGATACGTATGTCAAATATGATTTTTTTACATAAGTACATATTATTAAGTAGTTTTCCCTTTTATACCCTAACATTTCCCTACAAACAACTTCTTTCAATGTTTTTCAGTGTTGAGTAAAAATGTAAGATTTGAACGCTTGAAACATGTGAACAAATGATTTAATATACATGTAGCGATGTCAATTAAAAACTATATACATACGAATTATATACATACCAAATATAGTTCATTAATTGATTTCTCAAAATATGGTCAGACGTTGAAGTGTGATTGAGCAACAAATATCCACAGACATTTTCCGTGAAACCTATTTTCCATGCAAGCAGAGCCGCGAGTTTTATTACTTGCCGCTAAAATTTTACATATTTTAAGGCCTATATATCCTTTTTTTCCCTATATGAGCTGCATAAGTACCAAATTATTCAATGATTTGTTGCTTGATTGTAGAATTATTAGGTGAGAGAATACTGTCAAACTAATTAGCAATGTTTCGAATAATAGTTTCGTCAAGATTTGACTATATTTTCATTTATTATAAATTAAGAGGTAAAGCTAAAAACACACCGAAACAATAAAAATACAATAATTATTTTAATTTTGACTGAATCTAGGATTTGGAAAACATATTTTCTCATTTTAAAATGTACGACCATAACTATTGTGTATTAAGGACCACTTGTCTTTCAAAAAAGTAAACTAACCTAGAAGTACTTTATGTTATACAATAAAATGCTTAAGAGTGGAGCATAATTAACGAAAAAAATGATAACGAATGTTTCTCTAAGAAATTACTTAGCTTCATTAATTACAATTACGAACAGGTCTTTTGTTTAGATGGCCCGCAGCTGTCCACCGGGTAGTGTTCGTTTCGCTCACATATTCTCCGGCTCTGGTTGGAAGCTGCAAGGCTCTTAAAAGATATCAACTATAAAACCACCTATATTACTACCACCATACCTATATTTTTTGGTAAATCGTGGATACCTTGATTCCATACATAAAGTATGTGAATGTGCGGTAAATATTACATTAAAATATCGGAAGTTTTTACCCTCTTTATGTTAGTAGTTATACTAACGTCATCTAGTAGAGCATAATTCCATTAATGATCGTTCAGTCAGTGACATATTTATTTATATATAAAAACATATATTTGAAAATTATATAGGTTTACTATTGTCTAGGCATACATTATGAAATTATGTCGGCAATCACAATTCAGAATATTAATACAAACTTATTTAAACTTCTATAAATTTGGATTAATCATTCAAATTTTAATTGAATTATGAAAGGTCACTAAAATCACGAAAATAAAATGTTAGATTATTTCGTACTATAAAAAAGTGATACGGCTTCACTGCATCATATCAAGTAACACAAAAGACCAATATTTCAAACGTCTTTCTGTTGATTAATAGCTTTTTTGTCGATTGGGCGCCTCCTCATATTTTGTTTTGTATAGTATTATAGGTGATAGATGGAGTAAATATGTCAGCGATCCAGAATAGTATCGATGGAGCGTTGGCCGCTTAATAAAAGTACTTCTCATCTCAAAATTAATACTGACATTTTCGTTCATTCTTTAAAATTTCGTTAACGAAAAAAAAACAAAATTATTGCGGTAGTATTATTAAGTGTTTTAATAATATCATACACTTCTATATGATTTTAATTTGCTATATAAACATTAAAATTATTTTTGTCCTCGAACAGTGCTTGTGTGTCGAAATCGGGGTGCCACCCTTAATTCGCTGCTGCCACAAGAAGCGTCGATCCCAAAAACTTAATAATTTGAAAACTAATATACACAAAAATGATCGATATTGCATTAAATAACATTATTTAATGCAAACAAACAATATTTTATGTTTATGATATCCTGACGTAATTCACGCTGCAAGATTTAGTCACAAAATGTACCAGCCGTATATTAATTTTATCTAGCTGCAGAGTTTGATGTACGAGTGTAACATTTGAAGTGTCATTTGTTTTGGTTTTGGAGCTTTATGAAATAGATTACAAAAAAGAATGGTTTCGCAAAATACACAAAATTTCCAAAATATGCGGAATAAATACTAGAAAGAAAAATACAGAAATGAAGAATCTACCAAAGTACTTAAATTGACCATTAACGGAAGCACCTTAAAATTGAGAGAACGGGTGTTCAGTAAAATTCTTACTTGCCATGTGGACGTATTGATATATTCTGCGTCTTCTAGTTAGCATGAGTGCCCAGACATGTTCATAAATTTTACAAATATTTTTGCTCCATGACAGCTGTATAAAAAAAAATAAATTATCACTTCGAGCCCGTTATGAAATATTTATGATTTTTATAGCGATATTCTAGAAATACATACTACGCCCAATTTGTATACTCTGGTTCCAAGTCGAATCTACCGATCTACTTCTGTAAATTAAATATCTTAGAAATAGGAATGAAAAAAAAATTAGTAAATTTAACCTCAATAATATACAAATGAAGCAAAAAATTGTCCATAATCATTTTCCATATAATGGGAGGTACTTTAAATTTCTTTTTAAGTATTTTCCTACATATGGCATCCAAAACATTTACTTGCAGCGTTTCATGCAAAAAGTCTAAAACTGTGGAAACTATGAGATCGTTTCAACGGGCAGACTGACATGACGAAATGATAAGTATTCCTTGTTTATGGAATTCTAAAAAGGATTGCTAAAATATCCTACATCTTATTACTGTAAAAATTTCGAACTGAAGATCTTAAAATTATAATGTTAATTAAGATTAGTTATACTGACCGCTATTAAAAAGATCTTTTGATTTACGTGTTAACACAAAAAAACAGTGGGTAGTTTGGATTTATTTTAGTAATAAGTATTACAGTCTAAAAATTTAAAATAATTTTCAAAGGAGTTAACTGAAAAAAAATTGTTTCTAGAAAAATTTGGTATTTTTTTCAATGAGGATTAAATATCACAAGACGGTAAAAAATTCCTGAAGTATTCGCAACGGAACTCTTTATCACACACATTCACAGAGTCTGGGAATACGGAGTCAAAATCCATTGTGTAATTTTTGGGCTTCACTTATTTTGTCGCTTGAACACAAAAAATCCGGAAAGAGAAATTAGTTTCCGCTTATACATCATACATATGAAGTGTATTTTTTACAAATGAATCTAACAATCAAATGGAATTCAGGTCTAACAATCATAAAAACTCGTCGTGAATTTGGTATTTATTATTTTGATTTAATAAAAATATGGAATGAAAGAAAAGAAGAAACTACAGATTAATTTTACAGTATAATAATGACCAATTAACCAGTTATTTGAATGAATGAAATTATTTATAAAATTAACTGACAGATTTTTAAATCGACTACAATTTTTTAGTGATTCAGAATTATCCCACATGAAGTAAATTACGTGAAGTGATTTTTATTGTCTTAAGAAATATATCAGAGCAGATGATATTGCACACGTCATGAAAAATGCAATTACGTTGATGTCAGTATTAGAGAATGAGATATCAATAAAGCCTATATTTGTATTTCTTGTAGTCTTAAGGTTTCATAGATCGAAAGGAAAAACGAAAACCTCATAATATCACTCACGTGTCGATACGTCCGTTCGTCATAGCTGCATTATTTATAACACGCTTAAGGGAGAAACTTGAAATTTAGGATAAAAGGATTAATGTACATATACTTCAATATTTTAAACTGAAAAATATTCACCAGAAGTTTTTATTTAATTCCATAGACAGTGTCGGGTGTCCTTTCAAATGGTTCGTTACAAGGACGATAAAAAAAAATTTTTCATAATTTAAGGTATTACGTATTTAGAGATATATTAAAGAATACAAAAAAAATATGTTACCTCCTTATTTTTGAAATTATTCAACCTAAAATTATGACATAATGTGGGCTTTTAAAAGCCTACAAAAACATTGTAGATGAAACGGCAACGATGACTTTAGGTGAAAAAATTTTACAACTGTGAAAGATATAATAGGCGATATATTTACGTTTGTTTAAATATGTGTATCCGTTTTTCCTCGAAGCCACGCAAAGTAAAAACTTAGAATTGAATAGACCTTATTAACTTTCATATTTTGCATCCGCTAATTGTTTTTAAAATACACATATAGGAATTAGAGAGGTGTTAAACAAATATTAATTTACATAAAGCTCGAAATTTTTCTAAGTTTACGTATCACATGAAAAGGGTTATTATGAAGAATAAATAAAAATTTTTTTTTCGTAATTACGCATATTTGTATTTCAAAGTATTCCAAGAAATATTCAAAAACACATAATTTCCCTCTCACTTTATTTTCGACATTATTAAGTAAACAATCTTAAAAGGACAGGGTTGGTAAAATCTGACTGGAAGATTACAGGAATACTATAGAGTTTGTTCTAGAATTTATATATTTTTTTAGCTACGCACCATGCTCTTACATCCGTGAAAGATATAGTGTAGATCGTAGATGATATTTTCATGTTGTGAAAAATTATAGCTTGAAAACCGACGATAAATTTTATGTACCCTTCAATGTTTCTCAGTACTTAAAAGTGTTTGATAAACAATTTTGCTTTCTATTCAATTTACTTGTAAATTCTAATTATATATTGTTTAAAAATTGAGTGTTATCTCTGAATACTATTGCAAAAATTACTTACCAATATTGCCTTTTTAATATTGTTGACATTATGTTCTGTCCTTGTGATTGATGATATTTAGAAAATGCATTTAATGTAAAATATATCGTAATTTAATTAAGTCATTTTGAATAGACCGATATTCAAATACTATCACGTATTTATAAACTTTTCAAAAATTATCTGGAAAGCATGTAAAATTAATTCTATTCACCCACAGCAAAGTATGAAATATATACTGTTGTTTATTAGTTTCTATACTTCAGTATTATTTTTTCTACCAAATTTACTAATTTGTTATTTTGAATGCTTTTAATCATTTTATTGCTATATATTCATTTTGCTTCTTTAGGAGTCTGCTAAGCAGGTAAAAACACATTTATTAAAATCGGATTTTGCTACTTCTTGTGAATATAATTTTTGTCTTGTAATAAAATTTTCTAAATTTTGTCAAAAATAATATCAAACGATGCCCTGTTCGGATGATTTTCCAAAAGTTTAGATATTTTTTGATCCTGACGTTAAATTCTATTACTATATTAGCCGCAATTTGGGAAGGATTTACTCCTGTAATAAATTTCAGTTTATTACTAATCTTTGTCTGCGCACATGAGCCATATTGTAAAAAGCGGAATTTTGATTATAGCTGCAGTTAAACAAAATGCTACGTGTATTTATTTATTTTATGTGATCGGTAATGGTTATAAGGTTTTGTTCCTTACTTCAATTTTTCTTGTTATATTAACGAATCCTGAAAGAAAAGTCGCAATATGTATTTACTTATTCATCTACATTAATGTATACAACTGATACACATAGTGGATTTATTAGTACGAGAGTAATTTCTAATAGCAAACCGGAATGCTAATCTAGCCTCGCTCGATGCGATCAGGGAATCGAACCCTGAGTCCACGATGCATCGCACCGGTAAAGTTATGTCTTGTAATTAATCAACCCACTACTGTAACGAATACAGTTTTGTATCACGGAATTATTTATTTTTCTATACAGAATAATCGCATTTTACGTCCAAAAAACCACACGCTACATATATATATGGCGTCTCTGCCATATATTTTATATTTTAAACTGCCGCGTTAACTTTATAACAATTTCTTCTATATCCATTATTATTATTATTTTTTTATAAAAACTCTGCGCGATGCACTAAAGTATTATGTAAACTATATCACAAAATGTAGTTAGTTATTCTGCATTAAATGCTAATATTTATTTTAAGTTGCAAGTGGAGATTTTATATGGCGCCCTCATGTGAAATGTCTTTGATTAGACAGAATTAGACTCTCAACAAGTCATGAAAATAGTGTGTTACTGGTGGACAGAGTAAAATTCAAATCAAGTGTTTAAATGAAAAAAGGCAGACTTAAATAAAGTAATACTCAGAGAAAGAAGACCGATCGACAAGTAACTATATTGAAATTATTTTATGAGGAAAATCGTCACGAATACAGATAGACAAACTTTCACCGCGCATGCGAAGTAAACCAAATAAGTTACGAAGTAAAGTTGTTCACATATCAAAGTAATTTAAATTATGAGCCTGACTAGTGTCATCCTTATATTGCATTAAAATAAAAAGTTGACTATGGACGGAACAAAGTCTCCGTGACATTTCTTGTACCGTACGTAGTTGTAGACAAATCTAATTAAAATCAGAGTTAATCCATCAAAGTGCCCAACTTTTCCATTTAAATCTATCAGTATTGGTCTAAAAATGGAAAGCCTAATAAGAGTGGAAAGCGGAAACTGGTTTGATGAAACATAAAAAAAACATTACCTCACCGACGCATTGTATTCCTGTTCGTGCGTATAAAAATTCCTGAAATAAACTCAAAAATCCTGAAATAAATACATTTAATCTTGTTGAATGTCAAAATATGGAGGAATATTTGAGAAAAATAATAACAACGGTTCACAAACTGAGAAGCATAGGGTTTAAAGTAGATGATCATTGGCTGGGCACATTACCACTCTCCAGTCTACCGGACTCATATAAACCCATGGGTTGGCTATGATCATGATCATAGCCAATGAAAACTTCAGCATTAAGATTAGTGCAGATTCGGTGAAGAATAAAATCTTACAGCATGTTAAATTAAGTGAAGCTGATATACAGCTTTTTTCGCTAACCGGAAGAAAAAGGGCTACAAAAATCAACTTAAAAGTCTTCGCTGCTGCAGCTGTAATAAACATGGACATAAAAGTAGGGAGTGTAAGTCTAAATTAAAGAAGAAACTACACCAAGAAAGTACAAGTTATGCCGCTGGTTTCAAAGCTTCTACTAATAACTGTGGTGACTGGTTCATAGACTCCGACGCTTCAACGCACATGAGCAAATATGGTAATCTGTTAAAGAAAAGAAAATAAATACCACTTGTCAAAATAGTCATGGCACCAAATAATGAATCTTTACCAGTGAAAACTTCCGGTCAAGTAAGTCCAGCCGTGAGTAACAACAGAGGTCAGTGCAAGAAAATATTACTGCAAAGTTAATTATATGTTCCTCAACTGGCAACAAACTTACTATCAGGCAGTCAGATAAGCAAAATGGTGGTAAAGTGAAGTTTAACAGTAAAAGCTGTGAAATAATCAATTAAAGCAATGAGGTAGTCGGCACAGCAAGCTTAATGAACAATATGTACAGGCTGAACTTATACTCTGATAATGCATACATATATGATGTTAACAAGCAAGATATTTGTTAATGGCACTAACGCATGGGACTTCTGAATTTCTGAAATCCTAAAAGAATCGAGGATAATACTAATGATCTGCAATTATCATTAGTATTATCCTATTACTATAATTAGATTAATTAACTTGTGCGACATATCTAGAGAGCAAACAAGCGCGTTTACCTGTGAAACTTACTGGAGCAAGGGCTATGAAACTACTTGAACTAGTCCAGTCTGTGGCCCCATAGAGACCGTGTCACTAGGAGGAGTTATATATTTCATCACCTTCATAGATGACTATTGCAAGAAGGTATATTGTTTATTTCCTTCACAGAAAATCTGAAGCCCTAGACAAGTATAAACTTTTTAAAATCAAAAAAAGATAAAATTGGACTGTTAAATAAAAAATGTTCTCTTTCACAATAGCATTGAATATGATGACAGCAGTTTTAATGGATACTTAAAACATGCTGATATTATCCATCAGAAAACCATGCCCTACAAACCCGAATAAAATGGAACCGTAGAACAAATGAACCAAACCCTGATAGAGAAGGTTAAGTGTCTGCTTATAAATGTAAACTTATCTAAGCTGTAATGGTCCGAAGCAATACACACAGTTACTTATCTCAATAATACAGCTCTGACTTGGTCAGTTAGATAAAAAGTCCAGAAGAGATGTGCTCTAAACACAAACCAAATATTGAACATTTAGGGACATTCGGTTGTGAAGTTATGATACATCTTCCAAAGGAGAAAATGGGATCCTAAAACGCAGAAATCTTGATTTGTTGTAAACTGTGAAAATACTATAGACTATATATTTATAAATCCGCCCTTTACAATAGCTATAAATAACAGAGATGCTGTTTTTCTATAGTCTACAGTCAAAAGTGATCATGATACCGTTAATCTACCAAAGTCAACAAGCCAATCAGAATTAATAAATGACAATGAGAATGACAGCTGCAATGACACATCAAGTACAACAAATATTATTGCCAATGAGTATTATCCTGATCAAGGCACATATGGAAGTGAGTATATACCAAATATAGTGGTTGAAACATCACCTCAATCGAATATGACTCTGAGACAAGGACTCATGTGTACTAATGAAAGTTCAACGACTTCTATCCCTCTGAATTATAATGAAGCAGTCTCAACAGCTGACTTGGAAAAATGAAAGATGTCAATCAAAAGTGAACTTGAGACACATCATCGCAATGGAACATGGGAATTGATAGAGAAGTCTCCGGGTGCGAAGGTATAAAGTGGAGCTGTAAGTGGGTCTTTGGCACCAAAGATGAACCATCAGGTCTCCGTTATGAGTTTCGTCTTTGTGAAAAGGGATAGGCACAAATATAAGGTAAATATACGGAAACGTTCGCACTGACATTCAGGTATGACTCTATACGTTTATTACTTTTTATAGCAGGTTGTGAACAATTACACATACTGCAATTTAATATCACCACTGCTACTAAATATGTTGAAAAAATATTGGGAAAATTCAATATGGACAATGCAAATCCCAATAGCGTTCCTGCAGACCAACATGTAAAATTTCAAAAGACTAATGGACCACCTGAAAAGACCTATCCATATAGTGAAGACATGGGATCACTCAATCATGCAGCAACCGTAGCCAGATCAGATATTATGTTTGAAGTAAGCCAGGTGAGCAGATTTTTACACTCTTATGACCGCACTCAATGAAATACTATGAAGAAAATATTTAAAGCAAAACTAAATGTTATGGTCTATGTTTTGTATCAAACCCTGACACTTAAAAATTAATTGCAAACAGTGATATTGATTATGCAAAGGACGTTGAGTGAAGATGGTCAGTTACTGGATATGTAGTTCTTAAAAATGAAGCTGTCATTACCTAGTCTATTCAATGCCAACAAACAGTAGCCTTATCTACGACGGAGGAAGAATTTATGGCTTTCTGTGCAACGACCAAAGAAGCTATGTTATTGAAACAGCTACTGAGTGATGTTAGTCAGTTTAAATTAAATTCTGTGTACATAAATATTATATGAAATTCTGTGACAATCAAAGTGCCATTAATAAAACATTATAAGTAAAAGCAGTGATTTTCACAAGTGTTGAAAACACACAGATATTAAATATAATTTCGTCAAAGAAAAATATTATGCCAAAATTATTAGTTTAAACTATGTTCACACAACTGATCAGTATGCTGATATTTTTATCAAAGCTTTACCTAAAGAAAAAATTAAATTTTTGAGAGACAATATTGAACTATTCAAATTTTGTCTAAGTAAGTAAGTCTTGTTACATATCTCAAATATAAAATGTAAATAAGAGTTGTTTAATTTAATGAAAAGATTAATGTAGTAAGTTGCCATACTCAGTAAAGTAATCTCAGTTCTTAATTTAATTTTGTTTAAACATACTTAGTAGGTAGGCTCGAATTTGGTAGGAGTATTAAGATTTCAATATAATTTCAATTACGAACCTTACTAGTGTCGTCCTCATACTGAATTAAAATAAAACTAAGCGATGTACGTTGTATGTGGCTCACCCTCCCTAGTCTTTCTGTTCCGTCACGTTTCTTGTACAGTATGTAGTTGTAAAATCTAATTGAAATCAGTGTTAATCCACGGAAGTGCCTTACTTTTAACTTTAAATCTATCAAAACCGAGTAGTTCGAAAATTTTAGCCGAATTGTCAGGGTTTGTAGAAAAAAATTTTAAATTTTCCTTTTCATTGTTGAATGGTAAGTAAAAAATATAGTTTAAAGAAAGATTAGTCGAGCTTTATGAGAAAAGGGAATAAAAAGAAGGGGAGAGTAAAAGATGTGTCGCATATACGAAATTATCCAACAATTTAAGAATTATAGAATGAAAATTAAAGAAAGGAATAAGATATTACAATATTAATTAAATTAAAAAAAAAATAATACCAACACATATTGAAGAAAAACATACCAAGGTCACGAGAAATAGAGAGAATAAAAAAACCAATAATGGAATGGTCACAGTAATATTGGAAAAAATTAGGCGAATGGGTTTGTAAAAACACCAATGAGATTTTGACTCCTTTTTGACATGACATGAAAAAAAGGTAGATTAAAAAGGAAGTATTCAAAAAAGAAATATCTGCTCGCGATTATTTATTTTAAAGAAATATTTTTTTATACCTGGATGATTTTGTTTAATCGTGAATATGTTTTAACATTTATTCTTTCACTTAATTCACATTTTCTGTTTTCACTAAGAATTTATTACAAAATTCTGAGCATTATTTAATAACGCGCATTTGGGCGTACACATGTTCTTGCGTGTGGACGTGCGAGCGCGAGTGTACGCGGGCGTGTTCGGGCGTGCACGTGCATGCGCGGGCGTGCGCGCACGGGCGACCGCTTGCGTGTGCGGGCGTGTGCGAACGTGCGCTTACGTAAGTATGAGTGTAGAAGGAAAAGCGCGCGTGCGAATACGGGCACGTATGTATGATTATAAGATCGCTAATGATAAGTTGATTACAAAATTAGTGAAAACATACGTAAAGGGATAAAACAATGATAGAAATATGTAGTGATACATTGCAAAATATATCGTTACTATCGTGAAAGAAAATATTGATATGGTTAAGACACGTGGTAAATTCATATATTTCTTGGTTGCGATCTTAACACACGGCAACTTCCAATTGTATCTGATGCGAATGGACTAGTTATAAGACATAATTTTGTTCATTCTGGGTATTCGCGAGTAGGGATTGTTTATTTACAGCCATCGGCATACAGGGATATGATCTTAATATCTCACGTCCAGCAGTTGGCAAATGTGAAAAACGTCCGTGCTTCTGAAAGCAGTTGTTGGTTTGACGAGATATATGACTCAGCAATCATTATGCGTGTACCTTTAAAACAGGTTATTGTTTAATCGGACGACATGATTGCTGAGATATCATTCACACCCTGGTTAATTTGATAACAATGAGGTTAGCCGAGACGATAGCAAGTTTCCAAGTTGATTCTTGCAATGGATTTACAAACGAATTGCTTATTGACAAAGCAAGAAGATTACGCTGTAAGTATCTATTACAATACAAAGTGTTATAGTAAAATTTATGTAGAATATACCCTATATTGTGAGAGTTGTTAGCAAGAATTCAAAAATATGTTATTTAAAATTTTCAATTGCATAGTTCCGAAATTGCTGATTAAAAAATAATAAAAAAAGGTTGATAAAATCTGATAGAAGATTAGAGGAAAATTATAGCGCTCATCCTAGTTCTTATAATTTTGGAAATATGCATCTTGTTTTTATGCTTGTGAAGGTATTTAGGCAGGTGATATATTTATATGTTTCAATATTCACATTGGCTTCATGAAATCCCTAGAAATTTTGCTACGAAGTTAGAGTAATTTAACGGTTAGAGAAATATACCTATTTTATGTTAAATATTTATTTATTGCGATGAGACATTTACAAAATATTTAGAATATATAACAAAAATTGAGTTAATATAAAGATACGGATAGTTCTATTTTTCTACTACGAACTTTTTAGTATTTGTGAAAACTCCAAATAAAATTGACGTACCTTGGTACGTAAATGTTTAGAAGAAAACATTCCACATTTCAGTAAGAGAAAATACGTTAATTCCAACAGCCAGACGGCGAAGTTAATTTCGTAAAGTTTTTGATTACTTATATTTGATACATTATTAAGCACAAAATAATAAATAGAAGAGTGTACGAAGGAAAAGTAATCTGCATGAAAGTTATCTAAAAAATTAATTGTTAGATTGGTATTTTCATTTGAGAAGAAATTTCGCAGGAACTTATTTTAGCAAAAATATAGTGTAATATAACTTAAATTATATTTATATATATATAAATTAGCAAGATTTTTGGTAATGAATGAACCTAAATATTGAATGAAAAAAATTTATCAAAATGAAGTAATGTCGCATAAAGGTACCGTAAATATCAGTCTTATAGTAAAAAAATGCGTTTTTATAGCCTCCCTCCAGTCTTTAAGGAACCGAGGCCTTTTAAGCTTCCATTCATTCACCACGTGTTTTTCTTAATATTAAATTGAGAATTTAAGAACAAAGTTTGGTATAAAATAAAAAAAAAATCCCTCAAGCACGAGTAGAATTCGCGTAATATTGAGATTCCGTACACACTTAAGCCATTTAAAAATATTCAAACGTATACAGTGTTGCCATTAAACATCTAAAAATATTAATTATTGACAACCTAAATATATAAGAAGGTACGTAAAATGGCGCTTATTGAAGATAGATAATACATGGCGCTTATTGAAGATATTACGTTATATAGATATCGGATAATCCATATAGTATCCATGTAATGTCCTGGTTAGATTTTACCAACGCTACTTTCTTCATAATATTTGTTTTAATTATTATGACCTTTAATTTAATGTTTTTAAGGCGCACTGTCTATTATCTGTTCAATTAGCATTACCGAGCCAAATTCTGAGAATTTTAATTTTGAAAATGTATTACAAATGTCAAAATCTATCCGTCACTATTAGACAGAGTTCACAGTAACCGATTTATAATTTTATTTGATAATATCCCTGCTTTAAATGTAGAGTCCTAGAAATACTCCCACAATATACTTAAATAAATTAAGAATGGGTTACAGTTCTATAAGACTATGAACACTTTTTGAACCTTAAGAATTTTACGTGTTCTATTTGGGGATTCCAAGGCTATACCTGAGATTAAACTATTAAGAGCATATTGATGATATATATATATATATATATATATATATATATATACACACACACACACACACATATATATATATATATATATAGATATATATATATAAATCGATAGGTGCAAATTACGTTTTTCAGAAAAAAATTTATAGCCTACACGAATGTGATAACGATTGTATTTGTTTTATGTGGTGGACATATTATAGATACTATTGGCTCTTATGGTGCTATTGAGACTAAAACTGAAACTGTGATAGACTTATTTCCAGATGAAATAATTTCTTATCTTAGCGTTTTTAGACCAAATGGTATTTTCATTCTTGATAGAGGTTTAAAAATATTATACCACTTTTAGAAAGTTGTGATTATAGAATTTTTAAACCTAAATCATTAGATGGAGGACAAAATTAATCAAGTTTTTTACGAATATATAAGAATGAAAAAGTTTGTTAAAAAGTAACAAACATTGAGAATTTCGACAGATATTTTAAACTAATTTCCCGTTGAGCTAGAAACCAAACTACTAGGCAAACATAAGAATGAAGAAGTTATTTAGAAAGTAACACTGAAGATTTCGGCAGTCAAATATCCGTACTGGGGTCGCATTCGTTCAAATTATCGCAAAGTACTAGGTCATCATAAGTTGGAAAGATACTAATGCGTATTACTTTCATACTTAGAGCGTGTAAATATTACTAGGCGAGTGAAAGAAATACTTAATCTACTAACAACATACGAACTGTAAAAGTATAAGAAGTAATAGGTTTGAAATAGAGAAATTAACAGTGTTAAAAACATCAAGATATTTAAAATATATTGCCAATTTTCACACAGACATCACTAAAAAGCACATAATTCTTATTTAAATAATTTTTTTAACTTATCATGTTTTAAAGCGGGTTAAAAATTTTAAAATAATTTCTCCTGGCACCATACAGATTTATAAACTCAAACGTGTTGTTTTCAAAATTTGGAACTTCGGTCTCAGGCAATATGTAACAGTAAGGAGTGAAGAGAATAGTCACACAAGTTGTAACTCATACAAGTTGTCGTTGAGAAAACTCACACGATATTTGTGGTGAAATAAAATTGTTTGTGACTTAAGCAAAGTTGCGTCCTACGTTCTTAGTTTTAGATCTTACATTTTTAGTTTAAAGCATTTTCAAAGCTATTCAAAATTCAAAAATGTTCGGGTTGGTGATACTGAATCGGATAAACTCAACTCCTTTCGGCATCGACTAAGCGAGTTCACTATCTAATAATGAGTGTATCTTTCAAGGAAAACGTTTTTTACAAATTTACTTGTCCAATCTACCAGGCCAACACAAAAATAAAGAAGTTAGTTAGAAAGTAACACGCAAGATTTCGGCAGTCGAATATCCATGCTGTAATACACATTGTCATAAGTACTTAATTTACTGTGACATAAGTACTTAATTTACTATGACATAAGTACTTAATTTACTGTGACATAAGTACTTAATTTACTGTGACATAAGTACTTAATTTACTGTGACATAAGTACTTAATTTACTGTGACATAAGCACTTAATTTACTGTGACATAAGTACTTAATTTACTAACAATATCTGAACTGTGAAGTTATTTGACGTAATATGACTGAAATAAAGAAATTAATATTATTAAAAATATCAAGATATTTAAAATAGATTGTTAATTTTAACACTTACAATAATAAGAAGAAGATAAGGGGTATTAACATTTTTTCTTTTTAATTTACCACGTTTTTAAAACGGACTAAAAATCTTTGCAAATTGCCCACATGAAGATGTTGTCGTACAACGAAACATAAGTCGTGATAAAGAATTCAAATAAATTCGTTGAGTTCTGAAAAATTGAATTATAAAATAAGTTCTTCTTACCTCATAAAGATATATAACTTAATACAGGTTCATAACTCCATACATATCATGCTGGAAATTTGAGACTGAACATTTTTAACAGCTGTAAAAAAACTTGTAAGATATAAAACGAAAAACATGGGGCGCAAGTTCAACAAAGTCGCAAACAATTTTATTACGCCACAAGCTATATGACCTGTTGTGTGAGTTTTAAACGACAGGTACTCTCTACACCCATTACTATTATCTATAGTATGCAACTCACGTTTTAGAACATTAGAACTATTCACCGTTATTTAGAACTATTAAAAATTAACAATCACAATTAACAATCCTAGAAAGCAGCAACTCACCGTTTGCAACGAGGCACAAGTTTCATTTATTCATTTATAATAAATTATTTTTGTCGTTCATATTCTTCAAATGATTATAAATGTTCATTAATCATTTATTTTAACAGATATATAAACCTATGTTTTTGCATTTGGTGAGTTTTAGTTTGTATTCTAATATAATAATAAAACTTTGACGAAAATGAGTCACGATTTTTTTCCTTATAACATCAATACCTTTATACCCTAATAATTATAAATAGAAACAATAAATATATGTTTATTATATATATATATATATATATTTATATATATATATATATAGAAACAAGAAATATAAAAAATATTGAAATTTATATGATGTCATTGTTGATGATTTAATGAGTTTATGGAATAATATTAACATATTACAATGCAATTATAAAAAATGGCATTAATACATTTATACAATGAAACAAGTTCAACAATACAAAGCAGATGCTCTATCAATTTTAGTGCCTATCATGTGTGTGTGTGTGTGTGTGTGTGATGTACAATATATAACTATAATGTATACCAAAACTATATATGAGTTTGGATGGAGTTGCCTCTCTGACTACTGAGATTCAGGCAGTCATTTTTAAGTGCAGTTTCCGACTCGGACGTGACTATATCGTTTTTTTCGCTCTAGGTAAAGAAATATAAAAAATATTGAAATTTATATGATGTAATTTTTGATGATTTAATGAGTTTATGGAATAATATTACCATATTACAATGCAATTATAAAAAATGGGATTAATACATTTATACAATTAAACAATAAGAACAAAAGAACATTTATACAATTAAACAAGTTCAACAATACAAATCAGATGCTCTATCAATTTTAGTGCCTATCATGTTCATCGAAAATGTGAACAGATATTCGTAGCCGTATAAGGCCGGCCAAGCCAAGATTCGTAGTTGGCCAATCATGTGAATTAGAATTAAAGTCCTCAAGTGAATACACTGTGTACAGAGTAATAAATATGTAGTAATAAAATAATTTTTTGTATATATATATATATATATATATATATATGTATATATATATATATATATATATATATATATATATATAACATAAATGGTTGCCACAATGAAAATATTATACCTGTTTTGATATTCCCGTAAAGACAGAGTAAGGTTACGATGCAATGTGGTTGAAAAAAGCCAAAAGCAACTTTATGAACAATAGGGTGCGTACAACTACTGGTTATTTCCGTTTAGGGCTATAATAACATTGAAATGGTTATATGTTTAATCATTATCTATTATTACTCAGATCATCAAGCTATTCTTATTTAATCAGAAATTGCTTAATATCATATAGATTAGCGTTGCATTTGTCATTTGTTATTGCGACGTGTATTTGTCATGTTTTATTTTCTTACATTAAGGAGACGTAATTTTTTGTTGCTAAAATAATAATTTTCGGATTATATAAATTAAACAACGCATCAACTATATAGATTTCAAGAAGTAATTTCAATAAAACTTAGTACACTAATATATAAATGTATTATTCCAGTTTCTTCATTACGTAGGGTACTGTGTTATTTTTTGTACTGTTTTCTAATATGTTTTTATCTTTCAATATTACGTGACTGCTTAGATTTAAAAATGTATTAATTATTTGAAAAAGAACATGATATTCTTCAAACAAACAGATATTTATAATATGGTACATTGTACATATACAGATATATATTTTATTAATTTCGATTAAAATCCGGACCTCTTCGAACCTATCACTTTTATTTATTATGGATTTATAGATATCCAGAATTACAAAATAGTAAACCCTTTTGATGTAGGTAGAAATTGGCAAGCTAGACAGAGACTCTTACAAAAATTGTCATTGACCCAAAGTTCACTAAAAAATTAGAATGGTGGTGTTACATTCTAATTTTCCGGTGAATTATGCTGAGAAATTTTATAGAGAACTATATTTTTATGGCTACGGAATTTAATTAGGCAATATATTTATATGGTGAAAAATGTTATTAATATTCGTAAATAGTTCAAAGAAATATTTTGTGCTTTTAAGAGATGAAAAAAAAACAAAGTTTGCTACCAACACACTATTTACAACTTTTGACGGAAAAAAGTGAGTAAGCATTCAGTTCATTTACAAAATTTTGAAGACTTTAAATATTATTAAATTTAAGTTAGTTAAAGTAATTATGAGCGCTCGTTTGTTTTAATAAATCTTATATTCTTTACCATACACCAATCTAAATCACATGTAATAAAATTTAAAAAATGTAGCTAATTGAATTATTACAAAAAAAGCTAGACACCGAATAAAATTAAAAAAATAAGAACTAATGAAAATTATATGTGCAAAAATCTGGGAATGTGATGTTTATTTAAAAAATCGTTCCCCACATACAAATATTAACACGTTTTTCGTTTTTAATAGTCTTGTTAAACTGATATTTTTTCAGCAAAATTCCAAAGATGAAAGATCTTGAATAAATTACGTGTATATAAATAGGTACCCCCATAAATTGAAATAATACCACCGTTTATTCCACACGTGTACCTTTTTTAGCATTTTTTTTTATTATGCATGCAACTTTGCTGAACCATCTTAGCATCCCTTTATTTATTTTCAGTTTTCCTTTGACGTTACAACCAAACTTAAATTGAAAGCTTGATAACTTTTACGATAAATTTTCTCCAAATGATTACATTCAAGGTCAAATTAGATCGACGTTGTTGGTAACCAAGCCGCGACTTTAATAAAATAGCACCCCTCGAGGCACAACCGTAGTTAGAGTTACCCATCTCAATTTGAAGATACAAATGTAGGTTTTATTCATAATTCCCAACTCAGATCTGTCATTGCTCCTTGCCTTGACAACGTAACTGAAAAATTTTATGCTCAACTTAAAAAGTATCTGTGTCATATTCAAAAAAATATTTTTACAATATTTTTTTGAATATGTTTTACTTTCGTTAAAGTCAATGATAAAAGTAAATTCCTTTTCAATATTATTAAAAGCATTATAATTTTAATATTATGCATGATAATTTAGTAAAATAAATGCTAGCATATTTTTATCCCTTTTGGTCTGAATTGCATTTTGTCGAAGATAAAGAACTCTACGTAATTACATAACATTACATATTTACATAACTTAGATATTTACGTAACTTGTTGATCTTTAGTGCAAATCTTATATTTATCGACTACTCTCAGAACGTCAAAAAGGATACACCCTTAATGAAAATTCAATTGCCATTAACTGCTTTAATATCGTTTATTAACTGTTTAAGCCGCTGATGACTTGACAGCTTTAATATAATAATACGATCTGGGCTAAAGAGAGAATTGAGTTACCCGGATTGATAGAGTATCTATAATTAAATTATAATAACTACACAAGCTTTTTTGTTTTTCTTAGCTGGTTTTTTTCAATTTCAATGTGCTATTAGTTATATAATGTTTTAAATGTGGAGAACCATTTTTTATACAACACGTGACTTTTCTTTTATTGAGAATATATCTGCATTATTCAATAAATATTGTAATTATTGCATATTTTTTATATTGGGTAAACTATATTGTTAATTTTTTTGTTATTCTGTTCTGTTATCTTATTCGTGTACTAATTTGGGAATATTAACTTCTATAATACAAATTTCTCTTAAAAAAATTTATGAATATTTCAATTTGAAGTTGTCTTTTTCATAATACAAATTCCTCCATTAAAATTTGAGTTATACTTCGCCTGTAATATCATAAAATTAGGTAGAAACCTATTTTAATGTAAAATTACTATGTAACGGTTTTATCACAATTTAAATTATGATTTAGATTGTTGTGTAGTAAAGAATATCAGATTTACACAAACGAGCGGCCATAATTTCACATGTTTAACTTAAAGTTAATAATATTTAAAGTCTTCAAAATTTTGTAAATGAACTGAAAGCTTACTCAAATAAATAGTAAATAGTGTGTTGGTAACAACCTTTGTTTTTTTTTTCCTTAAGTTTCTTGTTTCGTTCCTATCCCTTCTTCATTTCGGAGCTATATTGAAAAAAAAATATTTAAATTGTAACTTTCTTGACTGCGAGGAATCATTTATGAACAATTTTTATGATATTTTCAGGGATATTTCAAAAAATATATCAATTATGGATAAACGTCGCATTGCAGTAATTTGGGATTCTAAAGTTGTAAACATTTCAAGGTACAAAATATTTCTTTTAAACTATTTATAAATATTAATAGTATTTTGAATTATGTGAATATATTGTGTTATGTAATTCCGGAGCCATAAAATTATATAATCAAATTATTTTTCAGCCAATGAATAGCGTCTTCGTTTGTCCAACATTTATTCCCGGACACAGTGTGGGTGTATATATATACACACACATATATATATATATATATATATATATATATGTGTGTGTGTGTGTGTGTGTGTGTGTATGTATATTTGTAAATTACAAAAACGTTCCTCAGCAAATCGTAAAACCGATTCTCCCTACACCGCACTAACACATTCTGCTGGAGGTCTATCTTTACCGTGAGGTTTAATTACTTCATCGCTAATTAGGATATTTTTTAACACATAATACTCAGATGCACTTTCGTTGTAGCAATACAACGAAAGTGAATCTAAGTATTTTGTTCGCATTTTAATATGATACGTTTATGCTAATTTTTTACAGGACTTTCTGTGATTACCTACTTATTAATTATTAATCAAGTATTACCTAAACCTTTGTAATTCGGTAAAAATACGATCTACAACAGGAAAGCTTTAAAACAGTAATAACAGACCTAAAAAGGGTCGGTGAATACTAGTTTGACGTTTCCTGTTAAGATTCGGAAATAATTTATGCTGTTTTTCTTGTGATACTCAACATACACTTTCGACTTGAATGTAATTGTAATTGGTCAATTAATTGCACTGCATTCGTCAACGCCAACATACAAGCAAATGCTGATAATCTATCAACCACTATAAATAAATGACGATAAAATATTTTTAGTAGTGGTATTAAATCTAGATGCTCAATATGGATTAGTTTTATATTAGATATTTAAAAAATCTGTGATTTTATAACTATTAATAAAATAACAGATTCACTTATTTATTTTACCTGAAGCAGACGAACGAATAAATCGGTGGCCTATGTATTTAATTCAGTTACTTGAATTCTTCGAGCTTTACACCGGTCTTAATAATTTAAAACCAATTCTGCTTTATAGACGTTTATTATGGCCGGTTTACATTATTCCAGTCCAGCGATCGAATCCAGCGCTGGATTGCTTACTGGAAAAATGTAAACCGGCACTGGAATGAAATGAATCCAGTAAGCATTCCAGTCCAGTAACTGGATTCGCCGTCTACTTTTGATTTCTGTGCGATCAATCCAGTGCAACTGGCATAATGTAGACGGCCAATCCAGTGCTGACGCAACAATTAAAAAGTAAACACGTGTTGGTTGTTTTTGCGGATTTTACTGCGAAGAGAGGATTTAACAAAGGTGAAGAAGTTATCTAAAGATAAAACTGTAAAGTTTGTCACTATGTACAGAGAAAATCCATCATATCAGAACATTATAAAAATGAACCTATGGGCCAAACTGCTTTGCAAAACCTGTGCATTGGTATGGAATTGAAGGTTTTTCACAGTGCAAGATGTGAAAAACAAAATAAAAAGTATTCGTTCTACATTCTACCTTGAACTAGACAAGATTAAGAAGTCATCCACATCTGGTGCTAGTGGTAATGTTTACCAACCCAAAGTGAAATGGTTCGCCGAATTCAATTAATTTTTCAAAAATGTGATGGTGAAGCGTAAAACACACGTATGTATTCTTAGATTTTTATTTTAGTAGCATATTATTTGTTAAAACACATAAATTATCAATGTATCATATGATTTTGCCATGGTACTTTTCCTTCGTTCACAAAATAATTAGTAAATTGAGTTCCTTTTTCCCTGGCTTGTGTTGCTGAGTTGTTACTGCCCTACTGTATGATACTATCTAAAGAGGTTATGTCGGATCTCCACGTTCCGTTAATCAAATGATGGTCATTGTGATCTTCATGGTCTACACAAGTAGGGGTCATATAATTGCTTGATTTTTTTCTTAACCACACACAATGTGATCCACAGTATCTAACTTAGTTGAAATAGCTTTTTCGAAAATTCTGAATCGACTTGCTAGTATTCCAAAAGCGTTTTCTACAATGCGTCTAGCACGCCACAGCCTGTAATTATATATTTTTTGTTCAAAAGTTAAACTAGCCCCAGGATATAGTTTCATTAAGTATGTTTTTAGAGGAAATGCTGCATCAGCCACAATCACTCCATCTTCTGGAATAAAACTGTTTTTTCTAATTAATTTTCTAATTCAGTAGAAATGGAACCGTTTTTGAAAATACCACCATCCGAAGCGCTTCCATTTGCTCCCACATTGATACACGTAAAACAGTAATCATGGTCAAAAAGAGCCATCAATACTATGCTGTTTTATTTTTTAAAATTAAAGTTCGTACTTCCATATTCATAGGAGCCAGTAATTTTTATATGTTTTCCGTCTAACGCTCCGTAGCATAAAGAAAAGTTCCACTTATTCCGAAAGTCTTCCTCGACTTGTTTCCATTGTTCCGCAGTGGGTATCTGTAAAAAATAAAGTAAAAATATTTTATTTTCAGGAAAATACTGAAGATGCTCAAAATAAAGAAAATACTGATAATGCTCAACCTAGTGACCAATCTGGGAACCATACCCATACAAACCTAGAACCAAGTCTATCAGAACCGAGAAAGAAAAGGAGTAAAATGTCACAACTGTCTACAATAGTCAGTAGCACGAAAGAGATGCAATACGATTTATCCAAATCAGAAACAGGGGAAGATGAATTCGACATCTTCGGGAAACACATTGCGAAGCAATTAAGGACCCTTTCTATAGAACAGGCTATCCTAGGCCAAGAATAAATTCAGAGTGTGATAACAAAATGCCGACTGCACGATTTGAAATACGGAAATATGACAGTGAATAGTCCTACATATTCTGCAAACACACATGCCAGTGACAATTCGTCAAGACCAAGTACGAGTAGTAGTACTTATATGCCATTGAATAGTCCAGCGTCTGTAGATACACAAACCACTGAGGACTCATTAAATGTAGTAAACGATGACCCAGAATACATTAATATAATCATGAATGCTTTCAATAATGCTTAATTGTCATAGATATGATACTTAATAAAAAAAATGTAACCTTGATGTGGTATTTTAATGCCCTTTTAATTTCTTGACAGACTTCTGGTATAATTTTTGGAATAGTTGGTTTTGGCAATCGAAACATATGACTGAGACTTCTGTAACTATCTCCAGTAGTTAAAAAAGAAAGAATGACTTCTAATTTTATTTTTGCGGGTATAATATCTCTGAACAACGTATTGTTACGCTGGATATTAATCGAAACTAATGATAACAGTTCTTCAAAGTTTTCTGCTGTCATTCTCAGTGCCAGTCTATATTCATTGGGATCTTCTACCTTCAGTTATTGCAAAAGCATTACTGACCCTCCTTTTTGATCTATTTCGCTGATCCAGTTTCTCACCCAAATCCGTTCCTTTTTTCTTAGTTCCTTATTAACCTCATTAATAACTTCTTGTAGCAAGAGTGATTGAGCACGTTTGAAACATTTTCGAAACTGATCTCTTTTTGAAATCATTGTCACTGTTGTGTTCACATTTCAACGGCTTCTAAATTACTGGAATAATGTAGACGATAACGAATAATATAAACCGGCCTTAACATCTCCTATTCAAGTTTAGCTACTCTCTTATTTTTTTAAAGTTATTATTCGATACACCGCTATCCGTTATAATTACGAACACATTTTAGACATGTTTACACATAATATTATTTACATTATTTTCTCAAGTTTTTATCATTGTACCGTTTTGCAACTCAATACAATAATTTAGTAATTTGGACGACCTAAAGTTAAAGATATTTCATCGTAGTGAATTGCCATCCTTAATCAAGGGAATAATGTGTTATTATTATACCCATAAATCTTCGCATGCAAAAACACGACCATCAATTGCCATTAAAACTAATTACGTATTAAGTGAAATATCATAAAAAACAAACATAAACAAGAACAAAAATAAAATGAGAAGGATATTTATGAATCTCGAGGGTAAAACAGACTCGTTGAGAAATGCCGTTTAAGGTTATTGTAATCACATAGTAACGACTGACTCACTAATGTTTTAATGGAAACACGCGGTTCGACCTTCGGATTCAAACTAACTGCAAGCTTCTGAGCTATGTACCAAAACCCAAGAAGGTAGTTTTGCTATTATTTAACCTATACAATGACGATAAAAATATGTCCGAAATAACCACATGTTACAATCAAACAAAATGTGGAGTAGATATTCTCGACCAAATGTGCCGACAATACGATGTATCACGTAATACTCGTCAATGGCCCCTTAGATTATTTTATGATTTTTTTAATGAGGCTGGTATCAATGGATTAGTAATATATCAAATGAATAATCCTGCTAAAAACTTTTTCGTCGTCACTACCTACAAGAAGTTTGGTTGGAAGTTGTACAAATTCATATTGAGCTTCGTATTTTCCAACAAAATATACCAAGAGACATAAAATTGAAAAGAAAGTTGCTTCTCCAGTTGTCAAAATTACAGCGGCAGGTGAATATGTTTATTCGGGGAGCTATGGGTTGATGTACTTTTTGTAGAAGAGCTTGAGACCGGAGCACGCGCAAACAATGCGGCAAATGATCCAGGCGTAAATACGGTGAATATCAGAGTCCCGTATGTCCTGCATGCAACGCAAACTTAATAAAACATGCACCAAATTTCAACATATGTCTCTACTTGATTGAAATAAAAAAAATACATCTCATTTTTCTTGTATCAAATGATAATTCTTACAACTTGATCTCATACCGTTCAAAAAAACCTTGACTTTTTAGTAGATTAAAATTTTATCTATAATTACAAAAGTGAGGTTGATGTTTGTAACTGTTTAGGTTTAATAAATAAAAAATATAGTGTATTCTTAATAATATTCAGGATATGTTTTATTTTTTCCTCTTTTCGTGGTAAATAATTGAAATCAAAGTGCGCTATACATGTAGCCCGCGCGAACACTCAAGGAGTAATTGTGCGCGCGTGCACTCTTGTGTTAATGATACAATGAGGAAATTTAAAAGACGATACGATCGTATAGTATTGCGAATTTGTACTTAATCCATTGTCTAGAAAACCGACAGCTCGTTAAGTTGACAAGTTTTGTAATTTTGAGGGCAGTAAAGCTTGAGGTATTAAAACTGTGTCGTTCAAATAATACCAATAGCATTTTAAGAGAGTTCCAAAAAGTATTCAGAAAAGAGTGTAGTGCCTCAGGGGGGCGAAAGTAGGTCTACCTGTAAAGGTATAAATATTCTAAACAATCCTAATTACCGGTCGTATTACCAAATGAATATAATTAGAAAGTTAATGAACTACACCCGCAAAATATACCTGTTCGAATTCAACGCAATGGAGGCAGCACAATGTTGACTTTATACACGGTTGAAGTGCTTCTGATCCTGGACTATAACTCAATTTTTGTCGCGTTATTTACATTACATACCTTTGTGACATTACCTGAACCGATTTACCTAATAATATATGAGCTTAACATTAAACATCAGGCAACCATTAGGCTACATTAATTAACGACCAGACATAAAATGTTAATGCTTCACGAAATGCTATTATTTATAGGCTGAGCTTGATCCGAAGTTTGAAAAAAGATGAAAACCAAACCGGTTACATCAAGTGATAATTTTTTTAACAGTTTTTTTTGTTACATTTAAAATGTTTGCCTGTTTGGCATTTTTGAAATTTATTTTCCAAATTAAAGCACATATATGTAAGTACTGTCAAGGAACTCCGTGTTCTAAACAGGTAAAAATATTTAGTTCTTTGATTTCTTTAAAAGTTGAGTTGCTTTATTTTCTGTAGAGTTAAAATGATATTGCTCATTATCAAGAATACTTGTAACTTACATTTTTAAGTCTAATCAATATAAATGAGAAAACACTATGAGTAATATTTTGTAAAGCGTTAAAATATTTGAACTGGTACGCAAGAAGTTTATATGGGTCAAAGGTCGTAAAGATCGGAGCGGAGGTAATCCGCACGATGTTAAAAATTCCTTTTGTCACACCACTCCCTTGTAAATTACGATTGCTTCCCATAAAGCTAAATAAATTAGTGTTCTTTGAAAAAATTAATATTCTCTTCAATCTTATTCTTCGATACTGATAGCATCCAAACCATCGCATTAGCGGAGATATTCGTTCAATATTTGTCAATTATTGCGAGGTGGAAATAATAAAGAGAAACAGATGTGTAGTTACATAACAGCTACATTTACCCAATTAAAATGAAAAATGGTAACTCTGTCCATTTTCGCCCTATCGCAGTATTTTCAGTTTTCGTCATATAGATGACTCTTTTCATTATTATGAAAATGTCAAAAAATATATAATTTTTATTACTCTTTACGCAAATGAGATAAATCACCGAAGTAAAAAATGACTTTATAAGTAATATAGCATATATAATGGGACTTTCTTAATATTTTATATACATATATGACTATTTTCATATGAACAATATATTTGACCAATATTATTTATTTAATCTTTATTTTAGTGCTCCAAATATGAAATTGTAGTTAAAAATTTAATTGAATGGCCAAAAATCACAAAAGAATTTGGATTATTTTTCAAATGACATTGATATTGGGTATTAGTTGCACACTCCTTGTTATATAATATACCTTAGTCAACGGAGCAATCCGAAAATAAACTGAAAATATATAAGAAAAGACATATATATATATAATATATATATATTTATATATATATATATATATATATATATATATACATATATATATATATATATATATATATATATATATATATATATATATATATATATAATATCGTTATTTTTTCCCAAATAGTTCGATGACACAAATTAAATATATTTTGAGCATTTTAGCAAAATATTTAAATTTTTCAACTAAATATAACAAGACTTGAATAAGGCTAATGTATTATATTTATTAATTTAGTGTTGTAAACTGTTATCAAAGTAAAAGAGTATAAATAAATGTAAGGAAAATGTAATAAATGGGGAAAGAAAAACATTTTTACCCTTAATAACATAAAACAACAATCCCATTTTATATCAAGTAGTATTGTTAATGGATTTTACTCGATTGGTAATTATATTTTCCAATAAATAATGCGACTAGATTCAATTCTCTCATTGTGCATTATGGTGGTTGCGCTTCGATAACTAAAAGGGTATGGAAGATATGAGGGTCAAATATAGTCGACCACGAAAATTTGTGATTTCTTATATGAAGGTTCTAGTTTTTTTAGAAAGTTCAGGATGTTTGAAGAAATTTCTACAATGTTCTGGAAAATTGTTGACTTCTCACACATTCATTTTCACTCACTCCCGCAACTCACTTTTTCTTCACTCCCGCAACCCACCCCTTCTCATTTAACATTAATTATTTATTACAGTTTTAAGAATGTATTTAAATAAGATTATTTCATATAAATGTGTACACACACACATATATATATATATATATATATATATATATATATATATATATATATAAATACACTGCGACTCTGACTGTCACACAGCAATAAGTAATTTGAAAATAGTCCAGTGTCTTCGGAGTTTTCGAGTAAAATTTTCAAGTCACGCAGTCGAGTTGATAAGAAATTATAGGCTTCGGTCGAGTCTGACAGCTGGAACCAATATTCGCAGTTGAAAAGGCGTGCCCAAACTTGAAAAATGCTCTTTTTAAAGGAAGCGCAGATTGTAAATCGGTTCCATCGAAAATGAGGTTTTAACTTAAACGTGATCGTTTCTCTTTATTTTTTTGTACTACGAGAGTCACATTCGAGTTTTTAGTGGAAATATGTTAAATTTAAAGTATGCAATTGGCTCAGAAAATAGTGAATACATATATAAACAAGTAGTTAGGTAAGTGAAATTCTTCGAATGTTAATATTATTTTATGGTCTAAGTAGAAACTATTTCAGTATGAAACATTTTTTATTACATAGACACCAATATTTTGTAAATAGAGACTAAGAGCTTACAAGAAACAAAGTGTCATTATTTGAAGTAAATATCTAAATAAATACTAATTTGCGTATCTAAATATTTTGCCATAGCTATATATTTTGCTGATTTAAAACATGAATATCTATTTATTTAATTCTATTGCGGTCATTACGAAAAATAAGAAGATATCGATGACCCTCAAGAAAGTGAAAATAATTTCACATTAAAGCGATGTATATTTTGTTAAATTGTTTTTTTTTTCAGTAATTCTTCTCGTTTTAATGAACGTATTCCTTACATAAATTTCTTAATGGATTTTGTCAGTATATATATATATATATATATGTGTGTGTGTGTATATATATATATATATATATATATATATATATATATATATATATATATATATATATATATATATATATATATATATATATATATATATATATAATATATATATATATATATATATAATTGTTTTAAAATATAAGGAGATTATACTATAACTTTTCATGCAGATATATTACTTGAATCAAACATCTGTCGATATATCCAAACACCGAACAAATACTGGGCCCAGTAGACATTCTACTAACTATACCAAGTATAGGCATTTTGTATACATACAGATATTTTTTTTTTAATCTTTGAATAATTACGTAATCTATAAAGACTTTATTTGTCTTTTTCAGCGTAAGGATTTTACTATTCAGTTGAACGATAAATTAATTGAGTAAATTTTATGAGTCGTATAAAATGATAAAATCAAAAATCTTATTTTAGTTGTGAATAATTTATAAATTTGAATAATTTATTTATAGGAGCTGAAGGTGAAAATTATTTCTTTTGTTGATCTTCAACGCTCTTCATAAAATGCAGACGAGATAATGTCCTTACTCTTACTTATTTTATTGAATTGTATTTCTAGTTAGACGAAAGATATTGTTCTAAAAGAAATAACGTCTCCAAAGGAAATATATTAAAATGTTTCTATCATAGTTTAAACATTTCCAATATTTTTAATTTGAAATGACTTTCATATTTTCTGTATTTTGACAAATTGTAGTTGCCGATTAACGATTTAGCACCTAATAAAAAAAAATACCTAAAATTCTTAAGTGGCTTTTAATATTGACGAGATGACTACGATATTTTGTATAAATTTCCAGATCAAATTCGATTTTGAAATAATCGGTGTTCAAGTTCAGAAAATTAATTATTACCAATTTCCAACAAAAAATTCAGAATTTTAAAAATTTTAATCGCATAAAATACGGACATGGAATTTCCACAATCCTGTATGCCTGTTTTTAAATATGAAATAAATTTTATTGAAGTAAATGAACTTAAATCTCAAATTCACTCTTCTTTAAACATAAAATCAAAGACGTTCAGCGACAACGAAGAAGTTGCAAACTCAAGTGCAAAGTTTCACTTCGATAGATTTTCGCTCAGAATGCAATTTGCATAAAGCGGATTGAAATGCGATATCAAAGAGCCAAGGGCATGCAGGCGTACGTCGTTATTAGATATAGTATTACAAAGTCGAATTGGTTGAACCTGACACCGACAATTGCTGCATTTGTATTTTGAACTCATCCTAATTATAAATTTAAAATCAATTAATATTTCTTAGTTCACTCAAGCTTTTCTGATTATACTATTAAGAATACATTTGGGAAATTAAGTAAACACATTTTTTGGAAATTGTTTTGTACTAAATTGCCAGAAATATTATTTAGAGCATCTGTGAATTAGAAGGCCGAGGAAGCATAAAAATTCTGAAGAGATCGATTATCAGAAATTCCTGTAGAATGTAAATTTAAGTTTTTTCGAACCGCTTTTATAATTTTTGTGCTATTAATAACTGACATAACCGCCAGCCTAGCTTTTGGAATATCCTCTCTTCCTATGAACACCGTGACGTTAGCAAAGTATTCTGCTTTAAATGAAATCGCACCGTTTACATATTCCATATCCAGAACTATGGTGTGTGCATCATACAGTATTATAAAGTCATAATATAATTACGAATTAATTGGTGAATGAATTAACGAGGCAGAAGTTTTTGATGAAAAAAGAATAGTTTAAAAAAGAATAGTAGAACACGAAATGGGCAAAATTATAGATTTTTATTGTCAAGTAAATAGAGTGATAGCATATATTTCCATTTTTTGGCCCATTTTCTCACAAGTATTTTGTCTGGGATTTTAATTGCTTTTTTAAAACTACAATAAAGTTTAGTTTTTTCGAACCTTTACTGTTTTTATTGAATATAGACCATATTCACTATGGTCTACACTCAACATTTTTGTTTACCTTTCGGAACATATTTTTCACATTCATGATGCATTTGTTTTCTCTACCGTGGCTATATATGGCCGTGTAGCTCACTCTTTTTCTCTGATTTTCATAATCCTTTTGAATAAAATGGGATGCAAATCATGTCAGTGAGTGCATTTGATTCTCATTAATTCTATTATAACATTTTCTTAAGTTTTCCATATATTAGAATTCCTAGTTAGTTTAGAAGGAATTAGACCGACAAGGTTTCAACATTTCTTTACTTTCTCTTATGTATCCAGTTCCGATTTTCTGCCGGATTGACGTAAGGACGGATGAACGGTTATTATGAATTTATTCCCTATTTCACCACGAAAACGTAATAAATAATATTTAACCTTCTATATTTTTTGGTAGATATCTGGGCCAGATTTTTCATGGTATAACTATTAATCTATTCACAGTACTCTTTATTACATCTGTATGTTCTAAACTACGTAACAAATATTACTTTCCAATTAATTACAATTTTACTACTTATATCAAAATAAATTGGTCAATGGTATTTATATGTATGTATTTGTTACACTCAATGTTAATGGATTGTGTATCTTTACAAATTTTTTAAATTTTTAAACAAAATAAGAAATATTTTTTGGGCAAAGTTATATAAAAATCGTAATTAATTTAATAAGTTACACAAGATAAATAGTAAAAAAATATCTATTTTTAAGTTTATACCTCCACTTCCTTTATAATAAGCGCTTTCTTAAGTTATATTGTCAGTTTTACATGTCCTTAATATTAATCACAAGCATATTAATTTCATGATCTTCCAGGTTTTCTTTACTTGTCTATTGTGCAGAGGTAAAATATGAATATTTCAATTAACATATTAACCATAGTTCAGGTTACTAAATAAAAATACTCTTCTTATTTATATTTTACGAAATGAAATAGCACTTAAAATTATTCGAAGTACTCCATTAAAAGTTTATGTGCGGAAAAATACTAATATTAGATAAGATACATTTATTTTATTATATCCAGGAAAAGATATAAAAATAGAAGCAGAAATAATTGAAGGCGGGAACATTTTTATAATAGAAATCGCAAGTATTATTTCCAGATAAATTATTAGAACTTACTGTACGATCAACAAGGTATAAAATAATAAAAAGGAATATAGATATGTGTATTATATAGGATTTACACACACCAAATATTTAAAATATATAGACAAGAAATATAGACACTCGGCAGAATGCTAACCAAGTTAGCGCAGGTAAACGTCTCATTCAGTTTTCATTCAGTATAGTGAAAGTTGTGAAAGAAGTTGACACAGTTTTAATGATACATTCAGACACTTATACTTTTCACGAAGAAATAAAATATGATACATTTGTTGACGTCATATGTAAGAAATTTCAGTGCCAGCTGGAATAGATATAAATAATCATCAGTAAATTACCCGATGTTTGTTTCTGTGCAATGGATGTTTTGCAAAAAATTAATGATCACGTGCCAAACGTATGAAATACAAAAATATGATCGACCCCCATTATGTTGGGGTGCCATTGTAACATAGGCTACAATTAATGTATTGTCAAATAAAACATTCTGCCTTCTGTTACTTTATCAGGTATCTAAGGTGCAACGTGCGTAAATATACGTGTATTATTATTTTTTTCAAATGAAGTAGTATTTATGTTTAATGTGCACGGGTAATTTTTAATGTCAATGAAAATTAATCTGTCAATAAGAAACTGGGTTCACAAAACGATTCTTTCCATATTTGCATAGAAAATGAACTATTTATAAAAATGAACTATTATATGTTGGACAAGAAAGTACAATAAAATCAGTTGCTTTATTTGTACCTAAAATTTCCCTAATAATGTTTTTGAGTATTAACGATTGAAGTGTATGCGGATTAATCTATTCAGTAATTAATGTCCACCAAAAGGAACAGTACAATACTAAAAAAGTATTTACACTAATAGAATTAAGTTCCACGGTTTTTTGACAGCTTCGTTGGTTTTTTATGTTGAACTGTTTCGGCACTAAGGCTACTTGATCCATAACCTGTCAAATTTATGATGAGTTAGTGGAATCGAAATTTATATTGAGTTAGTGGATAGTGAGATATTTCTTGGCCAGGGATCTGGACCAATATTCAATATAGCACTTAATGTCACGGACCAGAATAAGGTAAAGAAAAAGTGCAGTGATGAAGTTACGGTTTATAAATCTTCTCACCGTAGACTACACGGATTATGCAGGATAAGGTGACATTACCATAGACTAAATATTATAGCAATTCTAATCAAATATTCATGAAATATTGAAACATTTTCATTTAGCTATTTTTGAAGTAAATTTTTATAAAATAATTGAGAAACTCTCTTTTGTTTATAACTAGGATAAAATGAGTAGATCTGATAATCGCGTTCAAAAAGCCAACGATTGGATTTGAATCTCAGAAGTATACTTCTACTAATAATTCACTTTTACTAATAATTCCACTAATAAGTACTTGCCTTACTATAAGTAAAACAAATACTAGTTTTACTAGCGCTACAGGAAATCAGTTATTTTTAATATACATTGCTTTTTATAATTAATTTTCAAACAAATAACCTTGTTTTTAAAAGGTAATGAGAAGAATAATTAATGACGAGTGATTCAGTTAAAAAGCAATCAAATAAAACTTACCAGCTCTTTAGAGCTATGGCATTTAAGGCGAAAGTTCTTTTTAATATTACGAGCGCAAATTAAGCACCTGCTACATGCTGATTTTTTTCAATAACAGATAAAAAGGAAAAAAAACGCTGCCCTCTTTAATGGATTAAAAAACTGTTCTTGCAATGTTTACAAATTGCAAATAGATTTTTTTCTCGTACATTTTTCAACGAAAATTACAAAAATACTGTTTGCATAGGCACAATGGACGTTCAATACATATTGAACGTAAGAGTTTATTGTGAATAAGAAAGATACAAATAAGTGAGACGCTGTCACTAATAAAAAATGCTATTTTTATTTGAAATACTCAGTTACTGTTAACTCCGTTACGAGTTTACTATATTTTTTCGGCATATCTAAACAAGCAATGTCGAAAATTCTTCCAGAAATTTATTATGGATTAATCGAAGCTTTAAAGGACTAGATAACAATAAGCAATCATTGAAAATATATAAATATTTATTTACTAAATATCTCTTAATATTGTACTAATAGCATTGCCATTACAATTAGCGATATCAAAAAGAAGACTGCCCACTTGCAGTGGGTAGATTATCAGATGTTGACTATGATGTAAAAGGACGGAAGAAGGAGATAGTTCGTAAGTAGATTACATCGAAGATGATAAAGTGTAATATCGAAAAGTGTAGTGTCCACGAGTACAGAGGGACTCTCCCGTGTTGGTTTGAAAACAAATATCTTGCACAGTTTCCTTAACGCGAGGAAAATCTAGTCTGTCTTATTTCTGCAGCCCACCAACGATGCGGTAACCAAATGATTTATAATGATCAGTGATAACTGAGTTTGCATTTTAAAAAATTTGGAATGCATTTTGTAGTACAGTATAACTCGCATTAAATACATATCTTTTTTTGGCTTATGTTTTATGATACCGGTGTACTTGTGTTATTATATAAAAAAGACACTGGTGTGACATTTTCTGATGCAGATAGAAACTCATATTTAATTGTTAAATCATTGTCGCTTTTGTCAATACTTTGCAATGTACAATACCATAAGGAATTTTTTGATTAATTTCAGGTACTAGTTTCAACAGAATGGCGGATAAATTTTTTTACATATCTTGGATACTATGGATGGAAAACACATTATGTTAAAGGCGCCATGACACAGTGGAACTGAATTATATTACTATAAATACTTTTTTTAGTATCGTACTGTTCCTTTTGGTGGACGTTAATTATAATTTTATGGATATTGATATAAGATACTCCGGTAGAATTAGGGTCGAAGTGTCTTCAAAAATACATAATTGTACCGTAAATTAGACAACAAAAAATAAATTAAATCATGGCATCAAATATTACATATTTCATAAGCCATAGAAGTTCTATGTATTATATTAAATCGACATGTGGTCGAAAAAACTTCGGTATAATGGGTATCTCGGGTTATAAGATATTTTCTTTTAATAAAAAAAGTTAAGAAAATTGTTTCGGCGGTGGCGTATTTACAAATTTTTTTACGGAAACCATCTAATTCAAGAATCTGTTATTGATTAATAATTCGTGGATTTTCAATATAAAGCAAAATGGAGAAATAATTGCAGGTAGCTTACAAAATAATCAAGAGACAAATGCCAACAGTATTTAGGAAACATACCTAGAGAAGATAATAATACGGAAAAAATACATGTCATCATTTAACAAAATATTTTATTAACAATGATACGATTGCTTGCCGAGCTGATTATTAAAATTAAAAAAAATTCCATACTAAATATCTTGGTAATAAAGGTGTTAGGGTACTTACATCAGCCTTGGGATTTATATTATCGGTTGTTACGTTTTGATTTGTTAGAATTGTAAGTAAACTATTTCGTTTTGTATATATCATCTAGACCTGAGAATCATAATAATGTATAAAGAATAAAACAAGAAAAAATTTACCTACTTAAACAATTTATAGTCTCTATATACCACAAATGCGCGCTTAATCTTTGTCTATATAAGTATTTCTGCTGTATTGTGACTATACACCTTATTACATTATTACATATTTTCAAAAATTAAGAGCTTAAATTAATACGTCAAGTTGTGGCATGCACCTTCCATTTACAGTTTATAGTAAAAAAAAACTTAACAAGAAAAGTAAACTTGCCGGATTGAGTACTCTAATTTTATTTTTCTGATTTATCTCGCCTACGTGACTCTAAAAGAGAATTAAACATTTTTTTTCGGCTATAGATATTATCACAGCGCTGGCAATTACAAGTCATATATTTTCGTTCGTCAGTTTACTGTAATAATACCAGTATTTAGTATCTCATAATAATCCATCATTTTCATAATATTTCATTATTATTAACCTACTTCAAAAAAAGAAGAGTTTCTCAATCCGTCGGAATTTTTTTTATGAATATCCAGCGATAATGCTTTACTGAGGTGACAGATTTCGATAATTTTTTTTTCTTTGAAAAAGGGTGGTTAAGAGGAGGTCTCATATAATCTGATGAGGATCTGATGGCAAAGTCCAGAAATAAACGATGGAACTCCTTAGCGTATGGCAGTAAATCAATTATGATTCAAGATATTTGCTACAAGTAGTTTTTATTTTGCAAAGTAACTGCACCATCGACCAGGTCAGAGTCTGATGTTGAAATCTGAAGATGAATAAGGCAGCTACTTAACGGATGGTAGTAAATCAATGGTGATATATTTACTACTGGTTAGTTGTTACTTTAGTTATTACTTTGCAAAAGCTGATATTGGATTTCGGATATGGAGAACAGAGCTCCTCAGGTGATAGTTGTTATTTTGCAAAATCTGACATTGGACTTCGGATATCGAGAACGGATCTCCACAACGGCTAATAATTGACCACTGACGACTTGATAACCAATTTTAGACAAAGAGGAAATTATGGAATTATTAAGAGGATTTTATACTGGCTTTTGCCCGTGACTTTTAATAATTGTATAATATTTTGAGAAAGAAAATATTTGAATGTTAGTTATAGTGTTATGATTGATACTATTAATCACTAAAATTATAAAGTAAAATATATTATAAAAACCGACTTCTACCTACTTATTAGCAATTAATAACTAAGTTACTTGTTTTTGAAGTTGATGCCAGCACCGTCGTAACAAATGTAAAAGTTTATATTATAAATACGTAGTTTTGTATTATGAATCTATTTCAAACTTTGAGTACAATAGAAGTGTAGGTTTTAAATTTACATTATAAATTAAATTAAATTATTAATTTGTTTAAGTTGGTCGACAGTCTTTTTTGAAGTTGGTTTTTTAAAACATATTTTGTATGTAATAACTTAACATTTTGCATGGTGAAACTCAGCGAGACTCTCAAACACCCACACACAAATCACAGTTTGCACTGCGATCCTTTTATTGCTGAACAAACACCTAAAATCCTTGACTTGCGACGAACAGAGCTGCGTACACAGTCACATCAATCGCAACGAATTTTGCAGGAACGTACGCGCAGCGCAACATGCGCCTCGCAAAGAGTACGTAGCCTTGCTTGTATTGTCATTTTTCTCAGTTGCGGATCGGTAATTATTATATACCCATTCTATTTTATATACAAATACATAGTATTACATCATAGGCTGTCGAGTTTTCCTGAGTTGATAGAACGAGGATAGGAAGATAAAGTTAAGAATAAAATTATCGACACAAATTAGCGATACAAATTGTGCGGGTTAGGAAGGGTTATAATTTTTGCAACCTGATTTGACACCATACAAATTATGAGATGTAGTTAGTTATTGTCAGTTATGATGGTAATTAGGGCATTTTGATACTCGTTACGAAAAAATATCAGATACTTTGTACTTTTGATGTTCTCAATTTTATGGAAAAATTTACAAAATCGCAGAGCGACATTGCCCACAAACAAAATGTATATTGAATAAATATAAAGTGAAATTAGATGAAGTAAGTATTACAATATTTTTAATGTTATCTTGGTTCGAATACGCAACTCAAGTTTTAATTTAATTTTAATTCTTAAGTTTTGACATGTTTACAGAAATTGTGGGCGCGCGTGAGCTACACTTTGGTGATATATTTAAAATTATCAAATATTTATTTCAATTTGTTAAAAGTGATTTTTATAATTTATATACTTAATTTTTAGCGTTTAAATATATTTAATTTTTTTTTAAATATTTCATTGTTTTTACTTAGGTTTTGAAATATTTTATTGTACGTCTTCTCTCAAGTTCATGGCATATATCTTTGTTTGCCGCATTGCACACGGTACACTAAATCTTTTATAATACTAATTTATTTACGTTTTTGCAAGAACTAACGTAAATTAAATTTTTTAAACATTCTCTACCTCAATTATAAATTACTTAAGTTCGAACAGGCGGAAATGCAAATAGGATGTATATAATAGGAAATGCAAAAAGAATATAAATGGCAGACATCTATTTTTTAATATTAGTTGTAAACAGCTCAAATGAAATTTTATATTATCGCTTAATTAATTACCATTCGAGTCTAACTAACGTTTTCATACCCAAAATTTCATTAATAGCCGAATAGCTAATTTTTATTATTTGAGTTTAGATTTCCTAATCGTATGATTAAATTCACGTTTCAAAATCTCCAATGCAGTTAAATACTCTTTTGGTGTAATTTAAAGGTCTAAGTGTAAAATACCTATATGTAAAAGAAATTTATTTAAATGTACTTTGACTTATATGTGAATTTAAAGGAATGTAAATTGTAACCCAGAAACAAATAACATTCCGTGCCGTATTAGTTATGAGATGTACATATATTTAATGTACATAAATTAATAATTACATAAAATGCATATATTATAAATTAAAGCCAGACCAAAATTTACACGATAGAAAATTTCTTCAGAATGCTTGCAGAAGTCGAATTACATATTAAAGACAGTACTTATGCACATTATTACATTATTTTAATGTAATAATTTGTAATAGGCACAAGATGTAAGCAGGTAGTTTATTAAATATTTAAATATTGTATGGGAGAATGTTTTCTTATATTTCACTTTAATACCTATAAAATAACAAAACTATCTAATATAATTCTATACATGAGGTCACCTTAAAACTACATTCAAATACGGAAATATAAGCTAATTAACTTTTTCTACACAGCTATTTGATAACCTAGATCTAAAGTCTTTCTATGCATCATCCTTTTGTCCTCACATATTCGTTTCCTTATCACCCGTATTTTGCAGAAAACGATATTGAAGTACTATTTAAAAGACCAAACACTGCATCAGCTATAAGTTTACAATGTAAGTGAGAGTCATTATTATGTCAATCGAATTCATTGAAATCACATGGACTGTAAGTTCTAAGTGAAAAGAGAGTTGAATTCGCAGCAGCATGATTAGTACCACTATCTTCAAATCATTCATTCCAGTAGGTACAGCGCGACCCTACCAAGTAAAACCTACACCATAAAGCGATGCAGAAGGAAGGCGCTCAATGTTCGTTAGCCAGTTAATGAAATACTGTTCTTGGTCCATTATCTGGAAAAGTCATTAACATCTGGGCATATCCGAATTCACAGTTACAGTTTGGCCTTCTTGATTTTCAGAGAAATAAGGCCCTATGATTGCAGATGCAGACGTGGTACATCAGACTGTTACTTTAGGCTTATGTAAAGGCTCTTGATGCATTTGTCTTGGGTTGTGGACATTCCAGTAACAAAAGTTCTGCTTATTCACATATCCTCCGATGTGAAAGTGAGCTTCGTCACTAAAGAATATGTTGCCCATCCGGGTAGCAGTACGAAATCTCAACAACATCACCTTCGCGTAAGTTTTTCTTAATTCAAAGTCAGAATCGTGTAAATCTTGAACAATTTGAATTTTATATGGATGGAACTTGAGCTTTTTTCGCATTATTACCTGTAAAGTTGATTTCGGAATTCCCAATATCGATGAACGTGTACGCAGTGATAAACGAGGATTTTCAACGACAGAAACCATAACACGCTCAACATTTTCATCCGTGGTTACCAATGGTGTAGGTCCTGGCCTGGGCCTATTTAATGTTGATCCTGTAGCTCTGAACCTTGCTACCCATGACTGAATGACGTTGATCGATGGTCCGTCACGTAATCGACGAATACTGTAACGATTATTAAATCGACGGCGTGCTACAGACAGCGAAAATCCACTCGAAATGTACGCCTCGACGGCAAAAGCGCGGTGCTCTCCACTCCACTGTTCCATGGCTATTAAACATCCGCACCGCTTGCGCTTCTAACGACGCCCCCAGCGCCCCTCTTATGTATTGCGTTCAGAAACTATGTTTGTTCAAACTTTGAAATCTGCCACTGAACACCTGTATATGATCTCTTTGAAAATTGGCAGGACCATGTAGCTGTTTGAGTTTTTCCGAAACTGAAATAACCTGTATTTTTTTCACCAAGTTGAAAAATAAGTTTTTTTAAATTAAAATTTTTCTTGACAAATTTGAAATTACGATAAAACTTTGAAATGTAAAATAGGGATTTCCATAAAGAAATCAATTTTTGTTTCTTTATAGAAACCCTTATTAAAAATTAATTAATTAGAAATAAAACCAAGAAAAATGCCAAATATATTGTACGGAAAATGTATAACGGTATAATAACATCTGTTCTCCGTCTATTCATCTGTTTTAAGAGCAAAAGTAATGAAATAGAAATAATTGTGGAACTGAATTGTCGCCACCGTACAGAAACTAAAAAAACGTGTTTAATTTTTTGAAATATATAAGAATAATATTTTGTTTTCTATGAGAAAGAAAAAAGTTTAACTTACCGTGTATTGTTTAGCAAACGTATGTATTTTAATTTGGAATGTATTAAGCATAAAAATTGACAATCAGTGTTTTTCGCAAAAATATAACGTCAGGAACGACGAATATAAAATATGATATTGATTTTGTTGGGAGCCATTGCTATTTATTCATAAGTTACAATGCTTGGTTCTCGAAAACTTACATGAATGTTAACGTTCAAAAATATCAATATGTATTGCATATGGAGCACGGAGACAACGTGTCTCACGAACATGCGCAAATTTAAAAAGTTATCGTGTTGTGGAAAAACGAGTATCGAGAAATGACATATTTTGTATCGTTTCTTGTTTTCGACATGTTTAGTGTGTGCGCTATCATCTATATATGAGAGTATTAACATCCGTAGTCGAATCCCAGATTAATCATTATTAGCATTTCATATATTATCATAATTAATTAATCAATTTTATATTTTTCTTTACAAGTTAATCGTTGGTTTTCAATAAATATTATATTATATATATATATATATATATATATATATATATATATATATATATATATATATATATATATGTGTGTGTGTACATATATGACATTTTAAAAAAAATTTTGGATTTATTTTACTTAAAACTCCGTCTTTCCTAAGATTCCTTATAGTAAAATACACTTCAATTACACAAAAATTATTAAATATTTTTTGGTGATTATCTTGCTTAATATATTGTAAATATGTTTTTTAAGCCTAGAAATTAGCTTATGGCCTCTTAGAAAAACTTTTGAAATGTTTACGCTTACTTTAAATAAAAAAGGACTGCCGAACAAATAAACTTAGAGAAGAAGGATCATAAAAAATTCTCTCAAAAATTGGGAAAAATTTAACAATTTCTGATGACAGTTCGACGTATTTACTGTACGTCCACATTAATATTATTTTGCAATTTTTACCAAACCAAAAATTCGATAATTTGAAGTTTTAACTAAAAGGCGTTTAATGTCTTCACATATTTTGTAATGTAGGAAACATTAAAGTACAAAACTCGTATTTCAGAAACATGGTATTTCATAGTAAATAAAACACAAATTAAGAGGGAAGTTGTTATACTCTTGGTCATTTCACAGCATTAAAAAGTGAAATAGTGTATTCAACCGTTATGAGGGACATCAAAAGTATATTTTTTCTTTATAAACATGTAATTACTTAATGTCTTGTATGTGCAAAAAAATTAAAGATCGCATATGCGTCGTAAATGCGTTGCAGTACAGCATGTGGTATTCGCATTAAACTTTTTGAGGTGTCGTTTTTGTGCTTAGGTTTTCATACCTCAAGAGGAAAACCAAAACCCTTGTGTTTATCTGTTCGTCTATCACACAAAATTTTGTCAGAGGCTATGCGACATGAAAACTTGGAAGCGGGAATGATCTGCTTAATCTACATACTTTGTCCTAGTAACTTTTTTAAAACATTGTTGCCATAATTTATTTCCAAGTGTGTTTCGATATAAAACTGTTTAATGAAATTAAGCCACATTCTCCTTTCCATATTTGATAATTACTCGAAAATGAAAGACTTATACTGTTTTTGAAAAGATTAAAATATGTTTTATATTTTAAAACTCTTCTTGATAGTGAAATTTGAATAATGAGTAAACAACAGATCTACGATGATCATAAATTACAACAAAATACACGTAATAAAATGAAAGAGTCCTTTAAAAACCAGTAACGTGTTTGTCTGGAAGACAAATATGAGATTACCTGGTTGTGTATACATTCAGTGAATTTGTTGATACAAGTTAATTATTTAAAAAAAACGGCTAATAACATTTAAATAGAATATTTTCGTACTGTTAGTCACTTTGAACCTAAATATTTTCTCATATGCTTTGAAACTAAATATTGAACCTCACTTGAAATGAAATATTTGGGGAATTATATAGCATTCTTAATATTAAAGAATAAGGTATATGGAGCCTATGATTGACTTTGAAAGATCAATCTAACAAATTTTACATGCATTGTAATTATATATACTATTTTCATTAATATTTTGCTACTTATAAATTGAGTTCGTTATATGAGCATCAACTAAAAAATAATTAAAGTTATTAATCCAAAACTGACGAAAATGTGGACGTAGCATAGATATAAAGGTTCCTCGTTTCACTACAAGACCGGGAAGTGTCAGGGAGTAGTGCTAAATATAATCGGGCGTGGAATATTATGTGATGTAATGGAAGTCCATATACAGCGTTTACCCTTATTTTGAATTATTTTTACATTCTATTATCCGAGATTGTCTTCTGCGCTTTACGATGTGTGGCCGTCGCCGACTGGAAGTTGAGGTAAGTGCAGATATATTTTAAAACATGGAAGCAAGTACGTTTTGCTATTTTTCTGCACTCTTTTATAAAAATTAAACCAGATATAAATTTTAGTAAGTTTTAAACTATTCTGTTGTTGATTGATACGAAATAATTTAATCAGCGGACTAACCTATGGAGGTAGAGACTTCTTCTGTTCAGATTAAGGAATGTACCTTGATATAGTTCAGCAATTTAGTTCGGTTAATGTACTTAGTCCACAGATGTAAAATTTAGTCACGTTATGAGCTGACCTTAGAATACGTTTGACCTTAGTAGGTACATGTTATGTAAATGGAATTATTAAATGTCGTAATGCAGGCAAAATATCTGGTGGTAAGTGAAATTTTAACAAAGCGAATAGAAATTTTGTTAAGTTATCGTGCTTAATTATCTATTTCAGATTTGTCTGCATTACATACGAGTAGTTAGCTCTCGCGAATCACTTTCCTTATTCTTATTTTCTCACAAATTTCACATACTGTTGTATTGTAGAAGCATATTTACGAAAAATTACATGTTTTTCGATAATCACGAAAGAAACTTTGTAATAACTATAAACTATTTCCAAAGCTCCATAATTGATACGTAAAGTTAAAAAGTGAGGCAACGTTTTATTTAATTAATTGTTTTTTTGCCATTGTAATTTTTATTGGTAATATATTTATACCAAGGTATATAGACAGAAATAAGAAAATGTTTTTTTGTAAAAAACTCCGTTTCTATTTTTTTTTTGCAACAAAGTTATATCGTCTATATGCTGTTTCAACCCATATATATGTTTTATTTTTAATAAGTATTCATCAGCACGTTTATCATTTGCCTTTTCATTACCACAGTTTACTCGCCAATAATTTAATTGAAACAAATAACAAATAACAGTCCTCAATTTTGAAACATCTCTTAAGATACAATTTTAATAGCGGTAACAAACATTTGAGGTTGAGACAAACCCTTGGTTTTGAAATTTCGTGTAATTTCTAAACACATTCGGCACTGTTCGTCTCAGAATTTATTTATTCAATGACAAAACAATGTTGGCTTCAAACTAGGTATATAATTTACCATTGAGTACAAGCCAATTACGATGTAACATCCTGCAGAAACGTGTGCCAAAACGATCCGCTCATAAGCTATCTGGCACGCGACGAGAGAGTAATTTCGTTTTGTAGGTCAGTACAATACTATCAAAATAAATGATGTTTGTGCCAGTTTATGTATGTGTTTTGTAATATATCACTGTGTCTATTTCAGCTTTCGTGTCCATTTATGTCTTCAACCAAAACTGTATTAGATTGCGTTGGAAAACACATTTTGCTCACTTTTGTTTGAGGAAATTTGCATCCATTTTGAGTACTAGTTTCATATAAAAATGATAAAAGAATCACTATTAGTTACCAACTTAATACTTGACAAAACAATTTATGAATTTATTAATATAGTTGACTACTGTTCAACAAAAATCACATTATACTGTGCGTGTGTGCGTGTGTGTGTATGTGCGCGAGTGTGCGAGCGTGCTTTTTTGCATGTGTGCGCGCGTTCGTTCGTGCACGCATGCGCGCGTGCGTTCGAAAGCGTGCGTGCAGGTGTGTGCGAGTGCGCGCTTCCTCGCCTGTACGCTTGCTCGCGTGTGCGCTTGCTCGCTTGCACGTTTGCGCGTGTGCGTGCGTGCTCGCGTGCATTGCGCCACTTAGGTAATCGATGACGTGAGTGGAGCGAGCGTGCGTGGGCATATGTGTGTGCGTGAGTGCGTACGTGCGTATGTATGTTTGTGTATGTGTGTGTGTGTGTGTGCCACACACACATCTCTAACATTGTTCTGCCACAGTCATTATAATTTCAACATACCTTTTATTATGATTTTTTTTAATAAATCGACTCCTACTATAACGATCTTTCGTGGTTAGCACCTAAAACTATGGATCACTCGAGTTTATGTCAGTACCTCCAAAAACTCCCATTCTAAGTGATACCATTAGCAATAATAATACAAATAATGTTGCCTGTTATGTCAATCACAATACCCAAAATTTGTCTACGTGTCATTATGTTATTAATCTACTAGTACTAGGATCGATTTGACTAGAGATTTGTATTAAGTTTATCACGGTGTATGTAAACCATATAGCGTTTTATTTGCTCTTTCAATATATTTCTTGCTATACTTGAAACCTTTCATAATATCAGTAATTTCATTAAAATATTCGATTACCTATCCTAATATAAGTATTTTATCAATATTCGGTTAGAGAATAAGAATTACATTGGAATACTCGGTGTATTAAAAATGGGTTTATAGTATCATAATAAAATAAACGACTGAAAATAAAATACGTTTCTTGATTATAACTATTGATAGTGACAAAAGAAATTAATAAAAAAAATGAATCGATAATATATTGATTACTTTTGACTGATACTTTTTTTGGAAAAGGGAAAGAGATGAAAATAAATTACTTGCATCTCTTCCCTTTTTCGTATGCAAAACGTTTCTTCAGAATGGCATAAAATTTATTACCATTTTCTTTATTATAATTTTCTGCTAAAATTACTTGGTGAAATCTTTATTTAACTTACAACTAACTGCCATAATTATGAGTCAGTTAAAAACATTTAAAGATTAGACAAATACATAAAAAGAATGATTGAAATATAATAAATATTATATTTAATATATTGAAAGTGATTAAGCAGTTGCGAATCGATAATTACTTACACGATTCTTACGCAATTTTGAGACTAAAACTAAAATAAGAAGTCTGCGTTGTAAGCTATTGAAGAAAATTGGTGAAAATAGTTACTATTAACTAGGAGATTATTTTGGTGATTTTTTGAATGGTGTAGAAACTGCTAAAAATTTTTTGATGGGACATAGCGGTCGATCCTCTGTCCAATTTGAAATTATATTTTGGCAAAATACAGAACAAACAGGAATTCCACGAACAATTTAGAGTGATCTTGTTTCACGACTTTTTCCACCATCAAGAAACTCGATTTCAATCTCAAGAATATTGCACAATTGTTTTTGGTCGTGGAAGAGAGGTAATTATGATACAAGTCATGAACATCGTTTAATTATAGAATTCAGTGTCAGAATATGATGCGTTCATTGTAATTGTAAACCAAGACCAAATACTTCCAAAGAGATATGGTTATAAATATTTTATGTGATTTGATGTGATAAATGCTTTTTCTATTTCATATAACATAATTTCTAATAATAGATAAAAAAATAGTACCAGTTGTCTAATAATCTATAGTGATACTAGAGCTACAATATGTATGCTTTATTTCCAAATATATACCTACACTTTCATCGTTATTATTCTGAAGGATTCTTTTTTGCATACAATATTTAATTTCGTAAAAGGGGAAATAAACTATCATAAGATAATCACCATCTATTCATCAGCCACCAGCAAAATTTAACAAATTTTCTTGGTTTTGCGAGCTCCGAAATAAATTAGCCCAATAAATATGTCCAACGATAAAAATATATTAGTAAAGAAAGTAAATATTGCGAAAGAAATTTTCCTATCCCGTTACAAGGAACGCAAAGTTTTTTGGAGAGTTTTAAAGATACCGGAGCTTGCAACTAACATGTCCATCTGCTCTAGTAAACAAGTTAAAGTATCGTTTGCAAATGAATCTTTAAGATTAACTTTCCCTAAACCAACCGTGCTCAAAAACTGAACTACTTTTATAGTCTAGCTGCGTAAAATATACTAATATTTTTATATTTATAGTCTGTTCGTCTTCTTAAGCAACCATATTACTTTGTATATCTTTATTTAGTCAGGCAACATGCTTCATAGATTAAAAAATTTGTTAAGAAAGTTTAATTAAAGAGTTATTTATTAAAAGTGAATATATTCTGCAGAATATTGTTTACATTTATATCTTAAGTTCGCGGTTGACCTATGTATAAAATGTGATTTTCATTAAAACTTAATCATATACCAATACGTGTTGTATTTAAGATTTCAACAAATAACCTTTTATTAATTGCTGGTTGGAACCTATTTGCAGTAAATAAATGTTTCGTCAAAGAATGAAAACGGTACCCAAGGAAATTTTTTAATTATTTATCAATATTTAGAATGGTAAATTACTTATTGCCTGCAATTAGTACCATACGTACTGTAGCTTTACTACTAAATAATATATTTTGTATAGCCTGTTAAATTATCAGTATTAATAAATACGTTAAAAATTCAACTATTTATTTTTAATCATATTTACATATAATATATTAATAGATGAAAAATCTCCTTGCTAGCATATATGTGATGTCTGTCTGAAACTAATAAATATAATACATTTTTAACTCGCGTTTGGAAAACACAACTCATTAACAAAATGTCACAAACTATGGAAGTGTTTAAAGAGATTACTTACGATAGAGTCTGATTGAGGGTAGAGTAGTTCTCTTTCATTTCTATAGTCCTCGAAAAGCATTAAAGCCATATCCTCATATGACTTATCTCCTGGTAAACATTAAAGTAGCAGTTGGTTTCGAAAATATACATTGATCTCATAAAAGATTGTTATTTCGATGTGACGACAAATATTTTTAGCTCCACAGAAACCATGAGTCACTCTAAGTGCAAGTTGGAGTCTATCACGGATCAATACTAAGCCCATTACTTTCCAATCTCGAAATATCCTTTATCACAATAGATATAAAGATTACTTGGAATTGAAAGAACTAAGATAAACATATGCCTTGTAACTTTGTCTTCTCTAGTACTTTTTCTAAAAATACACCAACCATTGAAGGAGTTTCCTTGAACACGATAGACAAGTTCAAATATTTCGTATCTATAGCCGCATCTATAATTAGCATTGGTGAAAACATTCCATCTTGTGGTGTTCAAATAGTGGTACTCCATGGCAGTGGTCTTCTATGATACCGAAATGCCAATAAAATTAAAGAAAAAATATTGAATAGGCAATAATATCAACCGTACAGTTCAGAATGATGTTCAGTTCTGTACAGTTCAGAATGATGACTGATGCGAAAAGTTGAATAACAAGAACTACATATCGCAGAGATGGGCTCTAGGACCATGCTAGGTGGGGGAGTGACGAGAATAGATAAGACGAGAAACGTATACATACGGGGAATCTTCAAAGTCGTGAACATCAAAAATACATTTTGCAAAAACCGCCTAAAATGGTGTGGTCATATTATGGAGAGAAAGCAAAACCAGACGATATGAGCAATTATAATAAATAGCGGTGATGAAATAGCAGACGGAAAAGGAGCTTAGGGTCGACATCCAAAGACTCGAAGACAGGTCAATAAAATAGACCTGGAAATAATAGATGCCAATAGAGACACTACAAAAAATTAAATTTTGTGGCGCAAACTTACATAGATGTCTGATTTCGAGTGATATGGAACAGATAAAGTGAGGGAGATGAAAGATTTATTGTGAAGTTTGACCATTAAATGTCCATCAATACGTCTATTAAATAAAGCCACAACACATTTATTAATAAATATATCTCTAAAATGAATGGTGGAGTTTGACCATTAATACGTCGATTAAGTAAAGCCCACCTAATTTTTCCTCTATAAAGTAACGTTTGCTCGAATATATTAAATCTGGAAAACATATTTTTACGCTACTAAATCGATTAGATTATAGAATAGTATCGTAAAATTTTAATTATTACATATAATACTTTAATTCGATGAATGATAATTTATGCACTGGGAATGCATAAATTATTATTAATTATTTTTTGATTCATTGATCAGGATCAATGAATCAAAACTACAAAAATGGGCATATTTATAAAAAAACTGTTCCTCTCGGTCTATTTCACAATGAAAAAAAACTTGTCAATCACGAGTAAAACTCGAAATGCAAGGGTTGCGCATATATTTCGGCACTTATAAACATTGGAGCGTACATAGTATTTCTATTCAACTATATAGAATATTAATTATTCGCAACATAAATATATCGCAACCTTCTATATATCATGTCCTACACAAGCCTAAAAGCATGGCGCATATTTAAAAAATTATAAGATCTATGATAATCGCTAGAGTTTTTCTAAATTATTCTAGTCAGATTTTAGGAACTCTCTTTTTGTCATGATTTTTGGCTTAGAGTTTCGCAAAAAAAGGGATCGAATGCTATATTTTTGCTTATTTTTTATAATTTAATTTTAAATATGTAATTTAAAATTGTTAAAAAATATTTTTGTGTTCTTCCTAAGAAACTCTTTTGAGTGGCAGTGGTACACATAATATGTAACAAACTCCAAACAAACCCTTTCAAGTGGTACAAACATTTTCAAGTGGTAGTGGTACACATAATATGTAAAATTAGAAAAGCAATTTGCAAACCATATTTACCTTCTCTTTAATTGTTATAGGAATATTCTTCAAAAATTGGTGATATGTAATTTATGCAAAATTTGTGGGTTAATACAATGCATTACTCTGACAAACTTAAAGTTTTTACGTCGTAGGGTTTTTGAGAAAATGCGTTTTGGAAATAAAAAAATGTAAATGTATTGTCTGATTTATCCTTTGTTGATGTAAAAACATGGAAAATATTTTAAAAATTATGACATCTAAAATTATCGCTATAGTTTCCTTACAATCTTTTAAAAACTCTATTTTTTTTATATTTTATTTGAGTGGAAAAGTTAGAAGTAGAAGTTAGAATTAATGGGGAGCGAATATATTTTTTGACATATTTTTTAGTAAGATAACATTTAAAATAATAGAATATGTAATACTTAAAATTGTGAAAAAAGTATTTTAAAGATCCTTATAACTGAACTTTCAAGTGATTTCAAAAAATTTCGAGTTTTAGTTATATGTGCGGTTTGATATATTTTATTTATAATGCAAATTTCAAGTTTTTGCGACCAGTCATTTTGGAGAAAGACGTCTGTGACGGATAGGCGGACAGATATGTGAGTGATATTATAAGGATTCCCTTTTTCCTTTTAACATACAGAAACATAAAAAGACAAGTTATGACGCACAGTTAGATAAGAATTCAAGCTGAATATTTGCTGCGTCACTAGGATGTATTGACAAGTTAGACTCGCTCAATATCTGGCTTCGCTGTCTGATGCGACGATTGGGATTGTACATAAAATATTCATTAATGTTTAACCGAGTTCAAAAAAAAGATGAGTTCCTCAATTTGACTTTGGTTTCTTTTGTGTATAACTTATATTTTCGGTATAAATCAACCAAATTGGATGATTCTATTTTATTTAAAACGATATTTTGGCACTATAATCTTATGAAAATTTGTTTCGAATCTGACTATAGAAATTAAAGATATACCATATAATTCCTTAACACTGCACAAATAGATCCAGTGATCGAGTTTGAATGACATGGATCTAATAACAATCTAGTAATGAAGTCTTAAAAGTTTTGGCACGACTAAGATACACTTTAGCAAAATCAGGATACAATGATGGAGTCAGAAATTCGTGAAATAAATTTGCTCCTTAGCAAAATCAGGGCGCAATCATGGAGCCGAGAGGTGGTAACAGGAACTCTTGGGGATGAAGAGTAAACTCATCGAGCTTGGACTCGTTTGATTTGTCTTGACATACTAAGAAATTGATAAAGTTAATTAGTATGTAAGTACGTACAGGTATAAACAAAGATCTGAGGCAACGAAAATATTAGTTGATAAGTAGGTAAATAATATGCACGGGTATATATAGCGATTTTTACTTAACCGATTCTCATGAAACTTTGCAGATGTATACAGTACCCATGTCAATTTTCTTAACTTATCAGAAATAAAGTACAGCAAGGTTTGGAAAAGAGAAAAATGTTATAAGCGAGTTATTTTTGCGGTCGGAAAAGATAAGGTGCTGACTTTTTCGTCAGTATTAATCGTGGTATTCGAGAGAGAAAATTTCCTGTTTACTGTAAATAATTATCTTTGACCGCGTGTAGTCCAGGCAGTGTTGCGGAAAATATGTATTAAATTGAACACATTGCAGCTTAAGCACTTAATGCAAAGTAGTTCTTCAAACCGGAAAGTATTTGTAATTAATAATGTTTTCGAAAACAGTGCATAGAGATGTACAAGATTGTCCTGATATATTAATTGGTTCTACTCATTACATAATTAAATATAATTTAGAAATTTAATTAATTTTGTTTGTGAATAAAACAAACAATACAATAGCCATCAAAATTAAATATTAGTAAATTAATTAATTTACAGTAAAAATTATGTCAAATATTTTGTAATAATATTAACAAAGTTGACTGCGAAGTATTTTTGAACGTCTACAATATGCGGGAGATGTTTGAAATAATCAAATATCAGTTTTATGACACATTACCAAGGCAAAATTTTAATCTGTGGTAGTTGGTATAGTCACAAAAGCTGCGTATACTTTAAATAGAAAATAAGTTCTGAAAATGTTTTTTCAATGAAATTGTTTTCCTATTATATACAGGTATTTTCGTAAAAACAAATTTTTCACTTTTACGTAACAACTCAATTCCACTCTATTCAAAAATCCTATCGTTTTGTTGCTTACCCATTGCCACTGTCGATTCAAATTTCATTGTCACGACCATCTATTCATCTAAGGAATATATAAAGTACAAAATGGGTATTTATGTAACGATGACCTTCAAGGTGACAATTGCATACAAGGGGCTGAATCTTCGACCCTTTTCAATCAATCTCAATATACTTTATTATCGACCTCTATCCTCTATTCAAAAATATTACTCGAGGGTCAGAACAAATTGCAATAAATATAAGAAGGGTGACGTGTGAAACTGACGATTTTAACCATATTGGGTTTTTGTTATAAATGTAGTTTGCATACATATTTATGTGAGTGTATTTGTATATTGTATACTTATCAAATAACAATTTCCACATATTTTTTATTTCTTCTTATAAAAATGTGTCTGAAGTGGTAACTCTATACCACTTCAGACACATTTTTATAATATTAAAAAGCAGATGACACATAAATGATCGGAAAAGTAACTTGAAAAAATCATAAAGACTCACATATTTTCATTTCGTTCTTTTTTTCATTACTTGTAATAGTTTAATGGAGATCGCATTTGTTTCACATGTTCTCTTAACTCGAAACTGTTACCACGCCCTAATTTGCTATTTAATCAAGAAGCCATTTTGATAAGATGAATTGTCAACCTCGTAGAGTTTTATGTTTTATGTATAATTTCTAAATTCATGTAAATTAATTATTCAAAAAATATTCCAAAAAATGGGTAAATGTCGTGACTATACGCGTGATATAACTTCAGATATTGCATTCCACGGATACGTAACATATGACACTGATTGCTTCAATTTAAAATTTTCTCATTATTTGTTCTAAAATATACCTCGAAACATTATCGAATTTTTAATATACGCAACAGCCGCATGTTAGATTTACTTTTTTACCATAATAAAACTAAAAATGTTGTAAATTGTTAACCTCTTTATAGATTCACAGGGGCGTGGAGAAATTTTTACCTTAAAAATAAAGTTATTAATTTTACACTTTTGCTTGTCATTTGAAATAATTTTAGTTTTATGGAAATGAAGTTTGTATAAATAAAGAAAAGATTTTTTAAATGAATAAGTATCTATTAACTATACGTTGTGAAATAAATTGAAAATTTCATATCTCGTTATAAGAGCACCATGAAAAAATAGAAAAACGTAAGCATGATTTGGATTTTAAGATAGTTCAAATTTGTCCCAATTATCTCTTTTTAGGTTTCTCATCCTTAAAGATAAATAATAGTTAATTATCAGCTTAAAATTTCTATTCTCAGACCGCTTTCAAGTTTCCTTTTATGTTATCTAAATTAAAGTTTTTTTGACGGTAGACCCATTCAGATAAACGAATTCTATAAATGTATCCATACCATACAATAGACTATACCGAAGCATTCTATAAATCGACTATCTGTTCTTTATTTATAGATTTTCAAAGAATGCAATATTGATTAAAACCGATGGGCCCAAAAATTAGGAACCAAAATAACACAGCTTACTTGGTAAATTTTTAAGGAAAAAACCTAATGACGCCAGCAATACAGACTATATTATTAAAAATCTACTTAATGGAATACATACAATGCAGTTATATGTTCTAAAATCGTGTGATGAAACTTTCATTGATTACAGATTGTTTGTGTATTCCGTAGTTTAGATCTTACAATTTCTGGTGATCCGATAAACATTGACAATATATACTGTATATATATATATATATATATATACATATATACATATAAAAACAAGTATGTAATAAATAAAAATACTTATGACTATCTTTATTGAAATGTTATATATTAGATACTTTACAGATTATCCATAATTTATAATAGTCAAATTAAACATCTAAAAGAACAACATGTTCCAAAAGATCAACTAGAATTACGAGAACAATAATTTCAAATTAAATGTGCCTCCGACTTCGTTCGTGTGTGAACGAATAGAAAAAAATATACTACTCGTATTGGGCTATTTGCAAGGTTAATATACGTTACAGTTTTTGTAACAATTTTGAATATAATAATTGTAAATGTAAAAACTTTTTTAAAGTACACTTTGCATTCAAAGTTTGAAATCTCATGTCTTCCTTTTAGTTAGTCAGTGCAATAAAACATGACTTATGTATTATCTAGGTCAAGAAAAACCTACTCGTAAAAATTTAATCGAAATGCTTTTAACGTGGTCGTTGTCCCCGCACAAATAAAAAAACCTATAGACACGACAAACATTTAAAAACAATATTTTTTGTATTGAACTTTGGTTATGTTTACCTAAATCAATATTTTATAAGTATTTCCAATGTATAAATGAAGAAGTATTATAGCTTTATTATGCGTATTGATAGTAAGTAACAATAAAATTTATATAGCCAAATACTAAATTTATTAAATTATAAAAATTGACAAATGATTAAAATTAGAAGCAATTTGAGGAAATATAGTAAATATGGAAAGAATGCATATAATATTAAACAAAATTATGTAAAAAAGACGACTGTCAGTATTGTTTACTCTCAGGTGTGTGCCCGAATTAAGAGCGTTTACGTAATCACCAACCACTTCAGCGACACTCTACACTTCACATCTGGCAATACACATTTCACCAATATATGTCTGGACGGAAAACTTTATAGCGCGATTTAATATATAGAGCCTTTTGTTAATGAATATGTATGAACTATGTATATATATATATTTATGTCGGATAGGTGGGCACTTTTTTGTTGTTTTGTACTAACGTAACGTAAATTAATTTAAAAAATTTTAAATTTGCATGTCTTGTCAGATAGCGAACCAATAGCGGTTAAATAAAATCTAAATGATATTTCTTACTGATTCCTATGTTATATAAAAACGCCATCGAAATAGATTAAGTAGTTCTTACGAAATTTATGCAAAGGTACCAGTTTCTAGAAATAATTTTATTGTGGTTTATTTATTTTAATTTGATGATTTTTTTTATTTTCATACATTAAACAACCTGTTTTTTAATTGTGAACCCAAGGTAATGAAAGGAACACTTTACTCGAAGAAATTTCTGTAGGTTCGGGAACTTTCAAAGACGACGAAAAGTATTTGTAATTATTAACTAAAAATTCGTTTCCATCTTCGTCAAAAGTTCTTGAAGTCCCGAAACTTCTTCGATAATTTACATAAATTTGACATATAACACGTACTTTGGTATTGTTATGTAAGTCATAGTTTTTAAAAGATGTGAGAAGTGATATTATGAATTTATTACAAGAGGTGCATTGTTTTCCTTGCATAAGCAATGCATGGAAAACAGTGCGCCTGTCCGCTTAAACAACTTGTGAATCTGCAACTAAACTAACTTCAATAACAACCAGTATTAGTAAATTACAAACTGTTTTGTTCATAAATATGCTCAAATGTATGAAAATAAATATGATTTGAAAAGTCAGTAACATATATTAGTAGAGAAAGAATAAATAAAATGGCAGAGCGAGTATATCATAATAGAGTAAAAAAGTTAAACATGTAAAAAAAAAAATTTAAATAGCGGAGATTAAGGTTTTTGCGAAATTTCAAAACAGTGTTTAAGAAAGAACAAGGACAAGAAATGGTCGATCACATTGTTTATCTTGAAAACCGTTTTTTCCTTACTACAATTAAAAATTTGTGAGAAGTAGCTTTCGCAGAAAAAATTACATCAAGTATGATTTTGACAAAGATATTGCACGGCCGGATCCAAATGGGTAGAATTTTTTTTTTTAAATAATAATAAATGTGGTCCTCTGTAAGCTAGAATGAATTTCAGAAGCCAAGGCTATGGACTTGAACAGAGTGTCGGTAAATACATTTTTTGATTTGTGGACTCAAAATATGGGCAAACCCCTAATGGGGTATTTAAAACCGATGTGACTGGCATTTCCTAAAAATATCCACTATCCCTAAAAAGTATCAAAAGTAATAGCTAAGAGAGAAAAACATCAGGTTGGTTCTTTGACAACTGCAAAACGGAGAAAATTAACCATAATTGAAATTTGTGTAAGAGCCTCAGGCCACTACATACCACTATTTTTATTTTTTCTTTATTTTAGAATTAGAGCACCTAGAATGAGTAAAATTTTGAAAAAATCTCTTCCAGGTTAAATGGCTATTCATCATTAAAGTGGATAAATACAAACAGCATACTTTTGACTTGGTTTAATCATTTCTTACTACACTCGAAACAAATAAAGGAAAGGCCGGTACTGTTACGATTGGATGGCCACTATACAGATACCAAAAAACTGGATTTCATCAACAAAGCTCGAAAACATAATATTTTTATTTGTTTTTCACCGCAATGTTCACCCAATCTCCAACCTTTGAATATTGTTTTTAGGCCACCTTCATGTCAATGTTATTAGACCGAAATCAAAAAATAGATAGAATGGACAAATAATGATTTAAGGGCCCAAGATTCAAATATTTTGTCCTTCGCAGAAAATGATGAAAATTTAGACTAAATTCTGATATGTTCAACTGCAACCGACACTCACACCCTGTTATTAGGACCAAATCAAGACTCACAATTCACAATTACCATTCAGCTTGAGACTCATCAAATATTAGATTATTCCAATCCTCTAAAGCCTACCCATGAAATTCTTTCACATCCATCATCATACAATTGTTTATTTAAATTTGAATCACCCAAAGTTCTTATTAATTTTCTAGTGACGGAAGAGCACGAAATCTCCAACATGTAAGTATAACAGAAGAACTTGTTCTCCCGACAAAAGGTAGCTAGAGGCGATTAGTAGAGAGGAAGAAGAAAAAAATTTATTAAAAAATAAAAAGCTAAGGAAAGCGGTACCTACTAAAAACACCATTGAAAAAGTAGCTAACAATGAATACTAATAAAAAAAGAGAACCTACAAAATGTGATTTAAGCTATAACAAAGATAAATCATCTGACTGTAGGTGCATCTATTGCTATGAATATTATTCCAAGTCCAAGTCAACTCATCGCCGGATTAAATATACTAAATGTCCAGTAAAGAAATATGACGATGTATCATATGTGTATGATTTGTACCAGTGAACGGTTGTGCCCCAAACAAAATCAAACGGATTGGATGGCCCCTGTATAGGAGCATAACCACTTTTTTCATACATTTTTTTTCATTTATAATCTAAATGTTTGTAGGAGTGTTTTTTTATTTCTAAATCGTTTTACAAAATAGACAAATGTATGTTTGAAGAAGTAGCAAAATAGATAAAGGCTTTTGGTTACTACTTTATTGTAATAGCCTTTGTTTTATTGAATTAATCTTGTGGGCGTAGTTCTGCCCCCATTACTCGATTAATTTAACAATTTAGTAAAAGATTTATATATGATAAAATAATAGTTTTACTTGTGACCTTACATTATACATTAATTAGTATTATTATTAAGATATATATACGAAGTCAACGTCAACATTTCTTTGGGATTAATTCACGCGGTGCCACCCCTAGACTCCGCCGAAATGTGATGACGCTTGATGTAGATTTGTTCATCTCTACCGAAGTGTCATAAAGCTTGTTGTGTTCCCTTGCATTTTGTAATATCCACATGATGATGATTATTCTGATACCGCTATACTGTAAGACACAGGTCTTGGTATATTTACTCTGTATATTGTAAGACACAGGTCTTGGTATATTTAGAGAAGTTTCACAAAGTATCATCTGCCTGGCCATCTCTGATCTTTCGTTAAAGGAGTCGATTACTAAATTTGTAATCTGAGATTTACATCATTCTAGCAATTAATTCTTTATTGCAAAGGGCACTATGCACAGAATATGACTCAGGAATTTATTTTGAATTTGTAAAAAAATAACTATTTAAAAAAACATTGACGAGCGATTAAAGTTTAATTCTCACCATATTTAATTATTTTCGACTCATATATACTTATATCATAATATATCTGCATTCTAATAAAACATATTATCGAAATATCTCTCCATTCTTACATGACGGCCTTATGCCAGGAAAATTGCAATTACCTCACTTACTTCCTACATATTTATGCGCATCCCTGCAAGGGACCGTCTCTATCTCGGTTTCCTTGAAAACTTAACCAAATATTATCAGGGCGCCGCCTTTTACTTACTCGCGGATTACTAGCAAAGACACTGATTACTTTCAAGCTGCGGATACGGAAAACCACTGATAGATATATCTCTTGAAATTCTGTAAGCTATTCGATCATTTGGTATTTCTCTCTACCCAAACTCTGCTCTACTCGTACATTAGAGTATCGGAAACATTTCTATCCATCTAACCGTTATTAAGCTTTTTCATTAGGTTTACGGTTTCTTCTTTTGTTGTTTTTCAATCTGCAGTCAAGTCAAATGAAGGTCTGGCAGGTTAATACGCTATTGTTCTACTCTACTTTTTTCTATCCCGTCTAATTTAGGTGGAAAAAAATTATGTGAGGCATATTTTTTCCATAATTATAAACATTATCAAAATGAAATGACTGAAGAAAAGCCCATCAGATATATGTACACGATATTAAACCATTTTTTTCAAAATAATACTTTTACGTGCTACAGTTCGTTACTATTATAAATTTCCGGTTATAAAAGTAGTGTTTTAATAGCGTTAACTACGGCAAGTGTTTTAATTTAATACGAGTGGTATCATGATTTCGACACCGAAGTTTTCTTTCTATAACATGATATGACTCGCCCTTCATCCTCTATTACTTGAAGTAGTGCTGCATTGTATCCGTCGGAATTCACGGCTACGTGTATGTCTACGGAATAGTGAGAGCTAAATACCATGAAATCCATCCGTTAGTTAACACGCTGACAACTTTTTGTCGTAATTGTTCGTAGCGTGTCGTATATTTAAAAGGAATTATTTTTACATTAACTCATAGATATATTGATAGGTCTTTGACCTGCCTTTGTTGTTCTCCTGCCTGAAGTTCTTAACCCAAGAACTCTAGTTTAATATTTATGAAAAAAAAAACTTCTTGGTATTCATAGAGAACACTGATTTTATTAAACTATTATGTAATTATATACTAGATATCCTAATGCCTCAAGGTTCGTTCTTTAAAATACAGACATAACGATACATAAACCGAAGAGTATATACAGTTTGTCGTACTGTCCTTCTGGTGTTATAAAACATTAATTTCTATTTCATCTTTTTTTAGTATTAAATGAAAGCCACTACTAGCATAGTCTGGCTTTATAAATAAATAAAGGCCGTTTATGTGCGAAATTTAATAATAAATTATGGGTAATTAATGTCGGTACGTTACTGTATTATTATTTATCTCACGATAGTCAATGCGATTCTGTACGACCGTTTCTGTACCATTTTATTTAATCTATTAATCGTATTTTGATTTCTCCCGCATTTTCTCGTATTCTTGACATTACTGTGACACAATATTCTGAAAAGTCGCCAGGTTCAGATATAAATTCATTCTTTTTATGTAATGGTATATCTGTATCAATTTTTTCAAAATTATTCACGGTAGGCTTTTCTCTAAACTAATCACTGATTTAAAATTTACTAATATTATGTCAGTACCTATGTAAAAATCAGGCAAGACATGAAATAAAATCTCTACACTGCATGCACAACATAAAATCTTCTCGTTACTGAATAATGCAATTTATCCCACACCCGTTAATGAAATGCTATTAATATTTAGCTTTCCAAAGAAGATGGAGGAAAAATAAAAGAAAACGTTGGGCCGCGGGCCAGCTGTTATTATTTAAGCCAATTTTATAACATTAGTTGTACCTACGACTTCGTTTGCGTGTAATAAAGAAAAAAAAATTTTTTCTCACATAGGTATGTTGCATCCATTTTTTTTATTAGCAAGAATTCAGTGCCCGAGTAGAAGTGAAAAATAATAAGACATAATTTAATCATCAGTTTAAGTTTTCCAATGAAGGGAGGGGGCTTCACTGAACATATGCCGACATATAAAATAGCGTAACACATGGCATCGCGATGCCATTGTCACGCTGCCCTGTATTCGAAGTACCGTATGGAGCCGATCACTATGTACTGCAATCGCTGTCGTTTAGCTGGTATCGAAGTCGTAGATATTGAGCTCTTATCTACATATCTGTAGCCTTTAGTCGATTCTACAAGCTTACTTATTACCTTACCGCAGTAGTGACATTTATTCTGTTAGGTGGTGTAAATCGCATGCATTTAGCTTCTGGTTGATTTATACTGTTTTCGTATACTGTTCTAGACTAACGTTTTAAATATGGAAAGGCCTGTAGTTTTCATTTTAAATATTGAAAGGTCGTAAATGATATGCGTTGTAGTATCTACTTAAGTCAAATGTTATAGCCCAACTGCAATTATGATTTTATCGATTCTTACATTTTTTCACTCACATGGCTTATCAGTGACCTAATTAATCATGATACCGGCGATTGTCTCTAAAGTATAAGCCCTCTCAATAATAAGCTCCTAGAAGTCCCAAGTTATGACAGGATAGGTAACACGGACAATTCACGTAGACGCTACTTCTTTTAAAACCTCGCAAACAGCTCCAATTAGTTGACTTGCTTCAGGTGGGTTGTTGGTAAACCATAGATAGTCGGTGGCGCATAAAAATTTTGTATTCGCATTTCATTTATCTAGATCGAAAAATACATCATAAAACTTAGCATGGAGCGTTTTTAGCGTTTATGTTAACGCATGCATTTGCTCGTTCTGCCCTTCAGACACTATCTACCACGTGGTATCATTACTGTTGTCATTATTAGTATCACTTTCTTGTTCTGATTTCACTTCGGATCTCTATTCAGTCCGAAATAATCCTGAGCCGTCATTATCTTCTAATATTTGAGATAATATAAAACACGGGTATGGTTACTATACAATTTTCTGTTATTATTCTTCACAATATTTAATTATACTTATTATTATAGACATATTTAATGTTTTAACTTGACTTTATTTATAAATTGTACAAATAAATAAAATATATTAACAAAATTGTTTTTAATTATGAGCTAAACAAATATTATTAGTACTATTTTCAGGATATAGATACTAAGATGGACAAGAAAATGTGAAGCAGTTTCTCAGCATGCGCTATATCGGGGTTATACTCCTTACGGCCTCGTGTTGATACTCTTCTATTTCCACGACGCCGTCGCGAAACATCCGCTGATATATACTGCCATTAACACAGGCACATACTTTAACAGAATGTCATCTCTACTATCTAACAACCGGCAAACGTGATTTTAATTTTCATTATGGATTTATTTAATTTAATGAGAAAGAAAAATAAATAAAGTTTATTTAAGAGTTATCCCTACTTAAATGATGCTCAGTTTTGTAGTAATAAACTGGTTCTATTCCTATTAGCTGACTCAAGCACGTATGCATGCACGCTAGCACGTATACATTCTCATTTGCATGATGGAAAAGCGCACGCATGCTCGTACACATGCACGTATGTATTCAGTCACATACGCACGCACGCACGCACGCACGCATGGACCCTCGCACGCACGCATGTAGAAAGCAACGATTCATAAGGTAAACAATGTCCCCAATAATTGATCTTGCAATAAAAGTACATAGGATACATCCTAAAAAATAAGTTTTAAAATGTTACGATTTTGTCTAATACATTGTTTTATTGTTTATCACAAAAAAGAAGAATTGAATAACTTTATTTTTACCTACACACGCACGATCGCTGCGCCATTTTAAAACATAATTTCATTTTAATAAATTAAATTGTAGAACATACAATTCTTTTATACACACAATTCTATTACATTTTAGTATATTCCTTACCGACAATCGTGCTAATTACTTCACATATGCTGTAGGTAGATACGCCAGATAGTATATACATTCAAAACAATTTCCAAAAAAAATTAGTAATCTGGTTTCTACTTTCTTGGAAAATGGATTTTCGGACAATTTTAAGGTAAAATAATTTAGACTTTCCTATTCTGTATTATTTTATTATTTTTCCCTTTAGAGTCTAATTGTGTAGGTAATCAAACTCTTTAGAAAAAGAGTCATGTTTTATTTGAATTTTAAAATCATTCCAAACCCTTTCTTATAATAATACATATCTCGATTTATAGAATAAATTATTAAATTTCAAAAGAATTGAAAATCGATAATATTTTTGTCTTTGCTTTTAATGCGTACTTCAAGTTTAAAACACTGTCAACACCATTGTGGCAGTTTACTATGATAAAATTAATGGAGAAAGGATGAAACACTCAAATAAACAAACAAATTTCATATAAACTGTAAATTTCCCTAACAGTCGAGTTTGAATACTTGCCGGAAATATTTTCAATTAATTTTTTCATTATTATTTTATAATAATAAATTTACCAATAACTTACATATAATTGGGAATTTCTCCATAAAACCATTTTCTTGAACCTCCTAATTAATGTTTCGACTTCAAATGAATTCAAATAATTTATTCTCTCATTAAAATCAAATTTTGTTATTTCTAATTTTAAATATTCGATTACATATAAAGCACTAAAATTACGATGGTTTCGATTGCTTTAGAAATTAAGTTTACTCGTCACGTATTTCAGCAGAAGCAAAATGAAAGTCTTCCAATGGAAATGAAGTTTAAACTTATATTTAAAACCTAAGGTGCGTTTTGCTGTAAACTGAGGAGCGAGAGTTGAAACTAATGGTTTGTTTTAAGAAACTTTTACTTTAAATTGAGTATAAATTACGAAAAATTTACAAATTATACTTAAATGAAGATTTCAACTCGACTTTGGAAACTATGTAATATTAATTTCCAATTTATTATACTTTGAATTAAAAATATTTTATTCAAAGCTTTCGACTAAACTTTAAAGAATTTATTTAAACATGCAGTGAAAGCATAAGATAACTGAAGAAGTGTTTTCCAGGATAATGTATGTGCAAGATATGCTATTCATATTTAGATGTACATGTTTTAAATATTAATAATTTAACTTTGCAAATGTATACTTGTTTGTACATTTATATTTATTACAGTAAAAGTAACTTAATGTTTATATTAATCACTGGAGTGCTATCATGATTTCATTTTAATTGTTTTTTAATTATTTTGAAATTAAGACATTTATTTAAAAGAGTGACATTTAGAGCCCGGTATATTTAAATTATTTCTATTTGTACTATTAATGTACAAATGTTAATATCTAGTGTATAATTACATATGAAATTATGAAGCTTGTCAGAGTGTTCAGAAAGCTACAAAAAAATAGATACCCACAAAAAACAAAAAAAGAAATAACGTCAACATGAAAGATAAGGACGAAATTAAAATGTTACTAAAATAATATCAATCAATTCTATATAAAATTTTATATTAAAAATTATTTACATAAAATATATTCGAACCATTCGAAAAAGAGGAGATAAATATCAATCCTCCCACTCCTTTAAAACCAACACCGGAACCAATCTTTGTTACTGGCGTTATTACGTTACATCATTTAAAGAAATCCTTGACAGATGTTACTATATGTGCTATGAACAATTTGATAAATATTGCTACATGCATTATAACTACAATGAAATCCGACCGTATATTAAAAATAATGCCTACCGATGTAGGTACCTATAAGAAAATCAGGAACGACTTCGTGACTTTCTTATAGGTATCTATATCCCTAAATAATATTAACAATTACATATATATATATATATATACTCAAAAGTGAAAGGTTGTATCGGGTGGAGTTACACGGATGACACGCATTTGATAACATCAAAAATATCAAACTACAACTTAGATGACAGGGTCGTGAAGTCAGAAACACTGTCAATGTAAAACCTAAAATTTACTGATATTTTATTTTCATTTTTCACCTAAAAATAACAACAAAATCATGTTTGAAACAAACAAACTCTTATTTGAATCCATGTATAAAAAAACGTACATCAATCCAAAAGATGTCAGAAATTTGGTCATTCTAAAAATTACTCCTTTTGGACATATACCTAATTGTGGAAATTAACACCTAAAGCTGTATGTAAGAAGAAACAAGGCGCTGAAGCAACTTGTGTGAACTGTTAAAATATACACCCATTCAGTAGCTACAAAAGTCACAAGAAAAATAAATATTATAAAAAATAAAATCTTTCACGAAAACATAATAAAAAAGAATAGCAAAACCTCGACTATAAAGAGAATAGGTTCTAGAATAAAAATGTTCTATCAGAAAACCAAAACTCTTGTGTCAAAATTGTCAAAAATAATGCTCAATTCTCACCAACTTCAAACAATCTAATTAAGATACCCGACTCAATGTTTAATAAATTTCAGACCACAATGACCGACATGATGGACATAATGGGCTGTATGGTCCAATAAATTACCCAAATAATCTTAAAATTACTTCAAGCTTACTAACGAGAAAGGATTGACAGAATGTAATTAAGGACTTGAGCTATTTCTGAAAGCTAAAAGGATTGATATTGCCTTGATCTGAGAAACTATATTCATACCAAAAATATATTTAAGCATAAAAACTACAATATTTACTATATTATCCATAGTCTGGAAATTCCTACGACGGTACTGCCATCAACTGCCAGGCAACTGTATCAAACTATAAAGAAACTTCACCTAAACTGTTCGCTTCACAGCAAAACCAAGCTAATGGCCAATATGATAAAATAAAGTTCTAAACTTACAAGGTTTCTATAAAATAATATCCTATATCATATTGAAATCTAGTAAGTCTGCAACTTTATTACATCAGCATTGAATCTTACATAGTTTTGTCGTCAGATTAAATAATATCAATCCTGATCATTTATAGTAAAGTCATAAATGTAGGACGACTTCTTAAGTAATAGTAGTACAAATTGGAATATATTTTGATAACAATATGACTGACTATATAAACTTACACTCGTCTCTAAAACGTATGAAAAAGTTGAATCTGCAATAGAACATCTTAACCTACTGTTCCACTAAGCAACCATTAAATCCACACCATGACATAGAAAAATCACATACATATCCTTAACACATAAAAGTACAAGTGGAAGAAAGGCTCACACTCCATAAGGTTAGACACAACACACCAAGTGGCAAAAATATGTAACTGTATTTCAAAAAATGAAAGCAACTTATTAAGGAAGAAAATGCCGGAAACTCTCAAACATTTGGAACTGGACTGACAACCACCCATTAAAATATTTGCTATAGAAATTGACTAAGAAAATAAAAAGACCGAAAAAGCCTGCCCCAATAAATCAAAACCAGATCTTACCTTCAAAATCGACAGTATATGCAAAACATCATGTAATAATATTACAACCATTTTCACGTTCCTGTTCGAAATACAAAAAAGGGATATTCTCACATTTGCTTTCACCAATTCACTCATATAGACCATTAGAAAGTTAGAGCCCTGAAGAGTTATTAGAAGAAATAAAAAACGTGTGATGCCACACTCTAGAAACAACTACCAAGAAAGGTGTTATGATGCTTGTGTTAATTTTCATTAATAGTCAATGGAAAAATGCACGAGTAGTTATAGTACCAAAATCAAGCAAGTACGTGCACGATGTTAGTTCGCACAGGCCAGTCAGTTTCCTGCCTGTCCTACGAAAACTCTTTGAGAAATTACTGCTGAATAGAATGCATCACTATTTGCATCAGTTTGGTTTTGCGAGAAATATGAAATCGTAAAACAGGAATATAAACTTTTTGGTATCGTCAGTTGAACGATGAAAAGTGAAAAGGTATTCTTCTTCTCTATTAGCAAGCATTCCCTAAACGATGGCATAAAACGTTACTTCGTTAAGTAAAAAAAAATACTACCACTTTCATGAATCTTATAGTAAAAAGTGCTATAAAGTGAAATATCAAGCAGAAACATCTATAATATAAGATATCTTTTAAAAAATCCCATAAATTAGTATCCTCGGCCCAGTACATTACTTAATATTTGCACTTGATCTCTCAATTTATTCATGTACCTCTACTACTATTTACCCCGATGATACGGTACTCTTTCGTGTTCATGAAGATCCTTTCTCAGCTTTAACTAATCTTACAGATGCATCTTAGTGATATCAAGGAGTAGTTCACTAATTGGTGCACAAATACAAACAATTATTTAACAAAAATGGACAATAGATGAGAAAAAATTCATAGGATGTTTAGCTTAGAAGATAAGATATACCAAGATGATAAAGTCACATAAAGGAAAATGATTTACTTTAATGTGTACAGATAATCACGTTACGGTATAAAAGACAAAAAAAAGATTCCTAAGTCTTCTTTTTTCTTACATGAATAACAAACCTATTACGTGAATAACAAAACAACTTCCGAATGAAATGAAGATGGGCAAAGCCACGTAATTCGCACTGAGTAACAATACGCTTTGAATTTTATTAACTCTTAACATTAACAACATACTACCACTTATTATTTTTTTAAACGGTTTTTAAATAGTCTGTAGTATTTCAGATTGATATATTTAAGGTTTTTAAGCGGTTAACAAAATAGTTTGCCAATTTGTTTACATGGATGTATCTTAATTATTAATAATTTGTGGTGTTTAGTGGATTTTTTCACTAATTTGTTCTATTCATATAAGTATTTATGAATAGTGAAAGCAGGTGAAAACGGCTAAAGTGAATAAATTTTATGGTGATTCAATAAGTACTGTTGTACACAAATACCTTCCTAAAATATTTTTCGCACATATTGTTCCTTTTGAAGTGAAAATTCTTTAACCGCGATGACAGTAAAATGTTAAGGTCAAATTTAATGAAGAGTTTTTAATGCAATATTTTGATGCAAAATATAATTGTAACAAATCTGCCATAATACGGAAAATAGGTACGTAGCTGACAATGAAGAGGGATAGATGAACACGATAAAATAAAAAAAGAAGCTTGCGCTTGCGTGAAAACAAACAAGAATGGCGACCAAAAATAAACTATCAAACTTTTGTCGATTTATGATTGATTTTTTTTTTATTAGTTTTTCATGTATTTATTTTGATTTATTACTAATTTTGCACGTACTTCATACTTTATAAGACTGACACATACGTACTTAATTTATTTATAAATTCGCAATAAACCCGCACAGGTACAAAGTTGTCCTAAATAAAACTTACAACAGGAGCAATGCATCCCGTATTACTCCTTTTGTAAATTATATTTTTTTGGTCAGTTGTTTCAGTTGCATTTAGCCGTATTCTGGCGTTTCACGTTTTGTCATATATTTATAAATCGAGTATTAGATCGCCAAAAAAGTTTCACTTCTGTGACATTCACTGAATTGCATGCTTTTTTTATTAAAGTTTTTTTTATTAATGTTAATTTTTTTAAGACAAGAAAAGCAATATTGAAATATTTTTGTTGAACACTTTTTTATTAATGTCACACGTAGTAATAATTTATGTTTTTAGGTATGAAGATGTAATAAATAATGGCCCCCCTATATTTTTCTTTACAATACAGTGTCCAAAAAAAGTTATATTTATTACCATATGTGCTTATTCTTAAAAAAAATTTTAGGTTAAGTATTCTGGAAAACAAGAATGAAAAGTACTTTTGTACACCGAAAAAAATATTTTTTAGATTAAACAAGAAATTTTCGGAAACGATTTTCTTTTCTAAATAGTATGCAAATTATATTAGGCACTGCCAGCTCGACTAGACGTAAAACGGAAAAATGAGTTGCTTCAATGTAGCTTTGAGTTTATATTTCAAATTGGAAGCGATAAATTATTAGCACCAACTATGTTGCAGATGTTTGTCTAAAACAGTAACTAAAACAATGTTTAAATATGTTGCTACTTAATTTAAGATTAATTATTTTTGGTATATATGTGATTTATCTTTTAAATGTTATGATTAGTATTAAAATGTTCGGCTAATAAACGGTAAACATGGATTGACCTGCCGCAACGAACATTTTGTGGCTTTAATTGTGTACACAGAAGGCACACTGTGTTGTATAAGAAATATCGATTTTTGCGATATAACGTTGCGCGGGAAATAAATATGTGCGGGAAATAAATATATTTAGGTAACATTTTTCAAGAACAGAGTTATATCTGTGCTCCGTGATTTATCAGATTAGAAATAGACTGATAAAACATACTATCTGCCAATACAACAACAATTTAAAATCTAAGAGTTAGGATTAAAAAAAGATTCAAAATTCTACATGGGTTGAAACATATAATGGGTTTCGTTGTAATTAGAATTTATTTTTAATTATTCCAAATATTAAATCAAAAATCTACCAAAAGGATAAAAAACATTAATATTATTCCAAGGTTAAAGTAAAAACCTACCAAAACAATAAGGATGTAAGGCAATTATACTTTTACTTTTGGTTGACTCTAGCATACGCTAAAAACATACCTTCATTTTGTAAAGTACTGTCACAACCATTGTGTATTTAAAATTATACGTTTTATAAAGAGTAAACAAAAGTAAAAGTAATTTAGACAATGAAATGTAACTCGGTTAGGCGAGTGTAATTAAAGAAGAAAAAGAATGACGATGCTTCCTTAAGATATTTAATATAGCGTTATTAATTAGCCGCTATTTCGAACGGCCAATGATCGTCCGGCAACTATTATTAGACCCTAGGGCGTTGACAGGGTATCAAAAACCATATGTTTTGTGTACGTTTTTTTCTTGTAAATCGCATATATCTCAATTCCATACGCAAAGTAAATAAACGCTCGGTAAATGCCATATTAGAACGTCGGAAGTTTTTACTTGCGTCATGTACGTGTACCACTAATGCCATCTAACAAAGCATAATCGCATTTAGATTACGTATGAATTTAGAATTATTTCTCATATAAAGATCGTTCTACAATTTATTTTAATTTTCAAGCACCAATTATTTTTCCTTGGAATTGATGAAAAAGACCCAAGCCAGTAGCCATAATAGTGATGGGCAAGAATTTTCATTATATTTTGAAATTATAAAGGTATTCATAATGCAGAATATCAACATAAACGTATGCAGACATAAATAAGTTTCGATTGATTATTTAAATTTGAATTAAAATAATGAAAATTCCTAATATTTTTAAAAATATTAATGAGCTAAGAATAGACCAAATATTGCTTTCTTTTATATCAAAAGAATGTAATTCGGCTTCACTAGTCATAGCAGATGAAGTGACACAAAAGAACAAATATTTCCAATGTCTTCCCAATGATTAATAAATTCCTTGTCCCGTCTTATGTTTTATTATAAGTGATAGTTTAAGTATGTCAGCTACTCGAAATTGTATCGACGTGGCAGATGGCAATGTAATAAAACTCCTTCTTATTTCGAAATAAATATTAACATTCTTGTTTATTGTCCATCTCATAAAATCCTGTTAATGAAATGAAGAAGTTATTCAGAAATTATTTCTAGAACAGATTGTATTGTGTCAACTTAATAACACTTTATTAACTTGGGTTAATTACACACCATTTGAAATTCAATTAAGATTATCTCTTGATGAAGCGAGATATTTTAATCGGTAGAACTAAATTTTCTAAAGTGGTATTAAATAAATAATAATACTACGGTAAAGTTCAAAATGAAACGATTTCGAGTTCATTGTAGTAATAATATGATATATTTCAATAAAATATGAGCGATATTGTATCCTTTTGTATGAATTTAATTTGGTTCATAAACCTCAAAATAACTTTTGACATATAACAGGTCCTATGTTTCAAAATCGGGGTGTCACGCTTAATTGGCGGGTGTCACAAAAAAGTTGATAATGGAAAATTTCATAATTTAAAAACTTTTAATGTTCATACAGAAACGACATTGAATTTAATAAAGTATTAAACGAATACCTTATTTATTTTATATGTACTTAGTAATATTACCGTGATGTACTTTATACTACTTTTGTACTACACTGCAAAATTTATAAACGTGAAGAGTGGTGTATTTCTTTAACTCCGAATTTCATTACGGAAGCAAGGTGTTTAAATAATTATTTAAATGTTACCCATCGATAAAGAGCAAAAAAATTTGAAAAAATGAGAAATATCCTAATTATGCGCTACAGATTCTAGAAGAATTATAACAAACATTGATAGAATGAAAGATTGAGTGATGGGGAATTCAAAAAGATCTAAATACTTGATACTGAGCATCAATAGGTTTGGTAGGAACACCTTAAAATTACAACATACAATTATCATTCGCCATGTAGACATATTGACCCATTATGACGTTTCCAAACTTGCGGCCGTGTCCCAACACAATCTCATTCAGATTTTTTTACAAATATTTTAGCTCCTCGATTTCCCTATAATTAAAAAATAAAACTTTTATTGTCACTTCGAACCTCTAAAAAATATGTTTTATTTTGATATCGCTTTTCCAGTATAACTACGGCCAATTTTTGTAATCTCCTTTATTTCTGTAATGTAACTTCATTATTACCGTTTTCAATAATAAACACTATGTTGGCAGTGAGCTTTATAAACTCAATTTTTTATTTAAATATATCTATCCGTATTAAACGTCTGTCCAATCAATAGGATGGAGGAAATAATATTTAATTTTTTTTATCACATCTCATAAATCTACGATTATGTTCTGAGGAGGAAGGATGGGAATTAAAAAATCTGAACAGGTACCAAAAAAATTTTACAGCCACAGCCGGTCTTTTTCGTTCTTAATTCATTTCCATTATTACAACGTATCAAAATATGGAGTGACATTTAGAATATGTCTTTTGTTTCATCACAAAACATAAACTCTTCCTTCTCAGTAGTAATGTTGTAGCTTGAACAACCTTTTTTTCTTTAGATGATCAACTTCTAATATGTAATATGAAACCGAAATGAATATTATATTACCTAAAATATCATTGTAATTATTGCACATAGTTTAAGTTTTATAAAGGATAAATATTGTAAGATATTTAGCTAGCTAGTAAAATTTGCAAATTTCGTAGGCAAAGGAGAATTACAGACAACAAATAGGAGCAAAGAAGGAAAAATCTATTTTTAGCATTTACAAATATGTTATATAATTTGTAAAAATCAACCGTCCCGAAAGAAGTTTACAATTGAATTAACGATGACTTTTATCTACATTATATGAAAGAAAATGAGCTTAATTATGTGCCGCGTCTATTACTACCTTATAATAATTATATTTAACAGAACTTTAGGGATATCATTCAACCAAAGAATAATTTTCATCAGCACATCATACGACACGATTAAACCGAAATTGCATGACCTATAATTACAAAAGATATTTGAAGCAAGTTTTTGAATGAATTGTCAACAATTTAAATATATTATGATTACCATTACCTGTGCCCCACGATTTCACTAGCGTGAAATTTGGAATAAGAAAAAAAATTTCTTCTTCTTGGTTATACACTATTATCCAATCAAATTTTAATAAAATGCATCTAGCAGATTTTGGGTGATTGACACATAAAATAATATACAGATAAAAATGATTAATTATTTTCAATATTTAGAATTTACTCTATTACAATTTTGTTACATATTTCGCAAATGGGATTTAAAAAAGAAAATCGGTGAATGGAAACTCAACAATTTTTTATATATTGGGAGGTACTTTCCACTTGTTTTCATATATTGTGCCACATATTATTTAATATTCTTATACACCATAATATTCAAAATCATTTACTTGCAAAATATGATACAAAGAAGTTTAAAATTATGTAAACTAATAGGCTATTTCAGACGGCGAAATGGGCTTGACAAAATAGTAAAGGTTCCTTGTTTGGCTACGGAATTCTAAAAATGAAGGTTACTAAAATATTGTTTACTTATATTTGATAAAAATTTCTAACTTGAAAACTAATCTTCTAAATTTATATTGTTAATTAAGATTAGTCTAAATAAGAGCTATTAAAAATATATATTAATTTGACTACTTTGGTAATGGGCTATTACAGAAATTTAAAAAAATAACTGAGTAAACAACCACACTTTACTTTCGTAAAATATTACCAGACAAATAAAAACCGTAGAAGTATTCATAATGGAATTCTTTATTACGAGTGCTCACATACTATCGCATCTTTAGGGAACAATACAGAGACAAAATTCATTGAAGTTAAATTTTTAAACTTCATTCCTTGCGTAGCTTAAAAACAGAAATTAGGAACAGAAGCATTATTTTCACTCGGTCAGCATACGTCAGGATGGAATCTAAATTGATGAAGCGCCAGTTTTTATGAATCATTTTTTTCTTTAAGGCAGTCAATCATATGAGCTCTTTGTATGTTCTATTTTCATAAATTTAATATGCAATCTTGTATTTAAACGTAGAATGGAAAACGACAAACTAAATATTACTTTATACTAATTCTATTACTGAAATATACTAATTCTGTTACTGAAAATAATAAAATAAGTTTGTAATTATATTAATAGGTTCTTACTTATTTTCCGTCGGGTTGGGGGGGGGGGGGTGTTGTTCAAAATTATTTAATCGTTTTTAAATTAGGAGTGCATCCGTCGTGGCTCTTTTCAAAATTTTCAATTTTGCTTTTTACTGCTTTTTGTAAAAACATGTCTGAATTTCTATAAAATTAAAATCAGTCGACGCAATTTTCGCGAATGACTGATGGTTTCTCAAAGCTCGATAATTTTTCTATTATTATGTCAAATTCTACCACTAAATTAGCAGTTATTTCAGAGACTAAAAATAACATTCTATTGTTAAATTCACTCGCGAGATTTATTTTATTGAAAGTATGATTTCGACGACAAAAACAATTAAAAATCGTCGACTTTTTTTCATGTATGTTATTTTACATTACAGAATTATGGACAAGTAAGGTAACTTTAAGAAAATCCAAAATAGAAACAGTAATATAAAGATATAAAGATATATACATATATATATATATATATATATATATATGTATATATATATATATATACATATATGTATATATATATATATATATACATATATGTATATATGTATATATATATATATATATATATATATATATATATGTATATATATATGCATATGTATACACACATATAATTTTTCAATGTGAATGTATTATTTAAATTTGTGTTATATTGGCTATTACGTACTATATATTAAATATTGAATATGTTTGGCGTTTCTTTTGTGGGAATATATTATTCACAAGTAATTAATTAATTTTAATAAAGTAGAAATATGACTATATCACATAGTTTCATTTAATTGTTACTATATATTGTTATTTTTAATTACTAATTAATAAATTGTAAGTATATCTGTATAGCTATTGAAGCGTTTTTGCAAATTATTTTTACTGAGCTGAGTACCGCTGTTATCAATAGAATATGAAAAAAAAAACAAAATAGAATGAATAATTAGAGCTACCAAGTGCGAATAACACAATGAAACTGACTGCATCGGGGAATTAGTCGAAAAAATAACATATGCGTATTATATTAAATTCTACTCAAATACAATATTATTCAAAAATAGAACGTAATTCTTGAAAGAATGCACTCCGTGTTAAAATGCTTGGCCGATGCTGAAGAAAGCTGAGTTTATAAAATTGAGCGTCACCGACCCGGGCGAACATCACCTACCCGGGCGAACATCACCAACCAGAGAAACGTCTTCGACCCACGAAATAAATTTTCACTTCAAAGTAGTGCGAAAGTGCGCCTAAATAAGTTCTCACTTCTAAAAACTTGTCAAAAATATCCATAAAACAAGATTAGCTTGTAATTTTCGTGTTAGCTATGCTAAAATAACTTTGGTTCATTTTTCATTTTCAAATTCGAATTTATTACGTTTTCATTATCGATTGCCATTAATGTGTATTTCTGTATTTTGTTTCTATTTTGGATTTTGTTAAAGTAGCCGTTGTACTTACTTGTCCATATTCTGTAATGCAAAATAATACAGATGACAAAAAAGTCGACGAGTTGACTATAATGCCAGCACCTAAAGCATTTAAATGGTCTCTTCGCTGCTATTATTCGACAATTGACTCAACTAATCCTCATCTTGCCGTAGTCGCAGCATCACCAAGGCAGTTTAGGTACCTCTATAGGCCTTACGCAATGATCTGATTACGTCCGGCGGGATTTGCCAATCTTTCCCAGCCGCTTTTTGTAAGGCTGCAAAGATAGAATATCTTTATCGTAGTGTCATCAAGATCAATTATCTCGAGTTCTTTTTCCGGCCCCTTACTGATGACCTTGGCGTTATCTTTGAGGATGTCAGCAATATCTTTTTCCAGACCTTGGCCTCTATCGACATTATCCTTTGTGAGGATAATTAACAGGTCTCTCCTAGCTGTCTTGCGAATCTTATCTCCTATCGAACGGACTTGCTGGTCAGGGACCTCCTCCTTGATCCTACAAAGTATCTCGGCATACTTCTGCTTTTTTTGGTCGTACCTTAGGTCTAGTTGCTACTCTTCGCAGATTCATTTGCTTAGGCTGTTTCAGTGGCTACTTTTTGCGCTGCTTCTTCTGGGCCTTCTTTGATTGGACCACTTGTCAATATATTATCTTCTTCTTGTCGGAGTGCTGTGTTACCTCTTTGGTGGGTGCGATTGGACCCAGATCCTTCCTTTTTTTGGATGTTTGTCTCCCGATTCATGAGACAACCGCTGATTCCTTTTGACTGACATAGTGTCACGCTTCTCCTCATAGACCGAGTAGCCGTCTGCTTCCAACCCGGTGCCAATTTCGATAACCGTCTCAGTGACGATCTGAGTGCATTCTGATAGTGGTGTACGCGACTCTTTTAGCACCAGACTAGAAGATTTTTCTGTTTGGCTCACATCTCTCCTCTAGTTTTAGTAATCTCCTAAAGGCATTACCAATATTGGTTGACATGGCCTTTATCTTTTTGTAGACGTTTGCTCTCGGTTGGACGAATTCTTGCAGCTCATGGATAAGCTCCTCAAGGCGTTCCAAGCTTGTGTTCTTTTCATTTCGGCACTTGCATCCAGTGCTACTTGTTGCCCGTTACTAATTTCTTGAACGACATCGATTAATGGGGCACTAAAATGTCTATTTCTTTGTGAATAAGCCATGATTGAATATATCAGCGCTTCGTGTGTAGAGAGGCGGGCCGTTTGGTCAGGAACCGGTATACCTGGCGAGATGTTGAACCGCTTTCAGAAAGCAACCGACACTCACTCGAAAGAGTGCAGCTTCCGACCGCTGCACACTTCTTGATCAGGGCCCGAAGGGACTGACTCCTGATACGTATTACAGTTACCACCAAGGCAGAGTTAAGCTCACATCGGCCTTTCCCCTTACATCGTGGAACAACGATATGAGTTCTCAGTCGCATATATCTCAGGCGCACCTATAATATGACAGACGCTGATGACGTACCTCCTAATATAGGACAGATATGCACCGACTACATGTGACAAAGTTCCGATTTTGTCCGCGGGTGATATTTTATTTCCCGTCTGTCCAACATATCTATCCAGTTTTACCTTATCCGCCACCTGGCGCGCCCCTCGATAGGGGTCTGTAAACCCCGCACGGGCGTGTGTTTGTGCGCATTTGTGTGTGTGAAAGGGGAAAAAACGCCAGCATATATTTTACTAAATTTTCCTTTACATTATTAATAATGTTTTGATTGGCACAAGAAATAAATATTTGTTACTGACTTTCACGATATTGTCATGTTAATAGAAAAAAACCTTTGGTTTAATTTTATAATTAATTCTGTTGATTAATTTCACAATTAATTATATAGTTTACTTTTATTACTGAGGCATCTCTAAAATGTTAAGAATTTAAATAATCGGAAATTAGTTTACAAGTTATAAAAAGTTAGAATATAATATTGAATAGCAAATCATAGCATGGTTTAAAATACGTTAAAAGTTTTGTAACAGTTTTCAAAGATTTTTTTTAAGGTACGAATAACATTGTCTAGTCATATTGCCAGATTGGGGTGAAATGGCAGGTACAGTTGTGCCTTGATATAAGCTAGTTTTAAAGTAACGTGTGGATGACCAAAAATGTCAATCTAATTTCAAATAATGGGTTGGATACAACAACTTGGCTAAGTTTTATTTTAAATATTAACAAGCATTCAAATTTGGTTGTGATGTAAATAAATGGGAAACTAAAGAAAGGAATGCTAAGATGGTTTTTCCAAATTGAGCGTATATTCATTTTAAAGGGGAATGCTTTTAATTTTATATCATTAGTATTTTGAAAACGTTTTAGCAATATGTTACTAGCAAAAAAATATGTATTGTGACAAATTTTGAAATAATTGTTAGATTTTCTCGTGATGTGTATAAGGTTATGGTATAAAAGTAGACACCCACTCCAGAAATATTGTGTGTTCAATAAAAGTGTTTCAATACACTCGAATGTGAACAGATATATAGATTTATCAAATTAGGGAAATTACTCAAGACAACTGTCTTCAAATCAAGTCAATTTTGTATATCTAACAAAACAGAGGCTTATCAGCGAGATATTGTTCATTTTCCACGGCTGATTAACTAAAATAATGTTGCAGATGCAGTTATTAAAGGGGCTTCATAAAGTGTAACGGGTTTGTTGTATTTATAGCCTTGTAGATAGACCTTTAATCCTCCGTCTGTTGGTATGTTAAACCTTTGTTAAGTAAGTGAGCACTTCTTTAAAATATTTACCAACAAAGTTTATGCTAAACATGTTGTATTTTAGTACATAAATATTAATAATAGATCTATATATATGATCCTCAACGCATTTAATTTGAAAACTTTGCATTTGTGAAACATCAAAACCTTCTTTATAATTAATGAGCTTCATCCACCTAACTTTCTCAATACTACCCTCAATTTTTTTGCTGGACACTCATCATCACCGTGATATTTAGTTCCGTCGTCAGTCACTAGGATATTGCTTAATGTATAAAATACAGATACATCTTCATAGTATTTCATCAATTGTTTTACTCAATATAGGCTTTTGTTAACGTCTCATGGGACGTCCTATGGTTTCTTTACTGACCATGACTACCGAAGCGTGTTTATTTTTGCTACTTTTTTCACTTTCAAGCGCGTATATATTCCAAAAAATAATTTAAATGACCGTTTTCCTTATTTTTAATGGAAAATAACATTCAGATATTTTGCTTAAAACTAAGCGTCTCTGCGACTCACTCAATGAGAGGGAAAAACTTAGAATACCATTTATAAGGATCTCGATTTTAGGTAGACAGCGTCCGCCTTAATAGTAACGCCGTTTTCACAAATATATGAACGTTTCAATTCTATAGAAATTTGTCTAATATACCTTAAGCCTCAAGATAATTTAATACAAGGGAGTATTAATAAAGAACATGTTTAATTTTCACTTTGATTTACTATTCAGAGTAACAAAAAATTATCGTAGCGTAAAAAGCCTTGAAATAATAAAACAGTATAATTTTTATGCATTGAAATTTTTATATATTTACCAACGAAATTATTTTGCCCTAATGAATATAATTTGCCGCTAGCTTTTATTTATTCCTTTGTTTTAAAGGATCCACACGGGTATAATTACAATTAAAAAGTAATTGAATTAATTTTTTAAATGACATTGGAATGCACATTACTTGCACACTCCTTGCAATCCAATATAGTCAACAAAACAAAGCGAAAGCATACAGAAAACAAATAAAGTAGGAAGGACATACAGAATACAAATATTTTTACAGACAGTTTAATGACTTAATTAAAATGTAATTTTAAGCTTTTTAGCCAAGCATTATTTAAGTTATGTATCGTATTGATTAATTTAGTATAGAGAACTATTATTAAAATAAAAAAGTTGTAATTTACCTAAAATAAAATATAATGAAGAATAAACAAAAGTATTACAATTAAGGATGTGTTCTTGGAGGAACTTTTTTTATTATCTTAAAATCCCTCTGTAAATGAACTTGCATTGCAAATGGATTTCACTCGGGTGATAGTCCCATTGTGTTATATTTTAGTTTCTCCATTCTACAGGTTAAAATAAAAGAAAAAGGTTAACCTCCACCTGCTTCAATTTTTGATTAAATTTGTTATGATATCAATGTAATTAATATAAATTGTTAAAGATTTTACTGCTGAAACAGTATAATTTGAAAACAGCATTTACCTTTGTAACATAAAAGTGTATTGTCTTTTCAAGAAGATTCCTCACTCTATATTATTAAGTATTTTTAAAATAGCCCAGTGTAATATTTTAAAGGAGTATTCAGAGTTTTCTAATTAAATATTCAAGTCACGTAGTTGAGTTGAAAAGAAATTATAGGCATTGGTCGGGTCTGATGGAAATGATATTTGGAGTTGAAAAAACGTGCCAAAACTAAACGGCGTGACCTGTGACTAGGGTGTCTCTTGAGGAATGCTCGATTTAAACGAAGTGAAGATTGTAAATGGATTCCTTTGAAATTTAGATTGAACCGTAAATTTTATCACTTCACTTAAATTTTTGAACACTCGAGTTTCGACGGACAAATATTTCATTTAAAGTGTACATATGTTCAGAAAATAATTCCAACATATAGATGTGTGTCATTACATGAATGTGATATTTCAAAGTGTTAAGAATATTTTTCAACATGAAATATTTTTTCTCCGTATAAATTAATATTTCCATAACGATGATTTCGAGTAAAAATAAGTTAACAAGGTTTTGTTATAAATATTTGCAATAAATATTTAAATAAAAACTTACGTTAGTTTAAGTATTTTATTGTAGCAACTTACGTGAAATGAAAATATTTGCACAATTTTACTGCTAGGCATTACTGACACCGGAAAAACAAATTGGATGAATTTAAGACCTCAAATTAGAAACGAACATTTGGAGATCAATATAATCGTACTGTATCTCTGGGAAATTTAGAATATGAAAATTTAAAAAACAAGCAAAACTAATAAATGCAAATATGGACAATTACCTTATAAATATTATGCGATTCCATTAATAATATACTGCATACTAAATGAATACATTCGTCTGAAGAGAAAATATATCTTCTTTTTAAACGTGGACTTTATGCGCTGAGCGTGGGAGCGCCGAGTTATTAAAAATACTATAAAAAACAAAGAGTGAATGGATTCACAAAAGGACGTGTGGCAATCCATTTTTTTCCCTTTAGAAAATATCTATACTCTATTCCGTTTCAAAAGAAGATGTTTGTAAACAAAATAATTTGAAAATAAAAACGGTGATTAGCACTTTTCAACAACTATCACATTAACTCAATAAATTTCCAACATAAATAAGGTTATCTACATTACGTTAATATTTTATTAATATGAATTGTGAAAGTCAGGGAGAAAATGGGCAAACCTGCATTCTGATTACACAAAAGCCAGAAATATAGAATATTTTGGGAATATAATGGAAATTTCGATGCGTAAAGCATCTAAACCATATAAGTTACTCATTTATTTTGTAAGGCATTAAAGAAAGATAGCTACAATGATTCTGTTTCCAATGCTATAGAACTATTTTTGGAGCAGAACAAAAAAGAAAAAAAAAAGAAAAAAAAAAAAAAAAAAAATATATATATATATATATATATATATATATATATATATATATATATATGTGTGTGTACATACTTAACTATTTTTTGCAAATTATTACATATAATGAACTGAAAGGCAGTGGCTAAGACGATAACATATATCTAGAAGGGTAAGGTTCCGATTACCGGTAAAATATGTTTAAAAATTCGTAAATTATTTATCTAATTTTGCATAATTTATTATAACTTTGGTTAGCCGAGATATTAAGCAGACGGCGGTAATTACGGCAATCCATCACGTCCAGTCTTAAAAGTAGTGCTTTCATAAACAGTTATTCGTTATGAAACCAATTAATGGTCTTTCCAAGAAAACTCACCTTAAGCAACGTAGTGTACTAAGTGGAAATGAATACAATAATTAAAGCATTATAATGAAAACAAGAAATACGTATATATGCGTTTATAGCTTCGTACAAGTAATTCAGAAATTTATACATTTTGTACTTTAAAAAATTGATATATTTGTATAATTTATATAAATTTTACATTTGCATAAAATACAAAATTTACCTCATCTTAAAATCTTCGACAAATGATTAAATATTTATTAAGAATCGCCATACCTGTATTTATTTTCATACTACTTATCTAAAAAATATTTTAATAGAGCTTAGGAAAAAAAATACAATACCAATTTTTTGTAGCCTTGAAACTTTGAAACTTACAAATGTTATTTTGAAACGGAACTTTTTTCAATTTTTGCAAAATAATCAGTTTATAAAGTGAATATAACGATTTACACTTTTGCATTTTACAGATTAATTCCAGGAAAAACATTAAAAATGATTTGTCTTTTCGTCAGTCACTGGCGGATTGTTTCAAATAATTAAATGGTGATGACTTAAAGCAAGGTTATCCCAGCTACAGTAACAGGATGCACACACTGGTAATACAACAATTGTAGGAATGGGACCGGCAAACGGAAACGTCATATATAAGGTTTTACTACAAGTCGAAGCATTGTAAAAATGTTTTTTTTATAGCTGATATGCATGTTTGGTAAAACTAATTTACAAGTTTTTTTTAAAGCAACCAATGTAGGTACGGTGTTGTGTCGGCCTGTTGCGCAAGACTTGAAACCTGATAATTGTATCAAATTGTATCAATTGTATTAATATAAGTAGGACTAACAAACTGCACCTAAATAGTGACAATCTAAATTAAATTGAGCGCATGACTAGTATATTCAATTGCGACATTTATTATCTATGTATTCATACTGGTTTTACACTACTTATATTAGTATACATGTAGATTCAGGAAATAAATTATATTTTTTAATTAACTGTATGCGCACGGATGCCAACTGAATGCATGTGGCGAATACGGCCTACCAAAGCGACGGCGATTAGTCCGCGAGGCGTGAACTAATTTATCATTCTTATTGAAATTCCTTGACTTTGGCCATTTTCAAATATTTCCGTCTTCATTTTTGGCCTTTCTCAAAATTAATTAATTATTTTGTATTACATTAAGTTTATCATATTGTTGTTTGTTTTATAGTGTTAAGTTCGATGCGACATATATTTATGTGCATCATTTTTTAGGTTTGTTTTCATCGTGGAATTAAAACTGGCAGATGTACCAGTATCGAGTGAAACACTAACATTTGTATCAAATATGAAAAACACTATAACAAGAGCGCTTTAAACTCTAAGGGAAAGAATAACTTGATAAGCCTATATAAATATATAGAAGATAATAAACCACAGGCAAACACATTTATAGAAAAGTGCACGGCGGAGCAGACGGCTGAATTTACTGGGTTTTTCCTAGCATAGTATATAGAACAGTTCAAGAATATAGACAATAAGATTGCCCTCACGTCACTATGAACTAAACCCGATTGAGGTAATCTGAGCACAAGTGAAAGAGTATGCGGAGAACGAAAACACTACTTTTAAATTAAGCACTACCAAAGACTCTTGCGTCTATTACTTCATTAATAAGTTCCGCAGCATGAATGAAATGTATAAATCATGTGCTCAAAAAAAATAAAATAATAGTAAAGCTTGATACTAAAATCGATAGTGTGATAGGTAGATTTAAAATTTAAATTGGACTATCGACATCGAGATTCGGATTCGGATACTTCCCAGTCATTGCCAGGTGTGAAAATCAATTTCTAGGTGAAAGTCCATTGTAATATAATCGTTGCGAGGTAGTGACAGTTTTTCTGCGAAATGTTAATGTATTTCGTGTATTTTCATACATTAGTATTTTTTAATCATTTTTTTGTCTCCGTCACTTCTCCGCGCGTGGGGTGGGTTCTTTTTATTTCAAGGTGTAATCTGCGTCTCGTGTAAGCATCTTATTTGTATAGACCCAACTATTTTATGTCGCGCTTGACGCTTGTCAGTCAGATAGTAGTAAGTATTTCTCTTCCCTTTTTCCTTAAAGCCATGGATTGGTGCCTTTTGATGACGTGATTTCTGGGTCTCCGTAATACATGACGGTACTATTGCAATCTTGCCTCCTGAATTTTGTCGGCAATGGGAGTGGATTTGTATATTAGTATATTGTATGTTTAACTACAATTACTAAATAAATACACGTTAAATTATTAACATGAATGAAAGAAAAAGTTTTACCGATATCTGATTTATCAAATTGGTTTTGTTTACAAAATTCATGTAATGGAATATATATACGTATATATATATATATATATATATATATATATATATATATATATATGCGTGTGTGTGTAAACTCATAAAACGAATAATGCTGATGTAAAATCAATTAAATTTTTAACAAATGTCTGAAATAATATTTCTGATTTAAATTGCAAATAGATATTCTTTTTAAAATAAAATCAAAGAAGTAAAAAACACCAGCATCGAGATTCGTACTCCGAGTTCCATTGTGTTTCGTGCGTAAACCAATGCTTTACAACTGCACCAATGACTCACTGAGCAAAGTGGCTAAATAAAAATACACTTACTATCTCGGTTCTTCTTATTTGGAGCATATCTGAAACCTACGCCCGAGTAAACTTGAATATACCAAAAGCGACTGAAGTATATCCGAAGCGCGACACACTTGGCATGGCAGTGAATAGCAAACATTTTCCCATTTAAAAACTTTGGACACGGCGAATCAAAACAAGTTTTCACTTAAAAATGACTGGCAAGAACCAAAAAACAAAACAAAGCAATTCAATAACTTTTTAAATTGTGTGATTTTGTATGAAAGCCACATGTATTTTGCTATAAACTTCTTTTGATACTAAAAACAAGTGTTATCACAAATCATTAATTAAAGTTAGGAGAAGTAATTTTAAAACGCTTCAATTTTTTGTTTTATTAATATATTCCAATGCGTGTTTATTTATAATGAGAACACGCATTAGGAAATTTACTGAAAAATGTTTTTCAGTGCCAATTCCGAATACATAGATTTATTTGTCTTCAAATCAAAAATTTATTGTTACCACGAGATAAAATACATTCTAAAATACAATCTTGTATGTTGTAGACGAGCGAGATCTCACGCATAATACCACTAGATTATTTTTATAGATAATGCGTGACGAGACTTGGACATATTAAAACTACTATAGAAATATGCCAACAATTCGTTAGACAGTAAGTGAAATATTAAGTCAATATTCGTAATTGACTTAAAATAAAAGCATTAATATTCGTTGAGACAACCAATCGTTATTTCCTGTGTTTGATACATTTCTGACTGGAACAAGTGGGATATTTTCAAATTATAAAATTGAAGCACATATATGAATGTGAAATTAGATGGAATTGTTCCGATAAGCTCTTATATTTTCGGTGCCTTCGGTTATTTTTATTTAAATAGTTCAATACCAGCGCAATCCATAAAAATGTTGTTTTCTTTTTTACTAAAGTGATTATACAGTTAATTAATCTATTTATTGGATAAATCTTATGAATGTTGCGTTAAATCTTTGTAAGAAATTAGATTTTTTACTGGATAATTTGAATATTCCTAACGTAGACGCAGAAAGTACATATAAGTAATTTATTTTCTTCGCCCGCAATACCCTTCAAGAAGCTAAGTATAGGTAACCTTTACTTACTTCGAGTTGCTTTTGTTAAATATTTTTCTGATTAGACCAAAAAAAACCTTTGTGAAATAAATAACACCCACACAACCCAAGTCATGTAAAGGCAATATATTAAACATTTCTATAGTTTGGCTCAAAGATTTTACTTTCCGTATATCTATAAGAAGTTTATTTAGATGTTTCTAATTTCACATGCTTTACATTTTTGCTGTGTTTTAGCACATAGTTATTTTATATGAACAATTTATCATGGATTTCCCAAAAAATTGTTGACGTCAATATTTTGTGCAGCTTTCTCGTTAGATTTATAAAAAGTCTAGAAGATTGGTCATTGTTAATATACGATCGAACTTTCAAAAATAACGTCTTGTTTTATTTGAATTAATCAAAATACATACATGAAATTTTGTTAATCCTGTACATTTATACTGAAATATAAAAAGCATTATATAAGAATAAAAATTATATATGGAATTCACTTCTCCCTAAATCAAATACGTTCGAAATGACTGTTACAACATATATTTGTCCGTATAACACTTTCATGTAAACAATTTTGAGTGAAATTATTGAAATTTATACGGATTAATAATATGTTGTAGTTTATCACATTACATGTTTGCAAGTCAGAGAAAAACGATTGTTACAGGCGGAAGGACAGTCGAAAATATAAGAAATCTTAAAAGAATTTCGCTTTATTTTTATTTTTTTGGTACCTAACCCTAAATTAAGTAAACGCTATCCCTTGCAAATAGATATACTAAACGAATTTATGGTGTTAAAAATAGATTTGATTTATCAATTTATTAATTTTTTCTAGATTACTGTAGTTATCCTAGAAACGGACTACACATTTATGAAACTTTATATGAAGGAAAAATAAATTAATTCATATTTTTAGATAACAATTACCGAGTTTGCAGTCAATAATTAATAGAATTTTCTTCATTGTATAAAATATTACGTAAATAAAAAAAAACTTTCAACGTTCTAGCTCTTCTTGAAATTATATTTTTAAATTTCCTATTTCGAAACACAAAATAGACTAGCAAAAATAGGCTCGGCAAAACAGAAATGGAATATAATTCCTAAAAAAATAAATTATGGCTTTGGTCTAAATTAATTAAAAATAAACAGTTAACTAACACTGACATTCGTTCTGTTGTTATCAAATCAGATGTCTTTTTTGCTCATTTCGAGTTTTACTTGAATTTTTTCGTGTATTTGTAGGGTCTGAGTATTTCATGAATTTGTATATTAAATCCATAAATAGTGAAATAAAATCTGCCTTTTGTTTCATCTTTCGAGTTCAAAGACTTCGCTAGAAATAAAATTTACGAACTATTGTGAAAAATAAAATGAACTTTCATAAAAAAATAGAAGATTTTTTATTTGTCTGATTGACGATTTACATAAAATTTTAAGAAGTTCATTTTCTCGTTTTTTCTATATAAGAGAGTAATTTTTATTCTGGTAAAACTTATACCCAACACTAAATAACTTTTTATCAGTCAAATAACTAATAAGTAAGCCAAGCAAAATTTGCCCAGTTCTACATTTTGTGCTTGTAAAATTTATAATTACTAACTTAATACAGAAAATAAAACTGGCTGGTTTTTAGTGTCAGCTAGTCCGGCGAAGATATTGCGCATTTTATCTCATGAGTGTTTGGATAGGATTTCAATTAATTTTTTAAAGCTTCAATAACATTTTCCTTTTTCCAAATCAAACTCGTGTTACTTGTGTGGAATGTGGACTCCTGTTAACTTTTTTGCTTTTTGAAACAATAACTTTTTTTCATCAGCCTGTATAAGTAAGTAGATAGGAGCCCACTCTCTGTTTCCAATTTTCCTATTTTTTTCCTTAATATTCTGCTAATCAGAACACATGAATCTTCTCTCCTATTTTATAATTGCATTCTTTTGTGATTTTATCAATGTTTAGACCTTGAGTATTACTGCTTCTAGTTAGTTTATAAAATATAAGAATAAAGTTATCAACTGCGTACGAATTCTTCTAAAATAACAGCAGATATAACTCGATTCCTGATTTCGAGGTCTTCCAGCAAACTTTAAACATTTTGTTATTTATTTTTGTTATATATATATATATATATATATATACGTATATTATATATATATATATATATATATATATATATATATATATATATATCCAATATTCAACAAGCCTGCAAATACAACGGAAATGGTCGATAAGTTTTGATAATTGGTCAGAAAGTCAGTGAGTGCAAAATTAACAATTTTTAGGTCTATGTTTCAAAACGCAATGAAACGAGACACATTTTATTCTATTTTCTATTATGCTGCCCATCTTCTATTGGAAGAATGTTAGTTCCAGATTTAAATTATTGCTCAGAGATACATGTATCATAAGAAGTCCTGCATGGTTTGTATAAGTAGTGCACGCTGTGCGCACGGTGGGTTTTGTGAGAACTCAGCCAGCGCATTGCCGTGCGCCTATATTCATTAATTGAAATATTCGATAAACTATGTACATACCTAAAAATATATAAAAGCTGTGAGTATATGCCGGGACTTATATCCCTTCTGTTTCAACCAACATTCTACGGAATTTTCCCGCTGTATGCATTCTGGCATTTTGGCTATTCGTTGACGAGCATTTGTCGGGATTTGGAATTTTTTTCTGCTCAACTGATACTATTTTGAGATTTTTTGATAGGTCACGCCTATTACAATAGTTTATTTAGTGGTCGTTATATTTGTTTTGCACTTGTAATATTAAATTATATTATTTATAAATAATTTGTCTCATGTGTATATTTGTATTATAACGTAATAAATGTTTCAAATCAAAATAAATTAAGCTAAAATGTATATGAAAGCAAAATTTTAAAGTAATGAATTTAATTTATATTAATTTTAGTATATTAAAATTAATGAGAATTAATTTTACAGACCTAGAAATTAATAATTATATAGTTCAATAAATGCAATCATAAGGCATATTACATTATATATGTCGAAAATTATGAACTAAGCCTACTTTTGAATTAATTAGTTACATGTAAACCTATTTCAAGTCTAGAAAAGCTGGAGAATAGTGCGTGTTCTCAAAATACCAAGTATTAATTAACTTAACAGTACACAAATTTTATTATAAGTTAAATAAGGATTTTTTTAAAAATTAAGTTATAAATAAATCATAATTCATGCAATAACCCATATTATATAGTGGTAAAAAACGAACAAATTTTCAGTCTTCATTTCTACCTTCTTTCAAATAATCACTTTATTAATTTATATCGCCATGTATAGACTTCCTTAATATGAATCATATGAATATTCACTTCGTGATCTTTCATATTTTCTCACACTAGACAATAGTGTGGAGATAAGATATTATTATTTCATCTATTATACTCGTATAATCTATTAATAATTTAATCAAATTTCACGTTACTAAATATAAATTGTTTTTCTACTTATTTTGCATGAAATGAAATACCTATTACAAGTATTCAATATATTTATTGACTGATTTAGGTGTCCAAAAACGCTAATATTGAACAATGCTCTTGATTATATTCTGGGGGACGGAAATAATCTGAGAATGGAAATTATGTAAAAGGTTAATGTCGTTTATTTCGTAGGATTTATAGACATTGAAAACTTACACCACATCGATAAGAAACATAGTCACACGGCAGTGTGCCAATAAAGTTGATACAGTTACAAGTCTTGTAAATACCAATATCATACAATATATTATTGATATACAGTGGGCCTTTTAAGTTAAATATTTTTACTTTTGAAAATTATACGTATATGTTTATAATTCTTTAAATTTTGGTTTACATGCGATTATTATGTTCCAAGATAATGATAAAAATTTACCACATGCAGGCTATACGCAATGCAGGATATAAATGCAGGTATTGCACTCTGAGGTTCTGCAGCTCTACTCGACATCAACCGTACCAATACCGTATCCCATCGCTATGCGTGGAGCTAAGTGGGGAGCGTTTCAACTGAGCCAAATTACAAAATTTTAAAAATCTGTAAGGACACAAGTTTTTCCTTGCAAAAAACTTTTTCTTTAAAACAAAGAGATTAGCAGTCATAAAGATAAAGCAAGTTAAATAGTGTACAGAAATTAGTCCAAAGAGATTTTTCTATTTTTTTGTTCAACGACAACTTTATTTCAAAATATTTATGATTTTATTCAGATCTTTTGAATAATCTTTATAATGATAAGAGTTATTAAATTACTTTTTAGAATTTTTGGTGAAAATGTAAAAAAAAAAACATAAATACTACGTCCTATATAGTGTCGAATTCTTGCTTAAATAAGCTTTCATTACACACCCTAAATGATGACCTTGAAATAGCTTTTTTTATTTTCCAATCCAGCCAGGAGGCAATCCCGCAAGTAACCCCAGAAACAAAAATGAACTATTGATATCACATTTATAGTTGGTCCTCATACTCTATCTATGTGTTAAAGGACGTGGCCAAATTTGGCATGGGATTCTGCCTAGTTGGCTCTTTTAAATGTGCATGAGAAATTTATACTGATTTATGATACATCCATAATAAAGAAACAGGTTTAAGAAGCTCGAAGTTTTACTACAATTAATATATATATATATATATATATATATATATATATATATATATATATATATATATATATATATATATATGTGTATATATATAATATATATATATATATATATATATATATATATATATATATATTTATATATATTTATGTATATATGCATTGGGAAAAATTCGGATATCTTAGAATTGGCGAAATTAAACTAATAATGTAAATAGGGTATCTATAGAGATATCTTAAATTTTCCGTATCTGAATAGAAAATAATTGTGCCAATCTTGTTCATAAAGGAAAGACACCTTGTGCCACAAATGATGCACGTATAATACATTAAAAATAGATCAGAATCCAAATAAAGGTGTGGTGGAAGATTAGTTAGTGTAAAACACCAAGCTGAGTGGAAAGCGCCCAGTATTCAATGAACGGAAGCGTCACGAAGAGAAAGCAAATTGAAGTAAACGAACGCTTGTCGTTAGTGTTATCCACAGTAAAATACTTAAATGCTATATGATTTTGAAATAACACGGTTTTAGTTTTTTATTCCGTGGTTCAGATAATATTTTATAGGTAACGCTTTTTAACTTTAAAAAGTAACAATCACTTCTTAATAAAAATATACAATATTAAATAATTCCTCTTACTTTCTGTACATAGAACGGAATGTTAAAATCGTTTATAAAAAAATACGTCAAAAAAAATTTTGTTTCACATAAATAATTACTCCCGACCTCTAGGGTCATAAAAAATTCACTAAATTCATAAATTGATTTTTAGTTTTTTCGTGTCAATTTTACATTCGTGCCCATTAATAGGTAAAACCAGATAGAAATTTACCATATTCTTTCAAACTTTCACGACTAATAGTTTCCGATAAAATCGTTTTTTGCAGACGGATAGACACCGAAATGATTCCATTAGTGATCCTTTTTGTTAATTTCGCTCGCAATACTAAAAAAATGATGCGTGAAAACAGCTTGTATTAAAGTTGAGTTTCCACAAACTTCGCATTACATTTTATTTTTCATTCCAGGTTTCCATTCAATTAAGTGAAAGTTGTAGGGGTGAAAGCACTTGATAAAAATTTAAGTTCGACTTTAAATTAATCCTCATATGCTATATGATGTTCCTCAATCGTACACCCAAAATCAATAAACAAAATTCAGTAATTTACTCACAGGAATAGTTTTAAGTTGTTTGTAATTTCAAACATAATGTATGTAATTTTAAATATGTCGCGCTCTTTGCTACCGGTGCAGATAAAAAAATAAACGCGCATCACCGCCGTCACCATTGCTGAGCAACATAAATAATGGTGTTTAGGTTTTTATAAATTAAAATGCTATTTAATTTCTTTAAAAAAATTTTTACTTTTGGAAAAATTGTTTATTTTATTATTTTGAATTACTTATGACAACTAGTACAGAGATGGGTTTTCATTTAATATCGAATGGTTATATCACCATGTTGTAGTAGAACACTTGTACTTTTAACGAATATAATAAAATGTTAAACATATGTTAATATCATAGATAATAAATTTCACTGCAGGATGGTATAGAGGTAGATCGTCAATAAATTACCCGATTACCGTTTCTGTACAACTGGTTGATTGCACACAGATTAAAGAGCACATGCCAATAGCATAAAACGCACAAATATAGTCGATGTACTCTAAATGGGGGTGCAAGTACATCGCAGGGCACAGTGAATTTATTGGCAAATAAAATAATTACTCGTTAGGCACGAAATACCTATCCTCTATTACTTATCATGTGACTAAGGTTTAAAGTACAATATAACATTGGGGCGTTTTTCTCCAATTAAAGACAGTATTCACATGTAATTTGCAATTTTCATTCCACAAAATGATAATAAAATTACTGATTAAAGGAACCCAATATTGATATTAGTTTTCTTTTATCAGTCTGTAAATAAGAAAGTCGATTGAAAAAATTATTGTTATAAATTATTTTAAATTTTCATAGATAATTATATTGAAATATTGTACTTTATACTATTTATATGATTAAGTAATCATATCACAATCTTTTCCAATTAAATAATAGGAAAAAATATATATAACTTTTTCGAAACAATTTTTAAGAACACTGCTTTAATTAAATCGAAGTTGTGCAAATTCTTTAGTCACGTTCAATGTTTGTTTTTCAAGGTATATTTTTCTAACCATAATACTATGTTCCTTCTTTATAAAAAAAGGTTAAGTATGAGTCGAAATATATAAAGGAAGGCTTTCATGTTTATTTATATATCTTGAAATCATTGATGAATATTACTTGATTTGAAAAAAATTGGCAGTCTCAAGTACCTATTATATATCAAAGTACTTATCATCACTTTGATTATGCCAGCCAACTCAAGTCATGGTTGGAAAAATAAACAGTCATATATTTTATGCCAAATTGTTATTTATAAAATTTATAGTGTTATTTTTATTTTAAAACAGGAAGATGAAATAACAATAGATATGCGCGTTCAATGCTTAAATAGTTAACTACAAATATTCCAACATATGGAGAGGGACATATTGTTTTACCTGCAACTGCTGATAGATAAAACGCAAACACGCGCTTTCAGTCGGGTCATGGCTCTGTTTCTATGTTGTATACATTTGCGATTCGATTATCTCACTTATACATCCTTCGACTCGAAGTTCTTTTTGGATACACGTTTTTCGTTTTGTGATTTTAACATGTTTAATTCTGGACAATAACCTTGGCTTTTTTATGGATATTTTATTTGGTGCATTTGAAACTAAAATGGAAGCACATTATTGTATTTGAGAACTTAACGTCGATGCAGATTCTACTACAGAATATCTGGAACACTATTTGATGCCAACCTTGCAATAGCAGAGTTTATAAATCATGAAATAATAACTCGCCAGGTAAGTGTTTTTTTTTTAAACACATAATATTCTCTCGCATATCGACACGTGGTATCTGAGTCGAGACTCCAGCGAGTAATATTGAGTGAATGACTGGTTGACTGCAGCATAGACGCTACGGGTAGTATACTCTAAGCGTTATATGTAGGTAGGTATATACAGTGACTACGCTGCGTCTTAGCAGTGGTATCTACATGGCACTGATGAAGAACTAGATTCTAAGTTATCATCATCATCAGCCAATATAGGTCCCACTATTGGGCACGGGCCTTTGCTCAAAAGGAGTAGTCTACCGCGTTAGCCCACTGCGGGTTAGACTTATTGTGTTTTCAAAGGTTGCTAGTCTTCTGAGACACACAGGTTTATTCAAGATGTTTTTTCTTGAAATCAATGTTTTTCGTAAAATGTACGTAAGACAAATCTCTTTGGTACTTGATCGGGCCAAAAATCCAAATCGGGCGTCCAGAATAACAGGGGATTATGTTAGCCACTAGACATAATATCTAACTGAATACATATGTACCTACAGTTTCATATGGGACTTAACTCGGTAGGGGACAGAGCTAATTATTCAAATAAACGCATATCACTAAATAATAGATAGCATTATCGGAATGGCGGCCTGGAAGTAAAACTTCTAAAACTCTTTCTAGTGTGAAAAAAATGTCAGTATACATTTGTCGGCAGATACATTTTTTTGTTAACAATATTTTAATCTTGGTACGAAAGTATATTTTTAATAGATTATTTTTTAGGTCCTACCTAAAGCTAATAACGATTAACTTTAGTAGTGTTTTTCTGGGGGCCCATCTATATTACTAACCACTATTATATTACTAATATATCATTATTATTTTTACCGTAGGTGGCGTTCAATAACAAAGAATATATTTGTCGACCATGCTGGCAAAGAGCTGAACGCGCGGCAACACGCCATTATAGCGTCATAAATAAAGAAAATAAAGAAGTAAAAGACACTGCAGTGCTCCTGCTCATCAATCAAACTTTGTTCTTGCTCCAGCAGCTCCTGTAATAGATTTAGGCCGAAAAGGTGAAGAAGACGCTGATAGGCCAGTGATTCCGGTTGAAGTAAGCCAACTTCTGGCAGTGCCTGAGTACTGCCAGTTGTCTATTTTATAGACGTAGAAATGAGTCTCGTCTCCAAATCGTCGTCAGAACATCTGAGTTCTTAGGAGTACGTTTTTAATAAATTTGAATTATTTCGTTCCAGATGCTGCAAAGTCTGTCCAGAGCATATTAACGGAAACGACTGGGATGGACTGTTTGTTGCCCTAAATGTTAGTCACAACTTAAACAGAGCACAGTTTCTAGATGTTATGAGGATAATGAAAAAAACAGCATTAATTTCCCCTCAAATAGGTATTGAAAACATAGAGGCCAAGTTATTGCACTTTCGAATAGGCTTCACTCTTTCTCAATTCAATCAAATTCTAATGGAAACCCGTTCCTTGCAGGAAACACTAGGAATTTATTTGACGACGTTCAGTACTAGAGAACCTAACGCCTCAGTGCTAGTTTTCCCTCTCGATTATACTACACCTTATACAATATGCGCCACAAATGTTTTCGACAGAGAAGCAATAAGTCATTATTATTTTTCATGTGCTAGGGGAAAACGGACACTTGGATGTTGTGCCCACGTAATGCCCATAATACGATATCTTGGATGGGCACATAACCAAGAAACTATTCGTTTACCCGTTGCGTTTTTAGATATTATTATTGCAAATGAATTATGATCATTGTAATTAAGAACGTGTAATGTTTAGGTACTTATTTGTCCTAATTAAACTTCAAAGTTGATTTCCTTTTACATTTATCACCCTATTTTCAAGACTTTGTGTCATGTAGTACAATAATATCACGATTTCAGAGATAATACTGACATACCTATATATATATATATATATATATATATATATATATATATGTATATATATATATGTGTGTGTGTGTGTGTGTATATGCATACTTATATATCTCGGAAACCAACCTATATATTCACCTTTAGTGCTGCGAATTAGACCAAACATTTTGCCCATTGTCCTTTAGAATTATCGCTATTTAATTCGTTAAACTTCAAAGCTATTTTGGATGAAATTATAAAATAAATGGCTCTAGAAGTCTCTCTTTCAGCATATGTCCAATACCATGAAAGAAAGTCTATAAAAATCGAGTACTTTATTTGCCCAAAAAATTTCCCAATGGATATATTAGGGGTTCAACTATTGAGATTCATGAGATTTAATAATCTTTCTCACTATGCGATATTTCTAGTTTCTAAGTGAAATGTTCCTAACAGACGAACATATAAACTTAAAGCGGTCTTTTAAGTATAACCTTCTTTTCTTTTGATAGTGAATTTACTAAAAATTGCAATTGAAACCTCAATCTCCTTTATTTCATTTATTATTTATTTCCACCCATGGGATGCTCGAAGAAAATGTTTCATACCTACTTCACAAGAATGGGAAAGTGTATCAAAATATTCTTTTTATTTGGCTACATATTAACTGAAATCGTGCAAATTTCACGCAGGAGTGGTAGAATGGATACTATGAGACTATAATGAATAGTCAGGCTTTAATGAAGTTATGAAGCTCACAATTTAACTACGTAATCCTGAATAGGAATTAAATGCCAGAAATATAATTCTAACTCTTTCTTAAAATATACTTATGTGGAATATATATTTTATATGTATTTCCATGAATTAAAAAAAATTTTCCCGAAAACTGCCTATGTTATATAATAAAAGAAATGTGTCTGACTGCAATGGATCTTTAGCCCAGGTGGTGTGAACCCGAAAAATGTATTATAATACTACGATACGTTACAATACTACGATTTTTCTAACCATTCGGAGTAAGCTTAAAACAATAAGCGCATGAAATTCGGGTTTTCGACAAAATTTGTGAACTGACAAAGTTACGAGTTTTCATAACCGAACCTTCCTAAACCAAACAGTATTTACGATGGGCTCTTGTAACTAAAACATTATGTAAGAAAAAGGTTTATTAATTTCATGTATAAAATTGTGGGTACGTTTACTAATTGAGCAGTTAAAAGAGAAAAATAAAAGTCATTTTATAAATTAAATTTGCAGGGAATTTATCACATTCAACAGTGATTAAAAACTATTTGATAGTTCCGAATACACTACTTAAACTTGCATTTCTAAATCATAACACTAGGGAAGAAAATTTTTTTTATAAGGACGAATAAAAAACTGATAAAAATGAAATAAATTTCAAAGACGTGGAATAAAGTTTATAAGTTACGGTGAACAAATGTTATATGTCCTTAATACCGAACTGCATAAAAGTAAGTGACCTTTATTTTTGAAAAGGAGCCATTAAGATGGTATACAAGAATTCAAAATACATAACGGATTAAAATTACTAAACGACACAGTTCACTTGAAACTTTGTAAAGTATTACAAAAATTAAATAATTAACCTTAAAACGGTAAAACTTAGCTAAAAATCTATTTATGCGAAGCACAAAACGATAGCAAATAAAATAGAAGATTGAAAATTTAAATTTGAATGCGAAAAAGTTGCTCCTTTCGACCATTTAAAAAAACATTATTTTGAGATTTTTTGATTTTCTACTCTTTAATTTTAAAATATCCAAGTAGTACACAAGATTTTATATGCTGTAAGTAAGGTTTTTTTATATATTTGGATGTTAGTTTTCTCAACTTTATTTTATTTTAAATCTTTTAGTGGACAGTTTATTTTGGTAATGGTTAACGACATCTATTACAAATTGGGAAGTCTTATTATCGGAATTCTTACATCAAACAAAGTCTTATGTCAAATTAATTGTACAGAGAGTACTAGTCCTTACCTTTTCTGTTGGCTTCGGAGTAGTCGGATATTAAGAATATAAGTGGGATTTTTTTTGCGATTATTTACTCATAAAAGTAAAGGAAACTGGAAACTTTTCTTTTTATTGCACTTCTTTTTTTTTAAAGACTTTTCTATTTATTGCACCTTATTCTATTCAGGGAAATATAACGGGTATTATTATCATTTCTTCATTCAGACCGTCAATTTAATACCGATTTCACTGTGATTTAAATGCAAGTTTTATGTCAACCAAAACGATATGGCAGCCATCAAGTGCCCCTTCCATCATTGTAAAGCCAATGACATTTTTGATATTAGAATGAATTTGTTATTCGTTAAGATACCTTCAGTAGTTTGGTCCCACGAAGGGAACATGTACACATCTCCACATACCAATATATATAGACAGGTAAAACTATAACCTTTCCTTTTCAGCCTTGTTGTAGTCGGGTAAAAACTGGTTCATATTATGGTAATATCGTTATTTAACAATATTGAATATATTGTCACTAAAAATAACTAAAAACTGAAAACTAATTAAAACAACTGGTGGGATTATAATTTTTTGTACGTTTTTATATAACCACTATCTCTCAGCGGTATTTACGACGTAATTAATAAATTTACTTTCAATGAAGATTTTAAGTAGAAAACAGAAATAACACGTAAAAAACTTGTTTTAAAATCAATATTTACGATGAAATATTTTATTACCTGTGTAATAATTGAAGCGTGATATAATGAAATAACTTATCAGTTAATATATTCAAGAAAAAGGAAAAAGTAAGTACCCGTCAATTTACTTAAGAACTTTAGTAAGTGGTATTTTCAAGTTATTGAAGAAAATTTAAATTAGATTTAAATTAAACATATTTATAGTATTATTACAGACCATCCAAGATTCAATATTCGATCGAAACTCGTGCCACAAAGAAATGAGCAAAAGTATGATTAAAATTATGGCAGAAGCCCTTGGATTACTTAAAAAATTGTTTTCTTCTTCTTCTTTCATTATGCAATGCCTTTTCTTTCTTAATAAAGAACAATTGTTCCGTACATTTACGTATTCCAAAGTACATTTGTTCCGAAAAAAATGTTTTGCTGGTGAATTAATATATTCCACATTAAAAAAATTTCCTAAAATGATATTATTTAGATTCATTAACTTCAGATGTATTACACACAATTAGTAAATTATATTTTTAAACTTCTTAATGAACCCAACTTTAACATGGACAAAAAATATTTTCTACGAGTTCTCAGGTAATACCAATATTTATAGCGCAGACTCTTTATATGTAAAGCTGTTAGATATAAAAATACAAAACGTTTTAATTACTCAACAAATATTTTTCCATAGATTTAAAAAATATGTAAATTACTATATAACTAAACCACTTCTCTCTCAGCATGAATTACGGTCGTTAACAAATTGTTTTGCAGAGAATGGAAGTTCGCTTTTAAATTACAAATATCATGACTAATTCATAATTGTCACGGTATGTATATTAAAAAGTTCCATTTTTGCAAATTAATGTGATGTGAATCGATTTGATATTAGGTTTAGTCGACGATTTTACTCGGCTTAAATTTATAGGTCTACAAGTTTAAGTATATTAAATATCAGGGTTTATTAGAGAGTATATTGCCTAAATTTGATCACATTAATCCTAACTAATTTCTAGAGCTGTAACGCTGTAAATTTCCTTATAAATATTTATGTATTTAAGTAATGTCCGTTACTGGATGTATATTTCCCATAGTAAATTTATAACGAAAAATGTATAATTGCGGAAAAAAAAATAGGAGAATCGCTTGTAAACTCCCATATTCCTTAACTTGAAAAGAGTAAAATAGCTTTACCTCCTTTAGAAATAAACTATAAATATAATACATAAATAATACACTACTTAATTCTATATTAATGACGATTCAAAGTTATTTGATGCGATGATTCAACACACTTTTTCTCTCGCTGTATCTAAATGTTCTAAATCACGAAAGTTTCATACTTTACTTGGTCCTTTGTGGTCATCTACACTTTTTACGAGTCTTGTTGGCTATTCTCCAACATGATACAATTTTTTTACTCCTCGCGTAAACTTTGTTTATTTAGGTACTATAAGATTTGTCATTAACGGAAAAAGTAAGAAAAATGGAAAAGCAATATACAATATCGCTTTTAAGTGATTTAGAATAGATAAATATTTACTCGCCCATAATTTAATTTGCAAGCTAATGTTAAATGAGTCTTTTTTGTTTTCGTCCAGTAGTACACAAAAGGATATATTACATTACCTTTACCGATTTTTTCTTTTGTCACACTTTATAAATATAGTAGAATAACGTTGATTCAATAAACAAGACAAGTGCTTCCATGTTCGTGTATTTTCCTGCGTTTCAACTAGCTGATTCGTCTTCGTAAACTTCTTTAACATGTCTAGAGCATCAGCATAGGACTCTGCGAGAGCTTTTACCACTTATACAATCATACTACTACTATTTGTTCGCACTGCCTTTGCACAGCAAATAATAGTTCAATGGCGGAATTTGACCATGCCAGCTCAGAGATTTTCTTTCACTAGTCATTCAATGCTCAAACGTTATTTATTATTGCACTGATATTAAAACCAGTTCATTTTCTCTCATTAGCAAATAGTGTATCTATCTCACTCAGAAAAGGGGGCTACCACTTTTTCTTAGACTAAATTATCAGCTGCTATAAGTCCGCCTTGAACTATTTTCGTTTATTGTCATTAATCGCTTGACAATAGACGTATATATTGTCATCATATGCGCCTATTGTCATTCATCGCTTGAATACTGAAATATATGCCAATGAATTGCTTGGATATGATCCGTCTTCAGTGTAAACTACTAAACATCAAAAATCTTCAAAAAAATTAAGTAAATTAGTTAAAAAAAATTCAAACCAATGTCCAATACTATGTGAAACCTATTCACTATAAACCTAGAAAGTAGGTAGTTAAAGCTTTCAATTCTACCTACTACTATGAGTAAATTAAAATTCATAATTTTGATCGTAAATAAAATTTCATAAATAATATTACAAAACAGAACACATTTGAACAAATACCTATTGCAATGGTTAAAATGTTTAAATCACATATCTCTAGGCAGCTGTAAATATATAAAATTAGCTTTAATTATTAGTTTTCGTAATTATTATTTTTTTATGTAACATGACATAGGAAATCCACGCTATATGTCTACAAATTTTCGCAATATGGACTATTTGGTATGAACATCATTATATAATATAATAAAACCATTCTAAGAGTTCAAATGACAAGGTAAAACGTTTGCGAACAAGGATATAATAGCATGTATAACTAGAGTTTCCCCGCTAGAATGTTAAAATTTTTCAAGTCATGTTTTCGAATTAGGATACAATTATTAGTTCAAAGCTAACTTTATTACATAATATCGTTGTAAATGCGTAAACGGGTTCCAGATGAAATGTAAATGTGCGGCAAGCCTATAGACATTTATTGTAACCGAGTTTAGATTATGAGTGGCTTGTAGCGAATTGGAAACGTTAACTTGGTCGCGTTTGCTTTTTATTTTCAAATCTGAAGTCAGTGTTGAAATTCTTTTGAAAGACCTCTTAGCTGAGGTCATTAATTCATGCCTGAGAAACTATTTTACACTAAACAATTGTGCTGATGAAGTTAATTGTTTTATTATCAAGGTTTATGCCTGGATAATGGTTTAACTAGTAATAATGCAAATTATAATATATAGTGCATAAACGCGCGTTCACGTTCGTTAAAAATGGCACACATAAATAAGAAGCCATGAATAGATCAAGGGACTTTGATGCACGTAATTTCCATAAGTCAAATTATGATTTTCTGAAGTCTCATTTATTAACAAAAATAAATTGACCAAACTTTAGGAAAGCAAACTTTAAATTATTTAAGGAAAAATTTAAAAGCAAAACGAGAAATTTTCTATTTATAAGGAAGCAGTTGTTAAATATATTTGTGTATAGTTGTAGTCTTTTCAAAATGGATTTTAGAAGTAAATTACAATATGACCAAACGGCATATGCTAGAATAAAGAGAATATTTTTTTTCTAATATATTTGGGAAATGTATTTATAAGTAAATAAGAGATCATAATAGGTACGGTATTTAGGATATTGGGAACAAATTATTTTCAATAAATGTCCGGAATTTCCTTATTTTTATTAAAAATATTTTCAAGATCCATTATTTCCAATAAATGATAGCGCTAAGCCAAACAAAATTCATTAAAAACTTGTTCTCGAAACCTTCTTGAAATTATTTAGGCAAAATGTTTTTTGCAATCTCCTGAAATTCGTCTTCTTTTCTTTGTATATTTTTTTAATTTAAAAAACAAATTTTCATTGTAATGTAGATATTCGACCACTGGAATAAACCTACAATTTCACTAAATTATGGAAAAGTTCGTAAATTATTTGCTAGGAAAAACGTATGATACTTAATCGTAAATTTTTATGATTAAGAAATTGTAATATCGTAATGAACAAAAGCGAGCAGTCGTTCATCTTTTAAGCAAAGTTGACTTATGTTAGGATTATCGATATCAAACGAAATGTACGATGTTTCTCTTTGCATACAGGAGATGTAATTCATTGACAAATTCTTATTAATAAATATCTTCTAAATTAAATTTGTCAACACAATTTCAAACTAGTTTACCGACGTTTACGTTTGTATCAATCTCTACGTTTAATGTGTATGTAAATTGTTTATAATGTTGAAATCCAGTTTCTACAAACCTATTTCCATTGCCTTCAGACATCGAAAAAATATATTCACATTGACGTATATCATAGTTTGACACAAATTTTTTCAGCGTTACTATCGCAATCCCTTCAAATTTAACATGAAACAGTCTTTTTAAGATTTTGTTTTCAATTAATAGTTTTTTCTTTATGGGCACAAAAAATATTTGACTTTGAGTACTATATTTTAAAGCATTTTCTAAATTAGAATTGTTTTTTTCGTCCTTAACCAGTAACATACAATTTATTTAAGATGTCGTTAAAATAAAATTAAAATTAAGTTTTTTCCTAAATTTTTTCCTTTTCTCAGTGAATAAAAGCTTTGCATCTTGTCTGCCATTATTTTAGATCTAGACTCACTGTTTTGAGATTTTTTAATTTTTTATTTAATTTAAAAATTAATGATTATTTAATGGCTGCAATTTTAATTCGTAAACGTAATCCGTAATTAACTATAAAGATTCATTAAAACGTTTTACTCTAGAAAGATGAAATTTTTTTTATTATTGTCGTGGTACTTCGTTATACAAATTTATAAATTAAAAAACGTGATTTATTTTCTTTCTGTCAATAATGTTATTTATGTATCCATTTCAGTTATTGACAAAAATGGAGTCGTCTTCTTTTTTAAAGCATCCCGCGTAAATTTTTTCTTCATCTACTGTAAGTAATGGACGCATATGAAAAATTGAGGAGATAAAATTGGAGAAGATGTTGAGGGGCTACTGCGTTGAGAAAGTTGATCGCTTTGAAGTATTGGTTAAACTGAACGCTTACATTTCCATATTATTCTACATTAAGTAACTAATAGTTCTTAATAATTAATTGAGATTTTGTTATGGAAAATAGTTTATAATTTATATAAATTTGTTACAAGTGGTAATTAATTAATTATAAATATGACCTAAATTTAAAAACACGCCGTATTGTCGTTCATTTCTACCTTGAATCTATTATAAAAATGAATTAATATTTCTATTCATAATGTTTGAATTTAGCTTTTATAATGACGAGCATAATGTGATACGAGATATGAAATAATTACCCATTCCACAGTCTATTTAGAAGTATTTCCAATGCTGTGAAAAGATCAACTTAGTGACTTTGGTTATTAAAATAATTTAGTGTTCGTGACCACAAAAAGCACGTTTTGATATATAATTGTATAACGTATAAAAGCCTCAATAAGTGGAAAATTTGATACGTTTATGATAACTTTTCTGAATAATTATTTATTTTGCTGTACTCTAAATAAATAACACAGGAACTAACGTATTTTTATTATTGACTAAATTGTGTTGAATTTAATAAGATTTTTTATAAAATCTTATTAAATTCAAATATTAAATCTTATTAAGGTCAAAAATAAATAAATCTGGTAAAATTATAAAATAAATCATTATCCTCATTTAATCATGTTTTTTTTCAATCCCCTAATATTCTTAAATTAATATTCTTGCATTAGTATATCAATATTTATAGCTCAATACAAAAAAATCAACTACGTTAACTAGATACTTACACAAAAGTGCTTATTCTGGTTAACCATATACATGTGATTCATAATAATAAAAAGAAAACAATTGTGTCCGAAAAAGAATACGCAATCTCAAAATGAAAGCGAAATCAGGTAGTATTTGTATTTTTAATGTAATTTTTATTTGCTCAGCTCACTTAGTTTTTAATTTGGAAATATTGAATGTTATTAAATTCTCAAAATGTTTACAGAACATTTTGAGAAAATATAAAGTTATTTACATCACTTTGTCTTATAAAAATATTGGTTGAATACGAACATTGTTTTCCTAAATTTATGTTTTTAGACCCTTATATCCGTGACGATAAATTATTATAATAGTACGTTTTCCAACATTTTAAAATTCTTCAGTTTTTTAGAACGGTTTGTGTGATAGTAATTTAATGATTTTAATATGTTCCTTTATGTTCTCTTTTTGAGATGTTTTATGTTCATTATCAACCATTTATTATCCAGTATCTCTATCAAACTAATGACATAATAATGTAAAAAGTTTGTTCAGAAAACCCTCATTACTACGTTAAAAAGAAGTAATCAACTTACAAAATTATATGAAAACAGGTGCAATTTTATAAAATTAAAAATAAATGTATTCTGTACATATCGACCAAAACGGAAAATCATGAAAATTTAACAAATGGCTACACGTTAAACAGCTGTCCCTATATCCTTTCTTATATAACAAATAGTAAATAGTTCTGTATTATATAAAGAATCCAATTGAATTGTATATGTAAACTCCATGTATTTTCTTTCTATTTTCCAACGTGGTTTGTTAAAAAAATATGAGAGGGTTTATTGAAAAATTATAGTGACGCATCCACGTGTTCAACTTTTAAGAAATTTTGCGATATTATTACACTTGTGAACGATAATCCAGGCAATATATTTATATAGTGAAAAATAAGATCAATATTTGTAAATTGTTTAATATGAATTTCCAAACTTTCCGGCCCAAGTGTATACGAAACATTTGTGGTCTCTGGTATTAAGCACCGGTTTATATTTTAGTGTACGTTCTTCAAATTTAATATTACTTTCTAAGAACAAGTCAAATTTTCATAACCAATCAATTCATGATAAATAGAAGTATTCAGGAAACGGTTTTTTTTAAGATTACTTAATAAGATTTCCAGCATTGTTACTATAATTTGTTTAACCCATTTCATATATATGAGGAGCATATGAACTCTCGTTTTCGAATAAAGACATATCAAAAACTGATAAGAAATTTTATAGAGATGCAGAAGAATGAACAAATCTTCATGGCACAAAAATCCATGAGTGTATCTCATATATTTCTTTGCTTTAATAGAATTTGTGCAATTATACAACGTTATTTTAAGCGATTTTCTTTGTGTTTTAATCTGAGACATTTTATGTGTAAATATTCATTGTCAGCAATTTATTACGCAGGAATGATACAATGGCATTTGTAAAGTATCACAGAAGCATATTGAAAATAAAATTAAACTTATACGTTGTATAAGATAATCCAATAATATGAATTATCGGGTTAAGTTAAATGACGCAAAAAAATAGAGTACTACCTTTTATTACCTTCTGTGTAGTACTGATGTCATATAAGAAATATATGAATTTAAAATTCGATCCCAGGCATTCATAATAAATACCAAGTTTTACTTAAAACTATCATTTAATGCAACTCTTTATAAAAATTATAATTTAACAACAAAAAGTTAACGACGAATGGTAAAGTGGGTAGAAAGTATGTGTCTACTGGGTATAATGATAATCTAGTGGCCATCTGTCGCGACGAGGATGTATTAAGTTACTGAACGTATTTATACCACATGTGGCTTCTAAAGCGACACGGAAAATAGACGAGTCATTCCATCGAGAGAAAAAAATATTCTTCAATAGGAATGCTTTCAGTGGTTTGTCCCTTTATATAACTATCATAACATAATAATATTATATTATGATAAAGAAATTACTCGTTTCTCCAAATATAGTCACAGAGATTCTTTATTGTTGGAAATATACTAATAAAGTCTAAAATAAACTGTCACGAGACATCAGTCAATATATTAATGTTATATGTAAAGAATGAATATTTTTGAAACTATTTACCAAAACGTTCTATTTTACTTAAATTTTTATGTATGCGCGTGATTATGCATGTAGACATTTATATGCGTAATTACTGGAAAATATTATTTCATATCTTTCTTTTATTTTGTAGGCTTATAATTTTAACCTAAAGGTTATATGAAACCAAGGAATAAGATGAAATATTAGGGGTTCATCTGGGAAAATATCGCTTGTTAGAAAAATATTTTTTCTTTTTCGAGTTAAGCTTTTTATATTTTGTAAATATTTTTCCTTATATTTTTAATAATCAATTTTAACTTATAATTACCAAAATACGCTTTATTTCAATATGAACTCATTGAGAAATTAAAAAAAAATCACATGGGAAATTAAAAAAAAATCGGGTAGGCTGTATCAAGGATGCAGTCGTAGTGGAATACGTGAAATGCTTGAGCGTACTTGTGGGTTTGCACCATGTTGATTACGTCAACCGGAATATTAATTACTTGTCCCATAATGCCGTATTGTCCTGCATATCGCAAATATCGTATTTGCATGCACTCAAACTTTGAGGAAAGAAGCATCTCCACGGTCGGCCCTAGTCCGGCGTATGCGTAGTCTCTAACTGTGGCCCTGTACTGTTTCCGTCGGATGTAGCCTGGCTCTTTCTTGTGGATGGTGATGGAGTAGTCTCGTTTTCAGCCACCATTGTAGCCACAGCACTAGTAGATGGTTGTGGTTTCTGCGCTTTGCCCAATCTAACATGTTCCCTATGGAAACGAACATGTTCCACCAAGGTCAAAGCGGGTCGCCGAGACAATACTGATATTTTGGATTGTAACTTTTTATTTGCAAATTATATCATTAATAGGCATATAAATTAATTAGCAATATTATTTAATTATTTTGACACTTATTCGTTTACCGAGGGTGAAGCTAAACAGATGTTGTTTTCTCGGCAACTGTGTTAATTGCTGCAACCCTTTTGTCCATAATTCCAAGTCTAAATGTGAGGCAGCATTTACTGAGACTCTGCGATAACTTCTGATTGTGCAATGCCGATATTTTTCACTTTCTGATACTTTTAAAGTAATAAAACATTTGATAACATCGACGATTAAGTTTACTGTTTTTTTATACGTTGTATGGAAAATAACTTTAAAATCATTATCATTCTTTGCAAAAATTACGTATCATTATTTCTGTGATTCTGTACTCGTAAGAAAACTATTACCGTTGCGTTTGTTTGCCACTGTACTCTTTCATATACCTGCTAAATTACGAAGTCTGTACGCGTAAAATTTCCAAGATTATGTAAGCTATCTTTCATTGATACAAAATGATAAAACTCTAACATACAGACGTTTACGCATGCGACATGTCATTTGATGTATTGTTTTAAATAAAGGAAAATACTTTTTTTATAAGTTTCAGTTGTAACTTGAGTTTGTGATGAGCTATATAACTGTCAAAATCTCCTGTTTTTTATATTATTATATTTTTTATTATACAAGATAAAAATGTGAAAAAATCGTTATAATTCGTTCACTTTTAACATAATGACGATAAATAAGTTCATTTTTATTTTTAATACCATTAAAGAAAAAGTGTCTTTTTCCATTTCATTTATGCCTATGGAAGATACTCTAGACAACATATTTCAGTACTAAAAACAATAATACTTCTGTGAAAAATAACTCTAACATAAAAAATGTTAGAGTTATTTAAAAAAAAAAGATTTAAACATCGATCGTACCTAATTGTAGACGCAATCGTCATAGTGCGAATACCACTGGTACTTAATATATTTTTACGTTTTACGTTTGCAGTAATATATTTTTCAATTTTAAAACTAATGACAACATTAAATGATAACGTATAGATATGTATAAACTCTAAATGGAAGTAAATTAATACTAATATCATTAAAAACTAACTGTAAGAAAAAGTGTTCAAAATAATTTAATAGTGTTTGCCATGCTATAAATTTGTATTACTGAAAATAATGTCACCTACAATGATCAAAAAGCTTTATTTCGAGCTTAACATGGGACATATTAAAAGTTTTAGCACTCGCTTTGTTGTATTGTATTACGAGAAACCGTATAAACAAATACATACTTCTAACATATTCTCATTGAATAATGAATTTTTCCTGAGTACTTTGGTGTAACACCAGGGGCGACAATTGGAATAAATAGGTCAAAGCAACGGTCACGAGAGTATCGACACAACAGATGGCAACCGAATTTTCATTAGTGATCTCCTCTTGGTTTTGTGCTGAATGTTGACTTCATTTGTCTTCGTTTGTGAATTTTTATTTTGAAAATAAGGGCGGTAAGTTGCAGCAGCTGTCACTTGAATTTTTAACTAAATAATGGGTCAAATTATACACTTCGACGGCGGTTTAGAATTATATGTTATTACCTCATATAATTATATAACTTTATAAATATACAGAGTCATTTCAAATGTATTGCTACTTTAAATAATGTTGTTCGTAAACTATTTTTTCTGCATAATAAATATTTAATTCATAAGAAAGTGATAAGAGATATTTGATTAATATTGGAAAATTAATGAACAATATTTTGTAAATTGAGTAACTATTACTGATACGGATTATTGCCTACTTTCAAACATCGAGGAATATTATGTAATAGTTTAATATTAAACTTCGTCTTAAAAAAATATTAAACAATATTTATTACACAACATTGTTGGCTTAATAAATAGATAAACAGAAGTTAAACTTTGCAGTAAATTAATAAAAAATTGCTTTGAGTGCTTCTGAGAATATTATAATTCACGCGAAACTACTTTGCAATACAAATTCTTCGCCAAATCTTCATCTTAATAGTGCTTAAAAATTGAACTCAGATACCGTCAAAGGTTCAATTTCCTTAATAGTAATCAAAAGTATTTTATTACAGTTTTGCTTGGCAGCCTACCATGCTTTAAAATAATTAATGCCTCAAACTATTACAAAATATAAACTTTTTTTTGGAAAGAAAATAATATATGCTAAGCCAAACATTTTCAAAAGAATCTGTGGGTAAACTGTATTTAAAGAAACTAGAAAGAAAACTATTGATTATGGTTGATCCGAGGAGGGCGCGCCTGGTACTAATCGAACTCAATTTGATATAATTTTTTTTATTGAACATTGATGGGGAACGTGAAGCATTCCTATGTTAGATTTCAATTCATTTTGTATATATTGCATAATCCACTGGTTACACAAAGGGGCTTTAAAAAAATTCAAAATGATTATTAGATATATATTTACATAAAAAAAATATTGAAAAATAAAAAAGAACATAGGTTTTATCCGTTTTGATCAGATCATTAGGTTGATTGAAGTCTTCTAAATGCTTAATTATTGTTAACTATTTCAAGCCATTAATTAAAACTGGTTAAGTAATGCCTAACTTGAATTCTATATAAAAGCCAGTGGCTACAATTATAATAAGAAATATCAACAACAGTTTCTGAAAATTCGTTTTGTTAAATTAAATTATAGTCGCTGCAATATTCAATTGCGAAAATGTTTAGGGCATTTGTAATTGTATTTTAAAATTTAAAAGTAGTTCAAGTGATATATTTTCCATTGCTTGTATATATTTTTAATTGTTCATGCATAGCTTTTATTATAGTTATATTGAAAAAAAAACTTTTATCGATTTAATGTATAAAATATCTTAAATCTCATTCGTATGAACACATACATAATATGTCATATTTAATTCTCCAGGAGAACTTAATATTATTTGTTTTGTTGCAGTTTTAAACCCTGCAACTAATTGAGTATGACTAAATAATGCTTATATCTTATCAAAATTTCATTATTAACAATATGAAATTATACATTATACTATTTTACGCAAATTTTATAATAGTATTATATCACAAGACGATACAAATAACGGTCACTTAGTTCCATTGCGTTACAAAGAACTTTATACAAGAGTATCTTCTTATTGAATAACAGACTCTTTATAGATTGAAAGATGCGTTTGTTCTGCCGCATCTTGTTATGAACGATAGATAGGATATATACGGCGGCGACCCGCAATAATATCCGCTGGTAGCGACAGAAATTTTCTTATAAATTGAGAATCGTATTTCGAATATATTAGACAATAAATGGAATTGTGTGTTCAATAAACTAAAAATAAAATATCGTTATATTTAATTCATTGTTTGTTGAAGTGTTGTTTAATAAAAAATTGTCTATATATGAGTAAAAAGTCACCTCAAAATCTTTCTATATATATGTATTTTATATAAACTTTTTTTTAAATAATTAAGTTGACTTTCTAAAATAACTCTTTGTAGCAGTTATGACAAAGAATGTATTGAATGTTATGTAAATCAGTATTAAATATGAAAAGAAGTATAGAAAATCTCATTTAAAAATTTTCCCAAAACAAGATCCAATATTTTTTCTTTCCGTTTGACTGAATTGTTTCTTTTGTTTAATAATTCAGTATATATAGTTCCACATAATAAAATTACAGGGATTTTTTCCAAAGAAGAAATTTTTTTTATGCGGCACCTACTTGTTAAAAGTGGTGTTGGTATTGAAAAAAAAATATCATTCACGAATATAAAAAAAAAGTTTTTCCATTTATCATTTTGCACAGAGTCCATTTTCACAAAACGGACAAGGCAACTTGTTAGACATGAAATTGTCTTATAATTTTGCTCTAACAAAGAAAAATATCAAGGCAAATATTATAGACACATTATATCGATAAATAACCGAAACTTCAAGAATTATCCACAGTTGACATTATTAGTATTTGAAATTAACTCCTAGTATATGATGAAGTTTCAATTGCAAGTGTTAAATTTTATCGCGATAAAAATAAAACGGCAAAGTTGATTGACAAATTTTAAAAGATTTTCATAACTCACCCATTTTCATGAATTGTCTGTGTGACACTTTCAAGTGACGTAGTGAAGTCTTGCTATGGCCATTGGCCTAAGCTAACTTTGTTTGAACCTATCTGCAACTAATTAGAAAAGTTCAAGGGGAAGCAAACGAAAGGCGCATCGGAGTCCGGTACTTAAGAGACTGGTTCATATTTGAACTAGATCGTGGTCTTTTTGTTACGTTTTATCTTGTTTTCATTGCAATGTTTACTTGAGAGATATTAAAATTTAATACTATCAACTTTTTTTAAATATATTTAAATGAGCAATAATTAAGTAGATTTAATAAATACCAAATATAATTACGCAAACCCAGAAGCAATATTGGTCAATAGTAAATTTGAAAATGATATGACGACGGAAAATAATATGACGACGATAGGATTTTGGCTATATCTCGCTTATCCTCTGTACACTCAAATTCTTCTACTTGATGTACAATTTGTTATCCTTTCTTTCATATTCCAATATGACTGTTTGCAGTACAATAATATCGTCTTGAGATACCGAGAAGTTGTCGAGAAACTAGTTTCGTTTCATATTCGAAAGGGGCCAAAAAGCATTATTGAGATAAACAAAAAATATATTTTGTTATTTCCACTTTCCAATCTCTAACTGTTTGTCCTTTTTATGGTAACCTTCTCAGACATCATTCCTCACCCACATCAACTTACGAGAGATCGTGGAGATAAACTGTTCGCCATAAGACCGTTTCATGCTAAACTATACCAGAACAAGTTAGTGTGCCATGGCATAATTCTTATAAACTATCTTCTCAAGGTAGTGCAGGAATATTTTATTTATTATTTTATTATAGGTATAATGCCTACATCTGTGGTAAATAAGAATGTGTCCACTAATCGTGACTTCACTCATCAATTATTCTTTACTTTTTTATGATAGCATATATATTATCTACAGTGTGGCGATAACGGTGAACATAAATAATATTTGTATATCACAAAAACCATAAAATTATTTTAAAATATATATTTCATCCGTAATACGATGAAGTGATTATTAACAAAAAATAGTTTTAAGGTTATTCAAGGAGTTCAAGACCGGTTAATACCGTTTTGCTTCCAATCATGTATATATATATATATATATATATATATATATATATATATGTATATATATATATATATATATATGTGTATATATATTTACATTAACATATGATGTTCCAAAAGTAAATAATACATTAAAATTAGCATTTCAATGTTAATGGGTAAAAGGTTTCATCTGGGAATTGTAATGTGATCTCGTTTTCACCACGTAGCAGGAATTTGATTTAATTTTCAATTCGATTCTCTAGATTACAGAAAGAAATTTTAAATTCTGAAGGTATATATTATCAGTAATTTGAACATTACACAACTCTTCATTACGTATACATATCATAATACTTTCAAGGAAATTATTACGTTAGTACAAAATATAATTAATTGAGATTCTTCCAGAATAATACCAGAGCTATAAAAAATAAACAATTATTTACCTTAAAATATGCATGTACTAGTAGTTTTAGAAAGAGAGAGAAGTCAGCACATTGCTCCAAAGAAAAATGAGCTCAAATTACTTTCAATATAGTATGCGTTTTACTTGGACTATAGGATATAGGCTATTTTTAATATACTTTCCTATTTACTTTTTATTTTCAGATAACTAAATTTGTTTTAAGAAAGAACAAGGGGAATAGTAATTAAACGGTAATTTAATTTAGATATTCAATTTAAATATAAATAAAAATAATTTTGCATTATAGCACATGATAACAATATTAAAATTTTTACGAATGGTTAAAAAAATTGATTTAAGAAATTTTGTTTTAAGCAACGAAATACCCATTAACAAAGCTATTGATTAAAATTTCTTAATTCATTATTGTACCAAAAAATAGGAACTCGTCACAAATTCATGATTATAAATAAAATGTACATATTAGAAATTCAGAAAAAAAATTGCTAACATATATTTTAGATTCCAATAAAAACCTTTGTAGGATATGGATTTTTGATTATAGAGAATGCAGGTATTACTTTTTTAGTAACGCCTTAATTTTTTTATAAATTTGATTGTAACTAAAATAAAGTTATCATTAATTAAATTTAAGCTTATTAAATATTTTTAACATAATTTAAGCTTATTAAATATTTTTATATAATAACTGAAAACACTGTCATAAGTCGTCTGTGTAGTTTTATTTTTAGTCTAATAGTGAACTACAGAGGCAATAGGAAATGTAAGTCTACTCTTCGTGTAACAAATAAAAAATCAAATTGACAGGAAGCTGATTTTTAGTGGAAATTCTGTAGCAATTCGTCAGAACAATACAGTAGCTTTCGAATTTACTGCACCACTAATAATAGAATATGGAAGTACATTCGATGAAACCTATATTAAGGAAGAGGTGTCAGTATTTTATATACCTTTTATTGCATATTAAAGAAACTATATGAATTAAGAGTAAATATTTTGTGCTAATTGCTAAAATATTACTTTCCTTCATGACCCAATTCAATTGAAATATAGTTATAATTGTACTCATTAAGTACTATTTGAAATTAATTATTTTTGATAAAAATAACAGTATATGTCTTTCGTTTTTTAATAAATTTTCAATTGTTTTTGTGTTTGAAAATTTTCGTTTTTTAATAAATTTTCAATTGCTATAAATAAATAAAAACTCAAGCATAACAATTTTTACTTCAATATGTGGTTAGACGTTCTGTTGCACGAGGTTGATAATTGTTAACGTATTAAAATAAAGCTAACAAGTAACACCAACTATTGACAACTATAAATACCCAGATAATAAGTAGCGCCATCTATTGACATCTATGTACAACTTATGGAAGTAATAAAATAAATAGTCTGTCTATTCAAAAATAGTTTACGGCGTTTTATTAGGTTATGGCTCAGACGCGTATTTTACTTCGAAATATTAGTATTTCATTGCGAAATGGCTGGTCCAAAGTGGTAATGTTAAGACATTTGTTGCCTTATTTGTCGATGATTTTTTGTGTTTTCAAATTTTACTAAAGAAACAGAATATCTTAAAAATGAGCTGCAGCATAGATTTAAGTTACAAGATTTAGATAATGTAAAGCAATGTTTAGGTATACGAGTCAGAAAAGAAAACAATGTACTTATTTTTAATCAGCAATAATTTATTATTATATAATAATAATTTAAATTTATTAAAGAAAGTAGTAAAGAAGCTATCTATTTAAGAAATATTTTATGTCACTTAAGAAGTCGAAACTATTCGCCTGTTTTACTTTATAATGATAACCAAAGTGCTAAGAAATTAAGTGAAAATTGTTTATTTTATAAAAAGAGTAAGCATATTGATGTTAAGTGTTATTTTGTCAGGTCAGCTGTTAATAGAGGTTTGATAGAAATTAAATATTTAAAGACCGCAGATATGCCTACAGATATGTTGACTAAAAGTTTGAGTCCGCGTATACATTTAAAATTTCTAAACGAGTTAGAGATTAAAAGAAAATTTGTAAATGATTTAGTTCGTTAAATATTTTTATTTGTGATACCTAAGCGTATGCTGTCACATTATTTTAATAATATTGAAATTATGTGATAACCCATAATTTTAATGTATTAAAATAAAGCTAGCAAGTAATACCCTCTGTTGACAACTATGAATACCCAGATAACAAGTAGCGTAATCTATTGACATCTATGTACTAACTTATGGAAGCGATTAATTAAAAAATCAATCTATTCGAAAACAGCATACCGCGTTTCATTAACAATAAATAAAATAATTAATTTCTTCCAATAATTTCGGGAATATTACAGTAACATCTCGGAAATTCGTATTAAGGTATACAAAGAGCGCAGCGTTCAATCTACCCTTTTATTAGGAGGTAAGTTTCGGTGAGTAAAGAATAAAGAATATATGGAAATTCAAGGAACTTGCAGTGCAATACAATTTACTGTGACTTTTGAATTCAGTATAAATTAGTTTTAAGCAATTAGAGAACATTTTAAAATAGTTTTCGCCTCTTCATCAATCCTTCAATAGTCATTGGAAAACTACAAAAAGATTTTGAGATAAGAGCAGAAAAGCAGACGAATATACGAGGGTGTGTCAAAAAATAATCCTCAAAAGCGCCTTAAAATTCCAAAAAGTGATATGACTAATTTGCTATGACAGTAGTACTACGTGGGTTTCACAAAATGAAAGACTGGTGGCAGAATGATGCCACATTGCATTAGAAGGCAGCAACATCAGTAAAAAAATGGGTACCCCACTGTTAACATTCACCTCGTTAGAGCAGCGAACTTTGATGCATTTTATGAGTAGTACAAATGTCAAACGGATTAAAATTAATTCAGGATAATAGCTTAATTCGGTGATGCCTGCAGCAAGTTTACTAATAGTATATAAAGTTTAAACGTGACGTAATTTCTTTGGAAAATGTTCTGTGACCGAGGTGGACTGATCGCCTAGTGAAAAACTTAAAAATTAAAACAGTTAGTGACAAACTTACAAATTAAATCCATTGTATATATCTTACTCGATATTCTCCACAAATATGTTCATCTTATTTTTTCACGTATCTTATCTTTTTTCATCTCTGATACAGTTTCCGATTTACATTGTTGTAAAAATGTCAAGCTTAGAGAAGCAGATTGCGTACCTAAAAAAATAATAACCAAATACAAATAATGTAATACTCATAAATGAGAATGCTCCGTAACTAGTGGTAACCTTGTTCAGAAAAAGGTACTCCTTCAATTTCTATAACATATTCAAACATGTATACATTGCTGCTTACATATAACAATTGCTCATGAATAGAGAGGTAGCAAATTTTTTGAGCGATGCCGTTTCTAAATTTAAAACATTTTAAGTTGATTTCCATTTTTTATATCTTCCTTGTTAAGTAAAGTACTTAATTAAAAATAATGTACGTACCTTAATCATTAGAAAACATTTTACACTATGGGACTAAACCCCACATACATACGTATGTGTAAGTTTAGACTAACAAGTAATAAATGTATATTAGTATGGCGCCAAATAACAGCATTCTTTTATGAAATTCCTATCACATCAATAGGAGCACATTATTTTTAAATGACTACACAAGCATAATTTTTCGAGCCTAATGTATTGGTTGTCTTAATAAAAACGAGTTTTGCAGCACAATTTGTATTAGTTGATAATAAAAAAATAAAAGTTGGTTTCTTTTCCGAGTTTCCTATGTGCATTATGACCCTATATGCAAGTTTGATGCATTAGTCATATAAAGACTAATTAAATTGAAGGGTGAATTAAGCAGAAAATTAATAATAAAGAATGTATTTTCAGGATTTAATAACTGTGATTAAACAATTTAAAGGCATATACCCGAACTTCTTTACTACTTAATTTAACTTAAATACGAAGAGACCTCGGTTCCATTGTTACTATTACAATATTTCATTACTTTTTCACTGATCTCACCCAGTTTATATTATCCAGGCGTGCAGCCAGTAACAAAGACACGCAAGCGATCTTGGCAGGCTTACTTTCAGCCAATATTAATTCCTAATTTAGTTGAAGATATCGTGTGACACTTATCGCAAAAGGAAATAAAATTTTCCTCTGTCGTTTCTTTGTATTTTGAATGAATATAATTAACATATATCTTTTGTTCGCAAATTGTAAATATCATTTCGTGGTGCATAAATTGAAATCATTATCGGTTTTCCATTTGATTAATATGAGAAAACAAACACTGAGAAAACAAACTTATAACTATTGTCACGTTAGTATATAGTCATCGTTTCGTGATATAGAGTTTAATGAGGAGGCTCCGTTGACATTATTCAATTCGGTACCAACTTTATTTATATAAAATGAACTTGTTACTATAAGGATAACTTTTATAATATAATTACGATAATAGCATAATATTTACTTTATTTTTAAGTGAGCAAATAAATCAATTAACCACTTGAGAATGAAAGGAAATAAAAACGAATTATACAAAAAAAAGTTTAAAATATAGAATATTTAACAAATAAAGACGTTTAGTATAAGCCATTGACTGAATCACAATTATTGATACTATTTTCTCTATGTAAATATATCTCTGAAAAAAAAAATATATTTTTGTAAATATACTTAAAAAGTTTGTTAAAACTAGCTAATCGAAATATTTTTTATTGGAATAATTATTAAATGATATTTTTTTATATTTTTGCTGTAAGTGTTTCAAAAGTTCAGAGAAAAGATAACTGCGAAATGTTTTGGAGGCTCGTAACTCCCGAAGAGGATGCCGTATCGTAATTTTTGATTATCCTTTAATGGCAAATATGAGTATTTATGGGACCCGGGACCCGAAAAATATCCCCAAATTTGACTTTTGGTGATGTACTTAAATAAAAATCAAACATGTTCTCTTTAGTTTTATTCCTTCGAACAACGTGTCACGGAAGAAGTCTTAGGGAAAATAATATAAATTTTTAGTAACGATTTTTAATATGGCATCACTCTCGCTAGATAGAAGTGCTACAAGCATTTCTATGTATTTATGTAATTCACATTCAGTATCTTCCTTTATAACTACTTCAATCGGACTTGAATTAAAAAAAAGTTTGATACTGGAACATACGGGTCAATACGGATATGTTGAAGTTACAAGAATTCCGTAATTGTCATTGGGCTACGGATTCCATAAAAAGTGCAAGTAAAACATCGTATATTAAGGGAAATATAGAAGCTATCATTGTTCACAGAGATTAACATTAGTATGGAAACATGAAACATTAGCACAATTTTTTTTCAAATAGACTAGTATCCCGCGATTTATGAATAGAATTCAAACAAATCTCCATTTCGTACCAATTACGAGATGACAGAGTTTTAAAAGAGTTTTTTTCCAAAGGATAACGATGTAAAAGCTTGGCAACGTAAATAATTTTATTATGTGAACATTCAAACACGTAATTCACATATTATAAAATTATGCTTGATTGAAATATATGAAACAATTTCAAATGCCCACAGGAAGCTGTATTGCATGCTAAAAGCATTTATGAAAGCAAAACAATTTGAAGTAAGCTCACGGTATAAATATACAATTTATTACATATCCCAATATTATTTGGTATAATAGGTATAAATTATATAAAAGTTAAATGTCTATGTAATAAAAGTGAGAAAGTCTTATTTGAAGCTTTAGTTTGAAGACAACCATTATATACGCATAAACAATTAGTGTACAGGAATATAGTGGTCGTCCTTTAAATGAATCCAACTGCGGAGACATAGATATTTAACTTTTACTCAACAGCTTTTTGGAAAACTAGATCCAAATCTTTCTATTCATCATATTTTTATTTACACCTTCGTTTCCTTTTTATGTATATTTTACAGAAACTACAACTAGTAATATTCTCAGTAAAATCTCCTCTCTTTCTATCTAAAAATTACAGAATTATTTTATTCCAAATGTTTGGTATAGCCTGTAAATTTACAAAGTAATTTAAAGACATTTCTACGATTAACCATTATGTTCTTGGAATTTACTTAAATGACAAAGAATATAATTATCGATTGAAAAGAACGTTTAATTTGCAGTCGCATGATTGGTACCACGTCAATATATCTTTAGTCACAGCTGTTATTCTTTGAAATATCCAAATCATTTATTCCAGTAAACACAACCTGGTGCCTATGTCGATGTAGCAGAAAGGTGGTCAACATTTGATTCCCAGTTAACGACTTACAGCTCTTGATCCCTTAATTGCACCTACCGTGATGTAGCATACTTCACTTGCCGACCTCTTTATGGCCATCGATGATTTTAAACTGAGCTCGAGCGGTAATTTTGCTTTATTCAAAACTGTTCTTTCCTGTATGCAATTAAAATGATCGTGCAAATGGTGGTTGTATTTATTAAGAATTTGAAATAAGTAATTTTAAGTCCAAAAGCGATGAAGAAATAGAATAAATTTGGCAATTAAATTTCGTGAATATATAGAAATATAAAAAACATGTTTTATTTTTTAATTGTATAAATATAATATTATGTTTTTATGGGAAATTAAAAAGTATAATTTACCATGTTCTATTTGGAAAACTGTCGTAGGCTACTTTTGAAATATTTTAAATTTCAATATATTAAACATATTTCCTGTACTCACAATATTTTTTGCATGTAGACATTTAGAAAATATTATTAACTTTAAAATTAATATATGTATATATAATTTCATACATAGATATTTATCGTAATAATTACAATAATACATCTTTGTTAAGTAAGTTCATTTTGCATTGAAACGTCAAATTGACAGATTTTCTTTTTTCGATTGCGACTAAAACATAGGTTATAGGTTACCCCAGAACTAACGAGTCATAAGTAAAACTTGCGCGTCCAAATTAACAGGCTCACTGATAAATGAACAAACATTCCTTTAACCATGTTTTATGTGCTATTACTTTTGTTATATTCTCCTAAATTATTTTTTCGTAAATATCGTCAACACGCAGAAACGTTCATTCAACAGTTTTATTAGGTATATGTATTGATAATAAAGTAGCAATAAATTTTATACAGTCTAATACAAAACCTACAAAAGTATTTAAATTATTAATATTAAGAATGCATTAACATTTTTAAGAGACAAAGAAAAGAAAGCAAGCTTATAACGAACACATACAACATCGACATGTTTCATGTGTTGAAGACGACAAAAAAGGATATCTAACCACACGCGTAAGTACCCTTCATGCACCACTCCGCATTTATTCGAAAGATGAACTAAAGTGATTTCTGCCCTCATGCGTCCATCCACATTTTAATTGCTGCAAACATTGAAAAATTCTGGAAAAGTTTTTTTGTGTTCTGTTATTCTTTTTATATTAAATAATTAATTTTTTCCTAAATATCCTCAACGTACAAATAGGTTTATTCTACAGTTTATATTATATTTAAATGAATTAACGTTGATTGTTTTTTGCATCGAAACATAACTGATCAATAGTAAAATTGTCATTTATAACGAAAAAAAGATTATGTGGAAAAATGTATGGTCAGCAATCGGGAATAAGAAATACGACATGGATTCCGTTGGAGGCAAATGTTATTTATACGTAATTTTCAATGCTAACATGTTTTGTTATTTAAAGAATTATTAGAATCCATAACCTTCACAAACACCAATATGCGTGGTACATACTCGTATAGACTACGGAGATCATATGCCTCTTGTACCTGTGCCAAGTGTTAAAGCTTCCGTATATTGGAAAAAACGAGTAACGTGAAATGTAAATGAAAAATCGAAATAAGTTCGTTAATTAATCCTGTTGAGCGGATTGAATCAGAATTGTAGCGACCAACGAAAGAAGCGAGGGGCCGTCCTGTCCGGCTAGGTTGCCGATCGATGGCCGTTACTAATTTGGGTAATTGGAGTATTCGTACCATTTGTTACCTTTGCGTATTTTGTATCGCTCGTTATTTCCAATGTGTTCCGTATATGTGTTGCCACCTTTGTATGAAAGTATATTGTGAATTAATTATTCACTTCCGTAGCTAAATTTGATATGAATGATTATTGCATATCTTATTAGAATTAGTGAATACATTTTCTATATTTTTCCATAAGGTGATATTCGATATAAAATAACAATTTTTTTGCTCCTTTATAAATTATTTGATATTTTTTTCAACATTATAGTGCAAATCAAAATATATTTTCCATATCTGTTTTATTTACAACTATGCCTTTTCAAAGAGACTATTAATATATATTATTTTAATTACATAGAAATCTTCAAATTTTTGAAGTTTAATTGAATTAGAAATACATTCTTCATTTCTTTCAAAATTTCAAATTTATTTCGTGTAGATTTTCTTTCTTTCTACGTGCATGTACTTTTTTAATCTAAGGAATTAGTTTATGGCATCCATATTAATACAAAACGTAAATGTTAAATATGAATCAATTACCAATTAAAAATTATTTTGAATGTACAAATGACTATCGAATGACAAGTAGATTTATGGAACCCTTTTTCTTTAAATAAAAAGAATTCTTTTCAAATTTACGGAAAAATACATAATTTCTGCTACCCTTTTCTATGTTAGGAATTATTTAGTAAATATTTACTTTTATATTATTTTCCAGACCCATAATTGAAGTTATTACTGAAATGCGTCGATTTTTAATTTTCTACTAAATTGTTTTAAATGAGCCCAAGGTTAAAATACTTTTATTTTCACATATTTTATAAAGTAGGTAACATTACGTGACGTAACATTTATCAGATACCAGGTGGACACGACAGCATTCGTAAGAAGAATAAAACATTCATAGTAAATTTTCCATTGCTACAAACCCTGAAATACTGTATTTAACCCTTAAGAGAGAGATTAACATTTTTTTTTAATTTAATGATGTACCCTCCCAATAAATTGTGCGTGGGAAAAATTAAAGGTCACATATGAATCGTACTATAATTATTTTGATAGTTGAATGCAGTATGTGACGTTAATTCCATAAACGTTAATTCCGTTAAACCGTTTCGTTAAACATGTCCGTTGTATTTATGGAATTAACGTTATAAACATTGTAAACGTTAATTCCATAAACACTATAAAATTTTTCTGGAGCTAAAAATATTCACTGTCCTTGTGGCATCAAAGCAGGAAGGAAAAAAACAACGGTATCCGTAGATAACTTTGCAAATTTTCATAGTTTTCATTAAAATTCTACACATAGCACCGAAATATTTTCTGTGTTCCATTATATCTATCTACCCCTACATGCTACATCTACTATAATTTACGAAAAGCTAATTAAGATAATAAATTTTTACACTCAATTATTTATATTTAATTCTTTCAGTTCACTTTTTCTCATTTAAGTTTTGGTTTTTGATTTTCTAATTCAGTTTTTTACATTATTTGTTTCTCTGTGTACCTTAATACTTTCATGTTATACTTTACACTTTTTTATTGTTAATACTTTCATTTCATTCTTTTTAATCACATTTAATAGAGATTCAACTTCTAGCATGTTCTGAACTCTCCTTTCGTGAATTGATGATGAACGATTTAACTAGTAAACTAAGAGGGAGAAGATTATTCCATCCAAATCGAGGAATGTACATCCATAAATTCCACCAGCTCAGTTCAAGCGACACAGTTAATCCAAAGATATAAAATTAACTTACGTTATGAGCTAACTTTGAGAGACATTTGATCTTCGTGCACAAGAGTTTAACGAATGAAATTGTTAAATGCTTTAATATGAGCAAAACAACTGGAGCAATTTGAAAATTTAATAAGTTAAATTCGGATAAGTAAACTTTTAAATACTGTCATGTACCTACTTCAAAATTTTCCTTGTTCCAAAGTCAACTCTTCTGGTATACTTTTCTCATTTTATAAACATACTTTTATTTTTGTTAAAAATATTGCAAATACATCGTATTTTTCAAAAACCACGAATGCAACTTCGTAGTTAAACATAATTTCCATAATTTTAAATTTGAAATGTTAATTAATACATAGGGCTAAAAAGAGGTACCTCATTTATTTATTTATTTTATTTTATTTTAATTTTTATCGTTAATAATATTTAGACAAAAACGCATGAAAAGAAAAAAGAGTTTTTATATTAAAAATCTAGTTTTCTTTCTTCTTTATTTTCAACTATCTTAATATTAACTTTTTTTTTATTTGCCATAGTTTATTCAGCAAAAATTCTCTATTTTATTAAGTGTAAAATTAATTTTTAAAACATATAATATTCAATTAAATATTCCCGTCATCTGTTTAGATGTAATTTCAAGAGTCATAATAAGCTTTTGGATCAGAATTTGGTTAAACACAAAATAGCTCGTTTTCAAATTCTGTTATTCAATACCTACTTCCATTTGTGGAGTGTTCTACAAAGGTTTTTGGTGTGTACGAAAACTTCAAAACACACTCATCACTGTGTGAGCTGGAATTTTTAATTTAATGACGAAACAGTATCGGTTTCATATTCAATATATTACTTGCCACTGAGGACGAGCCAACTGTATCCTGCAGAAATGTGTGCCAAAAACTATCCGCTTATAAGCTTATCTGGCGCATGACGGGAGGGTAATTTCATTTTATAGGTCAGTACACTACCATCAAAATAAAATATGTTTGTACCAGTTTATGTATGTGCTTAGTTATTATTTGGCATAAGGTATTGTTGTGTCTATTCCAACTTCCGTGGCCATTTACGGTGACTGTATGAGATTCTGTGGCCACATATTATTGTTTATTGTTTCCCGTGTATATATGTTACATTGTGTGACTCTGCGTCTGAAAATCAGTTTTGGGGGATAAGGTTAAAGGACTTTGGGTAGAATGTATAGTCAAATTCTTTTTTTTTTATGACTTATAATATATAATAGTTAGAAAGGATTAATTCATGCAAAAGATTTGTTTTACTCGTAAGAATTACCTTTGCAAATATAAATTAAATATTTATTTTCAACTTAATTATTGATAAACGAATTTTTCAATTTAATCAAAATCTTGGTACCCCAAAGTAATGCAGCAATTTGACGAAAAATTTATTTGACGAACAATTTATTTGATTCATATTAACAATTTTTATTCTAATCAATTTTTTACTAAATATAGAGTATTTTTCAGTGGTTCCTAATTTACTATAGTAATATTATGTTCTTACGTACTCTTATTTTATGTATCTTTTTTAAAGAAAACTGAAAGGTTTCTGATTGTTCTTTCGAGTAAATATAGTATCTTTAAAATGTTTGCTTGTAAGTTATAAATGCTTGTATAATTCTTTACATACTAAATCCATTAAACTTTATGATGTTTATTACTAATGACATTTATATAAAAGATATATAAGATAATATTTAATAGTAGATAATTTATATAAGAAACCTTTAAATATTTCTTCACGTTAAAAAAAAGGTGTTTAAATTACTTACATTTCATTTGTATTGGAAGTAAATTTTAACTGAATTTAGGGTTATTTATGACGATAAATAAATACGAAAATAATTAATACTTAAATATTGAAAACTAATCGTGATTAAATTTAGAAGTTTAGATGGCTTTTTAAATTTAAATACAAAAATGAAAAGAAGGTAACGAACATCAAAATATATGAATGCCCTGCATGATTATTTGCAAACATTTAATGCTTCTTTTAAATATCTACTTTTCAGTTCCTTTCAAACATTTTTAGCTACGCATATGAAGCTTTCAAATAAATTAAGTAAATTTTGATATAAATAAAAAATAACATTAGCTAACTTGTAATTTTCATATTTAATTTTCAGACCATTTATTTAACATGACTTACGCCGTAAAGTAATACCACATCCGAAATGTATTTCACAATCACGAGTGGATTTGCTAATTTCGTAATAGATTGCGTTTGCAGACAAGATCACGTAAGTAGCCACATGTAAAAAATATAGCATTAATCAATATATTCCATAATTCCTAATTATATTCGAAGAATCGTAATATATTGAGTACTTATTGCCAATCAGTTCGAAGGTAAACAGGCTATTTAAATATGTGTTACATTTTGCAAATATTTAGAAATGATTTATACGTTTTAATAGGTGGTTTTATTTTAGAGGAAAAGAGTAAATAACGAACGAGTATTAACTTAATCTGGGAAAATTCCTAATATGTAAGTATTTAAGTAGGTAATAATAAGTATTTAAGTGGGTAATGTGAAAAAGAATTTTACTTCAGATGTCAATTCTACAATAGTAAAACAGGAAAGATATATTTGTATAGTTAGAGCTATTACGTTTGCAAGCCACGTTGGACAGCTAAATTATCTCATTATTATTATACACATGTATCGTTATTGTACTATCGCGGATTTAAATTCCAATCAGGTCATTTTTGTTAAAATAATATTTTAATGGAAAATATTAAGATTCGTCTTCCAATCCTGTGATTCCTTTAGTTCTCAGTATGTGAAACAGCAGGTTATTCAAACCTTTGTCAGTTTATTAAAAAAAAATATTTTGTAATAATTCTGCTCTTCGTAATTCCCCAATAATATTTTATTCTATAGCAATTAGTATATCTAGCTGTCTCGTTATAAGGACTGTTTATTTGTAGATCTACTAATAGGTGTCGTCAGAGCTGATTGAACTTCACGTAACTTTAGTACGTAACAATATGTGATGTGGATGTGTACGTAATATAGTAAATTAATAAATAATACGCTTTTGTAGATTTTAATCTATTTCTCCAGACGTGAATATAATTTGAAATACGATTTGGATTAATTTGTAATTTTTCTAATATATTTTAAACAATTTTATTTAAATTGGGGGTTTTCAAGTTCTACTAAATATAAAATATAAAGCAATTTAAAATATAAAGGTTATATTAAATATAAAGGAATGAATCAATTTTTGCAACTTCGTTTAAAAAATCATTTAAATCGTAGAGAAAAAAATTGTATTAAGTTTTTCTAACAAACCAATTTAAGAGTCTTCTTCATAAAGTAACTTTAGTCTCCTTGTTTTTTAGTTTAGTTTAAAAATTTTAAAAATATTTACGTTTTTTGTATTGCGACTGTTATGGTTTGTTTTTTTTGTAAAAGTAAGTTTAATAAAAAAATAATGACTTATTGTGCTAACTTGTAAAAAAAATGTTAAATTATCTATAAAAAATAAGTTAATGAAGAAAATTTTACCCTTTTTAACTTTATCCCCTCAGCTAACTTATATTTATTTTTTCTGCCGCTTTCCGGAAATGACTTCAGTCTTTGAAGCTCAAAAACTGAATTCAGTTCCGGACGAAAACTTTTAAATTAAATTATTTTCTCATTTAAATTTCTGTAAAAACATATTTTTTGCAGAATCATTTAACTCTTCAATTCCCTATTAACTAAAAATTCTATCATCTCTTCGCTTACCCACACCCACACCCCGTTCCGATTCTATCGCTGTCTATTCATCATTTCTGTGTAACATATAACGATGATCTCTGAAATGACAATCGCATACAAGGGACTGAACCCTCTACCCCTTTCAATCAATCTCAATACACTTATAACCGGCCCCCATACTCTATCAAAAGATATAACTTTCGGGTCAGAACAAAATGCAATAAGTATAAAGGAGATGACGTGTGAAATTGGCAATTTTGAATACGTATATATTCTTTTAAATGCGCATGCATGTACGTATATATAAGTTAAATTTATATATTGTACGCTTATAAATTAAAAATTAAGATATACTTTTGTACATTTAAATGCACTCTGTACCACAAATATAACATTTACTTCTACCTTGCACTAATGACAATCGGTAAAATTATGTGATACGCACAACTTTTATAAATCCTATGACACTACGATGTTGTCATTTATTGCAACCAGTGTGTAAATCACACTGGTACAGCTGCAAAAAGTTATTTAGTATGCCAATGCCGTGAAAAATTACTTAACGATTTATAATATGTTAGTAGAGTTCAACATATTAATAAATGGTTTCTGCCCATAATGAAAATATAACTCAATAGTTCATAAATTTAATATCTGTATGTTAATTTTTTGGTTTATGTAATTTAATGTGTGAAAACTGTCATAAAAAAGATAGGTTATTACTTAATCGGTAACCTTGAAAGTATAATTAAAATAAACAAAATAAATCATGTTATTGTAATTTAATATATGAGCATTCATTTCCCAGTTATGTAATTAAGAAGTTATGTTTTTATCAAATGTATAACGAGCACTATTTTAACAAGTACGGGTATTAAATATAACGCTTTTTACACAATGTCCATTAACTCCTTACATTTTTTATACTTTAGGAAAAATATAAATATATTTTTATGTATAAAAATTGAATGAAAACTTGATCTAATAGAAATACAAAAACTTCATTAGATCTAAAAAGATTTATTAATAATAAACTCGATGAACATTTTAGGAGACCCACACTACCGTGCATATAGGTTGTACGATGGTATGGATTAGGAATAGGTTAGGTTAGTTAAGGATGGAAGTATGTAAAACAGTTTGTGTTCACTAATTCTGTTGCATTAGAAGTAACAAATTTTTTGAATCTCAAATTTCGAAAAGATATATAGGTATTCATTTTTTTAGTGATGATTTTACTAGTGAAGTATATTTCCGAGTACTATGCGAAGATACCGTTATAAAAAAGAAACAATTATAAAAATTTTAAAAAGCGGACAAACTTATCAATAAACTCATATATGCAGGCTTCGTATCAAAACCTGAAAACTAACTGGTAAATACATTATGTACTTAAAAATAAAAGAAGGAATGTATCACAGATATATAGCGATGATGTTATAGTATTATTAATTCATACGTATATATATATATATATATATATATATATATATATATATATATATACACATCTGGACGTATGTGTCGGTATAACTCACGTTGCATTATACCGACACATAACCTTGCGTCTCGCATCGTGAACTATGGTAAGTGCGTTTATTCTGAACAATTTCCACTATCATCACTCTACCGTCATTGAATGTACTAGAATGAATGAGAATACACTATAATATACTCGAATGTTGGCAAGCATTATGTTTAAACGTATTAGAATGAGTGAGAATTTACTAGACTCTCTTCGACCGTACAAACATGAACTGAACCGAAAGTATCAAGAATTTTCGAGAACATTCTCAGTTAGTGATTAAAGAAATAAATTGTACGAAATTTACAAAGATGTTATGTTATAATAGGGGACACCTCAGCTTGCTTCGTAAATTGGTGAGTGCATAATGACATATATTGATTTGAATACGTAATTTGAAACGAACGTAATCTTTTGGGTATATTTGAACATAATCTTCTTGAAACGTATTGGTTGCTACTGTCAGATGATATATTAGTGAAGACTAATAATTTATTCGGCACGAAAATTCCCTACTTGATTAACCTATATTTCGAAATTTTTATTTTCTATAGCATACGAGAAGATGAAACGAGTAGACTTCAACGAAGAAAAATAATATTCAAGTACAAAATCAACACCGGCCGTAATGAAAAAGTGACATTTAAGTCTAAGGAGAATAATTTCCTGCGCGGAGAAAATTCTCATAACTTGTCTTAAATAAAATGTTTCGCAGAATCTCTGTGCTGTATTTTTATATTGTTGTGGTGAAAACCCGAGTGCTGAGTAAGCTTATTAAATTAGAAGACGAAGTAGAAAAAAAATGTTTAAATTTGTATACACTTATCAGTGTTAAACCTTATGCCGAAAGGAAATGACAAAGATAATTTAAATATATTAAGCAGAATCGTTGCTGCGTTAGAGAGAAAACAAATAAGAAGATAGTTGCTATGAAATTTTGCATTTCACCATAAAAGAATAATTTATTTAAAATTTATTATCGCTTCGTGATATATTTACTGTTTAATAACAGTGTTTCAATATTTACGTTCTTAATTAACTATTTCCAAAATTTATGTTAAATTCGGCAATGATTTTATATTTTTGTTCTTTAAATATTTTCTTTATACATAATTTTGAAGGCTGAATTTTCAAACTGTATTCTACAATAAACGAGAGAAGAGTAAAGAATACACTACTGCCTGTATTTATTTCCCTACATAACAATACATCAACTTGTTTGTAATGACAATAATCATTATTATAAAAAAAGTGATCTAATTTTCATTAAAAGTTTTTTTTTTGTCAATATTTTTTTCTAAGTCTAGTAATCGTAGTGTATGACGGAAAACTGAATAGCTTATATTGAAGATTAATTCGAAGTATTGTGAATTGCTCGTTTGTACATTAAGTGACTAATAACATATCAATTAGGACAAGGTGTGAATATCGTCACATGAGTATCATTTTACGTACGTTAAGTATTATTCTGCCCAGGGCAAATGGCAGTAATATAAGTATATACTTTAATAGAATGCCTTTTCCACTACTTCACAACCGTTCATCGTACTTTTGAGCGTGTATTGTGCATTTATTTTACGTACCAGGAAATAAAAATAAACGTTCATTTAAGTGTCGTTCTATAATTAAATGTTGGTCAGGTTTGTAGTGCAAAATTAGACTTCCTGTTTGATTCCTATTTGTCATTGTAAGTAGAAAAACCCTAATTAATTCAGTGTCGTTTAAAATGAAGAAAAAACAAGAAAGCATTGAGAAGTTTGTAGTTTTGTTGTTGTGTTGTTAGGTATTGCACGAACGCATGCATGCATACCCGCACGCACGCACAAGCGGTGTTTATTGGGGGAAGCAAACGTCAAGGTGTATACGAGTTTCCCAGATATATACAATATTAATGCAGTTCTATACGGCACTTTATAAGAAAAACCTCCAAGTAATAAACCTATTAAAATATATTAAAAAAAGGTATAAAAATACTCTATTTTTATATATTTTTTTGGAAATATGCTAAATGACAGAGATAAATTTTAGTGAATATTATTAATTAAAATATGGATAATATGAAATCACAATATTCAAAAAGACATTTTGTGTTCTGTATTATAAAATATTGAAGAAAAATCTGTTGTATTCTAGCGCATTACCAAGTTCCATGCTCCACTATCAGATATTGCACTAAGTCAGGCCACGTTTGCGGTTTTATAAATTACAATCTTGTGCATTTCGAAGTAGAATAAAAAAGTGTTTCCAATTTTCCAATTTGTGGCAAAACGCACTAGTTTTAATGTTTTTTTCTTAGTCTATGTATCGTAAAAAGTTTTTTTTTAATAAAGTTTGGAATTATTTTTAAACGAATATCATGGTTCTAAATATATAACAATCCTCACCTCTGGAAGAAATTGTGGTCCATTTGTTTTGTACTGTAAAATTTAAAAACAAATCTGACTATTTTAATTTGTTAATGCAGTCCTACGTCATTTAAAACACTAATATTATTTCTTAAACTGAAATTTTAATTTTTTTAATTAAATTTTGAGTTTGTTTTCTGTTATTTTTGGCACACTTTTATTTAGTTGAAATTATAATAAATTTTTTATTTATTCTCTCATACTAATAATATTTTTATGACATAAAAATGAATAGTCACCAAAATAATTTTATATAATATTAAATAAAACATAGCATTGAAATATATTCAGTAATAAAAAGTTTTCAAACATATTCCCTAAGCGTTGAAGGTATTAAATCATACAATGGTAATTATGTCTACTTATTTTATTATTAACGTAATCACTGCTATCTTGGTTTTATAATTATTTCCATTTTATGTTAAAACGACTTGGCTAATTTTGGTATGGACATTTACCTAGGTTTCCAATTTTCATGTATAGCAAAGATATATACTGTTTTGTGGGTGCCCATCCAGGTCCGCCTGTATTTCATCAACACTAATATATTTATATATAAATATATATATATATATATATATATATATATATATATATATATATATATTTGTCGGCCCGTCTGCTGCCGGAGATGCACGTCGTTACAGCTTGATATTCGCTCTGCGTCACGACCGCAATAACGAAAGCTATCGTAAAATATTTCGGAAGTTGAAGTTTTTTACCGAATTCCACTTAACACTGAAATAATTTCATAAAAGTTGTGCTAATGCAAAAAGTGTATCTCAACAATATTAAGCAATATGTGTACAAATCAAGTTTTGACTAGCTGTTGTTATCTAGTTTTTTTTAAATAATCCAGTTTTAAATAAATTAATATTTAAGGAAAAATAATACCAAAGAGTGAGTATAGGGTAAAATAATTATACCTTGTGTCTGTTAAAAGTAACAACATTAATAATAATTACTTAGTTTTATAGTCTTAATTGGTATCCAATATTAAACTCGGTGTGGGTAATCACACATAGCGGTGAGCCGCTGTCCTATGCAACTTGCCGGCACCTGAATTCGTCGTCTAGGCAACCGAGCGGTGCGGCGCCTCAGTGGACGTTTTGGCTGGGCCCCTTGCCTAGTAGGCGATGCGCGGGTGATATCCATTTACTTTCTATTTATGATTTCATAAGTGCTCTTTGTTCTACCTTCCAGTAGAATAAACTTACCTGCTTAACACCGACAAAGGTTCGCTGTTCAGAAACCTCATCTACTTGGGCCTGTGTTTGCTGGAGCCCCCTCAGGGCAACAATCTGTTGAGGGGTTTTTTGGTCCGCCTACTGGACCATCACCCTCACTAGTCGGAGCCAATCCACCTTCGGCAGCCCTGGAATGACGGCACTCCATTCTAATCTGTTTATAAGAAGGAGAAGCGCGTCGCTGGGGAGTATACCTCAGGCAGCGACCGTAAATACAATGCTACAGAATAAAGATCCGGACGGGCCAGCGCTCGAACCGCCAGACTGGCAAAGAGTCCCTGTAGACAGAAATCAGAAGCCAAAAAGACTCCAGTCGACTTCGCCAGAAAAAATCACAACAAGCAATAGATTTAGCGGGTTACCTCTTGATCCCAAAGAAGTTGCGAAAGAGCCAAGAGAAAAACGGCCTAGTAAACCACCACCCATTATATTATAAGGCATCGAAGACGTAAATAAGCTGGTAGAATTATTACAGACCACAGCAGACAAGAATAGTTTTACAATAAAAATTGTCAACAGAAACCAACTTAGAATAAATTGTGTGGACACAGCAATATACAAAAACTTAATTACACTAGTTAGAAATAAAGGACACATAGGACATACTTTTAATCTGAAAGACCAACGTTGCTATGGAATAGTTATAAAAAACCTACACTACACAACTCCACATAGTGCAATCGTTGAAGCAATTGAAGAGACTGGAAACAAAGTCTATGGTGAAATTATAAACTCAAAATGTGGACCAGATAAAAAACCAACATCCACATTCTTTGTCAACATCGAACCTGAAGCTAACAATGCAACAGTGAAAGATATTAAAAATATCTACCACCAGTCTGTAACAATCGAAGATCCAAAAAAGAGAACAACATTGCCTCAATGTCAAAGATGCCAACAATACGGCCACTCCAAGAACTATTGCATGAGACTCTACCAATGTGTAAAGTGTGCCCAGGGACACAAAACTGCAGACTGCTCAAAGAAGGACCGTAAAACACCAGCACAATGCGCTCTTTGCTAAGGCGCACATCCGGCCAACTATAAAGGCTGCGAAGTCTATAAGGAGATCCTAGAAAGACGCATGGCAAGAAACCCAGTACTCAAGGGCAAAATACAGGAGGTGGCAACTAAAGCTGTTCCCTTAGTAACTCAATCACATCCTGAAGAAATACAAGAACAACTATACTCTGACATATTGAAAAAGAAAAAAACTAACAACTGCAACTGGCATAAACATTAAAATAGAAGAGCTACTAATCAAACAATCGGAAAAAATTCGACATGATCTTACAAGAGATGAGCACTCTTATGAGCCTCATAGTCACCCTTGTTGAAAAAATATCAAAATGACTGCCCTAAGAGTGGCCACTTGGAACATCAATGGTCTTGCCCCAAACAAAACTGACTTAGAACTCTTTATAAACAATAACCAACTTGATGTTGTTCTAATTTCCGAAGCACACTGTACAGATAATAGTAAAATCAAAATCAAAGGATGCAATACTTATGTGACTAAACATCCAGATGGAACGGGGCATGCAGGAACAGCCCTTGTAATAAGAAATTCCATCAAACATCAGATGCTACCGGAGTATAGGACAAACCACATTCAGGCTACCACCGTTGCGGTGAAAGGTAACTGTGGTCAACTGAACCTCTCGGCAATTTACTGCCCACCAAGGCACACAATTAGTGAAACAAAATTTGCAGAATACTTTCCAATATTGGGAGGAAGATTTGTGGCTGGTGGTGACTGGAACGCCAAACATACATACTGGGGCTCAAGGCTAACAACAACTAGAGGTAGACAACTAAAATTATGCCTTGACGAAAATAACCTCAACTGTATATCATCGGGTGAACCAACCTACTGGCCAACAGATCCAAATAAAAAACCCGATTTGTTGGACTTCTTCATAATAATGGGACTTTCGACAAATTACATGAAGGCTGAATCTTGTTTAGACAGTAGTTCTGACCACACCCCTGTCCTCCTAACTAATAATAGTACATCTATCATTTGCTACGAGAGGCCTGATACTCTGTACAATAAACTCACTGATTGGGAAGGGTTCAGAGAATACATCGAGGAAGGCATTGAATTGAAAGTCTCCTTGAAAACACCCGACGAGATAGATGACGCGACTCAACACTTTACTAACCTTATACAAAAAGCTTGCTGGGTTAACACTCCTCTTAAAAAAGAAAAAGGTTACCAAGTTGTTGGGAACGTACCTCTTGAAATAAAACGTAAAATACTAGAGAAGAGAAGATTGCGCAGGATATGGCACCAAAGTAGATGTAAAAGTGACAAGACTGTACTTAATAAAGCTATTATAGAGCTGAAAAATTCAATCGACACTTTAAATAATGCCACACTACAAAATCAGTTGGAAAGCCGAACTGCCACAAAAACAACAGAATACTCCCTCTGGAAGCTTACAAAGGCGTTAAATAGGCCACAGCAATATAAATGCCCCATTAAAACCAAAAATGGTTGGACTAAGACAAACAAAGAAAAAGCTAACATGTTTGCAAAACATCTGGCCGCCATCTTTACTCCTAATGAAGGCAACAATGCGGAGTTCGAAAATGAAGTTGAACGTACACTGCAGCAAGATCTACAACTGTCCATTCCGCCAAGACCAGTCACATTTGGAGAACTGAGGAGGGTTATAAAAGGACTGCAAAATAAAGCCCCTGCATTCGATCTCATCACAAAAGAAGTTATCATGCAACTTCCCAGGAAAGCACTGGTGTTTTTAGTTATTCTCTTCAATGGAGTGCTTCGAGTACAGTGCTTTCCCAATCTATGGAAGGTATCCATAGTAACAATGATACACAAGCCAGGAAAGCCCCCAGAAGACGCATCATCATACAGACCTATAAGACGCTTACCTGTGCTGTCAAAGTTGTTTGAGAGAATCCTCCTGAGCAGAATATTACCCATACTCAACAAAGACCTGGTGATACCTAAATATCAGTTTGGATTCAGACAACAACATTCTACGGTGAAACAAGTGCATCGAGTCTGTGATAAGATTAGACAGTCTTTCGAAAAGAAGGAATACTGCTCCACCGTATTTTTAGATGTCCAGGCAGCTTTCGATAAGGTATGGCATAAGGGCTTACTCTATAAAATAAAAACGTCTTTACCGCATAGTTACTACTTGTTGATGGAGTCATACCTCACGAACAGAATCTTCCAGGTGAGAGAGGACGGAGAACTGTCAATTATTCAAGATGTAATGGCGGGAGTTCCACAGGGATCTGTCCTTGGTCCTGTCTTGTATACCATCTATACCTCAGACCTCCCAGAAACAAAAGAGGTAACTACTGCTACTTTTGCTGACGACACTGCAATTCTCGCGAGCAACAAAGATCCGATTGTAGCATCTGCCGTCTTGCAGAAAAGCCTCGACAGGGTCAACGAGTGGATCCAGAAATGGAGAATCAAAGCCAGCACAACCAAATCCGTACAAGTTACTTTTACGCTGGAAAGGAAGCTGTGCTCCAGTAAAACTGGGAAAAAATGTTCTGCCACAGACTGACTCTGTTCGATATCTCGGTATGCATCTGGACAGAAGGTTGACCTGGAAGAAGCACATCAAATCAAAACGAGACGAGCTGAACATGCGGTTCAGAAACATCTACTGGTTGATTGCACGCAACTCTAAATTGTCAATCGACAATAAATTGCTGATATACAAAATGATCCTGAAACCAATATGGACATATGGTGCACAACTGTGGGGAAGTGCTTGCAACTCCAATTTAAACATAATGCAAAGGCTGCAAAATGGTATGCTAAGAACCATTTCCAATGCACCATGGTTCATCACCAATACAGAGATCCACGAAGCTCTGAAAATAACAACAATTAAGGAGGAGTTAAAATTAATAGGGCATAAATATAAAACACGGCTGGAAAACCACCCAAATGATTTAGCTACTGCGTTAGCAACCATCTCCTACAATAAATGACTGAAACGCCATGATATAATTGGTGACAGATGGTGAAGGATGAGGTGTCTCCTGCTGAGGAGCTCCTTGGAAATGATAAAACGACATAGAACAAATCTGCTTATAGTTTGGAACTGATTGCAAATAAACACAAAAAAAATATATATATATTTATATATATATATACATATATATATATATATATATGTGTGTGTGTGTGTGTATATATACATGTATATATATATATATATATATATATATATATATATATATATATATATATATATACATATATATTTGTTTATATTACAGACAGTGATTAGTTTTGAAAAATATTATGCATTGTGGCCAAGTTATAAAAAGTGTTTAATAATAAATAGGCCAACAATATCAAGGATAACAAAAAAACACAGTACACAACGCAATGTAGTGTCATCCATCGCTACAATCTATCAATTTAACAACTTTCAATATTAGTAATTTATATGCATCTGAATTTTTAAGGCTATATTATACAAATTTTCTTTTAAATAAAATAGATTGCATCTTCTAAAAATAAGAATTCGTAAAAATATAATACATAATCAGTACATTTTGCAACAATATTTGAAAAATGCAACGCTAATTTCTATATGATATTGAGAAAGTAATTTTGTTTACAGAAGCATACATTTATAATCAGAGTAAAAATTAAAGCAACAATATATTTAATTATCTTATGGTTACATTTTATTGTGATAAGTTTAAAAATGAGACTGTAAGAATTTAAATATAAATTGACGTCCGCTGTCATATTTCAGTGTCACCAACTATCGAAATAATTCTGTCATGATGCTTTATTAATTTGTAACAATATCGTTTTCGTTTGTTATTGCGCAGTTCACACTATTTATAAGTTATAATAATTATTTCTTAACTATAGGAATTTATACTGTTTTAATATATTACTTCATAGCATAAGACTACTTGGCTTACTTATTGTGTGTTGAATTTATTGTGAAAAAATAAGTGAGTTTATAAAAACGTGTAAGCAATGTAAAACAGATAAATAGTAACCAAATCAATTTCATTTTTGTTTCACATAAATGATTATTCTCGAGCTCTATAGAGGTAAAAAATATGTCTAGTTCCCTAATTTGTTTTCAGGGTTTTTAGGTTTTTATTTTAAATTCGTGGTCATTACAAGGGATTACTAGACAAAAATTCGCCACACTAATTTCAATAAGTGATGGAGTTGCTTCCTCTTTATAGCAAAGGATGGCAATTTTATCTTTGTGCATACTGATATACAATCTTTTTCTATAATATGTCGCCACGTGGAAGTTTCAAAAATTGTCGGCAACATTTTCTGTTTAAATAACATCCAGCACGGATTAATACTCAAGAAGAGGCATTAACAATATAATGACCATGATTTTACTGCTTTTTATACATTTGTAAATATGAAAAATATTTTTCTATCTGTATGTTCATGTTGATAGACCAAATACAATTCTTTGCATTTATTAATTTATTATTGGATAATACAAACGAAACAAACTTTTCTGTAACTCATATATGTTATTTTAGTTTTTAATATTGTTAGCATGTCATCATTTAGCCAATGTTCATACTAAAATTTCTCTAAAGTCTCTTTAATATATCATTCCTTTAAGATTCTAGTAAAATGTTTGGCTTTTGGGTGAGGTGGCTTTACGATGGTTGGTATTACGATATACTTTCTTTGACGATAAAAAAATATTGTTGAATTTTTTTCCAAATTTACTGTAATGCTTGGTTTTTCGGTGGTCAGAAAAAGCAAAAACCATCTATGATAATTATATTAAAAGAATGAAGATAAAATTAGAAAAGAACTAATGTTAAAAGTCTACATAAATATATAACCCGTCATTGGCGTGTTAAATTTATTCAAAATATTACATTTTGAATAAATTTAACTTTAAAATTATATCGTTAATTATAATGTAAGACGTATCCCATCAGATGAGCCGCACTACGTCCGACGGATCGCGACGTAATTTACTTCGGACTACTACGTCGTTCATTACTGTCAGTATGGAAGTTAGTTCCATTTCAGGCGAAGATTCCGCCATCTTAGTTACTTTCAAAAATCAAAATCATACTGAATTTAAAAGTTTGCTCACATGATCGAAGTCGGCTCGTCTGAGCGATGTCTGCTTTTAAAAGAAATATTTTGGGATCGGCTCACAAAATTAATTCTGTGAAAACTAATTAATTTTGTGAGCAAACGTTAGCTTGGGAGGTCTGCTAACAAAAACAATCTGTCAGTGTGTTCACAAATGTCAGCATGTAAGATCTGCTTGTAAACAGCAATTTGCTAGTCTGCTCGCAAAAATTACAATATGAGGGCTACTTTCAAAAAGCAATTTGGGAAGTCTACTCTCAAAATTTCATATGTGAGGATTACACACAAAATAAAAACCTCCGAGATTACAACATAATACCGTGGAGCTTATTTTCAAAGAAGTCAGTATATGTATCTAGAGATCTGCCTCCTTTCCACCGTACCATGAATTCGACGGCGGACTGCATCAAATTTCCTTAACAACCAGCAAATAGCTAAAATTCGTCTCTTTCCTGAGGCAAAACTTTCACAACGCGGTAGGGTTTGCCCACACCAGAGACAAGCTTCCCGGTAGATTCTGCATTGAGCGAAATGAGTTCAGAAGCGCGATGTAATCATCTGACTTATTTGACCTAAATACCTTGTTGTTCTTGCTTCTGCCTCTATAACTCTGATGCGTGCCATTTAGTGATTTCAAGCAGTACTTCCCGATTAGCATTAGAACCATCTATGACTATATCACGAATAAATTTGCAACGATCAACGGTATTGCAATATTCGTCCCAATGAGGAGACTATGAAATGTTTATTAGTCTTGTGTTTTCTTTTATATTTAATATAAATTGCAAGCACCTCATGACTCTGGATCATTTTTTTTATGAATTATTGGAGTGAATGCAGATCATGCTTAATAAGGTGAAGTTATACCATTCGACTTGTCTGTTCGACTAGTGTACTTTAGGCATGATTAAATAAATTTTACATCCAAATTTAATCATTCAGGTCAAAAATTTAACACTTTGAAACCGTCCGAACTCCAAGTAATGAAATGGCGTTAAGAAAATGACGCTTTAACTCACTCACATCAAGCTTAATTAAGGGGTTTAGAATAGGTAGTTTTGAAAGGGTGTCGATAATGTAGAGGACATAACGGTATTTAATGGATTCACCAAGAGAACCCAAGGCGCCGGCGTGTCTCAAAGGGGTTATCACGTTTCTGCCAGGAATTAGTCGGATGTAATAATGCTCGAGGTGAAATGTATTTTTAAACCAATAACCTCAGGCCGGGGAACTAAAAATGTATCAAATAACCGGAGCATACTGAGTTGTTGATTTTTGGGTATGAAATACGAAAAATGAGGCTATTCACCGACTGACCCCAGTCGGTATTATCAATATGTAAGTTATTTTTTGAACACACTTGTTGTCATGCAATTAGTCATAATTCTGAGCCTCCTCATCTGCAGTTCATGCTATTTGCGCTTAATTTTGAGACTTACTAAATCGAATAATATTCTCTGGACTTTGGCGTAAATAGAGATACACGGGAGTATTTTTGTAATAGTCAAGTGAAAAGTCAAAATTCTGCAAAATCATTTACTGTCTGGCTATCCTTGGTAATAACTCCTTCTTTTTCTGCGTGAGTTTAGGGGAACTACTGTCAATGACAACAGTAAAATGCAAACCAAACAGATAAGCATTAAAATTCTGCAAGAACGGTCTGGATAAATGCGATATGCATTCTGCATAAATGGTCAATGTGATAATCTATCAAAAACAGGGAAAATGTTCGTTTCAATTAATTTTAATTTCCTCAAACTTTCAAAAATTTACACACGTACAATCCTTGCCGTTATTCTTCTTAACAAATAGGACTCGAAAATGCAGTCCTTCATTCTTCTATAAACCCTTATGCAGTCAATATTTAACGAGTTAAAATTCCATCGCTATTGAATTTGATGGATACATTTCTGGTTTTAACGGTTGACATTTTTGTTCCTATAATATAACATTCGGAGTATACAAATAATGATGGCCAAGAATCTACAGTCATATAGTTCTAAACATGGTTAGCGCACTTACGATGTAAGAATTGAATGCAAATAAAAACAGAAATATAACTAATTAAAAAAAACACTCTCATGCATAATACGCCTTTAAATAAATATCTTTATAAAGACAAATTCCTATTCCGAAGTGAAATGCATTGCTATCCGTAACTCTATACTAGTAAGAACCTTCTGCGTTAAAGTTAGCTCTATTAGAAGTAAAGGTCGAAGCGCCTTCTTAGTCAGCAGCGACGCTTTATTTGTTTAATGCATTTCTCTCTCACACAATAATATAAAGCACATGATGCAAGAGATGATATAAATGACGAGAAAATTCAGTATTAATTTTATTTTCTAGTGTCAGTGCAAGCGAGTGACCAAATATGTCGCATTTCATTTCTATTAAATTTTTTTTGTTCGGCAAAATTTTTCAGGATTTTATTGATTTATTTTGTAACAAAATTTTCACTTTATTGCGCTTCATGATCTTTTCAAACCACTAAGTATTATTATTACGCTCTGTTATAAAATTAGACTTTTTTGCCTATACATTTAGCTTTAAGCACAACATTTGCTCTTTAATAATAAAATGGTTTAAATCGTTGTTTAAATTATTTTCTTTTTCTTTAGGTTTTCTGGTCTACTTTCATTCAATCGCTTTTAAATCCATGAATTGTGTTGTCTCTAAGTTATTTGCAATAATTGAAGTTTATAAAATTTAAAATTTATAATTATCGAAATTCTTACACTGTAACTCAGCGCCATCTACGCGAAATTGAACTATGAAACTAGTGATTCCTGTTAAATTACTGGCTTCATTGGTATTGATACTATGTTCTTATACAGATAGACGGGTTATGTTGCTAGTATATTTTAAGTAATTGATTATATAAATAGAGAAATATCCATCTGTACTTATTAGACTAAATAAAACCGAAGAAGTAATTAGCTATATCATAAAGGGAGAGTAGGTACAATTTATAATCGTCCGACCTATTACTTTATGCAAATCTAAATTAAAATAAAACATATTCAATATGGAGTGCATCAAATGGTTTAACATGTACAATATGTTTAAACATGTGTAAACATTCTAGTTTCTCTAAAATAACTTGGCATGAGCATTTGATATCTTTTGTAATATTAATTGTATACTCATTCACTCGTTGTATTCAACGGGATTCATCTGAACTTGTTTAAAATAAGCAACCAATAAAAACAGTTAATATGTTTCTCAGAAAACAATTTATTAACAAGTAATATTTGAAGGGCAACAGACACCAATGGATATATTTTCTTTCATCTTTTCAAAAGTTTATTGCTGATAAACAATTAGCAGTTCCTTGAGCCGATAATTCTGATTCCACTAATAAATTTGTTTTAATTCCATATAAGTCTAAACATATTTTTATTGCTTTAAATATAAATTTTTAATCGATGAAAGTCTACATTTACGCGATATTACAGATAAACAAAATTACCCCATGAAAACTTTAACAAAGGCTTTTTTTCTTTTAACACCGTCCCCCATGATAGATACAATATGATAAATTGAAAGAAGCGTAGTTTTAGCAGTCGGTTTTTAAGTGTCTAGTTGTAAATCAAACATAATTAGTTTCAATTACCTTTGGTATTTCCTGAGTTGAAGTCAGTTTTACATTAATTTTGGGGTATGCATTCTAAAGTAGATGGTTCCGATGTTTTTGGAAAATATCCGTCAGAATACTAACGGCTATGTTAATACATAGGAAGAACAAGACGTAATTAAATTTTCATAAAATGTACCATAATTATCCTGTAGGTTTTCATTTGAAATAAATTGATATACTAAACCGACCGTGTAATGAAAAGTATACTAGCCATTCAATGTGTCAATAAATTTGTCGTTATTTTCGTAAGTAATATTCTTGCTAAGAGGATTATCAGCGTTAAAACTCTATGAAAGTTATGTCACCTTCATAACCGGAATACGTAATTTGAGTCCCGATTTCTTCAATAAACGAGTTACCAAAGCAATAATCATGCCTATTTAAAATTATACCACTTTTACATTACTTGTTGGAGATTTCATTGCTACCCTAACTAACATAATATGTTTCCCTGTTTATGTTTTTTTCTTTTTTGTAACCTATTATATCTAGGCGTAGAGATTTTATTTTATTATGTTAGTCTTATGTTGATTATTTAGACTCCGTACGAAATCACATATGAATTGCTATAAAACTTGGAATTTCAGGTTTTCCTTTAATTATATAAATGCAGATATTTTTCAAAAGAGTTTTTTGTTTTAGATTATTTAGCAAAGTTTCGTTATGGTCAAAGTTACTATTACCGAATGAATTATATCATGGAAAAATACCCAAATTTCCAATAGTTATCCATAGTTGACATTACCATGTTATATTTGAAATATAAAAGATAAGATTATTATCTGTTATCTAGTTCAAATTCCCCTAATAAACATTCAAAATTAACTCTTAAAATATGACAGAAATTTAATAAAAAGTAAAAATGAAAGTCTATGAGAATAAAACGTGAAAAGAAAATTAATCTACAAATTTTAAAATATTTGCATCAATTGACCTACATTACACTTGCATGTGACGTAGCGGAGTCATGAAATAATCATTGGTCTTAAGCAAAATTTTTGACCTACCTGTGACTGAGCAGGCGAGTCAAATGAAAGGTCAAATTAAGCATTGAAGAAATTATCATTTTAAAATAAATTTAAGATAACATCTGGTCCGTAGCAAAATTTAAATTTTATTTCTCTCTCTGAAAACGTCGACCTATGGCTTGAGTTCGTTATTTCAAATTAATATTAATAAAGCTTAAAAATACAGTAGCCTTTCATGACCACGGCCCAACTAATCTCGCCTTCCCCTTTATGCTCTATTGTGTTCCCTGTAATTCATGTGGTATCGTCGTATTATCTGTTGTTGTGTATTGTCTATTATAATTAATAAATTTACAGAAAAATGGTGTTATTCTGTAAAATTTTAAATCCCTATTAAAGTAGTATTTCTAAAGTTTTGAAGTTTGGAATTTTTAAAGTAAGAAAAAAAATTGAGATATTTTTACAGAAGAAAATGTACTTATTATCTCCTCTACTTATTTTATTTTAGTACACCAAACTTCCACTCTTTCCACTTTGGAGAGGATTTAATATTACTTATTCATATACTTGAACTGTTGTGAAAAAAAATGATTTTACCTCGGGCATCTTCCTTGATCTCAGAATAATGTATGAAAGATAGTGAACAAGAATTGTTGTTGTACGACTGTTCTCATTTAATCCGTATCAGATTAAGTCATTCGGTCCATTAAACTATTTATTCGTGATAATATTTGAATATTTTATATAATTTATAAAATATAAAATTTTATAAATTTATATCTAGAAATTTTTCTATTTCTATTAGGATAATTTTAAAAATGTTTGTTGTTCGATTATCGTTTGCTTCTTTACCATTACTTATTAGTAGCCTAAAATGGGATGATAAATGTGAATAAAGATTAATTTTCTTAAACTATTTTTTGTATAAATACATAAAAATTTCAAGTTCAAATATATTCAATTTAATTTAAGAAAACTTCCTTATCAAATACTACCAGTTTCCTTGCAACTTAAATCATAAATATATAGTGTTACAAAAAAAATTAAATAAGCTTAAATTTAAAGAGAGTGGGTGTCGTTTATTTTGAAATTTTTGTAATTTTTAGTCTCTAAAATATATTCATGATCTGACGACTTATCTGTATTTGTGTGTTTCATAGTTTTTTCAAAATGAAGAGATAAATAAATTTCTATTTTCACATTAAACAACGCTTTTAAAACTCTAAGATTTCAATTAAATGTAAGAACTTAAAAAATATTAACTAAATTGTCTTTATTAGAATACGCATAACAAAATTTGTCGAATGTTCGATTGCTTACGACGTACGTTATATATGAACGTAACATTAGGATGCACAAAGCATTTGTGATCAAAGAAGTCTTTGGGTCTTATTTTTAATAGATTATTTTTAATTTTACATTAACTACAATATTACGAATATTTAGAAAGAATTAAATTTTCCTGTAAACCGAATTCCCAAAACAATGATCAAACACATATGTGTTGATGCGAATATATGTATTTGGTTGGTGTTTTGGGAATTCGATTCCGGTTACTTAACTAAAAATAATTAATCCATTATGACCAATGTTAGATACTCGATCAAATATTCACGCTGGCGGCAAAAGTGAAAACCTTATTTGGTGCTTTAAAGAACTGTATTCTTTTTATGCTTTTATTATCAATTAACTAATTAAAAATATTTTGTATTTAATTTAAGTAAAAAAATATGTGGAAATAAATAATATGCAAACACGATCTATATTAAATAATGACATTTTATATAATCTCATCTTTATTTGCCTAAAGCTTCTGTTTTTGGACCTTGTCACATTTTAAGCTCACAAACTAAAAGCACACTAACAAAAAATACGTGTTTTTATTTCTGGAAGCAACCCTAAACATTTATCGTAATGCGCTTTCCATACGCATGCAGTATAAATCGATAGTTATGTAATATGTATACTATAATGGTTTTGGGGAGGCTCTATGACTATTAATATTCACTACATATAATTTTAAAATAGTATAATGACGTACAAAATTCTGACTTTTCTACTATACTCGTTGAAGTTTATGCCAATTATTTTTTAGCAATTTTGATAATAGAAAGACATATTTCACAGACGCAATGCGCCAGTTTCCGTCATAAGTTTCAAATGATCTATTATCATAGAAATAATTATACAACAGACTAGTCGACTGCTATTCAAACAGCAAAATTGCATTAGCAATATGCTCGTCTAATACTGACTTGAGTCCATTGTCTAGCCTGTATAAGGTTTAACAATGTTTACAATTGTTTGTCATTATTTAACGTAGTAATAATTACTAAGTCACTACTTCAATCTATATAAAATATTATTTATAAATATGAATGAAATATTTGCATAAGACATTTTGAAAATGGTCCATTTTAGTTCATTTTGTTCCATAACCATATAAATGGATCATATATTTTCATAAATATTCGAACTTTGTTCTTTCTCTTTCGTTTAATATATCTCTAACCTTTTACGGATAATAAAATACGGACATCAACACAGCGTTTCATGCTATTTTCGTTTCTCGACTTTCATTATGTTTCAAGTATTATTAAAATAAAATGAACCTTTCATATGATTCAAACATATGCTCCAATTTCAATTTTATGTAAAATATTATTTTATATGGCAACTCACAAACGAGAAATTGTAATTTATTACTTTAAATCAAATAAATGTCGAAATTGAAAACTCGACGACTCGAATCATTTTTCTACACCCCACCGTCAAACAAGAAGAAAAAAATCTGGCTAATACAACTTTCGTCTTTAATCTTATTTCAGTAATAAAACGTCGACAACTATAATGATGAATGGAGATAAATAATCCGCATTCATTGAAAACAATGAAGAATTTTTCTACTATGGAAATTCTGTTGGCATTCGGTGTACATATATTTTCACTGATTGATAATGATCATGATCATGAAATATTACTTCTATGATACCAAAAAAATACGAGCTATGATGTATGCACGATAACTTAATAAAGAGTTATATTCGAAATATTTGTAAATTTATATGATTTGCTCTTTTGCTCTTAATGTGATCTTGGAAAAAACCTGGACTTTAGAATTTTCAAAAAAATTAATAAAATATCATTTTTTTAATGTGTTTATCTTTAAAGATTTGTTTTTTACTATTCTCCTGTAGAATTAACAAAAATTATACAAATAACTGATAATGTTAATCATTTTGTCGTTTGAACCAAGGGTAATATAAAATGTTTTATAACATCAAAACCAAAAATCTTCGGAAAACTCCGTAATTTTAAAAATATATGAATTATATATTTTTTGAAATTGAAAAATCGTGGCGATCTTTTTTAATTTTTTAGTTGCATCGTTTTATTTATATAAAATCATCAAAATAACAGAATTCTTGGTAGAAAAAAATTGAGTCTTACACTCAATCTTCAGAATAATTTTCTTACAGTCAAAACAAACAAACACAAACAAGTTTAAAAGTTACATTCGTCCGGAATTAGATTTCTTCATTGCCCATTTTGTGTTTATTTATTGTTTATTAAGGAAGTGTCTTAAAGCCATGCAGTATAGTGCCAATGTATTGAGCACATCAGTAAAAAAGCAAAGAAATATTTATAAAAGAGACAAATATACGATGAATAAAATGAAATAAATGAAAATAATTAAAGAGTGAAAATAGTGACCTAATACATACTTAACGATTTTAAATTTTAAAGTCAAGAATCGAACAGAAGTACAAATCGATAGTGGGCAATGCCTTCAACATATATAGATATCACAAACGCATAATATGAATCTTTTGTAGAAAAATATGTTCATTTCTTTAATTAAAAATTTCCTAATATTTCATTAATAATTTAAATTATCAGTTATAACATAAGTTAAGAAAAGAAATTCCAATTACCACATAACATATCTCAGGGTGAGCGAAATTCCGTAAATTATGCAAAATTAATTGATACTGAAATCAATTTTAGTGAATATAATGGAAAAGCGGAAAAATGCATTTATGGCTAACATGCAATTTGTACTTAGGTTATTTACGCTCACTTGCACTTATTACATTTTTAAACGTTTTTTAAATACTTCGTGGAATATCAGACTAATTTATTTACAGTTTTTAATGTGTTAACAAGAGAGGTTGTTAATTTGTTTATATGGTCTTATCTTCGCAACATATGAGACAGTTTAATATTTTTTTTGTTTTGTTGACATTTTTTCATCCTTTTGTTGTTTTATATAAACAGGGAAATCAGGGGAAAGTGATTAACGTGTATGACAATCCTGATTGTAAAATAATGGTAATTTTACACGAACACCTTCATAAAATGTTTTATGATTTTCACCTATGATGAGAAAAGAGGAATTAAATTATTTTAGTAGTATCATTTTATATAATAAAATCTGTTAAATAAGTAATAATTTAAGTGAAGTTTTAGGTATTATGTGATAAAATATGATTATGCTCTGTTATTGATCAGTGAATCCCACTGTTTAAAAAATACAAAATTAACGCTACATGTGTTTGTTAACAAAGGACTGTTGTTACTTAAGTATTCCAGATAACAATAATGATAATATAAAAAGTAATATACATAAAATATTTTAATTATGTTACTAGTTATGCGCTTATGAAATCTCACATATCACCAGAATAAATCTTCTTACATAGACTTAAAAAATTTACTTGACTTTTAAAAATACAAAAAGTTTTCCAAATCGATTTTGTTTCCTGAATAGTATGCAGATGTCAATATTAAGAACTCGGTGAGTTACATAAAAGTGAGTGGGAATGTACATTTCAAATTGAAGCGACAAAACGACTTAGCACTGATTAGGTTGCAGGCGTTTGGGAGAAGAGTAAGTAAATTATACTTAAATATTTTTTTAATTTATTTTGGAGTTTTGGTAATTGTGACATGGATGTGATTTGCCTGTTAAATGCAATGAAATTAAAGGTCAGATGAATAAATCGGTAGGTTCTGGTCGGTCTAACGTATCCTGTTTGGTAGGTCTAACGTACCTTTTATTATTTACGTCGAAATCACACGGTTTTCATCAATGTCTTTTCATTAATTTGCTGCAATTTCAAAGGAAAAATAAATCATTTTCATGTTATTGCAATGACACTTATAAACTATAAAAATCACAATAGAACTTTAAATGGATGTGGATTGGAGTTTGGACACATGGACTCATTTATGCTATTAAAATAAGAAATATTTACATTCCATTGTAAACATTTCCTTTGTTTCATGTGTTATTGGTTAATCATATATAATCCGGTTAGTTGTACAGAATATAAATAAATAAAATAACCTTAATTTTATAACAACCATAGTACTATAAATGTACATTTAAATAAATATATATATATATATATATATATATATATATATATATACATATATATATATATACACATTATTTAATTCATTTTTCTGTTAATTCGAAAGACGAACTACGTCTCTGCTAAATTTTATAAAAGTCTGGTAGGCTGACTAGGTGTAATTAAATAACAAATAACCAACCAAAATTTATTCCTAATATATTCCACGCCAGCGTGCAGCGCGTAATAGCCTATGTAACAGAGCGAGCAGCGAGTGTATAAGTGCCGAACTCGGCAGTGATTTATTGTTTTGTTGTAGAGTTTTTAGGCGAGAGACACACTGATAAACAAACTAATATAGAATCAAATTTTGGAATATCAGTGATCAAAAATAGTCTCATGAGTGTATGTGAGCGGAATACAAATAATAAATTATGTCAATAGTCAACTTCATTTCTCATTGTTCAAAAACAACATTCAATTGCTGTACCCAAGAATCGGTGACAAAATATACATACTCATTTTAAACAGTGCTATTTCAGCCATTGTTTACTAAGATCACATATTATTTTTATAAAGAAGAAACTAATTAAATTAGCTGCGACCTCGAAAAACCCGCTGCCGTCCAACCTATAGTATCCCCTCTGTTCGTATATCACCCCGCTTGCTTAAAGGCTGCAGGTATCTTTATTTACAGACTTCAATGTATACGATTGGTACATATGAATGATTTATTGCTATGAGCACAATCTCGTACAATCAATCATAAGAGCAAAAATCGAAGTATAAAAAACATACACATACTCGAAATAATATATATATAAGTACACCAAGTATCATTTTGAAATATCGGAAGTTTTTAGTTGCGTTGAATACGTGCAATACTAACGCCATATAATAGAGCATATACCTATTTAAATGGTGTTGGTTTTTTAAACACTTTTTATCTTAAATAAAAACCCTATTAACAATTTTTAAACGTCTTCGATCGTTCCGTTAGTCATTTACTCATCTATATCTAACGATATTTATTTCGAAACTATGTAGGTAATCGCAATTCCGAATATATTCATGGATTTATATGTCTGCAAATTTGGATTAATCATTGATATTTGAATTAAAACTATGAAAATTATTATAAGTTACGTAAATTCAAATATCCTAATAATAATTTATTTTAATACAGAATATGGGGTCTTTCGGTTCATAAGAATTTGATTCGGCTTCAGCGCATCATACGAGATAACACAAAAAGATAAATATTACCAACGTCTTCTTATTGATTAATAGCTTCCTTGTCGATTGTGCGTCTCGTATTTTCTTTCGTGTCGTATTATAAGTGATAGATGGAGTAAATATATCAGCGATCCGGAATTGTATCGATGGGGCAGATGGCAACGTAATAGAACTCCTTCTCATCTCAGAATGAATATTGACATTCTCGTTCATTGTATGTCGTTTAATATGATGTCTTCTATAAACAAGAATATATTGTGTCGAGTTAACAATACTTTATTAACTTGAGTTATTTAAAATTTAATTGGTAGTTGATGAGGTGGGTAAGTTCAACATGAGGCGATCTCTAGTTTATAACTGCTTCATTAATATATTATTTTAATACCTCATTAACATATTATGAATATCGTAGCGATGAAAATCATTTTTCACCACTCTAATTTACTGGTGGCACAAAAAAACGTCATTACAAAAAATGTGGTAATAAGAAAACTGTTAAAGTAAATATTAACGATTTTGCAATCAATAAAGTATTAAAGAAAGATTGTTTTTCATTGCAGTGAGGCTATCATACTACAATATATTAACCACGAAAATTTGCAGAGTGATGCACATTAAATAATTATAGGTCCAACTTTTGTTAAGCGAGCAAGATGTTTGAAGTATCATTTATTTTATGGAATATTTTTTTAAACCAAAATCTTTAATATCGTGTGTGTGTGCAGTAATCAAAATTTGCTTCATAAACTCTTTTATTAATTTAAATATACGTTTTAAATTCATGTTTTGATCTACCTACCAACATGATGGAGGAAATAACATATAATTTTTTACTATAACTCTTTATTCAGGATTAAGTATAGAAGAAGATGAATGAAAATTAAAATTTTAGATTCATTACCAATATCAAATGAAATTTTACACCTTGATGTCGAAATTGTTAGTTTCTATAAATAATATGATGTTTTTTTTAGTAGTCATTTTCCAAATTTCATAGATTATGTCGTCTTTTTTAATTGTTTAAACGTAATAAGGGCATACATTACTATTAAGAATATTTGTAAATCTTTCCTTTCTTATTATGTATACGAATAATAGAAATAGTCTAATCTGATAGCTGGGCTTGCTAGTCTATCTGCTAGCCTGGTCGATTAGTGTGGGCTGCCAGCCTGGGCTACTAGTTTGGGTTGCTAGCCTGAGACCCAAGCCGCGGTATTTAAACAGGGCTGCTCGCCTGGTCTGATAGCTTGGCTTGCTAGCCTTGGTTCCTTACTTGGCCTGTTAGTCTGCTAACCTAGGGTAGCTGCCTACACTGCCAGGTTCAAATGCTCAACGACCCTTTTAACTGTTACTGGCATAGTTTGCTCACTTTCTATCCTAGCCAGGGTCACTAGCTTGTTCTAATTGCCCGAGCTGCTAGCCCATGCTGCCAGCCTGGCTTGCTAGCCCAATTTGTTAATTTTAGCTCATAGGTGGGTCTGCTAGCCTAGCCTCTACACTAGCCTACTACTACTAGTATCAACTTCTAGCCTGGCCTTCCAGCCTAGACTATAAGCCTAGCTTGCTAGCCTGACCTATGTAAATTTAAGTAAATGTAATTAGGTTCTTAAAAAATAACAGCATCCCATATAAAATAATCGTGTAGAATCCAATATATACAAAGAATAAACAAAAAAAAACGAGTGTGCTTTAGACCACACGACAGAAGTAAAATTTCAAATTCACAAAATATGAACTTTAAAATTAATTTACAATTTCATTCACTTTAAACGTATAATATTTAATGTATTGAACAAAATAATAATTTATAAAATTGTTCAATAACGAAATGAAATTACAAAATAATTAAAAAATCACCGTTGGCGTAACGCTAGCAATCTCGCATATATGTATATATATATATATACATATATATATTTACATATATATATTTACATATATATATATATATATATATATAAATATATATATATTGCATGCACTGGCTATGAGAGGAAGAGAGAAAGAAAATGTGGGCGCGCACTGCTCTCACTTGCTCCTACAGTGTGATACAGACAATAGGCTTGCACTGTGTCTTAGATATACGAAACATAACTGGCTATGAGAGAAAGAGAGAAAGAAAATGTGTGCTCGCACCTCTCTCTCTTGTCCCTACAGTAATATACGAAACGTAACTCTCTCTAGTTCTGTTTTCACTAACTTATCATCCTCTTAACTTCCGTTCGCCTCGCCCGATCACACTTTTCGTAACGCTCTCGTCACGCATTCACCAGCTTACTCCCCAAGTCAAGAGTGCGTGAAGAAGTTTTACTTCAATAAAAAAGAAAAATATGAAATAAATAAAATAAAATTTGTCCGGTTTATTACCGCTGTCCTGATATAGATTCAGTGTAACACCCGGTGGTGTTACATATATATATATATATATATATATATATATATATATATATATATATTTGCATACATTAATATTTTGCATAAAATACACACAAAAATTAATTAAAATGCCGATGCCACCTCACTATCTTGCGCACGTCATTAGCATGGGCGAGGCTAGCGGCGTAGCAACTACGGTGCAAACACAGACACACATCACAGGCGAGCTTTTGGGTAGGGGACTTTCAAAGGCTTCCTCTTTTATATGAAGCTGGTCGTTATCAACTCAACGATGGACACTGATATAAACCAAACTGTAGCCAGGGAATATTGCATTTCTATGCCTCGACCTCCAAGCTAATGCGTGCGGCAAAATACCTGGATATATTGGCCTTTGCACCTTCGGTCTAGACTCCATGGTTCATTGGAGGTCAACAAGTCAAGACAAGACTAGTAATGAGTTTGACCCACACGTTATTATTGGTTTTAGCGGGTCTGTTACCTGTCTATGAGATAGATGAAAGCGCTTAATTTTGGGTTGGTTCAACATTTCTTGTGTTATGACTCAGGATCATAACATTTTGATATTTTGATTTAGCGATCTTTAAAAATGTTTATGTGCATATTTTAAAGCTACTAAACAATTTAATGATTGAAGATGGTAGTAGTGTTTCTCAAAAAGTGGGGTACGCGAAACCCTAATGGTTCGTTACTGATCATAGGGCGTCCGCTACAAGATTAACGTTATGGTAGTTGACTGGCCGACTTGCGCGTGCGATGCACATAATGGCAATTGCAAACTAAACTTCTATGGAAACGGGTAAATCACAAAAAAACATAGTTTCGAAGTGGATATAACAGAATATTATGAAGACTATCTGAAAATTAGATTAACGTGCAAGGAAAAATCTTAATATCCAAAACGCGGAGTCAATATTGCTGTAAAGGTACATGCAGGAAAAAATCAGTATTACGTAGACAATTTTTTAAATTTTTTTTATTAAAAGAAAGCGAGTTAGATTTTAAAAACAAAGTATGTCGTCCGTATCTAGTCTTGTCGCCGTGATTACTAACTATGAATATTTATATGCGTCTCTTCTTGTAGCATATACAATCGCAAAAACCAGAATGGTATAAAATATTGCTGTAGAACTAATTGTATCACCTGCTAAAAATATAGCCAATTGCGTACTGGGAGACATATCGTCGAAATGGCTTTATAAAATATCTCTTTCAAATGATACATTTGCACGGCGAATTCAGAACCTGATATCGACGTTGAAAATTATCTCGCAACAAGAAGAAAAAGAAATTAATAAATATATGCTTATCTTATTTTAATATTATACGCTTATCTTATCGTAAATGTGAATTAAAGTGTATACACACTTATAATTATTAAAATAACCCGTATATTTTTAGTATAAATTATTAAAAATATACGGGTTGAAATCCAATATACAAACGAACTCTACATGGAATGAGTCTACATGGAAGTCTACATGGAAGTCTACGTGGAATTAATTATGCACTTGCACTCTTTAAAGTTTGAATCACAAACAAAATATTACACAAAAATGTAAAAAAGTTTAAATTTTTCCCGAAATTAATACTAATGTATTTCTGGTTTGCATATTTTAATAAGCACAGCACATTTTGCTTCCGGCTATATGAAAATATGTTATTACATTTTGTAAATAATATGTTTTCGATAAATTTTTCAAGTTTTTGTAGAAGAATAAACTGGTATAACTTAAAGTTTACAATAAATTATCAAATTACAGGAACGGAATATTTATGTATGTTAATAAAAATTAATCAAAAATAAAAAAAAACTAGGTCCGATATAAAATATTCATATCTTGTACATGAAATATATGTATAAATATATACATGTTATATACGCAGTTAGTACGAAAATGTATCTGTAGAATATTAAAATAAATATAATCGTCAAGATACCCAGATCTAAACCATCTCAATATTCTTAGAAGCTTTTATCTTCAAATTGCATTATAATACACATTCATCTCTTGTCATTAAGCTTAACATTCGGTGAGCAACTAATAAATCTGCCATTTTCCCAGTAGAATTTCTCGAACTTCATAGAAGTTTTCTAATGTATCTAGTAGAATAAATGTACAGCGCGGCATTCGATCTTTTTATTAGTTAGTAACTGAGTTTTGACGAGCAAAGAGCAAAAAAAGTATGCAAATTTCACGAAGAGAACTTAGAATATCCTTTCCTCGCTTCACGAATTTCATTTAAAGAGAATGGCGAAAGAAACCACACGAAATGTATGCACACCAATTAGAGAACGTATACTTTCCTGTAACAAACAAGCATTGGTTCTAAAGGTTTAAGGAATTTAATTGTGGTGTGTACGGTAATCCTCCCTTAAATAAAAATGAAAATTAAGAAATGCACAACGCAAACTAAATTTAGGATCTGCAGGACAGATAGGAGGTTAAGCTTTAAACGATAGAGGTAATCTTATGCTTTCGTATTGCAACAGGTAAACAAATGCACGCTTTGGCACAAAGATGAAAATATTATATTTGGTTACGACTACCAATGAACTATGGTAGTGGTAACACAAATACTAATGAACTGTGTTAGCTTATACGGTAGCCAAACAGAATATTATATATCATATAGGAAAATTGAGATGGAGTGTTTATCATGTACTTAAAGAGGCTAAAATAAGATTGATTTTTTTTTGGGTGAGAAAAGATAGAAGAAAAGGCATATTCTAATACTCAGCTTGAAATGTACAGTTTCATAATCTCAAATTTTTTAATATACATATTTTTAAATAAAAAAAAACATTTCGAAACTTTCAGCAGTAAAAGTAGACGAAATAAATTCATAATCAATATACGATTCAAATTATCAGACACTATACAGTTTATTCAATACGATTCGACATAAACTTGAGCGTGTTATTTATGTAAAAAATATAATACTTTTAAAGCGAGCTGCAATGTGCAAGTAATCAAAATTTATTACAAAAAAACTCACCGTAATTTCACTTATTACTACTTTGTTTTTTCTATCTATTTAACACGACTAAATGTTGTTTAAATTATTCAATTATTCTATGCGAAAACTGAATATTTGCGTGTATGACTTAAATATATAAATATAAAAAGGAAGCTATGGAAAATATTTATAAATATAGTATGAATGAAAAGATTATAAAAAGAAACCACAACCAGGGTTTTCAAATTTGATAGAGTTTATTCTTCAGCTTTGTCATATCAATGAAATAAAAATGTGTTATTTAATCTTCAGTCTAGAATCGGTATAATCCTATAGGATATGTACAGGCTTATTGAAAATCTAAATTATAATGTAATTAAGAATATTAATACCCTCATAGCCCTATCGTAACTATTTTTTTTTGAATTACATATATTGTTATAAAAAAGTAGTACACTGGGCACGGGGTAGGATTTATTATCCAGGAAAAGCGAATTTGCATTTTAAATTTTTAAGGACAAAAGTGCAGGCGTTTAAAATAAATACTACGAAATAACTTAATATTGCTCAGTGAGTAAGTATTAATGCTATTTTACAATATATCTTGCTATTTAGTCATTGTGATGTGGTATCGTATGCATGGTGACGCTGGAGCCGAAGGTGCTAAGAATAGCAGAAATGGTCTAGCAACCCAAAGAGTCAACTGGACTTGATTACATATAATACTGAGGACTGAGGAGAAGATCATTAAGCTGGAAGAGGAACTGAGTACGTTATAATGTTATACGATTACCAGAAGTTAAAAGACAGGGAGAAGGTTAGATATGACCTCCGGGTTTGGTAAAATGAAATATTACTGAAAGGGCTACCGACAATCTCAAAGTGGTATCAGGTTCATGCTCCCGACGTCTTTCGGAAACAATATTTTGAAATTTGGACCCGTTTCGGAGAAAATGGTATTACCAATCTGTTTTTGCTGAAGATCATACAGATATATGTATCAACCTCGGATCAATGCGCAAAAGAGGCAATGTCGAAATACATCGAAAACGAACGGACATCTCGAAACAAAATCACGATACTCTGAATAAATTTAGGCCGTCAGCCTAAACGAGATCAGAATGGCTCTACACAGATAAAGAAAAACAAGGTGCCAGGGGATGGTTGAATTGCCTTCGAACTTCTGATGTTCGATGGTACACCACCGATAAAAGTCCTTCACAATCTGTTCAATTTCGTCATATTCGAGGTCGTTGCTAGGAGTATTACCATACTCCTAGCCTGCTCAAGAATTATAAACTTATCACTCGAGCTACGTTTGTAAGTGGTTTTGTAGAGTATTTATGAATAGACTCGAGTTAGTTCCAGAAAAGTTATACTAACATGGACTACATTCATGCGCTACACCTTTTTACATAGAAGTAAGAGTATTTTACCATGGTGTTGGTAGACTATGAAAGGGCCACCGGTTGTATGGAAATCTGAAGTATATTTACTATAATACCACCGTATCCATCCAATTACAGGACTACAATACGGAATCGATTCAGCTGCATGAAATCTGAAATAAGTTGATATAAATGCTCTGAAACTTTTCACAACAGTATTCGAAGACATTTTCAAGCTCTTAAGTTGAAAAGGATTTGGCCACCATACCAATGGCAAATATACAAATCACGGTATAGATTATTCACTTCTGATTTGCAAACTACATAGTGGTTATACCAAAATCACAAGTCGACTTTGGAAAAATGCTCAGGAAACTAAACAGAATTTCCCAACAGCTGAATCTGAAAAGAAAATTACAAAGATCATATTTCACATCTATATTGCACCCATGTTAAATACTTATTGTTAACATTAGATATTATTAGCTCTTGAAATTGTTGAACATTATATATAATTTGAAAAAACTCTGCAACTAATGGAAATGGCTACGCTTGGGCTTCCCCTAATATATAAGACACATAATGAGTAAATCTGTTGAATAACTAAGGTTACTGACATAGGTAGAGGTATTGACAAGTGGAAGTGCAAATAAGCAGGTTTTATCGTGACGCAAAACCAATGATTGTTGTTCAATAAATTTTCCCTAATAAATACCACGTACTTTCAGATAAAGTGTGAGACGTCCATCCGCGATGTAGACAGATGACCTGCTAAAGATAGCAGAAAGCCATTGGATGCAAGCGACTTATATTCCATGGTAGACGATTTTCTTTGCTTTTCTGAGAAAAATCATCAAAGTCCGCTATAAACGCATTTAATGAAATTATTTGATTGATCGTTTGTCATTAATCAGAACACTTGCTGGGGAAAATCGAAATAAAATCCATTCAGTAGTTTTTGCGATTAGCGCACACAGTGACAGATACAGGGGTAATATTATTTTATACTATATAATGACTGATAGAACGGAAATGCAAAACGTAGCAAAATCATAACCTGGTTCTGAAACATCACATTACGTGATTATTTTGCAAAGTCAAATCGTCAGTATGTTTTGCTTATAATCCTCGATCCAAATCAGCTGAAAATTAAAAGTAACAACGGAGCTGTCATTTATTATCTCAGTTGCCTTCATAGTATTACTACAACACAAAATATTAAGTAATTTGCCTTCCATTTATTAAAAGAAGCGACATAAATTATTTCCAGTGCCTGCCCCGTTGATTAATAGTTCCTTGTTTATTGGCCGGCCCGTTTTTATTTTTCGTGCCGCATTATAAATGATAAATGGAGTAAATAAGTTATAAGTTCGTGAAAGAATCATTATGATAGATAAAAACAGCCTTACCTCAAACTGACATACTCATCCTATTGACATCGTCAGTTATTGTAGGGTTCCTCAATGTTTCCTTTATAAAATGTAATTATAGATAAAAGTTGGGTCAGCATGTGTGACTTACTGGCTCTTATAAAATCTATAACGTTAATTTAAAAGGAGGTAAACTTGACTTAGTAATGGAGGTATTGTTAATTTAAGCAGTTTTAGTTTATTGGAAATATTTACATTGAATAAGATTTCATGTAAAAAAAGATTTAAATAATAACATAATTTACTTAAATATTCAAGTTTAAATATATCCCCAAAAAGTTTGTTGAATTACACAGTTATGGGAATTTCAAAGAAAATTAACGGTTATAGAAATATAATATGTCTGCTAAAAGTGTATTTTGGCAACACGTAAATTTCACTATTACCAGTAGTATTTTTACTATTACTATTATTATTATTATTATTACTTTTACTACTATATTTATTTTTATTATTATTATATGTATTATTTTTGGTTGGAAAGAAAGCATTCACAAGAAACGTTTCAAAGTAATAGTAAAAGAAAAATCGCCGATGGTTAATGGCCGCGAATTTTAAATAATCTTTGTTGAATGTTAAAGAAAACACATAATAAGACAACGTGATAAAAATATTTTGATTGAAAATTATCCATATATTTATTTTTGAATAGGCACTTTCATTCGGAAAATAATTTTGTGATAAGGCGTTTTTGAAATAATATTCAGTTCCACCTAGTTAATTTCTAATAGAAAGGTAATCGTTCCTTTTTTAATGAAATTTACATCTTGTTATTTAAACAAGTAAGAACAATATTTAAATTTAATAGAAGAATAAACTTGATAGAAGTTAAGTTTTACAGTACGATGTTACGTAAGCCTATTTATGTGGTGTACCTATCCCTTGCACGAGAAAAAATAAATGTTAATTAATTAACAAGATTTGCTTTAACATAGAATCAAACACAGAATCAAATGTACCATTACTGAAATAAGTATTTATGAAAATTATACCATATACCATACTTATGAACTATTGTTGTAAAATTAATTTTAAACGAATTTTTTGATAACTTTTGTTGACAGAGCATATAATATAAACTAGAGATAGTAAGTTTGCTTAACACACGAATCAAGTATGTGATCCTTCACATACTTGATTCGTGTCACATATTATTCTCTTCGCGATGTCATATATTTTAGTCCATGATTGAATGCTGTAAGGAATAGTGCTACGTCGTTCATTGCTAATTAGGGCCAAAAATGTACTTTTTTGCCATAACTGCATGGATAAATATAGGCCAGTAATAGGGCATAACCAATTGGGGAATATTTTATATTTAATAAATAACTTGAATACATTTTGATGGATTTTAAATAAAAACATTATTTGCGAGGTCGCTGCACTGGTACGCCTCACTAGAGCAGGATAATTGATGTCATTATCATTTGTTGTGTAGTGTCACAACTAATTAGGGTTTACTTTAATTATCGACGCAAGTCTAAAATTTATCATGAGAAGATAACCAAAAATAAGTTTGCAAGTTATAGAGGGATAGAATATAAAATAATGTTAAATATTCATTACATCAATAAATTTTTTAAAAGTTGTTAAAACACATATTACAAAGTAAATCAGAATGCAGTGAATAATACATAAAAATGTGTTTTAAAAGTTTCCATAGATTCCTATTAAATTACAAATAAAATTTTCCAGTCACGTTCCCAAGTCGAAGAAAAATAATAGACTTAAGTCGGGAATTACGACTAGAATTACGTTTGCAACTGAACAGAACGTGCTCTAGCCAATGTGCGTAACCTCTGACTATGGATGCACCTTGAAGAACCCTATTTTACTCTTTATTTCAGGGTTATTACCCTTTATTTCAGGGTGAATTATGAATAATATAAATTTAATTTGAAATATGACCGTAGATGTAGTTTTATGTCATAATTTTGGTTTTAAATATCACCAAGTATCCAATTTAACTTAATTATGATGTCAAAGACAAAATAAGGACAAATAATGGTTTAGTCAAGTAATGAGGTTTTGATACCAGTATTCGGAGAATTCAATAAATGAGGAATTTTTGATACCAGTATTCGGAGAACACTTCGAATTTTATACATGTAGTTTATTCAAAATGTTTTACCATAAAGAAATAATTTAAACAAACCTACTGAAAACCTATAAAAATATTTCAATCTACAAAGACTTTTTAAAAAGAACGTGATATTTCAACTTTTTTACCGGAAACTTTATTTTTATTTTTATCTCATTCGGTATTTGATATTTATTATTTTCTACTTTTTACAATTTAGGTCGGTTGATTTTTCTCACTTATTTATATTTCGCTTTCCATTTGATTTCATTAAAAGTTAATAAAGATAATATCTAAACTAACAACACGCTACTGGAAAATTAATATTTATTGTGAGAAACAACCTATTCCTGTCAATTTCTGAAAGAATGTGTCGGCATTTTTTTAAATACGCGTATGAATATAACATAAAAGGAGACACTGGATATTCTCTATTATACTAAAAAATAATAGATAAGTTAATACTTGAGTTTTAAATTATTCCCACTGTTGATTACTTTGGATTAGTTTCAACTCTATATGCCGAATTAGACATAGCACAGGGGAAACTGCGTAAGGTGGTAACGTGTTTGTTGTATCTCCAGCCTTGTTGTCTCACATTTTAAGTCCTCTATTAGCAGCCGGATTCATTCGAGAAAATAATAAAATATTGCTTTGTTACATGTCCGATAGAAATGTTCGGCGCTCGATATGTATATGAGCGTTTTCTTAAAATGTGAGTCCTAAAAAAAGAAAATTTCATATTATCCTAAATAAATTGTCTTTTATGACCTAAAAAGACTCATCGACATGCGTACTTTATCTTCATTACATTTTACTTGAAGACATTTTATATGGAAATTATAAAATTCTGTTAACATTACGTAAAATTCATGAACTCAATTTTTACAATCCTATACTCAGAGTTTCTGCTGGGCACTTGTCCTCACCATATAATTTAGTTTCGTTTACAGTAGTAAGGATATTGCTTAACACTTAAAACTCGGATCCATCTTAATTTTTTTGCATCCACAAAATTATTAAATATGTAAGGCTTACCTTGAAGTTTTAGGGGACCTTTGTTATTATTGGCTTTACGGACTATTAAGTAATTATTAAATAAAACCTTTTAATGCGGAATTATCCAAATATCTTTAGATTACTTAGCACTCTATTTATAGTTATGTAATTTTATTTGCTATTAAATTATCTCCTTGATATCGCACTGCATTCCTAGATCGTTTATAAACATTTCTCCTGTTTTCTACTTAAACTATAACTATTTTCATTTTAGCAACAAAGAGCAATTCGTTTTGGCCTATCATTTCAGGACATACCTATTTCAAATAATAACTTAAATGAATTTCTTCTTATTGTTTGATGGAAAGCGGCATTCAGATACTTTTCTATGACGCCTTGAATAATGGAAAATAGCATAAATACTATAAGCATTTATGCAATTCTCTCACACTTCAGCGTTGATACTATTTTTCGGACTTCAGAGCTTTCATTACGGTTTATGGATCAGTGAAGAAAATTCAAGTCGATGAGATCGTTTTGCATTGTCATTACAGATATTATTAAGCAGCAATATTAAAATTGCACAGAATCTGTTATATAGAAGGAGATAAGCCAACTTACCAGCTTCAGAGTTGTTTGAGAGCAGTGCAATATTTTGAGGTATTAAAAACCTTTTCACTCAAGTAATATATGAGTTCTAGTAGAGTTTAAATACGTACGTATTTAAGCAGAAGTTTCATGTTATGACGGACGAAAATATGTCTACTCGAGACAGAATGGATAACCCCAAAAATTATCATTTTCAGTCACGTTCAAATACTCAAGTATCGTTATTTTGGCCACGCTCATATCATCGCATTAGTAGAGATCTAACATTTATTAATACAATCATAGCCTCGAAATAGAATACAACAACTAGTAATGGATGTGTGGTCGAATAAAAACTATATTTGCCAAATTAAATTGACAAATATTAACACTGTGCCCTGAATTCTCTGTATATACGGTGTATTTTGAGAGAAATTTTTTCATTAAGAACGTACTACTAGTTTCTGAACAGAGGGGATACAAACAGAAACATGCCGTTAGATAAGTGAGATTCTTCAAAGTTTTAATAATATTATATAATCTAAATAGAAACTTTTATACTATTTTATACTAATAAGTTTTTATGCTTATTTCTTCAATAATTATATTTTAGAAATTACGAAATGATTAATTTGAATATTTAATGAAAGAAAAAGAAAGCAACAACATTTTAAAAAACACTGACCTCAAAAAATGAGACCTATTGAAAAGAAAAAAATAATTAAATCAAAATAAGTAATTATTTATTCACAATAAATAACTGAATTACTTATTCTTCAAGTCGCTGCCAGCACTGTCAACTTTTTATTTTTGTATAATTTATAACTGAAATATAAAACCTCTAATGTACTTATCATTAGACCATGACCTGGTGGATGCTGTAGTTATTTTGCGACATAACAAATACAACCATTAAAAATCTTGAATTGCAATTGATTTCCTACCATTCGTTAAGGAGTTCCATTGTTCATTTATAAACGTTATTATGAGATCATCACTATATTTGTAATAAGGTTACCTCTCTAGTATATTGTTTCAAATAAAACCAATATTACGCAAATCGATCCAGAAAAGGCCGAGAAATGGGTGTACATAGATCCAGAAAAATACGCGTCGAGCATAAAATCTTCTCCTTTTTGAACTCGGTTAATTACATCTTTCTCAACACTCTTCATGAAGCCCAGACGAGGTAATATTTACCTAATCTATTTTTTGATTATTTTTTGATGTGTCAGTTTGCTGACGAAGTGACAATATTTTTGGAATAAATAACATCCCCATATCTCGAAGTGTGCAAACGAAATGTATTTAAAATTTTTAATGTTTCATTTTTAAAATGTTTAAATTGGGATTTTATCATATTTATATGTGACATTCATATTTTTTAAATATTTAAACAACTTTCATGTTTGGTATATTTTGGAACATTGTATTTTTTGATGAACGATTTATGATGAAATCTTTAAATTTCTAAAGTAGATCACGATTGACAATCTCAATATTTCGTGGATATTTCCGTATTGATTTTTTTTTAATTGAAGATGCTAGAAAATTCGTCATTTAAAATGTCTATTGAACTTTCAGAACTGAATAAATTTTAATGAAATTAAATTCAGATGTGATTTTTTTCTAATTCTGCGTTATTGTTCTTAAATATAAAACCCATTTTATAAGATGAAAAGAAATTTGGGATGAAACTCACTCCCCTCTAAAAAAAAAACAAAATCAAAACTATCAAAACAACATATACAAGCTGCAAACTCAAATGCAAAGTTTTGCTGGTTCAGATTCAGATAGAAAGCAATTTGTGAGAAACGGATTCGATTGCAGTATCGAATAGATAAGGGAAGGGGAGTGGAGGGTTTGTTGACCTTTAGAAGAAATAGTATTACAAAATAGCGTAAGGTTAACCTGATACCGGGAGTTGCTGCATTTGTTTTTGCATTTTATACTCATCTTATTCATAGATTAAAGTTCAATTAATAACTATTGGTTCTCTCAGAGTTTATTCCTGATTGCGCCATAAAGAATATTGCAAATAATAATTTTGTAAATTTAATGGAGGTGAATTATGAAAAGTGGTACTGGACCGTAAATTCTTAAAAATTTGGGATATTATTTTAAATTTTAATTTTTTCTCATTTTTTTTGTACCGCTTTCATAGATGTTCGTAAAATTGGCATCAAATATGATCAAATGCCCGGCTTTCAGATCAAATCTTGCATTGTCCCACGGACATCGCGAAGGCAGACAAAATATCCCGATTTAGTTAATAGTATACCGATTACACGTCCCACACCCAGCGCAAAGTCGTGTATATCGCATTGTGTTATAAAGTCATAGACGAAGGAAGTAATGAGATATATATTTTCATTAGTTTAAAAAAGAATATTTTCGGACAGAATAGGTCAAAACTTAAAAAAAATGTAAACATTTCCAACAATATTCCCAGAATTGTCATTTGTGTATAGGGAGAACTATAATATTTGGGATTCTAAATTTCTTTTTTGTATTTTTGGCCACAGATTTCACACCAGGATGTCCTTGAGTCATATTATCAGATTTTGTTTGAGTATTGGTATCAGGAAAGTGGTAATTTCATTGTGTTTGGTTGTTTTACCAAGGTAATTAAGGTCTCCTAGTTTGCAGAATCCAGATCTCATCTTAAGATGCTGAAGGTTCTGTAGGCATAGCATGAGTAAACAGAGTTTGCTATATCAATCGCTGACACTTTTCTCAGTACTCGCATAATGATCTTCTACATCTTCATTTTTATCTTCTTGGAACAAGATTGTAATTCTACTTTCTGAACATTTTTCCATCTTCAAGAAAAAAATCCTCACAATAATATATTAGCAATTAATTAATACATAAAAAATACAACAAAAAATTACAACTTATAACTTGATTAAAAAATCTGCACTTAAATTTTGTGAACCGCCGGAATATTCCAAACCAAAAGTAACTAACTGTTTAAATTAATTTATTGTTATATATAACTATATTCAATCTAATTAATATCAACTCATTATTCAAATTGATTTGTCAACAAAACAATATTCAATCCTAATAAATAAAACAAGCTCAGAATTATAAAATTTGTTCACTAAAGAATAATTTATATTTCAAATACAATCTCACGATTGATTGTAAATATGTCCGAGAGCCATATACCGTAGATAGATAATAAAACGTACCCGATAAACGTAGTGTTTCCACTATTTCAAATACGATGCAATAAATCCCATACCACGGGGGCACAATTAAACTATCCGTGCGCTCCACGATTTTTTATATCGTCTTAAAAATTCAATAGAACTCAATAGTACAATTCTTTTTTTTTCTTACTAAATGCACCAAAGTAATATGTTACATCAACAAGGCAAGTAAAATAGATGCGAAATAATTAACAGAAATTTTATGATATTGTTTCCAATTTTATGATCCTATGATCTATTGTCTCAGTTTGTATAGTTATCGTTAAATTTTTTATTGACTCTAATCTTCGCGTGCACTCTACTTACAAATAATGGTTAAGAATATCTTGGTCGATAAAATAAATTAATACTAATCGGAAGAAACTCAATGTAACGTAAAAATTACGAAAAACTTTTTTGGAAATAATTTCATATTTATACCCATTTACATAGCAAAGATATTATGATAGTGTGCAACATATTTAACGTTCCAAAAGGAGCTAATAAAACGTGCAAAGAAGTTATTTTTAAGGATATTAATAATAATTACTAAGTATTGTGTGTTTTACATTTACTAACACAGTTTTATTACCTATATGTTCTGTCTTGTATACATGGTGCTCTAGTAGTAATAAATAAATAGTTTAAGAAACTAGAATTGAAACACGCTTTTATAAATACTGCACTGCGAAGCAAAAAATAACAATCAAACCTGTTTTCGCTGTCTGGACATTAATATGAACCATGTTTGTTATTAAGTATAATATTTGAGTGTAAAACGTAGGGCGCTTTTTCTCGAAATCTAACTCAAATATTAAGCATTTTCATTCACACAATCATTTACTTTTGATAAAAAGCCCACCACACTTTTACACTCAAATGTTCTACCTAATAACAAATATGGCTTACAAAAATAATGTTTACAGAGCAGACAAAAAAACGGTTTCGATAATTATTTTTTTGCTTTTTAGTGTGGTATTTATAAAAACGTATTTTTAAAACAATTAATTTGAACTTTTTGTCTTCTATTTAAGGAGAGAATGTTTTGAACTTGTTATATATTCTACTTAGGATTACTTTTAAATTATTAACATTGTATTACAAAAAACTCCTAGAGAAATGAAAGTTTGTTACACTGAAACAAATACTGTGATTAAAAACAGATACTGTTTTTAATTCTTTGTCTGTGCGACTGAGCGCGCATCCTCTTCATCTCTGCCAGAGCGTCAGTACTGCGAGGCGTATTTCCGGTAAGCTTGGAACGATGACATTTTTTGATCTGAATTCCGATTCTATTTCATTAAATCAGTCATTTTATTATTTTATCATCAGAACTATACACATTTTCCAAGTTTAATGATGATACAAAAATTAGTAGCACAAACATGGTAGGATTCATCGTTTCGTTATCGATTTCAGTGTGTAACTTCAGATTTTATTTAAACGAATCAGCCCAATGGTAACATTTTATTGTATTATCATCAGACCTACACACAACTAACAAGTTTTATGGTCATCGTATTATCAACAATTAAACGCGCATGAAATTTAGTTTCGTAGATCCGATTTCGTAGTTACATGTCGGCCTTATAAAAGCGTATTAAAAAAGTTTATATTTAGTACGTCAAAAAATTGTCATTTTCTAGAAATATCTACTTTTTTCGATTTTATATAATGCTATTCGATACGCATGCATTATTTATTTACTACTCTATTAATATTCAAGAAATCTCTTAATTTATCCATTTAAGTAAGGTAACAATTGAGTTATGACTGAAGAAGCAAAAATAGGTGTTGCGCTTCTTTTTTGATACGACGATAGTAAACAGTTGATATTTATTATAACAAATAATTCTACGTACAAGAAGAGATAAGTAATCAAAATACGTAAACTGCCTATTCTTATTAATCGATTACCATTATTTGAAATCACATTGTTGATTTAATAATTCCAGACTAATTAGCGAAATATAATTTTTTTGTCATTTTTTTCATATCGCAATCTAATATTATTTTTCTTCTTCACTTACTGCTGCAATGATGCAAGTTAAATGTTAATAGATGTCTATATTAGAAATAAACACTTGAAGTAAACAGAAAAGATGTTGTTTTACCATCATAAGTACGATCTAATATGAACTAGTAAGTGTCTATTTATATTACCGCGATCCGTCTGTGATTATAACCGATAGTATAAGGTACGTTACTCTGTGTCTACGCAGTCGCCGCGAACAAGTTAATACCTCTACACTATCATGCGCAGAGCGTCAATCAGATGTATTTTTAATGGGACACTTAGTAGTTGATTTACGTTTTTTTTTTAATATTACTGTAATATAACCGTCCATAATAATGTTGGCATTAACCCGATTTTTATTTTAACGTTCTCGTATATGTAACATATACATAAAACGTGTCTGTGTGTGTGTGTGTGCGTGTGTGTGTGTATTTGATTTTTACGCCACACTTACATATTAATATTTATATTTGCCAGTAAAGCGTAGAGAGGTGCGCCATAAACACTAGACACAGCGATAAAGTTGTCCACAAAATAAACCACTAATGAATTTCCTGCCAAAAGTTGGTGTTGTGTTATTTTGCAGTAATACTGAATTTCCTTTTAGAAAGTTGAATTGCCATTTCAAAAGTAGGTCACTGAACAATTTAATTTAAAATATTCCCCCTAGTTTATTGTTTCTTGTTACTATTTTCCCTTTACGGTACAAATTATAGGTAATAAAATCGAGCACTAATTTCTTAAAATATATTAAAATCCATTTTACTATCTTTGTGAGATGAAAGATCTGTAATGTTGGTAACACTAGTATATGATTTGTATCATAATCAGCCGTAATAAAGTACATTCAAATGTTTTAAATCATGTCAGTGCTACAAATACGCGAACCAATAATTGTTATCCTTAAATATAACATTAGCATTAGGAACTCTTTCATTTAAGAACTCTTTCACAGCGACCTAATTTTATTTATGAATGTAACCAGTGAAATTAAAAATTGAAGTTAATATTCCGGATTATGATTGTTATTTTAATCATTTCAGTTATAATATGATTTAAATAATAATAACTCATAAGAAAATTCATACTTACGTAACTTTCAAATACGTTTAAAAAATGCAAAGATTTCAAAATACTTTAATATCATTAAGATCTTTAATTTCATTATCCATTAAATTGTATGGAAGTAGTTTTGTGTAATATCAGAACAGATAAAAAAGCAAGGAAACACACAAATAGAAAAAAAAACTTTAAAAAACATTCTTTTTGAATTAAAAGATCGTCCAGATAGTCGATTCTGAATACTTTTACAAAAATATTATTTTTTGTGTCCCTCCTTTAATTACAGTTTTAATTTAATTTCATTTAATAGTAAATAGCAAAGTATGTAATCATTAAGAAAATAACATGTAGTTTACTAATATTTTGTGTATCATTGTGAATTTCATGATAAAGAGTCTCCACGTATCTGCTAATTAATTTATTTATCACCCACATTTAATTCAAATTATATTATTACAAATATTAAGTATTCGATAACTTTCAATGCAATAAAATTAAAATGATTTTGATGACCTTACAAATCTAATTTCCTGGTCACATATTTCAGCTGAAGGAAAATTAAAGTCTTCCATCGGGAATGATGGCTTAAATCTATATTTACGACTTAATAGGAGTGCTCCTGTAAGCTGAAGAGCGTGACTTGAAATTGCTGGCATGTCTTGAGGGATACTCTTTTAAATTGAGTGGAAATTACGAAAAGCACCTATATAAATGGAGATTTATAAATACCAACCGTAACAATTATGAACATTCATTTTCAATTTATTTAACTTTGAATTAAAAAAAAATATTTCATTAAATTTTTCGATTTGTTTCAAGTATGGACTTTGTTTCGAGACTAAGAGGAAACACAGCATTCCTGAGCAAGTATCATCGAATAGATTTTCGAATGCAAGTTGGGCGCAAAGCCTTTTATTTCAATTGATGTTTACATGTTTTTACTTATATCTGAATTGATCCAAATATACACTCGTTTAATCATTTATGGATAAAGCAATATAGATATCTGCTGTTGATATTAATATTAATTATAAGATCTCCATCGTGACTCCATTTATAGTATTTTCTTAATTACTTCTATCAAGGAATTTATTCAAATAACAATAAGTGCCAAATACATTTTTACTATTAATATTTTTATTTTTAATATACACACGTCGAACACCTAGTGTGTAATTGCAGTGACATTCAAAGTACTTGTTAATCAAGTAGTAATTTCAACGAAGAAAACCGCAGAATTTACGCGAATACGGCCAAGATTGTATTTTTGGATAGAGAGTATGATTAAATATGATGAAGGTACAGTTACAGGTTACAGCGTGATGTTGATGGTTCTAGATAAAAAGAGTATTGAGTTTGTTGATAAAAGGAGTATTTTGGTTAATTATTGTAGAAAATGGGACTAATGTTATGGAAAGTAAAAGATGCAAAGCATTTTAAACACAGAATAAACCTATTTCCAATACAATCTCACCTGCCAAAATAAACCTTCATACATAGAACAAATGCCTTCGTATACTCGCACGCAGAAGCATTACACATATGCTCGAGCACGGTGCCTCAGACCGAAAGTTGATCTCGTCTGTATTATTGCAATCATATACTAGTACTACTAATTATAGGTTAAAATTAAATAAAAAAAATATTAGTACTTTAACTATATTTGGTAGAAACACTCTTTTAAATCAGTCTCTTAAAAATAACGTAATTGTTGATACTCTAAGCCAAATATCAAAATTATATTTATTTTGTCTTAACTCAAAAAAAACTGTGAAATGTAATGAATGAAATTAACAAGAATAATAAAATAGTTAACCATTACTGGTTTTATTGGTGTAACAATTAGAACATACCATAACTGCATGCTTGGGACAAAAATATTTTTTGCATTTCATGCAGTTGTATCGTGTTTTTTGTTTTTTTTTGAAGAGCAGAATAAACAACGACCTGTGGGATGGTACCATAAGATGAAGGTTTGGGTTTATCAAATTTGTATATTTCTAGCATCTTTTTAGTCTATGTGTCAAACTTGAAATGAATGCCCTTTTTTTAGATGGGGTATAATGAGATCACCTAAAAAACGGGCATCTCTAGAAACTTCCGGCAGTTTGTTCTTATGTTGACATTATTTTGTCCATATGTTATGTAAGAATTTATCTCCGCAACATTCATAAGGCTGTAAGAAATAACCATCGGCCGCGGAGTAGTTCTTCTAGCGCAGATGTAGGTCTCGCACATTTTGTCTTCCCTGTCAACGCCCTCTTTTGTAGCATTGTAGTCCATAATTATCAATGTTTTTCCAGTTTGTGCATTTATTTGAGCATCGGCGTGCATACTGGAGATTAGTAAAACATTTTTATTTTTCCTTGGCACTAGATTTCAATTATTTTGATGTCTAAATAAACTGAACTTATCTTATAACTAAGCCCCCTTTAAATTAGTAAATTCCCTTGGCTGTTCTCTTTTATTCTCACGAAGTGTGTCTATCACACTTGATGTAATTCCACATCAAACCGGTAAAAAAAAATATCAAAAATTATATTTCGGCCAGATCCATCGATTACGCTACAAAGACTCAGTTTTAACTTTGTATGGTCTTTTATGTTGTTGTCCTACATAAACATCCAGATTTGAAGAATAAAACATTTTGGCAACGGTGAATACATATATTTTTCTGCCATATTTGTCTGGATTTGAAGGTATATACTGACAGAATCTACAGCGGCCTCTGAATGCTTCTAACTTCTCGCCGATTGTTACAAACTTAGAGAGGCTGAAATATTTTTTGAAAGATGATATAATGTTTTCAAACAGGTCTCTTGCTGGTAACAAAGGTCGACTGAAGCACGCTGAGTTCTTGTTTTCTTGTCGTCAAACCTTAAACATCGCAATAGAAGGTACAATCGACTCCAGAACATTGTCAATCGGAAAAACTCTGGAAATGAACAATCAGTCCTTAACAGACCTTTAACATAGCAGACCATTGCTCCTAACACCAGTAAATAAAATAAGACCAAGAAATACTTCAATTTTCTATTCGTCCACAAATTGACAATCCCTAGCTCATTTGAATTCAGGTGACAACCGCTCAATGTTTTGATTAGTATGCTACGTAATCAGATGGATTATTTTATGAGAAAAAAATAATTTCCTAATCTCACCTAGATCTTTTGTACTTCTCTCTTTACGCCAGGAAGTGGCATAACAATATTTTGAGACCTTGTTCTAACACTAGAAGATGGTTATTTTCGTTCCATCTATAGTTTTATCTTTACCAACATAGTAGTTTGCAGATATATTCGAAACCTCTTCAAATTCGTCTGACCAATCACCCTTCTGCTCAGTGTTGGTATTTTCCTTTTCTACTTCAAAAGTCCTCCACCTCACTATCCCTTCTATCATCATAATTTGAATCAGAATTTTCACATTCTTATAGCGCCCTTATCTTTTCTTCGTCCATTGTGGTGAATCAATGACTAAAAACAAATAAAAATGGTTTTAAAATTAACAATATTTATACACTATTCTCAATATATACTATACACCACAAAAATATATTAATACATTTCATTGAGTAACATTATAAAATAAAAAATAGTAACTTATATAAAATATTAATACATATACTCGCCTCGGTCTAACTAACTGATAACCGTAAATGAGTGACATACGTCTATTTGGCACTACCGCTTGCACCCCACTAAAATATGGCGAAAAACAAATTAAGAAGCTACTAAAAACAGCAAAGTCAGAGTTTTGATATTTAAAAAAAAAACAACAAATTATGGTCGAATTATTTGTCGGTCTGAGAGTTAGCATACGAAGGTTAATACTCAACAAAAAGTTTTCTAAATCCATTTTGTTTCCTATATAGTGTGCAGATTATAGTTTAAGCATTTCCGGCTCCACGAGAGTAAAATGGCGAAATGAGTTACTTTGAAGTAGATGTTAATTTACATCTCAAATTGCAAGCAACAGAAAGAGTTGGCGCCCACCATGCTGCAGGCGTTTGAATGAGGAGTAAGTAAGTTATACACTTTTCTACCTACTTAGAGCTTAATGATTTGTAACGTAGATGTATTTTAACCATTAAATGCAATAATTATATTTACAATGTCAGTCAAATAAACAAGTAAGCACTAATCGGTCTATTGCACCGATAATTTCGTACTTTTAATTTTATATATTGAAGTCGCACAGTTATGTTGAAAAATATATTTCTATAAGTTTAATGGATTTACAAAGAACAATAAATAACTTTATTGCTATTGCAACGATACTTTTATTATTTGGAAAAAGCACATGTGTACGTTAGATAAATTTATACCCAAAACCTTTGCTAAATGAATCAATATTTGCAATAAAGGTTCTCGATATATATATATTACGGACCAAGTGATTAAATTGAGTGTTATTTTTTATGATTTATTATATACATTTTTTTAAATAAAATAAAGTAATATTCTAAAAATTGTCTGTAAACTCAATCGTGATTTTTTTGTAATTATATTATTTTTTTCCTTTTTCCATGCCGGTCGTAATACTTTTTTATAAACAAACTGCCATATTTTCAATACTTAATAAAACATGCAAGATTTTAGTAAAATACTGTTATATATATATATATATATATATATATATATATATATATATATATGTATATGTATATATACTTATTTACAACATGAACTATGTTTTCACCGAGTAACAATCATTTACGTCCATATTTCGCGGTAATAATATTCCATTCGCGAGCGAAACCACCAGTAATACCATGTATTTTATTCAAAAATAAGGGCTGTATGCATGCCTAGTATTTATTACTCGGTTGCAAAGTTATTAGGTAATAGATATACTGATACAAGGAACTAATTACTACAGTTTCGAATAATGGTTAGAATTATAGGAAATAATCACGACTGAGTATGTGAGTAGAAAAAAAAGAATAAATTTCATCAAGAATCGGCTTTATTGTCATTTATTCTAAATTAGTAGATGATATTAAAAATGTATCAAAGCGATAAAAATATAAGACAGTAATCCTTTTAGTTTTAACAGAGTTCAGGACTAATAAAAACATGTACTTATTTTGAAACGTATTGTTAAAACTATTGTGTATTTTGGACAACATATTTTTATAATATAATTCAATATAAAAGTATTTCAGTTAATAAAATGAAATGCACTATGGCAGTATAATTAGCATAGACAATAATGGAGAATTCGTGTTTGGGAAATTATATACATTTATTAATTAGCCGCTATTTTGATCGGTCCGCGGTCGCCCAACCGCAATCGTATTGTCCAGTAGTTAGAGGTTGCAGCACTCTTACATGGGAACAAAAACTATGACTTCAATTCTTTTCAGCACACGCATGTATATATACAGTTTTTTGTAAACCTTGTAGACTTGGACTTGCATTCTGCTCCTACTCCTCATCCTACAAGACAAGTATCGTATTGCAGCCTCGATAGTTTTTATTTGCCTTATGCGGTATATTTCTAATGCAATTCATCAGAGCATAATTTCGTTTAAATTATGTGTAATTTTGAAACGCTTGTTATTCTATATAGAAGCCCCTTTTTGTTTATAAAAATATTCAAATACCAATGATATTCTCATAGAATCTATTAAAAATTGTAAGTTGTTAGTCCTATAATAGCGGTACTCAAGACTTTTGATTGGTCAGCCAGCCAATTTTTCATTTATATCCAGTGATATATCATAATGCATCGAAACGTAACTAAAAAGGTATTTCGACGTCAACAAATTTGTAATACGTCATTCGAATTGGAATTGGAATTATGAAAATTCCCAAAAATTGCAATGGTCGAATAATTATTTATATCGTTACAGAAAATCTCAGATTCTTTCATATTATAAGAATGTAATTCGGCTTCATAGCATCTGAAGAAATAATACGAAAATACAAATATTTTCTAAGTCTTTCTATTGAATAATAACTTTTTACGGACACAATTAAATGAACCTACGTGATGAAGTATTATTTCTACTTTCATTAATTTCTTTACCATGACCTAGGTTTCGTTGTATTACAACATCTTCAGGTGGGATATTAGCAAAGATGATTTTGAATCTTTGCTAATATCCCACCTGAAGATGTTGTTATACAACGAAACCTAGGTCGTGGTAAAGAAATTAAAGAATGTAGAAATAATACTACATCACGTAGTTTTGTTTAATTGTGAATAATGAATTTCTACATAATTAACGCCAAATATATTCAACTTTTTACGGATTGGGTTATTCCATTTTCTTCCGTATCGTAGCATAAATATTAAAAGGAATAAATTAGTTAGCGATCCGGAATAGCCATAAAATAAAAAATAAAAAAATTAACCTTTACTTCCAATCTCCTATTAAATATTCATAATATTAATGATGTTTTAATATGCTATGCTTAATTTACATAGCCCGATGTATTTCTATCAGTAAATTGTTTATTTTCGTTAAGTCAGCTTCATAAACCGTATTTTTAATTTAAATATATTTATCCATTAAAATGCGTATCATTTAAATATGTATAATCCACCTTTCAGTAAATATGGTGGTAAAAGTGACATTAAACTTTTTTATTACAGTTCCTAATGCATTAACAGGTATGGCGGAGGAAGCCTGGAAATTAAAAATTCCCGAACCTAGTAATATTTTGCAGTCAGAACTATTGGTACCATATTGAAATATTTAATTTCCCTTTTTAAGTTTTGGTATTTCTGCGAATTGTTCTTGAAATTGCATAATGACTTTTACATTTGGATAAACCTAATTAATTTTAAGAATGACTTCAAATTTTTCCAAATTTTTCCAAATTTTTCATTAAAATCATAACATAGTTTTTCTGAATACTGGAAATGGCTCAACACTTTTTATCATAGTTTTCATATTTATAGAGAAGATATTTGTCATAAATGCAGAAATAATAGTTCCATTTTTATAAAATTTAATTCTATTCCATGAGATGTAAATTGTTTTCCATTAAGTTTATTTTATGTTTTTGAAAAATTTTGCACCATTGTGAACACTTACACAATAGGTAACCAACGAACTTGAGGATAGCGAAATAAGAATAAAATTTTTTTTTACTTCAAGAATAATTTTTTTAAGTAAAATATCAATGAATACATGGCTCTTCATGTTGTCACTTATAGTAAAGAGGTTTTTATAGGATGTCATGCAGTAAACATTTATTTTTAAACTCAGTCCCAATACACGAAAACGTTGAAGTTCCAAACTTGTTGGACTAGTGAAATCGGTTACGTACATAATTAATGATTTTTTTAAATTGATTTCCATTAATTGAACACTTATAACATCATGTTGTATAAGACGACTGTAAATAGACAAAAATTGTACAAAGAGTGATAAATTAGTTTCTAGGTTTTGCGTAAATTTCAAAATATCCAGCTTAATAACCAGCTAATCATTGGTAAAAAGAATCAAAAGTTTTATGAAATGTTAACAAGTTCAAATGTTACGTTTTTTCAATATTAAATGATTTAAATATAATTTATTTACAAATAATTCCAAATAGTCATTCTTCTTATATTTCTAAGCCATAATATTATTAGCTAAAAGTTCACAATAGTATTATACAATAATATATTTAGGCTGAATTTCACTTAAATATTTTCTAGAACAATTATTTGTCAAAAATTGTTAATACTCGTACCACCCTGAAATAATTACGACAATATCGTAATTTCAATAATATAACGTTTGTTTTTAAAACTATTTCAATCAATTTTTGTTAAATACTGTGCATATTTACAGCCCGAGACTTGAATACATAAATGTTAGGCTGTGGCAACTTAATATTTTATGAATATTGTCAGGTGAATTAGATTGTGTCAAGGACCTGGGGTAATCCCTATTATATTCTAAAGATGAAAGTCGTTTTATTTGTTTGCATGTTTGTGTTTTAGAGATGCACGTAAAATTGATGTATATTTCCAACTGACATAAAATATTTGAGCTTAAAATATTATAGCTCTATAAATTTTGAGTTATTGTATACGATATACTAACTGATACTTAAATTTTGTTTCATATTTTTCAATGTAAACAAATTAATGTTTTTAATTAACGATTTAATAGTATAATATAAGTTGTTTGAAAATATTTTTTTTTATTTTCAAAATGCTGAAAATAAAAAAAAATATTTTCCTTTGCAGATATATAACGAGACTATTTTCTTTGCAAACAATAACTTCTTAGTAACAATAGCCGAAATAAGAAGAACTGTCCAATTATTTTCTTTTTATCTTTGAGACGAAACCGATAGAAATAATACTTTACCTTTGTATGAATACGTTATGTTGCATTACGTTGTTAAAATCACAAGTGCTTTCAAACCATGGAAACGTGGCAACACTACGTTCTCATGGACTTTAAAGTAAAGGACGGTTTAAATCTAAAGTGGAAATAAGCAAATGATAGAAAAAAACATATTGTTTATTGTTCGTATTTGCTAAATCAAGTTCTGACTTGCATCTCGTGAATCAACTGGGATCACAAGATTTTAGAGTTTCGAGATTTCAGGATAGTATGCTATTAACAAAATTAATTCTATTGGTTACGAAATATTTGAGGAAAGTAATATCGTTGAAACTGATATACTCGTATGTTGAACAGATATTAATTTGTGTATATATTAATATTTTAATATATATTTTGTTGCCAGTAATTAATCAGCCATCAAAATTTATAATTTTGTTACATCTTTGAATTAAATTAAACGATTAGATTTTTTCATTAAAATCCAAGATTAATTATTGTACACTTGTTTGTTTAGTAATCTTTAAACAGTTAATGGAATAAAATCAAGTAATAAAGTTAATAAAAATTATTAGTTTACCTCATAGCCATGTTAGAAACAAAGGGATAGTTCATATACGGTTGATATAAATACACTCTTAATACATTATCAGAATTATTGAAAAAGGCTAAACCTTTTAGAGTTAAATATAACAATAAACAAGTTTGAATATTTAAGGGTATTTAGTATTTCTACTATTTAATTTTTTCTTGAGAGTACTTAAAAATGGCAGTTGTTCCCGATGTTCGAAAGTCATTATATATATATATATATATATATATACATTTGTGTGTGTGTACATAATAGGTAATTTTCCGAAATTTAGATATAGTATTGAACTATTTGCAATCGTGCTGCATCGATTTGAATAATAAATTAATTTATACGAAACGAAAGGTATTCAATAATTCATTAGAAAGCATGAACCAGAATGATTTGCCGCCGGAAAATCATCACACGATGGAATTTGCGTGAAACAATTTCAATTGAAATATCGAAAAACCGAGGGCGGACGGGACTTCCCATCCTATGTACAATTAATTTGCGCTGAACTTCAGGGTTCAATACATTCGTCTATATACACTTCGTAGCGAGCTTACTTACAACTTAAAGTTTTCCCTAAAAATATTACAAATGGCAGAGATATTGGAATATGACACTTATTTATGGATCTTCATTTAATCCTGTTTACATAAGGAGGTACTGTGCTCCGTTGTTACGAATAAATATTATCTATTTGAATAAAAATTGTTACGCAATATATAAGAAAACAGTTTGCCTTTATATATATATATATATATATATATATATATATATATATATATATATATATATATATATAGTGTGATAAAAAGCATACGAGATACGAATGATATAATAGTAAAGAAAGGGACTAATGAAGTATAATAAATTTTGCATTTTAGTCTAAAGCTAATTAAAATTCACATCTGTTTCGTCATGTCCATGTAATAATTACATGTATTTTAACTTGACGTCTGCATTATCGCGTTAGTACCATGACTAATGTCCTTAATAATATCTAGGCTCTCACAGCGCTAACATAAAATATTACCTTTCTTAAAAATTATGTTGATAGATATATAAAAAAACAGCTCTCTGGGTGCGAGATAAGTTGGCGAAATTATTTATTTTGTAGGAAACGCGAATTTACATTTTAAATTATAAGTGACAGGATGACTTAACACCGATTACGGTGCTGGCGTTAACAATTAATTCCGCGGAATAATTTAATATGATTTGGCGTGGAAGTATTAATACCATTTCACAACATATCTTGCTATTTAGTCCTTGTGATGTGGCGTGTGAAATAAGTTTTATAAACTTTTTACTCAATGGTTCAGTACGTAGTATAAATAAATGTATATCAATAGAAACAAATTATCGTTATGGTTGTACACATAGAATCTAATATAAAAGTCTTGTATGATTTTTTTATTTATTTCAGTTAGGGCGAAAACAATCTTCATGATAACAATCTTCTCTTGCAACTATATATACATACATAAATATATATGTATGTTTATATTATATCCAGCGTTGATAATATATATATAGAACAATATGGTGTATCTCCGAATTAACACACACACGCACTCACGCACGCACGCACGCACGAACGCACGCACGCATGCACACACGCATGCACGTATGCACGCACGCCCGCCCACCAGAACGCCCGCCCACCCGTCCGCCCACCCGCTCGCCAGCCCACCGTCACGCACGTATGCCTCCACGCATCCTCCATGCATACACACACAGGCACACATTTCTCAGGCTCAATCTATTTCAAAGGTTATTCAACAAAACCGCTTAAATAGTTCTTCATAATATCACTAACGGTCCGGCCCAGCTTCACACGGGTATGTATTCGTGTAAATATAGATCGTCTGTAAACACAAAAGTGCACACAACTAGTTTTAGTCATTTGTTATTAAATAAATAATAAAATTAAATAAATAAAAAAAGCGTCGAGCAGAGAGAAGGGATAAGTATTCCCGGTGAAAAACAAACCCCAAGGATAGTTGTCGAGTACAAAAAAAGAAGATTTTCTAGAAAATTGTTTGGTGTCATTAAACAGTTTAAATATCATTGCAAGAATACACAGACTTTTCTTGTGATAATTTGAATAAAAAAAATTCCCAAAATCGACCAAGAATTGCAATCAGACGGAGATCCATACAAATTTTCAAATGTAGATTTAGATCATCTTCAACATATCAATAAAAATACTATAATTTCTAAAAAAAAAATTTCTTCCCAAAAAATTTTATAAAATTGATTACTTTAAAAATTACCTAAGTTATAATTACTTTTTTGGTTATATGAGGGTAGGGTATTAGTCGTTAATAAAGCATACACTCTTTACTTCATTGTTTCTTCACTCTTCCTTTCCAGCTAGAGGAGAAATGCTTGGGTGGTGCTCACGGTATGTATTACTCCTTTAGACGCCAGGACGAACAGATTATGTTTTCATGTTACAAGTAATACGTATAATTGGTCATACTGCCAAGATTCTTCAAAATGAACATTTTAACGTAACTAATTATTTTGAACATGTTATTAGAAATATCGCTAATAAAGTTCTACTTCCGAAATTATTGTAGAATTAAAATTACAAAAATAAAAGAAATTTAACTAACATTTTCCGGAAAACTACAACGATGACTTTAGATCGCTTTATTGCTGAAAAATTTGCTACATTGTTATGTCTATGATAGATATACTATATACAAGGCGAGGAATTTATATATATATATATATATATATATATATATATATATATATATATACACATACACACACGCACACATATATATATATATATATATATATATATATTTATTTATTTCGTTCAAAATGCACAGTATTTGTATTAATCAATATTTATATTCGGTTCAAATTAATCAAATATGGCACTGAAATTTATAGTAATTTTTATTAGTTTCAAATTAAAAAAGACGAAAATTTTGTCTACTTTGTAAGGTTGATTTTAAAAACAATATTTCAAATAGAAACGTTAAATAAATATATACTTTATATTTTCGTTATCTAGCAAAATATGAAGTAATGTAAAAGTTGCATGACTTTTGTTTTATCTAGACTAAAAACTACTTTTTCCAGATTTCAACCAAGTAAACATGAAAATTTAAAAATGAAATTGAAGAAAAAACTATTCACAATCACATCAACTGTTACGCAGGTAGCGTATCTAAGTCAAACGGCATCTGGTTCACTTACTAAATGTTGAAGACTAAGCGAAATTCACTTAAAGCTAATTATGTATATTGTATCAGAAACTTTTTTTATTCAGTCCATATCCTTTTCTAAACCTGAACTTAATCGATAATTTGAACTTAGATAAAATCGTTGCCTATTAATTTCAGATTGTAAAATATTCCTGTAGGTTGCACTGAAAATTCGTTAAACTGACTGGCTTTTTGTAGGGTACGATAATGAAAAAAATAAATTCCAATTTTGAAAATCGGATTTTTAAAGTATTGTTTTGGTACTTTGCTTGTACTTTTCATTTGTTGTTTTTTTATGTACTATGATATTGTATTGTTTGTGTTCTTAATCGGCTACAGTTTACACTTTCAAATATGGTCTTACCAATTTCAGTAATGATCTGCGTGAGAGACGTCCCTGAACAACGACAATGGAAGGTAAATTTAATGCTATAAAACTCATGAAAAGATTGAAAAGTAATATATCAGCAGATCTGATAAAGTTAAGGCATTGGTATGAGTTATCCACAAAAAATTCTACATGAATATTTAAGGGTATTAAGAAACTTTGTATAAGGTGGGTGCTTCAAGAATTGGTTCAAGTTCCAAACCACGGCCGTGTTGAATTTGATATACTATTATTTCAAGTATATTCTAAGTACATTATAACTTCAAGCGTGATCGTAACAATCCTAGTGTTGATTTGCGCAAAAAATATCCATGAACAACAACAACGAAAGATAAAGTTAAGGCTATGCGGTTTATGAAAAGACTGGTATAAGTGTAATATATCAGCAGATCTAGTAATTTTTCGATATGGATATGAGTTAAATACAGAACGTTCTACAAGAATATTTAAGTGTCTAAAGAAACTTAGTGTTAGGTGGATAGTTATGAATCGGTCGAAGTCCAAAACCATGGCAGCGTTGATTGTTGTTGTAAAATGTTGAAATAAAAATTCGACTTATTTGATTCAAATGCTGTATTTGTTACCATCAGAGTGATGAAAATTTGATATACCGTTATGAGTGTCAAAACTAAAAGGCAGATTGCGCAGTGGGCGTTTGACCTAAATGGTTAACCACAAAGGTGAAGAAATAACGAAATGTTGGAAAGAAAATGGTCACGTTATTTTTCGACTAGACGAGACAGTTACTCTAGAAAATAATAAAAAAAACTATTACTGTAGACTGATATAACAGCAATTGATCGAGTTTGCTTTTGAAATAATTCAAGAATAATGCCCTCGTAGTAGATATCCTGCTCCATTACAACACGGCCTCTACACATTTAGTGGGACGAACGACCAATATTTAATTCCGTTGTATGTCGAAATTATTGATTTTCCGCCATATGGCCCCGACCGCACAGGACGCGATTTCTATTTACTCTCATAACCTAAGTCACTTGGTAATAGAATGTCAATCGAATAAAGATAAATGGTGAGGAATACTTATTCAAAGACGCCGAATAATCATTTTAAAGGGCCGACTATTTTCGGAAAACTGTTTAATAAACCTCCAAGGACCGATTCATTCATCTTGTGATTCCACTGAACGAAACGATGCATGGAATGTCACGTACATTATTTTGAAAAATCATATATAATAATTATTAACTTACTAAGTGTTTCCATTTTTATATTCTAGAATCATTCAATGTTACCCCACGTGCATAGTGGTACGAGGTTTGATCATGTAGCAAACATTTTAAGTTAATATTAATGGAAATTATCATACAAAATGTAATAAAAGAAGACTAAATTAAGTGACTATAATTTTTTCGGCAACATTAATTTACATGGAAATTGAAATAACTTTAATATTCCAAAATTAAATTCTTAATGAAACGACAGAAGCAAATAGGAAAATTGTGAATAATATATTTAAAGAAATTGTTGTTGCACGTTAGTGAGACGTGAGATTTTATGAGGTTTGATGTGCTACATTAAACATTTAAAATGATATTATATATTTTTAATAAATGTAAAATAAAATGATACATATATACTGTACAAAAAAAGTCTACATTTTAAAGCAATGCATAAGTAACCGTGCAGTGCAACAGCCCCTTTTTAATTAACAAATCGCTGATTTAATTACTGTGTTAATCAAGGGATAGATAGACGTTTGATTTCCTGCTGCAAGACTCTAGACATTTGATTCCCTTCTGCAAGACTACCTTTTCATTTTTAACATTCTGCGCCTTGCCTCGTTTTAAACACGGGAAAATTAACATAAAAAATACAAGTTTCGCTAAAAATCTCACAAGACATCAGTATCTCAACTAAAAATCTAAAATGTTTTATGGAGTTATCGTAATATGGGTATATCCGTAGTATCATATTATGGCCACTATTTTTAATATAAAATGAAAGCATAATTCATTCTGCCTACAATATTTGGAATACCAGTCAAATGGTCTCGAAGTTAATTAACTTGACATGCATATCATAGTCTTGTAACTTTAGAAATTGATAAAATCTATGCGAATTTTGTAAATAATAAATATTAATTTATATGAAGCGTTAGATTATTATACTTATGTTACGATTCCAAACCCAAAGGGGGTTTGGAATCGTAACATAAGTAATCTTTCTTTTTTCATGAAAGAACGATAGGAGAAGAAAAAATATATTTTTTATATATTTATTATTTATAGTAATTTGTATTTAATCTTTATTGCCTTGTTAACAGAGCTATCCCAATTGTTTTCGCTTTCAGTTCCATGTCGCATTACAAGAGTGATACGTCATCACGTCAACGATCTGTTACAATGTTAATGCAGTTGATAGTAACTGAATTTATTAAGGAATTTTTCATTTTTACTTTTTGATAGTATTCGAAAGATGTACGATTTAAGCCGTAGATCGAATAAGTTAAACAGAAATAAGTATACAACTAATTATAAAAAATCCATATAATTATTGCAATACAATTATATGGTATTAATAATTTTCAACGAAATACAACTCAGAAAAAGATGTACACGCTATCTACCATATTTACTATTAAACGATTTTAAATGTTATTAATTATGAAATTAAACCGAATATAGTTATATAAATAGAAAATATTTTAGGTTAAATTTTATAATTAATTGTGTTGATTAATTTCCCACCTAACTTAGACGGTTTACTTTGATTATCGAGCAAAATTTATAGTTTTATCATGAGATAACAAGTTGTAATTTAATATAAAACAATGCTGAGTACCCATTATATCAGATAATTTCAAAAAACTTACATGAACACTTGTTAAAAAGCAAATCATATTACAAGTAAAAATAATGACGAAGTTATTGCTAATGTTTTCACAATTTCTTTTTAAGTTATGAATAAAATTTTCCAGTCACGTTGCCAAGTCGAGGAAAATTACAGACTTGAGTAGGGAATTATGATTATAACCTTCACTTGCAGCTGAAAAGACGTGCTCAAATAGAGGCGCGTAACCTTTAACTACAGTTGTGCCTTGAGGGATACTATTTGTAAAATAGCAGGTGGATAAAAAATAAACTCAATGTAATTTGTGGTATGAGTTTGGACGTAATCATATATTGAAGTTTTATTTTGAATATTATTCCGACTTCAAGCTTGGTTGTTGATGTAAAAGGAAAAATTATGATAAAGTTACGAAAAAGTTATACAACATAACATACATGCATATATGGAATAAACAGTTTTTTTACCAATGCACGGCGGTGAATTAGAACTGAATTTCGAATCCGTCGTTTATTCACACCGTTTTATTTTTAGCATCTTTTCTTGATGAAAATCTTTAAAAAAATATTGAATATATTTGACGTTAATTTTGTAGAAATTCATTATTCACAATTAAATGAAACTATGTGATGTAGTATTATTTCTACTTTATTTAATTTCTTTACCACGACCTAGGAGTCGTTGTATTACAACAACTTCAGGTGGGATATTAGCAAAGATATCTTTGCTATCTAAAGAAAGTTTCGTTTAATTGTGTTTAAAAAATTACTCAAAACGAAGAACACAATTAAGTATTTCTATGTATACAATTTTTTTTTAAATAATGGCACATTCTACATTGTCTAGCTGTCACTTTCAATTATTATCATTTTTTTAAATTTTATCTAATTTGTTGACATTTTTTATGACAATTTAATTTATTATTTTCTGCATGTTTTCTACTTTTTATAAATTTTTGTCGGCTATGATCTTTATCATAAGTAATTTTTTTCCTTTTATTTCTGTTTCATTTTTCTTTCTGCGTTAAATGTCATAAAGAGACAGTCGTAGTATAGGCCACACATTAATTGACAATATATTACTCTTAAATTATGATATACTATGACAATTTCCTTAATTCAGCTTCTGAAATAATTTTTAATATTTTTCCAGGTAGTTATTAATGAAGACATCAAATTATGAGATACGAGCTGGAGTACTCGACTTCGCTTAGTGAGTTGATATGAGATTGTGTGGCACTATATAATAATAGTATGGAATAAAAGAATAAACTTTAAAATATAAGAGATACACATTTTTTTATTAAAAACCTATTCGAACTATTTACAATACTTGTTTATGAACAACATTTTTCATTTTGTCATCCGGGATATATACGTACAATATACATGTGTATTTTTCGAATTTCCTGCTGAAGAGCAAGCTGCGTATAGTTGCCCGTGAGAAAGGCAGGATTTTTTGAGGTCGCAATGTTTAAAATTTTGTCCTAACGCTTAATTGTAAAATTAGAGGCTAATTTGATTGCAAATTGTAATCTTTTAAATCGGAATGGGAGTTCAGTAGAGTTCAGTGGTATTCTGGGGATAAATTCTGTGTGATTTGTCCTTTCCAGGCACAAGTTCAGCTTGGATGATATTATTCGATAGCTGTTTGACGATCATTCTCGTTCCGTTACATAGTTTTATTAAGTTGAGATTTCCGAGTAGTATGATCGGAGATCCAATTTTCAGTCGAAGGTAGTATAATGGCATTCCTGGTACTTAAAAAGAGTTTAAAAATTCTATAGGGAAGTTGACACTTTCTTCAATGTTTACTATCGTGTCGATCAATTTGTATATTCTCTCTTCACTGAGAATTTTCTTTTGAATATTAAAGTTGATATCGTCGATAATATAAATTTTAGTTGCCAAAATTGCCCTCTGAAATATCCACTCTGGATTAATATAGTTGTGAACAATATTTGGATAAATTTGGTCGATGAGTTTGTTTTCAGTAGTAGCTATGTTGAAGAAATCACTGTTAAGTTCAACGCGGTCTGTCATCTGGTCGGTAGGATATGTGCCTTCGCTTATTTGTAAATATTTTGAGTAAAATGTGCTGTTGTTTCGTTTTTCTATAGTCATTTTTGTATATAGTGTGTCTAGAGATGTGATTTTTTTTAAGCGTGCATTGATTCCGTCTACTGGTGTTGATGAGGGGATAACTAGAAATGTTTGTCGAAATCTCTTGAAAGTATGAAAAAAGATCTTCCCATCACTTCAGACTTTACTCGTAAGTGTTGTAATGTTCTGTCCATGGCTTTGAGTGATTTCTTATGTGCCATTACGCATTTGTCCTAGTTTTAGAAGTTCACCTCGTCCAGATGTTTTTGAGATTTTACGTATTGGGAATTGTTCTTCGGCTATATTCAACAGTAGTTGTAGGACGGAATGGGCAGTTTTTCCTCCTTCCATAAGTGTGGTGACGATGCCGGATGATGCCAGTGCAAGTACGATGTGTTGTTTAGCACGTATTTCTGCTAGCAATAGATTTAATGTGAACGTTTTGCCGGTGCCGCCTAGTGCATCCAAGTATAATTATTCCGCCAGTGTTGTTGCTGATCCGGCCCATGATAACGTTGCAAACTTTTTCTTGATTATCATTGAGGAGTGAATTTTTGTGAGGAATATATTGAAGTAATTTGTTGATATTGTAGTTTTTTCGTTTGTAATTTCAAAGTTTAGCACACTGAAAGGATCTTGTCGTGGTGCTGGCGTCCCAACTTCTACTAAGGTCTGGTTTTTTATTGCTAAATCTTTATCTTCTAACGAATGAGTGTTTCATTGAAGAAGTCGTCGTTGAATTCAATAGCTAGTTGTGGATAACCTTGTCGGATTTGGTACAGTATGTCTTCACTCATACTCCCTTTGAAGGAGTCCCATAGCTTTTTTTGGATTCGATGGGTAACATGTTGTTAGTATTACGGCGAATATATCTCTGATTTGTTCGGCTGAAGCTGTGAATGAGGCATCTTTTAGTGTTCATTTAGAGTGATGGTCGTTTTTTAATATATCTAAACGTTGGCATGTTTCTCTGTAACAGTCTTGAGATCTATGAATCTTATTGGTTCCTGTATTTCATGTAGCAACATCCGGAGATAGAAACATTCGGCGTTGTTCGGATGTACGGTGTATACTCGATCTAGTGCGTTAGTTTTGGAATTCTGGAATTCCTTGTTTCGTTGTTCTTTCGTTGAAAGATTTTTCTTTTTGTATTCCACGTGTAATAGGTAGGAACATCGACATATAGGAATGTCTTCGCGTGTGGATCCGTTTGGCATAGTTGGAAAAAAAGCTGTTAATGTTGTGCTCTTAGGTGATTTGCTTGTAGTTTTACTGGCGGTATCTTTTCTGAAGTAAACTCTCTATCCATTCTCCAAGTGTTGTACAGTTGATTCGCGTTCGTACATATTACTGTTTAAGTATTTTCCCATTTGGTACATGAGAATCTCGTCTGTTTTGTTATTCGCTGTCTTTGGCTGTTTGAAATACTACCACGTCAATGCCTTTGTTCATACACTTACAGACGTATATAATGGATTTCACTGAATTACAGTATTCTTTTATATGTGCTTGGAACATTTTGGAAAGTATTGGGTTATATGGAACTTCCCATTGATTATCTATTTTCAGTTCATCTTTGCTTCTTTTGCTGTGAAGCCACCTTTTTTAAGTAATCATCTTCTGTATTTCGAATAGCCGTCATCTCCGGTTTGCGTGTCGTCCAAGTGTGGTTTTAGATATTTTTTGGTACATTTTCCATTACTCGGACATAGTGCATTGGGATGTAATGACCCGCATGGTCCGTGAATCATGTTTTTTACAACTGTATCGTACAGCTCCGGATCTTCTTGTAGACTGAGAAATTCAGTTTGGATGATTTTGTCAATATTCGTGGGATGAATTCTGTCGTGTAGCCATATGAGAATGTGTAAGTGAACCAGCCCTCGTTTTGATTTTGTACATCCAGCATCTAACGGTTCCATATGTGTGGTACTTTGTGATGACTTCAATAAATATCATTTGATTTGTCGAATAACTCGGGAAATTATGTCGTGTCGATCCATGTGGGCTTGTCCGTATCTTAGTTGTTCTTTGATTTGTGGCCACAATGAGTAGCATGTGAATATTATGAAGAGGTGAGGTAGACCATATTTTCTTACGTAGGTCATGGCATCTTGAGTCTATTCGTGCATATGTCTTGGACTTCTTAGATAAAATGAGGGTAAAATTACCATTGTTCCAATGTCTTCAATGTTTTCGTCGTTTATGATCGCGTTTCGGAAGTGGATGTATTCTTCCGAGCGTAGTTTTTTCTGATTAAGTTTTATGTTAAGCATCCATTCCGCTTTTATTTTTGCATATATATCTACCAGGAATTGTTGGAATGAACAGCGAGTGTTGAGAATGTGATTATATATTTCATTGTCTCTGATAAATAAGTGGTAAGCATAGAACTCCTTGGATTTTTTTTTATTTCTACGCCTATTTCAGCTTGGATTTGTTTCATACTAAAGTTATATGTGTCCTCTCCGTGCAGAAATATTAATGGATATTGGTGGACATCATATGAAAACGTTGTTTTCCTTCTCTTCTTCGTTGTGCAGTTATGTCACGGCTTGTGTTTTTATTGTTCACAATTAAGATGGTGACTTCGTCTATCTGAGGTGCATTAAATCGACTTTCGTAACTACAGGCGGTCCATTTTCGGCTCGAATTATAACATCATAATTATCAGAAATCATTCGGTCTAGGTCTGTTTTTCTGTATATCTTGTATTATTCCTCATCCCAATCCACCGATGTTGGTGCATTGATAATCAATTTCCATTTCTTCATTTCCGATGAAATATACTTCCAGAAATTTATATTTTTCGTTGGGTAGTAGTAGTGATAATCCCATTTTTTGATAGATTTGTCCTTGGATGGAATAAATATAATAAATTTCATCTCTGTTAGTGTTGATACGATACCGAAATAAGTCGTTAGGAACCAGACGTTGCATGCTTTTATATTTTGAAGAAAGTATTTTGATTCTGGTGTTTTCCCGGTCATGTAATGTAGAAATTCCTGTGGAGATGCTTCCAGTGGTGGTAATAGAAGTTTATTTAGAATCAGAAATTCACGCAGATTCCATTCATGCAAAAAATTCCTGGTGTTTCCTTACTGAATTTTTTTGCGTTGCAAAATTGGGAGATGTTATCCATTTTTCTGAATACGACGTGTTTGTGTTTGTTATATACATTTATCGGGTTGTAGTGGAATCCTTCATTTATTAGGTTGTACTATTGACTTCTCCTCATCTTCGCTTCTCGTAGGATGATATATTCATAGGTGGCTTGGGCTCTCAGTTTTTTATTATAAGATTGTGTTGATTCTCCAATTTCTTCATTTCATTGTCGTTCGGTTTTCTGCTTCTTACGGTGAGAATGATCTGATGCGTTGGGAACGTAAACGTGCTTCGCGCTTTCGACTTTTTCGTTTTTCGCTGTTCTTTTTGTTTTCGCCGTTTTGCTTCAGAACTGGAAGATCTAGTCCTCTTTTGGGCATGGTATAAAATATAAATTAAATCAAATGTTTATTAAAAAATACACTTTCAACACTTTTCACACTTTATTTTCAATTTATAGTCAGCCACTGTTTCATTTTGATTACTTACATTTCATTGTTTGTTTTTATTCACATACTACAATTTACTGATAAGAAACTGACGCCCAAACCCACAACGGATCTTACTTTATATACTAAGGGTATAGCCAAATACCAATGGGTAGCGCCACCCATACAAAAAAGGCTTCGAATGGTCCGCAATGTTCCTGAACATTCCACAACATTCGAGAGTATTCCAGATTATTCGACAATGATCTGAGATATTTCGGCATTTTCCAGAACGTTCCAGACTATTCTAAAATATTTCCCAATATTCCTGAATATACTGGGATTTTCTGGAATATTGTGGAATGCTCTCGAACACTCTAGAATGTTCTATTCTAGAAATTTCTAGAGGGCGAAACTTCCAGCCCTTAAGCACGCCCTTCAGGTAAAAGAGGGAACCTTCTTCATGGATGGGAGATATTGGGCTACCACACCATAAAATATAACTCCCTTAATCGTATCGGGACTCGTTTCTAAGTTTTAGCTGCACGCACATTATACACTTGCTTTTATAATACATATTGATTATGTGTTTATTAAAAGTGTTATAATAAACTAGAATATGAACAGATAAATTAAAACGAAGATTTGTGAAGTTAAGAAAGTAAGTCAAACAACTTGTTCAATAACTGATCCACAACAAAGAAGTTACAGACTCATAAATACATTTTACATGCATTTTTATTGTGTTGCGACCACAGTTTAATCAGAAGTAAATATTGTGTAAAAATTGTTAATGGGTATAACCCAAAATCTTTTGGAAGCATGTTGTGGTCTAATCACAGTCCTCTTATTTTATTTTCTACTAAATTATATTCTTCACATATCATTTCATTCTTCCGCCTTTTATACATATTTTTAATATTTTCTTCCTGATTTATGGATATTTTTTCGTTTTAGCGTGGAAGCATTACATTGCTCTGTTTTTGGACGTTTCGGGCTACTTGTATTTTAGACGCATATTTGTTCCAAATAAAAATTTAAAGGTTCACTTTTTGTTCTTTGATTTGAAATGGTATTCACATATTTTCGTAAGACATTTACACTATTCTTTAGGCTTCATCGCTCACAATTTTCTAGTATGTTTTAATTAATTATGTCATTCCACATAAAAGAAGTGCCACCATTTGATATGATTCCTTCGTTGTACGTAAAAAAACATATCAATCAAAACGATCGAATTTTTATCGATGGTATTAGACCTAGATGCACAATATGTCGAGGAAAGTGACTCGTCTTTATTGCGTTTCCTTTTCATCTTTTCATTTAGTATTTAATATTTTTAATTAATTATAATAAATATAATTAATAATAAGAATTTTAATGTTTGTTAATATAGTTGCAACAATAAACATGTAAAATTTTGTAATCACGTTTATTCTAATTCAATTCATTATGGGGTTTCTTCGAAACGTAAACGATTATTTTAAAATGTGTTTAAGATAATAAAATTTTGAAATGACTTTCCATGTTGAACTAAGTGTTGAACGAATGAAGTTTCTATGCAAATATTAACCGACACAAATTTCTCAAACGGCTCGATAAAAATGCATACTTTATCGACAATTCTATTTGTTAATAACACGCGTTTGATGAAATCGAAAATTTGTTTAGAAATTATCATTGTGTTTGTCTAGTTTGATAAACTTTTCACAAATGATAGGGAGAAACTTTGAATACTAGTTATAATGCGGTCAAAGCCCACCTTACTAGCAATTAACACTGATCTCACAAGTACAGCAAGTTTCAATTTTATACAAATTTATCTAATTTACCTTGATGCTGTTCAATGTAGAAATAACTCTCGTGTTTAATAAATATAGCGGAAAGGTAACACATAAGAGAGCTATGGGCTATCCTCCATGTTATTTACGTACACATAAATTAAATAGAAATTAAAATAATACTCTCTATAAAAGGCCTGCTCTAAAACATGACTTTATCTGTGATCTAAAGATTTTTTCACGATTTTCATAACGACATAAATTCCTCTATTGCTATGAGAATTTTAAAATTAAAATGTAAACATATTTAAAAAAGATATTTAAATTACATTATTATATTAGTATTCAAAATAAGGGACAAATCACTGTAGTAATAAGTGACATTAAAAATAATGTAGCTCATATAATAGAAGTTTTAAATATTATATTTGCTTAGATGAATCTTTTGCTACAAATAATATATTCGACAACTAATTGTTATTAATTTCTTTGTTTTAATACTCCAAATAAACAATTGCAATTAAAAAGTCAGTTGAGTGTGATAATTTTATACATTAATGACTTAGATGGAATAAACGAAAAACAATAAAAGAAGATAGATAAACAGAATATCCTTATCTTTCACAGAAATTTCGGTAATATTTTTAAATGTTTAGCAACAGTTATTTTTTAATTTCTACCAGTATATAAAACAAAACAGAGAAAAATGAGCAAGATTAATAAATTACTTTAATTAATTCAATATTGTAACCCATAAATAAACTAAAATTTGATAAACAAATTTAAGAAAAATAAAATAAAGAATGATTACACTTAAGAGTATATAGCTACGAAGAACTTCTCCTAGCTTTATAAACTCATTGTTCACTCGGGTGGTAATTATATTTTCCAACATGTAGTGAAATCTAATTATGTATTCATTTGTTCTTTTGACACGTAATGTAGAAATAAACGATAACCTTCAAATGTTTTTATTTTCGGTTGGGTTTTTTTAAATTTTGTTGCTAATGTGATTAATGGTAGATTGCTAATAATTTTACTGCTAAAATTATTTTTATGCTTTGAAACTCAGATTTAATTTTGTACTCGACAAGTACATTGGCCTTTGTATGAGATTCTTCATTTTAAGTTGAAAATAATTTAGTGAATACTTGAGTCAAGTTTAAATCATATATTTTAACATGCGTGTTGAAATTATCCTGAAAATCACGTAAAACCTCTTATTAAAGAGGATATTTCACATTTATAAAAATGAAAGTTATTAAAATAATTTTATTAAGCTCATCATAAAATAAAAAATATTTTTAAAATAGTTTAATGTAAAATTTTAAAAGTCTTCTGAGCTTTCGAACAGAATGTCCACGTCACGTAGTCGATTTGAGAAGAAATTACAGGCTTTGGTCCAGTCTGACGGCTGGGACCGACATTCACAAATGAAAATACGTGCCCCAACCGAGGAGCGTGACCTTTAACTTTCGTACGCCTTGAGGGATGCTCTTTTTAAATGAAATGCATGTAAATGGGTTTCATAGAAATTAAGATTTAACCTTAAACGTGATTACTTCACTTTTCTTTTTTGTACTACGAGAGTCACGTTCACGAGAGCTTTGATTGAAATATATATTACTTAAAGCGCACGGTTTATTTCATTAGCTAGTGCTTACATAAATAAGTTTGTCATAACAAGAGTGAAAGTTTTAAAAGTATTAATAATATTGTACAGTGTAAGTAGTCACAACATGAAATATTTTTATCCACGGATTTTTAATATTTCCATGGAACGGATGTCTTATAAAAATAGGTTGATTGAGTATTGGGAGGTTTTAGTATTCGCAGCAAATAATTCAATAAAAATTATATTACAGTATTAGGTTGTTGTTTAATAAATATATTTAAAAGGGGTATGTAAAATTATAATACTAGAAATTAAAGAGAAATTTGATTTACTAGTGACTTTCAAGACGTGTTTTCATGACTTAAAATTGTGTATATTTCGTATTAAAGAATATTTCGTGTCTTGTTACAAACTCTGTTCTAAATTAGAAACCAGTCTAATCAAAACAAAGTTTAATAAATTTATTTCAAAGAATTTATTTGTAAAATTATAATGACCTCAAATTAAAATAAATTCTAAAAGACAATTTGGTATAAGAATGGTGAATTGTGGACGACCCCCGCGTACCCCGCACATTATGCGATTTAAATTGTACATAGTCGATTTTAATGAAAAGATGTAGACTAATATTTTTTTAAATTAGTATAGAAATACGCCATTAACATAATGAATTACATTGCGTATAATGTTACGACAACCTTCGTGTTGTTAAATTGTATTATGATTATTTGTTAGCGCATATTTTGGCATCAAATATCCACCGACATATCTAAACAAGTATGGGTATTTTAAATATGAAGTTGAACAAACGTGTGTGAGTGTGAAATTATGTAGAATCGTGTTAAGAGCATCTTAGCTTTTTATTGCATAGAATAATCATCCGATTGATTACATTTGTATAGTAATTAACCTAACCTTTTAAAGGTTATCTATCTTTTACAAAAGAAGGATTGTGGTCGTTGCATTCAATAAAAATCAGGTTTAAGTAATGAATAACTGATTAAAATTTATGAGAGCTGAATGTAAAAATAACTTCTTTTTTTCACTCTCAACATTTCTAATTAAATGCAGATAAGATAATGTATACATACTTAAATGTGTACAAAGAAAAATATATTTGTATTCAAAATCTGCTGGGTCCATGTTTATTGAAAGTGACTACTAATGAGTTTTCATAATTTGTCAGTAAGTTCTTGAATGGCAAAATTGACTATTTTGGAGGTCCACATCTCAAAAGCAAAAAAAAATTTTGGTGATTTTCGATTATTTCTTCTACCTTATTACATTATAAAAATAATATCTCTAGGTTTTAATTATTACTTACATATATAGGTCCTGAAAAACGGCCCGAAATGATTGATGTAAATTGTGCACGGCGTGCGCTGGCGGATTTAGCGAGAACTTGGTCTTTCCAATGACGTGTGTTTCGATTAAATATTGACATGACTAAATATATGTAAATACGATGAGCATATGCTAGCATATTGAAATTATAAAAGCTAATATTAAACTTGACTTATATTCCTTCACCACGAATCAATATTCTACGGAATTTTCCTGTTGCACGCAATCTGGCGTTTTATCAGTTCGGTGATGAGCGCTGTCCGTGATTTTGAAACGTTTTTCTACTCAACTGACATCCTCAAGAATATAATTTGTGGGTTTTAGATAGATTAAGATTACCATATTTATTCGTTCAATGGATATTATATTTATTTTGTAAACGACACGTGAAATTCATTTGTGCAATGTTTGGGTAAAAACAATTGATATAGCATTACCGGCAAAATAAAACTATTTTTAAGCAATTAAATATTTAAATTAATAATATATTAATGACAGCCAAATAACTAAATATCTATTTCAATAAAAATAATATCTCGTTTATTTTTTTTCAATCAATATCTCGTTTATTCACTTGAATTGCATAATTTATTTACGGCGGTACGTAAACACGAATCCAAACAAACCAGTTTAAATAAAAGTTTAAAAATGGAAAATGTTACATAGAAATTCAGTTTTATTTGGAAAGGCCTTTCCAATGATACCAAATATTTATATAGGTCTTCAATATTAAACATTTTCTTGAAAAATGTCATGCACATTAGTCCAGAACAACAGACGTTACGATGTTGTACTGACATATGAATAGACTAACAGATATTACGAAGTTATGAAGATTACTTTTTACATGATGGGATTTTAAAAATTAATGTTTTACGTCATATATTCTTCAGCAAATAACGGGATCAGACTGTTCATATAATATATATACATACATATATATATATATATATATATATACATACATACATACATATATATATATATTCGGTTATATCTATTGGTATGTATATTAAAAGTGAGGTTACTTTTGAATTAAATATTTGCAACTTTACATTTTACGTCAAGAAAAATTGGACACTACTCATGTGCATGTACTCATCACACTTAATATTAGTTAAGAGCACGCAAATTGTATTTCTTGTTATTGTTTTTTTAATTCCGTTTGGAACCAAATAAGTAATATTTTTATTTTACATGAAGATATAAATAACTATTTAATAATTTATACTTGATTAAATGTGAAAAATGATCTTTTTTTCAGTTCTAACCTGTACCTTTTTCTAACAAGTTTTTCTTACGTTGTCATGGTTAGACATACTTAACCTTAGCCATGTGTATTCGTTTCATAATCTAGTACATTCTCTTTCACTAGTATGTTGTACAGATATGAGTATTTAGTCGTTCAGCAATTTAATGGAAGTTCACGGCACTTAATAAAAAATTCCGTTTTGTTAGTATTTTACGAAATGAAATAGCGATTCGAAGAAGTAAGTACATTGCTGATGTCTATATTGGATAATGTATATTTAGTCGATTATATTCAAAGGAACAATTGAGTTATAAAAAGGAAGGAAAAAAACGCACGAAAATTGTGTTAATAAAAATTTCATATATCATTTCAGGTTACACTATTGGAAGTTCGGACTATATCTTCGGTAATTCGGTAAAGTACAACTTACAAAAATATATGGTTATTTTAGGAACAGTTTGTACTCATCATCTTATAGGATTTACATGTACCAAATATTTACAAAATATCAACAAAAAATACTGACACATGACACTGTGCCAGCCAAGTTTGCGCAGGCACTTGTCATGTGTTTACTTGCGCAAACCATTTTACGAAATATTTATTACGCCTTTAAATTTTCCCCACTAAGCTAGAATTACCAAATTGATGGTTTATGATTTACTTTAGAAAACGAACCGTATATATTTTACATTCTTTCAATTTTGACTTACTTAATAAGAAATCCATTTTAAGCTACTTAAAAAAAAACAAATTGAATACATGAAGGAATCTAAAACGGTTTATTGAAAATTTAATTTTCATTAATATATGTTAGCAGGAAACTATTAGGTTAAAAAGATGGATCAATACAAAAAGGTGGCCCTCAAACTAAAAGCATCTCCAGGCAGAAAATTATATTAAAATTTTAAATTATACGTATATACGTATATGATTTTCAAGGGCAATTCAAATTTCACAAATGTTTTACTACCCTCTTTTTTTATTCCAAGTTTTGCCTTTAATATAGTGAATATTTAAGTGCAAAAAAACTTGACACAATTTTTATTTCATAAAAAATAAAAACAATTCCAGTTGTCATACTTTTTACCAATTTAATAAATCGTCAAACATATGTTAACATCGTAGGTAACAAATGTCACTGCAAGCTGGAGTAAATGCAAAATCAATTAACCGATTCCCGTTCCTGTACAAACTGTTGGTACAAAAATTAATGATCATGTGTCAAACGCATAAAATGCACAAATATGGTCAGTGCACATTATACGGGAGTACCCTTGCGACACAGGATATGATTAATATGTTGGCAAATGATACAGGAACTGACTCAAAACAAAATACCTACCCTCTGTTTGTTCATTCGACTATTGAAACGTAACCAATTATCCACAAATTGACATATGCGGGCATTGTTATTTTATTTTGTTTAGGTGCATGGGTAATTTGTACTATAAATAAAATAACAGGAAATCCGTACTGTGTTTCTTGATACAATCTATTAAAAGGAAACTTAGTTGAAAAAGTATTATGCTATAAAAGTTTCAAAATCATTTTTACAGAAAATTAGCACCATTTTGTTTGTAATATTTATATGTGTAAATCATCATATCAAACTATTCTCTAATTAAATTTTAGGATAATATATTTATTCATAGTTTTCCTAAAGCCATTTTAAGAAAGTTGTGTGTTTTTAGTAGGTTGTACGAATTTTTTCACAATTTTTTTCATTTTTCAAGACATTCCTTTTCAGATCATAATATTTGAGTACGCCAGTATATTCGAATCATCTATAATAATTACCACCTTCCCTTCTGAATGAAAAAAAACGTACATAACCTTCTTACCAAAAACATTGTCGTCTGTACTCCCTAAAGACTTTCTATTTATTTCCATACCACTAATTCTAATCAAAGTCTTTGTGCGCATAGTCCATGGCCAAGTTGTGCAATACCTTAATACTTATAAATTCATAAATTTAATTCAATTTTGTTTCAAAACTAGTCATAGTACTTCAACAGTGTTAGTTAAAATCACAGATTATATACATTTAGCCATGTATAACACTCAACTCACAATTCTTGCATTCCTTGATTACAGTAGTGCATTCAACTCCGTTGACTTTGATATTTTGCTAACTTATCTTTGAATATATCTCAACATTCATTAAAATGGTTTAGCTCAGATCTATTTGAACGTCGATAATCCGTGAAGTCTTCAGGTGCGTTCTCTGAGTTGACGAGCTTATTAGCTGGTGAGCCTCATGCTTCTTTCTCCAATATGCATTGTTCGGGTGGTCGGGAATATACATAATATTGTCAGTACGAAGACACATGTTACTCAAAACTTACTAAGAATCGTTTTCAAAAAGTTAAGATGCCTTCAAAATTTGTCCGTCACGTTTTTGATTGAAAAACAAGAACTTCAGAGCGCAATTTGAATGGATGGAAATCCGTAATCGGCGCAATCTGCATATTCATTATTTTGAGTAAATCAACTGATTCAACGCATCTTAGAAGCAGAGTTAGTTACTTGCCTGCACATCGTATAAGGCTAAACGGTAAAAACTAGCTGAATATCCTTTTTTTTTAACTTTTTATGAAATTTTTGTAGTTAACTTGATACGGATACCAGGAACTTGCAATCTATAAATTTGTTCAAAGGCCGTTTCAAAAACTACTCACTCTCAGAATCCTTTTTTTTGTACTGAAATATGTTAAGATTTATGATTAAATATAATTGTTTTTGGCATTTCTTTTATTTAGTTTCATTTTTGCTCATTTACTTATTATTATTTTGTTTGTTGAATATATTTGTAGTTAATTTTGTAGAAATTCATTATTCACAACTAAATGACACTACGCGATGGCGGGCTATTAGCTAATAATCCACCTGAAGATGTTTTAATACGAAACCTAGGTCGTGGTAAAGAACTTAAAGAATGTAGAAATAATACATCACGTAGTTTTATTTAATTGTGTATTATTTTATTTGTTATTAATATCGTAATTAGTTTTGCACTATTATTGTTTTTACAGTCTTCCACAGTACAAAACCTTCATATTTAACCAAAGTGGTTGATTTCAGTATTCATTCCCATAATATAAATAGATAGAATACATCAACTATTAGATTATCACTCACAGGCATAAAAATACCGATAATTTTTAAAAACTATGAAATTTAGGAACATCGCCATAGTTTATCAATAAATTCTTGAATTCTCTTAGATTATTATTGTACAGTTTTATTAGTCTCACTTTCAGTATCTAATCAACATGATTCAATTAAGTGAAAAAAATTTAGTACTTAATTTACCCCTAACATTTAATATGAATATTTTCGAATGTTATCGTTTGAGGTGTGTACAGGTTAATACGTTTTATCGTTATACAAAGTTTCAAATTTCTACATAAAAATGCTTTTGAAAAACGGTTGTGATATGGAATAGGAGGTGAGTGGTTTTCGTTATTTTCTATTTCAGTTAAATAGTAGTAAAAATGGTAATTAAAACCTCAACTTTCTTTATTTTATTTATTTTTTTAATGAGATGTTCAAAAAGAAATATTTCAGACCCACTTTCCAAATTTTGGACAGTAAAATAATTATTTTTTGTTATTTTGTTTTATATTAATGTAGAAAAGAAAGTTTTATATAAAGGTCAAAACTATGAGAACTATGAAGCTGTGATGGACGGACAGGCTAGACAAAATTACAAGGGCTCAGTTTTTCACTGTGGACCTTAAATTAAGTATAAATTACAAGAAAGTAAGTAAGTTTAGTTAACTTACTCCTTTCCAAAAATATGTTTATGCAGAATAACTCTTTTATGTATATTACCATATTATGAAAATACAAGTGAAAAAAAAATCTGGGTTTTACAACATAATAATGTTTTAAAAAATGGTATTTATTGGCATCGCTTTGTATCAATATGTCCTTAGTTTAATGTTGTAAACACTCAAATCGTGATAAAGTTTGTGGGTATTAAAAAACCACTATAATAAAAAAAATATGTCATAACATTATACTTCTGTAGATTCTCTAACTTTTTGAAGCAATCTTGAAATCGGAAACCCCTAAAATCCACGCGTAGATCTGTAGGCATCATCCAATTGTCTGATCTGATATGACCAAAAGGTGGACGCAACATGCTCAAATCTGGCCTGCTTTGGTAAATTAAAAAAGATATGAGAATTTATTTTTATAGCCGATTATTTATAAACTAATCAGTACTTAACTTCAGACCTCCTTTATTTGCAGTAAGTGTGTATACAGCACTCCCAAAACACTCGCAACAAATATACTCAAATAGTTAGATCACCTGAAGAGAAGCTCAAATAACTATACATACCAAAAGAGTGAGCAAGCGGGAGACCATCAACTGGTTAATTGAATTATAGTGAGAATTTATCCACGATAAGAGTGAAAGAATGGGGAAAGGCATGTCTCGATAAAGAATGACGGAGGAAGTATTTTATTGAGACAGCCAAGACCAGTAGTGGTCCGCCCTACTAGCAAAGAAAAAGAAGAATTTATTTAAAAGTGATATGTATTAGAAATTACTTGATAATTACAGCTAGATAAGTCAATCTTGCTTTGCTTAATTATTATGTTATGGAAAAATTTAAGATATATGGAAAATTTTACCGTGCAAAAATATAAAGAATGAAATTAATTTTGCTACATCTTTTTAAGATAATGATTTTCAGCAAAATCCGATAATTAAATCGCGAGTAGTTAAGACTAATTGGAGTCAATTATTAATATTGACCTGACATCGTGAACCTTTTATCGTAGTCTGTCTACCCACATATCACAAGAAAATTCCTGGCATATCAACGCCTAGGTTCAGCAGTAGATCCTGGAAATAAAATTTAGAGAGAAATTTTCTTATATAATAACTGCCTACCCCTCAGAACTTGCTTAAAAGTTGTTTTGAAGTCTTCCATCTATAGAGGTAAAACATGTGTTTGAAGTTTGAATCGAATAAAAATATTAGATGGTACCGTTACTAGAGAAGAATTTCTGGAATGGACAATAAATTACGTACAAATGAGAAAAAACTTTAAATAATTATTGTTTTTTTTGAAGAGGATAAATGGATTTAGCTCTGTTCGTGTAATTATATGTCGAGATTTGTGAATAAAATGGATTCTAAAAGGTTATTTCGGGAAAAAAAGAATTAACGGCCTTAATGTTTACGCGTGTTCAATGTAAAACATGTTAAATAGAAATATTTTTCCATATAATTTATCGTAATAAAAAGAATTAACTAAAATTTGTATTCAAATTTCTAACTAAACAATAATATTTATTGGCACTGGCCAATTGTTCATTTTTCAATTAGCAGCAGTCATTCATTGGTCATATCGTACGTATTATCATTCTCTCGTAATATTGCATCAGCGTTACACAATCAACAAGGATGCTTATACATAAAACGTTCCTCCATCACAATACGTAACATAAGTATATAAAGACAATCGCAAAGCATATATATATATATATATATATATATATATATATATATATGTATATATATATATTATGAAGCTCTTATATTAGATTATATAATTAAAAGGATTAAGAAACAGTTTTTCTATCGACTATAAATTTATATTTATTAATTCGCACTTCAATTTCAATATTTATAGAACACTATCTTAGTAATATACTACATATAAATTAATCAATTTTAAAACAAAGTTTTTTCTCCAAATGTTAATTGCGATAATATTTTTGTAAAAACCTAATATTACCTAAGGATACGTCTTTTTATTACATGTTCTTCGAGACAAAAAAAATAAACAAATTCTTCAAACAAAGTATGTGTTAATTTATCGCGTTGTGGTTACTGATTACATGTGATCTAATTGAGGATATTTAATGTATTCATGTACGTGTACCGGAATTAAGTATTTGACTAATTTTTTTTATTTCATTAATCATAATTTCAAGGTACAAGCTGACGAAGAGTAAACATTTTTTTTAATAATCTTAAAAATTGACCGAGTTACAAAAGTTTAAATTTAACATTTAGAGAAGGACAGCGATACTGTGTTGTGAGGCTATTTTTAATATTGCACATTATATTCTACGAGAGGAAAAGAGACAGTGATATACCCAACTCTATCCGTATCTTTAAATTTAGAAGCCTACAACTGGCTTATTTTTCAATAAATTTTTGAATTTTTGTCAATACTGGTTTTTAGTTAACTTATATTTTACAATATTACAATATTGTATAATATAAAAATTTAGAATGAGTCAACTACCGTATATGAACTATCTGTTCGTAATAGCCCAATATATATTTTAATAAAGCAATAATTTAATGCATTTTACATTATCGAGGCGAATCGATATTAGATTACGTAGTAATGTTATTCTTCGGGAGAACATTGTCTTCAATTTCTGCCATAAAATTTTTGCGCTTAAAGTTCCTTTATGACGGATCGATGGTCAGAACTAACTTCACAGCCCTTCGCTTTTGCATCTTCTGCAGCTGCTGTAACTGGGCTTTCATGCTTGGCACATCAAAGTCAACAAAACCATGCCCTTCAAAGTCAACAAAACCATTCGTGATAATTCTCGCGCCCTTCAACTTTGAAACGTCGGTCAAGAATGAGTTCGACTCTATTTCTGTTAGTTGCCCTCAACACCTTTATTTTCTTAACACAATAATGCTTATATCTACGCTAGTTATAGCTCAGACACTACTTTTGACAAGTTTTTCTGACAACTGTAGGGCATATTGTGCCCCAAACCTAATAAAACGATGTAGCTATGTGCGGAACAAGAAAACGGTGCTTTTTATTAATCAAATAAAACCGTACATAGACGAGTATAGGGTGTATAAAATACAATGAAGACATAGGATGACGCTATTATATATATTTGATGTTACTAGGTCTAAATAATCATAACACTATTTTAAAACATCAAATTGTATATTATATAATGGACTGTTACTTTTATTTTGAAATAAACATTTTCCTAAATATTTTACTGGATTTACGCTAGAAGCGAATTGTTTCCAAAATATAAACTCAATAAACTAAGGAAGGTAAGTTCATAATTTTTAAAGTAATGACCGTTTCCAAAATTCATTGATTAATTAAACAGACTCTGAAATGTACAAAAGACTAAGTCAACACTATTTACATACGTTCCATTTATAAACTCTGCTTCAAAACGTCTTATTATAATATGTCATGATTCATCCTGTTTTTGGCGAGAGATTTAAATGAAGATTAGATTCCAAATAGCTTGATATTATGTCGGAAAGAAATAAACACATTAGTAACTAGAATAGTTTGGCAATTAATAAATCTCATTTTGCATATTTATTTTATTTTGTATTTAGAAATAAAATCAAACATCGTTTAGACATCGTTATCTACCACTTGCCATTAGCAATGTTTGCAAGAATGAAAGTAAGTATTAGGTAGTTCATAGTAGCTAATTCTTTGAGCTGTTGATTGAAAAATTGAATAAGTTCAGCCATAAGATGGTTTACGTCTTTGGTCTTATTTTCTGTCCACCTACCATTAGTAACTCGGTCTGCTGAGGGCAGATGGACGGAATTGGGAGTACAATTTTCTTTGTCGCTATTGCTTTTAGTGATAGCAATACAAATGTTAGACTTAGATGAACTTTATAACCGCAACCTAGAATAATCGGCGGATTAAAATACCTCATTGTGATCTTAAGTGGGATATTATGAAAATTATTACGAAACTAAAAAAATTATATTAAGTGACGTTTTCACCAATATTTTTTTAAATAATTATTAAAATAAGCATGGTACTAGGCTACCATAATTAAAAGAAAAAACGGCTTTAAGAAAGCTAAATATAATTTTTTTTAGTATTTATATTTAATTATAAGGTTTCATAATGATTATCTTTTTATGGAAAAAAGATGTAGAAAATTCCGTTGCGATTCCAATGTTTACCCTTAGGTACCCTTTCAGTTGTAGAAATTAAAACTTATCGCAATGTGAAATAACTAAAGTATTATTTTCATAATAAAACCATTCTAAAGTACAAGGTAAAACCTCTGCGATAAGGACACGTTTAAATTTTTCAAGTCAAGTTTGCAAGTTATGATATAATTATTAGTTTTAAGATAACTTTCTTGAAAACTATCTTTGCAATTGAGTAGACGAGTTCAAGGTGAAGGACAAACGAGCGGCACGTCTGCAGAAACTTTTTAAAATTGAGTTTAGATAAGGACTGGCTTTAACTTGGTTGGGTTTCTACTTTAGTTTATTTACTTGAATGAATAAGGTTTGATATAAAATATGTCTCGATTGAGGACATTAATTCCTGTCTCAGAAAATTCTGTACCTAATGAGTGTTGATAAACTCACCGCTTTATTCTTATTGTTGATATGTTCTAGATTAGGTTTTTCAGTTTGTAAACTGGACTGTCTCTAATCACAACAAAAGTAATAAAAACATAAACATGTGAAAATTTCACCTTTTCTTAAAAATGGCATACATGAGTAAGAAAACAGGAATGGGAGAAGGGGATTTGTATGTATATAAACGTAATTTTGACACGTCAAACAACCCTGATTTCTTTATTAGTAAAAATGCATCAAGTGATTATTAGGAAAGCAAATAGTAAATAAAATTTAAGTGAAAACAATATTAAAGAAACTAAGAAATATTTTATTTTCGAAGAAAGAGCTCCAAAATAAACTAAACCGTGTTTTCTCCTAAGTCTTACCAAAAATTCTTTTTGAAAAAAAATTTAAAATGGTAAAAAAATAGTAGGTTAGAGGGTTCACTTGCAAAATTATGTATTGTGACCCATTTAGAAGTTCTTATATATAGGGTATTTACAATATTTTGTAAAAATTAGTTTTAAACTATGTTTAGTATCATAATGCCACATATAATCATAGATATAAGCATTAATGTTTAGTATTACCAAAAACAAACAAAATCATTTCATTACAAATATTTTTTTAAACCTTTTCGGAAATTATTCACACCAAATGCTTTTTTTTTCCTATTCTCGGAAATTTATCTTCTCTTCTCTCTATATTTTTTTTCGAATAAACCAAATTATTATTATGATTTTTTTTAAGCGATTGTAAGTTTTCGTTGTTCAGTTGTTACAAATATATTTTGTATTACCTATGCAAATCAAAAAATAGTTTCGCAGTTTACGTACCTCAAAAAATAATTTGATACTAGTTTTGAAACCATTTTTCTTTCATGTAATCATTATAAATCAGCGTTTTTTTTCGTTATTACATAATATTAAACTGAAAAAATATTTTAAAAATTTCGTTTTGAATGAGAATCTTTTGACTCTATATTTTAATCGTATACTTTATCATCCAAATTTTTGACAGTTTTTCCGTACTCATAATGATAAATATTTGATTAATATAAATTTTATTTTAGATAACGTAACAACAAAATCGATGCCTTTCTTTTTGTTTAAAGTGAGCGTTTTTGTTCGCCAAATATAAGCTTTACAATTTGTAGGCTATTATTCTGGAAAACGACTTTCTGTTTTGAAAAACTTCATTATTTTGAGTTAATTTTCCAATTAATTATTATTAATTTGTTGAAGTTTTAATTCATCTAGCTCACTCATAATTAACCATAAGAATATAATCGTTGTTAAGTGATTTGATTCTTCTTCACGAAGTAAAACTTTATTAAAATATTTCACTTCGCGATGAAAGCAAAATAAAGTTTATTATAAATTATATATATATATTTATGACATATAGATTATTCTGTATCATAAAATTATTTTCTTTAATTAATTATCCATTTCGGTTATTGGACAAAATGACGTCTTTTTTTTTTAGGTTTGCGCGTCAACTTCTTCCTAATTTGCTGCTGTTACTTGCAGATGGAAAAAAGAGTAGAGTGGAAACAAATGTAAAATATATAGAAGGATGATGTTGAGGTAATGAATGGTCATATGCTTGACGAATAGGTGGCACTGAGTAGAAAAAGTAGATTGCGTTAAGGTATTGGCTAAAGTTTTGTGTTTCTTTATTTTTGTTTACTCAGTAGCTAAAAGTACTTAACTCCTATCTGACATTTTGTTATTAAAATTAGTTTATAATCTATAGTTATATAATAGAACTAAAGTTTGTGAGATCCTTGGTTTCTTGGAAATAATCTTGGGAATTACTCATTAAATTAAACATACTTTCACTAGTGAAAATCCTACATAAATAGATGAATATAGGCTATATTTTGTGAGATTACAATAAAATGGAGCTTATATGTAATAAATTGATATATTAAGAATAAAATATACTAGCTGACCCGTGCCAAGTCTTCGCACTATATCGCCATCTAGCGTGTTCCAAGTATACAATTTGGCTAAGATATTTGATGTGTCGCCCACAGATGGCGCTCACGCCAATTGTTATAAAAATTCATTTTTTTATTAATAAGAAGATTTTTTTCGAATTTTTTTATATTTTTCGCCCAAAGTAGAAAACATAAGCTTTAAGTGTGTATTTTTTTTATTTTATTGGTGCAGTAGTTAAAGAGATCGAGCCGCTCGACCAAAAAACAGCTTTTAGAAATAATATATTTAGATACCATTTTATAAAGATAACTTATTTCTTATAAATTGTATTTCTTATAATTCTTTTTTTTTATTTTTAATCATTGAATTGTTTGAATTTTAGGATTCGGTAGCCAAATTAGGAAATCATATAGTTGTCATACCCTATATGTCCGTCCCTTTGTCTGTTCATTTGCAAATTACAGTACTCGTAGACAATTAGTGCCTTAAAGCCAAAATTTGGTATAGTTATTCATGTTTATCACGCCTGAAAATGTATGATATACGATATAAATGCAATCTTTAAAAAAACGTTTAGAGTGCTAGGGTTCTATGTATAAACTGAGTGTGAATTATTTTTCGTATTCTCCATTGTGTTGGATTTGGTTAATAGGACTTTAAAAAATATTGACAGTATGATATAAACACTTTTACGATAAAGGGATCCGTTTAGGAAACATTAAGCGTTAAATTATTTATTCTTGGTAGTTAAATGTGTCCACATCTATCAGCTAAACCGTTGTTTCTGAATACCCAAAAAATATTGACTATAGTAGTGTAAATAAAGAAAATAAATAAAACTGATCATAGCTCACACTCTACTTGTTCACGAGTAATAATCGATCAACTTAAAACATGTAATTTGGGGCTTTTTTACAGCCCCACTGCGAAATGTAGACTAGCCACTATATTTGTTTATTTAGATTTAGAAAAGCAATATTATATATATATATATATATATATATATATATATATATATATATACACATACATACATACATACATATATATATATATACACATACATACATACATACATATATATATATATATATATATATATATATATATATATATATATATATAAATATGTGCGTGTGTGTGTATGAACATTTTACTTCTATAAAAGGTGTAGACAATATATTTATAAAGTAAAACATTAATATTTTTAAATAGTTTAATAAAAATGCTGCGTACCCTTAAATGTTTGTAAGGTACATAACCTTCGGGGTGTGAGTCCTGCAATGAAAAAGTAAATAAGCACATTTAAAAGCCTATTTAATTTGTTTTGTTTTAAATCTATGTAAAAGGTAATGAATTCAACCATAATAACAAAAAGTAAATAAGTAAAATTTATTCAACATTTTTAGTTTATGCCTTTTTTGGCGAAATGAACCGATTTCAAAAAAGTACTAAAAGGTTATAAATAATTTAGACAACACAACCAATCGCAAAGTAATACTATATTTTGCAATATTTATACAGCTAATCTACTTATAAAGTGAATAGGATATAAAAAAAGAGAAAACGGTTCTACGAGGGGAGGTCAAAATGTTAATGGAATGGGATGGAAGGGTGGTCAAAAACGTGGTTCTATTTTTCTTTTTGAAAATATTCTTCCTGAACACTAACACATTTCTCAGTTGAATAATTTCTTTATATCCTTAAAAAAATCAGTTGTATATATATATGTATATATATATATATATATATATATATATATATAGATATATATATATATATTGTTATAATTTGATTAAAAATCTAAATCCCTAGAAAATCAATTTTAACAAATTTTTTTGCCAGTAATTATTACCTACGTTAGTTCATAACATGGTATTAAGCACGATCCTTCCGCGCGATTGTCAGACCTATTAAAATTAAATGAAAATGTACGTTATGAGAAACTTACACCAGTAGAAAGAGAAAGAAATTAGAAAATGCATTTATACTATTTTAAATACCGTATTTTAGTACATAAATTCTTTTTATTGAAATTAATTTAAACTTGTAAATAATTTTGTGGGATGTATTAAAAAAAATAACGAACAATGAAAAAATATCTATGAAGTTATTGTTATTTAGTTAAATATTAATTATTCTGCAGTTACTTTTCTTATCACATTTTTTTAGGATCACGACTTATAAGAACAAAAAAGTTAATGTTTACTGAACAAACACAAAACTTATATTATATTTTACATTAACGAACAAATAAATAACTAGGTTGTAATCTGTAGTCGTGAATCACTGTGAATTAACAGATTTGTTAATTTTCATTACATAAAGATGTGTATCCTTCACACACATAATTATAAGAAAATCGCATCGTACAGTCGATATATATTTAACATTGTTCTCTCCGTCAAATATTCACGTACGCCACAATGGTTATAGCACTCCCTCTTTGTTACAGTGGTACCGGCTAAAGTTATATTATTTTAATTTGCAAAAGCTATTTTTAACATTTGTACCGTAATCAGTGTTAACTCGTCTTCTTCCTTGAAATGTAAAGTTGCAATTGCTACGGAGGAACTTATTTTAGCGTTGTAGCTTCCGCCGGACGGGTTCGTTTTAAATATTTATAAAATTATACCATTGAATAACTCCACAGTTTATTACAGATATTAATCTATTATTAACTTCGATGTGATGTAAATTCGTACTTCGTATAACAAGTCATTACGCAATATAGACTTTTTTGTCGATTTAAATCTGTAAATAGTGATTTTAGTAAAAATGTTGTGATTAAATTATATGTAATATTCCGCAGCGTTTAATAATTTAATAATGTAATAAAACTAATTTTTTTTCATCTTTAATTTTAACTAATTATATTTTAATAATTAAAATAGTTTGAAAAGAGAAATTTTAAAAATTATCAGAGTTCGTAAACCGAGTAAAATAATATTTTATACATACCGTATTACCAAATATAATTATGATCCAAAGATAGCAGGGCAAAAACAATAATTTTTATAAGCATTACCATAAGAAAGACGAAATTTTTTTGTTTTAATTCTTTTTAAATCCCAATTACAAATATCTTTGTTTTACAATAATTACACAAACAAATTTTAACAAAAAGGTTAACCATTTTTTATTTCATACCAAGTACCGCACAAGAGTGCGATATGATATTTATATACTTCCATTGTGCTTGAATCCGGATACTAATTACTTTCACGAATTGATACTACGATCGTTATAAAAATGAACAGCACATGAACGGCTACAAGTTAATTTCCACTTACATTTAAGCTGAAGTTTATCCAAATATGAACATAAAATTACATTTATAATTCCAAGTTAGTTTTAGCTTGTAATTTTGCATTGAAATTTTAATTTCTAGCTTCAAATTGGCCACGCGTTGATGTCTTTAATGTAAATGGCCAATTTTTCGTTAAGAGAATTTTAAAACTAAAATTTTAAAAAGTATATTAAATGTGCCATCTTGAAATATTTGTTTCAATTTTCATAATTTCGAGTCCACATTTAAAAGTATATGAACATATATAATTAGAACTTCAGACTTATACAGCAACGAGGTTACAATTTCTTCAAAAAACTCTTTTATGAAAATAATTTTATTGAAAAGAAAAACATTTCGAAATTTATCATCTACTTGTATTTTATTTCTAACTTGGATATTAATAAACAAAAAAAATAATAAAAGATCTAAATAAAAAGAAAATGTAAAAGTATTTTATTAGTATTCAAATAATATTACTTTTCTATTACGCAAAACAATAAATTATTGTTTGATACAAATATAAAGTTATGGTGATCTGCATTAGTCGTCACTTCCATAGTCACTTTCTCTTGTTATTAATGTGAAACCATAATTTATATGCATCATTTTTATTTCGCTATTTAATGGCCCTAATTTTATATAGAGAATATGGAAGCGCGGTGTTATATAAAACTGCCTCTTAGTAGCGACCGTATATCTTATGATAATATATCGTTGAATAATGGACCACTTTGAAAAGATAGTTCTCGTCATACTACCGACAAATTATTTTAACATTTTTGGACTTAATGATCTATTAAAAAGTATTTTGTTTGATGGTCCTGGGCAAATTGAAATATTGAGATAATTTAGATATCATAAATAATTTGTTACCTATTTATTTTAAACTACAATTACAATTTATGGCTTTCGACTTTTTTTTTAATAAAATCTCAATTGATAACAAATTGCATTTAGGTGGAATAAAACGGTGGAATAAACTCGTATAACTCGACCAAACAAACTTGAAATTTTTAAGGGGTCCAACTTTTACTCTATAGCATTAGCTTGGCAACAAATAAACGCCCCAATTGTTTGCAATGATACTTAAAATATTATAGACACTACTATCCCTGGTAGGATGTATAAAGAGTGCGGCGTTTCAGTTAGTAGCTGAGTTTCGACGAGTAAATAATAATGAAAATTTGACCAAGATAACTTAAAGTGTTCTTGCTCCATATATATACAAAAATGGTCTATAAAGAATGGTCTGAATGTCGTTAATATGATATTAATATCCCTTAAAACGTTCATCGTATCTTAGTTCTTTCTTCCATCTGCGATACTGTTTAAAATCTGCAGCATTGAAAAATATTTCAATAAGAGGAAAAGACTAAATCGTTTTTATAAAATAATAATATTCAAATATAACATAGGGAATACCTGTTTCTGAATAAAAAACCCTCGTAGTTAAATGTATTCGTCTTCAGAAAACAGCTTTATTTTAAATAATTTCAAAGATTCAAAAATTTTGTAAACCTTGTTGCTTCTTAAACATTGTTTCTTAAAGACCATTATGAGCAATTAGCTTATATAATACTTTGCGGCGTGCGGTAACCATCGTTTTAATTAAAAAAAAATTAAAATGAATTTAAATTGTTTTCTTCATATTTTATATCTTATTTAAAAATACTATAAGTAATATCTTATTTAAAAATAATACCCTTTTTGAATATTGTGCACGGAACCCATATACGTATATATGTGTAAAGGCAAATTAATAAAATAACGGAGTTCTTTGATCGTATACTTATTATATAAATATATTTTAAGTGTTATTTCAATATACTGCAATGTATTTAATTTTTTAATTATTAGATAAGTAAATTTTTTTGGGCTTACTACATTTCACATATTAATACTAAGACAATTTGCATGATTTAAAAAGTAAAAATAAACCTTTATTTATTTTTCTGTTTGTTTTGTCTCAAGCCTATCAACACGCATGTTTATTAAAACACGCATAAGAAATTTTGAAGCATTAGTTTTTAATTAATTTATTTATTTGTTTCTGTACTTTAATGTATCTAAATGAAAAATATGGCGGACTTTTTGCTACAAGAGCAATCTCTTACAGCCAACCAGAACAACATCCAACCCCACTCGATGAGCGGCAGGGAATCGAGCTCGGGGCCACGCGGTGCGCCGCGCATTCAAAGGCCGTACGCCTTGTGATCAATCCAACACACCACCGTATAATATCAATTCGACCGACATTTAAAAAATCAATTAAACTGATAGGTGAATTAACTGATAATAATGCAAATTATAAGTAATTATAGAACGCTTTTTCAACAGGTGATAGTTGTGAATTTTACAGTCCGAAATGCGTACATTTTTGCTACTCATTCTAACCTAAAAACGAAGAAAGGTCGTTGTTGCGATATTTTATTACTTTTTCATTTCTATATTACAATATTTTAATACATTTTCATTTATGTTACGCGGCTCATGGTATACAGACGTGATATAAGTAACAAATATATACAAGTGGCATCGACAGGCTCTCCTTCAATAATATTAATTCCTAATTTAGTTGAAGGTATCATATAACACTTACCGCAAGAAAATCATGTTTTCCTCGATTATATTTTTTGTATTTTGAATAAAAGTAATGAAAGCTTGCTTTTTGCTTGTATTTTGTCAATGATATTTCACGGTTCAATGGTATATACGTCAGAAGATATTACTTATTTTCCATTTTTCTTTGATGAGAAAAACAAACTTTGAACATTTTAGTTTATTGTTCGTTAATAAGGACAAATTTTATAATAATGTAAATCAAGACCTCCAACTACGTGAATGATGATGGTTTATAAAATATTATAAATTAGATTATAGTAAAAATATGCACAACAGAAATTTTACTATAATAAATCTAAATAGGAGTATAAATCGCAATGTTAATATTTCATGTATGCTGAGGCACATATATATAAGTTTTTAGAATTAGGTAGGCACTGCATTTTTTCCAAACTAATTATAAATATTGACGTTATTTTTGTTCGTGTATATATATCATTTAATATATTTTTCCGAGGCATAATTAGGCTCATGTATAAGGCAAGTAACTAGATTGTCTATGCATTTTTCCTAATATCGTTATATTTCTTGTATTTCTGTGGTAAAAGATTAAAACACGAGGAAGGACCGAAACACGGAGGAAGAGACCGACTGAAAAATGCTTTAGTGACTTTCGACTTTCGCATTTATTATTCTGAAAAGAAACCGTTTCGTGATTTTAGATTACTCTTCGATGATCTTTTCACAGAATCTGTTAGAAAGAAAAGTTATCTACAATTTGAATGTATAGTGAGGTATATAAACAAATATATTTTCTTTGCTGTTAGTCCCCAGAAAGAGGTGTCATTGTAACATTGTTTAGTCTGGCATATTTTTAACGAAATATGAGTCTTGAAGACACTTCTACATGCCTGTGTAGTTCAATTATGTCTTACTCTGAAATTATATCAATCTTCTCTCAAGTAAAAAAAATAATATTCTGACGACGTACTCAAATATTCGGTCGTCGGTCTGATTGAATGTTCACAGATATTGTTGTGAGGAAGAAGGTTTTTATTTCAAGATTAATTTGAGAGCGTTCCCGAGGATTTTTAAAAATCCAGGTGAATTATTACAGGTTTACTAGCCTGCAGTAATTATTATTTTGTTTTCTGGAAGAATAGTTGCGTAATAATCCGCCCACCACAAGAACGAGAATACCATTTTTTTTAGCTCTTTGTCCTTTCTCTGCCTTTGTAGACAACTTATGAGAAGGAAATACTCGCGGCGTAGACAGTCTTCTAGTTTTGGATTTCAAACATCATAGCCCGGTTTTCTCATGCGTAATGATATCATCAATCATCATTTTGTGCAAATAATAAACGCAACCGTTTTTTAGAACCATGGTTTGTCAATACAGCATAAATCTTCCTGACGTTTAAACTCACTCGAATCTACCGATATGTTATTCTTTCGTCATTCTTTACGACCACTCATGTTATTTTAAGTTGTTACTCCTGAAGGACGTGTCTTTTGCAGATCAGCATTAAGATTATACAATTACGTGTGAACTAGGTACTCCTATTCTAAACAGAAACACATAAAATCTTAATCGAAGTCGATCGTAATTTTGCTTTTCTTTATGACCACAAAGAGAAGTTACAAAAAATCATTAGACAAAAATTCTATCCTATTAAATTAGTCTTACGTTGACACGTTACACACAATTTTTCTATTGCCGTTAATTTGTAAAAACAAATGGCAAATTCGTTAAATTCATTCGCTTTTTGCAAAATCATTCGCTTTTTCACTCGAATTATATCTAGAAGCAAATTAATAAGAAACGTTTTACCAGTACTATCTGGTGCATCCAAAAAGGTAATTATTGTTACCCTTTAAACTATCAGAATAAAACAATATTTTTTCTTTTGCTCCCTAGCTTAATACCAAATTGGATTAATTACGTTTTCTATAACTTTAAGACGAAATGGTGTATTAGGCTTATTATTCATTATGGTTACCATTTTTCCTCTTGACACATGCTTACATAAATGAATAAATGAATGTGATTACATCCGTCAATTGAAAAAACAAGACTTTTTGAACAAACTATTTTATCCAGCTGAAGAGAACCCGCTTTGCTGATCTACTTTTGGGTATATTTTGGCAATTTTGTTGATATAAAATATGGAAGACGTGCAGTAAAGGCTTTCTTTTTGTTTTTTCTTTAATCTTTATTCCATTTACATATATTCCATGTACCATACAATCCGATGAGTTTGCGTTAATTTTCATTTATTTTCTCTGATGTAGCGATAGAATTTGATGTGCTAAATATTAGTTGTTTCGTTAATTCAGAATTAATTGCGTTTAATTCGCTTCAAAGGGAAGCTTATGTTCAAAGTTGAATTAAAAGTTGCTTACTCATCGTTAAACATCGATTGTCTAAAATTATCGGAGCTTCATTACAAATATTCTTTGAAAGCAACATTAAAATTTGAATTGTCTCTGCAATATGACTATAATTCCGTCACTCAACCTGTTGCGATATCTCATCCATAGTCTATGAGAATTAGAGAATTATACCATGTTGGAATGACGGCAAAATATTCCTGCTGTCAATCTACTCTTTCTACTAATGTAACCTCTCTCAATGCCTAGCGATGGTAATTTTTTGGCAAATCACGGCGCTGACATGCCTCTCGATACCTTCAGCAAATATAACCATCTTCTGATCGAAGATCTTCAAACGATGTGGGTCCAAATACTTTATAAAATACTAGGCGTAAGTAAAAATATAGTGTTTTCAGATACACCGTCCACATTCAATCAATAGCATTATCATGATACATCGCATGCATGTATTGGGAGCTCATATGTAGAACAGTGTTCTTGCAAACATGCAAAATTTCAAGAAAATTCAAAAAATGCAATTAGAATCATATTGACAGGTTGGTTTGTAATTTCTTTCCGCTGTTTCATTTGTAAAATACACTCGTTGTCCATTCTCAAGATGGATTACAAAATTAACTACTGCTGGCTTGATCTCTGTTGGAAATTGAGAAATTTATTATACGCCAAACGGACTCATTACAACAATTTCTTTTATATGTCGTCTAATTTGATGTCCCAAAATTCTGTCATGCCGATTTTCATTAGTTACTCTCCAAAGATAGCTATATAACTGCCTTTGATAATATATCCTTACACATATTTATTTGACTTGAGAGAACACTGCGAACCAGACAACTTAGAAAAGCCAATGGTTTTCGGGAATGTGATGAACGATCCCGCGGTAGATTTCCTATCCGGTGGACTGACCAAATCACTACCTTCACAGATCTCTCAATCACATTTTCTATTAAAAAATTCGACGTAAGGGCAGAATAAAAAAAAACGAATGAAGGAAGCCGCCATGATGTTTCAAGACGGACACGACCTTCAGAATGAAGAATGCGACGATGTTTTTGAAAGAACTGCAATATTCTACGTTTATATGTGCTTGAAACTTCGATAATAACGGATTGTATGTCATGACGCATCATTGCCTACTTCAATTTCTTCCTTATTTTGCATCTCGATTTTCGTCGTCACTCGGTGACCGACGTATCCGTTTTGGATAGTCAGCTGTCCGTTTGTGCTTTACTTAAAAATTGTCTCGGATACCGCTTTGAGCGTTTTTTTTTGTTTTTCATGCAGGTTGACTGCATATTAACTTCTTCATATAATCCATCTATGATATTTTTTACGATTATTTCATATAGTACAGGATCCTAGGCCAAATTTGGAACACAGCTCTGATAAGGTTTTTTCCATTCAAGAATCAGCATTGATTTCATTCGAATTCATTTTCTCTTTGAATCAAATGGAATTGTGTAAATGTGGCAGACTTTTTGCACTATTCCTTTGAGGACATTAAAAATGATATCTCTAAAATACGATTTATCACACCTTTCTCAAAGAAGTTTACTTAGGTTTTTTGAATACTCGAAGAATTATGTCATGCCTATTGGTTGGCGTTACCTATACCGTAACCCATACTGTCACTTTTAACTTCATTTCATGATGAGTTACGTGTAAACGGGATAAACAAATTGAGACAATCGTGTTTTCTAATATAATTCATGACATATTACATATATTCCTCCATATGTTTGGGGCTATTGGTGAACGTAAGAAGTAAAATTACTAAAATCCTCAGATTTTCAACATTCCTATTACTGGTTACGGCATCCCTCGAATATTTGAAGTTGAGAGTAGGTAACTTCCTTGTATTTTGACAGATGTAGAGCAATCTTTCCGACTTTATTTTTACATACATATCAATAACAAATTATTGATACAATTGCCAATAGTTAAGTATGTGCTTGTATTGGTTTTCTCTGTCCATTATGCGATAAGCATAAAATTCTCTCAAAGTTACTTTTGCATTTGCTGGTCAATTCGTTTACGATACTTGCAATTTCATCTTTTACAGGGCCGAATTTTAAACTTTGTAGTTACCTGGGACCATTTTATTTCTAATAATTTTGACCATTTTTATAGACTCATAATTCTAAATATGAAACGATTTAGATTTAAAATTACATCCCGACGCAATCCTCTGATATTCAACGGTAGTAGATTTAATTCATCCTTTTCGTTTCCAACAAAGAAAATCTTCGGCGTTTCATTTGTCAATAAGAATATTGACCCAATTTTGTGATAAATTTATCATTGAATTTAGCCACCGGATAAAATCATTCCAATTTAGTTATTGCTTTTGCTCCAAATTATGTCTTTTGGAAGCATTCGGTATAACGTCTAATGTTTTCAAAAAGTATTTGGATTGTTTTTCCATTCACACATTTGAAAACTCCGCACCTGATTTTTGCGCATAGCATATAAAGTTGTTAGCAATAATTAATCCTCGACCTGTCCTTTCAAACAAAATTTACTTATTTTCCATCTGTTTTGTTCACATGTGCACCAATTTATCTTTCTCTAAGCAATTGTTGTCTTATTTTATCTGTTTTCTTAACATTTTCATCTTATTATCTCTACTCCGTTGAATACTTTCTAATAGCAATACCAGACATTTCTGTCTTTCTTCTTTGGTTTTATTTCTTCGTGCCATCTATTGTTTTTTCAATAATATTTTGGGCTCGCAAAAATTCTCCCTTATGCTTTGACATATTTTTTCTTAACATTTTAAAATTTTCACACTTTACTATTTCTTTTCACTTCCCACTTACTACTTTTAATTTATACACTTCACTTCTTCATTTCGTTATTCAACAAAATTCACTTTTTACTTTTTATTTTATTTTTACCCGTTTATTTATAAAAAGACCATTGATAAGTTCGCGTCATGCTACGCCTTACATAGTATCAGAAGCCATCCCCACTACCCATGAGTAATGTTCCTTGAAGAATTAAGAACTGATCCTTCCGGATCAGTTCGTTGTAATACATTTTAGTAGGCTTTAATCCATTCTTACTGATTTTAATTCGTTCAACAGCAAAGGTTTGGTGGTCGATGGTGAAAAATTCCGAAGTTCGACCAATTTTTTCACCACCACAACCACACACACGCAATCATCATATTGCACGATGGGAGACTCGAGGTTACTATTACACGTAAATTCCCGTTGTGGGGTAGAGTTTTGACTGCAAGGTGAAATATAATGATACTCATTTATATATATATATATATATATATATATATATATATATATATATATTACAACTAAGAGCACAACGAGCTGCTGACAGGTAGACAACATTTAGCCAAGTCTCACAGTCATATTCATAAAGTTATGTCACAATAATAAAAATTTATTATTATAGATATAATTCACTATCTGGTTATTCATTACTTTTGAACAAAGAAAATAAAACTGTTTTTCGTATTTAATTGACAAAGTATATTAGTATTCGCTTGGGTTTGTGCTATTCCTATATAGAGGTTTTTATATTTTTTGATATATTTAAATCTTTTTAATGTGTACTTTGAAGAACAAATAAGATGTTTGTCATGTAAGTAAATCTTCTTAAATTTCGTATTGTGCAATATATACATTTGAATTTATTTGGAATACTTATTTGTAGCTTTTTATTTTATCCATCTCAATAATAAACAGAAAATTATTAAAAGAGAAATGGTATAGAAATTTTAACTTTTGCACTCTGTTTATTTTGTTTGAATAAAATATTACAATCGAAACTTTCATTTAAATTAAAAATCGAACGCAACATTTTTTTCTTTGTATTAAGTATACTGAAGTGTCATATTGAAATAAAACAGACAAAACATGAAGTCACCATCCGTTACGTTAAGGAAATGTATGGTCAGAAAGAGCGATAATGAAAAGTGATGTTGATTCCGTAAGAAGTAAATTTTATTTATGCTCAAGTAACACTACTGAAAGTTTTAGGTTCCCGAGTGAATTATATTTTGCCCCTCAAGAAACATCAATGTGTATAGCACGTACATAACAAAGAGACCACATGCCCAAACTCGCGCCAAGTTATAAGTTGCGTCTAGTGGGAAAACTATTATCGAGAAATGTAAATGAAAAATCGAAACAAGTTTATTAATTATTTCTGTTCAGTAGTTTGAAATGTAATTTGTGGCCGCTAAAGGAAGGAGCGAGTTAAATGGCGGAAAAAGAACCCTTGTAATTTTGTCCTGTTCGTCTGTCTGGGACAATTACTTTACACAGAGACTATTGGCACTATATAGATACAATTTGGATGGTAGGTGTCTTCTGTGAACCGTTGTACAATGGAATTATGAAAAAATACAGTGCACATAGGTGTGTTAGGCATCGTTAAATAGGTCTTAAAAATGATATGGTGGTTCCAAAATAACTTTTTTATTTACATCAACAGTTGGTGAGATATGCACTGCTAAACTGTATCCGCCCCCCTCCCTCTTACTTTTCAACTAACATGTGTAAAATTGTGAAAACAGTTAAGGCAGTAGCATTTAATTTGAATTTGAATTTTAAATACTTTGAATTTGATTTTGTGTTTGAACCTTCAATACAATTTAAAAATTTATTTTGAATAAACGAATGAGTGTCGAACAACAAACATACTTAAACAAAAATTACTCACCAGTTTTGTGCGAAATTTAATAATTTCTGCCAACTGTTTCTATGTTTGCTACATGTTTTCATCAATATTTTACCGATTCTTTTGAGATTCCTATGTTTTGAAACCCATTCAAGTAATTTGAAGTTATTAAAAAATGTGTCGATGTTGTTATATTTCTATCAACCATTTTTTACGAGCATAACGATAAAAGTATTTTAAGTTTACATATTGTGCAATACATTAAAGTACATTGTACTTTTCAGAAACAGGGCGTCTCATGACTGCATTCATATAAAACTTAAACCCTTTTTCAGTTTGCGGTATTATGAAGTGTACACTAATGTATTTATCCGGTACGTGCGAGACTATAAATATTTTTTTTGTTAGTACCACGTACCCATTCAATGTTTCGTATGTACAAAAAAACTAAAGCTCTCAAAGACATTGTATTTAATTTTTTTATAGTTGGATATAGTATGTGATATTCCAACTAAAATTTTGGATGTTTTATTTACGTTTTTCAATCATGACAATTTTACTTTATAAATACACTATGAAATTTTTCTATAACCAAAAGCCTCTAGCTTTTAAACTCTGTCCTTTAAGTCGGGATTTCAAAATATATTGTGACAAAAGATAAAGAGGCTTTCATTAAAGTCACCTTTGTATTCTTCGTAACATCGTTCTAAAACTGGTGTCGACCCAGTTTTAGAACGTAATATATTCATATTCTACTCAGAGCATCGGAATATTTTCCAATAATCTATTTATCTACTCCTACTTGCCGCACTCTCTGCCCCTTACGTAAAGCAAATAAAAATTTGTATACACCTCTATTTTGATTCGTTCCTTCTGGCTACCTTTTTCTTATTTATACTTTTTTTTATGGTTTTATAACTTTTTCTCATTTTTACCCTTAATGATTGACACATGCATGCAATATAGCCAAATTACTGTAACATTCTATACCTTAGATTCCCGTCGATATTTTCTTTGATCTCTCAGTATTTTTAATTTCATCATGTAAATATTTTTTGCAAACATTCCCTAATAAATAATTATATATTAATCTTGTATCATGTTGAACATGAGAAAAAATGCCTGATCCATGCATATATTTTCTCCCAAAAAATCGTTGTTGTAATATACGAAAGAATATTTGGCGAATTGAACAGTATTAATTATATCATTCGATTAATTAAAATACTTTCACACAAACTTGCTACCATTGGTATATTATTATCTATGTAGTGCTATAAATTGTCTAGTGTGTATTTGCCGTTATGTCATGGCATTTAAAATTCAAATCAATTTTTTTCAAGATGGCATTCAATATATCTTTTGATAGTACTTCTTGTTTACAATACTTAATCTGACAATAACCGTAGATACGGTTATTGTCAGATTAAGTAACGTACGATATTAATAAGATTATTAGTATCGTTATCCTGCACAATTCCTAATTATTCAAACTAGAAATTGAAAAATGTTTACCACTAAATTATATTACTTTAAAAACAATTCTCTCTCAAATTGGTATTGCTACAGATTTAGACTTTACATACAGCCTGATAAACAAAACTGCTACCCATTTACTATCCAGGTAATATTAAATAAGAAAATGTCTATGTGTTACGGATTACGACAAAAGAATTTCCACATAGCTGAAAACCAAGTACATTATTAAGGTTAGTATCAAATATTAAGCATTTTTTATACTTAATTTATCGTATGCAATATTAATTTCCTACTACTTACAAGAAGTGTCTGTATGTGTAGTTATTCCCCATTACTATTTTTTTTTAAATATAGTGAACAAAATTACAAATATTATAAATAAATAATTAAATCACTGTCATAACATGAAATATTTTCCAATTTTTTCTACAATCTAAGTTACATTCAAATACGAGTTTATTATCTTTCTGCGCATTTTAATCAGACTTTAACCAGCTACAAATTGCGGTAAGTCCTAAATTCTCCTTTCGTTAATTGATGAACGATTTAATCAATATACTAGGCCGTCATGGGAGAGAGACACTTTCGTTCACTTAAGGAATATGTCCATAAATTCCAGCAGCTCACTTTGGGTGACATAATTAACCTATAGATTAATAATATCTACGTTTCGAGCTCATAACTTACGTTACGAGCAAACTTTGAAAAAATGGGAAGGAAATAAATGAAATTGTTAAATTTTTTATGCAAGGAAAATACCTGAAAGAAAGTGAAAATTAAATAAGTAAAATTTTAACTATTTTACATCGTCATGTATTCATTTTAGAATAATTTATGTTATAAAGCGCGTGCCAAAAGCTGTACGCTCATAAGCTTATCTGGCACGCGACGAGAGGGTAATTTCGTTTTATAGGTCAGTAGACTACTATCAAAATGAATTATGTTTGTGCCAGTTTACGAACGTACTTTGCAATGTGTCGTTGTGTCTATTCCAGTTTTCGTGATCATTTTCGGTGACTGTATGGGATGCTGTGGCCGTATGTAATGGTTTATTTTTTCCTCTGCAACATATTTGTTCTCTGCAACATATTGTGTCATGCATCAAATTATTTAAAATCATTGTGCGATTATTCACAAATATTTATTAGTGTTTCTTTGAAATATGAACTTTTCAAATATATCCAAGCATTTCTACCTAGGCACCTTTTCTAAAAGCCGTCAAATATTTATCACTACACGAGCACTTTATAATTTTCACGCTTTACTTTCAAGGTAGCAATGAATTCCCATGGTACCACTTACCCTATAAAACAATATCACCAAATTTATCAACAAAGAATTTAAAAAAGAGACAGGCAAAAGAAATAAGTTACAAGTAATAGAAGTTTCGTGTATAACGTACTTCTTCGCAACGGCATAACAAAAATATGTATATATATATATATATATATATATATATATATATATATATAAATATATATATTAATTAAATAATATTCAATAGAAATTCCACGATGAATTAAGTGTTCTGGTTTCACGAACACTTTCAGGGAGAAAAGCCAGCAAAGCGAAAGGTACTATAATGTGACACAGCCCATAATTGGTTCCATGAAACACATATCCAATTATACTTACTACACACTTTACTTCATCTGGTAGAGCTACGCTCAGACAAAAAACCTGTTAAGTATGAGTGGAAATTGCATTACGACGGTTCGATACACATTTCATCATTTATAAACATTTAATAGTACTTAATATTCTTGTTAAACAATTTACAATATCGTAATTTTTGATAAAGAAAATATACTGCCTGCCATATATTTCATAGATTTTTAACTTTATTTTCTTTAATTTTTTTATATGATATAAATGCAGATTAACAATTTTAGGATTTTTTCATTTACTTGTGCTTTAGGATCTTGCTTCTTGCAAAAATTCCTCATTCTATATAATCGGGAAGTACCCTAGAGATTATGATTTATTTGCGAGTGTCAGAATTTGCGGCATAAATGATCGTATTTTTAGGGTCCGTCTTAATTAGATTCTTGATTTTTTACAGCTCCAAGAAACCATAGATCTAAATATTTGATATTAATTTAAACTTGATACGTCAATGCGTCCCTCAGAAAACGCATCTTGACAGACGGACAGACGGACGAAAAAGTGATCCCAAATCATCGTTACAAGATACAAAAAAAGATATAAAATACAAAATGAACATCAGAGTCCCCAAAAGGTAACAAATTGCTCACGTCCTGCAATTAGTAACGACCAACGCACATTAGTTCGGTCGAACTGGATGGACCCTCGCTCCTCTCCTAGGTCGCTACAATTGACGTTTCAAACCGTTGAACAGAATTAATTAACGAACTGGTTTAGATTCTTCATTTACATTTTTTCACGTTCGTTTGTCGTTTCCTCCTAGTGGTTTGATGCTGTGCGGATTTGGACAGAGTATTTTTTGTATGGAGTGTTCTCGATATTTAGAAATATTTTACTGGTTAAAATTTAACTATATCAATATCACATAACTCTCTTGAACAAAACATTTTAAGCATTTACTACTTCAAGTAGCATCAAAAAATATCATTAAGTTTCGATCACAAATGTGACAGTAAGATGCTAATTTTTCGCCATGTTTAATGTAGTTAATAATGTATAAATTTATGTAATAAAGTGTCACATTATTCTATATTTACCTAAATATTTGGAAGGTTAAAGTTATTTAAAGGCATAAAGGAAAATATTTTCCTTCAAAATGTATTATTATCAATAAAGAATTTTATCCCTGGACAATTGCATATTTTGGTGTTCAATTATATTTAGTATAAAGTTAAATTCATTTGCAGAACAAATAGTGAATGTTGCAAAACTAAAAAGAAGAAAATAAACAAAATCATAATACCGATGTAGCTCAATTGGATTTGTCAAATAAATGATTGAATTAGCATCATTTCGAACATGAATATGAAATGGCATATTGGTAAATCATATTTCCACTTATATAAGAAACCAATTTTTATTAACTTTATTAATTTTCTCGCTTTCACGCCTTACTTAAATGGTCTACAGAACTTGTAGCCGGCCTTACGGAAGGAACCCGAAATTTTATGACTTGAATGACGAAATGGAAAAAAAATAATTATAAAAAGAGACATTATTTTAATTAAAAATAAAAGTTTTCCCTATCAAGAAAGTTATACGATTATTTCAGAAAGAATAATAACATAACTTTTGTGATAAGCAAAAATGTCAATATTTTTTTTAAAATCGCCTGAGTTCTACAAATCATTTTTAACTTACGCTATTAATATTCAAATAATCTTATCTTTTTCAGGTGTGATCAAAACTAGATGCGGACCAAAATAAGTTAACGATAAAATTTAAATTAGGATAATAACTGGCTATTGATATTTAGATAATTTGGAGATAATATTTTATACCTTGTCGATTTCAATGTCAAATTTAAAAAGATCTATTTAAAAATATTGAATATTAAACAACATCGAAGTGTTTAAAGACCCGGAAAAATATTTCACATTTTATATTATTTGATGTGTGTCAACAATATTAAAAACGCTACAAGATTTCAGTATGTGTGTGTTTATGCCATAATGTTTCTCTCTACCAAATTTATAAAATATATTTTTATCACGTATTCGGTTGGATATTATTTATTATCGAGGTAAAACTTAGTACATCGAAGCACACAAACAGATTAATTTGTTTTAGATTACAAAAGTCATAGTTCTCATTCATTGAAAATAATCCGTAATTTTCTCGATAAATGGGAAACCCGAATTAAATTTCAACAGCACAGTTTTTTTGGTTGTAGAGAAGATATTAATTACGATGCGTTTTATGTACGTCTTTTGATATCTGAATATGAAACGTATCAGCATATGATGCCATTAATTGTTATTGTAAACATCGGCGAAATGCTTCGAAGGAAGTAACGTTATATTATTGTTACATCCGTTTTATGCGAATTAATTTATTGATTTTTTAAAATTTCATATAGCATTAAACATAACATCAGATATGCAAATCATACAAGTTGTCAAGTATTCTACAAGGGCTACTATCATATTTTCATTTCAGCAGTCATATTTTCAACTTAATCAGTTTTTGTACGGATTATATTTAAACTAAAAATATATTGTTAACTCAGAGAAACAGTAATAACCAAAGAGCACATAATATTCTTCATATATTTTAAAATAAATTTATAAACACAACAAAATATTAATGAGATGGTTATTAGTCTTACAAGAAAAGTTAAAATTTGCACCGATTTAGACTCTAAACATCAAATATATATATATATATATATATATGTATATATATATATATATATATATATATCTACTGCTATACTATATATTCTCTGCCACGATCTTCAAAAACTCAAATGAATTATCAACAAAAAAGAACTTTGAAATGATATTGTTTCCTCATTTATATTTTCTTAAATGCTTGTCGTCATGCTTCTCGTCATATTGTATAGCAATTCAGTTCTATACTAATCAAAAATTCCATTATCTGTTCACCTCCCATTGTCCCTGTTATTTCCATTTGTTTTGTCAATGCCATTTATTTACTGAGAAAAACAAAAATTCAAAATGGGCGTAAATGTAATATGTTACGATGATCTCCAAAGTGACAATAGCACACAAGGGACAGAACCCTCTACCCCTTTCAATCAATCTCAATACACTTATAATCGGCCTCTATCCTTTGTTCAAAAATATAACTGGCAGGTCAGAATGAAATACAATAAATATAAAAGGGATGACGCATGAAATTGACAAGTTTAAGATAACTTCAAGACGTGTAAACGTATATGCACTACATTTGACTAACCTCATATATTCTTTACTTATAAAATAAATATTCAGCTTTATTTAAATATGAGTACAAGTAAAACGTTTTTATTAGGACGAACGGAGCGAGCTCTATCATTACCCAAAACCCATACAGTTTTGTGGTACACTTTATGACAAAACTATCATACCTCTAGATTTGAAATTTTATAGAATAATTTAAAGTCATGTCTAGATTTGTTATCTATAGTTACTTTTGTTTTTAAATCTTTAAATAAGATATGAAAAAATACGAAACAATGATGCGTAATACTGGCATATGGTTACTAGCGCCATCTCTTATAACATTAATTAATAGAGCATACATGAAGATGTTTCATATTTCTAGAATGTTTAATAACAAAATCGAAACGTGATGTGTGAATGTTTTTATTAACTAGACTGCTACTAAAGGCATCTCTTAGAAAATTACAGAATTAATAGGGCATGCAGATGTGTAATATTTCAAGAAAGAATGTTTACTAACAAAATCGAAATGTGATACGTGGTTGTTTTTTATTGTAAATTAATGGATAGTAAATTGTGGAGGTTAAATAACCTACGTAAATCGAAAAAAACAAGATATAGAAAGGTGCTGAATTTCGAAATTTTGGGTGTAAGTTATTATTTTTCACTTAATTTTTAATAAGATGAGTTTTAAAGTTAACAAATACTTTAAGCTTTAATAAGCTTTATCTTTTAATCCAAAATCCATCTCAATTTCGTATTAACAAGTACAATTTGTATTAGCCGTGTTTTTTTTACCTGTTTCTATTGTTCAGATTTATTAGTTCTATACCTACAATAATATAATCATTACATGAAACTGAATCGACTTACATTTAAAAAATATTAAAGTTGGTTTTTTAATTTTTTTGGACCATACAGAACAAATTGAGAGTAAATTTAGCCTTTTAGTTTTAAACATTTTATATTTGTTGTTGTTACAGCGAAATACCACGAAGCTTACATTATCTGTCGTACAGAACGAGATAATAACCGTTCTTTGATATCTGATTCAAAAGAACGTCAGAAAATAATTCGATCATTTTTTTTAATATGCCGCTAACTTACAACTAGAAAAAAATGGAATTGTCACATTTCAACTTATATCTTTTCGTTTGTTTGATATTGAACAAAATGGACTTTGTACTCTTTGTCACAAATTTCAAGCAAAAATGAAATCAATGAATTTTCCGTAGACAATAATATGAATCTTTGACTTTGTTTTAAAAAAAATACTAATTACTAATTATAAGTAGCAAGGATTAATATTAAAGTAGTTGTAGATATTGGAGAAAAATAAATTTTTGTTTGTTTGACATATGTCATGTTTTCACGAATAAAAACATCAGAAGGATTAGCATTAAATAGATGATTTTCCTATAATGAATTATGTAATATTACAAACTTACATATGTTAAAATGTAGGAGGCGAGAAGAAATTCGTATGCGGAATTCAAGGTGCTACTTAAATGAAAATTGTCAATGGAGTAACTTTTGTTTCTCTAACAGTAACTAATGTATCATAACTTTGCCTAACTGTATTTTAAAAAAATATTTAAAGATTTCCAAATTTTGATTTGTTTTTTTCAATAATTGTTTTATGATAGATTATCCCAATTTGCAATCCACAATTAAATTAAACTACGTGATGTAATATTATTTCTACTTTCTTTAAGTTTTTTACCCCGACCTAGGTTTCGTTGTATTACAAAATCTTTAGGTGGGCTATTAGCAAAGATTGATTTGAATCTTTGCTAATAGCCCACCTGAAGACGTTGTAATACAACGAAACCTAGGTCGTGGTAAAGAACTTAAAGAAAGTAGAAATGATACTACATCACGTAGTTTCATTTAATTGTGAATAATTAATTTCTACAAAATTAACGCATTTGGCGTTTGGCGATATTCAATATTCGAATTTGCAATATTTACTATTAGTATATATTAATATAGTTGTTTCTAAAGTTGTATCTAAGTACTTATAATTTTATGGATATTAAACAAACTGGTGATATAAACATGCATTTATATGAGTAATCAACCAGAGATCATGCTTTGGATGGTGTTGGGACCGTCGCACATCCTGGGTTGTGTAATAGAGATATCGTCCACATCAGCATCTGCAAATATGTCCAAAGCACTACAGAAGCGCGGCAGTCCCAACTGCATCTTTAAAGCAATATTGTAATGGACGCGTATTAATTAACTCGCGAGCCCTCACAAAGCCATGCTTTTGTAAGTATAATGTTTATTAACTCATTATGTAATATTTGAGCTTTACAAGTTGTTATTGCTCCATAATAGCAAAAGTTTTCAAAAGTTAGCAAAAGCTTTCAACAAACACACTATACGGCAGATTTAACAGAATTTCAAGAATTAAATAAAAACTAGATATATTCGGTAATAATATTTAAAAAGCTCTAAAAATAGTTTAGCTCTAAAAAACCACGCAAGTTATAAAGATCATTATGCCTATATCACTGTACAAGTTATAAGATCAGCGTACAGTTTAGGATGATGGAATGGAAGAATTTGTATTCATCAATTTTAGTTGCATAAAAAGGTCATTTGTGGAATTGGAAGTATTTCTGTTCAATGTCTTATAAATTGCATGTTTAACTTCATTAATTTTCCATTCTAAACAATTAGTACGCTTTTAAAACGTATTAATATTACTAAAATAAAAAAGTGCTATAGCATTGGAAATTTCAAAGCCGTAAGAACTCTAATTAAGCGATATATGAAAAGTGTTTTCGAAATGGTAATAAAGTTGACAGTTCATAATTCTAGGCATTTAAATACGATTTCTGCAAGATAAATGTGTTAATTTTCAGAAAATTATCGTACATATGGGTAAAATTAATAAAAGCGGGAAAGGAAATAAAAATGTATAAATATATAATTCTAATTGCTACGTAAAGATCAAATTTATTACAAAAAATATTTTAGTTAAAAGTGAATTTTTTCAAGAAAATTGATTGTTAATAATAAAAGGAAACCACAGGCTACGTAGCTGTTGTTATTGTATATGAAAATTTCACGGTATTAAAAATTAACTAATAGATAAATTTTATGCAATATTTATATATTAACATACGTGTATAAGTGTTATTTGATAATAGTGTACAACTCAATTTGCCTCGTGAGTTTAAGAGTGCAGAATGACATGCGTTTTTTCGAAAGGTTTTCATCTTTGAACATCATCTTCTTGAAGCGTATTGCTCGCTATGTCAGATTATATCTTCATAACGATTTCTTCATTAACGATCTTCAGCATGACAATTTTTCATTTCATTATCTTATTTTTCGAAATCTTTATTTTATGTAGCATGCGAGCACGGAAAATAGGTAGTATTCGAAGGGGAAAATTGTAATAAAGTACAAATTGACCACGGATCACAATAAAAAAGTGACTTTTAAGTATAATTTGACTAATTTTCTACCCGGTGAAAATCCTCATAATCTACTAAAAATATATCGGTTTCGTAATGTGTTTTTTAAGTATTCTTATGTTGTTGCGGTAAAAACCCGAGTACCGAAAGACTTTTTAAATCTATATAGTTCTAAAGTCGAAAAGAAATGACAAAGACAATTTAAATATAATCAAATGCATTCATTTCGGTGTTAGAAAAAAAATGTGAAATCGAAAATATGGGATGAAAGAAAAACATGAAAGAACACAACTTTTTAGAAGTAATGTCTTTCAGATAGTCGACTGTAACAACTTTTTCAAAAATATTTTCATTTTATATTCCTCCTTTCATCGCACTTTTGTAACAGCACGTCAGAATATGTAGTCACGGAGGGAATAAGATGGTAATTTACCAATAACTTTTATTTAATTTTGAATTTCATGGCAAAAAATATGCTTGAACCTAATATTATTTTTTTTCAACCATATTTAATAACGCTGCTTCAAACGTATAGAAACAATCTTTTTTTCTTTTTTAATTTTATTATTTACAATTTTAAGTATTCAGTCATGTTTAAAATAATAAAATGACCCAATTTGTATTTCCTTAAAAATCAATTTCCTCCTCACTTATTTAAGCTAACAAAAATTAAAAAATTTCATGGGAAATGACGGTTTAAGCAAATATTTATAATTTATGATGCCTACCGCTTTAAGCTGAGGGGCCTGACCTGGAAGTACTGGCGAGTCTTGAGGGATATTTTCTTTAAACTGACTTCGAATTACTAAAATCTTCTATCTATATGGAAATTTTACTTCAATCATGGCTACTAGAATACTTCTTTCCGATTCATTGAACTGTGAAATAAAAAATATTTTATATTTTATTCAAAACGTTTTCGCTTCGAGGGGGAGTGGAAGCTTAAGTTTCATAAGCAAGTATTATTGAAGAAATTTTCTATTCTTTGCTTGAGTAATGCCGGCTGAAGTTATATCATTTTAATATGTAAGAGCTACTTTTAACGTTTGTACCATAATCTGTGTTAATTCACATTGTCACTTGTAATTTAGAAGATAAATTTGCAGTAAGTGCTTGTAATTTGCCCTGAAGTAACTTATTTTGCCTTCTTACCTTCCGTTGAAAGGATTTGGTTCTTGATATTACTATATGGGATTTTCAAAATAAATAATTTTTATGAAAAAACTAAACTCTTATGGCTCAAACCTACCCTTGTATAGTGGAAAAATAATTTAAAATTATAAAGTGAAGCTGTATATTTCATAAAAAAAATATATTTTCAGAAACATATATGACTTCATGAACAATAATACAAACATATATATATATATATATATATATATATATATATATATATATATATATATATATATAAACGATATAATAAGATACCTTGAGGAATAATTGTAGCTCCTTGCATTTCGACTTTAACATAAAATTAAATGAATTTAATATTGTCCCAATAAAACCTGTTTTTAAACAATTAAAGTGTATTTTGAAACTTTTCCTTGTCTGGAAACTCGATATGTTTTTTGATATGGGTATTTTGGCCGTCAATAAATAATCTCCCCTTGATATGGCTAGCGTGTTGCAACAAAATTAATGATCACATGCCAGGTGCATACAATATATAATAATCTTTCATATATATATCGGACATTTTTGCTAAGATTATTTTAATCGACCATTATTATTTTGGGTAATGCAGTCTCATTGAATGACTTTCGTTGTATACATTATGGTTTTTTATAAACATCTTAAATATTATATCGTTAGTACTTTGTCCTGGGCACTTAATTTTTTTAATAGATTGCAAATTATTAAAAAATATCTATGCCGAAAAAAATTGTAAAATGAGCAAATGGAATTTTCATTCACAACCGGGTAGTTTTATGAAATATATTTTGTAACATTGAAAACTCCAAAGGAAATTTAGTTTATTTCTTTGTTAGGAATGAATGTAATTATAGAATTAGCGAAATGTTAAAATGTTATAGATTTATGTGCAATAACGAGCTAAATCAGAAAAAAGTAGAAACTATTAGCAAATAAAATTTATTCAAAGTGGCGAAAAAAGATTAATTCTTTCCTTTCATTTATGTTTATACAAATTTATGAAATTTTAAAATATTAATAAAATAGAAGTAATTTCAGGAAATGTATTATTCAATACTATTTTTGATGAAACTTTAAAAATATATTCGGTAAACATTTACATTCTAAGAGGAATGGAGCATATTATTAAATATCTACGGAATTCATATTTGAACAAATCAAATTATCACCATCAATTTCTTACCCAATTACAAAAAAAATGTAACTTACGTAACCATACCTAAATTATTCTGCAGGATCTGAAAATGCATCGACCTAAATACGATACTAAGTGTCTTACATGAAATATGTAGAGTAGAAATTAAAAATGCTCACTCATGATGCTGGATAACGCAGGCGATAAATATTACATGTAGAACGATAAGTGTTGATGGTTTAGAATTACGGTAATAATTTGATTATTTGACAAAAATATATGTCAGACACGAAATAACAGTGATTTAATAAAAGTTACGAAAGAAAATGTTAAACCTTTACAGTAGAAGTAAACAATCTTACGAAACCTGTTCTCAAACCCAACACAAATTATTTGAAATGTCGATATCTCGCTGTCAGAAATCCGGTTTAAAGACTATTTTTAAGGTTTAAAATGGCGTACAAAAAATTCACATGTATATTATTTTTCAAATACTCTAATATAAAAAGGTACTCGGTTCAAGTTCAAAGCGTGTGCTTTCCCATTTTACGTTCGTCAAACGTAATAATTTGATAACCAAAATACACTTCGGTAATATCAAAGACATTTGCTGCACCCCCTAGCACCAAATACATTACATATTGGTTCTTTAGTTGGTCAGAAACGTTTTAGAGTAATCGTAGCCTTCGTTTTGTAACGTAATGAAGGCTACGTTTGTTCGCAAGTTTTCCAAACGTAAATTTAAAAAGCATAGTTTGCAGAAAATAGTCATAAACATCATGTACAATATTTTATTACTTTCTTGTGTTATTAGAGCTCGTGTTATTGAGGCGTAAATCCTGTAACAAAGTTACACAGGCGGCTTTGATAGCTTTACTTTTAGCCAAAATTAAGTTCTAATTTATTTAAAGATATCATTAAACACTTGTTGCAAAAATCGTTTCTTTCGAATGATTATAATAATATATATATTTTGTTCCCAATTACCAATAGTACAGCTCACCGCAATCGCTTTTCTGTAATAAGATGTTAGTACAATTTTTGAATAAATTGAAATCCTTATTGTATTTCCACTGGAAAAATAAAACTTTTAGAAATATTCGCTTTTAGGTTTAATTTTCACTTTACTATAAATTTAACCATTGTTTTCTCGTATTGAGATTCGTATTGATCATTATTTCCAATCTAAATTAGTTTTAATTTAGTTACCTTTTCTTCTCATTGCTTTAAATGGTTTCCCAATTAACATTATTTGTACTAAATACTTAGAAAAGAGTTTTTACTCCTTGATAATTTACAATCATAATTATACAATCATACAAATAAATAAAGGTTTCAGTTTAGTATTATTTAGATCCACGTTTAAGCTTGCAAGTACTTGGTATCATGTGCTGCAATAATTGTTTTTACAAGTCTGATGAATTTTATAGTAAATCCGAGAAAGGTACTAAATCTAATGTTTAAAAAGCTATAAAACATACATTTTTTTTTCAAAGTTTTGATCAAAATGTTTGAAGATTTTTAAAGTATTTTGATAATATTAAAATTTTTAAATAGTACAAATGAAAAAATGGAATGATGAGGTAAATTAACAATATTCACTGATACCTCGTTTGATGGGGTAGGCTAAAAATTACATCGAGTTTCCATGCGTTAACTAAACTCACAAACCTACGAAATATATCTAATCACAGCATATTTAAAAATGACATAACGGCTGTGCTGTGCTCTGCTGTGCTATACGCACAGAAGACGGATGGATAGATGTGATAAAATTATAAGGTTCTTAGTTTTCTTCAGCACTTAGAAAGAGCTAACGTGAACACTAAAATGTAAACGTTAAAGTAATTTCTATTTATCTATTTTAATTAATTCGGTAAATCTGAATATTTTAACGAATACTTTTATTTTATGCGTATTTATATATATTATTGATAAATTGTTCTATATGAAATTTTCATTTTTGTGTAGGTTTGTGAAAATAAGTACAAAAAGTACGGTATCAATTCTTTAAAAGTTACCGGCGAAAGTTCATTTATTTAGATTATTTCAATGTGCAGTATTGAGAATAGGACACACTATACCGTTGTTCTTAACACATGTTCTTGGACAATAGAATAACGGATAAATTCACAATTGCCAAAAAACAACTAATGCAAATCATCGCGTGATTTAATAAACCTTTTATATTAAAGAACGGTTCTAATGGTTTTTATTTCGCTAGTTGTTGCTAACTTATAAGATTGCTATTATAAATCATTGCTTTTATACATATCTTTCTAGGCTTTTTTCGTCTATCTATTATACCAAGTCTACGTTCACAGCCATTCTTGACGTAGATGCTTGAAATTTAGCATAATTAATTAAATATATTAACCCGCATAATACTCAAAAAAACTCGTTCGGAAATTTAGAAACAGAATGGTGTATGAATTAAAAAAAGAGCAAATTATAATGGTTCCAAAAGTGTTTTTTTACTATTTTATGAATTGTATTGTCAGAGATAATGAACAGTATCCAAAAAAAGTATGTTGAAAAAAAGGGAGCTTTGTTTGCGAAACTACTAAACTTAAAATTATTGAAAGAAATATGGGTGTTGGAAGCCCACACAAAGGTTATAAGAAAGCCTTAGAGATTATTCTAAACATTTTGAAAGATATAGTGGATGTTATATTTAAATTGTCGAAAATTAGTATTTGTTAAGAATTTGACAAAAGCACTATCATCACCTTTAATGAATTTTTCAAACAAGTTCGTAAATCAATTCTCTTTACGACTAAAATGTGAATTGTAGCGACCGAGCGAAGGAGCAAAGCTTAGTCTCATCCTATTATACTGTGAACTATTGACCGCCGATAATTTCAGGATTTTGACAATCAGTTTTCTTAGGGAGACTAGGATGTCCATTTTATATCCATTGTTGTTTTCAACCTGTTAGGGATGTGCGCTTTTATAAATGTTTGTATATGTGAAATGAATGTATATAGCGAATTACCGTAAATATCGGAAGCTGAACGCAATGTTAATTATTATTAGCTTTTCAAACGTTATAATTTCTAATTCATTTTCTAATTTCCTCTATCATATATTTTAGGTTTCACATAATTCTTTCTTTGCTTTTACTTAAATTTAATATGAAATTTTCTTCATTATGTTAGTGCTCGTAGATTACGCAGTAGTTACATATCTTTTTTCGATCTGTTTCTCTTATTCCCAAGACGAGACCAAGATTGTATTGATTATCTAATTAGGTAAGTAACCCAGGTATTCATATTTCATTCGTCATAAATATAATAATTACATCTACATATTCTTTTTATATTCTTATACCATTTATTTAATTTCAAATATTTTGAAATTTAGAACGTAATACCTCCACACCTTAGATGTCAGCATGGCAATCATGGCACCTAAAATAGTGTACAAAGACAGGGTTTCTTTAGATAATATTTACATAAAATATGCTATTCACAAATACTAAAAATGTTTAGACGTGTGTCTTAAAAATGAAAGAAGTTGTCACCCTATATAGCTAATTACTTCAACGAAGGAAAGTGTGACTTCCCACGTTAAAAGTTTTGCCTCTGTCGAAAGCCATTACATGTATAACAAAATCCAACAAAGTCCATTACTTTTACAGAAATCCAAAGTAAGTTGTTTTTTTGAAAAAATATCCTAGTTGTATATGGACTAGCAAAAAAACGTGCACTATCAGAGGATGTTACTGAATCTGTGAGATTCGTCACGAGAACCTGCGAATATCATAATATTTTTCTTATGTGGGACAAGACAACAGCAAAAATATGTATGAATGAAGTGGAAAACTGCTTCTTTTTTCTTTATAAACGAGGAGGTTTAGGTATTAAGGATTTTTGATTATGGTCTGATGACTGTGAATGCAAGAATCATAACAAAATATTGTTAAATTAAATTTGTCATGTATTTATATGTCAGTAATATAAATAAAATAAACCTTTTTCACCAATTTTTATAATTAAAGCACACCTGCAATTTTACTGACAATTGCGATGATAAAACAAGTTTATTTTTTAAAACTTTAAATTTATTATTCCCCTTTAATCAATCATTCAATTTAATCATTACGAAGTGTTTCCACCTAATTTGCATGATGGTTGTTTTAATTTTTACTAATATTTGGTTACAGCTGTTATACTAGTGACGCACTAAAAACTTTAATACTAGTATTATAAACTGTGTGAAATAAAATAATAAAAAGACTGGAGCGTGATTAAAAATACATTTGTTAAAATCTCAACTCAATCAAATAATTGAAATTTAAGTAATTTATGATGCAAATAAATACATATTGAAACCTAAACTCACTTTCAGAAGTACACTCAAAATATAATTAAAAAAGGTTATAGGTTCTATTTCTTTTACAAATATTTACAATAAATAAATGATTTTTTAATATATGAACCACTATTAATTTTCAATCACTTAAAAATATGATTTAAAACCACAGATATAACTTAGATTTACAAGAATATAAAAGAAGTTTTGTGTATTCATAAATACCTCATTAACTCTTGTAAATATAGTATCTACTCACTAGAAGTATGTCTAGTGAGCAATTTCATGCTGTGTATCTTTGTGGCTTCGTGCGCGTGCATCCACAAATTTCACTCTGATCAGTTTTTTCATAACGCGCCGAAAGAAGTATAACTTCAATAATACTGAGTGTTTAATTTCTTTTTTTAAAGTTATGAATTCTATTTTCAGGAGATTAATATAAATTAACATTAATTACCGTTTTTGTTTACATAATATGTATATAATTTTTTTACATAATATGTATTATCCCTGACTACTTTATAATCGGAATACGAACCGTATTCCGATTATAAATTAGTCAGGGAAAGTCTGTAAATTTGCTTCGCTTTAATAGTATATGACAATATCATTTCCAATAACCTGAAGAATTTTAAAACACGTTCTCTATTTGTCATAATATATTTTGTTGAATCACTTACTTATATGCAATTTTTCTCTGAAATAAATAAGGATAGTTATGATTTACTATATGACTTTTCTATAGATTGATTAAAAACTCTTCATAATCCTTTGACAAAAAGTCTACAAATGATGGAATCATCTACATTATTTCCGTAATAGTTATATTTTGCAAGAATTATTTTACCTATCAGATATGATAAAATATATTTTCATCTTTCATAAAAACTCACTTTCCATAGAAAAAATGAATTTAACAGGTTTTTATGTTTTAATAGGAAATTTCAGTTTTTTCTTTATAATTAAGCTTTTTCTTTGAACTTATTTCCTTTCATTTATATACCAAAGTTAACCTCTATTATTAACAGTTGTGCTAGCGCCCGAGTACCAATTACCTTGTAGGATTCATTCCGCAATCTGGAGGAAAATGTCTATTATCGTATTTACGGTAAAACCCCGGGTTGTTATTTTACTACTTAAATTTAGCCTGGAATCTAAACTTATTACTTCTTAAGGGAGAATTGTCAAGTCATTTTCTAAATTTAAATTATATTTAGTTTTTAAGTTGGGAGGAAATACATTATGTATTTTTTTTATTAGTTTGAAAGGTATAGAATTCTTTTTATACAAAGATAATCATATTTTCAAGTAACTCTTTGCTAATTACTATATTCTAATTTTTAAATAATTTATCGATCAATATAATGTATGAATTAAAACAATATAAATTACGAATGTGTACAAGTACATTTGATTTGAATTTGCAACATTTCCTAGTGACGATACGGCTTCGAATAATGAGGCATTCCATAGATAATATTCTTACGCAAATTTAGTGACTTGCCTTGGCCCGAGAAGTAATAATTTGCGTTGCATCGGCATTCATCAAATCCAAATTCAACTTTGTATTACATTACTATTATATGCATTAATATTACTGACGGTTTAGTTTCAAGTGAGAGGAAATATGGATAGATAGAGATAATGGAGCTCTAAAAAACGACATTTAAAAAATATTATAATTTTACTACTTTTATCTTTTTCAACAGTGTAATTATAACAGATATGTATAACTATAATAAAGTCGCGTTAAAAGATCGCGGTAAAAGAGCATGGTATTATGGTAATTTCACAACCCATTCGCATAAAACTTGACATTCCGAAGTGACACAATTGTGTTGCACTCTGATTTATTATTAAATAATTTTACATATTTTCTTTTAATGTAATTGGGTTGGCTGGGGAGCTGTGGCAGGAAATTAATGTATTTACATGTTAAGAGGTATCTTAACGTATCTTGCAATAATGGAAAATAAATAATTTTTGACTTGAAAAATAATTTATAACGACTAACTTAGCCTTGTTAGAATATAGAAAAAATAGATCAAAAATGTAAAACAACGCTATTTGCCTATATTTATTATAAAAAAAAATTATTACTGCATTTTCTTGCATTTCAGCTCTGATATTAAATTGAGTCCGGACTTTTGAATTCACCATTATTTATTAAAATCAATTTTTTAACATTAAAATTGAATGTTGAAATATTTGTCTTTATTAGCCTCCCCGCCTTTCAACAAACTTTATTAGAATTTAATGGGACAAATTAGTTATTACCAATAATGAACAATATTAGTTATTGTAATAACATTTGGACGTTATAACAATTTAGATTAACTGATAAATTAAAACGATGAACTTTTATTTGCATATCCACTATTTCGGCCCTCAATAAAAAACCTTAACTTTTGTATGGGTGGGGCATTGCACTCAAATTAAAAAGCACAAACCAGGTTCAATAAATACACAAATGTTTTTCATTATATATCGGATATTTTTTGCTTGGTGTGTTTTAATAGCCAAACGCAATGCTTATATATATATATATATATATATATATATATATATACACATATATATATATATGTATATATATATATACATATAAATATATATATATATATATATATATATATATATATATATATATATATACATTCAGTCTTTTATAATTGTATGTAATTTACTCTTATTGAATAAATTGAACTACGTATAGAAATATGTCTATAAATATGGTATTTTGTCATGAATATTTGGTCAGGGGTGTTTTAAATATTTTGAGAGATATGAAAGTTACAAAGTAAACGAGCTAGCAAAGAAGTATTTTCTTAAATTCACGTGATCAAGCCGAAATGACGATATATTCGAAAAAATTTAAATATATCGACATAAATTCTGTAATCTTTCTATGTATTCTATGTGTTTTCAACGTAATTATTTTTTCGATTAGCAAATTTAGAAATATTCAAAATAACAAAAAAAACTTATTCCTCCTTTTTTATTTTTCAAGATTATAAACTGAGATCATGTCAAATAATACAAACTAGAGTAATTTTTAACGAATTTTGAAAAATAGAGTCAAGCTAAATGTATTTAATGAAAGAAATTGAATTAATTTTTAAAAAGCTGATTAAATCTAGGCATTTTCCTTCAAAAAGAAATTGATTACGGTCATTCATATTTTAACCAATATTTAAAAAAATATATCGCTTATGTAATCATATATAAATGATCCCACAGAAACTGAAAAAGTATCAACTAAAATATGAAATTAAATGTTCTACACAAATAAGTAGTTATAGAAAATAAGTATGCGATTGCCCGATATATGCTAAGTCAGGCGGTTTCAGCTTTAGGTAATCCGATAAGAATCGTTTATTTAAAATTATTATATTCATTTGTTTAATTAACAATAGTACATAAATTAGCACAGAGTAGCAGTGACGTAATGAACATTATGAAACAAGATGTTCAAAGTATGACAATAGGAGCAAATAATCTTACGAAGGTGTTCCCGAACCCAACACACACTAGACGCAAACTACACACTACATACATACAGTCAAATCTTGATGTTTGAAGTCTGGGTTGAAATACCACTTTTAAGGCCAAAACTGGATAAAGAATATATGTAATCATTACCGGCTTCAATATATACCATAGCAATCCTTTCCCCATTCCCTCACGTTTGCGTTATCTAATATAATAGTTTTAATAAAAACGGACTTAGGTAATATCAAAGTAATCACTGCACTATTCAATCCTACCGTATCTTGCGAGAAACGGAGATATTATGTGGAAATACCTGCAACAGCGATAGTGTAGTTCTTCTATGACTCTTCTGGCCAGATACTATAGTCAAAAGCATATTGTTAGGTAACGAAGGATACGATTATTCAAAAATTTTAAAGACATAATTTATAAAACACAACATATAGATAATAATTGCAAAACATCACATCTCTTTTAAAGTCCTCTGGGGTCCTATTTCCAGGATTGTAAAACTTAATCCCGTTTCAACTTGTGGACGCTCCAGAAGAACGTGTTCGTCAAATATACTGTCGCTCTTTTTTACGTTACCTTCTACATTAACACGTCCTTTGCTTTTATTACTATAAAGGCATAGTTTATAATTTGCAGTATTAAAAAACGTCCTGATAAAAGAAGCAAATTGTGTATTTATAGATGGCTTACCCGAAAAAAATTTAAAAAATACAATAAATTTGTACATGTTTCTTAATAATTATCCCTTCCATTCAAACGTAGTCTTTTATAAAAAAACTACCTCTAAAAATTCTTTAAAACATTCACAAAAACTGTATTCGTTGTTGTTTTCAAACTATTGTTCAACAGTGTAGAGGCAAATGAATATAAAATCATTATTTTGAGTCTGTACTTACTACTGTTTATTTGTAACAAAAAATCCGAGTGGATTATCTTCTTTTAATATTTTTGTTATTAAAAAAAATTGCGGCAAAATAAAATTAGTAAGGATATATTAACCGATTTTCCAAACATGTTTTAATTCAAAATTAGTAGATTATTTCGTAGTAACTGAATAAGTACATTTTTTTCTGGCTTGAGACAATTTATAGATTGGTAGCAATAAATGCTATAAAATTATTTGCAATAATTTATAATAAAACTTGCCACGAAATTTATCTCTTTGTCTAGCTTTTTCTCGCGTCCAAGGATAGATGGAAGGATCAAGGATACATGTTATGTAGATGCAATTTTGAAACTAGGGTCATTAATAAAAGAAATGTTTCCAACAGTTGCCAATGGATGCAAATCAACTGGTATTAGAGAACATATATTTTAATATATGATTACAATTATTATACAACATAAAATGTTTAAAAGTATATTTACATACTGTCTATTTAAGGCAAAGATGGAGAAAGCATTTCCATTACTTTTACTGCAATATTTTATTAATTTCTGGTGATCTTACCCGGCTCATGATATCCAGGCTTGCAGTCTGTGATGCAGATACGTAAACCACTTTGATAGCATTGTTTTTAGCCAATATTAATTTAGTTAAATATATTATACAGCACTTACCAAAAAAAAATATTTCAAATAATTATTTTTTTAATTTCGAATCAATATACGTAATTAAGAAGAAGTTAATCCAAGATCGTCAATAATATATCTCATTGGAATGGATTTATGTATTAAGATCTAAAGTCAAAGGAGGACGCTTATTTTTTATAGGGTTTTGGGTCCAGGAATAAAATTAATTGTACAAATGAGACGTCAGTCATGTCAAAGTTTAAAATTATTCTACCGAGATAAATATTTTGTTTTTATTCAACTGATTATTGACATAGGTTTTCTATGAGAGAATGAATGATATCATATAAAAGAAAAGATTATGGTCTTGAAGATTTAATGCCATCTAGCGCTACATTTCAACTTTCAAGGGCTTTAATTTACCATTGCATTTGACTATAACAGTTCACTGAGCGACATTTTACATGATGTAAGGATATTCCTTTTAAAAGACAAAAAGACGTTAATATGATTATATATAAAGAACCTTTCATTATTATTCTCTGGAAATATTTAAATATATACTAAAATATTTTGTGTTTGTGCGGCTTTAGCGCTACCTAGGATCGTTAATTAACAATATTAAATAATATTTTATACAATTTAAAAAAAAATTGATATTTCGTTAAAAATTTCTGAGGTTTTTATGTTACAATTAAAATGGTTGGTAATGAAGGAAGTGTCAGATTTTTCTTGTCGAGAAAGTAAATCTTTAGGATAAACAAAGCAAATATCAATAATAAACGGACATTTATGTATACATATGAAATATTTTTTTTTATTCTTTTGTGCTATTTAAAAATATGAAGGTTTTATTTTCATAATTTGTATGTTTCTATATCTCTACGTGTTCTTTCTTTTACGTATTGTCCAATTATCATAATACCCAGTATTCGTAGTTGTTTCACTTTTAAATCGATAATGAATTTTCTATTTTATCTGTTCTAAAAGTTTAAAATAGCTTTGAAGCTAAAATATTGTTATAAATATTTATTTTTAAAAACAATGTAATATCGAAACCACCTAGAAATTCACTGCTTGAAAGTTTATAATAATTTGACTCTGATTTTATTTCAATCTTCTTTAATTGCCAGTACTTTCAATATATTTGGAGACTTACAGGTACTCTGTATTTCGTAATTTATGCAGTATTTTTTTATTTTATTATAACTCTTCAAATTCCATGTCAGTAGCTTTATTTTTAACTTTTGTCCCGTTTATACCTTTATTCTTCATAATTGAACTGTATTTCGGTGGATCCGTATTTCTATAATACTACCAGTTATAGTAATAGGAGATACAATCATATTTATATCATACCATTATTCTGAAAATTGAAATAGTTAAATATATATATTTCTTGATGTCGTTTAGAGGAACAAGTTTAGTTGACAATAGTCTGTATTCTTTTAAACTATAATACCAATTAACAAAAATATTCCTTGTTTTATGTATATTAAAATTGCACTTATCAGTCGTGAACATAACGTCTTTTATACAGAGAAAAAAAAATGTCATCGGGTATGATTAATATGAAACATTACATCGAATCTGGTGGAAGTGAATCCAAATTATATATAAATCAAAAAGTTTTGGCCTTGCAAAGGTCTTAAGAGTCTCAGCTTTTATTACATAATTATTTTATAAGAACTTTGTAGAATCCACCGTCAATATAATTAATTAAAGACGGAGGTCACAAACTCTTCGAACTATAACCAATTTAGAGGTGAAATGTACAACCAAATATTGTAAAATTTTAACTAATTTTCTTGTTAACAATTTCGTAAATAAATTATTTTTAATGACTGAAACTGAATTATAGCGATAGAGTGAAGGAATGTGGGTCGGTTCTATCCGACTGCTAACCTTTGCCCGTCACTAAATGCAAGATTCGGATAATTGATCACCTTATAACGATTCCGATGCCTTTTTTCTCTCCCTTGTTGTAACTTACTTCTTATGTACGTTGTCTTCTATGTAATAGGATACATGGAGTTTAATTTAGTATTGGAGAATAGCTTATTAAAACCTGCAATGAAATGTAACTCTAAATAATATTAAACGATTGCTCTTATTTACATACATGAAGTAAACACGTGTAAATATTGTAAAACGACGTTGTATTATATAAATGTACCGTGCACAAAATGTTCATTAAATTAAATCACATGAAAATCACGTTACAGTATTATTAGGTTACCACTTTCAAAGTGAGTTTTAAAATTAAAACAAACGCGCCGCATGCTAACAGCATATTCGTTGTTCAGTGATATTAATGTCATGACAACAACTTCTCCCTACGGCAGAAAGTGATTTATCTTAAGCGTATATCATTTACGCCAAATATGTCCAAAGCTACAAGTGTATCCCAGTAAATATTTGTACTATATTGTCAAGGTTCTATCTTATTAAGTAATTATTATAGAAATTGTAAATTTTGAAGAGCTAGGAAACAAATATTGACTGTAATACGCAGTGAACAAATATATTTTTCATATTTGACAGATAGAAGCAGTATAGCGTCATTTAAACTAATATTTACAGCGAGAATTAACTTCAACATTCTGAATATGAAGACCAATATAATTTTACAGTTTACCATGTAAATTATTACTCTAGTGATCTATATTTAATAAAATTTAACGTTGATACGTTCCTGTCACGTGTAATATTACGTGAAGCTTGCATAAAAGCTATATGTGATATTGATTTGGTTAAAACTTTGCTTTATTGTGGCATGTAGAAAGTATTTCTGAACAGAAAATATATTTCATACAAAAGCTCTAGAAACACATCCGATCGTAATCCACTCCGTATCAGATCACTAACGCGATAAGGAAACACGAACGCCGAGAAATGTAAATGAAGCTACGAAACAAGTTCGTTAATTAATTCTGTTCTACGGTCGGAAATGTGAATTGTGGCGAGCAAGGTAAGAAGCGAAGGTCCGTCTCGTCCGGCTGAACTGCTGACTATTGGCCGCAGGACGTGAACAATTTGTTACCTTGCCGCGACTCCGATGCCAATTTTGTATCGCTTGTTATTTTCAATTTGGTCCATATATTCGTTCTCGTCTCACCTCTCTACAGGCTACGAGTACGTGTATGTAGCGAATTAGTCTCCGAAATAATTCAATCGATTGCAGCTGAATGCAATTAAGTAACGATATTAATATGTAGTTAAAATTAGCTTTATATAAAAATTATCTTTATATGATTATTATTATGATTCATAAATCATGAAATTAAAAAATTGATCTCTGAATTCGTTTTCCATGATCGATGGTACCTTTTGGTAGCTTATAAATTTTAAGTAACGTCTCAAGATAAAAATCATATTCTTGAGGAAAATAATTGTTTCTGCATTTTATTTCGTTTTAACTGCATTTACCTTCATAACGCTATGTTTATTATTCTTTATTTGTTCAATTGATAAATATATTTTGTATCGTTTTAACGGTATATATATGTATATATGTATATATATATATATATATATATATATATATATATATATATATATGTATATATATATATATATATGTATATATACATATATATATATATATATATATATATATATATATATATATATATATATATCAATATATATTATTACCTTCTTTTTCTTTCCCAAAAAATTCCATAAATATAATCAATAATATTCTTTGTTAATTCTTCTGTCGTTTAAAAAAACAAATGATTAAATATATTTTAATCATTTGTTTTTTTGCCATATTCTTGTGACTTTACTTTAATAGAATTTGCGGATATTCCGGTGTGACATTTTCGTCATATTATTTGAATGCATATACTGTATTTACTCTAGTACACTTAAACGAATGGTTGTATATTAAACTTGTAATTTGCTTTTAATTTAAAAGAATTCTGAAACGTGGCAAATAAAATTTAAACTTTTCGAAATATTTATATACGTTATTTTTCGCTTCAGACATATTCCATTCTTTTTTTCAATACATAAACTCAAATTAATTAGTGCCTAGTTTTAATCGCAGTTTCATTATTACAGTTTACTATAATAGCATATTTTCTTAGTTATTGGTTCGGATTATATGTACCAGTATATCTATAAACAATAGGTCATAAATTCAGATACCTCAATCACGAGTACTCAGCTCGCAAAAGATAGAGGATATTTATTATTTACTTTATCATAAATGTATGTTTGTGGTACTTTTAATAATAGTATGAATTTAGAGGTAGGTCTTAAAATTAACGATTTAAGTTTAAATGAACTCGTAGTTTTGCATGGTAACAACCAAAGTAATTATAGCATAACTTCCCATTAATTTATCGATTTAGAGTTGCTATATTACAATGTTATGTGTAGCAAGATCCATTTTATTTTTCTCAAACTTATATTACATTTTCCGTGGTATATCCTAAGGTGTAAACAATTTTGTGTTTTGACACTTTCTCATGAGTTTTTACACCTTTGAATATTCTGTGGAAAATATAATAAAAATTTCAACAGCAAATTTTACACCTTCTCATATACCATGGAAAACATAATAAAAATCTGATTAAGATAAAATGGATCTTCCTATTAAATTAGCAAAGTAATGGGAAAATATACTATAATTATATTATTTCTTACTGTAGAAAACTGCGAGGTTATTTGTACTCAAGCCAGTGATTCTGAAGACCTATCTTTAAATTGGTACTATTATTAAAAATACCACAAACAAATTTTTATGATAAAGTAAATAATATACCCTCTATCTTTCGCGAGCTGAGTATTCTTGATTTAAGTCTCTGATTTCATAACCTATTATTTATAGATCTATCGGTACGTAAAATCAAAACCAATAACTAATAAAATACATATTGCACGAAAGAGTATTAATTAATATCCGAATAAAATTAATATAAAATGACTTCAATTTCTGTATTTCAAATAAGAGTGAAACTTGGATTAGCAGCAAAATAACTTACAACGGTACACACACACTTTGAAATGTTTCACTTTTTTTATAATCAGGTCAAAATAAAAACAAATTGAAAGTCTATTATGCAAACATTCGTTTACCTGTACAAGAGTAAATACAATATATGCATTCAAATAACATAACCGAAATGTCCCACTGGAACATCTTATTAAGATAAGGATACAAAAATTTAGCAAAAAAAATATTACTAAAATATCATGATTATTGAAAATGAATTAAGTGAGAGGACAGTAAACCAAGTATATTATAAATGATTTTTATGGCCCTTTTCGGGAAAAAAAAGAGGGGTCAATTTGTTATAAAATATATTTGTCAATAAACAAATAAAGAATAATAAATAAAGCATTATGAAGGTAAACGCAGTTAACACGATGAAAAATGCGGAAAAGAATATTTTCATCAAGAAGATGATTTTCATATTGAGACATTTGTTAAAATAAGAGGTTTAATTAAGAAGGTACCCAAGGAAGTTAATGAGGGAAGTTACCAATTATTAGAGAAAACGAATTCAAAAATGTATTTTTAAATTTTCTTTTGTATACTTAAAGCTAATAATATCTACGTATTAATGTGATTACTTAATCTCATTCAGCTGCAGTTGGTTGAATTATTATGAGACGCATATTTGCCGCTGGTATACACGCATACTCGCCGCCTGTAGAGAAGTGAAACGAGAACGAATATACGGACCAAGTTGAAAACAACATGCGATACGAAATTGACATCGGAGTTGCGGCAAGGTAACAAATTGTTCACGTCCTACATCTAGGACTGACTCCTAGTTCTAGACCCCAGTTCAGCCGGACGGGGCGGACCTTCGCTTCTCCCTTCGCTCGCCACAATTCACGTTTCAGACCGTAGAACAGAATTCATTAACGAACTTGTTTTGACGCTTTATTTAAATTTCTCGGCGTTTCTTTTTCTGCATCGCGTTTGTCATTTGATGCGGAGGGGATTGGAATTGGATGTGTTTCCAGAGCTTTTATGTGAAATATATTCTCTGTCCAAAAATATTCTACACAGCTTCACGTAACAGGAGCGTATCAATATTATATTTTATTAAATGTAGTTCATTATATTTATTTACATAGAAAACTCTCAAATTATATTGGTTTTCGTATTCAGAAGGTTGAAGTAAATTAATGGTTTAAATTTTAGTACATTTACATAACGCTACCTTGCTTCTATCTATTAAATATTAGAAATATATTTATTTACTGCATATTACACTGAATATTTATTTAATAGCTAAACAATATTCATAATAATTACTTGATAAGGGAGAACCTCGAAAATAAAGTACAAATATTTACGTAAAAATTTGTTATAAATGATATACGCTACTGTAAAATCACTTTCTATCGTAGCGGAGAGGCTGGTTACATGTCACTCATATCATTGGAAAACGAATATGGTATCAGCATGTAATACGTTTTTTTACTTTAAAACTCACTTTGAAAGCTGTAATCTAATAATATTTTAACATGATTTTCATGTGATTTAATTTAATGAACATTTTATAGACGGCATAATAATTTAATCAACGTCAACGTCGCTTTACAATATTTATACATGTCTTTATATCATGTATACAAACAGGAGCAATAGCATAATATTATTTATAGACCCTTGAGCTGCTGGTACGCCATTGATTAAATAACTATATTTCATAAACTAAATATGTATTTTCGATTAGGAAAGGGTGATAATTAAAATATAAGTAATAGTCCTTACATATTATGAAATGAAACGATACACCAAGTAAAGATATATGATGTTATTATTCCGAAAAGGACTATGCGATCAATTAAATATAAGTATTTACGTGTGATACCAAATAAATTTTTTTCTATTTAGTCTTTGAATCAAAAGAACCGAATCACTTTTTATTAAAATCTTAAATATTGCAGTCAATTTAATAGTATTCAAAGTACATATTAAAAAAATCAGGGCAGTGATTGTAGGAATACATATTAGGAGGAAATCCGTAATTGTCTCCATCTCCTGAAATTATTGATGCTCGTTAAGGGAAATAATTTGAACCTAAAATATGAGTAGAATTTACCAGCCTTACTTAAATTCCTTTGATAACTTTTCTGTTTTTTAAACTCATCTTAGAAAAAACTAAAGAGTATTAATGTTTACCTCCGTAAACATTATATACCATTTTACATAATCCGTTTTATTGCCGTATTAATTGCCGTCATATTTCCCAATGGAAACTTTAAAACAAAAATTAAGAATTAAATCCTATTTTTATTAATAAAAAAACTTAAGTATTATATATGTTATTCGATCAGATACGAAAAAATAAATTAATTATACCCACTCTATATCTAACCTATTATATATATTAAAATATATTTTTCAATATTCTGCTTCATACTAATGCTTCATCTCTGTATATACAAAAAATCTATTTGAAAATTTGAAAGTGTCAAGCCCGTCAGTCCAAAATTATGAAAACATTAAGGCTCTGATACACGGATAAACGGAGGCGACGAAGTTATAAGGGAGCTTTTTTTCACAATGGAAGCTTAAAAATAGCTACGATATATTGTAAGTAAAATAAATGGGGAACAACTTTTTAGTAAGCTTCGTGGCGATATCTTAACATACATGGGCATGTACACAAAATGAAATGTAATTATACCAAAAAAAATATTTTTTACAATTTTATTCAAATCGATTTTGAAAACTTATGCCATACGTATACATTTTAGACATCCGTATACATTACGACCGTTATATATCCATTTGCGTTTAGTAGTTCATGAATAGAAATAGAATACCTATATAACCTAAAGCCTATAATCTTTAAAATTTAATAAGAATTTAGAATCTTTGTTATACATAAATTTGAATATCCGCGTTATTTTTATTCAAAAGCTTGGTTTTTTTTAAATCAAAATATTGTTTTCTTTTTTAAAATTTCTATGAGAGAAAAAACTCATTAAACTGGTAAGCGAAATATTCCTATTTTGATGTGTTCTGGAAATATGCACTCTTCTGTCATATTATTCTCAAGTGTTATTGACTAAACTTGAAATTTAATAAAATCAAACTTATATTTTAATAAATAAAGTTAACTTACGGATTATTCACAAACATTCTTCATTTTGGAAAATATATTTTGTTCTTTGTTATTTTAATCAGTCACGTAATTACTGTTTAAGCACTCTTTTTAAATAATAGTATTCCTAGGTGGAAAGCTAAGAGCACAAATCTCAACATCATAACTTATCTTTACACTGTAATTAGGGAGATTATGTACACTTTGGTACATTATTTTAGTAGATTACATATCAACTCTATGGCAGTAATCAAAAACTTTTTAATATTATAGTAAGTAACGTTTATAGCTGCGTTTTGCGCAATAATATAATCGTGTAATTTAGGAACTTTTATTTAAGTTGATATATTAAAAATTGCGATTTCCATAGTTCACCAGTGCTTTTCACATAGTTGTCACAAAATGGAAACAATTGAACAAGTGAAAAGTAAGTACACATTTATTTCGTCTCTTTAATAAATGAGTTGGGAGTATTATTTTCGAATTCATGATCGAATAGTCCTTAGTCTAAATTCTAGGTTGAATATATGGAGCTAATAAAGGGAAAAACATTTTTTTTCTTTAAAACCGTTTAACAAATTCTAGAAATTCTTTCAATTCTTTCTACAGCGCTTCTAATTAATATTAGAAGTTTTGGTCCAAGATGACGCATCGTGTATTTTAAAATCTATTATATATTCTGTAAAAATCTACCCAGAATCGTTAAAAACACACACAGATTTAAATTAATTAAAGAAAATTTATTTTGTCACCTTCAAAGTAATTCTTATTATTTGCAACACAACTGTGATAACGCCGAACCAACTCTTTTTCCATATACTTTTCATAGACTGAAAGTAATCGCCTTTAATTCCCGCTGCGAATTCGGTTTGATGTTTTCAATCGAGTCAAAACGGAATCAACGCAGGACAATTTCAGTTTTAGAAATATAATTCCCACGGTAGTCAGTACCATGATTAATTCAGTTTCAGTTTTGGAAACAGAAAGAAGTCTCGACTCCGATGCGTTTCATAAAGTCTGCACCTCAAAAAATAATGTCTTCAAAAATCTACTTTCAATGCTCTTTTCCCAAGAAATTAAACTTTTTCGGAATTAGTCTTGTGGCGACGCGTTTCGCGCGTAAAACATTAGTTGAAATTCTGCGAATGGTTGTTCTTTTATAATAAAATGACGATTTTTAAACACTAATTTTTTTATTTTTTTGATCATATCATCAGTGATAGATGTTGAAGGCCATCCGGAACGAAACCAATTTTCGACCACTTATACCATTCATATCGCGCTGGTTATAATATATTTGTCGAGGAAGTATTTATCGTGTGTTTGAACGAATTTATCCTTAAAATAATATTAATATGCTTATATAAGTATAGCATCTATGCTTTAAATAATTGGCCAGTAAAGTGACATACAATAAATTGATGTTTAAAATGGGGGCATATAAATTCAAACTAGAGTTAAATATTATCACAATATTTCACATTTTTGACAAAATAGGGAAGAGTAAAGAAAATGAAAACTATGGGTAAAATATTACCTATCCTTGAGAAAGAGCTTTTTACAGAGTTGCAAAGATGTGTCAGCTTTCGATTCACTTGTATCCGCTTTCCCGAGTAAGTACGCTCGAGTACAATTTACCAATGTAGCCTTGGAGTCTATGCGCCGTAAACCGACAAACTCAAGTACTTATCTGCCTCCAAAGCCCAGCTACGTACAACATAGTTATATTTGGTTATATTACAGAGAATTTGCTTTAACCTTAAGAATATATATATATATATATATATATATATATATATATATATATATATATATATATATACGCACGCATGCATATGCGTGCGTATATGTGGTGCGCGTGTGCGTGTGTGTGTGTGTCTGTACGTGCATATGTGTTTTTATATGTACAATTTCTACCTCTATGGAGAAAAAAGGTACGATTGTGGGAATACTGCCTTATGCTTGTATATTAGGGTTGATAATTTGATATATTACCGAAATTGGATCATAAGTGAAAAAAATACTAAATCATATGTGAAAAAAAACAATCTCTAAACATTGCCTAGTAGGTATATTAGGCAATCTTTAGAACATGTATTTTTTCATTATGAATAGCCGTCTAATTATAATTACGATACATAACTTAGATTTTCTCAGCGAAACCGTTAGTGAAACTTAATATCAGATTCGCATCGTAAAAATTTGCTAGGGCATAATTTTTTTGTCTGACCTTACTTTATTACAAACTTTTTTTGTCCTATCTTACTTTATTACAGACTGCAATTTCAAAAGCAAATTTTCATTACCGCCAGGACATTTTTATAATTATTTCTCTTGCACAAAGACATAATTTTTGTTGTGTTCTTAAAAGGATATATTTTTACCACAGACATTAATAAAAGCATTCCTTAATGGCCAGATTCATATTAATTTGTAGACCTGATGTAATTTAGTGCTCGTGTAAAATATTTCTTCTTTATACTGATTGGTTAGGTTTTGTAAAATTTTGTAATAATCGTATGATACATAATATGAATTTAATGACTATATTTCAACGGTATATGTTTGGCTACAGAGTACATTGTCTCCCAAATCAAATTATTATCTGATAGAGAAATTTGCTATTTCACTTTCATAGTCATTTACAAACAGAAGTATTATATGTATATATATATATATATATATATATATATATATATATATATATATATATGTATATGTATATATAAATATATATATATATATATATATATATATATATATATATATATATATATATGTATAGATATATATATATATATAAATATATATATATATACGTATATATATTGCGCTTACAAAGAAATTTATGCAACTTTTTTTTCTAGACGAATAACCTAAATTTATTAATCAATCAATTCGTCACACATTGTAGTATTGCATAAAGTTTTTTTTTTCTTTAAGCACCGAATTTGAAATAGTCAAAGTTTTCTAATCATATATATTCACGGGTTCGTCTTAAATATGTAGTAAACTTTTTCTATCATTACCTTTTTCATTTGTTCGTTTTACTTTCATGAGCGTATCAGATTTATTTATTTTCTTATAATTTCATAATTCAATACCTACAAGTCCATATTTATATATGGAGTTTTAGGTATTTAATTGTGAAAGCTAATCAGACTTTAAAAAAATTATTTTACTGAGAATCGATTTCAATTTACTTCGACGAGTTCCTAATACTGACATAATATTTAAAAACACAGACACAGTTTTTTTTTTTACAGCAGTAATTAGACGATAGTAATTGAAAAATAAATTTAACTATAACATTTATAAAAAGTATTGAGATAAGCGGATTTCCAAAAGCACGAACTTAAGTTGAAAAAAAACGCCTTTATATTACTCGTGCAATATCTGAATATTAACAGATGATTGAGAAATGGAATTTCATTTTGTATAATTAATAATTAAGCTATATATTAGACGACATGGTTTTAAGAGACACAATTGCAAGTTTGAGAATCTTAACCCCGATAATTCTTAGACCCAACTAAAAATGAAAAGATTTCAATTCTATGTCACCCCTACACTTGCGGTGGATGATAATAAACAAAAGCCGAGAACAGACCTTTAGAAAACTTACTGCATATGTAGGATATTATAAATGCGATATCTTACGTGATTTCAGTGGCTCTCCATCTTTTCAAGGTGTAAAGATATTTATAGAGCAATCTAACTAACAAAGAAACCAATAAATCTTAACATCATATTTTTCGCATTTAATTAACTGACATTTAAGAAAATTACATTTATTTTTAATAAATAAATACTGAAACTATATATAAGAAGTTTGACAGTTATAATAAAGTTAATACGTTTCTAATTAAAGGTGTATGTGGTTTTTATCGCGTGCATAGCTTTTTAATTCATTAAGCTCAAATTTTTTATTGAAAGGAGTTTACCCATTATCAGGTCATAAACTTTTTAGAGGGTTTTAAAAAAATCGTCCCTTTCGAATTAATTTCCAATTAGCTAGAATTGGTAGATAGTACATAATTACGAGCATATACGCGTCATTTCCTTAAAAAGGATATGATGAAAGAATTTAAAATTAGTACAAAGACGTGTAAATGTAAATTTGAAACTCGAAAAATATATCATTGTGACAAGGTCGTTTCTCCGTTCATTTGTCAGCTGCGGTTTTCGAAATTTAAAACGAAATATTTGTATTTGGAAGCGCCTCTTATATTTATAAAGAGGATGAATTTCTTTCTTACTGCATAGGCATTTGGAACATCGTTTAAAGCAAATACTTTCATAATTTGTTTACTTTTAAAAAACTCTTTAATCGACCATAAAAATTACCATTTGAACCCATTTGGTTACCCGATCTATCGCACTAGCGTCGTTATGGAAGTAGTCGTAATTCGGCTTTAGTATTTTTCAGTCCAGTATTTATAAATATTCTCTATTTACATATAAACAATTCTGGAAAAAGTTATCCAAGAACAGTTTTTTATAGAAATTTATGAATTACGTACTAAGCAAATTTTATTAACACTTATACTTACACTTAAGAGATTTAATAATTTATTGGTGTACCAAATATACAATGACTTCAAATGACATCTAAAATTATTGATGTGAATTGAGAACAATTTCTTCATCCGTTCATTCTTTACTTTCCTAGTGATATTTAGATATTTGTTTCTGTAAATTTGTCGAAATATTATTTTTTCTAAGCGCCTAAATTTTAAAGTGCAACTATGAAGAAGTCTTGAACTAATTTTATGAATACAACCCCATATCCATAAGTTTTTTTAATTATTTAGGAAAATTTGCATCTTAATTCACTAATTTGTTTCGCATATTTATTTTATATGTTCTTTATATACGTTTCACGTTTTTTGTGTACTTTTAACGTGTTTGAAATAGCAGACAATGGACATGTCAAACAAATATTATACACACTAACAAAGATATCTTTGCTAATATCCCACTTGAAGATGTTGTAATACAACGAAACCTAGGTCGTGGTAAAGAAATTAAAGAAAGTAGAAATAATACTACATCAAGTGTGAATAATGAATTTCTACAAAATGAACGTCAAATATATTCAAAATATTATACAATTATTCCAAATTTATTGAAATTTGGAAATATTATAACCATAGTAAATATTTGACCATCGTTTCCGCCTAGAGTAGTGAACTTTTCATTTGAAAATTAGGTCATGTTGAAGTCAATTATTAATTTAATTATTTTGTTATTTAATTTATTTTGTTAATCTAAATTATATAAAACATGACAAAATTTATGTATTCTTAAATTAATAGATTTGATATCTTATAAATTTTCTATTAGCAAAGGTAGTGTAAATAGAATGAATAATATTGCAGCTAATTTGGTCGAAATTTATTTTATTATTTTACATAAAATTGAAAGTAAAATTATTTAATTTTCAGCGCACTGAATTTCAGCAATTAAACTGCAATTTTTAAAATTACATATTTTTCTACGGTATATGTATGTCTATTTTATGTTTAACATCGATAAATTTGTTTTAAATTAAGTTGTACTATTAATAATTAAGATCAAGTATTAAATTATTAAGTTGAATTTCCCCTTAGTCTTTATCAGATACACACTGTTTAACTAAGCTTACGCATGCATTCCGTGATCAAGTATTTCACATAGTTAGTTCATAAGGAAAGTTTATTCCACATAGAAGGTTCAACCATGTCATCCGAACAAAGCCGTTGAAATTTCTACGCGCAGATACTTCAAGACTGAGGAAATCTGCCCTCAGTATTGTAGCTTCTTGATTATGTTGTCCCTCGCAATTTCTCGTAAAGTAGTGACATTGATCTATTACAGTATCCAGCTGAAAAAATTAACCGTGCTATAAATTATTATAACTAACATTAATTATAAATTATTATACAAAAAAAACGAAAACAAGATGGGCACTAGCATATATAGATATTATTGATAAGTTTTGTTGGGACCTGTTTAGTTTTCCACAGTCATCACACTCGGAAGAATAAAACACCTATGATATCATTTTAGCACCTCTCCGTTAAAAGTATATTGCTTGAGGGTCACTTAAAATAGAAAATTGCGATTGAGCATAGTTATAAAAGATAATGGCTTGATAAAAATTTCAGAGGATAGCTTTAGGACGTAATAAAGTCATTAAGACAAGTTATATCCACGAAGATATTTGAGTGGATTGCTTTCTATCAGTAAGGATATTTTTCTTTAAGCATGTCAGAAACGATTTAACGAGAGTTTGTGGAGAAATGTATTAATTGTCGTTTACTTTATTTGTCAAAACACCTAGTACTATATTGACAAAAAAATTAATAAACATGTATAATTTTCCGAGCGATAAGTTAAATATTTTTTGATTTACTTTGTTAATCTCACTGTGACCAGCATAAAAATTATTTCGGTCAATACGAATCTTAAGTTTGTAGAAAATCTAGCACTCCTTGGAATCTGGTAATTTTTGGGTTTCATATTTAATTAAATACTACTCTTGTATGAACTTTATACCTTAAACTTCTAATATTTATTTACATTTAAGATCTTTTAACCTGTTCAAGTATTATCACTTTCTGTGGTAAATGCAGATAATAGATATTTTCTACCCTAAAATTAGAATTTAAACTTTGATTTTTCTTAATAAAAACTTAAAACTATCTTCTAATCAATGTTATTACACTGTTTTAGTTTGACGCCGTGGCAAACAGTCAACAACAAGAACACTATTATTTTAGAACACGTATTGTGAGCAAGGTACGCCACCAAATATATAGAAACGAGAACGAATTTTAAAATCTTTATGATGAATTGGAGTAAAGGTATGCCACAATGTAATTGGTGTGTTTAAAATTCATTTGTTTCAAATTGGCGACACGGGATTTCATACCATCAATTTCACTTTGATTCTATCTCAATTTATGTGATGTGTATTGATAGATAACAAATCGGAAATATATTTTTTAATATTGTGGCGTAGAGGAATTGATGAAGATTATATTTATTATCTGAACGGTTTTTGCTGGTAGCTAATATATTTATTATTAAACTTTTGTGTGACGTAAGTCATTCAAAATAAGTAATAAGGCATTCAAATATTTTTTTTCTTGCGCCAAAAAAGGTAAAAATAGAAATATATATGAGGCGAGAATCAAACTTGTATTATCTCATAATTTTTATAATCTAATTTACCATATTTTCGTCGGAAACAGGAAATATTGTGTTACGGGTATGAATTCGAAATTCAAATTTTGCTTAATATGGATTAATGACATCACTAATATCTTGCTTTTATAGTCCAAACGGAAATTTACTATTTCAATTTATGTAGGTTTTCTTGCCAATATACAATTCTAACGGACCGTCTTTGATTCTAGGCTATGCTATATATGACCTGTTTTCTTTACGAAAATTTTAATACTGTTATGAAAGGAGAGGGTCATCTCTTTGATGCCATATTTCATTACATAGCTTCAGTACGTAACGTTTCATTTACTGTGTTATATTTAAGAAGTTTAGTTCTATAAACAGCAATTAATTGGTTATGTAAATATACATTAGTCACCTAGTGTCAATGTTATTGCTCCAAATTTAATGACATTCCATCAACTTAATAAATAATTACGCTATAATTAAATATATATGCTATGTTATATTTAAATATAATTTGAAAAATGTCCCTAATTAAAATTGGAATTTAGTTTTAATAATACAAAATTAATTATATAATTGTCGTTTGGACAAATTTAATTGCAACTAGGTGAGAGCAAACCCTTATCTCACAATTAAAAAGGCAAGTATATTGAGTAAAATAGCATATAATTTCTACTTTATTCATTTTTATTTATTTTATTTAATAAATTGAAGTTTTCTTTTATTATTTTTTATACACAACTTGGGTTCAAGGAAATTTGTCATGAAACTATCTTGCACGTAGTTAAATTTAAATAATCCGGAAAATTAATTGTACAAGTCGTAGGAATACGAAAAAAATAAATTAACACTTTTATTTTCATCTTTAGTAACATTGCAAATGTTATAAAAGATTGTGGAATATTTATGCAGAATACGTGCGACAAAAAAATGCCGCACAAAATTGGTTCATGGTAAATGAAAATAAGTCAAGTTTAATATATGAGATATCAATTTGCATTTAATAGCACAAGTAGATTTATTCTCTAGTATTTACAAATATAGATATAATCACGTACTAAATTTACTATGTAGATCGAAAACTAACTCTGTTTTGTAACATTTATTTATTTTATTTATCTACTTTTAATTTATTGAATTAACACATATGGCGGACTCGTTGCTACAAGAGCAGTCTCTTACAGCCAATCATAACACCTGTCCAGGCTTGACGAACAGCCGGGAATCGAACCCGGGTCGTCACATGCCGTGTGCTTTGTTACCAACCCAACACACCATGGCGACGACGAAATTTAGACTTTTTATAAAAACCAATCAAGTGCGTATCAGAACATGTACACAGTAAAGTTTCATTTGAATAAACATGGAACCTTATTTTGTACATGCTCACATGCTTGAAAAAATAATTTCTATTACTTGAATCAGAATTTTTTTTAATTTTTCCATTCAATAGTAAAGAACTAGATACAGAGAATACATTGCATCTCGCTTTACAAATAGGATACACAAAACTCAATTTTTTTAAAGACCTGTAGATTCACAAAAAATATCCCATCCGTTTTTAACACACTTTTAATAGGTCAACCTGAAACTAACTGATGAACTATGTAATGGAACCTACAAAACTAAATTTCATACATTTTTATGTGTTGTATCATCTCAAAACTTGACAGTTGTACGGAGTTTTGATGGGAACATAAAAAATAGTACCATTTGAGCGATTCGATGAAACAGAATCGGCAGTTAGACACTGAACTTGATAAGGGAATAACGCAACCGTTTTTGGACTTCTTATTTTTATGAACGCTGTGGTCTATTCAGAATCGTGAATCTATGCGTCTGGACAAGCATACGTACGTCTGATTAGAGTAAAATTACATTGCGGACTTGAATAAAAAAATTGAATTATAAGTTTACCGAAAGGACGTCTTGTAATGTTGATGCGTTGGCAGAAATGGAAAATATGCCTATTCAGTCGCCTACAGATATAGAATCAAGAAGAGACACCTCACGCTAATTGAATGTGCTGCTCTGCTAATTTGAATTGTGCAGAATTTGTTTTATAACCGTGTTAATATTTCTAAAAGTAGTTCCGAATAAAAATACAAAACAATTTAAAAAATATATATTCTCCTTTGATACAAAGTTTTAAAAAGTAAAAATAAATTATAAAAATTAATAATAAAAAAAAACACATTTCTATAAAAACTGCACTAAAAGCAAAATATATTTATCGAACCAGTTTTCTCTGTCTACTCTCTAAGGACTTTAGTGTAAGCCATGTATTTATTGAGTATAATACTTGAATACAAAACGTGGTGAGCTTTATTAATAAAAAAATTGTATCTAATATTAATATTATGTGAATGAAAATTATTAACATTTTAGTTAGATTTCAGGACAATTGCTTTTAAATACAAATATTATAAACTATACCAAATATGGTTTATAATAAAGTTATTTAACTCTTTGTGTCACAAATTAAGAAAAATATTTATTTCCTAGCTCAATTTTCAAAGTTTTTGTTTAGTAAATTAAAATAAGCAATGTAAGTAATCGTCGGTTTCCTGACCGAAAAGTTTTTTGATTTTATACGTCAAGAAATTAACTAATTTATTTCTTTTAATTAATCTATGTATTTGTAGGGTTACGTTGAATAATAATATATCTAAAATTTATCGTTTTCCCATTATATTTTTATGTACAAATGTGAAATAATTTAATCAATCCTCATAGTAAGACGTATTTAAAAATATAAGTACAGATCTATTTACCAATAAAAGAAAGTAGTAAATGAATAGTCACAAGACGTTAACGATATAGAAAACAGACAATCAAATACAAAAGAAGAGAGTCTTACAGAGAGTTTACAAAATTCGTACCAGGATAGGGTGGGGCGTCTCTATGTAGATAGGCTCGAGCTCTAATATATTTATTTGGGGCAAAAACTACATCATATGTACAATGAGATAGACTATTTTTTTGTCCAAAAGCCAGGCTCCAACTTACTGCAAATTAACGTTTTATACAGAAGACGAAAAGAAATAACTTAATAAGATTGCATACAATATGCAACACAGACCTTAGAGTACAGAAGCGAGCGAGCTATTTCGGTGAAATAATCATGAAACACTATCCACTGTGTTGAATTTCATACCAAACTTTGTGATTTAAACCCGATATAACGTCACAACCATCTAGTGTACAATTATGGCTAATGAGAAGGAGAGAAAGACAATAATTTACTACTGATCATTTTTCGGAATTAATTTGTATTTTGTTTGCTTTACTCCATTCAAATACTGCATCAACACTGTGATAACGCGACTATAAATTTTAAGATCATAGGCGAACATAAATTATAACCTGCTTTAATCACGTTGCCCAGGCCTTTTACTGGGGTTGCATATGGAAGCAGTTTGTGATTGGAATCTTGGCTTACGCCCAACTTTATAAAATAAGAGTTTGACTGGCATTTAGTTAATCTTATAGCTAGGTACCTATCTGCTAAATGATGAAAAAAAATCTTAATAACATCAGCAACACTCTTGCTTGTACAAATCGGTTTAGAAAAATACGGTAATTGAAATATGATACATTTTTTGGTGTAGAGACCTACTGGGTATAATACTTATAAAGTAACTTTTAATACAATAAATATATTAGGTGATGAATTATATGTAAATGTTACCAACATGTTTCTATCGACCAATACTAAACTTCAAGAGGCAAGTTTGGCTAATGCAAAGTTCGGGTTTAATCTTTAAATTAAATAAATATATCGGCAAACTTACGAGAGCATCGACTCAGTAGATGTGAAAAGAATTTCTATCATAAATTCACACTCTTCATGAAATGTTGATTTTCCTATTTATTAACTTAGTTACATACTAAGGATGAAATTCGAAATTGTAGAAATTAGAGCTGGAATGCTGTAACTTCTGGAATGCCGTAAGACTGGAATGTAAGATTAGATTTTTACTTTTGAAATTTTTATAAAAGTTATATATTAGAAATTTTACACTTCAAAGTACGGCTAAAAGAATATTTTTTCAGTCAACCAAACCAACAAGTAATAAAATATTGTTTTGGAAGGCTGCTAAATTTGAAGAAAGTAGTTGCATAATTAAAAACAATGACAAATAATAACAATTACAATCAGACTTTACCTAACAAAAAATAGAGTGTAACAAGCAATTAGTTCATAAAAAGAAAAAAAATATTCCTATTTCATTAAATCAAATGATCGAATCATCTAAAATGCAATGTGAATTTTTGATAAACTTGCCATAGTTTTCTTTATCCCACCAGTTTATATTAAATTAGCAGACCTCGGGATATTTACTTTCCTTTTCATTTCTATTGTTTCTATTTTTTATAGTTATATGTTTATTTTTCTATAATATTCTTTCGTGTTTTATTCGTACGATTTTGAGTACGTACCTTTTATTCGTACGATTTTGTCATATTGAACATTTTTCTCCAAAATTTCCAATAAAATAAACGCATTCTTGAATTTAAAAGGATCTTTTATCCCTTCTGCTAGCTAAAATTATATCATTAGATAACAAATATCACATATTCTACTTCAGTATTTTGAACTTTCAAGAGATTCTTGTGAAAACATGATCCGCCCGAAGTCTCGATCCGATCGATCACGCTGGCTGAAACTTTTATTTAACCTATAAGTTGAAATATAGATTATTAAAACTATATGCATTATTTTGATTTTAATGTTTTTCTGAAACATTTCTAATGGGCACCAAAGTATCAAACATTTTTAAAACATTTCTAATGAGCAAAAACATACACAATTACTTTTCGTTTCTGTTACCAATTTTTACCCAGATTTTGTAAATAAAATCAAAATTGTACTTTAATCCTTAAATTCCTTTTATGATATATAATAACTGTGTTACGCAAACTTCCTTCATATACTATTTTTGGAATACAAAATTAAACTCAATGAACTGAGCAGAGTTTAATTAACGAAATAATAAAAATAAATTTCTTGAAACCGTTTCATAACGATGTTGAACAATATGAAATTACAGGTCACTTTGTCGGATAAACAAGAAACCTATAAATTTCAAGTTTCATGTAAAATAATATATTCCTTATGTACTGATTGATTTCAAGCCGTAGACAGAATAAACCCAATGGTGGCTCGCGACGCAATCGGTTGGTGAAAATAAAATTTTCATATCACGCTTTCTATTTATCTATCACTGAATATAATTTTGCTGATTTATGTGGTTTATTTTATGTTTGGGAATAAAATAAAATTCGAGTATAGAATTGGTCAGTAAGTATAATTAGGAATCAATTTATACTTACATAAACTAAAAATAAAATAGTACAAGTTTATTTACTCCAATGTCGATTGAAATCTTTCAACGAAAAAAATAATTTATAACCGTGCATAAGTTAAAAAAAAAAATACAATTTTTGTATTTTTTACCAACGGTTTCTGTAATTGTTTTAAATGTACATTTAGCGGTACGTAATATTATTCAGAACATAACAAATTTAATTTTATACTTCCTCCAAAATTAAGTTATCGATTATGCTTTTATTTTAAAATTTCCCTAAATTTTTGCGTTAACGTTTTTGCTGTAACTTTTATCATTTCCAATTTTACTAACATTTTTTGAAAATCTAATTAATTTTTTTAATTCACAAAATTGTATGTAATAAAGGTTATAGCCTTTTTCCAAACAAATGAATATTATTGAAAACCTGAGGAGATAAAAGAAAAATGAAAAATGAAAAGAGAAAAAAGTTAAGTGACAAATTTTAAAGGATTTTCATCAGACAACGTGCGTTAAAGTCGCAAGTCACGTAGTAGAGCCATGAAATAATCATTGGCCTAAGCTAACTTTGTTTAAACGTAATAGCGTCTGAGCAGATGAGTTCAAGGCAGAGGGCGAACGAGGGGTACATCGGAGGGACTATCTTTTTAAAATCAAGTTAAGGTTACGACTCGCCCTTAGCGGAATTGAGATATTAAGCTGATCGCGGTTTCTTTGCAACGTTTTATTTATCTCTCAGGAAGCGATGTTAAATATATGGCTTGATAGATATTTAAATTAATGCAATCAATGTAAATTCGACGTACGGCTCGACCTCGTTATTTTGAATGAATTCACAATCCAAAATAAAGTGTTTTAAAGTCCTCGGGAAGCTAATTTAATAATCGAAGGAGTCAGTGTCTTTTGATTTTCTCTACTTTTTTAATATTGGTCTTAACCCTTAATAGGCCGGGTGGTGCAACACTGTCAATTTTATACTCTTCCAATATTCGATGGTATTTGCCCCTCCTGGTACCTTCGCAACTCAGGCGATTAGTACGAGGCCCGGCTTAGTAATAGTCGCACGCGTCTTTTGTTTGTTTAAAAGTTTGCAGCGGTCACAGTGACCGCACCCGGCCTATTGTGTGATTTTAGAAAGTGAATTCCTTTCTCGGTGTAGTCTTCATTTTACTAACAAAATGGAACGTTTTGACCAACAAATACAAGAGTGGCTTACACAAGAGGATAATGATGACCCTGCCTCTGACGGCGATGGTGAATGCAGTGATATTGATCAGGATATCGAACCAAATCACGTGATTTATGAGTCACGCCACTCAGAATCTGAAGAAGAAGTTACCTCATCTAACGATGAAGATGATCAACCTTTGTCAAGTCTTCAACCGAGTCGTAAGCGCAAGGCAAGTAAAAGTATTTACGATAGCGAGGAAGTTCAACTAAGGGATAAAAACTATTTCGGCAAAAATAAGTTTCGCTGGTCTTCTATTCCATCTGCCGCCCGAAGTAGAACAAGAAGTCATAACATAGTAGATGTACAACCAGGAATACGTCAAAGTCTTCGACACAGCCTTACAGCAGAATCGACAGTAGAAGATGTATGGAATAATTTTTTTCGTGAGGGTACTCTTGAAAAAATTATAACACATACCAACAGTCACTTAGAAAAGATGCGAGATAAGTATGACGACAATAGTTACGTTTATAATTTACATATGATTGAACTAAAAGCATTATTAGGCATATTGTATTATTCCGCGGTGTTCAAAGAAAATCACGCAGATTTTTCAAGTTGGTATAGCTCGGATGGAACTGGCCGATGTATTTATCAATGTATTATGGCGAAAAATAGACTGAAAATACTTCTACTAGCATTACGCTCTGATGAATCTTCAACTCGGCTAGAACGACGTGAAAATGATCCCGCAGCGACAATTTCTGAAATGTTTAATGATTTTATTGGCAATTGTCAAGACGTATGCGAAATTGGAACTGATGTGTTGATGAGATGCTGGTTGCATTTCGCGGCAGATGCAAATTTAAAATGTATATGCCAAGAAAACCGGCAAAATATGGCTTGAAAATTCAGTGTATCACGGATGCAAAAACGGGTTATTTACACAACGCCTACATTTATGTGGGTAAAGATTCTGATGGAAAAGATTTACCAGAACAGTACAAACACTTAAAAAAACCGACCCAATCTGTTTTGAGACTTGTAGAAAAAATAGAGGGCTCAAATCGTAATATTACAGCCGATAATTGGTTTACTTCAATACAGTTAGTACAAGAGTTGAAGAAAAAAGGTCTAACATTTGTTGGCACAATGAAGAAAAACCAAAGAGAAATACCCAAAGATTTTTTACCATCAAAAACTCGTAAAGTAGAAAGTTCCTTGTTTGGATTCACAAATGAATTTACATTAGTATCTTATGTCCCAAAAAAAAATAGGTCGTTTATACTCGTATCAAGCATGCATCACGATTTAGCAGTAGATAATGTGAAGAAAAAACCTACAGTAATAATGTATTATAATGAGACTAAATATGGGGTTGACTTATTAGATCAAATATGTTCAAACTATAGCACTGCCCGACGTACTCGTAGATGGCCGATGACAATTTTTATCGTTTGCTGGATATTGCGAGCTCTAATGCATTTATAGTTTATAACTCAGTGCGAGAGGATAAGATTAAAAGGCTTCAGTTTATGAAAGATCTCGCATTGTCTTGTCAAACCGCATTTACATATGCGAGCAAGTAATCAACATCTGACTCGACAGCTTTGCTTAGCTATAAGAAGAGTACTAAACATAGAAGAACCTATACCCGAGGTAGAAGAAAAGCTGGAAACTTAAAAAACATGCTATACTTGTGATCCCAAAAAAAAACGAAAGACCTATCATGTATGTTTTTGTTGTAGAAAGCCGATATTTATCGAATGTAGCCAAAAGATGTGCCGCGATTGTCGCGAAACAAGACCATGATTGACGGTTGTCAATTTGTCATTAACAATATCTTTTAAGTTAATTTTTTATTTTCTCTATATTATATGATCTCTTAAGACAACAAAATCAAATTTTTTTCCAAAAATTAGTTAAGATTTTTTTTAAGGAATTTATATAGAAGTTTAGAGATTTTGTTTCGTTTTGGCGTTTGAGTAATGTTTTTTTTTATTTAGCGTTAATAGAAGTTATATTTTCTTAATTTTTCTTTCCTAATTAAAAGTAAACACTATCAGTAACACTGAGTATTTTTATTTATTTATTATTAGGATAATATCATAAAAATATTATACTTTAAGTACATGCGGTCACGGTGACCGCGCCCGGCCCGTTATGTTACAAAAAAACCACCCGGCCAGTTGAGGGTTCATTTGAATTCCTTTTTATTAAAGGGGAAAAGTATACTCTTTTATGTATATCTCTTCTCAACCATTTATTCAGAAAATTCTTTATACTGTTTATAAATTATTTAACAAAGAAATAACATAGTAGTCATTTTGACCTACATAACAAGGTTTCATTTAGATAAAGTTATAAAAGTACACTTCATAATGTTTTATTATATTATAAACGAATGATTTCAGGGTTGGCATGGGTTATGTTGGATTAGTTGGGTTAGGCTGAGTTATGTTCAGGTAGTTTAGGTTAGGTAAGGTTAAGTTAGGTTTGATTCATATTGTTACCAAGCACATAACCGTTATCACGCATTATAATTTTATCAAGTACTGTATAGGAACGTAAAAATTATCTTTTTATTACAGTAAAAATCCCTCTTCTTTCCCGTTATCCCTACTGAAGTCTAATAGTGCGTACATAAATTTTACCCTTATAATAGTGCGTACATAATTTTTACCTTATTTTTAATCCGATCAAGGGTAACTTTGAGGTGAAAACAGAAGAAAACTCCTCCGGAGTTATAATAAAATTATGCACCTATAATATAAATTTATAAGATGATTTTCAAATATATTAGAATTATTCTACGTTTAATTATTTAATTTAATATCAATGTATATTGAATGAAAATTGTTACACTCTTTCTACCCCTTGATACTAATTTATTTTCTCAACGTGTTAATAAATTATTTTAAAATTAAACTAAAGTTCCGTATGGTTCAAGCTTATATTATTACTATATGACTAGTATTACTATATGACTATCCTATTTAACATAAACTATTAAGTTATTACTTAAAACTAAGTAACTAAAAAGTACGTCTCCAAATTTATCTACAAGTCAATATTAAAGCTTAAGAGAAAAGTCTGGCTAAACGTCGGTTTTCGTCAATGTTACAATGATGACCATTGTCTGTACATATAGTATATTTGGTTCTAAATCCAATTACTGACATACGTGATTATTATGTTAATACTCATACACAAACACACATACACACACACACACACACACACACACACACACACACACACACATATATATATATTTATATATATAAGTGGTACAATCTGCATTTGTTACCCCAGTTTTACAATCAACAAACTGTATAAACTGCCATTCAATTAAATAAAATATAATTGTTTCTTTTTTAGTCGATTATATTCAAGTGTCCTTTTTATTAAAAAAATGCTAAATGCAACACTAATTTATTTCTAACTTGGTTAAAGCTTTAAGTTATTAGGAACGGTCATTACTTTTTACCGTCATATTGAATGCAATGCAATGAGCTACTTTTAGAGAAAGGAAAATTGTATTGAAAAACAAAATTTCTCCTAACATAAGCTCCATTGAAACATTATAATTCATAATTACGACAGTAGTTAGGCATCGACGATAGATAGGGATGATGATGAAAAAACAGCCAATTACGGGTCTAGCTCGCACAATGGTGGTTACGTTCCGCGTTTGAAATTAAATTACTTTACTTATCATAGAACAGATAATTAAAAAAAACTTAATAAAACTAAATGAGTAACGTGTACATTTTCGTGAATATCTCACACACTGTTATATCTAATATTATTACTGTAGTTTTATTACGATTCAAAGAATAATTCTAAATGCAATATTTCTTTAAATATTCACGAAAACATATAAACAGTTTAAAGCTTTTAAGAACCATGTCTTTTTATAATTTGCTACGATTCAGTGGAGCGTTTTGTGTTAAACAATATTTAATTAGAATTCTTAATTTTTTCCGTTTCGTATCTTTTATGTTATATCTCTTCCACGGGCGATTATGCCCGTATGCTTATGTAATAATATAATACGTGTGTTAAGATAAGTTATTTATGTACAAATGTTTGCATTGTCATGCGGCACGTATAAACATATATTTGTCTATTTGAACTGACCCTAGCTGTAAATCGGTGCTGCTTAGATTTGCATTAGTCGATCTAGGCACCTTTTTCGAAGATAATGTTTCATAATATTTAAATTTAGATTGTTTCATTTAATTTGTCATCCCCTTTATTTTCAGAAAAATAAACACTGTATAAACTTTACATTTTATCCATAAATAAACTATTATCATTATTATTTACATTATTATTAATATAAAAATTGAGCATAAAATGAAAAATATATTTTACAGAATTTTATGTTTTCTGTTATATCATCGAATTTAATTTTAAATATAATCAATAAAAAAAAATGGTTATGCTTTCCAAATATCAAATCGGTGGGCATATTAAGCAAACTGTATTTCAATAATATTAAAGACACAGATATCATTACACAAAATAAAAATAAACGCTTTTTGCCTTGACACACACTCCACAAAAGAAATCTAAAAGAAGTGCAGAAAAATGAAGATTTCAAATCACAACAAATTCACAGCTTAAAACTTATTAAGTTAATCTGACATTTTATAATTCTTTGGCAAAAATCTCTACTCTGCGCAACTGTTTGACCGCAGATTGTTACGTATTCAATATTGACAGTATAATAAATAATATATATAATCTTTTAATGTATTTGTAATGTATAAATTTATGTATTTATAACAAACATATATAAATTTTAACTTTGTGCAATTATTTTCTATATACATTTTAAATATACCAAATCTCGCACTTTTCCACGCGTAATATGCCTAAAAAGGTGTACAAGTTTTTTATTCACGTATTAATATATAGAAAAAACATGAAAAATTTGAGAATATATATATATATATATATAAATATATTAATATATGTATATATATATATATATACATATATATATATATATATATATATATATATGTATATATATATATATATATATATACATATATATATATATATATATATATGTATATATATATATATATATATATATATATATACATATATATATATATATATATGTATATATATATATATATATATATATATATATGTATATATATAAATATAAATATATGTATTTTTTGTGACAAGCGTATTTTTAATTACCGTTCCAATATTAAAAACATTTGTGAAAATCGCCATAATTCGAAATGCATGAAATCAACTTCGCCGTAAATATTAAGCTATTTCCCAAATTTTTCATATTTATTCGATACTAGTAGTCGCTCAGCGGTCAAAATTCGACCATAATTCATTTAAATTATAAGTTTGAACGTTATTAAGGCTTTATTGTCAAAGACTATACCTCTATAATCACAGATTTCGTCAAGGCTACACAGTTAATTTGCTGTCTTTTTCAAACGAATTATATAACAAATCAAAAACCAATCCAAAAAATGAAGACTAAAACAAAGAATACCTTTTTATCTATTTTTTATTGAAACAAAAAAAAACAAGGCGATTAAAAAAAAGTTGTCCATTGAACTTGACATACATATTTCCATACTTTAATTAATGATTCAAAACTTTTCTACAAACGATGTTTTTTGTAAAAACTCTTTTATCGTTTGCTAAATATCCTTGATCGTTATATTCGTAAATATAAAATCTCAAACCATCGAATGATCGAACTCCACTTGCTGCGACGTACAATTGGCCATGTGTAAGAACTGGCCGATTCAATAAAACTCAATTTTTTTCGAATATTTGTCCTTCAGACTTATTTATTGCATCGCAAATGCAGGTATGGTTGGAAATTGAGTTCTTTGAAGGTTAAATTGTAAAATAGTTCCAGAATTAGTTAAATTAATTAGTGGAATTAAAATTCTCTTATTGCGTGCGATTCCAGTTAAAATTTTGCAATCAATTACATTACGATGCATAAATTTGATGTGCATTCTTGTTCCATTGACTAATGCTTCCTTTGTATTTATCCTTTTGATCAGCAAAACGATGCAATTAACTTTAAATACTAACTTATGTTGTAGTAAACAACTAATCGACAAAGAATTCCAAAAGTCTACCGGATAGTTATTAATGTCATTTCCATCATCAGAAATTATTTTATCGTAGCTATCATATGTTATCTGTCCACCATGAATTTGATTAAGTATATCAGTAATAATCAAAGTGCAATCATCATTCTTAGGTGCCAAAATAACGCAGTTCAATATATTATTTCCATACACCTCATTGATAATATTATTTTTATCTCCTATGAATTTTTGAGGTATTTCAATGATATTATCACCAAACTGAGGGAATTGTGGGGCTTCATCAGTACCAATTATTCGAGAATTCAACTAATTCTATTTCTTTTGGTAAGGCTCTCATATTTTGAGTAAACGTAACGTGAAAATAAAGAAATTCACGCCAACTTATAATACAATTTTCAATTCAAGTTACTCGTGATTCATCTGGGATAACTGGTAAGATTTGCCGAAAATCACCGCACAGAAGTATTGTTTTCCCTTCAAATGGTTTATGTTTATCATTTTCATTGCATAGATCCTGCTATGATCTATCAATTATTTTTAACACTTGCAATGGTCACATAGAAATTTCGTCAATAATTATCAGTGATGATGAATTTATGTAACGACCATAACTACTTTTTGCAGTAATATTTGCTACAGAATTTTCTAAAATAGGTATAGGCAATTTAAACACATTGTGTAAAGTCCTACTTGCAAGTAATAGTGTTGAAGCTATGCCACTGAACGCAGTTGCAATACAACGAAGATTAAACGAATTTAATTTGTGAATGATTGCTGTTTGAGTGAATGTTTTGCCACAACCTGCATGAGCGGTTAAACAAAAAACATTGGATTGGATGGAGCATCATGATACAAAACTTCATGAATCACTTGATCAATGAGATTACTCACAAAAGAGCATCTGTAATTCTATTATATCAATAGCATTTGCTTCCTCTATTCATTGCGAATATGTGGGAACTGGTAAACCAAGTATTTGTCATGACAAATTATGAACATTCAAAATATCAACAATTTCTAATAGAGCTTTATTAAAAGATGGTTCTTTGTTGTAAAGTTTTAAAAAATCTTCACTAAGGTATTTTAGCTGTAACAAAAAAATGTATGTCATTCCATTTTATGTTCTAATATCCTCAAATGATTTTGCACCACAGACGTGTAATAAAAGCAATCGTAAGTGGAAAGGTTCGATGTATTTTGGTGATACTACATACATGCGTGCAATGATTTTATCACCTCCACGGTTTCTCTTCTTCCATTTCTTCCAGGAATCTTCCCACACATAATGCAAAGAAATTTCAATATACTTATATTCTTTTGCTGATGAATCTGGCCGATTTAATTAAAAAATCCTAGTAATTTGTTGGGTCTTAAATTTTCAATTGCTTGACGTTCTTACCCTTCTCGAAAGTAAACATTCTGTCTACGCGGTAACTGAATATCCAGTCTGACGATAACATAACTTGTAACTTCATCAATACGTATATTTTGACCTTGTTCATTTCTCCTTGAATCTAAATCAAAGGATGCACTGTCATAGACTTTACACACGTATTTATAAATGTATTTAAGGCTTGTTACTCTAGTACATACTTCATGATTTATATGGCAATTAAATTTGGCAAATAAATATGGATTGTAAGGTACAACGTATCAATTGTCAAGGCAGCTACCACGAACTTCTGCATGCGTACCATTATCACGCCTTCTGTATAATGGATATCCATTTAATGATTCATATGTATATTCATTAATCGTTTTGGATAATCTTTTATACATTTTCTATCTCTAATACATAAAGAATTAGGATTAAATACTCCCCATGGACCAGGCATCATGTGTTTTACAACATATTCATATAATATAGGATGTGTTTGAATGTTAGAAATCTCCGCAGATATAATTTCATCAATATCCGCAGCATTCAAAATTTCATCTTGCTCATTTAAAATTACTAAAATGTGAGCAAGTGGCAATCCTCTTTTTTGAAACTCAATTGTATAAATGAGGGCTTCAACTTTACCAAAAATATTTTTTTGCATAAGGCTCAGAATTAATGCTTTCAATTTGGACTTGAATACACGCACAATAATATCAGGAATAAAATTAGTAGTTTCACCTACACCAATATTGTTAATTATTTCCGTCCAATTTGTATTGCAAGTCATTATAACGAATAAAGAAGGCTTTCCGAAATATCGTGCAATTAACATTGCATCTAAATAATTCTGATACATATTTCTTGGAGATCCATTGAACGAAGATGGTAAAATTCTATGGCCAACATTACTGGCATTGTTGTTCGATTCTAAGTAGTCTGTTAAATTTTCATAAACTTCAGACCTATGAATTGTTTGATTTTGTTGAATGAAATGTAATCTTGAGTCCTCTATTCTCACATATATATCAACTATCCACTGCAGAAATATTTTTGTGAATGGTGCAACATGCCGAAATCTCCTCTAATTGCAGGTCGATAGGCTGCATATTGAAGCATAGTTACTTTATTTCTGGGCGCTATTGAGTCAAACATAGTTGGTATATTATGAGAAATATTGACATGCCACCCAGTATCACTATTTGACAAAGTAGGGGATAGGCGATATTTTTAATGATACCATTCACTTTTGAAAATGAAATCATATTTCGATCAAAAGGAGGCTCACCATCAACTGTACTAAATATTACTGCTACATCAGTTAGAAATGCATCATTGAAACGACGTAGATCTAAATCATGATTTACTTTAATGAGCATACGAATTTATTTATTTTGATTTTCAACTCTCTGACAATGAAGTTTCATTGCAATGAATGACCGAACATAAGAATTACTGCGTTCCAAATCAAGAGAAATTTCGCGCATTATGTTGTTATTGCATATTTGATTTAAATGAGCTTGTAATCTATAAATAATAGCAATGTCAACATTATAAAAATATAATTGCGCATAACATGGTGAGCGACCATATGCAGCACTCATTGGATCTGATCTGTGATAAAAACATCATGTATTTTGAAATGATACACTCCACCCGTAACTGCTTCGAAAACTTTAGTTTCTGAGCTAACCATAGCAAATAATGAATTGTATTCGCGAATGTTTTCAAAATAATTTTTTGACTTACTTTTCATTGAAAGTTTATTTGAAATAAGTCGATAATACGATGATTTAAATTATTAATTTTGAGTTAAGGACCGTAATACTGATTTACCTTATGACAACATGAAGTGAATGCAGTCCTGTCACCTAAAGTGACTTCAGATTCAAAATGTTTTGCATGGCAAAACCTGCATTGTAAATCCATTAATCCATAATCATGACTATGAAAAAGTCTTGGAATTACATTTAGTTCATATTTAAATGCATCTTTAAAAATTACTTCTTCATTTTGTATTATACTATTAACACTTTTAAAATTTGCATTTGTCTATTATTATTTGTATGTTCTTCTTTCATTACGACCCGCCAATGTTCTACGTCTAGGTATAATGAAAGTAGAAATAACATTTTCATGAAAATTACTGAAACCAAGATTAAAAACATTTCAGTTTAATTAATAACCTATATGATATTATAAGTCAATCCATATTACTGCTACACAATTTTGTTTTTAATATATATATATATATATATATATATATATATATATATATATATACACAAAAAAGTATAAATGTGTGTATTTATGTGTGTGTGTTTCAAACACATGGTAGAGTGTGTAATGTTTTTTTTATTAATTCAATGCATTAAGAATGCATTATTATATAAAAATATTAGCTTCCTGTACACCTTCTCCATATAAACTTTAACTGTGCAAAATTTCATACTCCTCCGTCCGCGTAATTTTCGTAAAAAAGGGGTACAAAGTTTTTTTTTCACGTATTAATATATAGATATTAATACGTGAATAAAAAACTAGTACCCCTTTTTAAGCATATTGCGCGTGGAAGAGTGCAAGATTTGGTATATTTAAAATATATATAGAAAATAATTGCACAAAGCTAAAATGTGTACATAATGTTTGTTATAAATCCATAAATTTATATATTACAAATACATTAAACAATTCATTGTTTACGTTCATACTGTCAATATTGAATACATAATAATCTGCGGTCAAACAGTCGCACAGAGTAGAGATTTTTGCCAAAGAATTTTAAAATGTCAGATTAACTTAATAAGTTTTAAGCTGTGAATTTGTTGTGATTTCAAATCTTCCTTTTTCTGCAATTCTTTTAGGTTTTTTTGGAGTGTGTGTCAAGGCAAAAAAGCCTTTATTTTTATTTTGTGTAATGATATCTGTGTTTTTAATATTATTGAAATACAGTTTGCTTAATATACATACACCTATTTATAAGGAAAAATCTGTCAGCTTGCTTAATATACACTTGTTGCAAAAGGAAAATGTTGTAGCAACAATCTGAATTGACTTACTTTCGTCTACCTTGGTATTTTCAACAAAGTGAATAGGTAAATACATTACGATCGAATTTAAACCACTGTGCAACCTTCCCTTTAATTAATAAATGAAATTAAGGAATGAGATATTCTTTAATTCGACATTCTACTCTCAGTTCATTAATTTGTTTTGATTTACTCAAAATATATGTATTTGTCAATATAATAAATTTTATGATATAACAAATTAAATTATCACGTCCATCATCTTTTATATAATCGAAATAATAGTAATATACCTATGGCCAATCACGCTTGACTAAAATTATAATTCGTCCTTTTAAAATTCCATCATTCATTACATTATGTAAAATTTCACAGATAGTTACAGATTATAAGAAAAGTTTTAAGACACTCGTCGCTGTTCGAACCAGAATTCGTAATTCGACAATTAGACAACGTTGGTTTCAAATTGGACATGGTACTTGCGGCCGAGCACGGGTCAAATACAACATGACATCCGCAGAAGCGCGTGCCAAAAGCTGTCCACTTATGAGCTTATCTGGCACACGACAAGAGGGTCATTTTGCTTTATAGGTCGGTACACTACTATCAAAATAAACTTTAATTGTGCCAGTTAATGTACATATGTGCTTTGCAACGTATCGCCGTGTCTATTCTAGCTTTCGTGATTACTTTTGATGATTGTGTGGGATGCTGTGACCGTAAATTTATGTTTACTATCTTGGTAACATAATGTGTGATGTTGCAACCGATAATACATTTAGTTTGGAGAGACAAATTTTAGATAAAATGTTTTACTAAGATTTTTAGTGCTTAATTTAAATGACTTGGTGCTAATTATATTTGACGATGTCTAGTTAATCATAAAATAGAACGATTGGTAGATCTTCAATATATTGATAGAGATGCATGATTATTTTTAATTCTTTTTAAGAAAACCTTACTTGCCACAGACAAATTGTTCAACGCAATTAAAAATTATGCATTAAAATAAATAGTAAAAGATATTTATTATTTAATTATGAAACAATATTCAGTTTAATTACATCTAAAACAAACAGCTCAGGCTATTTTCAAACTTTAAAAAGAATAAAATTGACCAATTGCATGTCAAAACTCAAATGAAACAGGGATCAATATTTTTTTATATATTAAAATCGTTGATGTAAATTATTCGAAATTGTTTTAATTTGAAATTGTATTTAAATATTATTAACCAGAACTTAAAAATGTTTCATTATCGTAACGATAAAATTAGAGCTACAACTTACACGTTATTTTAAAATTCAATATTTATTGAACAGGGCTTTAAAATTAAATGCGGTAAATGGTACCTCAATTTCGGTTTAAAGAACCTATCCGCTTATATTTCATTCAATTGTATTAGCTAAAAACATTCATTTTGCGGTAACTTTGTATGTACTTACATAATTTTTTTTCAATTATTTTTTCTATATAATTTCATGGGTATGAGCATAAAACTATAGGTATGGTGAGGCTGTGACGGACGGATGATTAGCCAAAGATGAAGAAATTATAAAGATTCTTTATTTCACCATGGACACTTAAATATAGAAAAGTATACTAAAGTTACTTTAAATAACGTTGCAGAATATATGTATGCCTCGTAAATACACGTACACATTTTGCAATAATATTTATTTTGCAGATATTGTTACATATTTATTTATTTACGTGTGCTTGTTCCGTTTTATAACGTAAACTTTTTTCTATCTGTCCAAAATATTACCATACACAGTCTAAATATTAATATACCCAGCCATTTCATAGAACTTAACACTCAATATTTATAGTCACACTAAGTTTTTAATAATATATATATGCATAGAATGAGTTACATTCTAAAATAGTATCATATTCAATATCCAGGTATAAATAAAGAAAATCTATCGTTAAAATTTTTCATTACAAAGGTAAACGCATTAATACAGTCATCTACTGAGTGTGCAGCGGTACGTAAGCAGAAATGCAAAAATGAAGCAACATGAATCAATATACTCCACATTTTATATGTTGATATTAATAATCGAAGTATTGAAATATGTTGACTTCTTATTGCCAATCAGTATAATAGTAAATAAATTGTTTATGTGCTTTTTACATTTTACAAGATCTTAAACATTTACATATTATAACTCTTAAAAGAGGATGTTTACATCGGCAGCATAACAAAAATAACTTAAGAAAGTGTCATAAAGCTAACACTTTTTTATCACGGAACACATAATAAAACATTTGAACATAATATCATACTTTTATGTATAACATTATATTATAACGACGTATAAACCGATAAAAGTAATGGTATTATTGATTCGAAGTCCGTGTAAATTACCAAAATTAAAGGGTTAACTAGTAAGACAAATAAATAACACAAGTTGTTATTAATAATATATTAGGACAATTTATTATTAATAGAATATTAATGTGAAAAAAGATTTATCCAAATGTTGAATCTTCTGTAAGGAGATACTTTCTATTACGTATTCAGCCAGGTTGCGTACTTATGTAATCCCAGTGGCACATACAAGTCAATCGAGACCGCGGATTAAATTAAGCTAAAAATGTATTTACTAGAGAAGTTATTTATGTTTTCATATAATTTATATAATGAAAAACTTCAGTTTATCGACAATGGTTTTATTTTCTGTGCAAAACTGCGAGGTTATTGAAACCTGTGTAAGTGATTCTAATTGAATTTTTTTTCACTTTTGTTACTGATTTTACACATTGATATTATAATCAGTAATACCACGAATAACAATTTATGGCAGAATAAATAGTACGCCCATTTGTATGTGTGTTACAAGTTGATATGTATGGGATTAAGTGGCTGATATAACATCTTGTTACTTATAGAACTGTTGGTCGTGCATAATATCAGAACGAGTTTACCTTTGCGTCATAAAGGTACGAGACAAAATATATAATTAAACTAAATAATATTAATGAATATGTAAATTAATTACTTAATAATTTGCGTTTCTTGATTTTAATGTTTAATCTTAAATAAACATGGAATTTAAGGGATTTTGCTTAACAATAAAATTGAATTGGAATTAAAAATTAAAATGGAATTTGGCTTAACAATAAAATAGCTAATTGTGGTGTATGCATACTTTGTAATCTTTTTATTACTTTTTGGGTTGCGTAACTCAAAAAAAGTAACCGTTTTAAGCCCACTGAGGTGTTTATTTGCCTATCCGTGACAGCCAATTTTTTTAATTATGGAAGAAATAGGGTTCTTCAAAATCTAAGCAAAGGTTACAAGAGAACTGTATCGATTATCCTATATCTTATATTTTTTTTATATTTTTGGTTATGCACTTTGTTTCAAATCACGTAAAACATAAACGGTGTCAAAATTCAATATTTTTTTTGAAATTGTTGTTCTACAAAATAACTTGAAAAAATAAAGATTAATCACAAAGCCATACTGCATTTTTTTAACTGCATTTATATAGAGTTAAAAAAATTCGAAAAAATTAATTTCGATGCAGAAGGTTATTTACATAATGAGAGTTAAGTTAAATTAATAATATTAGTTACAAGCTGTCAAAACAAATTAATGGGGAAAAGCTCCACTGCTGAGAAACAAATTAACTCACAAATGTGTTTTGAAACGTCATGCATCTTACTTAAATCTAATAACGATCATATCAATGTAGTTATTTAATTATATTCAGCTGCAAATGTTCGAATTAATTTAGAGACTACTCTATATATACTTATATTGGCTACCTGAAGAGAGGCGCGACGAGAACTAATATGCTGAGTAAACTGAAAACTGCAAGACATACAAAGTACGTAGGTAGTACAGAGACCCCGCAAGGTAACAAATTGCTCACGTCCTGCAATTAGTACAACCAACGCACATTAGTCCGGCCGAATGGGTTGCCCTCGCCCCTTTCCTAGGTCGCTACAATTCACATTTTAAACTGTTGAATAGAATTCATTAACGAACTTGTTTTGATTCATTTAAATTTTTCGGCCACCGTTTTTCCATAAGAGTCTGGTGGTTTAATGCGGCGTGGATTTGGAACTGATGCCATAACATTTATATGAAAGGTATTCTGTGAATATTTTTCAACATGTTACTACATAAACAAATTGATATCACACACACACATGTATATATATATATATATATATATATATATATATATATATATACATATCTGATGTAAATTTCATGTAAAATTATCATATAATTCATACATATATTAAATGTATATAAGAGTATAAAATTATACCAGTTTTCAAATTCAGAAGGTCGAAATAAATTAAAGGTCTAATATTTTTTTCAAAATGTTTTACTAATTGTTTTATTAATGGATGATTGTGTAGGATTGTATTAAATTATATTTAATATAAAATTGGAAACATTTGCGTATAATTAGCCAATATCGCAAAACGAAAGAGGTGAAAAATAACAAAGGTCATGGAATCGATTAAACTAAATATATCATTTTTCATTTTTATAGAAAATAACGACACATACAACTATCACTAAAACAAATGGGAAAAAAAACCTTTTTGACTTTGTATTAAATAAATTTATTTAAAAGCCATAACATATAATCATATTATAAAAACGAACATGTGTTTTTATTTATTTATACCTCTTCGTTTTATATTTTTAATTTGATTAAATTTAAACCACCATTTTTGTTCTTTCCCATGCAAGGGAAAACAAAAACCCGTAATGAGTCAAAGCTGGTCAATAATCAATAAAAACTTTAAAAATAAGGTAAATAAGACTATGCAGGTAACTTGAAGATAGTATTTGAAATTTGGCAAAGTTAGATGAGAATAGTACAAAGTGGATATTAATATAAAGTGGATATTATACGAACATATCGAGTAAAATTTGTAAGCTATTACTAAATGTGTTTAGTCATAGCCATTTATTCCGCACCTCGTTTGAACGAATTAAAATTTTGGTTACTTCAAACACGAGTTAATGGAAACCGAACCTTCATTGTTACCTTGGGTTCTTGAGAAATTCATCGAAGGCAGTAAAATATAAAAAGGGATAAACGCATTTTATCGCACGGGGTGCAATAAAGGAATCATAAGCAGTAATTCCCTAACTTAGAATCAAATATTGAACACCTCCACTACGCAGATTATATTAAGGTAGACAATATTGCATCAATTATGGTGAATAACAGCTATTGTCTAGTGGAATACATACTGTAGTGATGTGAAACAATCTGATTAATTGGATTACAGCTGCGTGATGTTAGTATATATGACGCTACGCTGCTACTACCTCTTAAATACTTGAATTTTATTAATTTACGGCATATTACATTGATTTTTTTTACCATGTAAACAAAATTCATACTTGATAAGAAAGAGCCCTAAATATAATACAATAATTCACTAAATTACACTTGTAACGTGGAAGATATTTGGCGTAAACCATATACGCTTTTAATAAATCCCGTTCAGCCATAGCGAAAGAATGATTATGATACATGTCATTTATGTTGTCCAATGATGAATATGGCATATGCATATGGCTTGTTTGTTTTAATTTCAAAATTAACTTTTGAAGAGTTAATCTAATATTACTGTACATGATTTTTATGGGATTTAAAGATGGATGGTATTGTTATTACTCCGGATGGAACTATATGATCAGTGACATAGTACGATTTAGCATCCAAGATCTATTAGTATATTGTTATTTAGTATAGTATATATCGTCTTCTTTACATTTAATATCTTATCAGAATGTATCGATTCAGTCTCTGAATAAGAAGTCAAAATTTACTCCAAAATTATTTTGAAAAAAAGAATTACTTTTTCATTAAAATTTAAAGGATTAAAATTAATTTAATAGCCTTCAAAGTATATATTAAAAAATCCTTAGTTGTCTTCAACTCTTGAAAATATTTATGCAAATTAATGGAAATAACTTTAGTATAATTTTTGAATGCAATATGCCAGCCCTAGTCAAATACGATATTTTTGCAAACCCATAGTTGAATATTCCCTTAGAAAAGTTACTGAAAATTTTTCTTTCATATATCTTTCTCGGAAAACCAATGTTTTCTTACGGATATTTTACTTGGTCTGAGTTGCTTTTGATATTTTCAAAGTTGTAAAGATATTTAAGAGCAATTTAGCTATCAAAATATCTGAGAAGTATTCCCAGGATTCAGTACTTTAAACATAATTTACACATTATTTGACGTGTTTTAGTTGATATATTATTTGACTGGATTAACATTTAAGATGATAGTATTTATATTTAATAAACATATTCTGGAATTTATAATTTATCTTTCACAACCTTTGTGCATTATAATATACCGTGTATGTGACTAATTTAACATAATATAATTTTTTTTGTGTGAATGGCAGTTGAATTTATTAAACTACCATTTTTTCTCAAAACGGGTTTACCCATTATAAGGTCATAAACATTTTAACGTCACTTTTATGCCGCACGGGTTCACTAATGTATATATAAAATATCAACTTTAAAAATATTTCTATAGATACAATATACATTTAAGAGTAAGTGCTTTGTTTTGAACCATATTTCTTCCCTCCGTCTGTCTATATAGACAGACGGACGGAAGAAATATGGTGGAAGGACGGAAAAAATTAGCCTCTTTTACAGATATAAGAATCACTTCCAATTATAGTTATTTCGTTTTGAAATTAGAAGTCCCTGACAGACGCACAGGTATATACCTGTGTGTCTGTCAGTCAGACTTCTAATTTCAAAACGAAATAACTATAATTGGAAGTGATTCTTATATCTGTAAAAGAGGCTAATTTTTTTGTGGACTGTTGTTAAAAAAAGAACTCTACAACGATCGAATTTAAACAATGGTTTGGTGGATCATCAAAATTGCGGTTTAGACCCATTTTGTTACCCGGCCTATCTTAGTAATGCCATTACACAGGAAGTTTTTATTCTTCTCTAATATTTACCCTACTCCTCATGTAAATGGTAATTTGGAAAAGTATAAGAAAAGTGTTTATGAGAAATTCAATAATACCTGTTAAAAATGTACTGGGTAATACATTTATATGTTAAAAAATAATATTAACATTATTTATACTTATTTAAATAGAATTGCTATATACACTTAGTCATGTAGGGAAATGACAGAACACTCGTAGTACGAATTATATTTAGTTTTAACAGGTCTATTTATTTAGAACTATGCCAAGTCAATAATTGGTTCCAATAAATTACACTGGAATACTTCATACGATTTGGAAATCACATCTTCATCTACTCATTCTTTATTTTCCTAGTTGTATAATTTGTTTTACCGAGGGTAATTTTGTAAATACATTTTATAAAACATTAACATTTCTGAGCATCTAAATTAGAAAATACAGTCATCACCTCATGAAATAGTCTACATATTTAAAAATATGAATTTGTTTCGTATAATTCGTAAATACGTATATTGGGACAGAGAAGGTGAAATTATGAAGAGGAAATTTAAATTATTAATATTCTCTTGATCATGTATAATTGCAAACCTATAAGTCTTTAAATCACTTGTTTTTTTATGTTTATAGTGTTATGAAGACAATATGTAAGTCGGTATGCCTATATGTTGCCTAACTACCAAATAGATTTTAATAAAATTTGGCAGCAATATATGTTAATATCCGGAGAAAGATATATAAGAGGTGATATCGTTATAACGGTTTACTTTTATTCGAGACCCCTCCTGATACGAATATCAGATGATAGAGATTTGTAGCCAGAATAAAAATATGAGAAAATCTAGGCAAAAATAAAACTTATTAATTTGTATTTTACGAGAAGTATTTTTTTTCAAAATTCACAATTTTAAATAAATAACAAAAGAAGGTGTAATTACTAATTATATCTTTTGGACCATTCAGTTATATTTATTTATAGTATCTATAAATGTGTAACATTTTTTGAAATTCCACGTAAACAATACGCTGACAGCAGTGCGCCTAACAACATATTAACACTGACGGGGCAGTGCACACAGATGCGATATTGCGGCCTACTGTGAAGCAGGCGTAGGGGGAGAGGTGGGTGCACAGTGCGAGTTACGCCTACACGAGCGGGTACACGTAGAGAAGGTATATTTGTTGTTGATGGACGTTTGCGCTTACTGACAATTTTTGCTGCACTGAATTACCATGTGCCTATATCGTCATAACTTAACAATATTTGTATTTTCACTACATTCCATTTGACGCAGAATACTACCCGTGGAAAATAAATTTCATTCATAAAGCAATCTTCGCACCGTGGAAATCATTGGTCAGATGTTTATATCTCCTTTAATACCTGTACCGATGAGAACTTTTCACTTAAAGTTTGGCAAAGTCCGACAATTAAAAAATTTTGCACTCGTTATAACCATTGTTCTTTCAAACTCTGCCATTTTTTTAAATATTTGTATTTCTTTTTCACTCTAAGTCACGGGTTGATATTCAACTTCAGCTCTAGTCGTAGTTAAAAAAAGTATTTCAGTTTACTTTCTTTTGTTTTTATTCTAACAGGAAATATCAGTGGTAACACCAATTTTCTTTTTTTTTTACTCAAATAAAAACATTTTATACACAAATAGACATGTATATGTATACATACGTAGGTATATTTACATGTTTGTATATATATATATATATATATATATATATATATATATATATATACGCTTATTCATACGTTCATATTTGTATTTATTTATTTTATGTTTCCAATAACTGGGACCACCTTCTTCGTATAGTTTTAGTATGCTTAAAATAGCTGCGAATGAGTATATGTAATAAAGATATATCATTTCTCCAAATTTATTTAAAATGTGTAAAAATTATACATATTACAGATGTTTTATCATCCTTTCCACTCCAAAGTAGGAGCCTTTTTTATTGAAAACTACAACGTGTTAAAAGGTCCAATAATTAACTTATTTTTAATTTTATACTAAGGAGATGATAACATTTTATTTGATAAAAAAATTCAATTTTTAAAACTCCTATTCCCAAACAAGATAAAAAATAATAACCATTACAAGACTTGCATACCTTTGAGTTAATTGATATCGAATATTACGAATATTCTACTTTCAAGATGGTTTTGAAAAAGGTTATACACCTTTTTTTTAATTACATGTAAACAGAAATTACATTATCGCACCTAATTTAATCATGAAGTCTGATACTCTAATCTGTTGAGAAATACATAAAGTTAAATATTTTCCATTCCTCTGAAAAAGAGGAATGGAAAATATTTAAATTTATGTAATAAATTGATAAACAAAGTTATGTCGATAGCGTATTAGTGTTGATAGTATTATATTTGGTATTTTTGACATAACTGAAACTAAAATGATTTAATTTTCAACGCACTGAGTTTCAGTGATAAAATATGTCATTTTTAAAATTACAAAATTACATCCTCTTCTACGTTTATTTGTATGTATATTTCATGATCACCACTCATAAATTGATTTCAAATTGATTTATGCCGTTCATATGGGGGGAACTATTTAATTATTAAGTTACGTGTCCCCTGAGCCTTAATCGGATTAAACGATTCAACTTAACATGCGCGTACTTTCTGTGATCAAGTATTTCACGAAGTTAGCTCATAACGAAAGTTTGTCCCACATACAAGGATTAACCATGTCATCCGACCAAAGCCGTTGAAATTACTGAGCGTAGAGATCATCCATGGCTGAGGAAATCTGCCCTCCGTATCGTACCTTCTTTATTAGGTTGTACTTCACAATTCCTTTTAAATGTGTGATATGTATCTATCATAGAATGCAATTATAAAAATAAATTCTGGTATGAATGGTTGTAACTAATAACAATAAATTTTAATTATTTGTTTTTATTAGTTACATTACTTGTTGTTATTAGTTAATATTAGAAAAAAAACTAAACGATTGTGCAGTAGCGTATTTATAAAAATTCATCCGTTTCTTTACGTTGTTTTCTAATATTCCTTATCATATCTGGAAAAATTAAATGCCTTTGCAATGATTAGTATCGTCAAAAGCAAGTTGTCAGTCACTTAATATAGAAAGTTGCAATTGGGTATTGTCACAAATCGTAGTGGCTTAATTACAATTATAGAGGCAAGTTTTAGGATAAAACTAAAATAAGAAAAAAAAATTATCAAAGATCATCGTACCAAATAAACGTTAATGAAAATTCGAGCCCAAAAGTATAAAATCCATTTTCTCAATCTACTTTTCGTAATTAAATTCTCAAGAATCTCTGAAATCGGCATTCTTCTTGACGATGTGAATAACTATCGTTCCGAAAAATGTGAAGAAATCGGAAATAATATTAAAAAAATCTATGTTAACTAAAGAAATTTCAAAGTCACGCTGCCGTGACAGTTTTTTTTATATAAATAACTATTTAAATTGAAAAGAAGGTGTTAATAATAATAGATTTAAATACATTTTAAACTAAACAAAATTTAAATTTGAAATGATTTATGGATATATTATCTTATGAAAAAATGTTAGCTTTTATATTTTATTTATTTAAAAGTTTCATAAGGGCAATTAACTTATAGAATTTCTCATCTCTTAAAGACCTTTCTGCGAGTAAAGACCTTATTCATTCCATTTTACGACATCCGGTCTTCAGGTTTTCTCATTCAATATCGTTAAGCGTTTTTTATAATTTCATCGGTCCATATCTCTATCAGTATTTCTTCTGTCTTTTCGCTTCTTGGGGCTATAGCAGGTCGTCACACTTCTAGCCAATTCAGTCTTTGACCGTGAAATGAAGTATCTATAATTTTTGTTTATTATCTTTTTTCTTACTACCTTTATTTAATAGTTTCGAATTTAACATACTCTGCTTCATTACTCTCTCTCTCTTGTATGTTTGAATTTTCCTATTTGTATAATTATTTAATAGCTATGTTTGTGATGATTACAAAAGACAAAGCAATTTCTTTTTTAATTACTCATTTAAGCTCCATATTTTACAATATTCCCAACATAGTATCCATTGCTTTAGTGAAAGTAATAAAAGCTAGACACAAAAATAGTATAAATTCTTCATATTTTCCTACAACTAGACTTCCGGTCTATTGTTGAAAAGACTTTCCTGGATTTAGGATAGAATTTTTAGCAATATACCTTTTTGATAATACTATTTTGTGCAAATTCAAAGTGGATATTTAAGATATAAAGCATATAATTAATGGAGATTTGGTTTTAGCCTAATGAAACGATAATTTCTAACGCTTTTCGACATCATTTTCTAAAAATGAGAATAATGTCAATTTTTACCCATTCTGCTACGCAGCTAATATAATTTTGCCCAATTAATATTTCTGTGATAATAGTAAGGCACTCAACATTATTTGCCATTTCTTTGTTCAGTTCACATGATGCAAAGATGTGAGCATAAGTAAGGTTAGAATCTTACTTATTATCCCATAATTGTTATAATCTAAATAACGTACTTACTTTGAGAACGAAAAGTATTATATTACGAGTATAAATACATTTGTTTCAATATAGATTAAAAATATAATTGATGTAGCGTTTTTGCAACTGGAATATGAAATTTACGGTTCTAATTTCTACATATTTGTGCACATAATTAACAGATATGGATAAAACAGGCAAGAATGGTTTTTTCTTTACTCTAGGTTAAGTATAATAAGTACAAAAAATTCGGCTTTTTATATTACTTATAAGCTATGACGTATTAAGAAAATTGACGAAATAAGATTTTAATATTTATTGTAAAACGTAGCAAAAAAATTAGGGTATATTCGATCGCAATTTGTCACTTTAATACTCTAATATAGATATATCTTGAACAAGAAAAATCTATAAGTCATACTGAGGTAAAAGTTAACACCAGTAAATAATAAGCGAGATTGAATAGACCTATCACAAATTTATAGCCGTATCAATATTTTTACAAAAGTTATGTAAAAAACCCAAAATTTAAAAAAACCCTTGTTGATTTTGAGAATTTATGCTTTGTTTTTTATATTTATGTCTATATTTATTATGCCTTTATTGTGTTTAATTTACTAAGGAAAAAAATAAATACGTTTTCATGTGAAATTCATCGTTATTTAATGAATATTTACGTTTAAGGTACACCCCCGACACTCCATACTAGTAAACAGATTTAATTGCCTACACTATTACGTACGCACTCGCCTATCCGTTTCCGTTTTGTGTGTGCGTAAATTAATGTAGGGCTGTCAGCAGCGTGCAGGTTGTTATATTACTACGTATCGCTCTCAATCATTGCGAATAATCGCGCCAATCGAGCGAGTCGATGCTAATACGTTAGCAACGTAGCTGTTTCTCTTTCTAACCAATAGCGTAGATCGAATGATTGTCTCGATAGCATGCTGGTGCAGTGTGTATTTTAAAAACGGAATAAAATCTTAAAAATATATTTTTTTTATTTCGAAATGTGATGCACGAAAATATTGTCTTCGTTGTACTTTTGACTTGTTTAGATTTGCTGCAAGTGAAAATATCTTAATTTACAAAACGATAAGCCAATAGCGGACACCACAAGGATATATTAAACAAACACATCAACGTTCAAACAAAACAATTTGAAATTTAAAACTGCTCGGTGAATGTTTGTGGGTATAAAATTATATATATTAACTAATAGTTTAACAAAATTAAACATACAGTAGTCTTACCTTCTTTCATCGCAAGGGAAACAAAAAAATATCGTATCCTTATTGATTTTATTGCTTTCTAAACAGCCGTGCACAGCACAATAACTGGCAATTATATTCAATTATTATAAATTAAACGTGAGGCGTATTTAATGTCACCTGTAAAAATACTTGATATCTTTCGATAAAATATGTACTTGGTATGCAAATACAAAATATTTGCTATTGTTAATAATTGTAGGGAATCGCCTACCGGATGTTCGGAAAATGTAGGGCTGCATTATACTTTATGGTAGGGCTGCATATTGCACGTAGGTTTTTTCGCCCTTTAAAATCTAAAAGGTCTAAGAAATAAGGAACAAACCGAATATTTGAATACTCATAAGTCTTAACACTTTTGCATGACATATATTCATTACGTTAAGTATTGCTTCGCACTTCGCAGCTTGCAGACAACTATTTACTGAATATGACGACTGAACAAGAATGAGTATTTTGAAACTAGAATTTTAAATACAGTCATCTTTTTGTATGCCTTTCTGTATTTCTGTTGGAATTTATTGATTCGTTTTTCAAGTACACTTTCTAAGTTTCTAAGTTTATCTTAAACGTATCACTTACTTATTAGTCCTAGGTCTGGAACTATAAATATTTATGGTATTATCTTTAAAGGCACAGCATTTTATAAAAATATATTCTTAAGAAATTATAGGAATGTCCATTTTCGTTGTAAAAAATAAAAGATATGAGCATTGAATCTTTAATAATAAATGGAAATTAAAACTTATAGCACATCTCATGTGATCGTAAGTAAGTAATATTTGTAATATAGTCCTCTTACAATGGAATTAAATCGCCCATATTCGTCGAGTACTTTGTCACCGATATGTTACCAATATTTTATAATACTACTCAATATATCAAAATATTCATATGGCCCAAGTCTATTATAAATAGCTATCAGGTACGACAAAATCACGCAAGTTAAATTCAACAAAAGATAGCAAAATCGAACAAATCCGCGTGCACGCAGGAAGCGACAACCTAGGAACGCGTACTCTCGATCGTATCTCACATCTGCGGGTGACATTAAATTGGCGGGAGGAGGTGAGTATCGTTTTTTTACGCAGTAATAGTTACTGTTATTTGGTTAAGGTATACAGTGTCTACATAGATAAAACCAACTGATATTAACTTAACGTTAAATTATGAATAAGGTGGACGCAAATGCAAATAAAATGCAGCAACTCCATTGAATTTAATCTCACTCAACTTTATATTTTTCGTTCTCAGTACTTCGACATTGCAACCGACTCTGCTTCGCAGAAATAGTATTCTCCTTGAAAATCTCTGTGTCTGCGAAATTTTCCATTTGAGTTTGCAAGTTTGTCGCCACTATCAAATAGTTACTGGGATATTTTGAAATAAATGTTTTCGCAATATTTAACTGGCTGCGTCTCAAAGTTTAGGTATTCTAAAAGAAAAGGTAATGAAACCTTATTACCTAACCTAACCTAACGAAAAAGTATTTGATAAAAATGAAAAAAAAATAAAATAGGCTATAACATTTATAATAATATATTTCGTTGTACAATGAGCAAGATGATGTTCATATCTATCTGCCGGTTGGAAAAAAAATAAAGTTGAGTAAGATTAAAGTGATTTGGAGTTGCTGCATTCCATTTGCATTTGCAGCAGCTCCAAATATATAAATAGGCTGGATGCATTCTATTTGCATCCAGCCTATTCATAAATTAACGTTAAGTTAATATCATTTGGTGTACGCTATGTAAACATTGTGTACATTTGTAAATTAAATAACCATAATTTCACATAACAAAGGGAAAAAAAAATTATAGACATAGACTTAAAAAAACATAGTTCCCAAAATCGACCAGGGTTAATTTTTAATTCTAGGTTTTTCATAATATTTTTGTAATTTTTGTAAAAATATTAACGCGGCTATAAATTTGAGACAGGTCTATTCGGTCTTGCTTATTGTTTACTGGTACTAACTTTTAACTCGGTATGACTTCCATATTTTTAATTTTCTAAATAAAATATTTACTATAAATTATTTTCTACGTTTTGCAATGAATATTAAAATATTATATCGACAATTATCTTAATGTCTCGTGGTTGATAAGTGATATAAAGAAGTCGAATGTTTTTTTATTAGCAATAACATATGTGCTTTTTATTCCATATATATATATATATATATATATATATATATATACCTTATGACGATATCATTGCCATTAGAAATTCTTTATTTACAAAGACCTCTAACTAGAGAATTTCTAATACTGTTTCTCTAACACTCCTTACACAGAGACTTGACAAGGTATGTGTAAAATCCGTCTCGATCGGCATTGAATTTATTTCAGTACAAACGGCATATTTCAATTTTGACTCTCGGATTACATTGGAATACATTGGAATATATTTAAATATATCAACTGGTCTACTAAGTACAGAGTTAAATTACAATACATAACTCTAAAACTGTCTTAGCTATAGTGTATAGTATATTATGATAAATGACATAATTACGTTTATTTCTTTTTCTGAATAAAGTTGAATTATTCCTAGATTTTCAAACTTTTGTATTACCACCTAATTACTTAATTCTATTAACACGAAACGTAAAATCATTATTTGTTCATTTTGTATACAGTTGATATAAGAAATTAACGGCACATTGCCAACTTCAACGATACGTTCTATTATTGTAAATTTGTTTGACATGATATTTAAAACGGCCATTTGCGGATGTTATTCCGAATAGCGGAAACGAAGGATCATGCTCTTTATGCAAAATAAATTTTTACTGCATTTACTTAAAAATGAAGTAAAATTTTAGTCGCTTAAGTCAGTGTCGATTAAGTACGCTCGGCACTAGTCAGCTAATTGTAACCTGTTATGTTATATATTTATCTTTTATTTCATATTTTTTATAAACGCGTCTGTATATTTTAAAGATTGTTTATGTTATTTCACGTAAGTGTAAAATATGGCGGAAAAGCATTAAATTTTAGGCATACTATTATCCTATAATCTCATTATGAATATTTTTCTAAAATAAATAAATTGATCTCTTGACGTATAAAATCAGAAAAACTTTTTGTTTGGTATATGAAATATTGTTCGTATAATTAATTTTCACTTGGAAAAATCTTTTAAATTGCATTAGGAAATGTATATTATTATTGTTTTTCGCTAAGAAGCATACAAATAGCTAAATATTTTCCTTTGAGACTGTATGCATACTTTGCAATGGAAATAAAAAATGTTATTTATTTATTCACAAATTTTAATGTACGCAATTGACATCTATTCCGGACTTATTGCTAAGAGCCCAATCTCTTATTAGAAAGTGAACTTTATCACCTTTGTGTTATCGGAAGTGATTTGATGTTCGATTAAGCAGTTTATGTGAAATGTTATTTTTAGAGTTGCATAGTGCAATAAAGGAGCCTTGTGATGTCGTCTTGTTCGTTCATACCTATGTCACGATCGTACCATTTATACAGCTTCAAATCCATATGCATAACATTATATGCTTCGTATCGAAATGTCAATTAACGTGTTACGAAATATTTAAAAATTGTTTTTGTTCCTTTTTGGATGAACATTATTATTCGCGAGTCTCGTTAAATAGGGTGTTTAAAGTAATGAGGTTTTATTACCTTTTCTTTTAGAAGCTTCGGTTAAAAAATATTCAACATTAAAGTGATGTGCAACATGTCCATCCCTAACCAAATTTTTGACCACGTTTGAAAATTGTTAAATATTTTTGGATATAAGCATTCGATGAAAAGGCGGATTTGATGGAATTTGAAAATTTACGTAAACAATTTCAGGAAATTTGAACAACTAAAAAACCCTGCTTTGTGCGTGTTCCGGCACGCACTTGACTGGTTTAAAGAATTCTTTCTATTCCAGCCTACATAATAAATTAATTACATATTCACATATATGGGTTATCTTATAAAGATTTCATTTTTTCTTTTGATACACGGAATCCTAAAATAGTTAACATAGCAGTTTTTCCTAATTAACACAAGAGCTTTCTAAATTTAAAAATAAATCAATCTTTAACTATATGTAAATCACAATTTTAATTTTTGAACGTTGTCCTAAAGTTAAAATGAACTGAAGGTACAGAGTAAAAATACAATGAAAATTTTTCATGCTCCACACGGTTTTGACTTGTTTCAGGCAAAAAGTTTAATGGCTTGGGGATTTTTTGTTGTGTAAAGTAAATAAACCTATACTCGAACGACACACTTTGTACTTAGATTATTCAATTTAGGGCATAAGGAAAACTTAATTGGCTCGTTACATCCGTAGTTACATCCGTAGCTTTCTATTTCCAGATCGGAGTTGAAAAAAAGATTTATTAATTATTCCCTATGAAGTACGTGGTGCAATGAGTCTTTGTACCATAATGCATTTTTAATTTATTCTATATCATTTTACGGATAATTCCACTCAAATATTATTTAACATCAATATATATATATATATATATATATATATATATATATATATATATATATATATATATATATGTTTGTGTGTGTTTATAAATGTGTGTATAAATACTTTGATTATAATATATGCCAGAAAATCATAATTCAGATTTCAAATATTAAACATTATTTATATGCCTTTATGAACCAACGTTCCACGATATTTTCCTGTTTCATCCATACTGATGTCTAGCGTAAACACTACACAAAACGTAAATACTACACAATCTTCCACAAGGTTGTGAAACATAATTGATTTGCTGACTAAAAGACTTTACAATTTTTTAATCCCATAGTAGAATGGAGAACAAATTTTATGCTTCAATCGAAATGAGGACGCAAAGTCCATATTCATATATGTGCAGATAAATATCTTAAACTCGTATCTACGGATGCGACATGAGATATACTCTTTTCATCTAGTAATTTATACTTGCTTAAGTAAAAATTAAATTTTTAGATGTTAAAAATGATTCGAATTAATATCAAATTGATAAACAGAATGTTTCAATTTGGACTAGTAAGATTACTAACTTGTTTTTATCAAAAGTGTGAAGATACGAAGTTGTACAAACGTTACATAATTTCATATACTTAGCATATATTTTGTTTTATTAAGTTGACTGATTATTATTAAATGTTGGATTCTTAAGTATCGAATAATAACTAAAGCCTTACGTATAATGTAATGAAATACGACATCACAGACATTCATTTCCTTTTAGAATAAAAACTGAGTTCAGGTAATCTAACCTAAAGAAAGCATAGTCCCTCCCTATTTTATCCGTGCTTTTTGATTATTTATAAAAATGTGCAGAAATTAGGATTATAAATTATAGGTTTCGGCTGTGTAAATACCACATTAATTATATTCTTGATCCATGTTGAAACAAAATATAATACTTCTCGGTCTCAAAGAAAGTACATTATTTCAATTAGAATAATTATGCGATAAAAAGTAAGATTTTAACCTTATTTGTACTTTTTTCTTTGGATTAATTGTTCTGCATAAAGAAAAGTTAAATTATTTTGAATGCCTTGCTATAGTGACCTAAATGATAATTCAGAAAAATTATCTTAGTCATATAGAAAAATTGGCAAAATTTAACATTATTCTGATTTTTAAAATATGTTATCCACCAATATGAAAAACTATTATTCCATTAGGCTAAATCTCTATATAACAAACTTCGCGTCTTGGACATCGACTTCAAAATTACACAAAAACCTACCAGCCGCTAGAGGAAGCTAACGATAATCATAATTATGCTGATCTTTCGCCGTCACACTAAACCCTTTCGCGACGTTCGAAACTGAAACCGCAAGGCGCATCTAGTATTGAATAAATTTATGAATATCCTTTTCTTTTGGATAAATCATAAAGTCATTCTCTCCATGTGAGGAATGGTAAGGAACAATTTAATCAACGAACTACGCCGTAGAATGAGAGTGAATGTGAGTTTCATTTCAAAGAATTTGCGTATAGTGAAAACTGAAGATCGAACAAGTGAAATATTAACTTGATTTGTTACGATGTATAATATATCATCATCATGTTTGTTAACTGGTTAATCAATTTTATTATACATGAACATTTTCCTACAAATTAACTGAAGTATTTTTGAAAAAATATGTGAATAACTCGGTATTTCACAAAATTACTGTCTGATAAATTTTGACAACGTTTGACCCGTTTACATTTCAAGTTTGTTTATCAACGTACACACATAGCGTTCCCTTGTTGAGCGTTAAGTATAATTTTACATATTAACGAATAAGAAAAATGAAAGAAAATCAATTGCCAAATTATAATACTTACATTCTTTACATTGGCTTCAAGTTTGTTGTGGTGTTGGCCGCCAAATACTGACCAACTACAACGTTACATTCTACAGAATCAGTGCCAAAAGCAATCCGCTTCTCAGTTTATCCGGCATACTGCGAGAGGGTAATTTCATTCTGATCTCTTAGTATGCTACACTCAAAATAAGTTATGCTTATACAGTTTATGTATGAGCTTTGCAACGTATTTTTATGTGTATCACTTTTACGATAACTGTGACGTTATAACCATAGATTATGGTTCATTATTTTTGGAAATATACTAGGTCACTGTGAGTCCAAAAACTTATTTGAGTTTAACCGACGTTAATCAAATTTTATATTAGAATTTCTGTTCCGATTATTTGTAGGATATAAAATTTCTAATAAAATAATTTGAGTAACGGTTTCTTTTAGGATTTAGCCACTTATCCTACAACTTCATTTTTTAATAATTTTTAAAATGTTATGTAGTTTAATTATTATTTAAGTAAAATTTGTGGCTTTTATTTTATCGTCAAGTAAATATCGTGTTTTTAAAAGTATTTTCATTCAAATATTAAGTCCTTTGTCTGTAAAGTAGCAAAAGATTTCCAACTGAATTGATATGTTTTTGATTATTGTACATTACTATTTCGATTAGATTATGTTTAGTCATCAACTGTTTAAAAGACAACATTGAAGGAAATTTTTTTATATGAAAAAGGAATGACTAATTAATATTATTATTTTAAAAATTTTACTTGCGATAATTTTCACTTTTAACCCAATTTTGTTTGACTGATAGAACTAACATCCATAAAGTAGGGTTCTTTAGTTGCTTTATCCATTGGAAACGTTGATGCAAACTAAGCAAAATAATTTCAGTTAAAAATTATAATTAAATACTAATAATTTATTTTCTTAATTTTTTTCACCTTTTTAAACAAAAAATTGTTATACGTGAGAGAGGAGGTGGGGATTTGTTGCATATAATTGAAATATTTTTATCAGTATAATTTTGAAACATTTTTATCTTAGAAGCCAATTCAGCCTTGCAGTTATATTCTATTCACTTGAGACAATTATATAAAAAATCAAAAAAATGTAAATTATTAGGCACTTTTTAATTTTTACACTTCATTTTCAAGCTAATAATAAATTTAAACAGCTCCAATTACCTTCTAAAACAGTACAACATCCAAAATATATTTCGCAAAAACGATAGAGAACGTCATTAAAATTAGAAGCGTGAACATGAATTCCGTCATAATCCGAGTGTGCAGCCACGGCACGTAAATGAAATTTAAGACTGAAATAGTCCGAATCCATCTGCTCCACATTCATATATATTAAGAAATCTCAATAAATTGATTACTCGTTGCCAAACGGAACATATTTTTTGGATTTTACATGAGCTTAAAAATTGTTTGTTGATTTTAAGTAAATGTTTACAAAAGAAACATAATAAACAAAAATTCAAATGAAAGTTCAAGTAATTAAAAAAAATGGAACGCCTTAATCAGGAAAAATTATTACCAATAAAGTGTTAATGCAGGGTAAAACAGGTTTATCTTAAAATTTAATCTACTGTGTAATAAAACGCGGAAATTACTTGTCCACGTTATTAATCTTCGAACCATTTTGCTTATTTACATTATCTCAAAAGAATATATATATATATATATATATATATATATATATATATATATATATATATATATACATATATATATATATATATATATATACATATAAATATATATATATATATATACATATATATATATATATTAGACTAATTGTGATCCCAGTGCTGATAAACCACGATACCGTCAATTAAAGACGTATAATTTCTCTGCTACGATAATGAATAATCTAGATACGATTTATTAATGGATAACTTTTATTTATTAACATTCATTTTTTGTCACTGTGCAAATTACAAGTCATTCAAACTTAGCAGGCTGATACCAATATTAACTAACTACGAAAGAAAAAGAACTGTATAATAGTGCAAAAGGTATATCCAGTTTTATGTCACTATTGTAAACTGATGTATTTGGAATTTAAGCATCTTCTTGTAAGACACATTATTAATAAACCTGGCGATGCGTACATCAGAGCTGATTTAAGCATTATATAACGTTTGCGTTTAACAAAATTTTATACTGAAGTGTTCGTAAGTATTCGTAAGCATGAGAAAGAAGTAAATTTAAAAAAAAACAAACTTTATTTGTGTACTTTAATATACTTGTATCAAACAAGAGTGGAATTTGATAATTTTTTGCCGCAATACTGTATAAGTAGATAATTTTAGTTTGAATATTCTTTTAACTGATTACAATCACCGCTTAAGAATGCAAATATACCGACGAGTACAATAAAAGCGTCGGACATGTGCAAGCATACCGAAATACTGCTAATTATGATTGTAGTTATTTAATTACCTTTTTTGTTGAAGGCTTTGAAATATTTCTAAGTTATGTGAAAATTTTGTTAAATTGAAATTCTGTAATGGGAGATGGAGAATATTATTATATGTACATAGGGACGTAACAAAATGTTAATAAGGCAGTGTCTGTGGGCTTATCATATAATAGTCACAGGATGAATTTTTATTAAACTTTACATCTTTATAAAAATGTAAGGGCCTGAAAATCATATCAACGCTGCAGAATAGCAATGGATTATTTATATACCATTCATGCAGAATACCGATGAATGGTTTATCCAAAAGTGTTAGATATCTTTAATTTTGTTCGAAACTTGATGTCCCTCGCGATTTCAGTTTCGAACGTCGCGAAGGCGTTTAGTGATGGCGGGGAAAGAGCACCACAATTAAGATTATTGTGAGCTTTCACCAGTAGCTGTTCTCGACTTTATTTTTTTTATGTATTAAATATTATGTGCGTAGCAAACGTGTAAAAATTAAAAATATTATTTTTTAGTTTTTATGATGATTTGATGATTATACGAAATTAAACCGAAGATAATAATTTTTGTATTATTGCAAATTTAAGTTTTATTTATATCGCTAGTACAGTCGAGAAACATTTTTTTCATATACACGAGTATGTTGTATTTTATTCTTATCTGTGTTACAAAATATACGAAAAAGAATGTTTCAACGTTGCGATGTATTATAAATATTTACATATCTACTCTTGTTGTTTGACAGTTTTCTTTGTTTGGCAGTCGAAATAAAAACATTAAATTAATTTTATGCAACGTAATTTTTTCCATTATACTGAACTTTCCAATTAATAATCAACATACATATTTTATGTTGTTGTGTTGGGTAAAAAAGAATCTAAAAAAATTTCCCCAATTTAGTTCCGACAAACTAAACTATACACGTTTAATTGGAGTTCATATGTATATGTAGTAGATTAAATCATGAAATATGTAGAATGATAAAGGAAATATATTGAAGGAAAGATATTTCGTGAAGCACTAAAGTCTCTGAAAAAATATATGAGGTCCAGAGGAAAGAAGAAGTAAAGAATGCTTATGGACACAGACGATTAATATACGAAATGAGAAAATTTGTTTTGTGTTTTTTATAACGTATAAAATTCTAATAGTACTCCTGGCACATTCAGCCGCTGACGTTAACGACTAATTCGCAATATACTCTCATACACAATGAACATCCAGAGCAGGTTGAAAACAACGAGCGATACAAAATAGGCGGAGTCGCCGCAAGGTAATAAATTGTTCACATCCTGCAATTAGTTACGGTCAAGGGTCAGCAGTCCAGCCCGACGGGGCGGACGATGCAATCCATGTTTCGAACCGTTCAACAGAATTGAGTAACGAACTTGTGTCTATTTTTCATTTACATCTCTCGCTGTCTTTTTTCACTTCACGCTAGCTTCCTAATGCGGTGCGGTTTCGAGAGACGTGTGGCGTCTGCCGTCTAAATGCATTATACTTATCGATTTTTTTAACGATTAAGATTCATGTAATTTTATAAAGAACTTAATATTGTAAATTATGTAATGCAAATATGTATATATATATATATATATATATACATTTATATTTATAAAGATGTAGTTAGCAGTTGCTTTCACTAGGAAATATATTTATTTTAATGACTCCTGATCACATATTTCGAAATGCAATCGTCCCTTTACTTAATGAATAACAATTTTACAGTTTATGTAAATATGACGGTTCAGTATACTAAATAGAAAAAAAATTACATCAATTTATTTATTTAAAAATGCTATAAATTGAAATAAAAGTTGAATAAAAAGAGTTTCCTGTAGTTTTGGGTACTATATCTCAAGCGGAAAAAAGAAACCCTTATAAAATTACTCAAGTATCTGTCCATATGTCTATCACAGAGGTTTTTTCACAAACCCTATAAAGTAGAATCTTGAAATTTGGCATGGTAATAAAGCATACGAATCTGCATTTATCTCAATAGCTACAAGACAAAATATGTTGATTTGGGAGCGGAGAGATGGGCAAATTAAATTCACGATTTTTTTTAATTTCGAAATATTTTGCGGGATGCTGTGTGAAATGACAAATAATAAAGGCTGTAAAAATATTTTTTTAATTAATTAAGTAGCACGCCTTCGTCTTATCTTATTTCTGAAACTACTCAAACTAAAATTATTAAATAAAATAGAGTTTAAGAAATCCAAGAAGAAGTTGTAGGAAAATTATAGCTATGATTCTAGGTCTTATATTTTTTGTTAAATGTGCACCATGTTTTCACGCCTATGGAATATAAATAGGCAATATATTTGCGTAGTGAAAAATTTATATTTCTAAATATTTGAATAGAAGTACTACCCTTCAATATTTATCACCTTTAAATGTTTAAACACAAAACCATCGTATTGCGAAATCTACTTGTGCTTCACAGTTTTTTTTTATTTATTATTGAAATTCGTCAAATGAATATCGTCCTCAAATTCGATGATAAAGAGGTACTAAAAGTTACGCTCATAGGTTTTTAATTCAACTATATAAAGAAATTAATTTTATCATAGCCGATCTTGCAACGAAAGAACTATCATGCCATGGCCTACGTACAGACATAGACATGTGAGGAAATTTTTTACAAAACAAAGAGACATAAAAATTTCTTTGCTTAAGAAACCCTACAAAAGAGTTAATTGACATTTCTTAAATAGTTTTCAAATAAAACCACCAAAAATTCATTAACATTGCATAGAGAAAATCTACTGCAAATCATTATTGATGTTGCGTTAGTAAATAACATTTATGAATAGAAGAGTGTAAATGTAAATATATACTAAAATGAAATAAGCTTACCAATATTTTTATTGAGGCATCATCATTTTTATATCCTAAAATTTGGGAAAAAGTCTTAGATACTTCTTTATCAGGAATTATGTATAATACATTTAACGACGTTGATAAAAATACGTATTGTGATACCTGTTTTACATAAAACATAAAGGTGTGAATTTACGCGCGCGCATGTCCTGATTTTTTTACTGTTGCGTTTTAGAGATTTCAGTTCACTTCTCTCTTTCATTCGAAATATTTTTATTCGATATCAATCTGAGTTAATTTCGGGTTAATAATATTAGGATATGGCTACTAGTATATTTCGAAAATAAGGTGACATATATCATTCGCCAGGTTGAAAATATCAAATTTTTTTTGTTTTCTCAAAGAAAATAAAATCCTTAAACGCAAATTGTCGTTGTCATTACCGTATATTCTGCATCGAATAAATCCAAATTGCTGCTCTGCGCTCAGTTTAAAATCGTGGACGGTTATAAAGTGCGAGGCGAGTCAGGTGTGCTGCACTTGATGAAATCCCAGTCAACCGATTACTGTCTCAATCCCTTAATTTCCTCAGCTTCACGCTGGGTGAAATTAAGGGATTGAGGGCAGTAATTGGTTTACTGGGAATGAAACGCTAATCGCGTCTCTCCCAAATCGTTTCGTTATTTATATTTTATTTGGTAGGTATCACGCTTTATCGAGATAAATGACTTGCAGATTGTAACGAATAATACTTGCAGCTTAGCGTATATAGATGTATTACTCATTATTGTCGTTCCAGATTCAACCCTCGTCTAAGTCGGCAATTACCACAAAAATCTTGATTTCAATAAATTCCAATAACATATGCTTCAACTTCATGAACTCGTAAGAAATATAATTTATAGATCGTTTAAATAATATTTCGTTACTAAAATTTTTGAATTTGGTGATACAAATTTAATAGACAGGTTGATTGCACATACCACACATTTTGATTTTTCCGCTGAATTGCGACGATAAAGAAATAAGTCAGTGTTAATTTACGAATAAAATTGAAACGACTTTCAATACAAAACATAAATTAATTTTTAAAACTGGCAGAATTGCATTCATGAGTTTGGCGATAATTTGGAGTACAATTATCTATTTCTATTAAAAGTTGAAATGATGAATGAATTGGGAGAGGATTCCAATATACCAAATAGTCGTCCAATGAGACCAAAATATTATGTTTCCTTAGTTGATTAATGTTTATTTAAATTAATTTATGGTTACTTCTTTTTTATCGGAATTTTAATAGAATATGTGGAAATAATAGACCACATGATATTAAAATTATCTGGTTGCAACTCGAAAACCCGATCCCATTTAATTAAGATTTTCCTGTATCACGTACTTACTGCAAATAAACACATGACTTGTGTACCGTATATCTTCTTATTCGAGTGAATTTAGCATTAAAATAAGCTAGAATCTGTGTGTTCAGCCTAATTTTAATTTTATAATGTAATAGTTCCATGTATGTTCACACGACTAAGTGAATATCGTATTTTGCCGATTTTTGCAATAGTCAGTTCCCATCCTATCTCATTTTTGCAATAGTCAATTAAATGAATTTATAATATAAACACGTCTTTTAATTCGGTACTAGATACAAGTAAGTTCAACAATTTAAGCATCACAAAATTGGTTACAATTTTCCTAGAAAAAATTTACACCATGTTGTTATTAAATTTACATTGTTTTGATTTATATTTTTTAGGATTAGTTGTGAAAATTTGTTATGAATGTTAAAACTTTCGCTTGAATATAGGATTGTACGATTCAATTCTATCAATATTGATGATAATCAACGTGAAATTCAAAAAATATTAGAAGTATACTAGTAGTAAGTTTATGTCGAAAAATACAGGAAATTTCGGGGCCATCATGTATATAAAAGCAACCGTTAGTACTAATTAATATCCTGTTTGGGATTCGAGGTACTTATTCTAATTTAAGTTAATATTTCATCTAATAATTAAAATTTTACTAGTGCCGATAACATAAGCATCCTTTTATTTTTTCATTTACAACATTGTTAATTTTTAAATCATATATGAGTACTTTACACTTTTTGAAGTCAATGTAAGTTTAATACTTTTAACATGTCTTTGAATACTGTAAAGAAATAGATATTAAAGAAATATTAGAAAAATGTTTTTAATGGATATTTAAGAAAATAGGTTAAAATCAATGTGGACCATTTTAGGATTTTTAATAAAGAACGAAACCATTTATAAGCTATTGTAATGGCTTAATAGCGACAATAAAATTAACATTTGTGGACGTTTGAAATTAAGAAGAAAACCAATTTCCTAATGAAAATATGCATATAATTGCACGAAATCCTTATTTAAAAATTTTACACCTTATTAATTAAATTAATTTTTTTTAGGATAAGTCAATCATAAAAAAAATCTGCATCCTTTAATGGGACTCTTTTCAACACTACAGTTTCTAAGACATATCCTGAATTAAAAAACTGAGAAGAATAAAAAATATTGATAAGGAAAATATAGAGTAATAGTTTTCATGAATTTAGAACATTTTGAAACATCAGAAAATAGCAGCAGGGATAAACTACATCGAATCTTTTTACTAGCAACAAGATAAAGCAAGACTATATTGTAATGGATGAATTTCCTGCATAATCCAGAAGTAATTTAGTTCTCAATTTACAACGTTTGACATTATAAAATACCAGGCTAATAAGTAAAAATGGCCATCCAATACTCCATACCCAAACGCTACAGGTTGTTACAGGGCTATTTCAATGTTTTTCTAATATATTAATATGGAATATATTTGGCGTTAATTTTGTAGAAATTCATTATTAACAATTAAATGAAACTACGTGATGTATTATTATTTCTATTTTCTTTAATTTCTTTACCACGACCTAAGTTTCCTTGTATTACAATATTTTCATTAAGTATGAAGATGTATTAAGATGTTGTAATACAACGAATCTTTGCTAATATCCCACTTGAAGATGTTGTAATATAACGAAACCTAGGTCGTGGAAAAGAAATTAAAGAAAGTAGAAATAATACTACATCACGTAGTTTCATTTAATTGTTAATATATTAATAATATCGCCATTTATGATCTAAAAATAGTGTGTCAATCCAGATTTCAAGAGATAGATTCCCAAATTTAGAAATAATTGTACCGGGGTCAATAGCAGTCTCCGTAATATCATTTGCTCTCCCAGAATTTATTTTTTATAATCTTAGTTTACTTATTTTTGCCAATTAATAAAATAATTGTTAAAATTTTAAGGCGGATCTGATGATCAGAAGCTTCAGATAAAATAAACAGGACGTTTTCTCAACATTAAAAAAATAAATCAACACATTATTGGGAGAATTCAAGAAACGTTAACTTATTTAATAGGTAATAAATACAGTTTGGATCAGCAAGTGTAGATGTAAATGGAAATAAGAGGGTAGATGAACACGGAAAAAAGGTGCGCTCACAATAAAAGACATACGAAAATACTTTTAAAAGTACAATTTAAAATTATAGAAAAAATTTGTTTTTTTTCTCTCCTCATAATAAGCTTTTCAAGTAACATCCTACATTATATATGCACTAAAAAATTCCATCATTTAATTTACCTTTCGTCTTTAAACTTTCTAATTGAATATTTTTGAGGTTATTGAAGTATGTGCCGGTTAATAAATTTTACTACAGTATCAAATTTAATGTTTCTACGTCAAGCAATTTTTGAGAAAAACGGTTGTGACGGTCGAACCGACAGACAGGTGAGTCATCTTATAATAGTTCCATTTTTCCTTTTGAGGTACGGAACACGAAAAAAGAAGTTTATTGAAAAGTTAAATAGAACATGCATAGAGTGTTGCAAAATATATAGCAGTAATAAATAGTTTAAAAAATCCAACTTTATTTAATGTAACAAATTCCACCCTAATCTATTCTAACTTGACCTAACCTAACTTTTATGCGCACACTCTCAGTCCGAGTGCTATAATTGAATTTCAAGATCTTTAGGTAACATTTTACTTAAAATAGTACTTTAAATTGAATCAGTATGTTCAAAGAAAGTATATTTCGAATCAGTTTCAATTCAATTATATTTCCAACCTTGTCATATAAAAAATATAGTGAAACAGTTAGACCCAAAATTAAACACGTGCGAATTTCGAACTCAATTCCCTAAAATTTATATTTCAATCTAAAAATTATTTGTCACAATAAAATAAAATTTTCTAATTTATACAATATAAAATATAAATTCCTCGGCAACATAAATCTTTAATCTAGGATTAATCCTCATAATTCAATGTAACAAATTCCACCCTAATCTATTCTAACCTGACCTAACCTAACTTTTATGCGCACACTCTCAGTCCGAGTGCTATAATTGAATTTCAAGATCTTTAGGTAACATTTTACTTAAAATAGTACTTTAAATTGAATCATTATCTTCAAAGAAAGTATATTTCGAATCAGTTTAATAGTACATATGGGCTGCTCAAACAAACACATGAACAGGTAAATAAAAAAATAACTGACGAATGAAACGTCCATTACCAAATTTTCGTTTTAAGTAGGATTTAATATATTGTTCCAGCATAAATTCCACTCAAATTAGTTCAATAGTTTTTGGCTTGGTATTCGAGCAAATGGATAGATAGGAAAACAAACAGGCTAACATTATTTTTTGCAAACGTTTCTTGAATGAATAAACACACCTCTGTGAGAGTTTTATAATGGTATATAAATAACGATTGTTATTGTTGTTGTTGTCGTGTCCACATGAGATGAAGAACACCTCATATGGAAAAATGGTTGCCACAGCCTTGAAAGTTTGGATTTATTCCAGTCCTGCTTGATGTGCGAATCCAATGCGATAACGGTTTATATAAACTTACTGAAAAGAACAAAGTTGGAATTATTTGTAGCTGATCGTTTTACGTTAACAACATTGTCAAAGGGCAGCTGAATAAATAATGATATATGTAAATTTGTTCTAAATTGACTCGTTGTAGTGACTGACGTTAATGACAAATGTCTTCAATTATTCATTTTTGCATTATCAACTGTCGTAAAATAATTATTCTGTAATTAAAAGCGATAAAATTCGATTTTGTTTTATTTAGCTAACTATGTTTTAATTGATGACTTAATGGTGTAAATAAAATATGATATGAATAGATTTGTGTTATTCGTAACCATATATTAATAGAAAAATATAAAAGGTTTACAGGGAAACCTTTTTCATAAAATAAATTTATTGCAAAAGATTGTGGAAAGTTTATTAAAAATATTAAATTCAGACAAAAGTTGAAAATAATAAAAAAAACCAACTAAGTATGAGTTTAATTCGCACCATTGGGGTTTGTTGCAGACCTAGGTACATTTAACAGGTTTAGCTTTTAAGGGCATTTAGTAATTTCTAGAAATAAATATTGAAATTATCTTTCATTATTGCCTATTATGACAAGCGTAAGACAAATAATTTAGTTACCTACATATTGTTAGTTTATTTATGCAAATACGCTGAAATAATTTTGAATCGCACAATTAAATAGTGTTAAACTGATTTTTTTTAACTTTTGGCACATATCGCGAAAATGTTAAAGAGAGCGAGCGGACACTTGAAAATTTTTTGCAGTGTCATATCACATACGAAGGAAATATTTTAACATAAATATATCGAATATCTTTGAATGAATTGGTTGTTTTGTTTGTGGATTTGTAGGTTGTAATTTCGTGGCATGTGACAAAAATGCGAATAAAAATTAGAAGATAATACAATTTTTAAACACCCATATAAATCTTTTGTACTGTATAAGGTGTCTAATATTTTTTTGTTCTTCCAAGTATTTCATAAGTTTCTTCAAAACAATTATATTTCCCACCTTGTCACATAAAAAATATAATGAAACAGTTAGATCCAAAATTAAACACGTGCGAATTTTGAATTTTCTAATTTATACAATATAAAATATAAATTCCTCGGTAACATAAATCTTTGCTCTAGGATTAATCCTCAAAATTTAGATGTAAGTATAACGATTAAATATTTTATTCCTTCAAAGGACGTGTAATTAATTCATGACAGTTATTGGTAATCAAATTCCAAAGACGAGGGTTCTTTAAAACTTGGTCCTTCGCACGGTACTAAAGGTTTTTCATTTACTTTACATCGAGTACTAAAATAAGAAAACAAAAATTATTCCAATTTCAATATTATATTTTCTTCATGATATATGATTGATTGTATTATAACTTGATATGTTTAAGGCAATAAACAATTTTTGTAATTCTGCTTTACGTATATTTTCAATCATTATATTTTTAATCATTTTTAATATCGATAGTAAATTTTTATTATATTTGGTATTTATTACTAAGAATCCCGATAATTTAATTCGATTTGATTTTCCAATAATCTTAATGGCTATTGATTAATTAATTTGGATAACAGAGGAATGATGATGACAAGTACTTTTGATTTACCATGTTTCAATCCTTAAACCTTCTAATTTCGTCCAGAAGTTTTCAAATATTGCACATCGTATGTTTAAAGCATTTCAACTAAGATTGTCATTCACAGTTTTAAACTGATAAAAAGTCGAAAATACCCAATGAATTTTTATAGAACATACTTGTATATTAACGAATAATACATGGTAACATAAAAATCTATGTACAGATTAAAACAACACAAAACAGATCATTTCAAAACAATTTTACGAAAATTTAGCACATTTCAGTTTAGAACGCAACCCACTCGGCAGAAAGTACGTCAGTAAAATAAATTACTCCGTAGCAATTGCAAATTTACATTTTAAATTACAAGTGACAAGAGGAGTTAACACCGATTACGGTACAAGAGTTAAAAATATATAACTTCGTTAAAGCGATTCAAAAGATGTAACTTCAGCCGGTATTACCGGAGTAGAGGTAGTACGTAAGCCATTACGGAGTGTAAGTGTATATGATGGAGAGCGCAGTGTGAATTGTTCATCAAATCTAACGGATTTGAATATAATTATGTGTATGAAGATACATGCTACTTTAAGTAATGAAAATTAAATGCAATGGCAATTCCCAGTGATTTGAGGTCGGTGGAGCGTAACGGAGTTGTTTATTTAGTGGTTTATTTAAATTATAATCAGCAGCACCATCAATAAAAAATTTTGTAACAGACATTTTTATTGGTCGTATAAGTTTAATTAAACAAAAATTCGACATTTATAATGTTTTTATAATTTAAAAAAAAATTTAACATCTAAAGGTAATTGTTTAAAAAAGATATATATGTTTCGATTAAAATTATAAATGTACGAACTTAAAACAAATTTTACAGGCTAGGACAAGTTATTAATATAAATCTGTGAACGATATGGGGTAAAATATACACATTTTTTAAAAAAGCTAATTAATTTAAAAGTTTACTCATCAAACAAAGAACAAAAGTGTCAACATTAATAATTTTCATAAAATAAATACTTTCTTGTCAACCCTTAAATAAGGATGTTACAATCTTAAATGATTGATTGGCTGAGTCAAATAAGCTACTTCAATGAATTAAACGTTATTAATATTATATAAGCATTATTATTTCACAAACGTAGGATTTAACATTTTTATATCAATAATTATTCATCGATTTTTAATACGTTGGGTAAGAGTGCGTTTATCGGATATATAAAAATAAAATCTAGATAACAAACAACGCCTGGTTGCCTCTTTCTTAGATTTATTAAGCAATTATTGGTAATAACTCTCAGCTCTGTTCTGTCCACCAAATACCATCCAAAAACATTCAATGATCCTTTTAACTCACATTACTTAATAAAAACCTAGGAAGAAATATAAAAAGTACTAACGTCTTTTCATTTACTACAGGTTTTACCGACAGTACCTCCATGTTTTATTATTACCAGGTATAAAGCATTAAAGAGGTGAGCGACAGTATGGATGAAATGAATGGCAGGACAATTTCCATGAAATACCTCCTTCTATTCTTCAATTCGATTTTTTTATTTATAATTTGTATCGTGAATGGTTCATTTGCATTTCTTCTTGTCTTTGGGAATTGCAGTGACCTTAAAATGAGACTTGAATGCGCGTTTTTTTGAATTTATTTCTTGTATATAAAGAATATTTTTAAATTCTCCATAAAATCATATCAATCATGGGAGTGTACGTATGTACGATACTTTCAAATTATAACAATAAAAAGAGATTTTAAGAAAATAACACGAAAAGATTTTGGGGTCTTTTTCAGTACCAAATAAAATTTCCAAGTCAGTTTGTTTTTCAACCCTGTCATCCGGTTTACATTGAAGGTATGTGATACTGGCAGGTTAGCTTATGTGTTTAGACTAAAAATATTGTAAGATGCTCTCCACGAGGAATTCATAATTTTAACTCCAACAATATCTTATTAGCCCTAAATAGAAATTTAATGTTTAGCTTGCGTTAGTATTTTTTCCAAAGAGATAAAATACGATAATAAAGATGAAAACTTGTTGGACCAAATGAAATAGAGTTTTACAAAATTTTACAAAAAGAGTTATGCTTTATTCGTTTGTTAACCTCGATAGCCACTATTGGAGGCATTATCCAACTCCTACTTTTAAATTAAATTTTGTGTATTTGTTTAATAAATTTACATTTTCTTATATTACTAAATTACTCTAACCTGCTATGAATTGAACAAGGATTGTACTAATAAACTAAATGAATAATGGGCTGTAAGGAAGTCTAATTTTTCGCGTTGGCAATTCTTACTATTAAAATTAAATTACAAAACATATTGCAGGGCAAATATTTTAGTGTTTGTATTTTGATTTTTCAACCGACAAATTTAGGATTTTTCATATTCTATGTAAACAAAATGAAGCAATTTAAAGGTTGTATACTTTATTAAACTTTCCAGTATGTTAACCAGTCATACAAATTTTTGATATAAAATAAACTTAAAAATATTATCATAAATTCACCAGTGATCTTCATAAGAGCACTATAATTCTATATACAATCTGCCAATAATAGCTGACATTGCAATGTCATCCTAAGATAAATAATTGTGGTGTAATAACTCTTTCAATTTAAAACGATTGAAATGAATGTTTAATTAAGTGGGTAACTCACCTAAAAAAAGAAACAAAATATATTGTAAGCCGTCATGAGATATCCAGTAAATGGGAAATATCTAAATAATTTTATACTTTTAATATTGGGATATTTTTACTTGAACGAATGGAAAACGAAAACGAATATTCGGTTAGTTGTATTGTTGTTAGTTATTTTTATGAAATAATTTATCACAGAAATATTTCTTTAGAATCTATTGAAAACATATATTTTAGTTTTGTAACATTGTTAGCCGACAAGACGCAAAACTGGCCAAATTAAGTCGGAAAGAGCCGACAAGACGCAAAGCTGACTGAGTCTGAACGTTTTAACTCTCATATAATTGCGCCATTAGATGTTTCACATCAAATTTTCTTTCCGTTTTTATAAAACTTCAAAAGTCAAAAATTTAGAAGTTGGAAGAGGAATATTTCATTCTCACAAACTATAGAAAGATGGAGTCAAAATGTTTTTTTAATGTTGCATTTTCTGCACAAATTATGGATGTTTAAAATATTTAGCTGCGGGAAGTTACCTACTTCTCTTTTTTAATCATGTATGTCAAAAAAATTAGATAACAGAATTTAATAAATATTTCAATGCAACAGAATTTCGGCCAATTTGCATTAATAGAAATTTATATGTAACCAATGCAGTGTCCGTTACAAGATCAACGGATACATCATTGCGAGTGGCAATAAGGATAATTTTGTCGCAAATAAATTGATTAATTTACAAACCACTAAATTCATAGTATTAAATATATGACGCACCCGGCGCGAGGCGAGTTGAAGTATACACGACTTGCACTAGACCAGTTTAGTGTTCCGAGACAAAATTGCCAAGACGGAATACTTAAGAAATCGCTTTGGTACCCGTCCCTCTGCCCGTCCATCACAGGTGATTTTCTCGGAAACCATTCGACGTAAAATATTGAATTTAGCACAAGATTTTGACTTTTTATTTATTAAAAGTAGGGATAGCGATACGTATATTCCGCTAGCATACCTTTAGTTTGTGTTTCTCCCGAATGAAAGCTTCAACGACCTTTCTGGAGAGAGAAATAACATAAGAGAAATAATTTTTCTACGAACCGTCATAATCTTACACCTCATTTTAAAAAGATAATCCCTCCGATACGTCCCTTGCTGACCTTTACCTCCTCTCATCTACTCAGTCGCAGATAGGTTCAAACAAAATTTGCTTAAGGCCAATTATTATTTCATGACTCGACTACGTGATATGAAAGTGTGATGTCCGTTGGCTGATGAATATCTTTTAAAATTTGTCAATTAATGTTTTGCCTTATTTTTTATTCATGTATAATTTCACTTTTATTTAATTCTTTTGATTACATAGTCAAATAAATACAAGAAAAATAAGCTACATCAAAACAGAGAAAAGGCTATTGCTGCGGATATTGATCTCTTACAAAGATGTACGAGTAATTGAAAATAAACGCACTGACGGAGCAAACGTGAAGGTGAAAAAAATGTAGAGATACATAATGCTAGCGGTATTATTAACAAAAGGTTATGTACAATCTAATTTTTATAATGAAAATAGAATACACAACTAATTTGTTTGCACGAATGCAATTTCTTTTTTTTAAATAATGTGCTAAAAAATGTGTACATTATTTGTTTCTTTAGGCAAGAAGGAGTGAATTGTGCCGCCTTAGGTTTAATATAAACGCCAAGCAGAGAAAAGAATTGGCAAGGAAAGGCAGCAGCAATTCAGTCGAGGTAGACAACGCGAATTTTGATATGTGTACAATTAATCTTTTATTTATGGTGTTCTATAGAAAGTGATAATTATAGTAACGGGGCACCGAAAGTTTATAGATTGATTTATTTGAAGTTAATTTTATTCGAATTGGTGTTAAATGCTAAAGAAGGATTGTTAAAAAAGAAAGTATATTGTAATTTAATCAACTTTAAAATTACACATTGTAAAATTAATTTAGGAACCTTTCAATTGAACTTTTATTTTATTTCCTTTCTAGTAATACGCAAAAATTTGTTAACATTTGTGATATTTATGAATTAATTAGAGTCAATTATCTACACATCTATCTGAGCAACAATTAACGAGCAGAAGTGAAGTTTTTGTTGACGCAGCGGAAACTTTGTCAACATTGTCCGAAGCAACAGAAGATGTTCCCGCTGGTCAACCCAGAGGTGAGGTGCAGGAAACCATGTTGGACTTGGACACGAATATATCAATACACAGGAGACGCACCAGCAGCCAGCAATCGGATATCTGGCCTACTTTTAGCCAACGTTGGTTGCTTGAGACGGAAGAATAAAAAAAATTGCATGAGATATGAAATGGAGCAAAGACAATGAAAAAAAAATGAGTTCCATGAAATCCGCAAGGAAATGTTGTTAAGACAAGTTCGAGAAGCGAAGACTCTGAAGTCGCAGAGAGGGAATTGAAAAAAAATTAAAAACTTTTTTAGATTGTTAATTTTGTTACTTATATATTTTTATTCTATTTTCTGTTTTTAAATATTGTTTTTTTCATATTTTGTTCCCATTTTGTATATACCCTATTTATATACTTTTATACTATTTTTATTTTCATTACTGTTATCTTTATAATTTTTTCTGCTCATATTGTGTTTTTTTATGTTTTTTTTTAAATTACACAACTGACAGTCAATTTTCAACAAGAAATCATACAGTCATTATTTTTTTTTATGTAGAAAGGCAGGGTAGCACGTAATTTAAAACATTTAAAAACTAAGAAGTGTTAATGTTTATATTTTTGATCTTATATGTGGTAGTTTTTAGTTATTTGTATTATAATTTTTATTTAATGTAATTTTTATTTCATTCAGTCATCATTTGTACTCGAATTAAATTTGTCAGAATACAATATATTTTTGGAGGTATTTGTTAAATTACCAATTATGAAGAATAAATATTTATTGATAACTTCCTGAGTTAAAGCAGTCACTGGTTTGTATCATCTAGTCCAAACTAATTGAATGCACATTCTAACATTCTTTCTATAGAAAAAGGTAATTATCCTGTGCCAACTAATTTTATTGCACATTTTAATATCATAGGTTTAGGTAAAGGGAATCACTCTGGTAAGCAGATTGAACTTCAATAATAGAATTTTTGAATTCCAAATTGCAATACTAATAAATAAATTTTCAATGTTTATGTGTTGTCAAAATAAATGTCAAAGTAATATGTATTTTTGTAAGAATTTATTAAATTACCAAAGGTGAAAAATAAATAAGTGCTAATAATTTCCTAAATTAAAACAGTGCTAAGGCAATCGATTCCTGGTTTCTAATTGGTGCTACTTTCCTCTAGACACATATAATGATACAAGTTCTGTGGATACAAGTATCTGTAATATTATTTACATATAATTGAAAATGAATTGCATGCTTATTAATGTTACAGAGATGAGGTTATAAAGGAAAAATGGCACTAATAATAAAGTTTTAAAAGTTTCTCAATACGCAAATATCAGTTAGGAGTGATGTTCTATCAGTTAATAAAAATTAAACTTCAAAATCTGATGTTACTAAATGTTTAAATTTGTCGTATAAATTTGGTTTTCTTCACTTGTGTTTTACTTAAAAATAGTAATTTTGTCAGCATTTTTATTAAAAAATTGTTAATTTACATTTGTAGATATATATATATATTTATATACAGTGTTACCTATTCCGTCGAGTATGCAATCATAATTAAGATGTAAACTCCAGTCGCGCGTCGGAGCTGACACGCAAATTTTTTCATATAAATAATATTCTTTAGCATTTTAGAGGGCGGCACTAGAGTAGATAGGCGGCTAGGTGATCTTACACGCAAGCAGACTTCGTCAAACTGACCGTGAGCGACACAGTCCTGCTTCAAATTAATCCTGCAAATTTAAATTTTAGCCCCGTGACCCGTAAATCGTTATTGCAAACTTCACTTTTCTTGGAAAGAGCAATCTTTTAAATTCAAAAGGAAGATCGTTGGGGAACCATGGAATACGTGGTGCAAAGACTGTTTTTCCCTAAGTAGGTTCAGTCAAAATGGTAGCGGACTTTCAGCCTAGTACCATTACAAAGCTTGGCCGGTTTCAAATTGTTGAGCAACATACAGGTGTGATAACGCGTAGTAACCGCCTACGGTAAGAATCACTCGGTGTGATTTAGGGTATTCAAAATTGTTCTGGGTAATAAATCGCTTCGTTTGTATTAACCACTATGTGTTATGAATTATCCACCATTTTTTCCCCTCTAATTGAATTCACTAATATATCATTACAAACCACAGCTTTTTTGGAGCAAAACTGACTTCATAAAACCAGTCCACAGTTTTGTTCATTACATGGGTAAGGTATGAACCAATTTTTGCCATCACTTCTTAAACTGTGGTTCCTCTCGCGTGCAATTCGCTAGAAATTTCCATTATGCCATCTATTTCTGGTTAATCACCGTTCTCTAATTTAAATATAAAGTTTGAAAATTGACATCATCTCTCAGATGTACTCGTATTTTTAAGACATTTTAATACCTTAATAGAAGGAAATAAAGAGGTTCTTTTGAGATAAGTTTTGATTTCATCTACAAGTCAGTACCACTGGTATAATTATGCAAAAGTCTCCTTCTAGTACTACTATTATACCAATCATTCAGATTTTGTTAATCCTGCATAGTCCTACTTAAGGATTCAATACCTCTCATTTTAACCAAAATAATTAAATACCAGACTATAACTTTAATTTCTCTTACTACTTCCAGAAGATTGATCTGGTTTGGAATTATACAAATCGCTATCTACATGTAGCTAGTTAAGAGGTAGTTTTAAGATTGAATGCGCAGTCCGGCCTCCTCTCAACAGCATAGGGGTAATCGCAGAAGATTCTACCACTAAAGTGATGCTACAAACAATTCTTACGTTTGTCAATAGCAAATCTTCTTGCATTCTTGCAAAAAATAAAAAATATCGATCATCTTCTCTAGTCAACAAGCAACCCTTAGTCTTGTTGTTATAATGTTTAATGCCTAAAATGATATTGGGCCTCGGGCTTCATGAAAATTCCGGATGTGCCGTATATACTCTAGTCAGAGTAGTTCTTTTTGACACTTGGATATCCATCGACGTCTGTTTCTTTCTTTTTTCTTTTGATTAGACAATTATTTCGAACATAATATGTGGTAACTTCGGGATATGACAGAGTTTTGGCAAAATAATCTGTTTGATATTTATATACATGATTCATTTGACCTTAATATATATAATTCGTTGGAAAAAAGAAAAAGCGTAGTTTTTGGTGAAATGAGAACTTTATGAGCAAGATTTTTATGTTAAAATACATCCTTTCATTATTTTATAGTGAACTACAAATTTAAACACGGTGGGGATGTGCTCATGAATATGAAACCTGAGAATCCACCGTATTTTCTCAGAACTACTTACATACTTCACATTTTCATAACTGTTCACTTCACATTTTTCATTTTCGAACATAAAAGTTAAATGGACTTCGACATTAAACTTTATGAATAAAGTTCGACTAATAAAGTCACATTGTATAGAATCTCCAGACTCTCGGGGCTCCACAGTAAGCATATCCTTATCGGATTGTTACAGTTAAGGCTTCAGAGGCGTTCAGGCATAATCGTGCTAAAGCACCACCAGCCGCTCGACCGAGTGCATTAACCAAAAGGTCCGAAATTGCGGTTTCTTTCGTATTAAGCAGTATTAAGCTAAGAATCCGCTGTATTGCGTCAGAACTACTTATATCCTTCATACTTTCGTATCTTTTCACTTCATATTCATTTTTGAACGTATGAGTAAAATGGGCTTCGACATTGAACCTTATGAATAAAGTTCGACTAGTAAAGTCACATTGTATAGAACCTTACATTGTATAGACTCTCGGAGCTCCACAGTAAGCATATCGGATTGCTACATCTATGGCCTTAGAGGCTTTCAGGCATAATCTGCTAAAGGTTGCCTTGCACCACCAGCCGCTCAACCGAATGCATAAACCAAAGGTCCGAAACTGCGGGTTCTCTCGTACTAAGCAGTATTACAGTCACAACGACAAGCCATCATTAGGGTTGAACTAACCCGCCTCACGGCGCTCTAATCCCAGCTGTCTCAATAAATTTTATTTATATATTTTTTTTCCTTTATTTATATATTTGAAAACACACTTAAAATTTTTAAACTTTTATTTATATATTTGCAAACATACTTCATCGAGTTTACTGAGTTACAATATTTAACATTTATGTGAACATTCGAAGTTCTTAAAAGGACACCCAGCGGATAGTTATATCTATTCTATTGACGTTAAACCTGAAGTCCCATTTTTTTGGGGAACGTTTTCAACCTGCTTTTTGATGTATGTTTCATATATGGCGAGTTACAATTGAAGCTTCTACAAGACCAATGTAACATATTCAATTTTACGGTTTTGTAAAAGCTTAGGGTCAAGTTCGGGATTAGATAATGCCATATATATAATTTTATCAATAATATCCGGAGTTATATCATCTGATAACCACAGTAACTTTGAAATATCCTTGCAACTAAATCATGACGGTCATGTGATTCCTGACCCAGGAGCATATTTTGTATTGTCGCTCCATTGAGAATTGTACATAACAATGACGAAAAGTTAGGGCAACCATAGTGATAAACGTAGGTTATGGCGTCTTGGGTTCCCTCATGTATGTATCTTCCTCTATCGTGAATAAGTATGGCTAAACTATCATTTAATCCAACGGAACAGCGTCTACATGTTATCGGTTAATGCCATCCTTAAGATAAAAATAGTTATTCGCCTTTACCTTAACCTAACTGTTAATAAAAGCATCTTAAATTTACTTGCTTTCATCTTTACCGACAAAATATATCTTCAGAAACTTAATATTCTGTCCAGGATCTGGCAATACACTTTAAAAGATTAATTCATTCATCTTATTTCACTTTCTTTGCATTAAATGAAATTGGAAGCAACTATTGTATTTACGGATACCGTCGACAAAATGTATACAGTCAGAGTGCAAATTTATCAATAAACTATAAAGGGGCTAAGGAGGATTATGTAATGATTCAATTTGCACCTTTCCATTACCACAACACATTCAAAGAGTTACATTTTTCCACTTAAGTGCATTACACCACTGACACTTATAACTCTTATCGCAAATACACCAGGAACCTGGAAATCGTACTGGTAGACTGTAAAAAAGATGTTTGAATATTATGTAATTTGGAAGGAGAGTCAGTAGAAGATGCTGAATCCGAATTGGTGGAAAACAAATTTGTAAATTAGGGTACTTTAACTTTGTCCGACACTTATTCCCGGACACCGTATAGACATTTATTACCGTTACATCAAAATGTATATTTAAAATATTTATATAAGATAGATATGTGATATTGATTTAGTTAAAATTAAACCGAAAACCGAACCATGAATCGAAAAACGAACGCCGGCATATAATGCAAATGAAGAATTGAAACAAGTTCGTTAATTATTCTGTTGAGTGGTCGGAACGTAAATTCTAGTGCCCGAAGGATGGAGCGAAGATCCATCCTGTACGACTGGACTGATGACCGTTGATTGTTACTAATTGCAACAAGTGAGCTATTTGTTATTTTGCGGCGACTCTAATGTCTATTTTGGATCGCTTGTTGTATTTAACCTATTCCGTAGATGCGTTCTTATCATACGTCTTCAAATGTAGGTGAGTGTATATTGCAAATTATCCAGATAATTACAATATATTGGGATTCATTGAAATATTTGCAACTTGAAATGATTACGTAGCTATATTAGTATGAATTTCCAAATTATATTTGGAACATCTGGTTGAATGTAATTTTGCCAAATGATGCCAACTTAACTTGAAATCTGTTTTAATAAAGCTTTTAATATTATTGACAAGAATAAATTTCCTTTCTTGGATCATTGAAATCAATGCCATTGCGGTATTTAGGAAGCAAGAAAACTCTAAGTTCTCTTCGTGGAATTTCCATGTATAGTTCGTTCTCAACTCGTTGAAACTCTAAGGCCGGAAACACACTTGTCGTTTCTTTGCAATCGGATTTTTCACCGTCGCCGCCGTACCAGTAGCGGCGCGTAGGATGTTATTGCGACGTATACATTGTGCGGAAAAATGGACGATCGGATTATTTTACACCGACGGCAGCAATACAGCCGCGCACTGCCACTATAGTCGATGGATTTTTACCGTCTCCCCGAAATGGTGGCATACGTGACTAAATGCGCGGTTATACACTCGTCGTTAAGTCTGCCGCCGACCGTTCTTGTGTACGCGTTGAGAGTGATGTAGTGATGTGATTTTATCATGACCGAAGTGGTTTGTAATTGACAATGAATTATTAATTCATTTTGAACAAGAAAGGCCTGTGCTCTGGGACAAAACCTTGGATATTTTTAAAGATAGGAATGCCACAAGGAAGACGTGGCATGAATTTTGTCTTCAACTTACCAATGATTTTGAAAAGCTGGAAGAAAGCAAAAGGAATGACTGGTAAGTACAAATAATTGTATCTATTTATTTTGTAATGCTATTGAATTGACATTAATGGTCTTAAATGTATTTATTTTTTTATTTGTAAAAGAATTTAATTTACTAACAAATGCAAAGAATCAAAATTTCAAAAATAAACAAAAAACACTGTATATTACACAAAAACATAAACAAGACGTTAAAATATGTTTACAAATAAATGTAACAGAGAACTTTTTATAACGCCAGCAGATAAGAGATCTATAATTAATATTTAATAGTCTTTACAAATTAATTTTATATAATTTCGATATCATTTTATTTATTTTACATTTTTAAAGTTTCAATATGCATAGTACCTGTTATATGTATAATTATAGTAATTAGTGAATTATTCTTGATGCTAAACAGTATCAAATCTGTCGATAATGTATATAGTTATGCTTATGTCTCTTGGTATCTGGGCCCTGAGACCGTTGGCATCCGCCAAGGAATGCTTCCAACACTTGACACGAAGTACTTGGAGAGAATGTTTCTCACGTTGTTGGCTTTGACACCTCCTCTTATATTGCATGCTACTTGGATGTCTTCAAGCCCTGTAATTGACATAGCATCTTCAACTATGTATCCATATCTATCTCTAACATAATTGTGAAGCACAATACAGGCCTTGACAATATCAGTAGCAAAATCGGTATCAATATCAGGTTGCACATTCAAAAGATGGTGAAAAATACGCAATTTGTTACTGAGTATTCCGAGAGTGCACTCTATGTACCTTCTTGCTCTACACAGTCTGTAGTTAAATATTCTCTTTTCAAGAGTAAGTGAGTACCAGGATAAGGTCTCAACAAACGTCTATGTAAGCTAAATGCATCGTCAGCAACAAAGAAATAAGGTACTTTCGGGCTTTGCGTTCTTGGTAGGCACATCTCTTCCAGTAGATTATGTGAACCACTTTCAATCGATTTCCACAGCTTAGTGTTTTTGAAAATAGAAGGGTCATAGTTATTTCCGTAACTTTTAATGCTCACTAAAATAAATCGGTATGAACTGTCTGCGATGGCCTTTAACACAATTGAATAATAATCTTTATATTTGAAAAACATCGAGCCACTTTCCGCTAGACACACGAGACGGGTGTGCTTTACCATCTATCGCTCCTATACAACGAAAGAAATTTGCTATTGGTTCAAATCCCTGTGCTGATTCCTCCCAGGTGTCTTTAGTGGGTGGTGGTATGCATTCATTTTTAAAAAGTAGCCACAGAACTTGATAAACATCCTTTACAATTAATCTTGCTGTAGATGTTCTAATTCTGTACGAATAATAGAAATAAGCATCCACTGATCAAATAAAAACATGTTTTTGGTGTCAATGCAACACATTTATTCTAGTTAACAAGTTGTACTTATTCAATTTGCGTCCTTATTTTGCCTTAAAAATATTTTTGTTTTAGGTAAAGAAGTCATGAATAGGTGGAAACGCTTACGCGATGCTTTTATCAAATCAAAAAATAAATACAAAGAATCACAAGCAAGTGGTTCACAGGCCTCCACAAAAAAAAGTGCATATTCAAAAATGGAGCTACTGTTTCTACGAAAAATATACGAGTAATGAACAACAGAAAAAAGCTGTAACAATGGAGATGAAGACAACGATATTAAAGAACTAAGTGCCCCTCCAGTACTGGCAGTGACTACAGTTGAAGGAATAGCCAAAACAATTGTTTCAAAAGCAAAACCACCTATAAAGCAATATAAAAAAATGGATGAAGTCGACTTGAACATTTTACAAGCATTACATAAAAAGAACCTAAAAAAACGCAGACTGCCATTTTTTGAAGTTTGTTGCCTCATGTAGACAAGTTTGATGAAAATCAGTGGCTTCAATTCCAAATGGAATTTCTTCAAGTCATTTTGAAAATTAAAAATAAATACCCCTCCATACCTTAAACCCATAATGTATACAACGAATCTACATCCCAGACCCAGAAGTTTAATCAACCATCAAATTTTAAGGAGCACTTATTACACAGTGAGTATACACAGTCTTTCAATATTATCCCCAGATATCTCAGGGAGCATTTACGACTAACATACATTCAGCGCAATTTACAAGTACTCCAGTTCTAACACAACAAATTACCTGCTCGCCATTAAAAATTTCCAGCCAATTTTAAACGTACAGCAGAAAAGTTCTGCTGCTCAGCATTATGAAAATTATTCTGAAATGATCAGGGATGATAATGTTCAATCTCGCAGCTCTTTCCTAACTTCGTTATCTTCAATGAACACTATTTGCTGAATAAATAACACATTTTGCTGAATTGTAATTCATAATGATGAAATATTGCCCAACATGTAATAAAATGCTGTAGCTTATTCTGTATAAAAATATAACATTTTGTAATCTTAATATTGTATGGTGAATTAATCTCCAACTCTCAATTTAAAGGTATTGCCAGCATTTCCATCAGTTAAATACAATATTTTTCCGTTGTATACTATTTTTTAGCAGGTTGTGGAGTTTGTCGAATGACGAGATTGACATCCTAAAATAATTGAAACACTTTTCTTCATCATTTCTTAAATCACGAAACAAAGGGTAGAAGGCTCCAACTTTCTCTCTCGTTTGATTAATCGCACGAACTTTAATAATTCTATTTCTTCGCTTACTCCTTATGCGACGACGTAATAACAATAACGCAAGAAGTTGTTCTCTCTTCATGTTACACAACACTATTTATAATATGATAAAACGACAATTTAATAGACACTTGTAGCACGGTGGTCAGTGATCAACTGATGTGGCGACGGTATGATGAACAGCGACGGATATTTTACCGCCCAATGTGTAAATGCTACATTATTCTAAAGCGACGATGATAAAAAATCCGATCGGAAAAAATAACAAGTGTGTTCCGAACGTAATTGAAGAAAAAATTAAACCCTAGTGTTATAACGCCGAATCAGTTTCCGGCAAGTGTAGTGTATATAAAAAAACTTATAAGCCCTACCGGATATTTTCTTCTTTTAGTATTAGTTTTTAAAACATTGCAAAAATCACTCGAAAAAAGTGTTGTAATAATAGTTGCCCTCCTTAGTATATAAATTGCCCTGGCAGTGTTGTCATTATTGAGTAATATATTTCCTTTTTGGTCCTTTATTTTGTTTTTGTATTGAGCATTCTCACGTAATTATCAGATAATATACTCACATTAATGTAAATAACCTAATATTTCAATATAATTGAAAATTTTTTGACATATCAAAAATTATATTCAATAAGCAATTAAAACATTACATATATATTGTCTACAAAATATTATATATATTATCTACAATATATATATATATATATATATATATATATATATATATAACATATTATCTACAAAACCCAATTAATTGTTAGTTTACGTTTTACGTATTCATGAACATTATTTAGTTCAATATCACATTTCTCTACATTCTAAAATCATATGAAGCTTAATTAGCTCTAAATACATGTATCGGTATACCCTTAAGGCAAAAGGGCCTTAAAATAATAAAATTAAATCCCCAAACATATTCCTCTTCAGTAGGCAATGCTGGGTATATTAATACCACATCATATAATATTATTTGTAGTATTATAAATAGTGCAATCATTCTCAACCGAGATTTTTAGAGAAATTGACACAAATTTTAATGATCTGCGTTTTTACATGCTACAATGAAGCGAATCGTTTTAGTAGGAGTCGATATATTAAAGTTTTCATCATATAAATTATGTAAAAAATAAAAACAATCATAACAAGGAAATGAACTAATGAAAATTGTCCCCTAGTTTACATGCATAATAACACTAAGATAATGCAACCACTCAACATCGCTTTAAATAACGGTAAGGAAATTTGCTTATTTTTTATGTTATATTAATCACTTATATTTTCAGATGTGAGTCGTGATATGTAAATCCGTTATTCGAGTAAAAATTAAGGGTAAAATATTAAACTATACTCATTTTGTTATTTCTTTTCATCAAATTGTAGTTAATTTAGTTGAAACTTTAGTGTAGTGGTAAATATTTAGGTAACTTTCAATGTGTCTAGGTAGATATGTTTGGACAGAAGATAAAAGTATATATTTAAAGAAGAACTTATAAATTCGTACAAATAATTATACAATAATTTACATGTACTTTCCAATTTACTACAGTAATATTTTGTTACTGTCATAAATTGGTAAGTCAGATTTTGAATTGATAGTAGATCAAATGTACACAACTGGAGAAAAATACTTGGTCAAAAATTAACTAGGAAGTAAATGATATATTTTTAAAACAAATTCTCTACTCAAATCGGTTATTCGCGACATAACATCATTAGATTAGGATGCCAGAATTTTGTTTAAATTCTAGGCCAATTGTAAATATATCAAAACGAAATATTTAGACAACAATTAATTTGCAATATCTAAATACAAATCCTTTCTTTAGATTAATAACTTTTAAAAATGATATGTAACATATAATCAAAATAGGAATTTCAACAACATATAACGTCCAAGTTCCGTCAACGTAGTCCCCACAACGGACACAGGGTAACATAGTATGTTGAAGAAGACAATAAACCATAATCAAGTTCCACAGCGTCTCACATGGTCACCGTAAATGAATGGAATAGACAGAACAATACATTGCAGGGCATGTAAATAAATGAGCAGAATCATAATTTATTGTGATAATAGTATAATCTCTAAAACGAAATTACCCCCTCGTCTTGAATCAAATATACTTATAAAGTGATCGGTTTTGGAACGCGTCTCCGCAGGTTGTAATGTTGTATTTGGGGAGTACTCGATTGCAAGTTGCATATCAAATTTGAATCCAATATTGTTTTGTTATTGAATTAGAAATTGTGGATCGACCAGCTTTGAATGTGTTTCGTAGGTTTTCATATAGAGCAAAAACATTTTAGGACCTCCACGATATGAACTACGTAATGAATAACCGAATCTCAAAACGAAAGATTATACATTTAGTAAAATTTTCAACCAAATGCTCGTTAAGACTCTTACGATCACAACTTGAGAGTTGATGTGTGATTATGGAAAAATGCCGTTAACTATTATTTATTTTTCACCACTACTTATTGCAACCACCAATTTCTTATAAGGAAATCATGATGGAATAATGAACTGGAAGAAGATATCAATGAAACAAAAAAAGAAATAAAAAGTGATGTTGACACAGTCAAAAACAAAAATTATGTATGGTGATAAATTACAGATAAACAATATTCATATTTATTAAAAATGAAGAAAACTAATTTTTATGTAAGATTTCTTTTATTTATGCCTTAACATCGACATAAGAAAAAAATAAATTTAAAAAAAGAAACGACTTTTAACTCTGCAACCGTATGTATCGACTTTATAAGTTAGAAAATTGTTTATATTTATCATGAAGTTGTTTTCGTGGTTTTTGATAAATATAATTTTCATAAATCTATTTCTGTAACGCCACAGTAAGTAAAATTTGTAAGAGAGAGGCATTTATTTATATAAAATGGGAAAACTAATTCACTAGAAATGACTTTGTAATAAAGAAATTTCTTAAACAGATAAATATTTTTGACAATGTAAACAGTTAAAACTTAGTTTGTTAAATTTTCACTTTTATCTAAATATTTCGGTTACAATTCGACATTTAACAATTTCATTTATTTAGCTCTCTCCGACTAAGGCCAAATATTTTTCGAAGTTAGCTCATAATATAAGTTAATTTTACATCTATGGATTAACTTTGGGTTCCAAACTGAACAACTGGAATTTATGATTGTACGTTCCTTGATAAAGGATGAAAGAGTTTCTCTGCCTCGAAAGTTTAGTTAGAACGTCGATTAAATTGTTCTTCATACAAAAGGAGAGTATAAAACGTACTCAATTTGGGTTTGGTTAAATTTTGATCAGAGACTGTAGAAAAATAATAAACTAGCATTTGACTCTATCTTGGATGATAGAAAAATGTTGAAAACGGGTTGATGGATGGATTGGAATGATTCCACTATTTATGCATAACTGAGGGACATTAATTATTTTATTCACTGAATTTACAAGAATTAATGGGGCAGTTTGGGTAAGTTACTTTTACACGTGTGTACGGTGTACGTTATTTTTACACACAAAAAATTATTGGTTGAGAAATTATTTAAAGTGGCGGTGATGGATTGTTAATTTGATATAGTAACGAAATTTGTACACTGTCATGGAACATTTTTTAAATACTATTTTAACTATTTTATGCAAATTTCAACAACTCTATATAGCTCCACTTACTATTGGTTCCCTACTTACTAAATATCATAGTGGAATAAAAAACATTTATACCTTTATCATGTGTTACAGTTTTTATAGTTTTAAAACTATGAGTTCAAAATTTTGTAACTTGATCTACATGTAAAGGTCTCAATTAACATGTAACAAAGAATTAAAAATAAATTTAATATATGTAACTGCGGGTGAAATATTTGTTCGTTCATCATTTGATGGGCCTATTCAAAAAAATAAAGGTTCCATTTACCATTTAAAATTTATTTATTTAAATTAATAAGTAATCCCCCGAAAAATTTCCTGAATAAGGTTCAAAGTAACGTAAAAGATGTGGTATAATCATATATATCATATATATATAATAATTTTCAAGTGATATGTAATGCAAAAATATTTCATGTTAAATTATTTTCAACAATTGTTATTAAAACTGTTTTGGTTAATAATAATATTCTTCGGCTATCTGTGTCATTTGAAACTGTTGATATAACAATTTCAAATGATATAGATAGCTAATGAATTTTGTTTTATATCTGTCCCAATGCGGACGCTAACGCTGGTTTTTAAATACTTACTTTATTAATTTTGAACGCAGATGTTCGGTGGTAGTTTATGTTATCATGATTTATCGTTTACTGGTTAATAAATTTATATTATCAGGTGGATCTTTAAAACATAAAAATGTTATCAGATCTGGATCTTACATAAAACCCTATTCATCTTTAATATTTGAGTACTCATTAAATATGAAAGTTTAATTTATAATAACTTATTTCATGAAACAATTTGAAATCAAAATACACTATAAAATAAGCCGTTAAAATTTTGATTTGAAACGGAATATGTAAATATGTAATGCAATCACTAAATAGAACATAAAATGGTAGCTGTTTTTTTAAGAACCATAAAGAATATTTATATTTTATCACTTGAAAAACGATTAAAATTTGGTATTTATTTTCATAGCGGTCTATAGCAAGTATTCTCTGGATTCTCCGTGAACATTTTTATACGACAAAATTAATGCAAGTTGTAAGCTTCGAGTTTTTGGTGCAGTTCAAAGAGAGACATATTGAATATTGTAATTAGTTTTGAAACTTTTTCCTCAATATGCTATAGCAGTTATTGATTCAATCAGGACGGGAAAAGAAACTACGATGATTTGCTTCGCAGTTTAAAAAAGATCCGACGAAATGGTACCGAAGAGGGAGTATATCCCAAAAAGCAAAAGTTACTGACAGCATAAATAAAGCAATTATTTCTTTGGCACTGTGAAGGTATCCTTTTGATTGTCTTGAAAGAAATGGATATAGTTTTAAACGCTTATTATTACTCTTTCTTAATTTGCTGTAGTAGCTACTTCAATAGATTACAGATAAAAGGCGAGGACCCAACAATCGTTAGACGATTAACTTATGGGGAAAATTTTAAAATTTATTTAGTAATTTTGATAACTAACGAAAAGCAAAAATAATTCATATCCTTAATAACTAATTCTTAGTATACACTCATATCTACATGCTAACGCACACATGGAAACAACAAATAATATAAAATATACTTCGTAGTTGCCACAAGGTAGGAAATGGTCCGGATGCTACAATTAGTATCGGTCATTGGTCAGCAGTCTAGCCGGCCGAGACAGACCCTAACACTTTCCCTTCCTATTATAATGATATAATTCACGATTCAAACAGTTGAATGGAATTAATTAACGAACTTGTTTCGACTTTTCATTTACATTTCTCGTTATACGTTGTTCCAATATACGCAAACTTTATAACTTGAAACAAGTAGAGAAGGCACGTGGTCTGCGGAGACTGTATTTACCATATATATTAATATTTCTGACGGTTACGGATTCTTATAATTCTTTAAACAACCACACATTTTTAGCATTGTTACATTGTATATAGTAGTATTTGCTTCGACCAGAATCAATGTCATATTTCATAATCCCGATTCCTTATCGTACATTTTTGTGTTTAATATATTTCAGATGGAAATCTTTCAAGAGTAGCCTGTTGTCTTGTTAAATATATTATAGTAAATTAATCTTTTTCGTTTCTAATCAAGATAAAATAGGATTTGTGTTTACTAATATCATTATATTAGTTGTATTTTATTTCTATACGTTGAAGCAATTCTGTTCCTAAATTAATTATATTCTTTCGTCATTTCTAGTCTTAAAATGAAAGAGCTATTGTGCCTTTATATGGACAAGCATATAGACATGACAAAAATGTAAGGGCTTTTTTTCCATTAACTAGAGTATCAATTAATTAACGATAATTTCATTCATTGGTATTGCTAGTTGGCTGCATTATGAAAACATAGACACTTAATTTATAGATTCATCATTCCAGTATGTATTTTCGGTAAATTATATTTTCCCTTTTTCTCACTTTTCTCTCCGTGATTTTAATAAATCGTAAATGAATAAGTGTTTCTATGAAGAACGATAAATTGATGATGAATTTGATACGTTTATTGTAATTATATTTTTGTCAAAAAAATACGTTAAAATAACTTCTTTTCAACTTCAGAAACACTTAACAGCTACATGGTATTTTTGAAGAATGCATATATTTTTCGATACAACAAAATCAGATATTCAGCAAGTCATTTTAATGAAGCCAAGACTAAAAAATATTTTTTTTTATATTGAACTATTACGTGAAAAAGTTAAATCGACCACCATTAGTCACTGCCATAGATCCGGTGTCCCGTTTAAATAAACCAAAGTAGCCGCATGCATTTAATTTATGTTCATTGATGACTACGGAATATTGGACGCAGTATGAGGTATGCTACGCAGCTGCTACATGGTAATTCGTTAACTGGGAATTTAATGTTAACCATCTCTCGCCAAATCGTTACATTGTGTAGGTTTTATTTAAAAGGCGCCACATTGTATAGACTAGGACGGATGACTTGCGGATACCGATGAATAACAACTGTGACTAAGTGTATAAAGACGTGGTACTTACTAATCATGCAACCGCAGATTAAAATCTCTTCGCATTCGGAAATCGTTACAATCATTACGATTTCAATGAATTCTAACAATATAATGATGACTCGTATAAATTTCTTTAAATTTCATTGTAAATTTATAGGTAATATCGTCTTTGATATTTTAAACAATATTTCAAACATTTTGGACATATTGAGAGCAGATATCACTAGATGTTGTTTTCTGCAAAACGTTGATGAAAAGAAAATGCATAAAAGTGTTGTGTGAATGAAAGCATGATGAATAAATAGATTTTGTATCTAGTTTGTTAAGTAGCTGTTAAGTAAGACTTAAATGGCGTATTTCTATCTAGTTGGCTTTAGTTTTAAGGTAATAAATACATAGAAATAATCTTATTCTAGGTGGTTTCATTAATTTTATTTTATGGGCATTTAGTTAGTTAATAATAATGTTTTATACCATATAATATTATAACATTTGGAGTTTGGAGTCCATAGAACAGCGAAAAAAAACTTTTACAATTTTGTCGCGTCCATTTGTTCATTCGTATATCAACTTATTTTATTTTAGAATCGGTTGATGTAATTTTAAAGAAAAGCATAATTTAATTTTGCAAGTATATTGATATACTTTGGAGACTCATACCCCGCGAAAGAGAACAAATATAAAAAATGTCTTAAAAATTTCTATTACGTTTTAAAAGATATGTGCAACGATGCTCTATTAAAAAGAATAAACCAAAAAAATGTATTTTTCCTTTTTTTTCTGTAAACTTGACGATAATTCTATTTCTTGCAAATCCTGTGGAATACAGAAGGGAAATCGAAAATTGCGATACAGCGTCTGCTTCGTGAGAAAGATATGTTTCCAGAGAAATAAAGAAATATTAGTATTCAACATTAGTTTAATAAAAATAAGTGTTCACAATTTTATATGTACCTAAATATACGCTCGTAATTAACAAATGTATTATAATAAAACCTCTATTTTGTTTTGTTTTAGCATAATTTACTTTTATAATATTTTGCAGTCACCACTATTTGCGTGGTCGGTTGGCTTACTTTGATAATTTTAGTAAAAAAATATTATTGCATCAATAAGAAATTAAGTGTTGTATTTCTATTATAAAAATTGTACTCATATTAATAAACAGGTTTCATTATACTAAACTTGACATTAAATTGAATGCCATTTTTGAAAATGTCTATATTAAACTATTCGTCGACGAAGATCAGTAGTATATTTATGTGGTTTATTCAATGTCTATTTTTCTCATAGAAATAAAATAGAAAACCCGTATTGATTTCAATACACACAAATTTAATTTTTCACCTTACATGAAAACGATGGGTCTGTATCATTTCACATTTCATTGACAATTGACGAGTAAAACCGATATCTGAATTATATTCATTCAACGCCCAAGAAATAATGATTATTTGAGTATCATTATTACTGGTTTCACGCCCAGAAAGTAGAAAAAAAATGCATAATAAAAGTATTGGAAGCTAGTTTTTTTTCATTTTTAAGTTTAAATAATTTACCGGTGTTTGAAATATTTTCAAAATATGTTGAAAATATCTTATCTATTACTAATTGAGTTGCACTTTTAACAGTTTAATTTACCCGTAGGTTATGAATCTTTATCTTATAAATTATGAATAATTAATTCATGACAATTTCATATACCTACAGCACAGGCAGGATGGGCAAATACGTACTCTTAGGAGTGAGAGAAGTATTGAATACTTACTTAATACTTAATACAATAAACTTAGTTTACTTTTCCTTATCATCTAATATAAAGTGTACTACGGTACACTTCTTGCATCATAATAACACAATTAAGTTGCTTATCAGTTTACCTTCATGCGTACATATATATGTTAGTTTTCATTCTATGGAGTAGGATAAGAAAAGTATTTTTCAAAAAAATTATTTTATGTTCATGTACCTGTGACATTTGTAAACAATTTTTATGGTAAAAAAGCAACAAGGTGTATATATATATATATATATATATATATATATATATATATATATGTATATGTGTATGTGTTAATATATATATATATATATATATATATATATATATATATATATATATTTATATATATATATATATATTTCATATTTAGAAAAACATAAAGATTTTCCTACTTTTGCACAAGAATACATTTAATTACATGAAATTCTTATACCGAAATAGTTATTCTTTTTCTTACATTAAAACATAATTTTTTTCTAGATAATTTCATGTAGTCTGCATCTCTTAGTTTGATATTTTTCTACATTGCAGGTCTTAACTGATATTGCGCATAAAAGAAATGAACATATTAGTAGAGAATTTCAAGCAAGAGAGCCCCTATGGATATGACGTGTAACTGCTCTTGGTGCATCGGAAAACTGAATATATAGACTATTTCACATGTTGGAGAGTAAAAACGAAACTTATAAGGTTTCTTATATTTACCTAATTGAATATGTCAAGTAGGATATACATTTTTTGGGTTGGGATTAAATCTTACATATTGGTGAACAAGGCTTAAAATAAATTAAAAAAAAAGTAATTTTCTGTGATTAATTAAATATCTTAAATTATTTCTCAAACCATCGCAAATGGTTGTAGCTTTCATAATCTAACAATAACTTCATTTTATTCTATTTTAAATGATTAAATCAATGAAATGCAATAATTATAACAGATTTAAGTTTAATTTGAAACTAGAGCGCGGTGACCCATAACAGTTAGGTCATCTACTGGTCGTTAACCGTTCTATCATTTGCAATTGAAAATGAAAAATTGTACTGTGGTTATTTTATAAATATTTTTAAATGTCGCAAGCGGTATAAATTAACACTTTTATAATTATTTTATATCGTTTGCGATATTTAAGAATGAAAAATACGGAATGGCCTGTTAAGAACATTTAGGACTGTTATTTTTTTTTAAATAGGTTGCCTAATATTTTTGAAATGCAAAAAAAATTCTATACATAATTATTTTGGACAACAAAAAAAATCAGCGAGACGATTAACTGCATAATCCTTATACATAAATCTACAAAAGTGGTCCTCAACTTATTTTCGGGAATTGAGCCAATGTAGTTATTTCTATATACGATATATATGTATCCAAAAGATAATATTCACAGTAATTTTTATAGACTATTTTAATATAAAAATACTATTTTAAGCCCTGATTTCAAAGATCGGTATATTCATACTTCAAATGATCGATATTTTTAATTTTCCCACTTCAGGGTTCCACTATTACGCTTTGGACGCTATTTACTCACACTTTAACATCATATTTCACAATACCAATTAAAATATTACTCATTTATATATTTTACATAATATTTTATGTGAAATTTATGTATTCTTGTGAAATTAATAAATAATTGTAATAATTATAAACGGACAACTTTTCTCGGGTTACATGTAGCTTATAACGCTCCACTAGCATCTCAAGGACGAGTGTTTGTTTAATTACTGAGCCACGCCTTTTTACAGAGAATTTAATTTCATATCTTCTTTCGCTCTATATTTAATATATAATTTTAGCTTTTGTTGAATAGTTTAACTATAAATAGGCAAGATAATTTTCTTATCATCGGTTAAAATACTGGTGTTAACTTGTATATTATGTTTAAGTGAAAATTTCACCTTTAAAAAATTGTCAAACAAATTTTGTTTTCAAAAATTATAAAATACATTTTTCAAAGCAACTTTTTTCATTACATACATTTAGATCGAATGTATTTTTTAAAGTTCCATCAGATGATATTTATTAAACAATATTTTCCAAGGACTTCATTATTAATTCTGACAAATTTATTTTAAGTAACATCCTTACTATCCATTGATGAACGTGATGAAAACAAGAAAGTCTTTAATAAATAATTTTGATTATATTGACACATGGTTTGTCATAAAATATTTACTGTATGTAATAAATACAACACTTTTTGACTTTTTCGTATTAAAAAATTATTTCATAAAACTAACTGAAAAGAATTCCACTTCCTTTTTTTCTCACATTTATTTCCGTATTGGTATATTTTATCAACTCGAATTTACGATATTCATAAACGAAATTATGTATGTTCCGATGAATTTCCTTTCGACACTGCGAGAATTCTATCTTATTATAATTATACAATGAGTTAGAATTTTTAGAAAGTGCCGAAAGGTCGTATCTACTAATACTAAATGGTATATGAATATTTTATTCACCTGGCATGTCGTTAATTTGAGTACAACACACCACCCGCGCAAGGGGGAGGTTATTTATTGACGGTCAAAAAGTTTGTGGGTTCCATGGAAATATTTGTAAGCCAAAGCCTAAATTTTTGTAACGTCCAAATAGATTCAGTGATGTGTGTAAAATGTATTATAATTGTGTATGTAAAATGTATTATAATTGTGTATGTAAAGTGTATTATAATTGTGTATGTAATTTACAGATTAAAAACACATTTTATTAGTATATTACATTACAATTTCTCTTTCAACGTTTTTAAAATGTAATCAATATATATTTGTCACTTTTTATGCTTGTGTTTCAAAACCTTTTTGTCGTCTTCTCATATTGAAAACTAACCCTAAGTAATATTGAATTCAAAAATTAGGTTTAATTTTACATTGTATTTTACGTACCAGAATATACAATGATTTCTCTTCATATTGAACAAAAATAAACTTATACCTTAGAGTTTCAAACTATTAGAACGAAGTATAGTCGGGCCATGAAAAGTCAATTTTGTAGTTAAAATAATTAATTCACCTAATTTTATTGCATATCTGGGCCTGTTTGAATTTTTTTTAAACTAACTTTTTAGATTTAATTGAAGAGTATTTAACAGTTTGTTAATAAATATATTAGGTCGACAATTAATAAACTTATCATTGGGTAGCTGCTACATTGAATATTTTCAAGTTCTAAAACTAGAAGTCCTTTTTACAGTACAAGAGTAACTTGTTCAGATCTTAACCTGGGATTTGTTTTAATGATGTTTATTATTTTTTTCTAAATTTAATATAGAAATTCGTCTTGCTTGAGTATTACAGGAGAATTTAAAATTTTCTTATATTTTTTTTGTAATCAATATCTGGTTATGGTACAGGAGAGTACATCGTTACCTAATTTACGCATATATTGTCTCGCTTTCGCCTTAAATGAAATTCATTGTAAAAGAATACCTTCAGCCCACTGTCGAATTTTTACATATTAATTTTGTTTTACTCACCAAAATTTATCAGTTAACAGAACAACCATAGTTGTTCGAGAAGTTTCTGTGATATTCCAGGAATAGTTATAAATATAAATCAAAAATTACTCATTTATTTATTGCCAAACTTAATGTAATGGAACAAAAATGGATCACATACTAATGTCGAGTTTTCTGCGCTTGAGTTATCAGATTCCTGACCGCTATGTCATTATTTTATTACCTGCAAATTATTAAAAAGTAGAATTTATTTCTACAAAATACAAAAATGGTGAAAAAAATAAATATTTGTGGTTAAAAAGAGCAGAGTTCAAAATATTTTGATAATTATTTCTACTCCTCAACTTGCTATGTGGCTGCTCGACATTGCACACATTCAATCTTTAGAGGCAAAAACTATGTTTTTGAACCGATCCATTATTCAACTATGAATCGTCATAAGATATATCATCACAACAACTCGGCAGTTTTGTTAGATATTCCGGTTCCGTTAACTGGATATAATAATTTGGCTTTTAAAAAATATACTAAACATCACGTATGAAAATAATAGATTTATATTAATTGTGAGTGAAAGTAATTATGGAAATGACTACTAACCAACCATATGATAACTTTATATTCGAATCACACGGTAGTTTCTGGTTTCTTGGCAATATGGAAATGAAATTTAATAAATATAAAAAGGTGACTTCTCTTCAACGTAACCATTTCATTCATTTGTTTTCTTTATTATTTTCCTTGATTACTCATATTCAATGGTATCAATAAAATATAATAGAGATATGGCTGTTTAATTCACGATAATAATTAAATTTGTACATTATAATGTGCAAATTAAAATTTCTTCAGCAGAATTATTTTTACGAAATATTTTCAATATTATTTTGTAAAAAAAAGGTATGAAATTATTTAGTTAATTAACAAAAAAAAATTACTATATTACAGCATTATGATTATATTCTAATTTTATACAATCATATAACTATAGACTACAAATTATGAAAATAGAGATTAATTATTTAAAAGTCGCAATATGGCACAACTTACTTTTAAAAACCTGTTAAAAGCTATTCCACTTAACAGTATCCATAATAATTATCAGTATTTCCAAAAAATGGGGAATTGCTTTAATTTCATTACTGTTATTTTTTAACATTACGTCATTTAAACCAAAGGCAATTGCGGGTGGCTAATTTCCAGCTCAGTTTAAAAACTTACTGCAAAGTATAAGCTATAAATTAGAATTATAAATATAATTTTCTCATTCACAAGAAGATTAATACAGGTCCCAAACCAAACATAAAACTACCTTACGATCAATTCGTGAAAATAATTAGTATCTGCAGCCAATAAAATTAATTATTTATATTACTCGTATGGTGTTAACTCTGAAATTATTGTACAGATAATAGTTTCATAATTTTCATACATTATGTTTGATATAATCTAATTTGTTTGCACGACAGATGAAAAGATATTGAACTCCTACTTTTGTTCATAGTTATTAAATGCTACATAACACTGGATCATAACTTTGTTACCGAAAGTAATATTCAAGGATTTAAATCGAAAAACTGTTAATAATACGTATCGAGTTTCTTAACCACTATGAAAATAGGGAGCCCTAGTAACTCTAAAGTTGAATAAATTCTATCTTCGTTATATTAATTATATATTAATATATAATATAATTAATTCAAACCTACTGTATTTTTCCCACTCTTTCTGGGTTGTAATTATATTCTGTAGTCTATATAATTTTATTATATTAAATATTAGTTACCTCGAACCCTGGAAATTTTCTTAAATTTAATTTTCCAGGTATTTTAGTTGAAATATTATAATTGGTTTGAATGACAGATGAAAAATAAAATAATTTTAAATTTATCGTAATTCACTCCTTAAAACTTTATACTTTTTTTGAAATATTGCACCTCATTAGATTGATATTGCTACTAAAATTAGAATTTATAGATTGAAATCAGCAAAAAGTCGAATGAGTTTCTTTGATACTATACAAAATACCAGTTTGAATCAGTTCGAAGTTGATAATGATTGATTCATATGAATAACATATGGTAGCACAAAATTTATAAACAAACCAATAGCACCTCGCTACGAATATCTGTATTTAAAACAATTGCGTTTTTACGGAAATTATATTACAATTTAAAACAAAATCCGTCCAACAGAAGCTAGGATAGTAACATGAATAAGTTACTCCACGGCAATCGCAAATTTGCATTTTAAATTACAAGTAATAAGACGAGTTAACACTGTTACAACACAAGTGTTAAAAATAGCTCTCTCTTATTAAAATAACATAAATTCAGCCGCATTACTAGAGTAAAGTTAGAGTATAATACTTATAAGGCAGTGCGATGTGTATGAGTACATGATGAAGTGTACAATGTGAATTATTCATGAATTACACGTGACTTAATTATAATTATGTGTATGAAGATACGTACACAAAGAAAATTAGCAGCTATAGTAATTCAATGGTTCATTACTGTAGATTATAACGCAATTATTTATTTTCTTGTTCAAATAAAGTTATAATAAATAATGTTAATAATCAATATAACATGTGTTCGATTTAAAACCTAATGTAAACTTTTTTAAACATGGTGTAGGTTTTTTCAGTAGACATTAAAATTTTGAAAGTGATATTTTTTTTCGCGTTATGTTCATGAAAAAAAATTACATGAAATGGCAATCTTTGTAGCTTTAGAATAGGATATACAATGAATGAGGGAACCAAATAAATAGCATTTATAATAAAGATACATTTGAATTATTCGTGAAAAATTCAGAACACCTTTTACTCTAATTACGAATGAGTGAGCCTGGAACATATATTTTAGGCTAGGTTAAAACTGAGTAATATGGATTTAATGCTAATAATAAGAATATTTGTTAGGAAAAAAAATATTTAAAAGGTTTCATTACCAAAATAAATGCAATTGAGCAATCACTACTAAATATTCCGATATTTATTGCGACCTAAACATAAGTAATTATGTTACAACTACTCAATAGTCGGTTGAATCATCTAAGTGGCTTTATTTGAAGACCGTTATTACACGTGATGTGAGTGGCAATAAAATTAATTTTGGCATGAATATCAGTCGATTTCTAAATGTAAAATCAAGGTCAAAAAATAATAATTGGCGCTAGTAGTGACCATTGCATTAATTAGTATTGTTACATTGTCTTGTGATAATAGTAACCATTGCATTAATTAGTATTGTTACATTGTCTTGTGATAATAGTAACCATTGCATTAATTAGTATTGTTACATTGTCTTGTGATAATAGTAACCATTGCATTAATTAGTACTGTTACATTGCCCCTTGTTTTAATTTTCAACAAAACTTTATTTTAACATGACTTACGAAATACCAAGTAATTCCCTTAGCTCACGTTTATTCATAAAAATATTTTAAAAGGTGTAATAACTAATAATATTTTCTCATAACATAGGTTTCACCAATTATACTTGTATATCATGTTATCAGAAATGATTATCCAGAGAAAGTCTGCTTCTTATCGTTAATTTTATTTTCTCATTTATTATATAGCTCAGTGGTCCACAGTTAGACTAAAATGAAACCACAACAAGATATAAGGTTAACAATTTAGGGAATCATCAGATTAACATAATAATAGCTTATGATACTATTTATATATTTAGTAGATTGATTAACACATTCAATGATCAAAAATTCATTTCTTCCAAAGGTTATTCGATTTAATATTAAAATCCACTCTAGCATTTTTTGTCTCGACTCCTACGTAGTGTGGATAACACTTTATTTATAAATAACATTCTGAGAGACAAATTTATGTTTATAGATAAAAGTATGAATCAACAAATTTTAATCTACGTGTGAGTCTTGCTCACAGGTTTTAATCAACCTATTGTTAAATGATTTTTTTTGCTTGAAATGAAACTGTCGCTAAATTTCCCTTAACCACATTTCCCTTAATCAATTCCCTTTTCATAGAGTAATAAAAAAAATAACCTGTCCGGATGTCTTATTCGTGTAATTATTAAAATAAAAAAGTCATAAAAATTTTTGATTTTTAATGATCATAAGAAAGTCCTACCCTGGAAGTCAATTGAAAGATGTAATTTAACTAATGCTACGTTTAATAATTTTTAAATGTAGAAGTCTAAGCAAATGGGCTTACCATTTTTCCAACAATGTCTCATTAATTTCAGACATCGTCATCCAGTTTACATTACATGAATAGCTGTTGACAACCAAAACTTATCAGGAAATAATCAAGATGTAATTAAGTCGAAAATATCGAATGACTCTTCACGAGGAGACTTATAGTTCATTTTATTATCGTCCAACTGTGGCTCCAAACGGATATGTGTATGTCAATTTTTTTGTTGTGGAAATGGTGAAAGTAGTAACGAAAATTATAATATTCAGATTAATCTAAATACATATTTTAAAGATTTTCCTTTTTTTTAATTTGAAATAGGCAGAATTGATTTAGAAGATTTTATATATATTTTTTAAAATTTTAAATAGATAGAATGATTTTAAAGGTTTTACATTTTTTTTTATTTTAAACGTTTGTTCGTAATGTTCAATACCACCATCCAAAATATTATCATGCTTTTACTAAAAAATATTTACAAAACAGACTATACATTCTCCTTAATAGAAAAATTAGCGTCTTCGTAAAGCTATAGTGCGCAGTTAAAATATTTTAAAGCCATTGACACTTGTTTCTTTTAGTTTCTAACAGTACTTCTTTCTAATACTAGGTGTACCAGATATTTTTTCGCCATTTTACATAGTACTAATAAGTATGCGATCAATTCCTCCGGAAGATTTCTTAACTCAGTAAGATCTTTAATTTTTGCAAATTTTTTGCAATATTTTTATATATTTCAATTATTAATATTTATCGATTACTCTATGATAATTCTTATAACATTCATGAAAGCCGTTAATTTAATTTATCCTCATAACATCAATAGAACCATATAAAAAGACATATTTCCAATGGGATAAAAAGTTACCTTGTAGACAGAATGGCTCGTATTTCTTCCATATTACCTACATTATAAGTGATAGATCGCGTAAATACGTTAGCGACCAATGACATTATCTGCGGGGCAGATGGCAAAAAAATTCCCTTTGCAGAATTTACATTTCCTTCGTTTTACGCGAATATCGGCTTCTCAATTCATCATTCATGTAGTCGACTTTTTATTACCAAAATTAGATTAAAGTCAAAACTTGTATTAGCCAGACTTTTCTTTTGATGCTTAGTATTGGCCTGTGAGGAAAAGCAAGTTTAAACTTTAGGCATTTATTGGATTACTTTAAATTTTAAGTAATAGTTTGAAAAGTTTCTATTTATTTAAACTTTTAAAATGATATTGTGTATAATATTGAAAATATAAAATAAATTTGAATTATAAGGAAACCAAATTTTTTCACAAGAGCGTGTTATTTTACATCAGTGTTGAGAAAAGAAAATAATATTAAACTATATGACGATTTGTGTGTTTTTATAGTTTGTGAACCAAATTGTACCTACGCTCTTCTCACGAGAAAGTATTGGAATTAAATATGGAAATTTATTTAAATTAACACAGCATTGATATGCATTATATGAATTTTAAATAAATAATAAACCCCGGGTTTATAAATTCATCATGTTTCGTTTTAATTGTTATAAAATTTGACTCACGTTTTATTTTATTCACTATTCTATGAATGCAGTTTCCAGTGAGTATAGCTAGGATTTGTTTTGTAATAAAATAAAAAAATACAATATCATTAGAAAAAATACAATTAGTGTAAAGGCCGACAAGTATAGTGGATGAATGAAGACTTTTTTGGCTGTAGTATTGTAACTTGAAATAATTAATCGGAAATATCATGAACGTATAATATACCTTACGACCAATGTATTAAATCAATTTTTCCTTATTGCCAATTCAATTAAATATTTCTTCGTTTTAGTGTAGATTTAATAGATCGATAAAAGTTTGATGACATACAATTGACAATGTCATAGATTACAAAGCAATGATGTGCAGTGAATTTATCTAAGACAGCTATGGTCTGCAATAATCTTGTTAGCACATTATTTTTATTTATAATAATATTTTTATTTGCATGCATTGACAAGTTAAATTTTAAATTATTCAGTAAATAATGCTGAAGTCTTTAAAACTTTTATAAGTAGTTAATAGGGTTTTCGAATTTGATGAAAACAAAACATTCCGAAAAAGGTAAGTTATGCAATTTTTGTAAGTTATTTGTATTTGGTCAATATTTTAGGACTCGGTTTTGTTTTATTTTCTATTTTACATTAATGCAATTATATCACAAATAAAAAATATTTTGAGTGACATTGAAAGAATTTTTTTATTACGAAATTTTAGGATATATACTTTTAATTAGCATCATATAATAGTGAGTCCAAATGAGATTATAAATTACATATCACTGAAATATTCTATAAATTTTATGATACATATTTTTGTAAATAAAATATTTTATTCTTCTTCTTGAGTTGGTCTAAAGGGATCATGGCTCGTTTTTGACAACAGCTTTTTATTTATTATGTTCCTCTATAAGTTCATATTCTCAGCGCTGTCTAGAACATCGTGTAACGGAGTGCCAAACGTCGCCCGAATCTAGTCTGTCCAACATCTGGAACAGCGCCTACGCGTTTTCCATTCTGCAACCATGCCGGCGACAATGAGCTTCTAAGTGCCCTCGGCAGGTTTTTGCAACATGTATGCAAACCTTTCGCGAACTCTCCCGACTCAAATTTTGGAAAACCTTCTTTTGGTTCTAAGCTCTTTCAGAATTCAAATGATGGTTCTGTGTTCGACCGATGAGTTGTTGAGAGTATTCCTCCGGGAAGATATTTTAACGGTCTCCACTTTTTTGTGTTTACATCTCTGTACCATACGGAAAGATGGATAAGATTAGAGTTCTTGCTAAAAGTCGCGCTTTCTCTTAGCATACTCCTTTTTTGATATGTTAGAACCCAGGTACTTGTAATATAAGCTATGTTAGCCCCAGTTTCCTGGATCTCAGATCGGTTATATAAATTTTTCTTAGTACTCGAATCTTGTAATATTTACTAAGCATTAAAAAATTGTCAAAGTGGAAATTATTTTGAAAGACTTTTAACTAATTTCTCATTTAATAATTACAACTAAATTTACATATAGACATTAAAAATCATTTTAAAATCTGGACCGTAAACAATACTTACTCGTTGCATCACTTGCAACGTAAAATGTAAAATTTATCTATTTAGATACGGCGGAGTGGGCGACGCAAAATATCCTAAACTAAATAATTTTTAAGATTTTTAATTGTTGTTATATATTTCATGCTACTTTTCAAAGACATAAATAGACGAAGATATGGAATTAGTTTTCGTGGCAGTGTGACTTAAAGGAACAAGTGTTTTTAACTCATGCTTGAAAATAAATTGTTTAGCTCTCAACTAAGTTCAGAAAAAAAACTTGATTTAATATATCGATAGCTATATCATTATTCTCGAAGAAGCGTTCAAATAATATTTTATTCATTGCCACGATCAAAATCAGGCTTATACATTAAATAATCGGTCCCCGATATATTCTTAAATGTGGGAGATATTACAATATTTACTATAAGTAGTCAGATCAAATATTTAACGAAATATTGGAAGTTACATGTACATTTCATGTAGATTCCCGAATAAAAGTCTCTTACCATATTTGATTAATTAACTAATTTTTACCTAATATTTCCTTTTGTAATATGATTTATTTCTGATGCAGGTTGGAGGAAAACAATGTTAGCAATTCTTGAACTTAATTAATGACTAATTAATTAGAATTATTATTGTTTTACCCAATTCAATTACTATTTATATGTACATTTAATCTTATATTGTAGACTATCAATATTCAGTAATAAAGTAAAAGATAATTGCACATATCTATAATAAAAATGTTATTGCTCAACGTATTATTTTTGCTACAATTTTTATATTATATTAATTACATAAAACATTCAAGTAACACATTGAGTAGACATAGTTACGAGACTTAGTTACATAGTTTTACGAGATTTACACGAGACACTAATTTATTCAAATATATTTTATTTCAGAACAGCTATAGAGCGAAGAGCTTTTGTGCACGATTTCACAGATATTGATCTGGAAGACATAATGTCGTCTGAGAAAAAATTACATTTTCTTCCCAATAGTTTACAAATAAAAGTAAGTAATATAACATCCCACCTAAATTTGTAGGACTGGAAAGAGGAACTGCAATTGTACCGTAAGTTAGTAGAGATAAGTAGTTAAGTAGAGTTTAAAAAATGAAAAGAATCCTTTTGTTTTGTATATCTCAATAATATTTTTGACTCCTCTCAAAAGTGAGACAAAATTAGTTTCCCGACCACTTCAGATTTCACAAGACGGCTACATGTTATTGCAAATAATATGTAACAAAAAGTTAAAAGAAAATGTGCCATAAAGAGTTAATGAGATTGTTTACATTATGTAGATCAAAATCGACAGCACGGAGGATAGGTGAGATATGTAGTCAACATCGCCATAACGGATATCATTTAAAATTTGTTGTATTAAGCACTGTTTGCTTTTGAGTATTCGCAGTTACTTTCTTTATTTTGTATCTATTAAACTTAGTTTCATTAGCAATCAAAATAACGAGCCCGAATCATAAGTTGAAAATAGGTCGGCCGCTTTACTTCAGATGTCTCAACCCAAAGCTTTAATATCGTTCCCAGACAGTGAAATAAATCTTAACAGAGACGCCTGATCCAGTTGAAATTTGGGTTTGGCTAAGGATCAGCTATAATCTTTGCTTGATAAAAAAGACAATCTCTCCAATGAACCTTTTGTTTACTCTCCGCCTTAATCTCGTCTGCTCAGTCGCAGTTAGCTCAAAAAATTAGTTATTTCATGATTTGATTCCATAAAAATCTTTTAAAATGAGTCCATCCATTTTTTCTCTTTAATTTTTGTTGCATTTTTGCTTTATACTTTTAGTTGTAACTCCATAATATTGGAAGAGTTAATTTCGAGTACATATTAGAGAAGTTTGAGGTAATTATAAGATAATAACCTATTTTGTTACACAAGTGATCACGTAATATCAACTATAGATTGCTCTTGGAATACCAATCATTTATCTATAATTTATACTGTGATAATTGCCTATATGTTTTTGTAAAACGATAACACAATTTCAACTTAAATACGTTGTAATGTCCGTTTCGTGTAAACGGACCTTGTCATTGTACATATAAATGTTTTATTACAACGATACTTGGAAACAAGTAAATTCAAACAAGCATATAATATAATTATATCACGTTTTACCACTTTTGGTAAAATAGGTGAAAAACATGTATACCCAATACATGGTAAAATAAGCGAAAAATCTGTATACCCAATTCTAAATAGTAAAATACATTGTCATTTTTCCGAGTGGTACTTTTCTTTTTAGAGTTTAACCTTTAAAATGAAAAAAATGGAACTTTTACTTTATCTTTCGGTTGTCCGTCCGTCTGTCTATTAAAGCCTTTTTTTCAGAAATGGCTTGAGATATCAAGTTGGAATTGATTCGTTTACTGAGACCTATACATTTTAATTTGTTTGCTTCATACAGCAAAAAAATTTAGCCCTTTAAAGCGAATTTTAATTTTATTTTTACCATAGCCTTACCCACTGACCATCAAAACCCATAGGGTTTTGATGGTCAGTGGGTAAGGCTAAGGCTCGACCTAATTTATAATCTCGAATGTTGTCATGATGAAAAGTCTTGTAGGAAAGTAAAGAGAAAAATTTAAAAATCATCGCATTCCATATGGAATTATACATGTTTTTTTAATATATGCCTATGAACGATATAGTAGACAATATTTATTTATTTATACTATATACTTATTTGCTGATCGTCAAAATCTATGAGGAATTTCCGGTTGGTTAACAAACTTCAAATTTGGCATGATGAGAAGTCTAACAGTACAGGAAAGAGAGAAATTCAAAAGTGAATTGTATGTAATTCTATGTAGAATTGTCGTCGTATTGTAATATGTGCCTATTGAAGATATAGTAGGCCATATATTTAAGTTCTGGAAAATGAAAATTTTGTAAGAAGTTTAACAGAAATGCTACGTACTATTAATTGTTAATGAACTTCTTAATATGTGCAGAACACTTGTAGTGCGAGTTCAACTCGTGCTTGATTTTTGACCAAAACTTCAAAAGTTGTTAGAAAGTAAGATCGGCACATAAAAAGAGGCCATTTGTTTAAAAAAAAATGTCTAACTTTACTATATGCAATTACGTAAACTGAAAATAATTCAGTAATCCAACAAAATAGGGAAATTTAATTAAACCGGAAGAAAAGATAGTCAATTTAAATATTACATTTTTGAAGGAGCTTGAAATACAATTTGGTACAAGTTTTATAATAAATATGTGAGTCGTCGCCGTCGTGTGTTGAGTTGATCACAAGGCATACGGTCTGCGAGGACGCGGCGCACCACGGCGACCCGGGTTCGATTCCAGACCGTTTGTCGAGTGGGGTTGGACAGGTGTTATGGTTGGTTGTAAGAGATTGCTCTTGTAGCCATAAGTCCGCCATATGTATCAATAAGGTACATTAAAGTAGATAAATGAATAAATAAATTATGTGGTGACTTTGTGCTCACTTAAATTTTTTTTTTTACATTTAAAAACATTCCAACACACAATGAAATAAATATTATATTTTATTTCCTATTTAGAAAAAAATGTAGGCAAATCAATTAATTTTCTTATATATTACACTCTGAACATAATTCTCATTTCTTTGCAAAGATAACATCGACGACATAAATAGGAAAGTTGATATTCAACGCTAGACGAAGAGAAATATATAATGAAAATTATTTTTCCCTCATTCAATACTGTCGTGGTATTGATTTCATCTATTGCTTGTAATAAGACGCGACGGAACTAGTGCGTCCTTAAATCGATAAGCAGCCAGTTATTCAATAAGAAGATTCTCTTGTAATGGTTCTTTGTAACAGAGTGCAACTAAATGGGCATTGCATGAGTGGTCATATATTATAATAAAAATATATTACAATAAATACTGCAAAAATTATTAAAAAATACAATAAGATTTTCGATAAGGATTCATTTATACTTTTCTACCATCACACAGGCGTAGACAACTAGTTGCATAGTGAATGTAACACCAAAATGAAACAAAAAAACTATGAATTCTGATTAAGAATTAGTTTTAAGGTATTTTACGTCTTAAACGGAATGAGGTTTTTGTAAACATATTTATATTTTTACGCTTCTGCGGGTTGATTAGTTTAGTACAGATTTATTAGTAATACAGAATTTTGTTATTATAGCAGAGTAAATTTAAAAAAAAAATATTTTAACTTTTCTTTATTTTTCCTTAAATTGAGGAAAAGGTAAGTTAGTTAATAAGAAAATAAAAATTAAAAACCATTATAAACCACATTACTAGAGTTTCGTATATATTTAAATACATATAAAAGTTCACAGGTTTAAGATTGCATAGTATATGACACTTAAATTATTTACAAAAATTACTTGCTGATTTTCAGTTCGGAAACGCTAGAAAAGTTGTCATGAAAAAGGAAATTAGACGACTCCTGCAAAATGGTATCAAATATCAAAAGTCAGCTAATTATATTGACATTTTAGATTTTTATTTTGTACAATAAAAAAAAGCAGAGGAAGTGAAAACACTAACTTTCACATATTTTTTGGAACCAAAAACTCTAATTCGCACAAACTCAGTGTCGCATGCATATATATTTTAGAAATTTCTTGTCATCATTTTCAAACCTATAAAACCTTTGCCAATTTTAGACATTTGGCATCTCTAATTTATTAGCTGTGACAGATATTGAGATTGACAATATGATTTTTACGGGTATAGAACATTAACAAAAATAATATGGTATTTTTGCAAGTAGTGATGACGAATTTTGAAGTTATTTTCCATGTGACGCAAACAACAAACATAAAAGTGTCTCTAAATGTTGTCGAAGCACTACCTATATTACTCACAATCAGCGGTACTCACTTGACGTATACGATTACATATATTTCATAAAAATAAATATGTTGAATGCATGCTAACCACTTCCATGTTTGATTAAATAAAAAAAATCATGTGTTTGCTACTTGTTTGTATTACTAGAGAGTAAAGATGAACTAACGCAACGGAATTATTGACAGAGCAATCAAATACAATTCTATTAGTGATGGAATTTGCATATTGATTATAAAGGGCACATTCCGAAGTATCAATATAATTATTAATATAAACTCGTTTACTAACACGAAAAAAATGTAAGAAAGAAAAAAATAGTTTCTATAAAGACGGCCTAGCATGAATTCTATTTATTTTTCCCTTGTTAATACAAGGAGAGACTCCGAAGTATCTACTAGGGGAAACATTTTCACAGATAAGTTAAAATGTTACCATATGCTGATGACATTTATATGATTTCAAGACGTGAGGCAGTTGAATAAACTTGTCTATCTCTTAAATTAGCCTGAAAGTGTATTGGGCAAATAAAATTAATTTAAAAACAAATTTTGGGTCATCTTTAAGCAAACGCTACACATAAATGGTAAAAGTGTGAAAATGTATATCAGTTTAAATACTTGGCAACCATCATCACCAATGTAAAAACAGAAAACATTTGGAATGTTTAAGAAAAGCTATATTTAGGATCCTCTGAATAATAAGAATTATACAACCAATACAGCCAATCAGACATAATTGCAATTATCCAATCTACATCACATCGGGTAACTGGGGCTGATATTGGCTGTCCAGATTAAATGATATTAGCTGTGTCAAAAAAGTTACTTTTTGTGAAGTAGAAGCAACTGTAAAACGAGGTAAATCCTGCACTCGATAGTTGGACAGTTTTGAAGAAAATATTAAAACTAAGGGCATTAATTGATGAAGAAACTTAATCCCAAACAGCTTCAAATGGACGAAAAAATCCGAGGAGGGCCTTAGCTTCTTCCAAGATTTAGTGCAAAAGAGAAAGAGAAATAAAAATGAAAAGTTTTAATAACGCTTTGAAGAATTCTTACCCGGTTTCCGAACTTTGGAATAAACGCATCGATAAGTCATTTAGGATTGCGTTCCGATAAAACAAATAATTCGCTTGAAGATGTCGTGTAATTTAACCCTTACATATTTTATATTACCGATTTTTTCTTCTTCATTTTCATATAAATAATTACTCATTAACCATACCATTATTTTCTAGTTACAATTTTAGCAATATATGTATGCAAAATTATCTATTTACTCATAGAACCAAAATTTCATGAAGGATTTACAATAAATAAGATGACGTTTGACCCATATTGATTTTTTATTAGGCTTTGTTGCTTGAATAAAACTAAATTTAAACCTAAATTTAAAAAAAATAAAGTGAGTTCAAGCATTAAGAAGAAATCGAATACATACATCATGTGAAGTAGCATGATATAAAATATTTTTTGACAATAATCATAATGGTTATAGAAAATGCAATAGTCATAAAAGGATCGAAAGAATTTTCTTACGATACAAAAAATAAGAGCACCAAATTTTTGGTTTTTCAAATTTAAAAAACCTTTTTAACCCTAGTCTTACATTAGGTTTTAAATTGCACTTTTTTTTTTAATTTCTCACCGAAAAGTGAGTTCATACAGAAACAAAGAATACATTTTTAATTTTCTGTGACTTTGTGCTCGCTTATAAAATGTTTTTTTTACATTCACAAAAATTCCAACAAACAATGAAGTTAATATAATATTTTATTTTTATTTTACAAACAAATTGTAAGTAAATCAATTTATTTATTTTCATATACATTATATTCAAAACGAAATTCTCATTTTTTCGCAAAGATCACAACGACGACGTGAATAAAAAAGTTGATATTCAAGGCTAGATGAAGAGAAATATATAATGAAAATTATTTTTCTCTCAGTAAATACCATCGTGGTCTTTATTTCATCTATTGCTTGTAATAAGACGCGGCGGAACAAGTGCGTCCGTAAAAAGATAAGCAGCCATTTATTCAATAAGAAGATTCTCTTGTAACGGTTCTTTCTAACACTATGCAACTAAATGTGCATTGCTTGAGTGGTCATATATTATAACAAATATACATTATAACAAATATTGTAAAAATTATTAAAAAGTGCAATAAGATTATTATCGATAAAGTTTCTTTTTATAACTTTCTATCACAATACAGGCACAGACAACTATTTGCATAGTGTAACACTGAAATGAAACAAAAAACTATAAGTTCTTAAGAATTAGATTTAATATATTTTACATCTTAAACGGAATGAGGTTTGTGTAACCATGTTTATATTTTTATGCTTATGCGGGTTAGATAGTTTAGTATGATTGTTTAGCAATACAGAATTTTGTTGTTATACCAGAAAAAATTTGAGAACATTTTTAAACTAAAAATTATGTAACGTAGCTCAAAGAGAAGAAAGTTTTTCTAACAAACGAAATTTCCCGGAATGAACCCTAATATTCTTTCCGTTTCTGCGAATCGGAATTGCTATTTAAATTCTATCTAATCAAATTATTAAAAACTTTTACAGGAATTGCTTACATAAATATCGCCTAAGGACAAGTGTATATATATATATATATATATATATATATATGTATATATATATATATATGTGTGTGTGTGTGTGTGTGTGTGTGTGTTTGTGTGTATGTGTGTGTGTGTGTGTATATGCACAAGTTCAAATCACAACAAAGAAGAAATTCATTGTTAAATTGTTTCAAAAATATTGTTTCATTAGATATATCATAAATAAATTGATTGACATTTCATGAAAGTTGATTGTAGCCTTTATTATTTTACATACCAATCATATAGAAACTCTTCTTTTCATATTTGAATTTTATAATTTTGTTATATTATGATAAAAGAAATCAAAAGGCATTTTTTATAAAATTTTCTTTCAAGTAATAGTTATCTTATACAATCAATTATATATGGTATAAATGCGTTTTATAACATGCTATTGCCTTGACGCAACAGATGACCACAAGATTTTCATTATACAGGTCGTTACACTTTTACCATTACAATGGTCTTATTATTGTAATTTTATAAACAACTTGCATTAATTGTTACTATAACCTAGAAGATTTCTATACTTTTCGATTTCGTTCAAACTCTTCCATTTAGTTCATATTGTTTCATACAGTTGTTTTCGGCGTAATCTTTCACACAATTGTATTAAGCAAACTTTTAAAAAATATAGTATCGTTATCATTCCCTCAACAATCCTATTTATAATTATTTTGTGATTCAGATTTAAAGTAGCTGTAAGAATTAACTTATGTACATATTTTCAATAACGGATTGCTCATTTGGAGTAAAAATCGATTGTTACTGATTTCATCAATTCGAGAGAGAAATTTGACTTGCTTGTGAAATATAGTATTACATTTGAAGGACATAAGCCCAAATGAAAAATTTAAGGTTTAATTATACAGTTTCAAGGATACGTACATTTCTGTTAAACAATTTGCAGATATTATCATTATTTCTTAATATGTAAATATATTGTCTGGCATATCATTCACACGCGTAAAAAACATGAATTTCTTAAAATTAAAAGATTTGGAAGCATTATTATAGTTTTTCTTTAAATTTTAGATAAATTTCAAATACGGCAGTTTTTTTTATAAATCAATTTTTTAATAAACTTGACTTTAGTAGTTTTGGAGATAGAGAAGGGACATATTTTAAAGACCTTTCTAACAATATCTTGAGAATGAATATGTATATAAATTGCAAAAAAAATAACTTTGGGAATCGCATAACTTAATTTTTCATTTGGTCGTCTACATGGTATAGAAATGACAGAAAAAAAAATTAAATAATTAGCCCTACTAATATTTTGTCATAAATATTTTTGCCTTTCTAATAAAGATGGAATATGGAATATTATGCTTTGCTTTTGTGCCATGTTTCAAGCTTCTATGTCAAAGGCTTCTGCTCGAAATCCCGTGAGAATTTTCACCAATATGTCTATGCATACAAAAGTGTGCAAGAAATATTTTTCGAATTCATATAACTTGCTTTTTCAACTGATATCTAAACAGATAATAAATAAAAAAAAATCGATTACATCCTTTAGTCCTCTGCTCCACAATTTTTATTCAAATATTTTTAATGTTAATTATTATAATTTATTCTTTAATATGTTTTAACGCTATCAAATTTAAAGTTTCTGCATCAAACATTTTTTGAGAAAAACACGACTACAACAGACAGACACGTGAACGATTTTCTTTATTTCTCTTACATTACAGATTATGTATGTTGAAATAAAAATTTGTTACAATTTATCAGTAAAGTGATTCATGAGTAAAAGAAAAAAGTCTAGTTGAAGAAAGATGTTGAGGTAGACGATAGTAAATTTATTTTATTATTTAAAAGGAAAGTAACATCAACCTTCGACTTATTAAATAAAACGTATTATCATCTAGTTACAGTGTAAATAGAGTAAGGGATCTCAATAAGTAGACCGGGATGAGGATGAAGTGAATAATTCTAACGGTCCAAAGGTCCTCAATCTCAGGTCGTTACAATATATAATATCAAGTTAAATATGAAATCAGAGATTACGTTTTATGGACCAATGCAGTTTTCCTCCATAAATAAACACAAAAACAACAAAAGAGATCAATTATTTCGAAATATATAAACTTCATTTAATTGACTCTTATTATTAGCAGAAGTCATAAAAATAGAGTATAATACGTAATAATCTCGACTCACGACGCACTCCTGACGTAACTTGGTATTCACCTACTCTTTTTGTCTAACAAAAACACTAAATATCAGAAATTTTCCCGCTGATTATATGTTTTCTAAGATACCTATTTATTTTCCTTAACAATATGGCCATTAATGATAATTTTTTGTTTATTAATCGTTGAGGATTTCCACATAGATCCCTTATCTCAACTGCGTTTTGTTGTAATGTTATGTAATGTTGTTTTGTTGTTTTTTTCTTATATTTTAATATTTAGGGTTAATTATTGATGGTGTTTTTATTTAAGGTTTAGTTAATTTTTCTGTGCTTTAGGGGAATGCAATTGACAGCGATATAGCCTAATTTATTAATATGGAAACGTATGTACCTAACAATAATATTAGACATAGGAAGTTATTGGTCGCCTTTCTCCGATTATGAGCACTTCCAGGATAAATATATTTGTGTAAAACGACGTCATTGGAACTTTAAAAGGTGTATCCAGAACAACAGAACAACACCTCTAACGTATGTATCGTTTGGCAGTCTTTCAATCCGATATTTGTGTTTTATGGAAGAAGTTTAGGAGGTCTAAATTTTACATTCATTTATTAATTTTTCATTATCTGTCCATCTTTCCAAATCATCCCTATCCTCTGTGTCGTAGCTTTAGTGTTCTGCACTATCTTTTAATCTCTTCTTACGGTTCACATGTTAGAGATAGTAGAATCGAGGTTAGTCTACCTATGCACAATCTCACAGTTTTCTTGTGTTCTGAATGTCTAGTGTAAAATAATTCATAATTTATTTACGTTTCATATAATTAGACCTCTTGAGGTCTGTGACTTTATCTAAGTTCATTAAGTATATAAATGCGTATTATTATAGAGAGTTGTAGATCTATTCGTTTTAATAATTAATTAATTTGAAAATGTTGTAGTTAACAGAGAATCATATATAAGACAAACAATTTAACGATCCATTACTACATTCATTAAAATTTTATGGACTGACTAATTCGAACAATTGTGGATAATTTTGTAGTTGAAGCGCAGTAACAAAGATCAAAGCGACGTAAATAGACACGACGTAAGTTGAAACATTTATTTTTCTTACATTTCCATATAACTAAAGGTGTTAGGGTCTAAAAACGCTTTCCATAAATATGTTTTATTGTAAAGAATAAATAGTCATACTTCTATATTTGTTACCTACATTTTTAGTAAATACATATTTTTGGTATTATTACTTAAAGTACTAAATTCTTTATAAGACAAACCTCAAATATCCTGCTTTTATCCATGTTTTTGACTTGGATTTCCAAATAGATGGAAGTGTATACTTAAGTGCTCGACAATTTTAGACCTATTGATTATAAGCGGTTTTAACTTAAAATCACTGTTAGCATTCGAGCCCAATAAGAGGTTCGAGCAATCTTTAGCCACTTCAAAGCTAGGCATAGACTTTTTTCTTGCAATACAAAGGTACGTGCATGCATTTTCATCAACGTTGTATATTTATTTGTTTCGGTGAAAAAGAATCGCTTTGAATATCTGACTAGTTATGATATAATAATATTAACATATAATTTACATTGATTTGTATATATTTTAAGAATCCAGTATACTTTATAATAGAAAATACTACTTATTGAAATTCTGCAAAATTAAGGTTGCACGACGCTTTTCCGCCCTTTTTCCTAATTTAATATACATTACAGATCAGTTGCTAGAATAAGGAAATAACTTCATGTTCATATTTCAATCGTTACACTCTTAATAAAATAGCTTGTCACAAATAATAGATACACAAATATGTTTTCATGGCATATTTCTGTTTTTTTTCTCCAATGTCGATTTCAAAACATTTCCAGTGAAGTGATATTTTAATTGTACCATAATAACTGCTGAACAATATAGTTTTGAATTAAAAAGGGTATATGTGTTTATATATATATATATATATATATATATATGTATATATATAAATATATATATATATATATACTTATATATATATATATATATATATATATATATACTTATATATATATATACGTATATACATACATGCATACATATATATGTACGTGTGTATATAAGTGTAGGGTATACAGGAAATCTTTCAATTGGATCTTAATAGTGTAAACTATAACGTCAGAACGCGATTTAAAATACATGGAGTGCTTTTTAGGGATATTGTATTTAATATTATTAATTAACCATATTATTATGTGATCCAGCTGCCTGATTACAGCAAGGCTGACGAATTTAGCAGTCTATGTACACCACATAGATTTTTAGATACACGTGGTTCAACCTAGGAATCAACCTAGAAATACTGGAGTGAAATGAACCAATCGGACATCGTTAGATTCATCCAAATATTGAGAATACCATAGGCTTTACAAAATACAAGATGGTGCCAGTTGGTTGCACTATTGTCGCGAGTGACATAAAATTTGCACTTAAACCACATCGAAGTGGTCATCACAATAGAATTTAATTATAGAATTACAATGATACCCATTATATTACCCTGGAAATAACTTTGTGCAATAAATAAGAGAAAATCAATTGAAATATAGTAGTTTTAATATACTTACTATTACAAAAACTAGTATATATAAATATACTAGTTTTTGTAATAGTAAGTACACACTTTCATCAGTTTCAGTTTTTTTCTTAATACCCAACTATAACGAAATCAAAGGAAATGTAATGACTTTAATACTCTATGCATAATCAGTATGGTGGTCGATAAGTTGACTCTTGATTTCATGGAAGAAATAAATAGTAGTAGATGTTATGAATTTTTACCATAATAAAATATGTCAAGTACGAGTAGAACTAGTAATACTAGTGTTCCGCACAAATTTAAGAACTTACAAATATTTATAGGTACTTTATATTTCTATTAAACTATAATATTAAATTTTTACAATGGAAATATATGGCTTACTATTTCTTACACAGACGTAAAATATGATGCATGTTTCAAAAATTACATCTGGGATAATCGCCGTAATATTTTATAATTTTTTAATCTAATTTTACCAACTTTGTTTTTTACGATTGTTGGTTCAGTATTTTCGGAAATTAAGGAGTATAATTTTCAGAATAATACTTTAAACAAACAATTTAGAATTATGAAAACAGGAACATTTCTGTGTTCCTCATAACAAGCCGTTTCAAAAAATACCCCACATGATTTATAAAACTAAAAATGCTCTATTTTTGCATAATTTTAAGAATAATATTTTAAACAAGCGATTTAGAATTATGAAAAAAAAAATTTCTGTGTACCTCATCACCAACCGTTCCAAAAAATACCCAGCATAAATTAAAAAATTTAAAAAATCGAACACTTTCTTCACTATCTCATTTATTCTTTTAAGGATTTTTAAAAAAATGTCAGCTTGTGCGAAATATGTATATAAACGAGATATATTACTATGCCAAATATAAAATTTCTGCTGCGTAATTTCTGAGAAAATCAGTAAGTATGGGAATCCTTATGAGATCATTATTACTTTATACGTCTATTTTTCTCTTTGAATTACGTAATCCTACGTAATATTAATAAAAGGTTCAAAAATAACATTGAAAAAACTTAAATCCAATTAAAAAAATTATGGAGCAGTCTTAAAAAGCTATCATATGCGATATACTATTCAGATGTCTTAAAATTAAAAACAATAAAATGAGAAATGGGCACAACAATGTTGTTTTTCATGGTTGATAGTCGTATTGTTTTAATAGTAGAAACATAGATTAACAAATATTTATCTAACTCTTTTTCTTCCGTTTTCTATTCGCATACTTATGTCTTAATATAAATATCAACACTATACATAGACGCATTATAAACGCCGATTTTAGCGATTTACAGTTCCAAGCTTACTCCGAATCGTTATAGTAGTTCTCGTAATGTAATTGTTATAATATATTTTTTTAGTTATAGTGAGATTTTGGTACCTTAATCTTCCTTGATGGTAGAGAGTTTACATTATAAAGTAAAATATATTATTACGGAGGTAAGTACGAACGCCATTCTCTAAAAAGATCTTCTATAATATAGATATCTGAAATTTTCCTGTGAATTACTTTCATTTGATGAAAACATACATGAATGAAATATTCTACATAAACATATTTTAAGAAGGGAAAAAAGTTAGTTTTCTGGCATTTTATTCTAATTTTTGGTTTCCGTAGTGAAATAATGAACATCAGAGATTGGTTGATTTTATGGTTTTAGACATCTGTATAAAATTTTGTACGTAAATGCGTCATATGGAGTCCATCATTAAAACCTAGTTAAAAAAAGTTTCAACGCACTTTCATTTACTTGTAAAATTGGTACGTAAATTTGTTATCGCTTATTAAGTCATATTTATTAGGTCGACCTATAACTAATTAATTAACCATATTATGGAATCTACTTCCATCTACTAACCTAACCTAACCTAATCTTCTTATTGAATCCACAAAACTAAATTTCATGCACTTTTAATAGTTGTATTATAATGAAACTTGCCAGTTGTGTGTAGTTTTGATGACAATATAAGAAAGTGATACCATCGGATTGATTCATTGGAATAGAGCCGGAAGTTAGACATTGAACTCCATAACGGAACAAAGTATCCTAACCGTGTTTGGGCTTCTAATTGTTTTATTACAGTAGTCTATTTAGGACCACGAACCTCTGCATTTTGGGTAAGCACACGTAGTTCTAAGTAGATTAACATTATTTTATAGAATTCGGACCGAAGAATTGGATTTTTCTGAGCTTGCCGGAAAGACGCCTTACAATACTGACGACTGGCAGACATAGGTAGTATTCGCGCTCAGACGCCCACAGATACCAAATCAAAAAGAGACACCTCAACTTGAATCAAATATGCTCTGCTCATTTGAATTCTGTAAAAGTTTTTTTAATAAAGTGTTTATATTTGTAAAAGTAGTTCTAAATATATATTATATTTAAAACTACTTTTATAAACTACCTAGCCCACGTTTTTACACTCAAATATTATACTTAAAAACAAATATAGCTTATACTAAAGTTCTTACAGAGGAGTCAGATAATTAAGGTTCCATAAATATGTTTTGCTTTTTGGTGCAGAATTTACGGAAGGGTTTTTTTAATTGTTTAAACTATTTATTCTTTTGTCTATTTATTTAGAATTTTGTCGTAGATAATTCTAGTATTTACTGGAAACTTTGTAATGATGATTCCAAATTTCATTGTTTTTTTCACATTCCCGATAGTTTTATGACTGTATGACGATAGTATTATGATATATCATGCAACATATATACATGGTAAAAACCAATATTAATAGTTGTGAATAGTTTATTAAAAATATTATATTTCTTTATAAGTTTACGTGTGGTTAAGTATCCTCGTAGGGTGAGTTCCACTTCTCCTTAATAGGTTTTTAACGAGGCTTAAAAATCCTCGTTTATTAAATATAGAGTTTCAAAATAACATACAATATGTTCTCGCCCAATTGGTCAACGATGGCTTTGAAATATGTAAAAAAATCATGTAACTTCCATAACCCTTCTTGGTTTTGTTTAAAAAATTGCTTTAAAAAAAAGGGATAAATTTAATTTTATATTATATAAATCTTTAAATTATTTCTTATAAAACTCTTCAATATTATAGTTCAAGCAGAGAGATAATATAAAATATAATACCACAATGAAAACTCAAATAATTTCTTTTTAATTTTCCTTGAAAATATGAAAAAAATGTATATTGTTTTACGATACAAATTACCCTTGCAATTATATAAATCATATTTAAATAGAAAAATCTACGTATCAGTCATCCGATAAAGTAATGATTTATAGTTATTTTCTATTAAGTTGGTCTGTTGTTATTTGCCAATAAATTAATTATGCCCTGTGTTCTGAGGCTACCCCCACATAATATATACCGACAATATTTGTGCATTTTATGCGTTTGAAATGTGGTAATTAATTTGTGTGCAACATTTTTGATGATTTATAACATCTACATTTGACTACAGTAAAATTTGTTGTGTATGATGTTAATATATAACTCATACTTTCACAAATTTAATAAAATATCAAGTTTTTCATTAAATTTATGAAAAGCATGAATTTTTCAATACAATTTTAAAAATGTATAAATTTGTCTCACGCTTAAAACTTTCGTCATATTGTATGAAAATCTGGAACGAAAAATAAAATGTAGTGGAAGGTTTATTATGTAATATACGTTTTTAAAAAAATCTTTATAAAACTTCTAAATTTAGGGTTTGAACTAGCCTTTTAAACGAATATATCCAGCAATGTTTGCTTATTGAAGATTTAATTTCTAATAAATCGTTTCATTTTATTTTGCCCAACACATTTGTTTTTTCCGTTACTTTGGAGAGGAATTAATAATAGCTCAAATTGAAGAAATGTGAAACATATACGGGCAATTTTCTATGGTAAAATAATCTTATTTTTAGAGGACAATTTTATATCGATAACAAACTGCACAAATTTAGTGTTAATTCGTATAAATATAAAACCGGCATGTTCCTGTGCAAACTTGACGGGTACTGTTATAATAGCTTTCAATAATATCTGAAATAATGTCTCGTTTTTTAAAATATTTGGTTTTTTTCCGGCTTGCCTGTATTTTAAATATTTTGGCCGATTAGTCATGGGAGTCGTATGAATGAATGAGAAATCAAATAAAACTATATTTCCTATTTTCATCCACAGTTTTGTGCTATTATAAAATACTACCCTGTATATTATTCAATATATTATGACCGAACTGAATTTCCGATAAGCGTTCACCATTATATATTCAATATATAATGGTGAACGCTTGTCGGAAAAATGCCTTATTTATAGAAATATGAACGAAAAAATTCTAAATTATTGAAGGCATAAAGAATAATTAGGTGCACATTTTGAAATAAAATTTTGGTAATTATGTTTAAACAAAAATTTAAATAGATTTAGATTTTGGCATATTTTCTAATGCATATTTATTAAATTATATAATTACTTATTTAAAGAACATTCACATTTGTGTTTTTTCGTTTTAATATATTATTATTTTAAATAGTAATACTTTGCTGTTTATGAAACATTTATTGATTTTTAGTTCTAACATTACGTTAAAGTGTAAATCAAAACTATTTATGAACAAAAATATACTTTAACGCTACAAGTTCGAATTACATTACAAATGTGATGACCAGTAAAAGAAATATTTCAACAATATAATTAGTAACCGTATTCCTAAGAGTATAAATCGAGTAGAAAAAAATTATAATCCACGATATCACCGATCATCACCGAATAGATAAAAAGCCAGAATACCGCATTAATCATGTTTAATATTTACTCTTACAATTTCGACATGCTGGCATATACCCAAAGCATATATATTTATATATATATATATATATATATATATATATATATATGTATATGTGTATATATATATATATATATATATATATATATATATACACATGTATATATGTATATGTATGTATATATATATGTATATGTATATATATATATATATGTATATATATATACACACAAAATATTTGCTTAGAGCACGGTGCTTACCCGAGCTGAGTAGTGTGCGCACGTATTGTGTGTATGAAAAAGATGAAAAATAATTATGAATTTTTTTTTAACTTTCTGAAAAAAGTCATTTTTTAAATTTTATTTGACAATTATTGGTATAAGCGCACGGCAGCACTCGAATCAAGTCTTCGCAAAAACCGTAGTACGTACATCGTACACAATTTTTATGAACTATTGTACTTTGTTAGTCCACGTATATCTAAGTAATAATTAAATTTCGGACAATATTACAAACAATTTTCAAAATATATACCTTCAAAATTATAGATTTTAGCACTCACGAATTGTCAAAAACCTATTCGTCACTTCCAATGTATCTAGAAAATTAAAACAATGGTGAACGCTTGTCGGAATAATTAAAAATCGAGGAGAAAATGATGTTTGTGGCTATTTTACAAGAGTTTGAACAAGCAACTTTGTTCTAGTTTATTCTAAACTAATTAGGATTACTAATAAATAAGGTTTAATTTTTTCTCTAAGGTAGAAGAGAAAATGCGATAGCAGAATAAAATAGAATCAGATTTATTTACTGCTATGATTGCCATTGTATTTTATTAAAAAATAGTTAAGTACATTTGGAAACTGTACTATTCTCAATAATCATCACAAATAACTCTAAATGAACCAAGAAATATTAATTGAACTTTATGAATAAGATGAGTGCAAAATGCAAATTCAGCATCTCCCGACATCAGGTTCATCTCATCCGACTATAAAATACTATCTCTCCTAACGGCGAACGCCCGCCCGCCCTAGGCTGTCGATATCGTAATCGAACCCGCTTCGCGTAAATTATCTGAAAATCTGTAGAAGCAAAACTTTACACTTGATTTTGCAACTTCTTAGTTGTCGCTGTCATTTTGTATGCAATTAATTTTCTATTTGATATATTTGGCGTTAATTTTGTAGAAATTCATTATTCACAATTAAATGAAACTACGTGATGTAGTATTATTTCTACTTTCTTTGATTTCTTAAATATCCGGGATATTCCGAAATATCCCACCTGAGGGTGTTGTAATACAACGAAACCTAGGTCGTGGTAAAGAAATTAAAGAAAGTAGAAATAATACTATATCACGTAGTTTCATTTAATTGTAAATTTTATATTTAGAAAGAGGGAATTTGATATCTAAGTTTTTTTATTATTATACTATTTTAAATAGAAAGATTGTACCGATTTCAAATATTGAAACATTAAAATGAATCATTATATAAAAAACTCTAAAAAACTATCATTATATAAAAACTTTGCGGTAAACTCTTGTCGCTAAATATGAATATATTGCTATTGTTTGATGTTTTTTGTAGTTATATACACATTATTATATAAATATCACATCTTTAGGTACCGTGAACAGGTAATTATTATTTCGTCTGGGCTTTATGAAGAAAGTTTAAAGAAAACAAAAATAGTTAAATTATTTCAAATGAATTATCCAAGGATAACAAAAATCTAAAATACTTTCATGGGAATACGTAAGTCCAAAGTTATGTGTATATATATATATATATATATATATATGTGTGTGTAAATGTCAATAAAAAACCATATTTCTTCCATGAGAAAATAACGAATTGTTGTTTGGACATGTTTATCGGTGGTTATTCGATTCAATTATCATATCTCAACGATTAATAATACTTTTATTTTAAGACACAAAAATAATCGTAAGATTTTGATTAATTTAGTTTAAGGAATTATTTGCGTAATACTGTACTAATTTTAACATTTACAAGTTTATATACGCATTGCCAGTTACAACATTTTTGTTATTAAAACTGACTACAGTAGAAGCGAAATCTCATAAATAGTTCATTATTCACGTACAAGGACAAATAAATTCATGCATTCGTAATTAGAATCCGGGATTTAGAAAACACGAAGACAACTACATATATAATGAGAACACGTACTAGGAAATTTAATGAATTGTTTTTTGAATTGTTATGAGTTTTGATAGCATTATATTTTAATATCGAAAATAGTTTGCAACAAAATATTAATCACTTCAATACAAAATATATTCAGTTATCATTCATTTGAAAACATTTCTTGAGAGCCACCGGTAAGTTTCCATAGTTTGTAATACCCCGAATAGAATTGTATAATTATATATATTGAAGTAGTTTAAGAAATCAGTTACAACACGATAATTAAACTTACTCTATTTACCTATTTGTGCTAGATCTGGTCTGTTTTTGCTAGATCTCGATATCTATGCAGAGAAATATTTAAGGTTGAAAAACTACATCTACTTTTTACAAAAACTGTAGAATATTCTTAACACATCAAAGAATCTAATTGTACCTATGTTTTTATATTACGTATTTACTATTTTCTGATACAAATTCGTTTTAAATTACATATTTTCCGAGTCAAAGCCCGAACTTGACTCCTGTAGTACAAAAAGTCGAAGTGAAGTGATCAGGTTTGAGGTTAAATCACAATTACAATAGAACTCATTTATAACCTGCATTTTATTGAAAAAGAGCATCCCTCATGGCTCACCGCAGTTAGAGATTGCGCGCCTCAGTTTGGACATATCTTATCAGTTTCAGCCATCAAACCCGGACGAACCCTGTAATTTTTTTTCGACTCGACTACGAGGCTTGAAAATTATATTCGGACACTCTGAAGACCTCTTTAAACATTACAGTAGACTATTTTGTAGGCATTTATTGTTGTAAGGCAAGTCAGTGTCGGTCTTCATATTATTTTAAAATGTGCGTTTTATAAATTACAAGTATTCACTTTAACTAAGACAATTTTGCGGGTTCTCCTAGAATAATTGCAACAAGCCTGTTAACAAGTATCATTTAAAGTTAATTTGAAAAATTATTAAAAAAATATTCTCATTCAAAAACAATACATATATTTAATAAAAAATTAAATAAAGTTTTCAACTTATTATCAGATTTTCAGTAGTAAAACAGAACTTAGTAATGAACAAGGTATCATCATCCAAATTATGAATCAAATTTTAACAAACTCAACCGGAAAAGGAATTAATTGATTTTTACATTAAATTTGAAGAGGAAAAAAATAATTTGATGGCATTACTTACAGAAAAATAACTATCACCCGAGTGAAGTTAGGTAACAACGCCAGTTTATAAGATGATGGAGTTGTGAAGATGATGGAGTTGTGAAGATACTAGTTTATGGTACTGAATTATTCAGTATAATTTTTGTAAATAAAACGTAAGTAAATATAATATTCCTTAAGGACAGTTAAGCATATTGTAGGGGGGGACATACATTGAACCGGTACTTAAATTGTATCACTTCTGCATTTATATCAAATAACATAATTTTTCGTACACTGGCAAAAAAGAAAGAGGCGACTGCAGCGCCACTAACACTGCTATATTTTGAATCACGTTGGACAGATATTACGATTGCGATAGAAAAAAATAATTTTTTGGCTTTATTGATGTTAATTTTCCTTGTATTGTCTAAGAAGTTTGTTCATGTTAATTATAAGTTATAATTTTGTAAGTTATTTCATAAGAGAGAATGTGTTATATGTGTAACTAGTGGTAAATGAACGCAAATCTGTTGCGGATATGTTTTTTTTTATGACGAATTGTAAATTTATCATGGGCTGTATATTGGAGCACTTCCCAGTTCCTAAATTATACCGGTTAATTTATACAACAGCTTTTAATTTAAAATTTAAATTAGTTTTTAATAATTTTAGATGGCGACTGCTGATAACGAGAGCATTAAGGATTATTATAAATGGAATAAAGAAGATTTAGAAAGAGCATTGTAAGTATATAAGAAAAAATAATTGGGTGTCAATGCCATCACCAGACAGTATCAAGTGCCAAAAGTAATCATTTTGCGTCACGCTTAGCTACTTAATAAATTTGCTAATTATGATGTTACAAATAAAATAAGATTAACAGTTTTTTTAATAAATCATTAAATAGGAAAAGGAGACCATTTTTTGTTTCTGGAAAACCCCATGTTTGGGTTAACGATTAACGATGAAAGGTGGTTAACACAACAAATTGCAGAACACAAGAAAATGCTTCATTTCTTTAATAAAGAAATAGAGACGGCAAGTAAGGGTTGGTTCTATGCTTCTAAGAAAAGACACCCACAAATCAGCTTTCGTCAACCGGAGAGTCCTTCACTTAATAGAGTAAAAAGATTTAATCGAAAGAACGTGTCCAGTTTTTACGATTTACGTAGGAAGATTATGGACAATACTTCAATCCAAGGTAGCAGAATCTTTGATGTAGAAGAGATAGATATTTCGGCAGTACAAAAAGCCTAGAAAGTTTTCGAATTAGAAGGTAAAAGAAAAATCGGTGACAGGTAGTGAGCGCGGGATCAACACAACTGTGGTATGCTGTGCCAGGATAACTGATTAATTTATTCCATCACTGTTGATTTTCAAAAGAAAAAGAAATTGTTCTGAATTAGCTGATGGTGCCCCGGTTGACACCGTTGTTACTATCTTGAACACTGGCTACATAAGTTCGGCTTTATTTGTAGAATGGTTTAAGCTTTTAATTGCCATTGTAAAAGCAACACATGACAAAGAGGTGTTGCTTCTTTTGGGCGGAACCCACACAAGAAACCTTGAAGTGCTAACGCTGGCAAGAGAAAATGGGATAATTATGATTCAACATAACCAGTGTCATCCTCATTCCAGGAATAATCATGTTCAAATTATTTTTCCTTTAGCCCCAAACACTATATGAACATAAAGGAATAAAGAAGTAATTTAAGCTTTATAACATGTCTGAATTCGTACGGTGAACTAATGACCTCGGACCTATATAAATTTTACGTATCAGTCGAATTATTATTAATCATGATAACATCATATTCGGAGTATTTACGTCGTTATATCGATTAGAAATTAAAATGTAGCATATGATTTGTTTTCAGACATGGGACAATATAAATTTCCTTATATATAAAATAAAATAACCCACCCTTTCATGAGATCAAAATATTCAGATTACAGACATACTTGATATAACAACAATAATGCGTTTGTTCCTTAACTTAGAAAGAACAGTTGAAATCAAGCCAACCAACCAAACATTTTAAGTATAACATAAAAATGGAGAATCAAATATTTCCCCACTTTGGGTGACTGGTTTATCCTCATCATTTTTAAACTTGGAATGACGACATTACTAGGGGTCACTGCTTTTCAGCTCGACTTAAATACAGTAGCAGTTATCAAATTTAATTTCCGGTCCTTAATTAACATAACTTAGTTGTTGCTTGTATTATAATAACAATATCATAAATTAATGGGTAAATCGGTACGGGCAATGTCATAAAAATATTTTACGTAAATAGCGAGGTGAAAGTGAGGATATAGTCGGACGTTAGTACATAAGAAGCGTTTCGGCCGTGTATATAATACTTATAGTTTACCACGTTCTTTATGTAGGTATCCAACAGTCATATTTTGAGTGTGTGATTCATTAATTTTTAAATTGTATACGAAGTAATAAGATATTTTAATATATAAATAAATAGAATTTTAATTTATTCATTCCGTCTTAATTATATTTATTTTAATCTGTTCTGGACAAATATTTTTTTCGTGAACATATACGTACTTTAAAACTTGTGTGAGTATTATTTGGACAAAATTATTCTTAATACTTAAAAATAAAATACCGCCTTGAAAATTGTTGTAAATTTGGAAAGTCGGCATGCTAACAGTCTTCTGGATGACAAATACGTTACTAATTCAAGATTGGTATTTCAGACCTAACTGGAAATTAGGTCTGAAATAAGACCAAGATGTCGTATTTCAGACCTAATTTCCTGTGAAGTTTATTCAATTAGATATACATAACGATAGTCTCTTTACATATTTCCAACTTTATAGTATTAACACTTTATTTCATCACGGAAAGTGAAACTAATGACTACTTTTTGCTATTACTATTACCATTTAGCAAAAATTACCGTCATTGGAAGAAATAGGTATGAGTAATCATTTTAATCTTATGCGCATAAATCATAGAAGAATACCTTCAAGAAAATTCCATGTAAAGAACATAAGACAACAAAATTCTAAGAGGATCAAATTTTTTGCAAACATTTCATTTATGTTATTCTTCACAATTCACGTCATCCGTCACGTTTCATCATCACTGTCGTCCTTCCAAAGATATCGGTTTTCATCTTCTTCGAAATTCGAAGAACTTTCCATTTCCATTCATATTCTTACATCACTAATATTTTTAGTTTTATTTTTTTATTTTTTCCAGTCCGTTGTTTCTTGCTTTCTTTTTATTTACTTTTTCTTGTAAAATACTTTTCAATGAAATTGATATTAAATGATAGTATGTTTTTTTTGTTTTCCTCTAGCCTGGTTTTGTAGATATGTAATAGTTGGAATTGCTGCTAGATCTGCAAAAGATACATGAATTTGTATCTGTTCATCAAAAAATGCCTGGACCAGGAACCATTGATTTAGATTCAGTCCACTAAGACTCGTTTGATAAAAAAGGTATAGAAGATTAAAGTTGTTGGTTTGGCATCTCAAGCAGTGGACCAGGAAAGGGGGTACAAATTCTAGATGCACAATCATGTCACGAGACTGTGCAGTTGCAATATTGTCAACATTTTCGTTTCTTACTTCTCCTTAGCTTATATTTCAAACTCATGCATGTTTTGTTGAATAAATATGCAAAATCGTACAAAGTTATTTTAACAACAAAGTGTAATTTGTTCAGGCACATGAAGTCTCTATAGGCAATTTTCAGGGTTCTATAAAAAGACATATCAAAGGACTATGTGCTTTGAGATCTGTGGGGTGGAATTGAAACGGTTATAATATGATTCCTTTTGCAATAATTAAAATATGGTGGCCAGATACGACTGCTATGGTTGCCAACTATTAACAGCATAGGAGAACTTTGGGCAGGATTGGTTATGTTGTCAAATGTTTGAGCCAGTCAACAAATAATCATTGTTTTTTCCAGCCCTTCTTGGAGTTCCTGTACATCGCCCCAGACAGCCTATTTTTTTCTAATAATGGTATCATTCTTTACTTATAAAGGATAAACCTTCCAAGGAACAATCTTAGTACATAACTGATATATTTCACCCTCCTTTACCATTCGTTGGCCCTTTTCAGCAAGAACTTTTACAAAATCTATATTTTCCAAAACTGTTTACATCAGAACTGTAATATGAAGTACATAATGTTTTTGCATTTAAATTAGTAACACCAATAATAAATATTGAAATTCTGTACTTACCGACAAAAATATCTAACTAGAGATTAGATTAGAGCAGTCGCAAACAATTTCACACCTTTCGCTCCCCTGTGCTGCGTATGAACTGAGGTTACTTACCATTGTTTATTTATGCATCACATTTTCTGCACTCTAGCCTACACAACATTTTTCTATTCACCATGTTTACCAAGTTATTGAGGTTAGTGGTATTACCAGACTGGCACCATTCCCCTGATTACTATCAAACTTTTTGGAAATCTATTGAGAGTAGCAATAGTAGTGACTACAAAAGTAGTAATTAAAAACTCTTTTGCGGAAAAGCAATAAGGTGAAACTCTACCTAGGGCTAATATCCATCTCTTATATTCATAAAAATGATTATGACCTGTTTTTCTCAACAAACCAGCAAAATTAGTGAGGCTTAATACGGAACGAGATAGCTCTGGTCTATCTGGTAGACACTCCTCACTGTATGGAATTCTAATATAAAAGAACATAATACGCAATAGTAATTTAAGCCAAATACCTTAATTCATATTGTAAGGAAAACAACATTAAATATATTCATATTACGATGTGGAAGTTTTGAATAATTTATTCATAAAAAACAAAAAAAGTATATGTGTATGTATATATATATATATATATATATATATATATATATATAAATATATTTATATAATATGTATATGTATATTTATGTATAGAATCATATAGAAGTATCTGAAACACAATAAAATCATTTCTGATGCTAAAATGCAAATTCATGCGGTTGAATGAAAAAAGAAAAACATAAGGAAACAGGAAAAGTGAAGAAGAAAGAAGAAAACAGAAAAACACGGGAAGTAGGACACATTTTGATAAATAGCGCAAAAATGTAACGAGATATAAAAAAATTAACAAATAAAGTTATCCAACTATGCTAGATCGCAAAATATTTCCAAATTATATTAGGTTTAATTCATAGTCACAGAAGTCGGTAATTATAGTATCCTGTAAAATTTCCAACACAAGCTTATTATTGGTGAATAAAATACAACGGAAAAGCGCCATAATTCCGTATATTAAGTATTATCCTAGTCAGTGTCGATAAAACTAAATTCCAAGTTGAGAACAAATGTCCAACATAATGTTTGAGTAATTGGGCTGATGAGGTTTATAATGTAATAAAAATGTTTTTACAATTCACAAATATAAAATATTTAAATAAATATATAGAGAATAATGGACATAAGTCCATAAAGACAGTTTAAATAAAAAAAATTACATCACGTTATTTGACGTTAAAAAAGGGATATTATTTTAATAAAATTATTTTGGAGAAGGTAGATTTGTGGAAAAAAATATAAAATTATATTTAAAATCTAAAAGTTTGTTTCTTTATTGAGACATATTTTAAGGAAAGGTTTACCTATTTATCGAGGACTTAAACATTCCACTCGACCTATTTTGTCTTAAGAATTAACTCGGCTGTTCCAAACACGGTGTTAACAAACACGTACGCAATCTTTCCATTCGTTCTGTCTACAACTTTCTTATTGTGAAACAGGTGTAGAACAGGACCAACTGTCTCAACTCTGTTCAATACACAGAGTGAATCATATTTTCAAATTGAACGTCCCCTTTTTTAACATAATCTTACACATATCCGAAAAAAATCGAATTTTTTTTCAGAAAGTGACGTGACGAGTTTGTTTGTTAAAATATTTATTCATTTATTAATGACATCTTGATAATTTCAGTTTTGACTATTTTACCTCTTTGTGACATCAAATGCAGAGTTCGAAATAGTAATGAACGGAAAAATCAACTAATGTGAATGATTATATCCGAAGAATCATTAAAAACAGAAAATATATGGTAAATTATCAATCAAATTGTTATACAAATTTCCAATACACCAGTTACAATTAAAAACAAATAACGCCAAGTGACAGTCAGAGGTAAAAAAATTGGAATATAACATTCGTTCAGGACATTTTTCTATATGTAAATGTTGTTACGTTCTTTACTTTAGTAGTTTTCTTTAAAATTATACGTTTTTTACCAAAAAACGAAGGAGGATTAAAGAAAACATTTTCAATAAACTATGTCTACAAAATTAATCTTCTAATCTAAAAATTAAAAAAAGTATCTAACAACTATTGATACAAAAGAAATATCGCTTGTTCCACAAATGTATATGTGTATCTTATTATCAGCATTTGCATTATTATACGTACAACTAGGCTAAACTTTAGCTTTCCTTCGTTTATCTTCATTTTTCCTTTAAAATCACAACTAAACTCGAATTGAAGGTTTTGTAATAATAAAAATAAAGTTTTTCCGAGCCATATCGAACATTTTTCCTAAAGTCATATCTCGAATTCGATAGACGTTATTGGTAATCCACCCGCTGCTTTAAAAATAGCGTCTCGCAAGGCGCAACTGTAGTTAAAGGTTACTCACCTCGATATGAGCACGTCTGTTCAGGTACAAAATGAATTCCAGTGGTAATTCCCGAGTCAAGTCTTTTATTTCTCCTCGACCTGGCAACGTGATTGGAAAATTTTAGTCGTAACTTAAAAGGAATCTGTGGAAACTTTTACGTCATATTTTTATGTATTTTAACTGCATTATGACTTGCTTTTTAATATGTTTACATTACTTCTTGAAAATGACTGATGTAATGTACATTAAGAAATATTTTATATTCTAGTTTTAAGGTAATTATAGGTGACTTTTTATAAACAAATTGACATGTATCTCGATAATTAAAGTAAATCCTCTATATAGCCGTGACAATCTATTTATTTAAGGTCATGAAAATAAGTGATAAGTATTTATTATGAAATATTACTAATATCAAGAAAGTATAATTAAGCAAAATGTATATGTTAGTGTTCTTTTACCTTTTGATCTGAATCGTATTTTCTTTGACACCCTACGCCATATAAACAATTGTATTTTAATAATTATATAAAGTAATATATTATACAATTACGTAACTTATTTCTCTTCAACTCATTTTATGTACAGCATAAATCTTGCACTATCAAATACTATCACTGCATAAATAAAATATTACTTTCGATTCCTTATCAATGAAATATTGATAAGGAATCCAAAGTGGGAAAAATTGCAATCGCCCAATTTATGGTGCAATTATAATTAAATAATCACAAATAATGGAGATCTCACTAATATTTTTTGTTACTATTAAATTTTCTTAAAACGCGCGAAATAATTTGATAAGTATTTTTTTTTTGTATAATTTAATAATTAAATAAAAATTCGTATACTTTACACAAATTTTAACCTAAAGTTACAAACTCTGTGACTAGTATTCCAAACATCGTATGCAAAATTATATATATTTCAATTTCATATTGAAAGCAGCAATAACTACGTTACTATATCTATAATAACGTTACTATATCTCTCTTACAAATTTCAATTTTTTAGATTAAATATTGACGATGTTTGTAATTATTAGCGAAAGTAATGTCACTTTATGTAAATTTTTATTGAAAAAAAATAAAACTAAAAAGCCAGTTTTCCAGAAAAAAATTATATTTATATATATATATATATATATGTATATATATATATATATATATATATATATATATATATATATATATATATATATGTATATATATATATATATATATATATATATATATATATATATATACCACATATATTTTTTTAAGAGAGAGTTGTCACATAAAGTTGAAATTTGCCATACTAAGATAATTGACCCATATATTTGGCTATCGTAAGAATAAAGGAAAAAATGTAGTAAAATTTAAAAGGAGGAAAGTTTAATATAAAAAGAAAACGATTGAAAAAGTATATTGTAAGGATTCGAAAATTATTCCTTTTTACAATTTTATATGAGTAGCTTTAACACTTTTTAGGTTAAAGTTTATGGTGGTAATTGAATGCATGGTATGCTTTTAGTAATTGTAACACGCGAATACGTGACAGGAGTAGAAGAGGAGTATACGCCATAATTTTTTTTAATTTTCTTGGTAAGATTTCCGATATCTAGTTAACAGTTGGCTGTTTTTTTAAATATTTCATTACTTGATTGTGCGTGGGTAGTTAATTCTCACTCATTTCTTAAAAAATACAACAATTTGTGGCTTTACGAGTCAAACTTGAAATCTCAAAGATGAATATTACAAAATATATATTTATAAAATAAATTGTACTCTCAAAAAATGCGATAAAATATACATAAAATTCTAATACATCCCACTAATTAGCCGAATTGAGATAATGTGCGAGCGATCTGCATTTCCTTACACCTCTCTCTTCCACTTCTTCCCTATACATCTTCACCCGATCAACGTAATATTTTTGTTTGCACGTAATTTGTGTATAAAAATTTGTGTATAAAAAGTGCATTATAAATAATTGTTTACTGTTTATTTTACGATCCAAACACTTAAGGCAATTTTCTAAAAATTCAAATGCAATGCGTGGGTAGTTAATCATGTAAAAATAAAATTAAAATAATACCACGTTTCTAGCTTATTATTATGAAACGCTTTGCTCAAATACAAAATTATAATAGAAAAAATCTAATTTTTTATTCTTTTAATTATTAAACTGCTTATATAAATTCTTATTCAATTTAATGACAGACAAAAGTTTAATTTTCCGCTTTATATATATATATATATATATATATACATATATATATATATATATATATATATATATATATATAATAAATAAATATATATATATTTATTTATTATATATATATAATAAATATCATAAATATACCAATGCAAAATTTTCAATATTGCTCATTAGGGTGGGTCAAAAATTAGATATTTTCTGTTATAATTTTGTATTGCGTATCTTAATAATCAGTTAGAAACGTGGTATTATTTTTATTTTATTAATATAATTTCATAATAATTTTTTTCAAGTTTTTAACTCATTATTAGGAATTTTATACAAAGTGTTATGAATAAATAAAATGTGCCGATTAACTTAAGTGAAAAAGATTTACTAAATTGTAAGACGTGAACATGGAAAACGAATCCGTCAACGCCACAGCTATCATATAACTGTAAGAAATATTATCTAGAAGATGACAGAGTTACCAGAATTAAGACCAAATTACATTGCCACATTTTGAACCGCCCGTCTCAATGTAATTACATGTTTTAGTTCAACAGACAAAGGAATAATTAATACAAACTTTAATGAGTTATTTAACTTATCAATGTTATTATAACTGTGTGAATAAGTTCGTTCTGGCTATTAAATAAACACATTCTCATTTACTTCACCATACAAAACGGCTGCTGTTAGTTTAACTTATTTGCGAATACTATACAAAGTCTAAAGGTTGACAATTTTGCAACTGGAACATAAATCGCATTTATATCTAAAACATCATCTTGTTCAAAGCTTCTAGCATCAAACCTGACTTTGTACTGAGCAACACAATTAATTATCTTAATTTGAAACACCAATCTACTGCTAAATACTTTCGTATTCAAAGGTATATAAAAACTCCCAATTATTATTCTCTTTTAATGTTAGCTGTTATTCATTTATGTTACTCTACTTAGTAGTATCTGTCTTCTTCATTGCCTCCTTGCACGTGACTGGCTCACTGTCCTCACTATAGACATGGTTATATTGTTAAAGGAATATTTGTTTTCTTACACGACCGCGCAGTTCTCGTACCTATACGGTGTTATCTGCGTGGAATAAACTTCTACTGTAATCAACACATAGATCGTTGTCACTTTCAGATTCAGTCCGACTTTTAGTCACAGTGTGATCATTGTGGGGTTCGGTTCACATTTAATTCCAATTTGTTTCTTCTTCATTTTTTGTCAACTTATTCTTTATATTATGTAATAATCAACGATGCATCTTCGCTTCCATACAACTATCACACTCAAAAATAGAGCATTTTTTTCACATCAATGTAATTTTGAGTAAGAATTTTTTACATAAAATCAAAGATTTGATAAGCCAATTTCTCATGCAACTCGTTTAGCTTATGTTGCACTCTTTTTGCAAGTCTTACCATGTCATTTTTGTAATGAAAATCCGTTTAATGAGAGCATTACTTTTCTTGCTTTTACGGTTCTTTCTAACTTACTTACGCTGCGCTTTATAATATCCAACCTTGCCACAGAGAAATTGTTGTTATGATAAATTATCCGATATTTTCCCCCTTTTTTTTAGTTGCTTTTACATCTTTTGGATCTTGGATAAAAACACTGATATCCTTTTCATATTTTTACTAAAAAATCGTTGCTGTACAATATGAATACTGATCTCCGTCTTCTGTTCATATATACTGAATTTTTCTCCACATCTTTGCAGAAATTGTGTAATCAATCGTAACCAACTTTGTGAACCTTGGTATCTTTTGTCTCCTATCTGGCCAATTTAGTCGCATCTTGAGATTTTAAAAAACTTTCCTCAACTATGTCTAACCAACTTTGACTTATTATCTTCCTTATTGCTGATCACGTTATATTTTGCTTAATTTAATGCACAAGTATCCTTCTCAACGACTCGATGAATTCCACGTGGAATTAAACAAATTAACCTGACGCCGATATATTTACTCAACTTAAAAATTTTGTACAATAGGTTCACATTATTATGTGCCTGGATCCATAAATTTTGGTGATTAAATAACGCGCGTCGATTAATTTAAGCAAAATAAATTCATTTCATTGACTGACGTAAATATGGAAAATGGATTCATCAACGCAACAGCGTCTGCTTTTAATAGGAAGAAACAATATCGAGGATATAACAGTGTTAAGAGCATTATGACAAAATTACCTCGTCATATTTTTAGCAGAATGATGTAGCTTAATTACGTGAAAAATAAAATTGACGACATTTACTAAGTACTGCAAGGCAAACTTAATATATATATAGATATATATACATATATATATATATATATATATATATATATATATATATATATATATATATATATATATATATATATGAAGACTCCGCACAAACTTTGCATATATCCTTAACACAAATAATTTGGTTAGTTTCGAAATTTTAAATGCCATTAAGCATATAATATTTTAAATGACGTACTGCTATCACTTTCTTTACTGTCGTCACTGTAGGGTGTTGGGTTTATCACATATCAGGCATACGGCTTTTGACTGTGTGGTGCACCACGAAGACCCGCGTCTCATTTTTGGCTACTTGTCAAGCAGGGCTGGACTGGTGTTCTGGTTGTTTTGTAAGAGATTACTCTTGTAGCAATATGTCTGCCATATATATCAATTAGATACATTAAAGTAGATAAGTAAAAAACTGTATAACTATCTACCAACATATTGCTGGAGAACTTAATTTAATATGTGTTCAAAACGCATTTGGTTAGTTATTACTTAATAAAAATGATCACTTGAGTTAAAATATATCTTTAAATTTGTTTTTATATATAGACTTTAATTTTTGATAAGAAAGGATTGAAACCATCATTAATATGCTCTATTTTTTTGTTGTGTGTCAGGACACAAGTTTGCTGGCAGATGAATTTTACTTTTTTTCCTTTTGTTTGCTTTGCTGTAAACACTTGTAATAGACCAACCTAATAGTATTCAAATATTAAGTAATTTTTGAAAGCAAACAATTTTTTGTAAAATGATATGGCAGGTATTAAATATACACTAATTTTAATCATGTTAACACACATAATATTGTTGATAAAAAAGCTATGTTAATTCTGTAGCTACATTTAAATTTATATAAACTATTAATATTTTCATAGTATATGTTATAAATCATCAAAAGAAAGTATTTTTACCCTTTATATGCATATCTTATTAGTATGTCTTTTTAAATAAGGGTCTTAAAAATGTAATTTTCTTTAAATTTTTCTATAAATCAATATGTATTTAATGCAAAATTATTATGATTTTAAATTGTAAAAAAAATCACGAAGTCTAAGTCGGAATTATGGTAACAGAACTTTTAGGCATAAACCTCACGTGTCTTTTTGGTATTTGCTGTATGATACAAACAAGTGATTTCGAAGTATTTAGCTTAGAAAGATTCATTTGTATTGTAATTAAATATCGTTTAATGAAGGTTCACTCGTTTACTCCTACTAGGCTGAAAGTTCTTTAGTTGGTAATGACCTGATGATTGAGTAAATTTTTTTGTCATGTCTTAATAAGTTTTGAGTAGATAAAGCATATCACAAATGATATTACGTAACGACCCTGAGTGATATACTAATTTTAATATTTTTGCCGAACAATTATTTCACCAAAAAAGAGCAGATGCGTGACTCGCTCATTATTTAGTGGTCTGATTTTAGTTGCTGACTTAACAATTTATCTCTTTTCAATCTAGTAAGTATAATTTTGCAACATTTTTAATTTTTCAAAATATTGAAAATTTTTTTGACCAGGTTTTTGCAATCAACGAAAGAAATATTTTTTTAAACGGAAAAAAGGTATTCTTCATAAATATAAAAAAATCAAGATATTTAAATAAAAATCAAATTTAAATAAAAAATCGATTTTACTTTTACTTCGTCCTCAATATTAATAATAATGAAAATGCATCATGTGTTGGGACACACGATTTTTATCCCTATGTATACTTAAAAAGGATAAATGTAGTTTTATTAGAAAAGATATAAAACTATATATTAATTAATACTCAAGTAATCAGATCTCAAAATAAAAATTACTATTAGAATTTTGTCCAAATTTGGCAAAAAGTAACAAGTGACATCACTCGATATTCGTCCGTCCATTCGTCCGTCTGTCTCACAAATATTTTTCTCAGAGGCTATTTGACGCAGGAAGTAATTAGGCTATAAAAATACAAAAGATATTAGAATTCATAATTAAAATAAGAAGCAAAATTAATTTTTTAAAGCCCTTCTATAGTATTCGTACTGCATATTAATTTGTTTGCATTTGCTGTAAAATAAAGTTAAGATTAACAATCAAATATAAAAATCAATCCCTATAGCATTTGAAGTATTCGAGTTAATCTATTTTGAAAATGTTTTCTTTTTATGTTAAGTAACGATAATCGGTATTATTACTATATAGGGAATCGACGTCATTAAGAACTTTATAAAAAATGGATTCTTAGAGCCAGCAGTTGGAAACGTTGTGGAATGGATGTTAATAAATTGATAATTTTATTAATTAAAAAATGTCAGAAATATATTGCTATCTCTGTCTGTTTGCTACTTCTGGTCTTTTTGAAAAACGTTAATAGACAAATACGACGATATTATAATGTTCAATTATATATATTATAATGTTGAGCTTTACGTTTCAGTTACCTAAACATAGTATTTTCGATCTGAGAGATATATTTTTCATGATACTTTAAAATATTTGTGTTCAAGATATCTGACCTTACTAAACAATAATTGGGCAATTACAACTTGCACTGGACCGAATTTTATTTTAAATTGGACTAATGACACTTTTCCATGACATCATTTTTTTGCTAGATTTGATGAAATGTATTTTTATATCAGATTTTTTCCAGTGCTAAGTTGAAAAATTAGACTAAAGACCAACAATAAAGCAATTCTGCTATAACTGTATTGGAATCCACCTAATTGATTTAACTTAAGTACCTAACTATTCATTTCTTGAATATGGATACCAAACTGTGTATTTTGCAGAAACACATATATATTGCAGAGATCTGGATTTTCAAACTTCGAGACGATTTTACTATAACTTCATCGACCATGTTCCCAGACATAAAATCACAAATGACATAATTTATAATTTCATATATTTAGAATTTCTTCCCGTCACTTCAGATTCGGTATCTGGGAATACGATCGATGAAGGTGTTGAAACAATTTTCTTTTACGAACTTATAAAATATGTACATGAGCAAAATTTGTCCAATACTTATTAAATAGCGATGGTATAAGTAAAAATAGTTCGCAAAACATCCTACGACACAAGTTCACAAATAATATATCCTTGAAATGAACTTTTAGAATATTACAAGTTATTCCAATTTTTTTTATTTCCTGAGCGTTAAACAAAAGTCCTCCAGTTATCAACACCATATCGTAGAAAAACAAAAGTTGTGCTTTCCAGTGATAATGATGCGAGATTGGTTTTAATTCAACACCTTGAAGACGTCTTCAAGCACAGCAGTGAAGATTATGATCGATTCCATATTATGATCCTCTAATTGGTCTGACTCGTTATTTTCGTGGCGTTATTTTTCAAATACTTCAATATATCGATATCAAATACGGCTTCTCTGTAAAAACTGAAAAATAGCTCACTGCAAAGATGAGAAAGTCATCAATAAAATTGATACATTAGTTGCCTGAAAATCATTTTGGGAAAATCATGCTAAAATTTTGAATTCCTCCAGAATATTGTTTAGTCAGCTTGGTTTATTGGTACAGCTATCGACAGTTTTTTTGCGGTGAAGTGTATATTTGTCTGTAGAATGTATTACCCTAAATAAAGGGCGGCTACGAATTTAAATAAATATATAAAAAAAATTACTCCGGTTTTCATCAATGGGTAGGATTATAATCCTACCCATAGATGAAAACCGGAAAGTCGGAAACCCTAGGAAAGTCTTGGTAATTATTTTTAATTTTTTTTATAACCGACCTATAACAACAAAGCTTCAAAAAATCATCCGTCTTGAGAGGTTTCTTAACGTAAACTGCGTAAACTGCTACATATATATGAAAACACCACACGGTAGTATAATTTGTTTTAAATAGGTATACAAAAATTACTGCGAAAGTATTTGAATACCTATTAAAGTTAACGCACCTATAGAAATTGAACCATTTTGTGATAACCGGTGTAATGAAATACTTCAGCTAAATAGTCATTTATATAGGAAAAACAACATCGTTTTCAAATGTAGTACATTCTACATCACATACATCAAAGTATCACAAAATTATCGCTTATGTTCATCCAAATGATTCGACCAACCCAATGAATTCTTTAGATTTAACAAGTAATTTTGAGTAAGCGCAACAAACGCGTGCTGCTGCCTTATGTATATATATATATATATATATATATATATAGATATATATTTATATATGTGTACATCTATATATATATATGTATATATATATATATATATATATATATATACAAGCCATGCAGAGGCATTTCGGGGCACACTTTTCGTGTTACCTCGAAATACCTCTTGAAATCCACATATTTCGTGCCGCCATGAAGATAATTTCAAGGCACTCCATAGAATAGAAAACCCCATACAAATTATATTTGTAAGTTGCACCAACTATATCTTTGCTTTGGATTCTATGTGATATAAACATAAATCATTTATTCTCTTGATGCACTTCCTATTTATGAGTAATAAACACAAAAAAAATTAAGTTAAAAATTTATTTCAAATGCCACACCATAATTACTAAGTGACAAATGGCACGTATATTATTATATATTATTAACCCTTCCTTACTGAATCATATCAAATTATTTCACAGAATTAATTTTTAACTCCTGCACCGTAATGGATCTTAAGTCATCCTGTCACTTGCAATTTAAAATGCAAATTCGCATTTTCTGCAAAATTCCTCTTTTCGCTAACTTATCTCACATAAGACGAATTTATTACGGTAGCGCTAGGAAAGTCTTGATATTTTTAATGTCATAATAAAATTGTTATTTTAAATGAGTCTATATAAATTACGTGATTCGGTCGACGCTTGACCAAAAGTTAAGTAACATGTTATTATAACACTGATATCATGAAACTACTATAAACGTTAGGGGTTTTATACATTTTAATATTTTATATTTTAAGTTCATCTTTTCATTTTTTTTCTAAATTTATAAATTATTATGTTATTAGTTTCTTTCTCTATTGTTGTTATTCTTAGCCCATATAGTTTTAATCACAGGTACCTCTGAACATTTCTGTTTGAAATATATTTATTTTAGCATGGTTTTTTTGTTATACTTTATATAACAAACTTTATTTATCAAATCGATATTGCACACTATGCCGTAATTAATATTCATAACTAAATATTACGTCCCTATAACTAAGATGCGAAAAATTTTCTACTATATTCTCTTAATGTGCATACGGCACTTTTAAGTTACCAATGAGCTTACTATGAAGTAGGCAACCGATAAATAAGTTAAACTCTAAAGTTCAATGCAGCTGACTAGGAAATTTTCGTTTTGCATAATATGCAGACGCCTGCTTACCCTCGGCTTCTCGACATTGCAATTAAAGTTACTTCACGTAAATTGCATGGTGTGATTATTTCGCGGCAGCAAATCTTTCCTATTATTGCTCTCTAATATATTAATAAATATTTTATCATTGATGATCAATCGATTTATTTAAGAAATCGATGCGATTACAGACAAATAATTCAATGATATATTTAAATTTCAGAAAATTAGTCCCTAAATACTACAATTTTTTTTCTGAATAAATTTTTTTTCAAAATTATATCCACTAATATTTTTATACAAATTATTATTATCGTATATATATTACGTGGAAATAATTTTTTAAAAATGATTTTTAATTTCAATTACTAAAATTAAAAGTGTGTATATTATTAATTCATTTAAAAATACAAAAACTAATAATTTCTTATGTATCTTTTGTACTTTTCAATTTAGCAACAATTTTAAGAATTTAATATTAAAAAATACAAATTTAAATAATGAGAAAAGTTTTAAAATCTTAAATTAAGATTGTTGTCTCTCCAGGTATTCCTTCGTTTTATATTAATTGACAGATTACTTTAGAAAATCGGGAACGACTGACATTTTCAATTGATCTTAGGATTTTTTAATTTAAAAATAAAATGTAAGAAAACGTTATATAAATATAAGTAGAAATACTATATGCCTTTTAATATATTATACCTGTTTATATAGGTAAACTAAATATATACTTAAAATACAATATATTGAAAAAAACGCAAAATACATCAATATTTAACAGAAAAAACCACCACAGTGCAATAATCACAACCACAATGTAATTGTTATGATGAAATGATCATTTTATAACGATTACATCACAATAAAGTTTTGCTTCGACATTCATTAGTACACTTCCCATTTCAGATCCGCATCGTTGGGAAGTATACGCATATGAAATGGCAGAGCTGAATGCAGATGAATTGCACATCTATCTGCTCAACCATCTATTATACCATCAAGCTCTACCATTCATTAATCTTCTTTGATTGGATGATCTATACATTTCTCTCATGCTGCACAGGGAATTTAATGAAATTGCTCCTTGTAGAATTATCGTCACATCGTTTATTTTTGCCATATATCCACTATCAAATAAAAGGATCCTTTAACTGAATTATCCCAGATTATCTTAATTTAATTTAGTTCACAGGGATGTGGTGGTAATCTTAGCATACTGAGTGAAGTTGAACCGATATTGTGCCAAGAATAACCAGGTTACGTCAATCGTTTGCCCCGACACACATTTTTATAAATATGATTTCCTTATTTGTATTCTTTATATGTATTTATATTCGTTAATTGAGATGGTTTCCCTTTAAATAAGCTTAATGTGTTTTTCTTAGAGAATTTTCACATTGGCGATGAAAATGTTGTATATGTATCGATGTGTGGGAATGGGTGCGCATGTGCATAAGCGTGTGCGTGCGGAAAGTATCTCTCAAAAAAATTAAGTCGACATAAAATATATGTAAACAGGCTAATATTTTATTAAAAAGTGAACGAAGCACCACTATATATTTCATTTAATTTTGATCTTTCAGATTCTCCCAAATAAATTAAAAATCATAGGTTAAAGCAACACTAGACAATATTTGAAGTCATGTGTTTAATTTTGTTTAGTTTAAAATATTATTTTTCTATATTACCTTTTTATATTCTATTATGATAATCCTTTTGCAACGTTTTTTTTATGGTTTCCTTTTTATATCATTATTGCACATTGCAACAATAGCCCAGTATAAAATAAACGGAGATAGGTTCAATAAACCTTAATTAAACCTAAACCAAATAATACCAAATAATTTCAAATATGCAAAAATAGTTTGAAATGGGTTAACTATAATCGGTGCTAACTAAAAAAAGTAAATGAAAATGTAAGTAAATGAAAATGTAAATTCATATTTTCTTTAAGTTTGCGTTTTTCATCACTTCAGCTTGCACCGAGCGAGCAGCACTTACACCGTAATCTCCATATTTACACAAGACATTATATTTTTCTAAACCACTTAGCTTTTGAAAACTTCTTACTAAGGTTATGAAAGATCTCTTTTCACTTTGTACACAGTAACGCTACACATATTAGTAAGTTGAATTATTATTAAATCTCTGTATTTATTTAAGTTATTCTAGCTAAATTTAATTTCTTTCATTCATTGCCAAAATTTTAATTATTTCTAGTATAAATCTTAAAAATTACAAATCTATGTATCTTCATATAATAAAGCATATAAAACAGAATATCCATTGTGAAGAGTGATTCTTTTGATGAAGAATGACTTGCAATCAAATATTTAAAATATTTATGTGCGTACAAATAAATACCAGCAAAATATGTACATCACATTCAATGAATAACTTTTTTCAAGCTTTCCATTATTTCCAGTCCATGATTCTTTCCGTGGTTGGTTCCTCATGTTATTTATTAAATTAATAAAAAAACTAAAAATTTAAATGAATATAAAAACTATTCAATAATAAATTTATTAATTTCCTACAAAAATATGTAAGAGTGTGTCGTAAAAGAGAGAAACCTGTAATTTTGATACATACAAAGTCATCAAATACTGCTCAATTGCCAGAATTTTTGCATTATTTCCTCCCTAATTTGTAGCTACAAATTACGTATTTTTTATATCCACGTCATATAAAGTAAAGAATTTAATAATGTAAAAATAATTATTTTGGTTTCAATAGAGTAAAACCGTGACTATGACTTAATACGCTTTAAGAATGAAGTCAAAGTTGTGGTTTTATACGATTGTAAATATGTCACCGAATTATTAAAGATCAAAATCCAACAAAAAAATTTTCTGTATACATTCAAAACACAAGTTTAATAGAAAATAAGATCTTTTACTTAAATTTTAATATAATAGCTTCTATTAAATTACACACTTATAACGTAATTTGCCACATAAATTATATTACGTGTTAATAATTTTTTTATTAAATCTATCACTGAAGGATAAAAGGGAAGAAAATACGAGTAATTCAATCGACAAAGAAATTATTAATTAATGCATGATATTAGAAGTATTTATAATTTCATGTCATTCTCAATGAAACGAAAAGAGCTAATATTTTCTGTGTCAGATTAACAGTAATTTCCATGATCCTCATGATTTTATGTCAATGAAAGATGTATTAGGCAACACATATACACTTTCCTATTTTCAAAGCTGATTTTCTCAGGATTCTCTTGAAAATTGGCATATTTATAAATCTTATTAATCCGATATATTGTTTCCATACATTTTGCACTTCCAACTTTTCTAAAATATTCGTGTAACGATTAAAGGCGAGGTAAATAAAGGCGGCAAAAGTATAGACACCAATATAAACAAATTTACGTTTGATTAAAGTTTTGCTCTCGACTATGATCACTGTGTTGTCTTCCGTTGATCGTAGGCTTATGGATTTTGAAGATATGACGCGCTACGCGGTTCCGGGTTCATCTCCTGGTCGCTGGGGTTCTGTTTGGCTGTGAGATATTGCTCTCGTAGCAACAATTCCATCATATGTATCAATAGCGTACATTGAATATGGCTTAATTTTATAAACATAAATTAGGTTCATTAATATAAACGTGAACCAACCACAAGGATAGGTTATGAATAAATGTCGACAATATTCAAAAAGTACTGTCGACAAAATAATATTTTAACTTTATATACTTTCAAAAAGTTTTTTTTATTAAAAGTACTGACGAATGACATTAACTTTCCAAAGAAAAGATAATTTGTATTTACAAGTTAACTTAATTCAAAAAAAACTAAACCTGATTTCAACATTAGTATACTTTTCATAGCACATGTAATATCATCCGCCCTTATACCTTTCATAAGCAATCGAAATTACTTCACTTGATTTCTTTCAGTGATAATTCTTGATCACAAACTATGGTGTTCGACTTTGAGGATCTATCTATTTTCATCAACGGATGAAAATAGAAAAAGGTATTTTTTTATTATTGATTTCAATAACTAAATTAAACGGATAATTAGTATGCGATAAAATGAATCTTAATTTCTTGTTTTTCTTTCATTCTGCATTTTTATTGTGGGATCATGCATTTCATTTATAAAAACCGAATACACGAAGTGTATACATAATTGTTAACCCTATATAACAAACCATTTATAAAAAATGACGCCTCATCAAATGTGACTTTATCACGCCGTATGAAGTACGATTGGCAATTATTCTTCCTTCTCCGACTGTTTGTTTTCAAGCCACACAAGGAGTGAACTCCAAAAATCCAATTTCAATGGAATTTGTGTATATATTGGTACCAATCTCCGTATGTAACAGCATGCGAACATGTGTTATAAGGAGTTTTATTACAAAAAAACTCTAAGCTTGTTGTTCGAAATATTTTTTTTGAATTTTGTAATTGAGAAATTTTGAAATTGAGAAAAAGTTACTTTTCAAAATATTTGTTTAACTTTCTTATCAATCTTTTTTACCATAACAACCTATTAGTAACGTAATTAGAACAAAAAATTGCGTTTCTTTCTCTTTTATTTGCCGTTAAAATGACTAATCTTAATTATCAATTTTATGATATTGAGTGCAAGTTTCTAAGTAAGGAATTCTTGTAAAAATATGTATTTCATATTTATAGGAATTCTTGGAAAAAATATGTATTATATTGAAATATTTTTTCCTTTTTAATATTTCCGGTCAAACAAAAAATCCTTAGAATGTCGTTATGTTCATTCTTCCGCCTGAATATTTTCTACAGATTTAGACCTCTTAGAATATGTTAGAAGTGATTGCTTCGGAGGGGGGTCTTAATTAATATGTAACAAAATATTAGGACAAAAATATTAAAGTGAAGAGGTACTACATGGAAAATGATGTTGAAAATTCCTTTTTGGAGTGTTATTAAAGCCCTGTTTACTCATATTCATTTTTAAGTCCCATTTGTCAAATATTTAGCTCCAAAATAATGTGCAATGTGGAAATATTGCACATTATTTTGGAGCTATTACTTTTCTCTATCTAATTTTTTAAGGGTGAAGTTTAAATAAAAGATGTATTCTATGTACTAGTATTTGATTATAAACTTTCACTTAATATTAATTTAATTGATTATACAAACAATTTGACAAGATATAGATGGCTACAGAAATATATTGTATGTATACGCCAAGGTGCACTCGGCGGGTTTTATTTTAATTTTTTTTTCTTTCACTTTCAAAATATGAATATATTATAATATATATAATATATTCATATGACCAATCTGATAAAGTTTAGTGTTTACTACGCCAGTAACATTTGGTAGATAAAAGAAAAGTGAAATGAAATAAATTCTAAATCTTAGGAATATATAAACATAAATTTCAATTTCAACATAAATATGATTATCGCAAGGTAGATAAGATAATAAATTATGTGGCAAGTGAATGACCCACGGTTTTCGATAAACTTATTATGAGCCGCTCTTGTAGTTACGGGTTACAACCTATAACGTCTATGGCAAATGATTGATCCAAAGTTTTTGATAAACTTATTATGATCCGCACTGTACCATTTGGCATATCTGTAACAGTAGAAAATATTTATTTCGGTCTTTGCTCCTATTTGCATTCCGTGATTTTAAAATGTCTTATAAAGATCTTTATTTTATTATCGAAATTATATAATCTCATTTTAGTGCCATGTTAGATAACGTAATATTATTTTTTTCATTTTACATTTAAATATTTAAACCTGGCTATTTAAAAAATAAAATCGTCAACTCGGCTCCGCTTATATTAGTTTTGGATTAGGGTGAAGTGACAAATTTGTCTTTGACTCAATTAGATCATGGTTTAGTTACATCTCTATGTAAATAAAGCTAAATGTTTCGTTTCGTGCAAAAATACATGAAGGTTTATGCTCTCGAAACTCGTTAGCAAAATATGAGATATATATGTAGCACCATTTAGTGATTTGTTATATTAAAACGTGTTGTATTGAAATAGAGAACACCAAATGTTATTATATGATTTTGAGTTTAGTTAAGAGTGGCTTATATATCAATTCGAATTAGAAACGTTATCCACACCGATGTTGATGAAAAGTTTAGGCGTGATTGAATATTATTTTAATCGTATTAATACTCTGCGCAAGTAATGTGTCCTTTGTTTCACTCTGTTGCATGAACAAACTATATGCATGATAAAAATTCCTAACTTAGTTGAGAGTTGTTAAATAAAAAACTCATAAACTGACATAGAAAATAACTTTTGATTTTAAAATATTAAAATTCTATATACGTCACCATTTCTTATATAATATATTAAACCATGTACAGACACGAGCATAATTGGGATGAAAATGTTAGTATTTGAATTTGGATCAAGAACTGAGCAACGATCATTATACTTGATTCGGTTCACAATTTACAAACTACGAGAGAATTAAGTTAGTTTACGACCTGCAAAGGTTTTTAAATTACATTCTGTCCCAAAATAAGGTTATTGTTTCACAATTTTAACATCGATGCAATTATATTATTTAGTATAATATTATAATGTGTTAGTATTACGTATCACTATCTTCTAGAGCTTTTAGTCATATATAATTATCTTAATTTATTTAATTAACTTTAAAAAAACATAGGCCATGTCGGGAGTTGCACGTGAGTTTTTCCATAAGAAATTATGGATCCCACTTTCGATATATTATATGAAGTTCTCATGGAGAGATAGTGTAATAATAAAATAATTTGTTTCTTTTTCCAAATAAATTTAAATGAGTAGAGAGGTCGTGTAAAACAATAAAAAGATGCGAAGCGAAATATATGATGCTGAGAAGAAGAGTTGTATTTATATTTTAGGCCGTTTTTGTCTTTCTAGTAGGTATTTTTCCAAATTTCACGCAATCTCACTTGTTATATACATATACAGTATGAACATCTACGTAAAAATTATACCTGTTAACTCGTATATATTTGAAAGAAAAAGTCTTAATTTCTTAACTTGCCGCGAAAACCTAATGTAAATTAAATAAAATGCAATTTGTATCCTATGTCTATACCACTTATCAACAAGTTAATTGTTATTCCAAATTATTTCTTAAATATTAACCAAATACAAAAAATATACAATTTAATATAGAATACGTACAAAAAATTAATATGGTACACGTACATATATACAAAAGATGAATTGTTTTTCAAATAAAAAAAGTAGTCTCAAATGAATAAACTCTGATTTTACTTGTATTTAGTATAGGTTTTATATTTAGTAATCTTAGCGTCTACTAGTCACTAAACTTTCAGGACTGAGTCTATTAATTGTGTTTTCAATGAACAGTTAGCACCATCTGAAGTGTGCCACTAATATCTTTACTATTATAGTAATGAAAATATATAATGCGTATTTCAAATCAAATAGAATAAAACCTTCAGAATTTGTATAAATAGGTACATTTTAACGTTAATTATATTTAATATTTGGCATATATTATTTAATATTTATAAAAAAAAAACTAAAAATAAATTATCACTTTCATTATAATTCATATCAGTATTCTAGTAACGGAAATGATTTTAAAAATGTTTTAATTTAGATGCATAGTGGATTTCATTACAGCAATTTTAAAAATTTAAATTTTTTCGTATTACGGCTGGTTATAGGAATTTAAGTTAACCACATGATATCTAATATAAATCTTGATATATTGTATATTAAATAAAGGGACATGGGGTTAAAAAATATGAAACCATTTATTAAATGATATGGGGAGCTTCCACTTACAGCAATAGCTTGCTCCTTTATACAAAATTCGTCAATTGTCTATTAGGATATATTGTAAACATTTTTTTAAGTATAAAATAAATTTAATGAAACAATTACATCTCAAGAAGGTAAGATAAATAATGAAAATAAAACTGTTATTTTTGCAGTTGTGGTAAAATTATTTCCATACAAATGTGACAAAAGTGAGGATTATTTCCAGTACTCCGCGACTTTATTGTGTTATAATTCAAAGGAAAGATTTCAAGATACTCTTAAAATATTATTGGATTTAGTAAATTCTACTATAGCCACATAATATATATATAATTTCAAAGATAACAATAAATTAAAAACAGAAATGGATAACGGGACTTTATGAAAATTAATATTGAATTTGGCATCAAAATAATGTAGTATTTTAAAAATTCGAAGTGACTATTTTCATATTTTTACAAACATCGTAGAGTTAAAGCGTTTATAAAAAAGAATGGATAGAGCTATGTAGAAAAACGGTCACTATATGGCTATAATGCGTAAACAACATCAGTGGATAGTAACTGCATTTAATACATTTTAACTCTGCCAGCATGATGTCTCAATTTTAAAGTGCACCCTCAGAACTGAGCATTCAGAATTTTATATTTTCCGTCTCCCCGTTTTTCTTTGCATAAATGTTTTTTTGCAATTAGCTTAGTGTTTATTGCGCTTAATTTGGACATTCTCTATTTTTTGCAAACAGTTCTTTTGGAAAATCTAAATAATTACTTAATTTAAGGTTTTATTTCTAATATATTTTATAAAGCGCAAAAAGCAAAAAAAATGACACCTCAAACGTAGTGCTCATGTACCAAAGTTGGACCTAACGTAGATTAAATTATATGCACCGCTGTGTACATTTTAGAGATTAAGTTTTGCAATGTGATTACGTCACTGTTATGTCAATAAGTGTATCAAATATTCCTTACTTAATATTATATCAAATGCGAGGTCATTCACGTCTTTTCAATAGTTCTCAAAATTTATAAATTTCTTGTGAACGAGGTTTTTTGTGACACCAGTGAATTTTAAGTGTGGATCCCAGTTTCAAAATTCAAGACATATTCTTCGTCAAAAAGCACACCATGTTAAGGGCACGAAATTTTTTAAACTTTATTAAAATATTTCTTTTTATTACTGCGATGAACTTAAAATTACTTCTTGTTGATTTTTATTCTTCAAAAAGATAGAAGAAAGTATGATTATTTGACTAATACCATTAATTTACAGAATATACTTCAACAATTAAGAAACCTTGTTTAATTAAGAAATAATCTCAATTAATTTTCAATTTAAATGTAGTTTTATTAACTCGGCACAATATAATCTGCTGCACACATCACTTTAGTTTCATTTTAAATAACTTCCGACTATTGCCAATTTCGTTAACGATACTTTGTAAGACGAACGATGAACGAGAATGTCAATATTAATTTTGAGATGAGAAGGAGTTCAATTACGTTGCCATCTTCCGCGTAGATACAATTCTGGATCGCTGACAGATTTACTCCATCTATCACTTACAATACGATACGAAAGAAAATACGAGTCGTACAATCGACAAGGGAGCTATTAATCAATAGGAAGACGCTGGAATTATTTGTCATTTTGTGTCACTTCGTATGATACGGTGAAGCCAAATTACATTCTTATCATACGCAAGAACCTAACATTTTCCGTATTACAATAAATGACAATTGACATTTATAATTTTAATTCAAATTTGAATTATCAATCCAAGGTTTATATCGAAATACCTTTAGATTAGTATTATAAATTGCTATTATCTATATAATTTCATGTTATATATCTAGATAACCGAATACCTACATACTTGAGTGGCTAATTGAACATTAAAAATGCTTGGGTACTATTATTGTGGCTAGCAATTTTTTTTTATTTTCATCAAACAAATTAAAACGCCTCCAACTCATAACATACCTATCTCAGTCTGATTATTTTATGGGAAAATGTGAAGGAAATATTTATGACACGGACTGATACTTTTATCGACAGTTTTTGTATTAATGGAGTTTTTTATTCAATTTTAACGGTATGCAGGTCTCAGATTTCAATTATTCATTAAAAAGTAAAGTGTTGAGCAAATTAATAAACTGATAAACAAATAGAATCGGGTGCACAATAAAAGCAAATCACACATGGACCAAAAAGAGCAAGAATTTGACGTAAGTACTTTAGTGAATGCAGTACGTGCAAGTACTTTATGATAAAATGCAATATTTCATAGTAACTATACATTTTCTGGCATTTTTTCTCTCAATCTTCGAAACGAGTCCGCTAAAAGATATTCAAATCGTCTTTGTTGTTTTCTTTTTACATTAGGTTCAAGACCGATAAGTATACACACATTTGAACATTTTTTTTCTACTTTCTTTAAGAAGCGTAAGGTTACTCAGATTTTCCCCACAATGACATAAAAAGATTTACTCCAGGGTTACTTGATGGAACCATTACCTTTGAAGTAGATTATTTTAATTCTCCACGGGTGGGAAATTAGTCTCATTACATTTAAATGCGACTTTTTATTATTGGCCGTACTGAATTTGTAATTTGTTATGCTTTTCCTTCACCGAAGTCTTCTCGCTTTTAGAATGTAGAATGATTAAATATACATTTGCTGAATAATCATTAAGGAAGATATGATCTAACGGTAGCGAGAAACATGCTTTAGGAAGATTACGTTCGAAGATGAAATCCTATTAATATACAAGCATGTCATTCTACAGTTCCAAATTCATAAAGTAAGCCAAATTGTACTCTATTTTCATTTAACAGCTGGTGTAGTTTATCAGCCAAGTATAAAATAATAAAGTAAGTAATTATTCAGTTAGTATAATTTATTTATTCGACTATTGATAATATCATAACATTAGTATAATGATAAAAGCCGGCATGCGGCTCTCGCTTATCTTCTATTATTAACCGACTTCAAAAAGAAAGAGGTTACCAAATCAATTATATTTTTTTATGCAAGTTACCACAAATCTCCTATTTGGATTCATTTGGAAGAGTGTACTGTTAGTATTGTTGCTTAATAATTTGATCTGAACTTGACTATAGAAATTAAATACAATATATACCCATAATTTATTAACATTGAACAGCATAGGCAGCGTGATCGAGGTTGGATGATATAAGTCTAATAAAAATCTAATAAGACACAATACGTTTTCTCCCTAGCAAAATCAGGATACAATTATTGAACAGGGGCGTTTACGGGAACTCTTCAGTTATGAGTAAACTCAGCTAGTTTAGACTCGTTTGTCTTGACTTGGCAAGAAAATAATTGGGTAAATAAGTGGATAAGTATGTATGACTATATACAATATGATTTTATCCTTTAACCAATAACTCTTAATACTACCTGCTAAAACCATACGACTTGAACACCCAGAGTTTTTAAATTAATATACTGCTATTTTTCAGTTAGCGTGGTCTAATACCTCAGTTCTAGTGCTGCCAGTGTAATGTCTACCTAAACTGTGAGACTTGAGAATCTCACAGTTTAGGTACACAAATTTAAATTATTATTTTGAATCTCAAGTAGAAACTCTGCTATTATATTTCTGGAATCCAAGTTCTCAGTCCTGATATTACAGTATTACTGCATACCTAAATCGAAAATTTGAGGATCTGCTGTTTTTAAAATTATATTATTATTCTCAAGCAAAACTCTATCATTGGATTCCGGGGTACAACTCCTCAGTTCTGAATCTGCAGGAATATTGTTTTCCTAAAATCTAAAACTTGAGACTCTACCAGTTTTAAATGATTCTTTTTGGGTCTCAAGTAGGGACTCTAACCATATTTTGCGTTCCAACTCCTTAGCCTTGACGTTGTGGGTACTGCTTGCCTCAATTTTTAAACTTAAGGGTCCGCTGTTTTTAAAAAATAAAAGTATTTTAAAGTATTTTGGGTCTGAAGCAGAGAATTATTTAAGCCTCATGCATCTTTGACAGCTCTGAATTCTGAAAACCATTAGGTAACTTTTCTTTTCTTAAATATGGAGGAGATTATGGCCGCAACTCACAATATTCAAAAGGACTTAAATAGCTTAAAAACGCTTATAGCCAGAAGTGCCGAAAATGTAATTGAGGAAGTAAAAGAAAATATTAACAAAATGTTGCACAAAAATTTAGAACTTCGGAAGAAAATCAGGAAAAGCTCAAAGAAAAAATTAAAAATCAGGAACAAAGATTAAACAATTTGGAAAAACACGCAAGGCAGAGAAATATTGTATTCTTCGGTATCGAAGATGATGAAAGTTCTTATTTTTACTTAGAGAACAAACTAATAGCTTTTATTAACAAATATTTTTCATCAAAATAAAATTACGGCGACTTATAAGAAGTCAGAAGAATAGGCAAAAAATCCGATAAACCCAGATCAATCACAGTACCATTCGCCACTCTGGGCAGTAAAATCAACATTATGACATAAATGACACTACCTACCATATAAAAAGATTATTCTGATCAGGTACTGGAAAAAAGAAAAATACTTCAGGAACGAGTTAAAATAGAGAAGAATAAATAGAACAAAATAATCATTAAATACGACAAATTGATAATATTAAAAAACACAGAAACCATATCAATACATAGCAGGAAAAGAAATCTCTTTATCTCACTACAGCATAAGGCAAACACTGAGAATAATACAACTCTCAGTAACCACGTTGCTAATAAAAATAAATCTGTACTAATACGAACTACGCCGCAAAAAAATTGTAGCTTATCGGAAGAGGTACATTAAATTTTCTAGTGAGCAAAAATGGGGCAAGGCAAGAGGAAGAAAATAATGAAGAAAATAGTAATATCATATAGCAACTATCCTCTCTATAAAACAAAAATCAAAAAACACCGAAACACATTTTCCAAGCTGGCTGGTCACCGAGGAAGATTACGTCCATAACGTTCCATAGGAAACATATTCAAATTCAAAAATCACGGAAATATTTAAAAGTGGTTTGGAAAAAAGGATGTTAAATCTAAAGACGATATAAAAAAATATACACGAAAATATAAGATCAAAAATAAAAACAAGTGATGCTCTTTTCCATGCACAAAAATTAAAGTGGAAATGAGCAGGACACGATGAGCAGGATGTAGTAAAACTCAAGATCACAGGTGGACCGAAATAGTTACGACATGGAATGGTTCACTAGGCAAACAAGAAAGAGGTACGCTGGGAAGATGACATCGCGAAAATTGCTGGACTACGAGGAAGACATATAGCCTAAGACCGTGAGAAATAGCTATTCACAACAGTCAATACTCTATTAAGCATTAAGTATCTACTAACATATATAAATATTAACTTTAATAAAATTGATATTAAGAAGTTTAAAAAATTATAACTTAAATTGTTGGTAATATTAGGAAATAAAATGTTTTTTAAATTTTTATTTATTTATTTATATTATCAACGGCGACAGTTAATTCTATGAGCACAAATATATGGCTAATGAAATAGTATGAGTTCTCAAGTTTTTAGCGGTGCAAGTCTTCAAAATGGTTATATGTTTTTTTGTATAATCTTTATACGGTACTTCTAATCATTAACCGGATCGTCATGTAGGAAAATATTTATGGTCAAAAGCTGGTATGTGTGTTCTATCGCTTGGTTTAAGTTTAGGTTAATTAAGGTTAGATAGGATTACGATGGGTTAGGTGGATAAAGAACAAAAAAAGAATTCTAGAAAAGCACATATCTGCGCCGAGTAGAATTTAAATCAGAGATATCTCCTTTTTAATTCCCATTTTCCCCGCTAGAATGATATTCTTGTAACAATCAAGGGTACCTTTGAGGTGAAAGCCTAATTAATGTAAAAAATATAAAAATATTCGTTGCGAAATCAGATACAAATATATTCCAAGCGGCGAAAAATTAATATTACCATAATGTATAATAATACGAACTGTCCTTATATCTGATGAAAATAAAGAACATATTTTGACCGAAATTCATAAAATAAAAGGGATTGAACATATTTTTAAAAAACTAGTTAGAAAGGAACGAGATTTTTATTTAATAAAAAATATTCTAATTTATAAAAAATATTTGACCTTTTAAATATTTTTGACTTGCTAGTATTTTCATCGATTTGCATTAAATACATTTTCATTCACATAATCGCTTTTAAATTAAACTATAAAGACAAAGAGATACCATCCAAAAAATAGATGTAAAACGATTGTGTAAAAATGATCTCCGTAAAGCAAATAAGCATTCCTCCGTCGCAAGCTATGGCGATTAAATTACGGTAAACCTGATAAAGTTAATTTTTTTTAAATTATAGCTATTGTATCACTTCTTCACAAAAGTATTTAAATTAAATTAAGCATATAAATAATAGAGGCTGAAACAGCAAATGACAATACGAATTCTGGTCTGGAAACCAATACAAATATCTTCCAATTTTTAAATTCTCGCGCTTCTAAATCCGAGTTGAAACAATATTTTAAGTAGTAAATGGTGAATAAAAATTCTTCTTAAGTATACCATTAAATAACCCTTATAGGAAAAATGCAACTTTGCCTAAGGTACTGTGTGTAGGATGTCAATTTCTGGTCATATTTTGCGTATTTGACGATGCAACACGTTGTAAATTAAAAATTAATTATTGCTGTGTTATAGCTTATAGTGTTGTCTAGGTTTATCTTTTTGGTACTAAAAATTTTCAATGAAATTCTCCCTAGTAAAATAGGAATAAACAAGTCCTCTAGACGATCCTCTTTGTCAGGTACTAAAGTCAGAATCATTTTATTATATAATGTAAACAGCGACTACACACAAAATTTAAAAACTATTTATTAAGAATAATCGTAAAATGTTGCATTTATTTTAAAAAATGTTACAATTTTTCTTTGCAGAATTGTAGGACTAATAACTTTTCAAATACCTTCACGCGGTTCAAATACCTGCCGCAAGAATGATAACCTCTATAGGCACGGAATGATGAAAATGAAAAATGATTCCAGGTTTCAGAAGAAGGTATTTGTAAAATATATTACACTACTGTAAAATATATTACTTACTTATTAAGACGTTTTGTCATTCATGATACGACTTATGATCTGAACCGTTGCAATTTGTGCCACCAAGAGAATTAGATCTAGCTGATTTACCCAAATAAGAAATTAAATTTTAAATATTACAAAAGGTATATACATTTTTGAATAAGTTATAATTAAACGATTGTTTTTTAGGAAATTGGTACTCCTTTAAATTTCCTCAGACGTTTAAAAATGTTATTTTCGTTGTTGCTCCCTTTAGAAATAAAAATTTTAAAAAAATAAAGCGAACCGTTTTTATCTTTTTATAAATAAGTAAAAATAAATTATTAAGAGTTTTTGAACTATTTCTATATTTTAATTGCACCAGCTTACAAATAACCCTGAAGGAAGTAAGGAAACTTCTAAACATATCGTATGCTTTACGAAATATATGTGAAGCTTTAATGATTACTTATTTAAGAGATCAGGAATGAAGACCTATAGGTTAGTCAAATGAACGCAAGTTAATTAGTAAAAGAGATATTACCACTTTTCCAACTCATAATAACTATGATTAAATAATTTAACAATCTTACACGCGTCTTTTTCCAGTATCTATTTAAGTTAAAAGACAAAGAAAGCTCATTTTCTATACTGGTGTTACGGCCCGTATTATCCAGGCGTTTTTGCTTAAAACAAAATTAGCAGCCAGTAACAAAGAAACGTAGACGGCATTGACAGGCTAAATCATCATCATCATCATCATCATCATCATCAGCATCATCATCATCATCATCATCATCATCAGCATCATCATCATCATCATCATATATATCATCATATATATTAATACGCTAAGGTTAAGATGTTACACTCCCTTTTTAGAAAAAACCTCACAACTAATCCACATAAATTATATATCATTTTATAGATAATTGCTTGCTCTACCGGCATCCACAACTAAAAAATTTATTATTGCTATTGTTTTTGCAAATTAATTAATTATTAAAATTATATACACAAAACAGCAATGCTGCCATCTAATGGCTCAATGTCAATATGATTGACGGTCGGTAAAATTTTTGTTTAATTTCAAATCCACTCACGAATAAATAAAGTGGCGCTTTAGCTCAATGCTTTTGATACTTGCGCCTCTATATGTCAATTTTAGTAAAATATTTGTTTGATCTGTCATCTGAGCTTCATAATGGAATAAATAATGCGAAGACTTCGCACGGGTCACGCTAGTTTCTTATTATTGCTTTAAATAAAATATATATTAATACGCTAAGGTTAAGATGTTACACTCCCTTTTTAGAAAAAACCTCAGAACTAATCCACATAAATTATATATCATTTTATAGATAATTGCTTGCTCTACCGGCATCCACAACTAAAAAATTTATTATTGCTATTGTTTTTGCAAATTAATTAATTATTAAAATGATATATACAAAACAGCAATGCTGCTATCTAACGGCTCAAAGTCAATATGATTGACGGTCGGTAAAATTTTTGTTTAATTTCAAATCCACTCACGTATAAATAAAGTGGCGCTTTAGCTCAATGCTTTTGATACTTGCGCCTCTATATGTCAATTTTAGTAAAATATTTGTTTAATCTGTCATCTGAGCTTCATAATGGAATAAATAATGCGAAGACTTCGCACGGGTCACGCTAGTTTCTAATTATTGCTTTAAATAAAATTAGCAGCGAGTAATAAAGAAACGCAGACAGCATTGACAGGCTAACTTTCTTGTTCTTGCTTTAAGTAAAATTAATTGACGTAAATTAGTAGTAAAACCAATATGAATAAAATTAAACGGACGTTCACACTCAATTTTTTTGTGAAAACGAAGAAATTAAATTATGCGTCTTGGGAGGCAAATGAGGAAAGAATACAGGCTTCAAAAGAAAAAAAAATCAAGCTTTATGGTGTGATAAATTAAAGCATGAATGGATTTGTTTAATATAGACTTGGATGGCTTGACCTTTGAACTATAAATCAAATCACTCTCCATCTCATACCCCTTATGAAATGAGAGAGTTGTAAATTTATATCTAAACAAAGTAAGGTACATCGTAGAAAACATTTCGGATGGAAATAATAGTAAAAACTTTATAAATTAAACGATTTCATTGTGCGAATGTTTAAATAAGAAAATTTTTAAATTGTAAATTAAAACTGGGCTGAAACATACATGTAAGTATTAATGCAATATTCTTTATCTTTTTTTACAAGAGCTGAATTGTACATAAGTTATGCCTTGATCTCCAGTTGGCACACGATGCAGAAATATAATGCGCCAACACATGATATTAAATGGTCATCACGTGACATTCACGAATTGCAATCAGAATTTTCATATATTATAGTGCAACATATCCCCGTATTCCACTGATATTCCAATAAAAAAAAGAATCCTAAGTCATCGAATATAAAAGCAAAAAGAAATTAATTTATGCCTCAAGTCAATTGCGAAGACATACTATTTATATCTTATACAGACACACTACTGTATACAGACACTATTTACATACTATTGACCGGCTGCTTGATATATTGAAATACTCTCCAAATTCATTTATCCTTGTTCAATTTCCAACCTAAAAAGATGATTATTCTCCATCAAAGACGTGAAGTTAACTTGGTCAATTTAAAAAAATTACGCCATAAGTAGATTATTTTTCATTAAAATTTATTTTTATTTCTTAGTTAATTCACATCGACTCGTTGCCTTGCTGTCGTAGTTGTGCACAAAAATAAAATTTGTAGTATCTGCAGATCACCCTATCTGAAAAACCACTATTATAAATATTTTTCAATAACAAAATTTTCTTTAAAGGAGTTTCAAAATTAAATTAAAGAAATTTGTTATATCGTTTATATTTACTGAAATGAAGATTGTGTTAATAATTTCTGAATTAGAAGAAAGTTGACTAGCAGTAGAATTTGTAGCCCTCAATGATGTTAAACTGATCGCAAGGCGAAATTTTGGTTCATCAGGCAAGATGCTGCATTTAAAGTAGTGTCAAATGGCGGTTGAATTTAAATGTTCCACGTAATATTGGTATGAGAAAAACATAAAGACTTTTCTCTAATTGAAGTGAAACTTCTTAGTCGGCGATTCGATAATCGTTAAATGGACTAGAATTGAGAGTAAACTTTTAAGGTCGCGTCATGTTTAGGCAAATTTCGTTTTATGCGGGAGAAGAAAGATATGATGTAGAGAGAAAGAGGGAGAGAGTTATGTATTCCGACGCCATGGAAGGAGAGCAAAAGAGAGCGACGTATACACAACACAAAGCGATTGAATAAGAGTGTCGCGCATGCGCGTATTGTAGATGTACTCCTCAGTCGCTACATATGAACAGCTGAGGCACCACGCCTAAGTTGTGGTATTTACGGTACATGTGTCAAAAGAAGACTATTAAAATTTGTTGGTTTATTTATATATTTATATTTGATTTATTACTAATTCTGCATGTACTTCATCCATTACAAAAATAAAAACATATAGGTATACACTGTATTTATTTATAAATCTGCAATGAATCCGTACATATAGTCATAAATATTATTTAGAACGCGTCAGTATTTAAGTGTTCTGGTACTTACATTGCAGCTATTTTTTTTAATTGACAATAGGCTATATAAGTTTATACGAATATTAGATGTTTAAATCGACTTGTAATGATATTTTCTTAATTTTTTAACTGTATAGTATTAAAATCATCTTATGCGAATTTAGTAGTTTCTTACTGTCAGTGCCGTTTTAACACTTTATACTCACTTTTGTCAAGGTTTAGATCGCTAAAGAAGTTTCACTTCTATCACGTGTACTGAGCTACACGCGTTTTTTTTAATTAAACTGCATGTTTAAGTAATGTTATTATTATATCAATGATATATCATGGCCTTAAAATTGATGTTAGTAAGTAGCTATTCTTGCGATTCGGAAAATGAGGTGGCTTACATTTCTTTCAACGGATTCTAAATATAATCTTTTTTAGTAGTAAAATATTAATGACGGGAATAAAACAATAAAATGGTTAAATAAAAGATGAGTTTATTCTCTTAATTGAAGTAATTTTTACCCGGTTATTAGCTAAAATAACTGATCAATAAAAAGAGAAACGTAACATAGAACAAACGGAAAATACATATGCATACAATAAATCAATAAATTGAGTGTTTATGATTAAATAGTGCCCTTTCTATTGGCAATGTTTACGAATGGAAATATCATTTACTAAACTGAACGATATGAAGATATAATCACTTGTTAATTATAATCATTATCGTACTGAATATCTATACTTTGATAAGGTTGCATTGAAACCTCTAAAATCTCAACCTCTAAACAGATACATACGCATCAATTCATATCACATATATTTCGTGTAAGGCGGGTGCCGAAGCACATATTTTTATTAATCTTATCAAATTATTACAATTTTATTTCCTAACGAATTTTAGGTATCTAAAATTTCATTACTTTAGATATTGAAAATGAATGATTTTTGAAAATGAATGATTATTAACGTATGGAATAAATAATATTAGTAAATAATATAATAGAAATAATATGTATCCTTAAATGTTTCTGCGGGCCTTCATTAATGTGTACGGAACTTTCGTCGTTCGAATTCTACTTGTATTTGACAGGTTCTTCTTGCAATGTCCTTCTTTTCTAAGTAACAATATGATTTGCATAAAATGTTTCTCTATTGGTGCTTTTATTCAAAACTTCTTTAAATGAAGACAATAATTTTATTCCTTTTTAGAGTTTCGTAAACAAACGGCAAAAAAGTTCCGTTATGATTTTGTAATAACTAACTCTACGTTCTTTTATTTGAAAACAGGTTGTGATAAAGTTTATTTTTTTATATTTAAATTACGCAAACACATGGAAATAAAAGAGGTACAGAGTTTAGGGTCTTCTACATTATCAAGTATGAGATAGATATATTTTTGACGACTGCCAAAAAATGTGGTGATCAACCAAATTTTTTATTACTTTATTCGACATATTAATACTGCAAGAAAAAAAGACAGTTAAGAAAAGTTGCATGAAGTATACAAATTACGTCGTTATTTATAAACATTAGTCATTTTCTTATTTTATAAAATCATCAATATATAATACGCGTTTCTAAGTCTTTTAATAATGTGTTTAAAATAATTTCCTGGGCATTTCAACACAAATTTCAATATTTTATTATAGAAACGTGAACTCTTCATACCTAACCTATATATATGTATATATATATATATATATATATATATATATATATATATATATATATATATATACAAATGTACATATGTTATTAGCAGTGATTAGAAACCTTTTATTCTGAGTTTGGACAAATGTTATAATCCTTTGTCCACTGTTGTTTACGGGCTATAAACATCTTTTGAAATACAATCGGCGTTGTTCGAACAAATTTGTAATGCATGAATGAAACAACCTTGGCTACAAATTCGACATGGAGTTTGTCGCTGAGTACGGCCGCCTACAACGTTATATCTTGCAGGAATGCATGCCAACATCTATCCGCTTATAAACCTATCTGGCACGCGACAAGAGAGTAATTTTATTTTATAGGTCTGTACACTAATATCACAATAAATTAGGTTTGTGCTAGTTTATATATGTGCTTTGTAAAATATCGCTGTATCTGGCCCATTTATGGTGACTAGGATATGAGCGTTTGTTTTGGTTTGCTATCTTCAACTCTGTCACGCTGTATCCAATTCATTTAAGAATGATGGGTTTTGATTAAATTTTGTATTAGAACTTCTATTTCGATTACTTGTAGCATATAAATGGCTGAAGTATTAATGTAAGCAAAAAGGTTTTTGTAGGCTTTACCCATTAAACCCTGCATCTTAACTTTCATCTAAGTAAATAAATTTCTCTGTTTATGTGTGGTTGATTAATATTAAAAATATAAATTAAAATTTATTGAATTTTTATATTTATAATATTTTTGTGTTCCACAGTTAAACGTTTAACAATATTTTACTGGTTTAAGTGTTTTTAATATTGTGTTTTAAGTATTCAACCCTTGTGCAATTATTTTACAAGATAGTAAAATATTCTAACCCAAATAGTTTTGGTGCTAAATATTGTACACCGCTAAGATAGAGATATAGCAATGATTCTTTTTTTTTTAAACCATAAATGCGATAAATTTAATTTTCAATCCAATTTAATATTATGTATGATCCATAATGCTGGGAAAATACGCTTAAAATGAAGATCCGTGGCTATTTATATCTCCTTAAATTGTAGACACAATTTAACTGGAATATTGTTATTAGAAATTTCTAATCAAATGCTTTAAGAATTTTTTCAGATTTTTCGGACCTAATTGAAAAATTTGCGTGGTTGAGACGTATTGCACATCTTTTAAACATTTTTACCTTAATCACTCTAAAAATTATTTTAGTCTTCCGATTATATAAAATTCAGTATTTACATATTACCACGAATTAAATGTGATGTTGTTTAAACTTAGTTTCAGACTGTGCAGTCGCAATACGTAAGAGAAGATATAAAAAATAATATATTTGACGTTTAAATATCTGATAATACGATTTATTGATAAACCTACTATTGTATGTCGCCAGAGCTGACTTGAGCTTTACGTAACATATTTTTATATTGAAATATTCAATATTTATGAGTATGAGAATGAGGTTATTTAAGAAAAATTGAGCTGTATTTTGAAACTCTAATATATTTATATCAAACAAGAGAGAAATTTGAAAGTTTTTTGGCACGATATTATATGATTGGAAAGATTTGGTTTATAAATTGCCTGTATTCAATTACTCCAATGGTGGTTGTAGATGTTCGGAAAATTTACCAAAAAATTGTTGAATTATTTTATTTTCCGTTTTCAATTTTATGAAAATTATCATATTGCAAACGAACATGTATATATATATATACATATATATATATTTATATATATATATATATATATATATATATATATATATATAAATATATTCATACAGCCATTATATTCAAGTTCAAAACTTGACTTCTCTTAACCTAATAAAGATGGGACCACTTTGGCCAATAATAGTTAAAAGTTACCAGAATTTTAAGAAAGAAAAAAGTATTCGATGACATATTAAATGTTTTTAAGCATTTTATTCGAAAAAGGCAAGTACTTTAATCTCCATGCACTTTTCTCTTTAATAAATTTTATTTATTTATTTATTAAAAAAACCCATTCCAACTTTCCGGTTGTCCCAAAACACAAAAGGAAAATGTGCTGGCGTAAAAATTAAATTGTTTATAAAGACTAATGACGAAAATATAAAAGCATACATCCATTTAAATTAAATATAATATTAAATATTTTTCAATTATGTATGATTAAATAACCTCATAATTGCGTCCGACAATACCGCATTAACCAATATAATTGAATGAAAAAACGCTACGGGATGTTTTTATATTTTATGCGCATTATTAACATAAGTATTTAATCATTTAAAGAAATCATGATGGAAAGTAATTCTCCTGGAAGTTAAAGGCGAATACATTCAATCATGCCTATCATGAAAACTGAAGAAAATAAGTAAGGATAACAATCGTCCATATTTTTTCAAGTTCATTATTTCACTGAGATAAAAATATAAGTTATTTCATATGGAGATTAGACGATTGGATTCGTTTTAAAGTAACTACGGACTAAAGAATTTAACAAAACCACTGTTTGTGATAGAAATGTGATTTTTGCATAACAAGTTTTAAGGACTTGAAAGGTGTTATTTATATGACTATGACATCTCACAGATGTCGTCTATAATCACACAGAGATACCACAGGGATGACATCCACTCAGAATTCCAGTATTTACCTTATAACTGGGCCAGTTTCTTTTAATTTCTTTACAACTGGACCTCAAGGTCACATATGATCGGAAACAACTCATTATTGTACATTTGCCCAAATTAAAATGTAGCTTATTGAACAGACTCCATCAGAATACTGAGTCATTACTACTACGGAATAGATCAAAATCAATTGGTTTTCTACCCTCAAGAAGAGTTCCACATTATCGGTAAACAGAAAGAACGGCTTGTGCTAAATATCAATTAAATAAATAATAATTACAGTATCTTCAAGTAAACGCGATTAAATACATAGAAATTTTAATAAATCACCGTCAAAATAAATAAATTATTTTCTTTTTGGAATTTCAGACGTCAAAAGAAAGACTAATAATAATTCAAACTAATCTAATTGCATAATTACGTCCAGTTACAAACATTTCGACTATTTCCAAGGTTAATTCATTATGTACCCACACTCGTCTGCTTATATAGTGATGTAACGGAAACATACGAAGCTAGTCGAAAACAACCACTGACACAAAATAGGCAATGGAGTCACCACATGGTGACAAATTGTCCGAATTCTGCAATTAGTAACGGCCAACGGCCAGCAGTTCAGCCGAACGGGATGAACCCTCGTTCTTTCCCTAGGCCTCTACAATTCACGTTTCAAACCGTTGAACAAAATTAATTAACGAACTTATTTCGATTCTTTATTTACATTTCTCGGCGTTCGTTTTTCCGTATGACGCTAGTGGCTTGATGCAATGCGGATTCGAATACGGTATGAGGTCAGGGGTTTTATATCGAATATTTTCAATAGTTATTTAATTATTATTGTCATTGCTTGTATCAAGAAATATATCGTTACGTGCTATTGCATAACAAAAGCTTCCTGGCCTATTTTGAAACAAATCGATATTGTAGGTGCCCCTCATGTAATGTTTATAGAGATAAACTTTTGAATTTGATCACAATACATATAAATTTACGACGGCACTTTTACTAAGTTTTAAGATATCAGCGTTATGCTGTATACAATTTAGTTCCTATTCATGATAATACACACAATACTATATTAAATAAAGTTATTCTTCACATTTAGCACCTTAAATAAATCTCAGGTATCAGTAATATAATATTTCCCTTTAATTAAATATTATCTATATATGAATGTACCAATGGGATTACAGTTTAGTTTTAAATAAGGTTTATTGTAACTAATCTAACCTTCGTGTATCATTAATCAATTCTCTCTAATGAAGAGAAATTAAAATAAACAAAGTTACAGAAAATATTTATACCAATAGGTTATTTTTATGTGTAGGGTAAAAAATAATTCAACAATAATCCAACTAATACAAGGGGCCAATAACATCATTTGGAACTTGCGTACCCTCGTACGTATTTGTTACTTGATGTCTAACGCAAATTTGTTTGTCTTACTCTCACTTTTCAATATTTAAGCCATCTCCTCGAAATCTCCTTACATGTAACTTGTGTCCTAGAAGTATATAATTAATTTTTTATCCTAGAAAATAAATAATTTTTGGTCATAAAAATCGCTTCATTAGTAGATAACATGACTATTATAGATCTTGATGTATTATCTTAAATATAACATTTAAGAATCGCTTATAAATAGTGCCATTAAAACAATATCAAATATTATACGAGCTTTTCAACGCACCTAAAAACTAGAATAAATATTTTATATTTATATCTAAATATAATATTAATATATAAATTTTAATTCGACCACCATTTTTCACAGCCGTATAAGATTATAATAATCGGAGGCCGTAAAGTATAAAGAGGGCGAGATGTGCTATATACCCTTATTGGAAATCGAGTGTTGAACGCGAATCAAAGTCTATTACGACAACCACGTCGAATCAAATGTGGCAGATATTTAAATCTTAAAAGTACCCATAATGTTTAAAGCGCTACAGGATTTCGTTACATGTGATATCATACTGCTTTTGCTTGTTAATTTTTTTTAAATATGTTGAGTATTTATTAGATGTTTGGACTAAATATTGCTGTATTAGAGTAATATAAATTAAAAAAAAAAAAAATAAATACTGGATAATAATGTAGACGTACGAAAATAAATAGATCAATTTTAATTCACAAAAATATGAGCGTATTTTTTAACATATCCCCTGAAAAAGAATTACTTGAAAATCGATGTTAGAACGAGACATGGGACCAGACGTATATAAGAAGAGATTTTTGTATGGTTCTAAAATAGAAATATTAACTGAAATTTGCAAATAAAAAAGACCAAAAATATTTTCTGAAATAATAACGTAAATTTTTAGTAAGTAGGAAATCTAATACCAACGCCCTAAAAAATTAAGTACAAATATTTACTAGACTACATTTTTAACATGGGAGATATTTGGCAAAATAATACATGTTTTCCCATAAAGGAGAGCTTGGCCATGATATTTGTCCTCTAGACCGTTTGATAACGGTATATCGGAGCATAAGGTGCTTCTGTTATACCCTTTCTCTGTGTTGATTAATGCTAACGACCACCTTACCTAATGAACAACAGATGACACTTCTGGGGTGCTCCTGGGTAGCGTCAGTAGTATTCGGGCATTCTAACTGAACGCTCTAAACTGCCTAACGGTTAATTAATATTTTATGATTGAATCTAATTAATTAAATCAAATATATAATTGTATCAATTAAAGAAATATTTTTTTAAAACTGAAATGTGATATTTCGTATAACAAAAGGTGGCAGCGGTGGGACAGAAAAATCCCCGGTTTGTCTTCGTATACAAAACTAGTGACCTTAAAAAGTGTGAATTGTGAAAACTATCCAAATTTAAAGTATACACGTCGCAACGCTCACCATCACGCCACGCCTTCACGCGGGCTATATTAAAATACAGTCTCGACATCACTAAATCTAGTAATACTCCAAGAAAACGATACTACCCTGTGTCTTTGGCTTGAAGATATAGTATCATCATCTCCCAATCTTCATAAAGCCCTAAATCCGGGTTTAGTATAAAGGACCAGTACCCAGTCTTCACAACAACCTGAGCTCAGGCGTCGCAACAACGAATGTCACAGCCTGTATCTATTCGCATTGTCACCATCGCATCGCCCTGTTTCATTTAGACGAACGGAATGTCGTTTACCATAAGCACCCTGTACATGTAACTAAGTTTTTGGTTATTTATAATTGTAATATATTATATATATATATATATATATATATATATATATATATATATATATATATATATAAATATATATATATATATATATATATATATACATATATCGTCTTAACTTCTAACCTCTAATTAAGCTGATCGCTTTTAATAACTAACTCAGCCGATTAGTTTTAGTAAATTATTGACTGAAACGATGTCAAAGCAAAAATAAGAATCACCTAACTTATTAACATAAAACTTAATATTTATATATTCTAATCAAATTTATTGTTTCATTCAAAAAATTAAATTCCTTCATTAACAACTATAGGAACGCAGTTAACTTAACTAACTCGTGGCAGAAGGAAATTATGTTTAAATTTATATGAAGTCGTTTAGTGGACCGGGAGTATACAATGCTCTATTGAGGAATTTGATGATGATGAAACAATCAATCAATTTTCATTGAAGATTGAAACATACCTAGTTAAACTTCCTCGACAAAAAATGCGAATAAGCCAGTCGCATTGCAGCTATGGGATTTAGCCTTATACACATTCGTTGTGGGTTTAAATAATAAAATATCCAACATCGTTCAATTAAAAAATCCAGAAACCCCAAATGTTGTAATAAATTTTACAATTTCTGAAGAAAAAGTAATGAGTAACACAGACGAGACATATATTCCAGGAAATGACCACTCGCATCCGTAGAACAACAGAGGAAGACAACATTTTTCCAGTAAATACCCATCGACCAATTTTCCACAAAATGATTATAATGCCGACGACGCATTCTGTAGTATAGCAAAAATCCCGGGCATTCCATAAAAAAATTGCAGAAAACGTAATTATAATAATAATAAATACCGAAATACGTAAACGACCTTACCAACCTAACCAAAATAATCGAGTTAACTTTGTTGACATCCAAATATCGAAGAATCATATAACGAGGTCGAGGTAATGATAATTTAAACTGTTAGCTCTCTCGTACAAATGTCGTACGAGAAACACTCCAAAAAATTTGGATCGACTACCACTGTATATAGTTTAACTAATTCAAAGCCTGCTACGCGCAAGGTACCTAGCTTGATCAATTCAAAGTCTGCTACATGTAAGGAGATAATTTAATCAATTCAAAGTTTGCTATACGCAAGGTATCTAGCTTCATAAATTCAAAGTCAGCTACATGGTATCTAGCTTGATAAATTCAAAGCCTGCTACGTGGAAGGAATCTAGTGTATTCAATTAAAAACCTGTAATACGTAAGGTATCTAGCTTAATAATCCAAATTCAGCTACATGCAAGGTATCTAGTTTAACCAATTCAAAGCTTGCTACATGCACGGCATCAACTTCAATGATATCAACGCCCACGTTATCCGGCGTATCATGTCAAGTAAACATTGAAAAATTGAAGCCAGTTGATGTTTGACGAGATCACTAATTCAACAAATAAATACCATACGATCCCTTTTCTAATATCCCATTAACCCTATTAGTGACCTCTGGCTCTTCTGTAATCTTACTTAAACGAACATCCTTAACGCGAAATCTCATCATAAAAACGAACCTATTAAACTTAACGGTATAAACCCCGTAAACGAATGCACCTACACACTAGGTCATTGTTAACTGAAAATATATCTAACAAACACACAACCTCCTAAATTTATATACTGTACATTTCATGTTATAAAGAAGATAAATTTATCTTATGTTTGTTTTATAAGGAAGATCTAATAAAATCTTTTCACTCCAAAATAGACTACACGCACAATATTCTGAATGTCAAAAATTCAGATCTAAAATTAAATTTTTCAGACCCAACTTAGATAAGTCCGTTTAGAACTGAAAACGTTATTGAGCACAGTATTTAACACCAAGGTTTAAGATGATCTTCTTATTGCATAATATTACTCCGACGATCTATCAATTGTAAACTGTCCGGCTAGTGTAAGAAATAATAAACGAATTAATATATCATTGATAAACACCTCTGAACGTCCTATATTTCTTAAAGTAACGCTGAATTTAAAACTCGACTCGCTCACTCGATTCTCTAAATCATCCCGAACCGACTGAATATTCCTATCCACGAAAATTGTAACTCCCTAAGTTGCATCCAGACTGTTCTCGACCAACTTAGAACTTCACATTTAAAATTCTGAGGAAGCAAATGTCCTTTATGATATATGCGCTGACTTTTCAGATATTATATATCAATCAACTATGGTTTTCATCCCAAAACCCAGGGCGCACTCGAGCGCAGTCGCTCAACGCTCAAAGAATATCTTAAATCATTCGTTAATCAGGATCAAGATAACTGGCCACGTTATGTGTACACAGGTATGTTGGCATATAATCATAGTGTCCGTTGTACAACATCCTATGAACCATCCATCTATCATCCATTTCCCGATTCAATATATCCTGAATACACGAAAATGTTACAGCATTAACTTAAATACCCAAGAGACAAAGCCATTGAGAATATAAACAAATCTAAAGAAAACTCTAAAACTTGTTCTGATGTGCAAAGTCGCCTTGTCAATTCTGAAGTATGCGACTATGTGTACTTGAAAAATCACTTATGGCTGAAAAAAACTTTGTCACCTGTTTGGAAATGGTCTTATAAAATGATTAAAATTATTGACAACAATATGGTAACACTAGTCATTAATGGACGATACGTCACGCATGATAAAGATTAATTGAAATTGGGAGATATTCAATGAAATAAAATATATTTTAGTTTAAATTTATAATATCGCATACTCTTAACTAAGTAAGTATAAAACTAATACATAATACTTTCATTTAAACTTCATTATAATTAAAGATAGTAGTAAAATAAAATATATACGATTAATTAATTAGCATATTTTTTAAAATTAACTATTAAATTTATTATTCTAAACAATTGTAATTTTATTCCAGCATTACGACTCATGCAAACCCGAAATATGTCCAGACCATTTAACGGAACCCTTAACATAACAATCCCGTTAGATATCTCACACATACGTCCACACATTGATAATATCAACTCAATTTTAAATACGGCAAAATCGATGTGTCAACAAAGTGAAATAAGTAAGAACTAAGAAAGCGATGACATACTGAGTCCCTTTAAAATCAAATACCACGAAATTCTTAAGGAACATGAATCATTATCTCTCCTATTAGAATACAAATACTTTCTGTCTCTATCATTGCAATTGAAAGACTTTACAAATGCAATATTGTTTAGCAACCGAAATATACTCCACCCATCGGCCATAATGCCACTTGAACTATATAGAGAGCTTGCCGAAAATTATAGACATTTACCTACCAACGTCGAAATTAAAATAAGTATTTCTAAGGTTATATCGTATTTCTTCAATAATAAACTAATTTTTGTATTGCAAATTCCACTAGAATCACCTAAGAAATTTAATTTTTTTCATTGTATCCTATCACTAATACCTCATAATTCTGATTCACCAAAATCCTTCGTTACTGTAATACCTAATAGCAAATATATCGCAATGACCAAAGACTAGCAGTATTATTGTGAATTAGACGACATGAAAGTGCATTAAACAATAAACCAACAATGTTGATGTTGCGAAAGTGTTTTCATCGAGTGCAAACTCTAATTGCGAAAAGGAACTAAATTAGACATTTGAAAACCAACTATAAATAACAGATGGATGTATGTACAATCACGATCAAAATACTTTTATTATACTCTAATAATAAAGAAGTTTATGAAACAAATATAATAGGTATAGGTATACTTGACAAAAGATCAGGATCAGTAATCACTCTTTATTTTTTTCTTATTCACACAGATTTATTGTCTTAAATTCCTGGGTTATAGAACTTTTGTGAAATGATCCGTACAATTTTTATCGCGCGAATCAGAAACGCTTCCGCGATTATTTATGACCTTAATTTAACACCATCAACTGGACACAAAAATCTTTCAATTATTTATCATACTTCATTTTAGCAAAAATTAAAAATTGAATTTTGCAACAGCGAAAATGAAACTTGCAATTTTTGCTGTTAAGAAAATCTGAAAAAAACTTCTGCGGAAAAAATATATAGTTAATATCCTTGTCGCTTTAAAAGATTAACCAGAACTTTACGGCTAAGATGTACAGTTAATATTCTTGCACTTCAAGAGTTCAAAAGAAACTGATCACTGAATTTAAAATTTATTATTTTATTTTAATATTTGTAAAACAATCTAAATCGTTTAAGTTATACGATGTGAATTTGTAAGACTTCAAAAACACTAACGGAAGAAATAGTGTGCAAAAAAAGGCCATTTTAAATTTTCAAAAGATAACGAAATGGAACAGATACTATTTCGAGAAAGTACTATACCCATTGTAGCTGTTGTGACAACGCGACATAAAGCAACACATTTATTTAAATTTAATTAAATAATATTGGTAATGAAACATTCAAAGCCATGTGAAAAAATATGATTTTTTTTAAATTCAAACAAAACTAACACCCTCTATGGGCTTCTTAATATAAATAACAAATTATATTGAATTATTAATCCTTTGAAAAACGTCAAGTCTTAAAATGTCGTTTATCAAACAGATTGCGGTAAATTTTTTAAAAAAAAAATTATTAATATTTCAAATAAATAATAATTCTCATGTGATAATAAAAAAAAATAAATATTATAATTTTAAATTATCACGATTTTCAACCAGGTTAATTAATATTTTATCATTGAAATTAATTGATTAAAATGAAATATATAATAGTACCAATGAAATAAATTTTTTTTTAAATCCATGTGTTTAAGACGATATATTCTGATGAATGTTTATATATATATATATATATATATATATATATATATATATATATATTTATTTATTTATACATATATATATATATATATATATTAATTTATTTGCTATGACGTTGAGGTCAGATATTTACGTAGCACCTAGAGTAAGACATATAATCAGATCACTTATTTAGTGTTCTGTAAAAACGACTTGATCTGCGCTGTGTTACACCAGGCAACAACAAATTAATTTTTTTTCCTTCTCATGAATAAAATTATATAACTTACGCTCCTTATGCTAGATATAATCAGGGATGGCTAACAAAATATTGCAGTCTCATCACGCTTTTTTAAATTTCTAAAGCAATTTTTCAGAATAACAGTTTATTGGGTCTAAAAACTTACATTATTATGTTGCTTTGATCATCACTTACGATTTTAAGTCAAAGTTTTCCTGATTTAAAAACCAGCAATAATTTATAAATATTGTATATTACATGACTCATAATGGTTTTCAATCATAACAATATTCGGGGAAACCGTGCTCCGTTTTCATCACTCACAGTATTCATATTATCTAGAAGAAAGTTTAAACGGGAGTGCAGAAAGTGACTTTCGGTGAAATGTTGAGGAAATCTGTGAGTTCTTTTTGATTCGCACAAACACCTTCCAAGTTTCTTTTTTGCTATCTCGTTTGAAGGTGAAATGAATGGTGGATCTTTTGTTGCTTTCTTAACATCTGAACGAATATGTACACCTTCCTTACTTTCAGCATCTAAACACCTTCCTTACTTTCAGCATCTAAACACCTTCCTTACTCAAAGATGAGAAATATTTTTCCAAAAATAAAAAACTTGATCCGCCTTTGTTCACAAGTTTTACTAAATTCTTGGTAAAATTAATTTTTTACCCAATTTTTCCGAATGTGTTATTGAATTTTTTTCTTAGTCATGTCATTCACGGGACTTGATGTAATTGCATCTATATGTAGTGTCATATACCATAACAGTCAATGTAAAATAGATACTGAAACATTTTCCATTCCAGTTTGGATAACAACACTAAGTCTCTTCAAACCTAATACCACCATTATATAGTATATTTCGAGCTTCCATAATATATTACGACTTTCGTATATCTACCGGGTTGTGGAAATAGAACATTTATATGATGAATAATATCTATCCACCTGCATTCGTTAAAGTTTAATAAATTCCAAATTAAGTAAAATAAAAATAAATTTTGGGCATGTATATACTTAACGATGAAAACGGATTTGATTTTTTTTTTATTGAATTGGACTTTTTCTTCGAAAATAATATTTACTATTTTGAAAGACATATTTTTTAAACGAAGTAATTGTTTTTCTCCAAAATATTAATTTACAGTACTAATGAATTGCTTTCGGCAGAAGGATTCAAATATATCACATAAACGTAGGCATTATTGTTTTAGCGAAAATATTTTATTCAAAGGTTTAAATAAACTATTCCTATCCTAGGCACCTTTAAAAATATGCGTACGCCTATCATTTTATTTTCAGTTGTCGTAGCAAACGTGGACAAAGAGAAATTTATGTTTGGAATATTTTCAAGTTTATCCTTAATTTTGGAAAACATGTTTTCTTTCTTTATTTGTTTGTAGCCTGATAACATCTCAACATTTCCACTTAAATAATTTGTAAATGGAAAGGTTGTATAACCGTTCACATAATATAAAATCTAAATAACATAACTTATATTTCTGCGGCAACGTAGGGCTCTTTTAATTTCAAATATTTGTTTTGTAAACAAAATATAATCTGTTGCGGGAAATATAGAATAATCGTCGTTGTTCTCCAAAAATATTTAAATATCTTTATTTATCCTTAAAATAATATTAATATGTAAGTAATTAAACACAAATACTTTACTTCTGCTCTGAAAGCCCAACACAGCTACTTATTTTCTATATCACAGTTGAATTGTCTTATTAAAGAGATATATTGTAAATCTTCGTTTAATATTGCGTGTTTTCGTTTAATTAAATAAGGTATTTAGACAATTGTCGAGTTTTAAGGTTCTATAAAAATAGATTAAAAGAAATAAAAGAGAATCCTCATACATAAAATGTGAATTTTATTAAAACTGAGTAACAAAATTGAAATATTTTAACGTATAAAACCATGAGAATTGAAGTTGAAACTAGTTTTCGAAATTTCGAGGAAGAGATCCTATAAGGGTTCTTGTAATAATTCATTCGAATTATTATAAGAACCTTTACAGGATCTCTTTCTTGCCCGTCTGTCTGTCTATCAAGAGTGATTTTCCTAAAAACGGATCGAAGCATTAATCCACTGTTAAATCCAATATCACTGTAAAAATGCAAGTTTCTCACTCAAAATAATTAAAATGCAGTATTTTTTAATTTAATTGAATCGATAAATGACAATTATTTCTATAATGAATTACTGATTCCTTCATAAAAACATTGACCTAGAATATTTAATTTGACACGACAAGTTTTACAACTTAATTCTCTACGGAATTACAACATGGCAAATATAATCTTGGTTTTATTGTTTTTTTTTTATATTTGTGAAGTACTTTATTAAGTTTTACAATAATGTTATGTAACTGTGCGAACCCTCTTGGCGTGAATCCTACTCATACTTTTGTTTATTTAAGTATTTAAATTTGGAATTGTATTTCTATTTATGTTTAGAATTATTTTGATTGATTCCAAATAATATTTAGATGGTATTTTAAAACAATGGCGTACTTTCCTCTTTGAATTTTTTTTTGACGGCTAATTTTTACCTTGAAATTATTTATACGCCCATACACAAGTGCAAGTTTTTGTGTATGGAAAACAGCAATCAGCCGTTTTGAATTAGCTGATATACATGACCTAATAATTTTCTCACAAATAGAGAAGAGCAACGTTTCACAAACAATAATTTAATAAAATATAGATGGGAATTGAAGTCCATCATGAATTTCTAAATGAAATTTTTGGTGTTTTGAATAAAGTCTTTAAAATCTATAGAATGTTATGTAAAATATTCTTGTTTTACTTAACATTAATTCAATTATATTACGGCAAAGCAAAAGTGATAAACCGGAAATTTAATATAACAGATAAAAACTGGAGAAAATTCGTTATGACAGTAGTAACATATCCAAATCAGTGTTAACTCATGTCCAGTCAAAATAAAGACACAACATTTTTCAAAGTATTTCAGCAGAGTTTAAATAAACGACTGCTAATTATTTAATTTAAGCATAATCAATATTTGTCACAGTAATTGGTTCCCGCTATGAACAAGTGTATAATATTTGAAATATTCCATTTATATTTAATTGTAAGTTTTTAATGCTGTGGAAATAATTATTCTAGCACCGATAAATTAATAATCAATTGCTAACATTTTAAACTATGTTTTTTTCCGATTATTTTTTTATTAAAATAACGTTTGAAAAAATATTCAACATTATTATTTAACATCTGTTCCGTTTGGCGATTTTGCTAAAAGCAAAATCCCTATTGGTGAAATGTTGGTGTTAGTTCATCCTTCTGTATATGTATTTATAATTTATTGTAGAAAGTAGGATTGCTTTAAGTAAAAAAAAAACTTCATGAGTTTTTCATTTTAACATTTTTAATTTCACAAAGTTACCTATTAATTAAAATATGTTTAAACGCTTTTTTCTTTCTTTTAACAGGATCAATTAAAAAAAAGAGATATTCAAATAAATTAAAATAAAATAATCAATGATACAATTCATCAATGTGTAGTACGTGCCTCTTTTAAATTTTGTAACATATGTCTTTATTTTTACATACGTAAATAAATATGTAATTATTTTTAAATACATATAATAATGTCCTTAGATGGTGCATGGCATAATTAGCAAAATTTTGTTACATACATGTAAAAAAATAGTATATTTACTGGTAGATGTCAATTAACTTTTGAGTATTGTTTCTTATTATATCCAGAACTTATAAATATATAAAATGCACATATTTGGAATATAGGCATAAATTTAAGCCAATTTTTTTATATTTACATTTATCCATATAAAATACTTCTTTAATTTAGTATTATTACATAACAGGTACGTTTTAAAAGTAAACTTTACCCTTATAAGCGGCGTCCGCTTGTTGAACGCCTACGCGCGTGATAGACGCTTACGCGGCGATTAACAATTTTGTAATATTGATAGTATATTCGTTTGCAGTTAAAAAGTATACATATTTAAGCGTTATTGATAAAACATGGTACAGAATGAGAAGGTTAACAAAGTTGTTAAAGTTCAAATCAACAAGTTTTCTTGTAAGAAAAATCCATCCTCTTTTACCATAAGGAAAATCTTTTTATTCTTAGTAATTGAAATTTGGTTTATAGTTATAAGTTGTTTTTATATATTATAGATTATTTACCGAGAAAAATCAATCTGCCTGGTCACATAGTACTGCGTAAGTAAATTTTAATTCTATTCAATGAAGAAAAGGTTCGTTCGGTTTTGCATGGGTGGTGTAATTAATATATTTAATCATTTTGAAATAATTCCAATTTACTTTCCGTTTATTAATGAAAATAATCCAGCAGTCTTGTGAAAATCATACAATGAGTAAATAAATATTGAATTCAATTTTAAAAGATGGATTTCACCATTATCAAATTTTGTAATCTTAAAATTTTACGTAACAACCGAATTATATATTATAACATTATTATATATTACAATTTTGCAATTTAAAATATAAAGAAAACATGAATATTTTTTTCAACGCATAAAAATATTAACTTTGGTACTCAAGATATTAACTTTTGTTCGTCACATATATAAAAAAAAATAACGCAAAATGTCGCGGGACAGCCGGTCTGAACGAAGTTCTTTTCGCTATATATTATGTATTAAATAACAGGCACAATGAAATAAATTATCAACGTTTGAGAGTAATTAAATGAAAAATGAAAAAAATAAAGGAAGGAGCCACGATATTTTTAAAATTTTTGCGCATTGGTTTTTTTTTTTGAACTTATAAATTGTGCGTCAGTCGTCGCTGAAATGGGTGTTCGCGCGTATATGCCCATAATAGAATTATTCGAAATTTACTACAGAACGGTTTCAAGAAACGTAACATAGAGTTACTCGATATGTTTAATAAAAGTATTTTACAAACTTCTTGATATATATTTTTTCCTTTTCGTTCTTAATGGTAACATAATGAATGGTGATTTTCGCGGTTACAAAGCTTAATAAAAACAAAACTGTAGTTTCTCTCTACAAAAACTCTTAAATACAACTTTATTTTTATTTCCGGGTTAATAAAGCAGGTATTTAAGCTCAGGTACACTCAAAAGAACATTGACTAGTTAGTAGGAAGTGGTGAAAATATTGTATTAAAGTATGTACATATATTACTATTGTCTTTCGCCGGCTGTATTACTTAAGTTGTTGGTCAAGTTTTCATTAAAACAAACGAGTTTTCCAATAAAGCCACTATAAAACATTGGTCAATATATTTGGAGTTACACGTAGATAAATACAACGGAAACAGAGACTAGCTTGGGCTATGTAGTATTTTACTTATGTTTATAAAACACAGCTCATATAACTTCTCACTCCAATTACAACATTTTCAACATACAGCGTAACTATCTCAATCACATTATTTCATGGAAGAATTTGAAGGAAATATTTATGATATGAAAAGATCTCTTGCTTTACTAGTCGATTCTTTTAATTATCCATCAGAAAATAAAATTATAAATGCTACCCGTAATATTACGTACCAGTATTTTTGCAAACGAATAATTTTTGTTCATAATAATGATTTTGTCATTCCATAAATGTCCATGAATTACAATATATGGAAGTAAATACAAACCATAATATTCTTCATGTATTGGCTCTTGTTTTGACTAAAAAAAAAGTTTTAAAGTGCGACTTTCTAGAGCAAATATAAAATGAAAACATTTATTGGTTAAAAAACAAAATCATTGCCTACTTGAATATAAAGTTCAGTTTTAAACGATGTATTTAATAGTAAATACAAAAAGCGTAACTGCAAAAATATATTTATAATAAAACGATAATAAAGTTCTAATTTTACAGTGATATAAAATTGCAATTTTAGAGTGAAATGCCATATTACATGGCAAATATATTTTCTCTTACACGTTATTTGTCTAACATTGAAAACGTTGTGTAATTATCTTTCCATATACAAAACCAATGATTTGTACCTGATTTAAGCATTTCTTTTCCATCTCCTAACTTAAAAAACTCAGTCAGCATTCAAGTTTTTCCCAAAATAACATAAAAATGCTTACCCTAGCTACTCCACAAAACCATTTCATTTTAAGCAGATTATGGGAATTTTTCCCGCGTAGAAAATTATTGTCATTATACTTAAATGACACTTTTTATTACGGGCGGTGTTGAGTTTGTGCTTCGTTTAATTTTCCCTTTCTGATATCTATTCGTTTTACATCGCGCGTTATACATAATAAACATTTAGAAATAAAAGACGATAAAATGAAGAATGTTCATGCTAAATAAATCCTTAACAAAGATATCAACTGATAGTAGCAAGCAATAAGTTTCAAGAGGATTATATCCAAAGATGAAAACCTGTTGAAATAAACATTGCATGCCATTCTGCACTCAAAAACTCGTGAGGCAAATTGTGGTGTACACTTTTATCAATCAACACCTATGTACTTACGTTAATTCATAATACTACATCTGTTTTGAATGCATTCCATGAAATCTATTTATCAAATTATTAGTAATACTTTAATCTTATCGTAAATAATAACAGCGGCCGCGCAGCCCACTTCATTATTGACATCCAATTTTTATAAATAGTTTTACTCTTGAATTTATAAATGTTCACTATGAAAGTGATCTGAGTAAAGCAGCTAGAATTATAAATTTATTAATGTTTACTTCTTTTTCCGCTTTTATTCCTTTTACCGATATGCTCCACAATTTCGTGAAAATTTTACACTTTCAACTTTGCAGAAACGGTGATTCATTCCTACGTCTAAAATTGAACAGCTTTAATTTTATTGTGAAATATTCATATAATATGTATAGATAACATATGATATTTACAAGTGTGATCTTCCGTGATTACCGCCTCTTGCTTCGTGATTGAAAGAAAAATAACCAAAAAAAAATAGAATTTTGGCTCCTAAATGTCAATTTGCTTATTATGCCTTGTTTTATTTTCAATGACCATGATACTTTTCCATTTTTCCTATTTTTTGTATATGATATTATTACAATAATTTTGCGGTTTCTTAGATAGTCATTTATTATATAAAAGTTTAAATTTTTTTTATGGCTATGAAATTTCTCAATATCCTGGCCATTTTAATTTTTATAATGGTGTTTTTGCGGCGAAAATATATTAATAATATGTTTCAAAAGCGTACTAACAGTTTGTAATAGGAAAATGAATAAAGTTATATCTTGTGGAAACTGAATACTTATTTTATAAATACACAATAATTGAAAGAAACTTATATATATGTACATGCATTTAATCGAATAGGAATATGCCCAAAGTTGTCAATTCCATGCGTCACCCTTTTTATGTTTATTGCGTTTTGTTCTAACCTGCGTGTTATATTTTAGAATAGAGGACAGAGGTAGATTATAAGAATATTGAGATTTATTTAAAGGGGTGGAGGATTCAACCCCTTGCATTGGACATTATATATTTCTTAAATTAATAAATGGTGATGACAATAACATATAGAACTGATGAGGACAATGGTCGATCCGGTGACACAATATTTGATAACCGTAGAATTGAATTGAAGTGGACATTTAATTATTTATTCAATCTCTTTTTCTCAACACGAAATGAGTAAAATTTATATATTTTAACGTTAGTGAATACCTAAAACAACATTTCTACTAATACCTTTAGAACCGTTTTTTTTTAATATAAAATATCTCATAAGAAAATTAATATGTGTTAATATGTAATAGGCGTAAGAAATTATACGGATGTGTAATACGTATAAAAGTTTAAAAATATTCTACTTATTTCAAATCATTCAAAATAAGTTGAAATAATTGTTTGTTCATTTACTTTAACATAAAACTAAGAAATCGGTAAATTTAAACATGTACTACAAATAGTCTACTGTTCGATGCATAGATTAAGCAAACATGCTGCATTACGTTGGTTGATATTGCTCATTTTTCAATTGATAGAGGTAACAGATTGTCATAGAACTTATTTAGATAAAAATTATGCAATATAATTTTATGCTCTTTTAATATTTCACAAATTGTTACTTATTATTCGATAATTATAAATATGTAAGCCGTCGTAGTATACAAAGCGTTTGCTGCTCGTTTTATTCAATATTACTATGGAATACTATTAGATGGTTTACTTGAATTATATAAAGTTTATGTGGTTTTTATGACTTTATTAACTACTGTTAATTCTATTTATGTCTGCGCATCGTTACGTAATAATGATAATTCAACATTTCATAAATTCTTTCCCGCCCTTTAGAACGGTCCACATATACTTCTCGATCAACTTTTTTAATATAACTATAAAATATTTAACCCTTTAATTTTAACTACAAATGAAAACATTCATAAAATATACAGTTTTTAATATTGATTTAAATGGTATAAATTACAAGGTAGAGGAGTATTTGACCCATCTTCCGTAAGTTTGCTTAATTACATAACAAGTGGAAGCATTTCACACATAAGACCATTGTCCATTCATATGTAATGCCAACAATCTTTCCGAAAAGAACAATTATTCCAAAAACTTGCAGATATAAACAAATCCTACTCTCCGTTGCTTAAACCGCAACCCAAACCCATCAGAGTACCAAAATTTAAAGTCGCAAACCCCATTATTTATTCACTTGTACCTGGACGTAAACTATTACAAATTTTACGTATAAACTTAATTAAATGCATATTTTCCGGAATACCCGAACTAGCCGTTCATGGAATAAATGTAATTTATAGTACATAGGAAATTTTCTCTCTCAAACTCGATGATTGGTATAGCCCACAGGTTGGTGTTTTACCTTTTTGTAACTTTAACAACTACTCACTTAAAACATTTTCGCCTTTTACCAGTTATGTTTATACCTTATTGCTAATAAGTTAAATTAATTAATAAAATTGTTTTCTTTGAGTACATGATTAAATTTTTGGTATAATACTTAATTCAAATTCAGGAAAACGCGGTTTACAGAAACTACCTATTCAAAAAATGAGAATTCATGTGTAAAATTGGCCTGTAATTTACAGGTATAAATTGGTTAATGTTGGCGTAAGTTGTATTTGGTAACATTATCTTCTTTGCATTATACACTTTCACCTGCTGCTTATTAACTTAGTTACTTTCTTACCTTCATCAATACAGGTAAAAGTCCTTGAGTTTAGTCCTCACTACCGAGAAATAACTTTTACTACATTTTAAGATAGATTCTGGCAAACATTTGTAAATAAATGATTCGTCAGACCAGTTAATATCCTTAAAGTCGCTGGATCTACATTTCACCATGAAAGTGTTTATATCATCAACCTATCAACCCGAGTAATAGAGACTTGTCACTATATATGATTAAAGAACTCACAAATAAAATGAGCTAAAGCACAATGAATATACTTATGGCCATTGAGGAGTTTCTGTCCCTACTTTCTGGTACAATCATCCGATCTTGGCTTTCATTTGTGACAAAAGGATTCGTTTAGAAAAATCAAATGAGGTTAAACTTGTTACAACGACTTCTTGCCGTTAAGGAGTATTGTCATCATATTTCGGCTCCATTATCCGATACTAGCCACTATTTGTGGCCAAAAAATTTTTCGAGACAATTCCAATGTACTCAAATATAATGAATCTACTTCTCGTCATTGAAATGTTTCTGTCAACATCTTTCATCATCAGACCTTCGTTTCAATCTATTAACGATAAATTCCCAAAGTCGCCAAATAAGCCAAAATGCGATAAAACTACATCTAACCACCGAAGAGTAATGTCATCACACTTCCATCAGTTATGGTCAAAGATTAGCCATTGAAGCTCTTTGACTTTATCATCAGACCCTCGCATCTATTTGTTACTAAAGTACTAGTAAAACAAACTCGATGAGCCCAAACTTAGTTAATCTACTTCTTACTTGGGGAATGGAAATACTATATGGTAAAAGACCTGTAGCAATAAACGTACGTCTGGTAATAAGAGACAACATTATGATGCTATATTATGATCATCAAACTAATGCAAATCGATAGAGTGGCATTTCAAACACAAAAATCCTCCCAGGAAAGCAAAAGTGCATAAATCGAGACCAAAATAATGTGCAAAGTTTTTTGGTATTCTGATGATTCATTTTAAAGAACCTAATTCCGTCATAAACAGAGATTACTATGCATTTCACATCTGATGAAAGGAAAACGCCGAGGAAAAATGTCCAAACGAATCCTATTGCTTCGCGATAACGCCTCTGCTCACACCGCCGCAATTGCAAAGCTTGTAGTTTATGAATGCGGCTTTACTGAGATTGACCATCCACCATATAGCCCGGATATGGCCCGGAGTGATTATTTTTATTTCCAAATTTAAAACGGGAATTATGAGAAAAAAAATCCAGTGATGAAGAATTGCAGGGGGTCGTTCGATGAAAAAAAAAAAATATATATATATATAGATAGATATATATATATATATATATATATATATATATATATATATATGTATATTTATATACAAATACACGAAATTTTGCAAACGCATTCTCATAGGTACGAATTTGGTTTGCGGCAAAATATAAAAAATATTATTTTAATTCTTGAACAAATGGGACATGATTGTGAATTTATTCTCCCACCCTATAGAATGGATTCATTGGGTTAGATGTTTTAAAATAAAATTTTGATTCCATTTACAATTTTTCTAATGTAATTTATTTCTTAAATCAATTTCATACCTAAAATATACCTTGCAATAACGAGTAATCATTTCGATAATATTTCTAAATAAGGAAATAATTGTGCTAATTATGCAACCGTAAATTATAAATATAGAAGAATATAAGTAAAATATAAAAAAAGGTTTTCCGTGTTTATAACGACGAATCATAAAATTTGTTCATGTTTTAACAAATAATTAATGCTTTCCATTTGATAATTCGTTTCATAATTATCTCTATTTGTAGAAAAGTTGGAACAAAATTATTTTGCACTAGCACGTGTAATATGATTTTTAGTGGAGTACAAAAAGTTGGTTCTTGAAAAAATGTCGATTCAGTTTAGATTAAGTTATCTAAAAATTATTTTATTAAATTTTGAGACCTTTTTTGATAGGCTTTTTCGAAAACTTTATAATGTAGGAAATTGCATTTTGGCTCCAATATATTTTATATTCTGCATTTTTATCTTATTTCGTTTAGAATTGTAAAACTTCAGACTTTCAACTTCAGCAGACAGACAGTGGATGACATTTTCCATTTCTTCTCCCAGGTTCTGAAATTAAGAGAGCTAACAGGAAATATTTTTTTTCACCCAATTTGAGAGAATTTTTTTTTACCTTAGAATATATTTTTTTATGTCAGCCATCAACATATTACTCACTGTTATTGTTTTTTTTAAATCAATTTAGAAATATAAACCAATTCATATTTAAAACATTATCATCATTCTTAGAAAATTGGCGTATTTCTTCACTATTCTGGACTGAACAATATTTCTGGACTGAACAAAAGTAATGAACAATATTTTGAAAGTCATTTCAGTTACAAAGAAATTAATGACTTGATCTCGTCTTGGGAATAATATATTTAATTAATATATTTAATTATTATGCCAAATTGCAAGCATCTACGTCAAGCTTTTATGAGAAGAATGGCTGTGACCATAGACTTATTATATTAGATGGACGAACAAAGCACAGAAAGATATGTATAAAGGCAATGATGTATAATGGCAATCTTATGTTAGAAAGAGATAGCAAAATAAAACCATTAGAACCGTTTTTGTAATACAAAAGGCTTATTAAATCGTTTTTTGGTGATTGTGAATTTATATGTTATTAGATTATCCAAGAACACGTAGGTTTAGTGTGGTCCATTTTTGATTGTGACACTGCACATTGAAATAATCTAAATAAATAAACATTTCACCGCTAACTTTTAAAGAAATGATACCGTACTTTTTGAACTTATTTTCAAAAATCTGCACAAAAATGAATGTTTCATTTAGGACAATTTATGGATAAAATACATAACTAAGCATCAAATAAAGGTATTCATAAAAATATCATGATTTACTGAATTTATTAAGATACATATAAGTAGATATTTATTTAACGTTTATACTAGTGTTAACTTTAGCATTGCTTTTGTTATTGCGCTCCAGAAAACTAGGAACCTTATAATTTTATCACATCTGTCCGTCCGTCTTCTGTACGTACAGCATAACACAGCACAGCAGTTATGTCATTTTTAAATATTTTGTGATTATATATATTTCGTAGGTTTGTGAGTTTAGTTAACGCATTGAAATTCGATGTAATTTTTGAGCCTACTCCATCAAATATAGTATCAGGGAATACTTTTAGTTAACTTCAACATTCCCTTTTTTCCATTGTACTTTTTAGAAATGGTAATATTATCAAAATACTTTAACCATAAGGTATATACTTCAAATAATTTATAGGAAAACTTTTAAAGTACAACATAAATAAATTTATTTAAATTAAATTTAATATGATGAATATCGATAACTGTTAAAACTTAAAAAAATATAAACCGTTAATAAATTTAAGTTAAGTCAAGTTGAATAATATTTTATTAAAGATTATCCAAAAACTATTTACAACTTATTTTATTATATTAAATAGTTTATAACCTATTAAATAAATATGTCTTGAAAAACTAAACTGTTTTAAAAGCGATTAAAATATATTTTATATTTAATTATTTTTATTAATGTAGCTTAATCTACATTAATCAAATTAATTAATTAATTCTTTTAAATTTGAGACGCCTATGTTTAACATTTTGTTTATTAAACCCTTGCACATAAGATACAATAAATTAAATTTACTTCAAGTAAAATAACTTTTTAGATCATTACAAATTTCTTATACAATAGTAATTAAATACAATTTTATTCATTTTTTGTTTGGAAATGTTTAAAAAATAATTTAATTTTAAAAATAATTAAATTAATTTAATTTTTTTCTTTATAGTAGGATAAATTTACTTTTTTCATATTTCTAATAAATTTACGTTTTTAAAATGTTTTTGTTATAGCAAAATCAATATAAACGAAATACTAAAAGGAAGCTTTAATTTATCTTTAACCCGTTTTAAATTTTTTTGGTCTAAATTTTTTTTTTTTAGCTACATTAACAAATTAAACGTTTTAAAAATAGAATCTGTTAAAACTGTACAAAGGCTTCGGACATCCTTGGCGATATGTCTGACCACCACTAAATTTACACAATTCTACATTTACACACAAATAAACTATTCGATGTATGTTACATGGAATTTGAAGCTAAAGTGGTCTACATAATATACATATGGCTATGACGGTCGTACGGACAGATATGTGTGTGCTTTTATAGGTTTTTTTTTTTACTTTTGGAGAATGGAACTGTCAACAAAGTCTAATTATCATATTAATTTAAATAATTTTTTAACTAAGACCTAAAAATTACTAATATTTTGAAAAGAGAAAATGAATATCGTTATTATTGATATATTGTTTAAGTAATTAGTATTTATGAATTTGAATGTATAATCATAAATATAATAAAATGAAAACGGAAAAATAAATGTTTATACTTAAATATGTCTGATTCCAAAGAGAATTAAAAAAAAATAGAAACGGTTCAATGAAGAAAACGTACATGAGAAACTCTGTGTTAGTTTTAAGACTTTTCCCGGGTTTACTATAAAATGCATCAAACCAGAAAAACAATTATTGCAGCACGTGATACCACGTACTTGCAAGCTTGAACGTGGATCTAAATAAAACTAGGCTCTTCAGGATTTAAAGTTAATATATTCTTTCTCTTTCTCTCTCTCTCTCTCTCTCTCTCTCTGTTTGTCTGTCGTTTTACTCCTTACTATATACCTACAGATCGAGGTTTATATCGCCAAAGAAGTTTCACTTATGCCACGTGTAACGAATTGGACACATTCAATTTTAATTAATTTGCCTAATGACATGAAACGATGTTGCGAATATTTCCATATTTAGCTAATATGTTACCTTATTTTTTGCAAGTTTCATAAAAAATAATCATTACATTTAGAAAACGGAAAAATATTTCCTTTTAATGCATAGTACTGCTACGTCACATGTTGCCTGTTTTCTTTTACATATTTCTTCAGGGAAATTTAATAATTGATCACAAAATTGGAATCTAACACAGATTCCCTCCCAAATTATTTAATAGTAGAGTTCTTATGCTTACTATGTCAATATCAGCAGTTACAGCAACACGTTGTGAAAATAAATTATATAATTTTAATAATATATATTAAATTTATTATGCTTACTGTGTCAATATCCGCAGTAAAAGCGACACGTTGTAAAAATAAATTTGTTTGAAAATAAATTTTAAAAATATCTTAAATTTATAAAAAAACGATTATGTTTCATTTTCACGAAAACGTTTTTTAAACCGTTTCCAATTTCAGCAACTCTAAATACGAGAACATGTGCTAGTATATTTTATTGGCAAAACCTGTTTTAGGCAATGACGTTATATTTTACTGGCATGTGATTTGCACTCTAAACGTGGTCTTCGAATGTCGAAGTAATTTTTCTTTTTTCCAATACGACTATTTCTTTGAGATAGGCTATGTTCTGAACTCTTTCTCTTACATAATAGATTGCAAATGGTGCTATTCGGGACAAGTCATTTATTTTATAAAAGTATAACGTGTCTTGAATAAAAATTATTTGTACTCAACTGTAGAACCTTGTCATTAAATATAAGAATTTACATATGGGTTTATTTGGGGGCTCTACCCTTTTTAAAGTGGCACTTAAAAGCATGTATTGGGGAAATACTTTGTATGTCAAGAGACAACTCAATTCACAATTATACGGCTTAAATTCTAAAATTCTATGAAAATGATTTCACTTTATTCAAAAATCGTATTAACATCTCATTATAGAAAAGCAATTGCGGTGAGATTTATTATGGATAATTTTGGAACAAAATGTTAATTTATTATATTCATTCGAAAGAAATGATTTTTGCGACCGGTGTTAAATGATATCTTTAAATAAATTAGAAATTAATGTTGGCTGAAAGCAAAGCTATCAAAGCCGCCTGCGTAACTTCGTTACAGGCTGTACGCCTCAATAACACGAGCGCGAATATCACCAGAGAGTAATAAAATATTATAATAACAGTAATAGAAACGAGCTTTCGCCGTCTTAAGCTTAAGATTGCAGTAGAGAAATATATGTGTATACCTTTTAAACTGTTTAAACAAATTTATTATATATTGGAAATGTATTGTTCATTACTAATTAATTCGCATTCATTGTCAGTCTGTCGGACACAAGTCTTTATCTTTTTTATGATTAATAGTTATTTAAATTTTACCATATCAAATATCGCATATTATGTTGGAGAATTCATTTATATTCATATTAATCCATAAATTATCTCAAGCTTGTATAATTCAGCTATTTAGTAACAGTTTTTTTAAATAAATAAGTACGGTTGGGGAATACTGATATTTGAATTTTTACTAATTTCATTTTCTTACTTGTCAATTCGTACATTACTACATGTTGTTTCGTTTTTTGTAGGAAGCATTTTGGGTAATTGTTTTTTTAAATAACAAGAATTATATAATAACAAAAATATAATAAAAGAATGCGAAACGTTTTAATTTTTGATAGAAACCAAACATACTATCTACCGACTCAAACTGGTGATTATATATTCATTTGATTCTATATTTGTAAATACTAGTTTTAAAGCAACAACGAATAAAATTTTTTTGGGAAACTTCTAAGAATTTACAGGAGTACCGACTTTCAAATGAGACAAATAATTCCAAGGTTCAGAAATAGGTACATTTTTTTTGTTATTCAATTTTTTTCTCATAAGTCAACTAAAATACACAATCCTTTTTGCTTAGCGAAATATTTTTAAACACTGCACATCTTGAGTTATGTCACAGATGAAAAATCCAAGAGAGGTAAAAATAATCAAAGAACTGTTAATGGAGAAGACAAAATAAGAGAGATAAGATTTAGAGTTTTTGTATAAACTGAAATACATAGTTCGACTACCAAATTTCAAATTATATTTTCGCTGTACAAGGATAGGTTGTGCCCTAAGAGATTATTTTTAACGTTAAAATGATTTATTTTGAAAATCACATACATTAGAATCAAGAACGGAATCTTTTCTACGGAAGGTAAAAAGGTAAAATAAGTTACTTTGTGGCAAATTACAAGCACTTATCGCAAATTTACCTTCTAAATTTAAATTGACAATATGAATTAATATACATTACTGTACAAATATTAAAAGTAGCTCTTACATATTAAAATATAATTTCAGCCGGCATTATTCGAGCAAAGAATCGAACATTTATTCAATGACAGTTGTTAATGAATCCTACCCTTCCACTCCCCCTTCGAGGCTATTTCTTTAACAAACTAAACGGTTTGAAGAAAATATTTAATGTTTTTTATTTCAAAGTTCATTGAACCGGAAATTAGTATTCTAGTGGCCATAATTGAAGTAAAATTTCCATATAGATAGAAGATTTTAGTAATTCGAACTCAGTTTAAAGAAGGTATCCCTCAAGACCCGCCAATAATTCCAGGTCACGCCCCTCAGCTTAAAGCGGTAGGCATCACAAATTGTAAATATTGACCGTACTTAACCGTCATTTCGACTTAAACCGTCATTCCAGATGAAAGTCTTTAATTTTGGTTAGCTTAAATAAGTTATTGTCATTTTGTTACTTTGAAAGTTACTGATTACTTAAAATTAGAAATATTAAAATTTTAGATAAGGCAAAAGAAAAAAAAATATTAAATATGTTTGAAGTTGCATCATTAAATGTGGTTGGAAAAATAAATATCTGGTTCAAGATATATTTTGGCGTGAAATTCAAAATTACATAAAATTTATTTATAAATTAAAATCTTATTTCCTTCGTGACTACATATTCTGTCGTGCTATTATAAAATTGTAATAAAAAGAGGGATATGAAATAAAAATATTTTTGAAAAAGTTTTTATAGTCGACTATCTGAACTCAACACTACTAAAAAGTTATATTTTTTCGTTTTTGGTCGTTTGTGTGTATTTCTGTTTATTTCGAAGTCACGTAAACTTACATGATGATCGTGAATGAGTTTAAAAAGGCTAAAAATATAATTAAAAGTGAATATTATGGATCGTAACTAATTTTGTAAACTCAAGATTTAACCGAAAACTTGGGTCTTCATTACGATAAGTAATGGCAATTACAATTATTTTATAATTTAAACACAACATTAAGGTTAATCTGATTTCAACATAGAAAAGTATAGTTTAAACTTCATTTCTTGTACAATAATCATATATTTCCTTTCAACAATGTACTGGTTTTAAAATTTAAATGTAAACAAAATATTAACTATAATGAATCAGTTTCACTAATCACTAACATACATATAAATAAACCACCGTGAAGAGTTTATCCTTGTGTTACTTACAGCTGAAGGTGTTAATATTAATTAATTTTAATTCTGCTGCTATATTTTAGGAGCATGTTAGTGTTAAGTCTAAGCTTAAGGATATTTTTGCAATGGCCACGATTTAGAAAGTGTAATTTTATTAAGCCTATTTAAGCATTAGTAATACCATTTCAGTTTGTTTTATTATGGTTATTTACAGCAAAAACCTTGTACTAATGTTTCACCATTATAGATTTTTCTTCTCAGGAAGATGGTAAAATGATAGAATAACGTACAAGAAAAAATAAACATTAATCAATGGCGATCGGTGGCTGACGACAAGACGGACCAATTCACATTTACAAAATTATGTGCAGGAATTTCGAATTAAGTATAGGTATATTTTTTTATAATAATGATTTTTGATAATCCAGATATGCTGATACATTATTATGCCCGGAAATTAATATACGCAATAATATTCTGTTTATACTGGCTCTCGTACGGATTGAAACAAAAGCTAGTAAATTGCGACTTTCAAAAGGAAATATAAATTAAAAAGTTTATTGGATAAAATTCATAATATTATTTAATGTAAAACTAAATTAAAAGAGAAAAAATTTAATTTCAAAAATTATTTTTTTTTATAATTTGAATTTTTAGAGATCGTGGCAGTGGTAACGGTAGTTATAAATTAGTAAGAAGTGTCGATTTAAAAAAGGTAAATTAGAAATTTTTTTGAATAACGCTGACGATTCATATTTCTATCGAACTGTTTCTCAAAAAGGAAGTAGTAAAGTACACTAAAGACAATAAACAAATGTATATAATCGTTTTTTAACGCACTTGAATATATATATATATATATATATATATATATAAGAAGAAGAAGACATGAGTCTAAACTAATTTATAGTAACATATTAAAATTGTTTTATTTATATGACTTATATATAATTTCTTTCATTACTACTTGAACGTTTTTTTAAATATAAATATATACCAGCAAAATTAATAGTCATTTAGTAGCTAAGACCTACTAAACGATCTCAATAATTCTTATATATTTAAAGTTTTCTCAATTATATTAGAATCATTATTTTGTTATTTTTTTTACAATACTTTGTCACATGTAAAATAAAGAAATTAACCCGTTTAAATATGATAATACAAAAAGCTTACTGTTCAACACACACCCAGATTGGACAGTCTATCTGTATAGCTACGTTGGCTGACATTACTTATCTATATACTAAATTATATTTATATCATAAATATAATTAGTGGAGGGAACAGATTGTAACGGAACTAATAAAAATGATATAAATACTTTGACAATTGTAATGTAACGACCACAAATATGTAAGCTGTTGCTGTGCTAAAAGAGTTTGGTTCTCGTTTTATTCAGCATTATTGATGCAGAGGGAATATAATTATCTGCAATACCTGAAATATTTAAAGTATATGTGGCTTTTGTGACTACCCCAACTTCTTTAAATTAAATTTTCGTCAGTGGGCAATGTTACGTACAGCTAATAGTGATTATTTCCAAAAAAAATTCTCCCTCATATTGGCGTGATAAAAAGTGCTTCTTAACATATTTTAACTTCGTTCTCGAATGTATTTAATTACCTAACGAGAAAAACCAATTACTAAATAAGAACATTGTTTTTCTAAATCCATATGTAATATCAACACTCTTCCTGAAAAAGACGTCAATTTAAAAAAACTTCCAGCTCTATACAACACTGTACCTCACTTTCTTCAGTCACAATGTAACCCCTTCCAAGTTCCACAATTAAAGGTTATACACCTTAATGTGTACTCATTTTTACCTGTGCGAAACCTATTACAAATTTTAGGTATAAATTTTGTTAAATGCAATTTTTTCAAGGACCTATACTTGCTCGTTCACAGAACAAAGATAATTTGTTGTGAAATGGAAATTTTCTGTCTCACTCCGACTAATATTTATTCATTCATTAATATTCTGTTGTTAAGTAATTTTACCAAGAACTAGCTTAAAATATATTTTTCATTTACATATTATTGTTGTTTTTTTATTTCTGATAAGTTAAGCAAATTATTTTCTGAGAATATACCAATTTTAATTAAAATACAAGACTACATAATTTATAGAAACGTTGTGTATAAAATCGGTCTGTGAATTGACCATGAAAACTGACGGAATTACTTGCGATATAGTTATCTCTATGGTCACCTGCTAAAACATTTCGGTCGAATCCGATACGTGCAATAATTTGGCTGATTAAGTCTTTTCAATTTATTAATGCAAATTATCCGAAATACTTTTATTCGTGGTCGCTACGTGTCGTTATCCTTTTTATCATAATTTTCAAATAAAAAGTTTAAATGTTAGGTTGAGAAGGGATACCAATCTGCAAACTAATTTCAAACTACATATCTCATGAAGAAGGGCTGTTTCACAAAATTATATTTGACGTTTTTTATTAAGTTTTTCAAGACATCTTAAACAACATAATTTTTTTGACACTGGGTGTGGTGCCCAAAGTGTAAAAAAAATTATGTTTTCTTATAAACGTTCACCACAGCTATTCTTAACTAAAATATTATAATGCAGCCATCAAAAATAAATAGAGCTGTATATTTTTGATGATTTCACATGAAGAAAAAATATTGTCGGCATCATGGGTATTAAACACTGTCAATAGAAACACTTTAGTAACGAATTCTCAAATGCATATAGATTGATTTAAAATTAATTTTAAATACGGCATTCTTTAGGTATATTCACTATTTCACTAGAGCGCAGTCCACATAAAATGCGAATTGCATAAATCCAAGTTGCAGCGGTGGCGATGGTCATCCCTCGATTGAAGTCCGACAAAATCTCTTTTGATGAAGATGTTGGGGACATACATATACACACACACACACACATATATATATATATATATATATATATATACATTATTGAAATAAATATTTATTACCAGACGACTTATCACATCTGTAATGAAAATATTACTGTTAATCGAACACGGTATATATTTAGTACAAATTTCCAAAATAATTTTAACCACACCCCTACAGTTTGAGCGATTGTCTTACAATCTTGATGATATTCGGTTACTGAAAGGGTATACGAGGTACACTAATTTATGAAATTCTCCTATGTAAATGTACGTGTTTCTATCAATTAAACTGCGGCGCATTTGAAATTTTAATGAATATTTCATGCGTCACCCCAACCCGTGCTTTGGATATTGAAGACTGATATTGAGCGAGTGTAACTTTTCAACACGTGCAAGTGATGCGGCGAATATTCAACTTGAATTTGTATGAATTTTCTTGTAACAAACGTAATTTTTCTCATTAGAAATTGAATAACATGGAATATTTTTTAAATATATTTTTTTTATTTTGTTTGTTCGGACGGGAGTGGAATCTACTTTTCTGCATTAAGTTTTTAACGTATTTCCTAATATTGATAATATTTTAAACACACACACACACATAAACAGGTATGTGTATATATATATATATATATATATATATTTATATATATATATATATATATATATATATATTTATATATATATATATATATATATATACAAGATAACTTCTATTTTTTAATTTAGGTTCAATTAAATTCTCGTTTTATACCTACAGCGGACTAAAACTATTTGTGAAGCAATTCCATACAGCATTCTGAAGAATATCATTAGTTTTAACCTTTTTAAAGAACATCAAAACTAAATTATCAGGCCATGTTATTTTATTAAGGAAAGACGCACAAAATATGACCTTAAAAAAATTTGAGCTTCGAGATATTTGAGCTTCGAGAACGGCTTTCTTTTTGAGGGTGATTGGTTTAGGAAACACAATTATTATAGGTTCGTTGGTAAAAAACTCTCGAGTATATCTATCCGGGGAAGCGAGTACTAGTTCCAAGCTATAATATCTTTAAAACTTCTAATGACTTGATAGGAAATACTACTCTTTTCGCGATATTCATTTTCCTTTCTTTTACTTTTTTGTTATAGAATATGTAAATTGTTGAGGTAATTTCTATTTTATGATGAATGAATGAGGTATTTTCCTTTTATAGTTTGTAGAAAAAGAATGAATATTTCACTTACAAGTGAAGTGAAATTATTCCCTAAGATCGGTTAAAAATATTCACCTGCTAATGATATTTTTAACCCTTTTTACGAGAGCATTTATTTATTACTGTAATTTATTATTGAGGTGTATGAGAAGAATGTATCAATAGCTTTTAATATAGTAAATAATATTTTCTAAAAAGAAAACTACCTAGTTAATATTTTTCGTCTTCAATTAAAAAATAACACCTCCTTCAAAGTTCGCAAGCGTAATGAAACGAATGCCTCCGAGTAAATATTAACGAATGCCTATGAATCCAGAGTAATAATCGTACAAGTATTCCATTTTCTTTATTGTGATATATATTTTATGTTTCCAGTATACGTTTAGTTTAAGCTTCGAAGAAACTTAGTATTGATGTAATTTTTAACCGGTTGACATTTTGCATATATTCAATCAGTTCCTATTAAAACTAAATTGTTAAAATAATTAATATTACTGATAAAATAACGATTTTCCCTACGTACTCTCAAAAACTGCCAAAATTTTCTCAAAGTTTTAAATTTTAATAAAATTGAAAATATCTAATTTAAAAAAAAAATATTTTGTGGGTAAATTTTGGTTTCTTGCTTGGAGTTTAAATCGATGCAATCTGAGTATATATGGAGATAAACAGGAGAGAATTCATAAACGAAGTTTTCATTGATCCTACAATTCCGTTAATAATAATAACCATCTCATCAAACTTTCGTTATATATAACACATATTATATATATATATATATATGTATATATGTTTATAAATATTTATAGTATATTATGTTCTCTTCGGTTATTACATTTTCTCTAAATATCAATATGTACTTAGTTTAAATATAATTCATGTCAAAATTTATTATGTTAATAATATGTCTGGAGATTTCGTAGCATATTTAAAATATTACTTGCATATCTGATGTTTTAATACTGTATGAAATATAAAAAAAATTATAAATTAATTCGCATAGAATGTATGTAACTATAATATTACGTTATTTCCTTCGAGTTATTTAGCCGTGGTTTACAATAACAATCAATGTACCATATGATGATACGTATCATATTCTAATATCAAAAGGCTGAAGTTGAGGTTTAAATCGGGTTTTTAATTTATTGAGCAAATTACGTGATTATTTTCAATGGATGAGAACCATCACTTTTGTAATCTTAAACAAATTAGTTTGTTTGTTTCCTTCGATGTACTAAGTTTTATTTCAATAATAAATAATATTCGATCAAATATGTAATAAAAATATATTTGATAAGCAGAAACAGTATGGTATCACACAAACATAATTCATGTAGGGTTTGAAATATTGTCGACATACATTAAATATTATAAAATGTGAAATATTTTTCCAGGTTTTTAATCATGTCGATGTTTTTTAATATGCAATATTTTTAAACGAGTTTTTCTTAAGTTTTTAGCAGAGAAATGGACAAGGACATAAAATATTTTCTTCAAGTTATCGGAAAATTAATGGCCAGTTATTATCCTAATTTAATTTTTATTATCAACTGATTTTGATCCGCATCTAGTTTTCTTCATACCTGAAAAAGGATAATGTTATTTGAATATTATTAGCGTAACTTTTCAGTTCTTAAAAACATTCATTATTGTTTTACATAAAACTAAACCCTATACTGTATTTCTTTCTGAAGAGGAAACTCGGGAAAGGATAGTTATCGAACATCGTTTTAAATATTAATTTATTTATCAGATTCTAAATCCATAGAGTAAAAGTTAAAGGAAACTGTACTCATTTTTGTAAGCGTGCTAATTACCATAATTACAAATATTGCACAAAATCATATTATAGCTAAGACGTGTACTATCGTTAAAATCTTTGAATAAAGAACAAGTTTCAGTTCAAAGATAACTTAGTTTTAATAAAAAACATTTAAATATATGGAATAAAGTGATATTTAAAGTATGATACAGATTTTATCTTAGTGCGGCTTTGTGACAATAAAAAATTAGCGTAAAAGTGGATGTTTCAAAAATTGTAACAAGGTGTAAGTTCAATAATAACTCTGTCGCTGACATTGCTTTAATTTAACTATATTCCTGTTATGCCTAGCCAGTCGCTATTTTGCGACTTTGCATGTCGCACTAGTGGGGCAGCGGATAGTACACATACCCGAGGCAGAGGCATAACGGATTCAAGATCAGGACACTCCACTCATTCTCTCTTTCTTGTTTTTTTTCCTCTCCTTTCTTTTTGGATTGAGTGACATTGACGACATTCATGAAGCGCCACCCAATCGTTAATCTCGCACTTCAAATACGCGTCAGTGTTACCCATTCACAAAGAAAAAGTTACTAAATATGAAGGGACAATTTAAAATACTTTTAGACCAAATGAAAATAGAAATGGAAAAACAGACAAATGTTATATTATAAAAAGTGAATAAAAAAATCAGAATCATTGATAGAAGATAATAAAATTATGAAAAATTAAATTGAAATGTTGAGGAGGAGAGAAGAACAATATCTTATTTTTGGTTTGGAAGAAAAATATAAATGTTCATTAGAGCTATTTCAGGGAATAGAGGAAATTTTTAACAGACCTGAAAATTACCTTGAATGAAAAAGACGTATCAAAGATTAACCGCATTGGTTTCAAAAAAGAAAATAAAATAAGACCTGTTCTAATTGCATTTGCAAACTGTTGGAAAAGAACAGATGTATTAAAAATAAGGAGGAGACTAAAAGACTTATTCGTTACTGACGATTTTTCAAAGAAAGTATTAGAAAAAAGACGGAAATTGAAACCAAAGCTAATTGATGAACATACAAAAGGAAATATTGCATTTATAAAATAAAATCAATTGATAGTGAAAAAGAGAAGTTCAAACAATGAAAGAGGGAAAAGAGATTAATCAACTTTTCTGGAAAACCAAATTCAGGCCAAGAAGCTAACGAGAAAATATTCAGCATTAAAGGAGATTAGACGAAATTCATTCAGGCTGACGAGATCTAAATTAAGCTCACTTTCTAGCATTCCAATTCAACCCAAGTAGCAACTAAATAACAGTAACCGGAGACAGGACTATCCGAATCCGGCTGGTCCCCATGGGGTTATTGGACCACCACTCCCCAGAAACATATCCTTATGTCAAATAAGAAATAATAAAATATACCTCGCAACGTTAAACGTCAGAACTCTAATGACACATAATATACTACACGAATTTGAAGAAGCCATAAGTCGGATAAAATGTCTAGAAGACTAGAAATTCAGGGCGTACACAGTAAATTTATAAGAATTATAAAATAAATTTATAAAAATACTACAGCAACGGTCCAATTTGAATAACAAGGAGAAGAATTTAACATTCAGCCAGGCGTTAGGCAAAGCGATCACTACCCCCAAGACTTTTTACGGCAGTATTAGAAAATATATTCAGAAATATACTGGGAACAGTTTGGAATAAAAGGAAATGAAAAGAACTATGAATTTAGACACCAGAAACTATGTTACGACACCAGAAACTATGTTACGAAAAGCATCTACCTATAAAGGTCTATCTATGAATCCAACGAAATCTAAAGCAATGAAGAACACATTAAGTAAAATATGGAAATATGATAAGAGGTTATCGAATATGTAGCTGAATACATATATTTAGGACAGCGATCATCAATCAGGGAGCAATACTCAAAAGAAATAGACAGAAGAATAAGCAACACTTGGAAACGACGTTGGTCATTGAAAGAGATATAAAAAAAATAATGTCAGTGATAAACAAACTGTACAACACATGCATTCAACACAAAACACGGCATGTGCAACACAAGACATGGGATCTTACGTATGGATGTCAATTTTGGTGTGCTACGAGCAAAAACAAACTTGAAGTTTACCAACGCAACATGGAGCAAAATGGTTGAAAAAACTTGAAGTTTACCAACGCAACATGGACCAAAGTATGCTAAACATAAGGCTAAATGACAGATGGATGACTTTGAAAATAAGGAAAAGAACAAAGAGGACTGATGTTTTACAAAAAATAAGAAAAATAAAATGGAACTGGACAGGTCTCAATATGCGAACGAACGGAGAAAAATAAACGAAAGAGGTAATGGAATGATATCCTAGAAATGGGAAAAGACAAAAAAGACGTCAAATCAAAAGGTGGGAGGACGATTTAACAAAAGGATGGAGAAGGTTAGCTTGCAATAGAAATGAGTGAAAGACAAAGGAAGAGGCTCATGTCATGGGACAACCTGACCAATAATCTGGCTGAACCGATCCGACGAACATTTTAAGATCTAAAATATTACTGTTTATTCTGTGTAGAGTATAAGTTAAAATTATATATTAAAGTCAGTGAATAAAGGCTTTATTATATATCATATTATATTACAGCATAACTTAAAAATGATTCGTAGGAAGGAAAGGAGACGGTTTTAGAAAAATATTGATATTTTTTTTTATCACTAAAGTTATATGATTATTCCCTCGGAAATAATCGTATAGCTTTCTTGATAAGGAAAAGTTTTATTTTTAATTAAAAAAAAACATGTTCTATTTCATTATTCAAGTCATAAAAGTTCGGATTCTCTATGTAAGGTAGGCTAAAAGTTTTGAAAATTTTTCTGTAGACCATATAAGTAAGGCGCAAAAATATTAGGCGCATTGAAGTAAGCGGGAGAAACAAATAAATTTAAAAGAAGTTTGGTTTTTAATATAAGTTGAATTATGATTTACCAATATGATATTTCATGATAATGTTTTTTTTCATTTCTTTTAGAAATAATTGTAACTTTACTAAAATCCTATATAACCCAATTATATCGGTATTATGATTTTGTTGATTTTCCTCTTTTTAGCTTTTCAGTATTTACTAGTTGTTTCGCAAATGGGTCTAACTTTATACTAAATATAAATTAAGACTAAAATGTGCAATTTTTCATGGGAAAATTCTTTATTTATAAGACAATTCGAAAAAAAGTGTCTTTTATGCCCTTGAATGACTAACTAAATATTTTGATAAATATACGATAAATGATTGATAAATTTATACATTATTAATTACTTATAATATACCGTAAATTTAGTATTTTACTATTACACCTGTGATTGAGACTTCATGATATTTATTGATGTTAGATGAAGAAGTGAATGCTTAAAATGTTTTGTTCAAGAGAGTTATATGCTATTGATATAGTTAAAACCTAACTAGTAAAATATTTTTAAATATTGAATACATCCCACACAAAAAATACTGTGTCCAAATCCACACCGTATCAAACCACTAGCAGGAAAAGAAAAATTAACGTCGAGAAATGTAAAAGAAGAATCAAAAAACCTTGCTTTACTGAAATTTTCCGTTTTTAGGGTTTTGTACCTCAAAAGGAAAAAAATTGAACCTTTATCTATCTTTACATGATCTTTAATGTTGAACATTTTAGTCTTAAGTTATTACAAATTTCGTTAATTAATTCTGTTCAACGGTTTAAAACGTCAATTGTAGCGATCTAGGAAAGGAGCGAGAGTTCATGACGTTCGGCCTGACTAATGTGCGTTGGTCGTTACTAATTGTAGGACGTGAGCAATTTGTTGCCTTGCGGTGACTATGGTGTCCATTTTATGTTTTATATCAATTTTATACCTTGTATCGATGTCCGGTTCAGTACCACAAAATGATCACTTATAGGATCATTTCGTTGTCCGTTTGTCAGTCTGTCAAGATCCTTTTTCTCAGGAACGCATGGAGGTATCAAGTTTAAATTAATATCAAATACTTAAATCTACGGTTTCTTGGAGCTGTAAAAAAATCAAGATTCTAATCAAGAATAAACCTAAAAATACGGCCATTTATGCCGTATATTTTGGCATTCGCGAATAAATTAAAATATCTAGGGTATTTCTCGTTGATCCATACTGATGAAATTTTGCAAGAAGCAAGGTCTCAAAATACAATTAAAGGGAAAAAATCCAAAAATTTTTAATCTGCGGTTATGTTATAAACAAATTTAAAGAAAATAAAGTTAAAAATCTGTGAAAGATATGGCAGGCAGTATTTTTCCGTTTTGTAAATTATTTAGTAGCAGAAACAGAACACCGAACGCTACGCATTTTTTGTATTCTAAGAGATTTCGAGACATTTTTATAATTTCAGAATTAATTTTAAAAATTGGTGGGTTTACAAGTTGATCTCCTTAGTGTAGCTTTAGGTATAATATATGAAATTTCCAAATAAAAATCTCCTTTCATTTCTAGTCAGTGGTACCTATTATCACTAATTTTTTCCAATAGGTTACCACTGGAGTTGAAATGTTCAACTCAGAGTTTGCAACTTGTAGTCTTGAAGTTTTTACTTTAGTTTCAAATTAAATATCATGGATTATTTGGGTAATTTGCGGTGGATTAATTATTTTTACTATATTTAATTTAGGTTTTTATAGTCTTTAAATATAAAAGTCTTTTAATATTAACGTGCTCATAATTTTTCTAAGTCTTTATTTTACTGCACGGGATTCTATTGACTATTATTTGATTGATATATATATATATATATATATATATGTGTATATATATATATATATATATATATATATATATATATACATTTTATGCCATTCTGAAGAATGTGTTGTACAGGAAACTTATTTTACTTGTATAGCCTTTTTTTTAAATACTATGTTGATAAATTCCTCTGTCGGCTTTAGTTGACATTTAATGTTTAATTGCTTGCCAGATGTACATTGTTTGGCTATAATATTTAAATTGTCCTGATTATTTCTATGTCGCTCTCATTCTGCAATTGATTATAGATTTTTAATTTTACCAAAATTTTGAAACTTAGCAAAAACTGCATTCAAAAAGTGGTTAAAACATTTTTTACTTTTTATATACCCTGATTATTCCTAAGCATTTTTGGGCTGAAATTTTCCAGTTATTGATTTATATTAAGACACAAATCAAATTTCGTTAAAATTTGTGACGAATGTATTAGAATCTGCAAACATAAATTAGTTGCCTATTTGGTTTGTTGCGTATTGATCAATGCAACGTTCAATACGCAACAAAATCACAATCAAAATCACATTTTGCTACTGAAAGCAATATCTTACAACCAACCAGGGCGCCAGTCCAGCCTCTTATAAACGGCTGGAAATCAAACCCGTGTATCCGCGATTTGCTGAGCCATCAAAATGCATACCACCTATGATCCACTCAACACCCCACGGTGACGAAAAATAACTGGATCTCAACCATGTGTGATTATAAATACCGCTAAACCAATAAGTAAATGGATTTCACAAAAAAATTATTTAATCCCAAGTATGCCAGATTTTCCGCAGCTAGGTAAAACTGGATATATTGAATATTAGCAACACTGTATTATTTATATTATTATTAATAGTGATGTCATTCTAAACGGAGTTTCTGGAGATTGATACAGGTTTAAATGACCTGAAATTTTTTATGTTAATAACGAAATAAATCGTAATTTTAATAGATTTGTTCAAAATTTTCCGCAATATAAATTATAACTGATTGGGATTTAATATCATTAAGGCACAATCTAATATCAGTATCGTGATATTAATGAAATAATGCAACTACGCAACGTGACTTCCACTTGAAATAGTAAGGATAAAAACTTATCTTTTTTAAAATTTTTCTACAGTAGATTCGATTTTGAAGTAATCTTTTTATACAATACGTCAATAAATATTTAAGAAAGAAATATTCTTATTAAGTTACTTACTTTTACTTATTTACTGGTTTCCATAAAACAAAACATGAGTTTAAAGTAAATAAATAATTTTTAATCTCTCGTAAAATCTAACATGCACTTAAGCAGTTTAATTACTCTTATCCTAATATTCCCTTAATTTATAAAATCGAAAACTTATGGAATATATTGATTCGTGCTATATTTTTTCATCTCCTTTTTCATGTATTCTCGGCCGCACGTACAGTCGATTACGGCATTAAAAACGTCCACTGTTTCAGTTCGGAAATTTTATTGATTCCCCCACTTTTGTGACCATTTCACATTTTTTTTGGTATTGTTTTATAGAGTATGTCGTGCCATAAAAACCCATTGTTAGCTTGAAAGTTTGCAAATAATCGAACAATTATATGAAATAATTTGGGCTGCAAAATATGTACATATTAAAAAGATACAGATGTGCTTGATATAGATTGGATTTCTTCAAGTATCGGTTATACCTACCTAGTTACTCCATTTAACTAGTGCAAATAATATAGGACAATTTACATGTACTTCAAGGATCTTCTTTAATATGAATGATTATTTAGACGCTTTATTTACAAGTTGTTGATCGCTAAATGTTATGAAATATCATTAGTACTAAAGTTATAAATAGCTTGTTTTAATTAAAAAGGAAGTAAATGGATACTCAAATTTATCATTCGTAATATTACAGTATTGGATCGAGATGCCACAATTTGTATTACATAACAGATCAAGAATTAAGTTGAAAGTAAATAGTTATTTTTAATACAAATTCTTTTCTGAAATTAATCATTTTTAACTATTATGTTCTACGACTAATTTATGTAAGAACGTTAACGAAATATTTTATCATAAAATCTTCAAACGTGGTCCCCAAAATTCATTTTTGGAGGTTACGTGACACAATATGTCGCAGATGATCATACACCATGATATACGGCAACAGCGTCCTACACAGTCTATAAAAATGGTCACGAAAGCCGGAACATACACAGCGATACATTGCAAACTAGGTTCGTAAACTGGCACAAAAATAATTTAATTTCATAGTAGTTGACTGCGAACGAAATTACCCTCTCGTCGCGTGCCAGATAAGCTTATGAGCGTACAGCTTTTGGCACGCGCTTTATAACACAAACTGTTCTAAAATGAATAGAAACCCACGGCAAAGGAAAGTGGTTAAAATTTAAATTATTTAATTTTCACTTTTCGTTACTTGATTTCCTTGCATAAAAAAATTCACGATTTCATTTATATTCTTACCATTTTTCAAAATTCACTCGTAATATAAGTTAATTACATCTATGTTAAGTATGTCACTCAAAGTAAGCTGCTGGAATTTATGGACGTATTCCTTGATTGGATCTCTCTCCCATGACGGCTTAGTTTGTTGATTAAATCGTTCGTCAACAATTTGCAAAAGGAGAATTTAGGATTTACCGCAATTTGTAGCTGGTTGAAGTCTGATTAAAGCGTGCAGAAAGACAATAAATTAGTATTTGACTGTAATTTAGATTGTAGAAAATATTGGAAAATATTTCATGTTATGTGATGAGAGTGATTTCATTATTTATTTATAGCATTTGTAATTTTATTCATTATATTTAAAAAATAGTAAGGGGATTTTGTGGGTAGTTACTCTTTGTAAGTAGGAGGCAATTAATATTGCATACGATAAATTAAATTAAAAAATGCTTAATATTTGACACTAACCTTGACAAAGGTCTTAGTTTCTAAATACATGGAAATTATTTTGTCATATTCCGTAACAGGTAGTTTTTTATTTAATAATACCTGAATATTAAATGGATAGCCGTTTTGCTTATCATACCATCCTGTATGTAAAATATAAATATGTGATAATACAAATTTGAGAGAGAATAGTTTTTAAGGTAATTTAATTTAGTGGCAAACATTTATTATTACATTGAGAATTATGTAAGAAAACGAAACTAATGAGATACGGTTATTACCAGATTAAGTATTATAAACCAGGAGCACTATCAAAAGATGCCATCCCGAAATATAGGATTTAAGTTTTAAAATGCCGTAACATAACGGCAAATACACACTAGATATTTGATAACACTATATAGATAATAACATGCCAATTGTCAAGTATGTTAGAAAGTATTTTAATTAACAGAATGATAAAAGTAATATTGGTCAGTTATCCAAATTTTCTTTCGTGTATTACAAAAAGAATTTTCGGCGAGAAAATACATGCATGGATTAGGCATTTTCTCTCATGTTCTTCATTAACAAATATCACGATAAAGCGAAACATTTTTACGGCCCTTAAATAGGCTTGATATTACTTTCTATAATATCCTTACATAGTATTATGAAAATTACGTTCGGTATATATATAATATGATACAAGAATAATATGAAATTATTAATTAGAGAATGTTTGCGAAAAATGTTTACATGAATAAATTAAAAATATTGAGAGGTCAAAGAAAATATCACCGAGAATATAAAGTAAAGAATATTAAAGTAATTTGACTATACTGCATGTATGTATATGTGAAGATTAATCAAACAATAAGGATTAAGAATGTAGATATGGTCTGTGGAATAAGAATAAATGAGGTAAGAAAACGTGAACAACCCACGAATTGAAACAAATAATATGAAAAACAAAAATTGGAAAACCGTAAATAAAAGAATAAGTGGAGCCCGAAGGAAAAAGAAAATCCGAAGAAACAAATACAAATAGAGAAGTATACAAATATATTATTTTTATTTGCTTTACGTATGTGGCAGAGAGCGCGACAAGTAGCAGTAGATACAACAGAATATTGGAAAATACTCCGATACTCTGAGTAGAATATGAATATGTGTTAACTCAGTTTTAGTACGATGGTACGAAGAATATAAAGTTGACTTTAATGGAAGCCTGTTTATTTTTTGTCATAATATATTGTCAGATCCTGACTTGTAGGACAAAGCGTAAAAGCTAGAGACTTCTGGTTGTAGAGAAATTTCATAGTGTATTTATAAAGTGGAATTGCTAGGATTAAAAAACGTAAATGAAACATCCAAAAGTTTAGTCTCAAAAATAAATTCAGTACAACGCCTTTGCGACCTTTAGCTTTTTGTACATACGAAACATTGAGTGTGTCATAATAAAATAGATATTTAAGTCTCCCTCATAGCGGATAAATACAATATTTTACACCTTGTCATACTGCAAACTGAAAAAGGATATAACAACTACCTGCTTAATTTAAGTTTCATATGCATGCAGTCGTGAGACGCACTGTTTCAGATAAGTGCAAAGTAGTTTAATGTTACCTGCATTTCACAATATGTAAATTTAAAATGGTTTTATCGTTATGTTCGTAAAAAATGTTTGATTGAAGTAATAAAAAACCAACACATTTTGGTAATAACTTCAAATTAACTGAATTTATGAATTTGTAAAAAATAGGAAACTTGAAAGAATCGGTAAAATATTGATAGAAACATGGAGTAAACGTGTTCAAACATAGAAACAGCGTGCAGAAATTATTAAATTCTCCTTACAACATGAAATAATTTTTTTGTTTAAGTATGTTTGTTGTTTAAGTATTTTAAATTGTAATGAAAGTTCAATTTCAAAATCCATATTCCTATTTAAAGTTTTTTTTATTATATAAACGCCGTGAAATGCTTCTTTTATTAAAAAGCTGTACATGAAATATCAGCCCAATGCGACTCAGACTGGAACACGGAGGGTTCCGTAGCACCAAACATTATTAAACTCTTAAGTTTCTCTTTCTCAAAGGCACTTTGAAAAGTAAAGTTATGGCAGCAGTCAGGACCGACAGTATCCAAAACCTCAAAAGCTACACATCATATTTTATTCAAGTGAAAATTTATTTTAAGTTCTACTACCTCGATTTTTTCACAATTTTACATATGTTAGTTGTTAAGTTAAAGGGGGTATACAACTTAGTAGCGCATATCTCACCAACTATTGATGTAAATAAAAAAGGGATTTTGGAACCACCATATCATTTTTAAGACCTTTCTAACGATATCCGACACATCTATGCGCACTGGATTTTTTCATAATTCCATTGTACAGTTGTTCACAGAAGACACCTACCATCCAAATTTGATCTATATGGTGCGAACAGTCTCCAAGCAAAATGGCTGTGATAGACAGACAGGACAAAACTAAAAGGATTTTGTTTTCGCCGTTGGTCTCGCTCCTTCCCTCACTATTGAATAGAAATAATGAATAAACTTGTTTCGATTTTTCATTTACATTTCTCGATATTCGTTTTCCCACTAGACGCAACTTATAACTTGGCGCAGGTTTGGGCATGTGGTCTCTTTGTTATGTATGTGCCATACACATTGATGTTTCTTAAAGGGAAAAATATAATTCACTCGGGAACCTAAAACTTTCAGTAGTGTTACTTATGCATATATAAAATTTGCTACCCCAGAAACCAATATCACTTTTCATTCTCGCTCTTTCTAATCATACATTTTCTTTATTTAACAAATAGTGACTTTACATTTTATCTATTTTATTTCATTAAGACACTTCAATGTACTTAATATAAAGGAAAAAAATTTGAGTTCGATTTTGAATATAAATGAAAGTTTTGATTGTAATTTTTCGAATACGGCTGAAAGCCAGAATTCATAAAGGCTCTACAATTAAATGACTAAAACTAGTACTTTTGTCAAATATTTGTACATTTTAATTTTAATTTATAATATTTTAACTCAAATATCACTGAAGTAACCATTTTATATTAATTAACGATAATATTGATATTGCCACTTAGTTGTTGATACAAAATAATATAATGGTCCATATAAAAATTTAAATTTATGCCATTTCTCTTTTAAAACTTTTCCGTTTATTTAATGAGATGGATAAAATAAAAAGCTAAAGATAAGTACTTCAAATAAATTTAAATGTATATATTGCACAATACAAAATTTCAGAAGGTTAACTTTTATTACAAATGTGTTCTGTGTTAAAGCTTTCTTCTTGTTTCAAGTGTAATTTCACATTAAAAAGATTTGATTTGAACCCAACCGATAACTCTAGTATACTTTGTCAATAAAATACGCAAAACAGTTTAATATTTCTTTGCTAAAACGTAATAAATGACCAGATAATGTAAGCTTAATCTTATTTACCACACTGTCAGTAGCTCATAGTGCTATTAGCTATAACCTACATATATACATATGTAAATGTATGTCCGTGTATTTCACTTTGTAGTCGAAACTATGCCTCACAACTGGTATATACGTGTGATAGTAGCCCCGAGTTTCCCATTGTGCAATATCGTGCAATTGTGAGTGGTTGTAGTGATGTGAGTATTGGTTGAACTTAGGAATTTTCCACCACCGACCAACAAGCTCTGGTCATTGAACGAACTACAGTGAGTAAGAACGTAGTAGAGCATACTCAAATGTACTGGAATGAATTGAACCGGAAGGATCGATAAGGTTATGGAATATCTGAGAAGCATTATGTATTACGTGTGTATTTTTAAGCATTACATGTGTGTTTTTAAGTTATTAATTAAAATGAGTAAAAAACTACTAAAATATCATCGAATGTATTAGAATTAAATGTACGGGAAAGATCGAGAATGTTCTTAAATGTTCAAGGAACAATACGTATGACACATGAACAATATAATTCTGCTAATATATAAACCGTAACATGACGCGTACTGGTCAATTGTCTTTTTATAGATAAACCGGAACAGATAAAAGAAAAAGAAAAGAGAAAACTTTTTTTTTAACCATAAAATGAAGAAGTAAAAAGTAAAAGCAGCAAGTGTTAAATGAATAGTAAATAGGGAAGTGTAAAAATTTTAAACTGTAAAGAAAATAATTGTCGAAACGTAAGACAGAATTTTTGCGATCCCAAATTGTATTGAAAAAACAAACGATGGTGCGGAGAAATTAAACCAAAGATAAAAGACAAATACGTCTAGTATTGCTATTAGAAAGTTTTCAACGAAGTAGGGATAATAAGACAGAAAATAAACGTGAAAACGTTAAGGAAACAGATTAAATAAGACGACAAGTGCGTAGAGAAAGGTAAACTGGTGCGCAGGTGAACGAAATAGTTGGAAAATCAGTAAATTTTTTTTAAAAGTGTCGGTCGATGATCAATTATTGGTAACAACTCTATATGATATGCGGGAAAGAAGGCGAAGAGATAGTGCGCAGGTGAACGAAATAGATGGAAAATGAGTAAATTTTGTTTAAAACGGCAGGTCGAGGATCAATTATTGGTAACAACTCTATATGCTATGCGGGAAAGAAGGCGAAGAGGTTAGTCTTGAAAACGAATCCTTTCATTATAGTAAGCTGTTTAAGTAGGAAAATTAGATTACCGGTACTAAATTTGACACCGACTGAGTTTTCAAATATGTGAATGGAAAAACAATCAAAATACTTCTTCAAAACATTCCAAGTTTGCTGAATGTTTTCTAAAGACATAATTTGGAGGAACAGCAATAACGAAAATGGAAGGATTTTATCCGGTGGATAAAGTTGAGGATAAGTTTATAAAAAAAAATGGGTTGTTATTCCTAATGATAAGCCAGACCTAAGCCATCGTAATGATATTCTTAATGATACGCCAGAGTTTTTCTTTTTGGAAAACGAAGACGATGAATTAAGACAGCTATCGGTGAATATCACAGGATTTAGTCGAGATGTAATTTTAAATCTAAATCGTTTCATATTTAGAATTACTTGTCACTAAAAATTTTCAAAATTATTAGGGGTAAAATGGTCTCAGACAAAGTTTATAATTTAGCTTTGTAAAAGTTCAAATGGCGAGTACAATAATCAAATCGAGCAGCAAATATAAAAGTAACTACGAGAATTTTATGCTTATCGCATAATGGACAGAGAAAACCAATGCAAGCACGTACTTAGCTATTGGCAATTGTATCAATATTTTGTTGTTGTTATGTATAAAAAAATAAAGTCGGAATGATTGCTTTATATCTGTCGAAATTCAAGAACAAGGTTACGTACTCTTGAATACAATAATTTACGGGATACCACAACCAATAATAGGAATGTTGAAAATCTGGGGATGTTAGTAATTTTACCTTCTATGTTCATTAATAGCCCCAGACATATGCAGGAATATATGTAATATGACATGAGTTATATTAGAAAACACGATTGTTTCAACTTGCTTATGTCGTTTACACATAATTCATCATGAAATGAAGTTAAGAATGAGTTACACTATGGTGTGACGCCAACCAATAGGCATGATATAATTCTGTGGCAAAACTAAACTAAGAGACTGTCTACGCCACAGTGTTCCCTTCTAAAAATTTGTCTATAAAGGCGGAGAAAGAACAAAGAGCTAAAAAAATGGTGTTCTCGTTCTTGTGATGGGCGGATTATTACGCAACTATTATTCTAGAAAACAAAAGCACAATTACTACACACTAGTAAACCTGTAATTATTCACCTGGATTTTGAAAAACCCTCGGGAAGAATGCCTTCACATTAATCTTGAAATAAAAACCTTCCTCACGACAATATCCCAGAACATTAAAACAGACCAACGACAAAATATTTTACTACGTCGTCAGAATATCAATTTTTTTAGTTGAGACAAGATTCATATAATTTCAGAGTAAGACATAATAGAAATACACAGGCACATAGAAGTGTTTAAAGACTTATATTTTGCTACAAATATGCTAGACTAAAAAAAATTTACAATGACAGCTCTTTCTGGGGACTGAAAGCAAAGAAAATATATTTTTGAAATACCTTACCTTTACATTCAAATTGTAGATAATATTTTCTTTCTAATGAACTCTGTGGAAAGGCTATCGAAGGGTAATCTAAAATTACGAAACGGTATCTCTTTAGCTCCAAAGAATTTTTAAATAGGTCTCTTCCTCCGAACTTTTCAATTATTTACCGCAGAAATATAAGAAATATAACGATATTTGGTAATAATTCTAAATGAAATGATAAATGAAAATTATGTTGGTTACTTTGATCCAAAACACATCGAAAATCTAGTTATTTGCCTTACACATGAGTCTAATTATGCCTCTGAAAAATATACTAAATGATATACTTACACAAAGAAAAATGACATTAACACTTGTAATTAGTTTGAGAATCATACAGTACATATTAAATCCTTAAAACTTATATATGTGCCTCAGCCTATACGGAATACTAACATTACGAGTTCCACTCCTATTTCCATTTATTATAATAACATTTCTGTGATATATTTTTTACTATAATCTCGTTTTCTAATATTTTACACACCATCATTGTCCAAGTAGTTAGTTGACTTAATTTAAAGTATTATAAAATTTTATTTTATTAACAAAAAATAAAATAAGTTATTCAAAATTTGTTTTCTCGTCAAAAGAAAATGGAAAACCGGCATTAATTTTAATTTAATCAAATTTTAAACTTCGCCTTCTGACATATAAACCATTGAACCGCGAAATATTGTTTGAACCGCAAAATATTGACAATGTACCAACAAAAACAAGCTTTCATTACTTTTATTCAAAATACAAAAAATATTGCTCGAGGAAAACATTATTTTCTTGCGTTAAGTGTTACATGATATCTTCAACTTAATTAGGAATTAATATTGTTGAAAGCGTGCCTGTCGATGTCATTTGAATATATTTGTTACTGACTTCACGTCTGTATAGCATGAGCCGGGTAAGATCAATGAAAATGTAATAATATATTGTTATTTAAATATGAAAAAGTAATAAAATATTGTAACAACGACCTTTCTTCGTTTTTAGGTTAGAATGAGTAGCAATAATGTGCGCATTTCGTTTTATAGATAATTTTTAGTATAAAAAATAGTATGTCAATTCAATTTCCGTATTTCAGACATTTTGTGTTGGGTTCCTTGAATACAATTCAAAAGGTTTTTACCTGCACTTAATACCTGAATATCCTGTTTCATAATTTACGTTATAATATTATATATATATATATATATATATATATATATATATATATATATATGTATATATCTAGTGAGCTGATATATACTGAGCTGAAATAGCATAAATAAAATTATTACAGAATTTTTAACCATTTACGATATTATAATTATATATTATACTTGCTTCACTCGCTAGTCACACGATTTTAATGTTTCAGTTAAAATAATTTATCTACATAATTTAGTTACGTTTCTGGGTATGTTTAAATAATATATTATGAAGTTAGTTTCTTTTTTTATGTCTTCAAATTATATTAAGAAATATTTTCAATAAATTTTTATAAACCAAAATACTTCAACAATTACTAATAAACTTTCCCTCTTAGTTTATCCCATGTTATAGCCGCACAGCCTGTTTCCAATTCATCCCTAAAGCAAAAATCTTGTTTTTCGATTGCACATGAAATACTTTAATTAGACATTTTTTTATATGAGGTTTAATAGCTTTTCGAAAATTTAATAATTATTTATATATATAATTACGAAGTCGTCCTGAATAGAAATACAGGGGAGATTAAAATTTTCTTCTTTGATTCTTTTATGTTAGTACTTGGTTGCAAACCGTGAATGTACCTACATCGTTAAGTAACATTATGTACATGTTGCGTGTTGCTTCACTCGCTTTTCGTCTTAACCCTACCAGGAATTTTCAAGTAGTTTCTATAATATTTTAGGTATCGTTGCAAAAAATTGGGGCGTTTATTTGTTGCCAAGGTAATGGCCATACCAGTAAAAGATGGACCCCCTAATAATTTCAAGTTTGTGTTTGCTCGAGTTACACGAGTTTATGGCCGCTTATTCCACCTATAATGTGTGCAATTTGAAATATATGCAATTTGTTATTAATTGGGATTTTATTAAGAAAAGACGAAAGCCACGACTTGTAATTGTCGTTTAAAATAAATAACAAAATATTTAAGATATATAAATTATCTTAAATCTTGAACTTACCCAGGACCATCAAACAAAGTACGTTTTTATAGATTATTAAGTCGAAAAAAGTTAAAATTAATTTGTCGGAGATAGATAATACCCAAAATGAGACAGCTTGTTTTATAGCAAAGCTAAACTTAATGGCGACTACTATCTTTTCAAACTGGTCCATTCTTCAACGATATATTATCATGATATATTGTCATTACAGAGAGGCAGTTTTATATAACACCGCGCTTCCATATTCTCTATATAATTAGGGTCATATTCATTTACTTTTAAATGTGGACTCGAAATTATAAAAATGGAAACATAAAATTTCTAGATGGCACATTTAATATCATTTTTAAAGGTTTATTAAAAGCTAAGCCATTTAATAGTATTATTGATAATTCATTATTAATATTCCTGGGTTATGGGGGTTTGTTTTAAACTGTTAAATCGTTTTAATAAGAAAATTTGCCTTTTACTAAAGACCATAATGTGTAGCAAATTTTAAACTAAAAATTACAATCTCAATGTAATAAAACAAGCTAATACTGACTTGTATTTATAAACCTAATTTTTTATTCATATTGAGATAAATTTCAGCTAAATGTAAGTGAAAAATAACTTATAGCTGTTCATGTGCTGTTCATTTGTATAACGATCGTAGTATCAATTCGTGAAAGTAATTTGTATCCGGATTCAAACACAATTGACGAATATAAATATCATATTACACTCTCGTGCAAAACTTGATATGAAATTATTGTAAAACAAAGTATTTGAAATTGGGGTTTAAAAATAATTCAAACAAAAAATTTTATCTTTCTTATGGTTTTGGTCATAAAAAATATTGTTATTGCCCTGCTCTCTTTGAATCATAATTATATTTAGCAATATGGTATGAATAAAATATTATTTTACTCGGTACATCTGATTACCGACTCTCATAATTTTCTTAATTACTATTTTCAAGCTATTTCATTTGTTATGATATAAATAATTTAAATGAAAGATGAAAAAAAATTTTACTTTTATTGTAGTTTTACCCTTACTTTTGTTAAAAAATTGTTAAACGCTGTGAAATATTGCACATTATTTAATTACAACAGTCTTACTAAAATCACTATTTACGGATTTAAATCGGTAAACATTAATATTGCGTAATGAGTTACTATATGACGTGCGAATTTAAATCACATTAAAGTTAATAATAGATTAATATCTGTAATAAACTGTGGAGTTATGCAATTGAATAGTTGTAAACAATTTAAAGCGAAACTAGTCCGGCGGAATCTGCGACGATAAATTAAGGACTCCGTAGCAATTGCAAATTTACATTTCAAACTTTAAGCAACAAGACGAGTTTATTCCTGATTATGGTGCAAATGTTAAAAACAGCTCTCGAAAATTAAAATAATACAACTTTAGCTCGTATTACTGAAACAAAAAGGGAGTGCTATGGCCATTGTAGCGTACGTAAGTACATAACGGAGGGAATAATGTGAAATATTTATCGACTATACGCCATCTTATTACAATTATGTGTGTGAAGGACATACTTCTCTACGTAATGAAAATTAACTAATCTGTTAATTCACATTGATTCATAATTACAGATTATAACACAGTTATTTATTTTTTCGTTAATGTAAAATCATAATAAGTGACATTAAAAATCGATGCTACCTTAAGGAATAAAACTTTTGAACGTGCTTTAAGTTTTGTTTTCCTTCAATAAACATTAATTTTATTTTTGTTCTTGTAAGTCATGTTCTTAAATGTGACTAGAAAAATGCTGACAATTAATATTACTAATGGGTAAATATTGCTTCGTAAATATTATTGTTACGATCACTACGATTTAAATTGTTTATAAAAAACAATTTAGATTGTAGTGATAAGATTATAGCGATAAAATATTGTTTATAAAAAATTTAACACGCGTTAAAATGACTTTTCATTGTTCCACAAGAAAATTTGAAAGTTTAAATTAGTTTCAATAAAAAATGTTTGTACTAAAATATTAAGGTATTTAACTAAGGTATTTAAAATAAAATCATTGCATTTTCTAATGGTACTGATTTCTTTCTCTTTCTACTGGTATAAGAATCTTATAACGTAAAATTTTATTTCATTTTAATAGGTCTGACAATCATGTGGGTATATCGTGCTCAATAACATAGTATGTACTAACGTAGTTAATAATTACTGACACCGAAAAAATTATGATTACAAATATATATGTGTCGTGAGCGCGATAAGATTTTCGTATTTATTTTGCAAAAGCATAAATTTTTTTTAGGGAATGTTTAATTAGGAACATCAAATCCATAATAATATCATAAAACTCGCAAAACTAAAACCATATTCTCTATCGATGTACTTATTCAATGTCATCCTTATCAAATTCTTTAATTTTCACGTATTTTGTTTGTTTTTTAAATGCAGTATAACTCATAGTAAACTAAGAAAAATTGTTACGAATAGCTGACCAGAACACAAGATTTTGATTAATGACTGAAAAAGGATATTTAAGTACAATCTAATGAAAAGGGTCGGCTATATTTTCAATCAAGTAATTTTTCAATCGATTGAACAACTGTTTATCTAATTTGACTATAATAATAATAAAGGCAAATAATATTACTTGTAGTTTGTAACATATCAAATAGGAATGACAATCTAGAAAATCAAAACGTATGACTTAATTCATTTGCCTCTTTTAATATCAGAAGTAAATTATGTGTTCACATATTTAAAAAGCAAATAAAGTAGGTCTTATATTTATTACGGCAAGGGAAGAACTATGTTCAAATCGAATTGTGTAAATAAATTGTACATTGAGATAATTGAGACTTAGACCATTAGAAATTGTAACTAAAAGACAATTTTTCAATAGAAAAATTATGAATGTAAATATGCGCTTTTTAAAATGTAAAGTTCTACCCTAATAGTATAATATTATATTATTTAACAATACATTGTAGAATTTTGAAAAACATCAATATCCCTTATCCTATTTTTTATGAATTTAGTCAAAAATTTGACTAATTAAATACCTCATTCATATCTTTATTCAAATAAAAAGTCATTTAAAATTAAATATTTCATATGGTCAGAAGAAAGACTCGCAAATTCGAGACGATCATAACTTTGATTAAAAGGATTTTTTAAAAAATGCCATTTTCTATTTTTCAACAATCTTATCCACATTATTCTTATGCATTTAATGAAAAATATTTAAAAAATGAACTTTATATCTTCATATCAAAGTCGGTATCTTCATATTGAATTATTGGACGGGGACTGATAATTTAACGCCATTGACACTGCCTGTTGGCTTCTAACAGTATATGTGTCTATTTGTTATTATATTATGGCATATTCCCGTATTTTTTATTTCACGATTTTACATTATAACAATAAATACATGTTTAATCCTTGTAGAATATTTTCTAATTTCAATACTTTGACAAATTTAGAAGAAGCATCGGTACTTTCACTAGGCTTGTTATTTATCGCGATTGCAGATTTTGACAAAACTTTCTTACATGAATAAAAAATCAACTACACACGCAATAAGTTTTTATTTATTTTAATACCCGATAAACCGCCTTATGATAATCCTATCATTCACTTATTATATCAAAAGAAACCGTTCAAAAAGACAAATATTTATAAAGTACTTAATTTGATTAACGATTACCTAGTAGAGATGTTTCAAATGTTAGTACACCGTAGCACACTATCAGTGATATTATCAGATGACAAGAGAATTTCCATTACCACTTCGTTTTCCTGGAATACCGACTTCTCTGTTCATTTTGCGCGTCGTCGACTTTTTATAACTGAAATTAGATTAAAGTAAAAAGCTGTGTTAGCCAGAGTATTCCCTAGATCTTTAGTGTCTAAGATTAGTTATTTATTGGATTTTATCTAATAGTTTAAAACTTTTTTGTATAGGTTAACGCTTTAAATAATATTGCACATAAAATGGAAATTACAAGATGAGTTTGAATTATATGAAAGCTTAATTTTATTGTAAAAACAGGTCCTTTTACATCGTGATTATCTTCTCAAGATAATATTAAACAGCGTGTCACATATTTACAAGCATATAGTTTTAAACATATGGTTATAATCACCTATTTTGAAAATGTCTTACACACTGATGCAATTTTAGTAAAAGTCGATTTGCGTCTGATGCATTTTAACATGCTTTTATTAGCTTCACTTGTATGTAGGTGTGAACCTAAGGGAACATTTCAATTACATTTTTACTCGCTTCCAGACGTCAGAATTATTTAAAGTTTTGCACAGGTTTCAAGAACCGATCACAATACAATAGTAAAAAAAACCTAAAAAAAATTCTTTATTCCTAAATAAATATTTTAAAATAAACTTAAAATGTTAATTAAGTGACTAACAAAAAAAATTAACTTAATGTGAAAAAGGCGTGGTGTGCTTAATATCGATTGTCGTAAATTTTTTTATAGCTGGCTATTTGCATTATGGAAATGTAAGTCGAGAGCACACCCGGCTTTTTACATTAAAATTAATTTTATTGTCAATATATTAATTCTTATTTTAAACTTATTCAATAAATTAATTTCAATCGGATTTTGAATCGAAAAATGTTTACATTTTAAAATTGCTTTTTATGTTTTAGTTCATATTGTTACAAAAACATGTTTAGTTTTTAAAAATATTTTTTTATGAAGGCAGGTTTCGTCACGTTTGGGAAACATGTTTTTGTCCGGAGATGACAGTAAATGATTTGGAGATTTCAGCCCAAGGGCAGTAATTTTAAGATGCTCTTTTATAATTTTACACACACAAATTACGACTAATTGAAAGTAACTGTCAAATCTTTTGTTGTTTTTTGTTTGTTTCTTGATCTTGGTTTGAAATTGGTGACAGTACATATTAGTTAGTACTATTATGAAGTTTCTGGTGACAAAGGTATTGGATCTGTTCTCCGCCTTGGATAATTATTCGATTAAAATTTTATCATTTTTGGGTAATTTTAGTAGAGGAATACAACAATGTTTTTTTGGTGTTCGTCTAATTCACGGGCTTCGAAGAGCCAATTCAAGTCTCAAAATATTAAACAATCAACACAACCGTGATTTATAAAAAATGGCATAAAGTGAGGTTGCTCATATTTGCTAATATTTGTATTTTATAACATTACTTAAAGTTTAATAAATATCTGTCTTTTTTTAATTTTAATCAGCAAATAATGTTGAAGTGACGCAACAAATCGAAGTGAACCAAGTAGTTAATGAAATTTTCGTACATAGAAAAACGACTAAAAGTTTGGTCATTCGTATCCAGCCCTTTGTTAGAAGAATTTATCCCGTAAACATATACAAATTATTCATTTTTAAATCTTTACTAATAGTAAAAAGAGGAAAGATTAGATTTTTTTTTGTTTTGTTGATTTTAAAAATTATTTCACCGATATAAAGCTATGTTATCAACGCAAAATAAAATATAGCTTATGTTACATATATAACAATGCTTAGTAGCAAAGTTATCATAAAACTGTCTTAATTACTGCATCACAATAATGACACTGGTATTTAAATAACAAATTGTACTTCAAGCAACTTCAAGCGTTCGACAATTTGCGACATGGTTATGCTTGCATAAAGTGATATTATTGATATATATATATATATATATATATATATATATATATGTATATATAAAGACATACTATTGTTTACAATATGCTTTATCATATACGCATGAGACAAATTGCAGGGAGATTGCGCTCATGCAAAAAAAATTAAAAACAAGAAAAACGATAAATTTTTGAAGACATTCTAAAAAATACCCTCTCTCAAGCTATAGACAAAACAAAAAAAATTATGTAAGGAATACTGTCCAAAATGCATGTAGTATATAGTTCAATTTTAAAAAATGCATTAAGGGATTTTTGTGGTATTATTTAACTTTCTGTGAATTCTAGGGGAAATCAGGTTATTGACGACATTCACCGTTTTCATATTTCTGCCTCTTATTATTATATCGTATTAGTAAAATAAAGATGGATAAGCCATATATTAATATATAAAATATATTTTAGCATCTAGTATGCTCGCTGAGAAAAACAACATCTATTTAATACTGCTTCGTATTTAATAAACGAATAAGACACAAAATAATCGAATATTAAATTAATTGTGACGAAAATTTTGCAAAGTGAGTACTAATGTTTTGAAATGTACCCTACATTTCAAAATATTAGTATCATATTTTTCCCTGAACAAATAGACAACATGACTCGAAATGTATATTAAGATTGATATAATAACACTAACATAGAGATGTTAAACTTGAATATAAAAGCTCGAATTGTGAGTTTAACAATTACAGAAACACATGCAAACTTTGCAGCGGTCAAAAGATCTTAGGATGGCAGCAACTTGTTTCAAAATAAAAGTATCCAAAAATTAGCTTGGCAATCATCTGATGTTAATATACATGCGATTACTTTTGCATAGAAATTATATACAAATTCTTTCAAGCTCCGAATTGAATTGTTATTATTCTCTTGCGTTTTTTTAAATGAAAATAAAAATAAATATGAAAATTGTATTAATAAGGAAAAAACTACTTGAAACGTTTACTGATTTTGTTATTCCAAAAAAAACTTGATTAACTTTTTGAAAATGGCATTAAAAGCACTAGATTTTGAGTACAGATAAGATTTAATCTGTCAGAAAATTTGTCTGTCAAGAATAGCCTAGGAAAAAATTCTCATCCTTACATTGTATTAAATTTTATCCTTGTTAAGATAAAAGAAGATTCAGAAGTATCAACTAGGTGAACAAGTTTTCCATATACTTATGGAATTTATATGATAGAAAAACGTGAATGGGCAGTTATGGGGGCTTTCCCATGTCTTGAATTTACCTTAGATTACTCTGAGTGAAGACGAGACCAAACTCATGGTGATCTCAATAAGAAGGTTCTATTAAAGAGCTGCTACTACTACAATTGATCGCTACCGAAAAGATGGATCAAATTAGTATTTGGATACCATTACCACAAATGTTAATAACGTTAGAGCTACTTTGATCTAATGAAACAATTTTATTCTAAGTTCATTAGTATGAAGACCATCATCTTAAAACCTCACTAAGACCTGTAATTTCATATATTTAGGCCAAGGGAAACATACGCAATAATTGAACAAATCTGTCGAGCACAAGTGGAACTCGCACTATGAGATTTCCCATTACTTGATTTTTATACGAGTAGAGCAATAAAAGCTATAGGTCTCAATATAGGATATAAGTTGATCAACTTGATATTTCAAGCCACCTCCAAGAAAAAAAATTGTCAGACAGCTGGAGTATGGACAACCAAGTGATCGTATAAAGATTTCATTTTTTTCATTTTGAAATCATGTACAATTTTTAGGACGGAAACCTAAAAATGGTATATAGAGAATGCAATATAAACACGAATTGTACAACCAATATAGTCAGATAATAGTTGAAACCTTTAAATCCGTACCGAATCAGGTGGTTAGGACTTATCTTCTGGCACATTTCAAGATCAATAAAGGTAATTTTATAGTAAGTCCTCTATGAATAAGAAACCGAACTTGATCCGATGGTGGGTAGTGTTGCACCCGATGGTGGGCAGTGTAGAAAAACTCCGTAAGAAGGAGAAATTTATCTTCAAATAGAATCCGGTGGAGGAAGCTTCATAATACAGCCTTAGCTGAATCCAACCTGTAGTACCGAAGAAGCAGGAAAATAACATTTTTCTGTTATATTTAAACAATCTAATCTGGTTTATAACAAACGGATTGATAAGCTGTTAGTAATGGGAGTCCATTGGTTCGCGTTTCATCAATAGTAATACTTGACTGAGGACATCATATGAGCTTCCGCCTATATTTATTTTCTTCTTTACTTTATATTACTCATTAATAATTGTAATATTAATGAATATGAGTAATATTAACGAGTTATTAAAAAGAGAGAAAAAAATATATATTTACTAAGGTATTGCAAAGTATATATATATATATATATATATATATATATATACACACATATATATATATATATATACACACATATATATATATACATATATATATATATATATATATATATATATATATATATATGTGTGTGTGTGTGTGTAAATATATCCGTTTACTCACAAAACTAAATCTAATTTACGGATTTTAATAAACAAAATATCAGTAGAGCCTAACGAATAATCTGTCTATTGCTTGGAATGAAAAATATTCGGCTATAATAAAAAAATAAAGACGTGAGTCTAAATCTTCTTTTGACATTTTTGGTAGTAGTTTTTGCCCATAGTCGGATATTAGTTCTTTTTAAATTGTGTTTTTTCCCACATCGAAGTTTCCGTTGAGATAAAGGAAAAATTTGTAGTTGTAAGTTAAACGTATCATTATAAATATAAATAAAAATAAACATAGTATGAGAAATCGCTGAGGAGTAACCCGAAATGTAAAAAATCTTTTCTAACAACCAAAAGATGCCTAGATGAACACTTAATTGTTGTGTCTGCCTGTTTTGTTCAATTACCAGACGACATTTTTAAATGCTAACTAATTAATTTATTAAAATATGTATACTTTTTAAATCAATATAAAACAATCTTTTTCCAAAATTACTTATATAAATCTATGTATAGCATATATTTATATTTAAATGACTTCATTGGTTAGACAAAACATAAATAAGTATACTCCTGACAGTTTATATCAGCCTTCAGTATTATATTTTCCAGCTATACATAATTTCTACTACTAGAACTATGGAAAGCCAAGTCCAATTCCCTTTAATAATATTACATTATGGTAAAAGGAATCAAAGGGACGGACCGTTCAAAGTCTTCCTATTGAGTAATAGTTATCTGGTCGATGAAACGACTCATATTTTTTTTCCATCGCTTTATAAGTTGATGCAGATGGTATAAATTGGTTCAACATCATAATGTATCTCCGGTGCGGCAGATGGCTATTAGATTTTCATTATCTGTCTTGCCATCCAGTGAACACAAATTTTGTTCCACATTGAGCATTTCATTGATAAATTTTTTGTTCTTAAATTGTATTTTTTTAAGTGAGTCGCATATTAAATATAACTAAAAATCAATTGTTTATAAACTAATGAAACTAAGGCAAAAATTGAACTTGTTTGTGAAATGTAGTATTTGATAAAGTAGACCAAAATAACAACGTGTTAAGCACGAGAGTCTACGAAGTTTCTCTACACATCTTACAAATATTTAATATATATGTTGCTATTTACAAATAATGATATTATTTTTCACTATATTAATATGTCGCCGAGTATGCCTTTTTAAAAGCGTAAAAATATCGTAAATTCCTTAAAAATATTGCCAAAAGTTATAAGATATAAAATATTTTCAAAAAAATTAGTTAACCTCCTAATAAAACAAATTTTTCCTAATCGTGATTTTAGGAGTTTTGGAAATGGCGAGTAACTTCTATAATACTGGGAAAAAAATAGTTTTGTAGTCCTGATAAGTGAAATTCAAGAAAATTCGATTACTTCATTTATCCTTAGCAAATTTCTTTTACAAATATTATATTTTTGAGTGTTAATTGAAATAAATAATACGAATATTATTTATCACTGCGACGAGTTTTAAAATTTACGTCAAATCATTTCTAAAAGAAATGGTGTGAAAATTTTAATTCATCTATAGGTCAAGGATGCTCATCTGTAAAATAAATTTTAATTTAATGATTAACTTCCAAGATTACTTACAAGAAACCAAATCAATCTCACAAACTTTAGTTATATTAGCGAGCCAATAACCGAAAGGGATAATTAATTAAGGAATATAATTGACTGAAACAGAACAAGTTATGTTTTTTTTAATTTATAGAATGGTATAAAGATTTATATACGATGACAAAAACATATATTTTATTATCTATGCGAAGTAAAATATTTTATTGAAGGATTACTTCGTGAAGAGAATAAAATCTTTATTACATATTCTTATGGTTAGATACGAATGACATTGATGAATTAAAACTTCAACAAATTAATATTTTTAATTTGAAAATTAACTTAAAAATAATGATGTTTCTCAAATCAATCAGACGTATTCCAGAATAGTGGCATACAAAATGCAAAGCTTATATTTGCCGAACAAAAACGCTCACTATGAAAACAAAAGAAAGACATCGATTTTCTTGTTTCATCATCTGGAATAACATATATATTATTCACAAAAGCAAAAAAAAAACAGTTGGAATTTAATCAATTATACTTTATTTTAAAATGTGATATTCAAAATGAAAAATTTATCGTGATAGATATGGAAAAACCGAACAAAATATGTTTAATAAGGACTGTTCCGGCTAAAATACAGAGAATCAAAAGATTTTCGTTTGAAATACAGAGAATCAAAAGATTTCGCTTCAAAATATTTTTGTTTCAAGTTAACCATTAAGTAGTAACGGAAGAAATGCTGACTTATAAAAATTATGTGAAAGAAGAACGCTTGAAAAACTAGTATCAAACTATTTTTTGTGGTACTAAAACTGCGAAACTCTTCTTTGATTTGCTTAGATGATACAAAATACGTTTGTAACCACTGAATATGAATATTGTATAGATTTTCTGTGCACAGTAAATTTGTAGGCCGACAGAATACGAATGTATAAGTTGACATTATAGTTGGAAATCTTGTTAACAAATTAAATTTATGAGCTATTTCTAGTTTACACATTATATTTATACAAACAAATGTAATTTAACTTAGGATCGAGTTTTTCATAAATTACTTCTCCAGTACCGTAATTTATTTTACAATATCGCACGTCAAATTTGAAATCATCGTTCCAAATTAATTTTGGGAAATAAACGAAAGATTGCTTACTTTTGTTGGCTATTATATTACAATCTATTAAAGGATATATATTACAATCTCTTAAAAATAAATGAAAATGATGTATAATTTGTTTTATCCGCAAAAAATACAGAGAAAAGAAAGTAAATTTTCGGAGATATGGAAAAAACGTTTTGTGCCAATAATTACCAAAAAGATTTCAAAAAATTATTTGTAACGAAATAATTTGACTTGTTGGTAACTATTTGTTGGTAATTGTGACATTATAACATTGAACAAATTTTAAAAATAACTTGTGCAATATATTGTAAGTACCATACGTATTGAGTCTTTAATTTGCTTACAATATACAATTTTCCAAATACATTAGAAAACGTAATGTACCGCATGTTTTTTGATCATTTTACAGTTTATTTCAAAAATCGTTTTTGGAAAGACTTGTGGAAAAACACGAATTATTAGTTTCCTCGAAAATAAAATATTTCTTATTTACTCTAATATTATTTTCACTAAAACTTATTTTAACATTTGTCTTCCTGATAATTGCTCGATTCATTTTTAATAAAAAACAAAATAGGGTTATTTGATGTTTCCAAATTATGTACATCAAATTCCCTACTCCCATACTTATTTTCTTATGTATGTATGCTATTTTTAGGAAAAGGTGGAATTTCTGCCTGTTTGTATTTTTATTATTTTTATGCACCATTTATCATCATTGCCATTATGGAGACTCTAGTTTACTAATTGAAAAACATTATCTAGTACATACCAACCCTGAGAATATAGCTGCCAGTTTTATCAACACCCATTTGGCACCGAATTTTCTCAGTCAGGAATTAATGTTCTCAATCAAGATATATTTAATATCAAACTTTATTCATTCAATCAAATAAAATGAAGTAGCAAGCAACCACGACCAAGTAAAAGCAAATTCTAATTTAAACTCGATTTTAAATAGTTTAAGCAGACGTCTCGTTTATCCTTCACCTTGAACTCGTTTACTGAGATGCAAAGCTAGTTTCCAAGAAAGTTGTCTTTAAACCAATCGTTTTATCGTAACTTGATAACTTAACTTGAAAAATTTAAACGTGCCCATGTCGTAGACGTTATTTTGTACATTAGAATGTTGTTAGAATGGTTTTATTATGAAAATAATACTTTAATTATTTCACATTGCAATAAGTTATGATAACAATAACATAAAGAGTACCGTACATATATATTGGAATCGCAACGGGATTTTCTACATCCTTTTTTATAAAAATATCGTAGATGGACAGAAAATCATAGACTAAAGAAGTAAACCACCTTATGGTTGAATTTCGAAGCAAGCAATTTCATTCTTGCCAACATTCTGGTTACAAGTAATAGATAAAAGTTATGCATGTCTAAACGAAGCTTGATTTTATTTCCAAAATATTAATTTAAATAATTATGTTTAAGGAGATTCATTAACAGTCAAACTATACAATATAAAGAGTTTATTATTTTCCATTCTAATATTTGGAATCTAATCTAATCTTGGTTTGAAATTTGTTTTAGAAAACTTCCCGCCAAAAATTAGATGAATTAAAACATATTACAATACGGAGTTTTTTAAATTTTTTTAAAATTTTTGCAAATTTAATTTATGTGAATATTGTTGACATTATCACTAATAAAATGAGGAATACTCTACTGATATCTTTTACATATTCCAGTGTCTGTATATGTGTATTTCCAAAATTCAATGTTTCACTAATAGTCAAGGGATCTTAGAGAAGGTTAATATTTTATTTATTTTGAGCTTATCTTATCGAGTTTATTGATCTTATATATTAAAAACAATTAGTTTTTAGGGTAAACACAGTCAAAATATTTAAGAAAATGCTTTTTCAATGTGAAAGTATATATAAGTTTGTTTTTTAAAATAGATTATAAAAATATAGTTGCGAAACAATTTAAATACTCCTTTTTACTGGGAAAATGTTTAATTTTACCAATTAAAGTATTTCCAATAACAACTAGCCACTCAAATTATTGCATGCCTTTAAGAACAGGTCATTCCGATGCTTATAAATTAATAATATTGTATCTTTTGGAGAGAAATCACGGTAATTTTTTTGAGAAACCTAATTGTATTTGAAAGGGAAAACAACAATGAATATGAAAAACAGACCAATCACTATTATAAACTTTATATTTTTTCCTACTTATATGTAGCACTAGAATCGAAGGTTACCTCAAACCGCAAAGACTATCTCTTCAACATTAATTTTTGATTTTATAGGATTTATACACGCGTACAGAGAGACTGATAAAAGTTACTATATACTATTTTAATCGAAATAGTGTGATAGATTTAAAGCCCTCGATTCAATTAAGGGTGACTTAATGGTTTCTGGATTTCGTCTGCTATATATATCTTGAAGATACCATAACAAAGTACAGTTTGTGTTGAATAAAATAGCTGAAAAATCCTGAAATAGCTGAAAAATACTTGAAAAATGGAATGGAAATAGCTGAAAAATCCAAACTTGTATCTTATTGACTTATCCACTTATAATAACGGATGATTTTAACTTTTTGCTTCGAGTTTTTTTTTTATTTTTAATAAAAAGAATGAGAGAACAAGACACGACATGTTTCCTTCAGTCCTTATTTTTTCAAATAAATCATTGATGAGTATTTTTGAAAGGTTTCCAGTAATATTGACTAATATATATAAATAAACATATGGTAAAATATTTTTTTCGACTAAATACAAAAAACTTATGTAGTCCATACTCAGTGGTGGTCCCTGATTAAATATGTCATCATGAATACATTAAAGGGTTTTTGTCGCCACACCATTCAAAGCATTTCTGGCTAAAAAAATCAGATCCAGTAAATAAAATTTTTCCTTATCTCTAATTAATTTAAGCGGTCCAGGAGATTTGAAATTATATTTAACATTATCGTGTCCCCTGATAGTAAGAAGCAAAAATATAGAATAGAAGAAAATATGCGCTTCCTTTATATATTTACATATTTTCTAGTATCGAATGTTTGAAAGAGTTCAGAAAAAAATGTTTGATATTTATGAAGATGTCTTCATAAATATCATACATTTTTTTTCTGACTATTATAAATTTTGTTACTTAAGTTGAATATGTATGTTACATAGTTACAAATATATTTGAAAGTTATAGTAAATTTAAACTTGTTAGTTTCGAACATTTACAAAACATCTAAACCTTATTAGATACTATATTTAAACACATTTGAAAACTTTAACCGTAGAAAACCTTATTAGATACTATATTTAAACACATTTGAAAACTTTAACCGTGAAATTCACAGTTGATTTCATAAAAGGTTTCATAGGTTTTCCAATTTTTTTAGAGAATAGGTACTTACTTAGGCATTCGGATATTTTTAATGTTTGGTACTTTCCATTGAAAGAGAACGTATCAAACTCATTCTTCAGCATATACGAGTATCAGGAGTAAATGCTTCGGAAATACGGCGGCTGATAATTAAGTATAAAAGAAATGTTAAGTCATCTCTCAAGTTTCTCATCAAGTTATCTATTAAGGTTTTTTTTAAGTGTTATTCAGGTAACGTGGCTTATGCCAAAGGAGTTTCTTTTTTCACATTTTTGGCGAAATATGAGACAGTCTGACTGGTGATGTCAACAGGTTTGCTGATAAAAATTGTAATAAAATGGTTTAACAACCAAGTAAACCTCAAAAGTTATTTAAGTAATTTAGTTATAGTCTCAAAACTATACTGTGCCATAATTCGACTCTCTACGCCGCTTTTTCAGTTTCCTTCCTTTTATCCTCTATGACATATTTTGTAGCAATTTCTATGCTTTTATGCTCTTGAGAATTTTTACAATTTCCTAACATCTACAAATTTTTCATCGAGGTGTGATGATAAATGTTTTAAAATTTGGCAGTTATGCTATGGAAACTGCCAGGTTTTATATGAGTAATTAGGAATGGTACTAAGTGACATCTTTTTCGGTTCACAAAATTTTGAATAATGGAATAAGTATCATACAGCATTTTTCAATGCTCCATTTGGTCAACTTTGGAAGACGCACAAGAATCCCGTAATAAAGGTTACAAACAATTTGCCTACATCATGCTAAAAAGTGCTTCCGATCAGCTACAAATGAGGATGTATTCCATATTCTTCTTTACACTTCAGATCAGTATATAACCTGCATTAGAAAACCTTATAACAAAAGAGTAAAAGAGCTTGATGAGGATATCCTTGCACTTCTGAAGCGGGTACAGTACTTCTTCAGCGGGTACAGCACGTCTGTATAGGTTATTCCACTTTCGTTACGTAGATTCTCTCAAATAAATTAAAAAATCGCAGTTTATGACAAAAACCAGACAATACCGGAAGCCATGTGTTCAGCTTTATTATTAATAATTGGAAAATATTTTTTTAACATTTATGTAATTTGAAACCTTATTTTTCAGAATACTTTTTAAAATATCCTGTTATTACTGTTACAATACTCTTTTTAATGATTTCATATCTTTATTACGTATAGCAACAATTTAACACTTGAAAGTAAACCAAGACACGTTCAATGAAATTTAATTTATATTAATCTAAATAATACCGACTTAATTCATATCCAATGAACATTTTTTTTACATAGTAACTGCTGTCGTTGCTAACTGGTATTGCTACTTGAAATGTAAAATGTAATTTCGCATTTTCTGAAAGTTACACTCATGAACTTCTTTGCACTTTTTATACACTTTGCCACTAAAAGTTGACTTTTATTTTTATATTATAACAAAATATTCTAATTTCCTCACATTTTTATTACAGAAATTTATACGTACCATAATATTACAACAAAATTAACTTTGACTTTTTATCTGTATTTGTGTAAGTGACTTTTATTATAAAATCCAACATATTTAAAATAGATAAAATTCTAAAAATTTAGTTTATTTCCTATTATTGCTTCCTAAATGTAAAGTACAAGCACATTTAATATAGAAATTGGTAAATAGAGCAAAAATTGTTAGCGTGTAGTTTTAAGAAATATTTTTTTTTTATTTTAATGAAACAAAAAATAGAAATGAAATAAAAAGAACCAATAAATTGTAATATGTTGTTAAGCACTTAAAAAACCTTCATTTTCTTTAAAATTTATATTAACAAAACTATTCCTTTGTCTGCTATTTATGATGAAAAAAGCACACTTTTTCCATAAATTAGGTGAACGTGTATGCCTTCAAAATATTTTAGTGAATTTCGAGTGATTAAGATTTTAAGAGCTATCTCGATCTCAATATTAAGCATCCTCGTTTACTAGGAGCTAGTTTAGCGGAATAAATTATTTCACTATGGTTTCAGCTTTGTATGGTAATTAATAAGTTATATTAGCAGTAGGCACTGATTAAGCTGTACCTTTAAAAACTTGCACATAGTACAACCTTTATATATTTTACTGTTATTTTAACGGGAAAAATCAGTTAAATTTTTACTTTGACATTAAATATTATTTTCTCAATTTTTCGATTGCAATTAAATGTGAGAACGTTCGATAATTATAAAAAAATACACGTATGTATATCGCAAAACTTTGTGGAATATTTCTAATAATTTTAACCTACGGTTTTATATGAGCCTAATATGAAGGTGAATGAATAAAAAAAAACTTTTTTAATCTCATTTTTTCTTTCTTCTTCCCATTTATTCATCGCAGCAAAAATGACCTGAAATGACTGCATATGTGTTGACATATATGCTTGGTTGGTGTTTTGGAAATTCGAATTTGCTATTAGAAATAAAAAAACCTGTTCTCTTATGACCAATAGTTCAGAATTATATTTATATAACGTAATATATTGAGTTTTTACTGTTTCGTCAAAAGCAAAAACACTATTTATATTTTTTGAGTTTATTTTTATATTTGAAACTCACGGAACTAAAGGAATATTACCGGAACACTCGTGTCGAGACTGCATCGCTCTTTTTAACCGATATAGAAATCCAAACAAATTATTATCCGTGACGAAAAGTGGATATTCACAACAACCGCAAATGTTTATGATCTGATACAAGCTGCCTCACAGGTTCGCTCATGCGACCTAACGCGACAGTTACGCAAGATGTATATACTATAATGGCTTTGGAGACGCTCACAATGAAATGACATATTTGAATAAATCACTTATTTTTTTAGTAATTTGAATGTATAAGTATATGTAATTTTTTGTATAAGATAGGAACATTTATTCCACAGACGCGATGCTTAAAGTTCTTTCACAAAAATCACACAAGAGATTGTCATATAAATTATTTCACAAAAACTTTACTCAAAATCAAAAGAAGGTCGAAACTTGAAACTCTGTATCCATAATTTTCTACATCCCAACGTAAATACATGAGAAACATTTGGTTAATGCAACTGTCATCTTTGATCTCGTTTCAACAATTAAAAGTTGATGACTGAATGATGAAAGGAGACGTCGCTATTCATTGAAAAAGATGTTAAGATATGCAATGCAAGAATGCAAATATTTTGCTGCATCATACTCTGCCGATATTATCACTACTCGGTAAGGTACACGATTTAAAAAGAAAATACGAGCAAACCTGTATGCAAGGCAACTATTAATTGAAAGGATTGAGCGGAATCTACGAAACAAAGGAATTACGTATGGCTATCCTTTTATAGGATTTGCATTGATTTCGGAAGTACAACTAAAATTAATGGCTTTCCGTGAACAATATAATGTGTTTTATGCTGTAATTAGTATTATGATTAAAGTTTTGTAAAAAAATCAATTACAATGGGAACTTACGTTCACGGTCCAGAACGTCATTAAAACCCTCAGTTTTTTTACTAAACTAACTGTGAACAATTACTTCATGAAGATTTTACTCTTTAATCTACTCATTTTAATATTGACTTGGATAGAAAGCGTGTTTTTGAGCGGGATGATATATTATTAAGAGTATGAGGCTATTTGAATGCAGAAATTGAAAAATATCAACATCGCTTTAAAAGTATCCAACATTTTTAAAGAAAATAAAAAAAATATTTAAGTGCAAGCGATATTTATGAAATTAGTATTCGGTGCCATCAACTCCCCATCTTAATTATTGATAATAAAACACTTCGACTATGTACAGGGTTGACGATTTTAGGTATTACTCTCCGGCGATGGCACAAATGCCGGATCACGTCGCTTAAGTACGGAGTTGAGCCACCTCAGTGCGAGTGTTTTGATTCCGGAAAAATTTGAAGAAAAGAAGTGATGGGACAAATTTGTTCCTAAGATAACGATAAATATTTTTTCTCAATAGTAGGTTATAAAGAAATAAACAATTAAATGGTTCCTACGATTAATGGTGCAAGAATGTTTCAATCCTGATATTTTTGTTTTAATCTGTAACTAACTCAGAGTGTTCATGATTTTATTTCAGATTTTTTGAACAACCCTTTTGATAATAAGGGAGAGGAGAGCAATTCTTATTAGTTTTCTCCGAAAAATTTTTAAACCTATTCGCAAGAAGATACATCATACTTTTATATTATTGGATTCTTGATTCATAGTTTTCATTTGATACCCTACACATGAAATTTAGCTACTTACTTTTTTCATTTCCAATTTAACCCCTTCACGTCCATCTAGGCCATCATACAATATATAATCTAAATTAAAAATTTTATGTCGAATTTTTTCTGAGAAAATCGCTGAAATTCGTGATAGACGGACGGTAGGACGGGCAAATTCAAACCAAAGCGATTTCATAAGTATTCCATATCACGGAAGACTAAACTGGCCCAGCGCGAGTCGTACACACTTTAACTCTTCTCGAGCGTGGCACGTCATATGTCATGTGCTAATAGTTTAATGGTTAGTAATTTTTTAAATAAATTAATTAATCACTTTATTGGCAATGAAATTATCTTTACGGTCGCTCGCGATGATGTATCCGTTGATCCTGTAACGCACACTACGTTGGTTACTTATGTATCTTAAATTCATTGATATAAATTAACGAAATAATGCTGCATAGAAATATTTACTAAATTCCGTTAACTTAGTTTTTTGACATACGTTATTAAAAAAAAGCAATAGATGACTTCACGCAGCAAAACGTTTTAGACATTCATAACTTGTCAGGAGACGCTATTTGAAAAAAAAATTAAGGCCCTTGATATTATTTTTGTAATGAAAATATTCCTTCTCCAAGTTCTAAGTTTTTGAGTTTTGAAATTTTATAAAAACAAAAAAAAACATCTAATGGCGTATTCGTAAGGGAGTTAAAACATTTATATGGCACATTGTGGCTGGCCATTCGGCCAGCTTCGCTTCTTGTCACTTTCCGTTTTAATTCGGCCAGTTTTGCGCCTTGTAGGCTACATTATTATTATGAAATTAAAAGAAACATTTTCAATAGATTGTTAAGGAACATTTCTGTGACAAATTATTTCATAAAAATAAAGATAATAAAATAAAATTAATATTTTGTTATTTACAATTCTCTGAATATTTGTTCTTTCGTATTCAATTTGTTCAAATAAAAATATTTCAATATAAAAATCTAAAAAAATTTATGTGTTTCACATCTGCCGGATTTAAAGAAATTTTCTTATGTTTCTTTTGTCAGACGAGTTAATCACGTAATTAAATATTCGTTGCAATTATTCTGAAAAGAAAGGGCTATTTCCCGCAATTTTCTAATTTTGGACGATATTGCGATGACGACAGCCGTTGTTGTAACATTTTGTATGGAATCACAGTACCGTCGCGAAGAATGCTGGTGCATTTATGAGAATAGGTTAAGTTAATTTGGTCCTATTTTAAAAAATCGATCGACGAATAAATATTGATATAAAAATGTTAAAAACTATGTTTGTAAAATAATAATGTTTAAATAATAATAACAGTCCTTAATGCATTGAAATAGCTTATGTGACTCAGCCAATCATTGAAAATTGTAACATTTTTATTTAAGGGTTGATAAGAATGTATGGAAGACTTAACAAAAATTATTAGTTTTGGCCCTTTTGCTCTTCTTTAAGTAACCATAAGTAAACTTTTAAATTAATAAGTTTTTTAACAAATCGTTAACATAACCCCATATCGGTTACATTATTAATAACCTGTTTTAGTATGTAAAATCTTAATTATCTTGTTTAATCTGTAAAAGCTTAAGTCAAGCTCGTCATAAACTCTCGATTCATAAACTCTTCATAAAAAAATTAATACATTTATAAGTAAACAAACACTTATTTTACGGGATTTTTATTCTCATTCACTATACTGAATTAGTTTGCACCTACTATTTAAAAAGTAAATATATTGTCTGTACCGTAATCAGTGCTAATTCCTCTTGCCACTTGTAATTTAAAATGTAAATTTGCAATTGCTACGGAGTAACTTATTTTACTGACATACGTTCCGCCGAGCGGGTGACATTCTAAACCTTGTTTTGAAATAATCGGTTCTGCGTTGCAATGTGAAATAATTCAATATCAATATTTAGTAAAATAAGTTCTCTGAAAATTCAATAGGTTTAAATCTATGAATAGTGATTTTAGTAGCAATCCTGTAAACAAGCGATGTGCAATATATTACAATATTTGAGAACTTTTGTGCGAAAGTAGAAAGTTCAAGGATTGAAACGGGGCGGAATCTTTTTTTTCTTTTCATCATTCCTCTATTATCCTAACTAAATAATCGATTTCAATCAAAATAATGAAATTATTAGGATTTTTGGTAATAAATACCGAATATAATCGCCGTGAAGTTTTGGGTTGATCACAATGCATACGGCTTTTGACGGCGCGGCGCGGACCCGAGTTCGATTCCCGGCGGATCCCGGAAGAGATTGCTCTCATAGCAATAAGTCCGCCATATGAATAAATTGAATACATTAAAGTAGAATACAATCAAAATTTAGTATAAGTAGCGAAAATTAGTTAACATCCTGTATGTTAAAGCAGAACAACAAAAGTTGTTTTATTGACTCCATCAAGTAAAATCGTATATTAATTATACAATCATATAAATTATATATTATGAGGAAAATGAAATATTGAAAGTTAAGTCATTTATTTTTTCCTATTTTAGTACTTGATGTAAAGTAAATGAAAAACATTTAACACTGTGCGAGAGACAAACATAATATCTTTCAAAGATCCTTGTCTTCGAAATTCAAGCACCAATGACTGTCATGAATTAATTAAACGGTTTTTAAAGGAAACAAATATTTTATCGTTATTACTGCTAAAAATCTCACCTAAATTACAAGGATTATTCCTTGCGGAAAGATTTTTATTATCGGGAAATTTGTAGAGGTTGAGTTGGGTTAAAACAGATTAGAACTGGTTAGGGTTGATTATGTTGCATTAAGGTTGGATTTTTTAAATTTGGTCTCATGCTATGTATTTTATAGCACTCTAAATAATTTACATTTAACATTTCAATAAATTTCTTTTTTCGTGTTCCGTACCTCATAAAGAAAAATGGAACCCTTATAACTAACTCAACCTAACTACTCATCAGTCCGTCAGCCGCCCATTACAATAGTTTTTCTCGGAAATGGCTTGACGTAGAAGCATTAAATTTGGCACAATAGTAAAATATATTAATCGGCACATATTTTAATAACCTCAAAAATATTCATTTGGAAATTTTAGAGACGAGGGCTAAATTAAATATTCGAATTTTTTTTATGCACATTTGTATAATGTGGGATGTTATTTGAAAAGTTTATTATCAGGAGAACAAAAAACATAATTTATTTTCTAAAAAATATACGAAAATAGAAAATGTCCTCCCATTTATTTCCGAAACTACTGAACCAAAAACAATTAAAAAAACAGAGTTGGTGAAAATTGACTAAAAGTATACCCTGTAAGGGTACTACAGCAATTATACTATAACTTATACTGCAGCAACTATATTTTATATATTTTTTTTTAAATAACTTTCACTGCGTCTTTATGCTTCTGAAAAATGTGGTAGGTCATATATTTACGTAGTGAAAAATTATCATTTGCAAATAGTTAAGAAATGGTTATTATATATCCTCAAATCTTTGTAAGTACCTAAATACGGAACCCTGTTGTTGTAAATTCTACTCGCGTTTGATAAAATATTATAAATTAAAATAACAATTTATATAATTTAGTTTAGTTCTAATTTTAATAAACATGTTTTGTTTGTTAATTTTCTTAAACATCACTTCCGCGTTTTAGGGAAAAGTACAGTAATATTTTAATATTTCTTTTCTCGAGTGTGTTTATTTTTCTTTCAACATCTTTTCGCCTTGTCTTATTTTGTAATCTACACGTTTGGTTGAGTATTGTGGATACTCATTCAAGGCGTATGTTATATTTAGATCTGTGGTACGATCACTAACGATCTTGCAATCGTATCTTAATTTAAATATCTCCATTTACATCATAAATGTACCATATTCTGTGATTAAGTATGCTATAATGCTATTTATTTTGATTCGACTTAATATCCTACAATTTTGGCGTACGTCTCTAAAAGAAGATTTCATCAGTAGCCAGGAAATCAATTCTTCACATAGTCGAGCATCTTCTATAGATAGTTGCTATGCTCTCGGATAATGACTGCGCCTTTTGTTGTGAGTGCAGCTTCCTTCCGTGCTCATCTGTCCTCTTATTACTATTTACATCTGCACGTACTAGTCCAAGCTATATTTATTAACTTTTCCTTTCTTGGCAAAAATCTTTCCTGGACTCGCCCAACACGGTGGTGATTTATTTTCTTTTGTATTTCAAAGTAATTCGAGTACCGATGCGCTACGCCTTAAAAAATATTCGTTCTGTTGAGAAAACTTTTTGGTTATTTTATGTAAGGCTTGTGAGACAGGCATCAGCTCCACCCGACGCCAACTATGACACTGATTATGATTGATGAGCTACATTTAGCACAATGAGATTAGTCTTTTTAAAATTATAAGAATTATTTTATTAATATTCAAATATAAGTCAATTAAGTTTATACAAATGAAGTTCTCTCGACTTCCAGAGCGTCCGACCTCCGAGTAGGTGATATTACGGAGCCTGTTCTTGACCCCAGTACAGACCTTTTTGAGTTTTGAAATCTATCTTCTTCTTTCTAAATCTAACTCTTAATCTGGATTGAAACACTCCTTTTCTTTAAATCATAAATAGCAATCGTATTAATATATATTGTTTTAATCATAACATTAAAATACCCCAAAATACATCTATAAAAACCATTTGCGTTTGGGTTTGGAACATTGGATGATCATTTTTACTAATTACCACTGTATTTGATGATGTCAAACGTCGTAACTTGAGTACGAAATTTTTCCTGGATAATAACGTAAATTTATGCCTCATGATATGTTCTTGCTTTATCTTGTTGGTGGTACAAAGATTCAATGGAATTTATTCCTGCTGCCATTTTCCGACGCTTTAGAAGCAGGTATTCATCAAACTCTATATTGTCTGCTAATATTATATCAATATTTTTTATTCTTCTCAGTTTTTAATTCACGATATGTTTTAGGATATGTAGTCTTAATAAAGGAATAGGACATAGCCAAAAAAAATGAATTTTAAATAAAATGTATATGAATTTTTAAAAAAGATTCCTTATACAATATATTTTTCGTTAAGAAATTGATTCTCCCTTGAATTCCTTAAAATATTGACAAATTGTATTTTTATTTTTTTTGTTATACCATTGCAATAGCTTATGAATGGTTCTTCAACTGGTTTTGTTCTTTATTAAAAAAAAATTAAAATAGTCCGCATTGCTTTTAATATATTTTTTTAAAAGTTCCATTAAAAACACTATTCTAATATTTTTTTAATATCTGTTCCTTTATAGTACTAAAAGACGTATTTATTGAATTTATATTTACTTCAAAAAAGAGTAATGTACTAATGTGAGTATATGTAATTGAAAAATTAACAATTTTGGAAGCCAAAAAATAAAAGGGTGCTTACGTTATCAGCCCCAGCAAAAGTTGCATTATTGGATGAAATATTAAATTAAATCTGAATAAGACACACATTAAGGTCCCGAAATTTTGTGTACTTTTCCGAAAAACGATATTATGCAAAAACTTAAAAATTATTTTACCTACTTGTATACTTATAATATTTTACAAATTTCGCGTGGATTATCATCAATATTGGCTCGATCGGATCATACATTTTCACGCTTACTGACTGCTTAAAACGCACTTTTGACGTGATTTCATTTCATAATTTTCTCGAAACAAATTGCGACCAATTTTGTGATGCTCAAATTTTTGAACGTACTTTGTATCCACTACCGAATAATAAGACGTGTACACATCAACAATAAAAATTAATAACAATTAAGAAACTCAACTAAGTGACTTTTTCAAAAATGGGATAAGATGGGAACTAATTGACTTGCAAAAATTAGCAAAATACGATATTCAGTTAGTCGTATGTATATACGTGGAATTATTATATTTAAAAATTAAAATTAGGTTATGGGTAGGTTATAACACATAATTCATTGGAATATTTACAAGAAACTATACTGCACACAAGTCATGTATGTATTTGCAGTAAGTACATGATACAGGAATATATGTATTAAATGATCAGGTTTTCGAGTTACAACCAGATAATTTTAATATTATGTGTAGTATTATTTCTATTTATTCTATTAAAATTCCGATATAAAAGAAGTAACCATAAATTATTTTATATACAAAAGTTATATAAACCTTAGTCAACTAACGAAACATATACTATTTTGGTCTTATTGAAGGACTATTTGGTATATTGGAATTCTATTCTAATTCATTCATTATTTCAAATTTCGACAGAAACAGACAATTATTCTCCAAACCATCGTCAAACGAGTGAATGCAATTCTCATAGTTTTAAAAATTTCAGTTTTGTATTAAAAGTCGTTTCAATTTTATTCCTTAATTAACACTGACTCATTTCTTTGTTATCTCAATCTAGTGGAAAAATAAAAATGTGTGGTATTTGCAGATCAGTCTGTCTATTAAATTTCTATCATCAAATTTCATTTTAATAACGAAATATTATTTAAATGATCTATAAATTATATTGGTTACAAGTTTATCAAGTAATTTTAAGATTTTTTACGAATCAGCACTATGCTATTGGAATTTACTGAAATCAAGATTTTTGTGGCAATATCCCACTTAGACGAGGATTGAATCTGAGGCCGCAATAATGTGTATTACGTCTTAATACGATAATCTGCAGGTATTATTCATTATAATCTGCAAGTTGTACATACACAATGAAACGATGTGGGCAGGACGCGATTAGCGTTACATTCCCTGTCAACCAATTACTGCCCTCGATCCCTTAATTGCACCCAACGTGATGCAGCACACCTCATTCGCTTCACACTTTATAACCGTCGATGATTTTAAACTGAGCGCACGACAGCAACTTTGCTTTATTCCATGCAGAGTGATACGGGTTGAATTTAAATTTTTCGTGTAAATTAAATCTAATCTTTAGTTTTCTTGGATAGTTAGTTGCATTCAATTGCTTATTTTGTGGCAGATTTTGTTATAACAAAAAATATGATTGCCTCATTAATTAAGAGAATTAGACTCATTTTGGTTTATCGATTTTATTTTCTGTGAGAAAAAAAATTGTCAACCTGGCGAATGTAATGTAAACCATCTCAATTTTCAAAATATTCGAACAGCCATCACAACATCATTACCCCGAAATTAATTCAAATTGATATTCAATAAAAATGTTTCGAATCAATGAGAGAATTGCATTGCAATCTCTAAAACGCAACAGTAAAAAATCAAAACCTGTGCTCGCGTAAATTCACACCTTTCTGTTTTATGTAAGACAAGTACCATAATACGTATGTTTATCAATGTCGTTAAATGTATTATACGTAATTCCTGTAAATTAGGAGTATATTAGTCTTTTACCGAAATTTTAGGATGTAAAAATGATGGTGGCTCAATAAAAATATTGGTAAGTTTATTTCATTTTAATATATAATTACTCTTCTACTTTTCATTCCATAAATGTTATTCACTAACGCAACAACAGTAATGATTTTCAATAGATCTCTTCTATACAATATTAATAACTTGGTGGTTTTATTTGAAACCTACTTGATAAATGATAACAATTAACCCTTTTGAAGAATTTTCTAAGCAAAGAAATTTTCATTTTTCTTTGTTTTGTGAAAAATTTCATCACATCCCTATGTCTCTTTGTAGGCCATAGCACGATAGACCTTTCGTTGCAAGATCGGCTATGATAGAATAGAAACTTTAATGTAGTTGAATTATGCGAACACGTGAGAGTAATTTTAATACCTGTCTATCACTGAATTTGAGGACGAATTTTTTTGATGAATTCCAATAATAAATAAAAAAAAAACTGTGAAGGACAAGTAGAACTCACATAACGAGGGTTTTATGTACAAACATTTAAAGGTGATAAACATTTAAGAGTTATAGTATCTCTATTAAATTACTTAGAAATATAAATTTTTCATTACGCTAATATATTGCCTATTTATATTTCACAGGCGTTAAAACAAGGTGCACATTTCAAAAATTATAAAATCTAGCATCATAGCTGTAATTTTCCTACAACTTTTGTATTGATTTCTAAAACTTTAGTTCTCTCTGATAATTCTAGGTTGAGTAGATTCAGAAATAAGAGGAGATGAAGGTGTACTACTTAAAATTATGAATAAAATATTTTTGCAGCCTTTATTATTAACCATTTCAAACAGTATCCTGCAAAATATTTGTCAAGTATAAAAATATCTAATTTGCCCATCCCTTCACTCCCAAATCTACATCTTTGTTATGTAGGTATTGAGATGAATGCAGGTTAGTATATCTTATTACCACGTAAATTTTCAAGTTCCTGCTTCAAACAGTTTGTGAAATAGCGTCTGTGATAGACAAATGGACAGACACTTGACACTTTTTTCCGCTTGAGGTATACAACACTAAAAATACAGTAAAAGAAAGTTATTTGCTTTACGCCTGTAAAAGATTTACTAGCCAAAATACTTATTTGGTGAAAAATAATATCGATATTTAAAAATATTTTAATTGAAATACGAAACAACCTTAAGGGTTTAAATTTATACATGCACCTAAATGTGTTCGGAATCCTTTTATTAATAGCGCCACAGGGCATTGACGGAATTACATATATTCCTTGTGCATTACCTTTTTTTTTCACATTAGCTATTACATTTTCTGACCTCTTGTCATTTTTATTTTCTTTCTTATTTACTCGAACTTGTGTCTCTTCGTTTCAACTATATTCCAAATATAGAAATTGTATATATTATTTAGAATATTTTATGATGTTTATATCCTTTTAATAGTTTCATAAATTAAATAATTATAAATACATAAGAAATATTATTAAGCCTTTCCGAGAAAATTACAGAGATTAATTTCATATAATGTACGAGTATAAGGGATATAGCCATAGACTACTTGCCTTTATTTCAATTTGTACCTTTGTAAACAAATAAATTTACTAGTGAAAGCAACTCCTAAGTTCGTATTCGTAAATAAATTTATACGTGTGTGTATACATACACACACACACGCACACGCCCATATATATTAAGTTTTTTATAAATTTACATGAATCTCGGTCTTTAAGAAATATCGATAAGTATTATGCACTTAGACGGCGGACTCCACAAAACGCACTGTGTTAAGAAGTTAACGTGAAGTGAAAAAAGACAGCGAAAAATGTAAATGGAAAATAGACACAAATTCGTTTCTGAATTCTGTTGAACGGTGCGAAACATGGATTGCACCGTCCACCCCGTCGGGCTGGACTGCTGACCCTTGACCGTAACTAATTGCAGGACGTGAACAATTTATTACCTTGCGGCGATTCCGCCTATTTTGTTTCGCTCGTTGTTTTCAACCTGCTCTGTATGTTCATTGTGTATGAGACTGTATAGCGAATTAGACGTTAACGTCACCGGCTGAATGTACCAGGAGTATTATTCGATTTTCCTGTGTTATAAAAAAACAAATTTTTTAATTTCCTCTATAAGCCGGCTGTGTCCATAAGCATTCTTTACTCCGTTTTTACTTTAGACCTTATATATATCGGTTATATTTTTTTTTTAATTTAGTGTTTCATGAAATATATTTCCTTTATCGCTCTACATATTTCAAGATTTAATCTACTTTATATACTTATGTATTCGTTTGTGGGAGCTGAATTGACGCAATTTTTTAAAATCTTTTGACCCATTCAAACATCCGCTTTTTGAGCTTTTATTTTGTGAATATTATTTTTTTTAAATGAAATCATTAGATGTGAACTTTTACATTTGAACAACAACATAAAATATGTATGTTGATTATTAATTGAAATGTTTAATATAATGGAAAAAGTTGCGTTGCGTAAAATTAATTTGAATGTTACTATTTTTATTTCAATTTCAAGTAAAAGAAAACTGTGAAACAACAAGTAGATATGAGCGTGAACATTTATAATACATCGCAACATTGAAACACTTTGTTATGCATATTTTGTGACATAGATAACAATAAAATACAACATAATCGTGTATACGAAAAATATGTATCTCGACTGTACTAGCGATATAAATAAAACATAAATTGCCAATTACTATCTTCAACTTCATTTCGCATAATTAGAAATCATAAAAACTAAAAAATAATATTTTTAATTTTTACACTTTGGTTAACCACATAATTTTTAATACATAAACAAAATAAAGCCGAGAACAGCTACTGGTGAAAGCTCACAATAAACTTAATTGTGATGCTCTTTCCCCGCCCTCACTAAATGCCTTCGCGACGTTCGAAACTGAAACCACGAGGCACACCAATATTTGAACAAAATTAAAGATATCTAATACTTTTGGATAAACCATTCATCGGTATTTTGCATGAATGATATATAAATAATCCATTGCTATTCTGCAGCGTTGATGTGTTTTTTAGGCCCTTACATTTTTATAATGCTGTAAAGTTTAATAAAAATTCATCCTGTGACTATTATATGATATTCCCACAGACACTGCCTTATTAACATTTTGTTACGTCCCTATGTACAGATTATAACATTCTCCATCTCTCATATAGACTTTTAAGTTAACAAAATTTAGAAATATTTCAAAGCCTTCAACAAAAAAGGTAATTAAGTAACTACAATTATACTTAGCAGTATTTCGGTATGCTTGCACATGTCCGACCCTTTTATTGTACTCGTCGGTATATTTGCATTCTTAAGCTGTGATTATAATCAGTTAAAGGAATATTCAAACTAAATCTTTCGACATATGTAGTATTGCGGCAAAAAATTATCAAATTTCACTCTTGTTTGATACAAGTATATTAAAGTACACAAATATAGTTTGTTTTTTTAATTTACTTCTTTCTCATGCTCACGAATACTGAACACTTCAGTATAAAATTTGGTTAAACGCAAACGTTATATAACGCTTAAATCAGCTCTGATGTACGCACCGGTAGGTCTGTTAATAACGTGTCTTACAAGAAGATGCTTAAATCCCAAATACATCAGTTAACGATAGTTACATAAAACTGGATATACCTTTTGCTCCATTATACAGTTCTTTTTCTTTCGTAGTTAGTTAATAGTAGTATCAGTCTGCTAAGTTTGAATGACTTGTAATTAAAAGTGATTAGTTTATGTATTCTTCTGAGATAGGGCAAATGAGTAAAATGGTTCGAAGAGTAATAACGTAGATAAATAGTTTTCGCATTTTATTACACAGCAAATTAAATTTAAGATAAACATGTTTTGCGCTGCATTAACACCTTATTAACAATATTATTTCCTAATTAATGCGTTCTATTTTTTTTTAATTACTTGAACTTTCATTTGAATTTCTATTTATTATGTTTCTTTTGTAAACCTCTACTTAAAATGAACAAACAATTTTTAAGCTCTCGTAAAATGCAAAAAATATATGCCGTTTGGCAACAAGTAATCAATTTATTATGATTCTTTAAATGATATGTATGAAACGTGGACTATATGGATTCTGACTACTTCTCTCTTAAATCTCACTTACGTGCCGTGACCGCACACTCAAACGATGACGGGGATCATATTTATGCTTCTATTTAAATATTTTAATGATGTTCTCAATAATTTTTGCCAGACAGATTTTGGATATGGTACCGTTTCAAAAGGTAATTGGTGCGTTTCAAATTTACTGTTAGCTTGAAAATGAAGCGTGAAAATTAAAGACGGCCTTTTGGCCTTTCCATTCTTTTGAATTTTTATATAATTGTCTCAAGTGAATAGGATATAACTGCAAGGCTGAAATGACTTCTAAATGATGTACAGATAAAAATATTTCAAAATTATATGCCACAAATCCCCACCCCTCTCTCACGTATTGTAATTTTTTGCAGCAAGTGCAAAATATGCCAATAATTTTTATATTTAAGTGGTCAAATAAAATTTATTGCATTCATTAAAAAATTTAAAGTTTGAAAAATTATTGTTGCGTTGTCAAAGTTTATGAGAGAGTAATTTTGGGAAATAAAGAGTTGGTCACATATTATTTTCAAAAATACTGCAGTAAATTTGTAGAAAAATATTCATGAATAATAAAATTGATTCAATAGTAACAAACATGATGGTAATATATTATACAATATCGTAACATATATTGTATAATATATTACCATCATGTTTGTTACTATTGAATCAATTTTAATATAAAATTCATAATATCGTAACATATCAAGTTAACATTTCAGTTTCATTAAATTCACTAGACTAAGTTATTTGATTTGAACCTCACATTCACTCTCACTCTACGGCGTAGTCCTTGATTAAATTGTTCCTCACCAATTCTCACATGGAGAGAAAAACTTTATGATTAACCCAAAAGTATAGAATATATATAATCTTATTCAATACTAGATATGACTCGCGGTTTCAGTTTCGAATGTCACGAAGGTTTTTAGTGACGGCGGAAAGAGAGAGCAGCATAATTAAAATTATCGTGAGCTTGCTCTAGCGGCTGGTATTTTTTGTGTAATTTTGAAGTCGATATCCAAGACGCGAAGCGTGTTATTCAAAGAAATTTGGTTTTAGCCTAATGGAACAATAGTTTTTCACATGGGGGGATAACATATTTTAAAAATCAGAATTATGTTAAATTTTGCCCATTTAGCTACATAACTAAGAACATTTTTCTCGATTATCATTTCTGTCATAATAGTAAGGTATTCAAAATAATTTAATTTTTGTATGGAAAACCTTTGTTTTCCATAAAAAACGCAATGAATATAGTACAAGTAAGGTTGGAATCTTACTTTTTATCGCATAATTATTCTATTTTAAATAACGTACTTTCTTTGTCACCTAGAAGTATTATATTACTAGTGTAAATTTGAAGCATTATAATATTTGTTTCAACATGGATCAAGAATATAATTAATGTGGTATTTATACAGCTGAAACCCATAATTTATGATCCTAATTTCTGCACATTTTTTAAATAATCAAAAAGCATGGATAAAGTAGGGAGGGACTGTGCTTTCTTTAGGTTAGATTATCTGAACTCAGTTTTTATACTGAAATCTTTCTGATATCGATAATTGGTTTTGATATTTTTGTAAAAGAAGATGAATGTTTTTGATATCGTACTTCATAAAATAGATGTGCACATAATGTTTTAGTTATTGTTAGATAATTCTTAAGAATTTAATTAATAATTCTATCAACAATTTAATAATATTCAGCCAACTTAATAAAAAACTATATATTAGATATACGAAGTTGTGTGACATTTGCACGAAGTTGTGTGACTTTGTATCTTCATACTTTTAACACAAACTATAAATACTATTTTAAATAGATCACCAGGTCAAATAGAAACTTATTTATAAATTCGACATTAATTCCGAATCATTGGTAACATCTAAAAATTTAATTTGAAGCTAGGCAAGAATAAATCTAAATCACTAGATGAAAATAGAGTATATCTCATGTTGTATTCGTAAATACGGGTTTAAGGTATTGATCTGCACATATACGTATGGGCTTTGTGCTCTCATTTTGAGAGAAGCATATTGTTCTCTATTCTACTATGAGATTTAAAATCTTAAAACTCTTTTAGTCAACAAATCAATTACACGAGTCGTATGAACTTGAAAGAAATAAAATCAAATACAGTTTCCATTTTCGTAACCTATTTCACAACGTTAAGGAGATTTTGTAATATTTACACTAGACATCAGAGTGGATGAAAGAGGAAAATATCGTGCAATATGTATAAGAGTGGATGAAAGAGGAAAATATTGTGCAATATGTATAAGAGTGGATGAAAGAGGAAAATATCGTGCAATATATATGAGTGGATGAAAGAGGAAAATATCGTGCAATATAAATAAGAGTGGATGAAAGAGGAAAATATCGTACAATGCGTATAAATTTTTTTTTATTTCTTTATTTTGGAAACATATACGTATGAAATTTTAACATACTATTATTCGTAAAACTTAACGCTTTTCCGTCATATGTTTTACACTTACGTGAAATAACGTATAACCAATCTTTAAGATATGTATAGACGCGCTTATAGAAAATATGAGGTAGAAGATAAATATATAACATAACAGGTTACAATTAGCTGATTAAAACCAAGCTTACGTAATTGACACTTATTCTGGATATACCTATCATTCTAATTAAATTTGTATCAATTCTTAACTGTAATAAAACAGTATTCTGGGGTTGAATCAATTTCTACTCATTTTCTTAAGACAAATGACTCAAACGGAAAAGTTAATAAAAATGACTTTATTCAGGAAAAGAAATTAACGTAATTATGTTATTAATTATAATATATTACATACTATAGCTAAGAAAATTTTATAGTTATTTATTGTAACTTAACTCTATAGTTAGTAGATAGGTTGTTATATTTCAATATATTCCAAAATACAGACGTATTTAAGCTTTAACACCATATCAAAGTTGTATGCTTTTTGTAGTGAAATAAATTCAATGCCGATAGCGATGATATGAATCTTGTGAATCAAATTAGTTTATATAATTTTATTAATTATGCTCCCGGATTTTATGTCTTGTCAGTCTCAGTGTTATTACCGGTATTAGATATTCTTTGTTTGCAGACCTTTGTAAATAAAAAAAATCTTATACCAATGATACCGTTATTATATTTATAACAATATGTAAGTGATAAAGAAATTATATAATTTTTTTATGAATTTCATTTTTCTCCAAGTTTTGTTTGAATAGCAATAAAAAGCACATAAGGTAATTTTAATATAAACAAATTCGACTTCTTTATATCACTTATCAACCACGAGACATTAAGAAAATTGTCGAAATAAGATTTTAATATTCATTTTAGAAAGTAGGAAAAAAATTAATAGTAAATATTTTATTTCGAAAATGAAAAATAAGGAAGTCATACCGAGTTAAAAGTTAGCACCAGTAAACAAGAAACAACATCGAATAGACTTGTCACAAATTTTTAGCCGTGTTAAAATTTTGACAAAAGTTACAAAAGTATTATGAAAAACCCAAACTTAAAAATTAACCCTGGTCGATTTTGGGAACTGTTTTTTATGTCTATGTCTAAAATTTGTATACCTTTGTTACGTCAAATAATCGGCATTTAATTTATAAATGTATACAATGTTTATATAGTGTACATCCAAAAATATTAACAACTTTAATTTATGAATAAGCTGGATGCAAATGCAAATGGAATGCAGCAATTACATATCAGTTTAATCTTACTCGACTTTGTTTTTTTGTTTCATAATAATTAGATAGATATGAATATCCTCTCGCTCCTTGTACAACGAAATATATTAATATAATTGTCATAACCTATTAATTTTTTTTAAACGTTTATCAAATTCTTTTTCATTAGATCATTACCTAAAATTTGAGACGCAACCAGTTAAACATTGCGAAAACATTTATTTCAAAATATCCCAGTAACTATTTGATAGTGACGACAAAGTTGCAAACTCAAATGCAAAATTTTGCTCGTACAAATTTAGTAGCAGAATATAATGTCTGCAAAGCAGAGTCGGTTGCAATATCGAAGTACTGAGAGCGAGAGAATGTTCATATCTAGCTGATTGTTATGGGAAATAAAAATATAAAGTTGAGTGAGATTAACCATATAATTATATAATGATTAATTTCACATAAAACGTATTTATTTTTTGCGTTAGTAAATTAAACACAATAAAGGCATAAGAAATATAGACATAAATATAAAAAACAAAGCATAAATTCTAAGAATCGACAAGGGGTTTTCTTTAATTCGAAGTTTTTTATATCATTTTAGTAACTTTTGTCGAAATATTGACACGGTTTTAAATTTTTGACAGGTCTATTCGATCTTGCTTATTATTTAATAATGTTAACTTTTACCTCGGTATAACTTACATATATTTTTTGTTCGAAATATAATATCTATATTAGAGTATTAAAGTAACAAATTCCAATCGAATTTCCACTAATTTCTTTTGTTACGTTTTACAGTGAATATTAAATTCTTATTTCGACAATTTTCTTAATATATCATTGTTTATAGGTAATATAAAAAAAACCGAACTTTTTTATTAAAAATATATTAAATGAGCTTTTTATTGTAACTCAAAATTGAGAAAAAAATAAAATTTACATCAAATGATGTTGTTTAATTATAATGTACAATGTGGTAAATATATTATGATGATATCATTGGTATTAGAAATTTTGTCTTTTCAAGGACCTTTGTTCTTCCAATTACACGGAAAAGTGGCAAAACATAAAACCCGGAATCATAAGTAATTAAATTATACAAACCAATTTGCTTCATCATGTTTATTTCATCACAATGGGCACTGATTTTTTTTTTCAGCAAAAAAGAACATTTCAACTTAAAGTTAAAGCTTAAATAACTCTGTACATCGGAATATATTTAAATATAGTAACCTGTCTACTAAGTATAGAGTTAAGTTAAGATACATAACTGTAAAGCTATTTTAGCTTTAGTGTGTAATATATTATGATTAATAACATAATCACGTTCATTTCTTTTTCAGAATAAAGTTGAATTGGTCCTAAAACTTTTGTATTACCACTTAAGTAAATTCTACTGATGCGAATCCTAAAATCATAATTTGTTCATTATATATACAGATGATACAAGAAATGAAAGGTAATTTGCCAATTTGAATGATACATTATATTAGTGTTAACTTGTCATAATGATATTTATACTTTTGATATAAAGATGAGCATTTGCAGATGCGACTTTGAATAGCAGAAACGGACGGTCATGCTGACTGACCAGGCGTGTAAAATAAAATTTTACTACATTTACCTATAATAAATTGCTCATTTAATATTTAACTGTTTTTCATCAAATATACTGCGTTTTGTATCAGAGTGTATAAATTGTGATCAAAATCTTTACTCTTGAAAAAAATAAGTAGAAATTGATTCAACAACAGACTACAATTTTTATTATAGTTATTAATTAATATAAATTTACATTAGAATGGCAGGTATTTCCGGAATAAGTAATGATTAAGTACGCTCGGTTTAAGGCAGCTAATTTCGACCTGTTTATATATATATATATATGTATATATGTATATATATATATATATATATGTATATATATATATATATATATCTTCTATAGCATATTATTTTTAGACACGTCTCTACATATTGCAAAGATTGGTTAAACGTTACTTCGTATAAGAATACAAATATAAGAAGGAAAAACGTTAAATTTTACGTATATTATCATGTTAAGATATCATTATAAATATATTTCTAGAATGAATTAGGTAATTTCTTGACGAATGAATTCAATAATCTTTTATTTTGGAAATCCATCATTATTCGTATTGTATCTTTTCATTTGGAAAAAACCTTTTAAAATTTCATTAGGAAACGTGTATTATTTTTGCTTTTATCTAAGAAACATAAAAATAGCTAAGTATTTTCCTTTGAAATTGTGTGCGTTCTTTTGCAGTACGAATAAAAATGTGATTTATTTCCAAATTTTTAGTACACAATTAATACCTGTTCCGCACTATTAACAATTAAATGAAACTATGTAATTATTTCTGTTTTTTTTAAATTCTTTACCACGGTCTAAGTTTCGTTGTATTACAACATCTTCAGGAGGTCTATTAGCAAAGATCTTTGCAACAACCTAGTAAAGAATATAAAGAAATTATAAATAATACTACATCATGTAGCTTCATATAATTGTGAATAATGAATTTCTACAAAATTAAAGTAAAATATATTCAATACTTATTCTATATTTATTGCTGAGAACTCAATCCCTTATTAGAAAGTAAACGTTATCACCTCTCCGTAATCGGAAGTGATTTGATTTTCGATTAGGCAGTTTACGTGCAATGGTAAAGAAGTCTCGTAATTTCGTCATGTACGTCCATATCTCAATGCCAATCTCATTATTTGTATAGCTTAAAATCTATAGGCATGACAATATTTTATTTCGATACGAAATGTTAATTAACATGTAACGAAATCTTTCAACAAAATGTTAGTCTCTATACACGTAAACTGGAGGCAAATTATTGTTTGCAAATCCCGTTAAATGGGGTACCATTGAATGGGTCTTTAAAGTAATGAGGTTTTATTTACTTTTCTTTTAGAAGTTTTGTTTATAAAATGTTCAATTTCTGAATGATGTGCAACAAGTTCCCCCGCATCTAAATTTGTGACCATGAGTTTGAAAATTATTAAGAAATTCTAGATAAAAGCTTTCTTGATAAATTCTTGAATAAAATGCAAATGTAAAAGAATTTAATAATTTGCGTTTACAATTTCAGGAGATTTAAAAAACTCCAAATTCTTCTTTGTACGTATTTCAACACGCAGTTGGCCGGTTTTAAGAAATCTCGCTATTCAGACCATACCGATACATTATAATGCGGTAAATGTAAATATATATTAGAAAATTAAAATTGTAATTTCAAGTATTAAACATTATTGATATCTCTTTATTATAAAATAATGTTTCGCGATATTCATTCTGATATCTGGTGTAAATACTACACAAACTTTCATAGGCTTGTAAAACTGGTAGCAAATATAGAAACTGCATTTGATTTCATTTATTTCACATTCATAAGACTCGTTTAATTGATTTGCTGGCTAAAAGAGCTTGAAAGTTTTAAGTCTTTTAGCCGAATGGAGAAGAAACTTATGCTTTACTCGATATGATGGCGCGAAGCGTAGACATATGCAGCCAAATTACTTAGCCTGAATGTAACTACAGACCATGAGTGAATAAGATTTGTTCTTGCTTAAGTTAAAATTAATTTTTTTTATATAACCAATCATTTTAGTTCAATTAATTTGTGGAAAATAACGTTTTAATTTGGGCATGGGTTTATTTAAAATAATATTCATAGTTTATATCAAAAGTGTGAAGATACAAAGTTGTGTAACGTTTAACATTACAAAATTTCGAATTTTTGACTGAATTTTATTAAATTTGGGATGGAACTTAACTTCCTAAGTATCGAACAATAAATAAAACGTTATGTGCCCATCTACGTAATGAAGTAAGGCATTAGAGAAAATTGTCCTTTCCTTTTACAACTATGTCAAATGCCATGATCGACATTAAAAGACTTCTAGAAGAAAAACTAATACATAACCTAGCCTTAAGAAATAACCATCCTTTCCTCTTTTATCCATAACTGTTGATTATATGCACAAATATGTAGAAATTACAATCGTAAATTTCAGTTTTCAGCTGTAAAAATGCCACATTAATTATATTTTTAATCTATATTGAAACAGATTTTATTATAATTCATGTCAATACTCGTATATATTACTTCTTATTCTCGAAGTAAGTATGTTATTTAGATTATAACAATTATGGGATAATAAGGAAGATTCTAACCTTACTTATACTTACCTCTTTACATCACGTGAACTGCACAAAGATAAGGCAAATAATTTTGAATGCCTTGCTTTTATCTTATTTTATTTTAGAAATATTATTTTTAGAAATATTATATTAGCTACGTAGTAGAATGAGTAAAATCTGACATTATTCTGATTTAAAAAAAACAATATCCAAAAACCTTATCGTTCATTTAGGCTAAAACCCAATATCTATAAATTATATGCTTTATGTCTTGAATATCTACTTCGAATTTGCATACAGAATAGTCAGCAATAGACCGGAAATCAAGTTGTAGAAAAATCGCAATCGACACTACGTTGGAAATAATGGAAAATATAGAGCATAAATTGGAAATTGGAAAAGAAGTTGCTTTGTCTTTTGCACTCGTCATAAACATGGATATGAAATATTGATACAAATACAAAAATCCAAACATACTAAATAGAGAGCAATGTAGTAGGGTATGTTACATTCGAAACGATTAAATAAAGGTAGTAAGAAAAAAAGAGAGTCCATATTACAGTCAGAGACTGAATGGGCTCGACACGTGGTAAGGATAAATAATGAAACGTGGACCAAAAGAGTGACCACCGGCTATAGTCTCAAGAGGCAAAAAGACAGTAGAAATGGGATGGATGAGGCCTTTACTCGCAGAAAGCTCCTAAAGAAGTGATAAAATATATTAATTAATTACCCATATGATACTTTTAAATAATTAAAATATGAAAAGCTAACATTTTGTTTTAAGATAACATGTTCATAAATCATTTCAAATTAAATTTAAATTAATTTAAAATATATTTAAATCTCTTAATGAAATATTAGCATGATATTAACGAAGATAAAAGCTCTAATAATAATAACATGAGCAACACGCGAATACTACCTAGACCATAAGTAATTCTCAACAGCTCCTATTAGTCACAATTTAAAAAAGTACTTCTTATTGTGATTTTTCATGTCTATTATTTCTCAAATATGAAGTAAGAGAACACAGTGTGATATTGGTATTCTATATCATTATTAACCATAAATAAGTTTATCCCAGGTATAATGGTTTACGTTAAAGTCCGTATCAGTCGTGTGTGATGTGTATAATTAAAACTAATTATAAGATAATATTAAAATGACCTGTTATTATATTTATATAAAGAGCAATCGTGATTGATATCCTAAAATGATAAAAAGTATTTTTTTGCAATAAATATGTTACATGTAATAAAAGATTTAAATTCTTTATAGCAGAATCTAAATGAGAACAATGCTCGCTAAATCTTGTTTGATTAAGGATTTGAGGGAGGTTTATAATGAAAAATATGTCCATTCCCATTTTAATTTCCTAAATGATTTTAACATAAAGCAAAATTTAAAAAAAAAATTATGTAGTGGCTGAATATTTTTTTCTTTTATGGAGTGAAATATTTTTTTTTAACGGATCGGTCTTTTTAAATTTAATTGAGTTTCCGTTTACCGTTTTTATAAGCCTCGTTGGTTAAATATTGAATTTCAAAGTAGACGCACATTATGGTTCTCCTACATATTACGCTCCGTGAAAATATTCAACCCGTCTACGCTTTAGACTAAGTCTTTCCATTAGTCGAATTATATTAATATTGTAATGACTAGCCAAATGAGGAAATTCTGAAGGGAAAATAATTAAAATAGTTTTTTGTATGCAAAGAATTGGTATCAATTACATTTCGTTATTACTAATACCTTCTCTTCAATTTAAACAGTTATTTATACTAAAAAAATTGTCACGGCAGCGTGATTTTGAACTTTCCTTAGTTAATATCGATTTTATGAATATCATTTCCAATTTCTTCACATTTTTCGGAACTATAGTTATTCATATCGTTAAGAAGAATGACGATTTCAGAGATTTTTGAGAATTTTTTTACGAAAATTAGATTGAGGAAATGGATTGTATACTTTTGGGCTCGAATTTCCAATTACGTTCATTTGGTATGAAGTTCTTCGAAAAAAATTTTTTCTTATTTTGCATCTTAAAACTCTCTTCTAAATTGTATAATGGCCACTTATTTTTGTGACTGTAGCCAATTGCAACTTTCTATATTAAGTGACTAACAACTTGCTTTTGACAGATACTAATCATTCCACAGACCTTTCATTTTTCCAGTTACGATAAGGAATATCAGAAAACATCATAAAGAAACAGGTAAATTTTATATAAATACGCTAGTGCATCATCGTTTAGTTTTTCCAAAAATTAACTAACAAAAATAAGTAATGTAACTAATAACAACAAGTAATAATAATTTATTGTTATTAGTTACAACCATTTATACTAGGGTTTGTTTTTTATAATTTTATTCTATGATGTATGATATTTATCATACATTTAAAAGGAATTGTGAAGTACAACCTAATAAAGAAGATACGATACGGAAGGCAGATTTCCTCTTCTTTGGATGATCTCTACGCGCAGTAATTTCAACGGCTTTGGTCGGATGACATGGTTAATCCTTGTATGTGGAACAAACTTTCTTTATGAGCTAACTTCGTGAAATACTTGATCATAGAAATTACACGCATGTTGAGTTGAACCGTTTAATCCGATTAAGGCTTAGGGGACACGTAACTAAATAATATAATAGTTGACCCACATATGAATTGCATAAATCAATTTGAAATCAATGTATGAGCAGTGATCATGAAATATACATACAAATAAACGTAGAAGAGGATGTAATTTTGTAATTTTTAAAATTGCATATTTTATCGCTGAAACTCAGTACGCTGAAAATTTATTGGTTTTAGTTTCGGTTATATATAAGTATACCAAATTTAATACTATCAATACTAATACGTTATCGACATAACTTTGTTTGTCCATTTGATTGCTTGGATATTTATATACCTTTTGTATAATAAAAGGAATTAAAACTAAATACACGTTTTTCAAAATCGTCTTGACAGTAGTGTATTCGTAACACTCGATGTCAATTAACTTAAGGGTACGCAAATTTGTTTATACTTATTATTTTTATTTTAGTGGGATAGAAACTTATTTCTAAAAATTGATAAAAATATTATCATTTTCTTCCTATAAAATCACAAATAAGTGAATAATTGGTACTTTAATATGGTGTAGTTTTCATATAAAAAGGCTACTTCTCTCAAGTGAAAAGCATGACGAAACATTTGTAATATTTCTGATCTTTATGTATTTTAAATAAATTTGGAGAGATGATTTAGCTTCAGTATACATTCCCATTGGCGACTATTTTAAGCTTGTTAAAATAATAGGATGAAGGTGAAACCAATTATTGAAAAAAAAAATTTAAATTAAGATATAAATAAGTATATTTTTTACGAAAACGAAGATCTTTCTTAACAATTACATTAAATTTGATAACAAAAATTTTTCTATATGCATAGTACCAATGAAATAAAAATGTTAAAAATTTTCCTTTTTTCACTCTTTAGATATAAACCTTTTCCCACATAAACTATGCTCTTCTAAGAACTTCTTCTCGTGTTGACATATTTCAGATGTTCTTTGACCTGAACAGCCTCAATATATGTTTCATGCTTTATTTCACCACTCGAAGAAGTAATTTTATGCGTGTATATTTTGATTCAGTGATAAACAAATTATTACAGTTTTCTTTTTGAGTTTTCATTCTAAAAGTACAATTTTCTTTCATTCATATATATATATATATATATATATATATATATATATATATATATATATATATATATATATATACATATATAAATATAAATATTAATATATATATATATACATATATATATATATATATATATATATATATAGGCACTTTGATTTATAAAGGAACCTTTTTCGCATAGATAGTGTTTTGCATTTATTAGAATGTAGTGAAAATACAAATATTGCAAGTTATTATAACGATATTGGCAAATGGTAATTCAACACTGTACAAATTCTCAGTAAGCGAAAACGTCCGTCGAAAACAAGTAAACTTACCTGTGTGTACCCATTCAGGTAGGCGTAGTTCGCTATGTGCACCCACTTCTCTCCTCGCAGCTAATTCATAATAGTGTGCCATATCGCATCTGTGGATACTGCCCCCTGTGAGTCTGTTATTAGGAACACTGCCATTAGCGCATTGTTTAGGTATGGAATATCAAATAATGTTAATTATTTATAGACGTAATTATGAAATATCCATGAGAGCTCATGGCCCAAAAGATGTAATTAGTAATGACGCCTGATTTTGAAATTTATTGAGCAATTCGAATTTTTTTTAAACAAACTTCGTATAAAACCCATGTTAATAAGTTTGGTTTTTGTCTGCAAGCTTCAATTTAAAGAATATAAATAAAAAACCAAAACAGAATATGCTCATAAATATAAATATATATATATATATATATATATATATATAAATATATATATATATATATATATTCATATATATATATATATATATATATATATATATATATATTCATATATATATACATATATATATATACACACACATACATTTGTCGTTTTGCTGCATATTTCAAACTCGCTTAACATATTCTTACTATGAAAATGAAGTGTATATATTTATGAGCATAATCTTTTCTTCATTCATTTATTTTCTTTCATTTAAAGCTTGTAGGTGATTAATTTGAAAGACACGATTCAAAAAGAAGTACTTACTCTCAAATTTACAGTGTGTCTAAAGAGACGTTCGTTTTAAAATCGATATTGTTTACATACACTAGTGAATCCATGCCGCCTAAAAATATCATTCAAATATTTATTACTCCATAATGGTTAAACTCGTTTTGGGAAAAAATGGTAGCTTAAAAAAATCAACTGTTAATATAATAAATTAAATTGTTAATATAAATTCAGCGATAAAAGTAATAGTTATATTGAATTAGTTAAATATGTGATACGTTGTAATGGTCAAAACTTGTGAAATATAAATTTCATAATTGGTTTATTAAAAATAAATACTATCGTCTTAAGTGTTGATTCAATTAAGTAATATTTCAACAAAAATGTGACAAATTATGTATCAAGTTATGTTCAAAGTACTAAATTCTGTGAAGATTTCTGAGATTCTTTGAAAGTTACATCGCTCTATAAATATCTTTGCGACCTTGAAAATGTCAAGAGCAACTCAGATCACGTAAAGTAGCCGCAAGAACACATTGGTTTTAGAAGATAGGTAAATTTACTATAAATTTTCTAAAGGGGTGCCTGGCTGTTATCTGTTTCCATCGCAAATGCAAAGGTAACCAGAAATTGAAATCCTTCCAGTTTGCATGAAAGACCGAGGTCTGATGAAATAGGTTTTATTTTCGTGATAAGAATTCTTACCTGTGCATACGCCAGTTAAAATTGAATTAATACATTTGTTTATTATCTAAAGTGGAGTTCCGCTTATCAATATTTTAGTAATATGTCGATTTTTGATGAAAATGATAAAGACGTCCTTTTTTAATTTAAGTTCTTGCTTTGGAAGCTCATTTATCTCAATAATATTAAGATATTCTATGGCAAATTTAAATGAATATCAACTAATAAAAATCTATGTTTTTATATTTACTTCCATATTAATAACTATTTCAAATAATGATAAATCATTAGAAAAATTTAATTTTTTAAAGTCAAAATACCTTTCTTTTACATGGACGTTCAGGCTTTAATTACCAAATTGACGTAAGAAAATACATCTGACACGCCCATGAAAGTGAAACAAAAAAATGCCAAATGTTAAATTTTGTTTTCGTTTCAACGGAAAAAAGTTTACTGCATATTTAAAATGCCGCATATTTCGAATGTCTATATATACGTCATCAAATTCATGGTATATTTCATAAAATTATTCAATGATATTACAAATCCTGACTCAAACATACATGAGTGTGAAAAAGAAATATTTTACGCAGGCACTAAAAATATCTGTTATACGAATTATTTATGACGCTGGACACTTCATAATGGTTTAATAAATTTGCATTTGGACAATTTTATCTTTTTAAATTTTAAAAATTGCCTAAGCTGTTTATTTCCGATGTAATTAAACTGAATATTGTTTCATAACTAAAAAAGAAATATTTTTACTCTTTATTTTATTACATAATTTTTAATTGGGTTGAAAATTTTATTTGTGGCAAGTAAAGTCTTTTTTTAAAAAAGTAATAATATTCATGCTTCTCTGTTAAAATATAAAAATCTGCCAAACACTTTATTTTATAATTTACTCAACATTGTGAAATATGATTAGCACCAATTCTTTTAAATTTAGAGCGGTAGAAATCTTATTAAAACATTTTATCTGAAGTTCGTCACTCCAAACTAAATGTATTGTGGGATGCAGCGTCAAACATTATGTTACCGAGATAGTAAACAGAAATCTACGATCACAGCATCCCACACAGTCATCAAAAATGATATTTGAAGCGATTGATTATGAAAGCTAAATAGACACAGCGATACGTTGCAAAGAACATATACACATTTACTGGTATAATTATAGTTTATTGTGATAATAGTGTACCGACCTTTAAAACAAAACTACCCTCTTGTCGTGTGCCAGATAAGCTCATAAGTGGACAGCTTTTGGCACGCGTTTCTGCGGATATCATGTTGTACTTGACACGTGCTCGGCCGCAAGTACCACGTCCAGTTTGAAGTAAACGTTGTTAAATATTGAAATATATATTCTGGTTCGAACAGCGCCGAGTATCTTAAAAGTTGTCTTATAATCCGTAACTACCCGTGAAACTCTGCACAAATATACAAAGGTAATGAATGATGCAATTTTATAAGGACCAATTAAACTTTTAGTGAAAAGTAATCGCCCATATGTTTATTACTATTTTTGGGCAATAAAGTTGATAACCACGATACATTATTGTAAAAAAACGCCGCTAAACAATTTCTTATATCATAAAATTTATTATGTGGACCAAAATATATATTTTGTTACTCAAAACAAACAAATGAACTGAGAATATAATGTCGAATTACAATATATCTCATTCTTTAATTTCATTTATTAATTATACGAGTGGTTATCTAGTGGATTAAATTCGACTATAATGTATTTACTTACTCACTATACACATAGGTAGGCGAAAATAAGTCAATCAGTTTATTGCTTCAACATTTTTCTTTTTCAACAGGCGTATATAAGCAAGCTGTATTTCGCTATTACATAAAACATAGATATCATTACACAAAATAAAAATAAACGCTTTTTAACCTTGATACACACTAAACGCACTATTTAAAAAAGAACTGCTTGAAACTCATTTAGTCAATTTGATATTTTAAAATTCTTTGACAAAAATCTTTACTTTGTACAACTGTTTGACCACAGATTATTAAGTATTTAATATTGACAATATGAACGTAAACAATGAATCTTTTAATGTGTTTGTAACATATAAATTTATGTATTTACAACACATAATATATAAATTTTAGCTTTTTGGAATTCTTCTCTATATAAATTTTAAATGTGCCAAATCTCACATACTTCCACGCGCGATATCCTTAAAAAAGGGTATAAAGTTTTTTATTCACGTATTAATATATAGAATAAATATAAAGAAGTTTGGGAAGTTTTAATATTTACGACGAAGTTGGTATCATGAGTTTCGAAACACGGCAATTTTCACAAATGTTTTTAATAATGGAACGGTAATTAAAATTTCTAAAATTTGTAGCAAAATATACTTATCACTAAATATATAAAATACGGACAGTTCTGAAATAGATATATATATATATATATATATATATATATATACATATATATATCACAACTCAACCCAAGTACAGTCATAAAACTTTTTTAAGAACAAAGGCATGAAAAATTGGTTTTGTGTGTAAAAATTCCTTTCATAGTGATTTAGATATGTAGATACCTCGAAATAATATTCTTCTGCACTATCCGCTATAATTCACATTTCAGTCCTTAAAACCGACTGATTTATGAACTTATTTAAAAAATTTCATTTAAATTTTTGAAGATTCGTTGTTACGCTTCACACGTAAGTTGGTTCTAGTTCGAGAGGCTTGGGGTCTCCGCCGTCAATATGGGCAATACATTTTATTTTTTCATAAAGGCTGAAATCCATAAAATATTTTCAAAATATAAGACATTGTAACTTATATATAATTATTACTTACTTCCAACGGAGTCATTGTCTTCTTTCATATTTCTGATTATTTTTAATATATTTGGTGTTAATTTTGTAGAAATTCATTATTCACAATTAAATGAAACTACGTTATGTAGTATTATTTCTACTATCTTTAATTTCTTTACCACGATCTAGGTTTCGTTGTATTACAAGATCTTCAGGTGGGTTGTACTTAAAGAAAGTAGAAATAATACTAAATCATGTAGTTTTATTTAATGGTGAATTTCTGATTATATATTATTTAATGTGGTACTTCCTTTACGTAACAAATGAAACGTTCACAATTTGCCAGTTGAATTTCAATAAAAAGTTCAATATACTCAAAACAAAATACATTTATGTCAATTGATATGGAATTTAAAATGATAGGGGTATAAATATTTCAAGAGCAGTCGGTTTTTTTGTATAGCAATATGAGCTTAATTCTCTTATTTTCCCGCATAACATAACATATTTTCCTTTATTTGTATCAAAACCAAATTTACTATATAATAAAATAAATAAAAAAACAACAAACTGAAAAACAAAAGAGCTAAAGTAAAAAGTGAAAAGATACAGTAGAAAAGTTAATTGGCAAATTATTAAATCTTCAGTATATTAAAAAAACTAACAATTAAATAGCCTGTAATAGTGCTTCTATCAAACTATTTACAAAGATAAATTTTTCAAAACTTAAATATAATGCCTAACATCTTTCACATACGTAAAAATGGTTACATCTAGCATAAGTTCTATAGTTTTCATATAACATTTGAGTGTGATGCTGTATTTTTCATAATTTTATATTAAATAGTTTTTTGATAATGGGAGGAGACAAGATTTGATTCTTCCAAAAAATAAATATTTTTACCTGGTAGAAATAATACCACCACCTCAATTTCTGAAAACAGCTATATGCCGTCATAGAATATTTACAAGACCAATATATTCAATAGATATAAAGAAAATTGGTCATTATGAAAAAGTTTAATGCAAGAGATTAGAGAAACTGCTTTATAATTATTTAAAAGCGGTGTTAAAGGAAAAATGTTAATTCAACCGCCATTTTTCACGACCATAAATCTTACTTCCTTTCGAATGAACAGAATTGCCGTCCTGCATCCAGTTTGAAATCACCAACAGCTATAAAATGTGGGGCGAGTGAAGCATCGCGCTGGGTGTAGTTAAGGAATCAATATCCGTAATTCGTTTAATGGAAATCGAATGTTGTACACCTCTTTCCTACACGGTTTTTGTAGATTTTATTTGGTAAGCACCGCGCTTTATCGATTGGGACGAATGACTTGTGGATAACAATGAATAATGGCTATGGCTAAGAATATAACGACGTAGTATTAATTATGCGGCCGTTGCAATTTAATTCCTCTTTTCAATCAGAAATTTTACAATCGTTGCGGTTCCAGTGAAATCCAAAGCGTCATGGAGACTCATACAAATATCTTTAAATTACTTTGAAAACTTAGAAATATTATCTCTAAGTATACAATATTTGGTCCTTGAAATAATATTTAAATTCATTACTGGCTATTTAGACAATAGTTTAAATAAAACATTAAGATGGATGACAAGGTTTTATTCTCAAAGTCTTAGAAAGTATGAAAAATCAGACTGACATATTTCTGATTCCAAAGAGAAATAAAAAAGACGAGACACTTGTCATCGTTGAAAAAAAACAAGTACGTAAAAACTATTGGGCATTATTTGGGTTTATGACAAATTAATGTGAAAATTGCACAAAAGTATAGTATATCAAATAAAAAAAAATGTTTCGTGTGTGTTCGTTAATGCCAGTTTATTATTGATCATCACTTTGTCTAGACACATGATACTCTATATTTAATTGCAAAAAACCTTTACTATTACTACATATTTTAATTATAATATAAAAAGATTCAAAGTTTCTAAATAATACTTTCAAAATATTTACATTTATTAAGTTATACAAAAATGTCCGCTTTATAGCTTTTTGCAGATTAGTATATCTACTTTCTCGGGTTTACCATAAAACACATTTAATAAAAAAAATTAATGTACCATAGGAAATCATTTACTCGCAAGTTTGAACGTGGATGTAAATATCAACTAGCTAAAATCTTTGTTTTAATTGCAAAAGCATGTAATTTTAACTGTAAAATGTCAACGATGGAATGTTTTGTTAATGTTTACTACAAATAAGGTTAGTTGACAAATATTTTAAAATGGAAAAAGTGCCTCGAATTAAATTAAAACTAATTTAGGACATGAATGCCAACCAATGTATATCTTAACATGAAAATGCAGTGGTTAAATATATTAATAAATAAACTTGAATCTAAAACATATATTACAAAAATTATCTAAAGCATTGTTTATCCCTAGAAATCACATAAATATTTCAATTTATAAAATAAATTAAAATCTTTGCAGTATTTCTGTGAATAAATTATTATTATTCATAATAGTAATTTATTTACAGATCTCACATTTTATTACATAAAAAATCGTAAAGTGTATTTTTGGAAATTTTAGAGCAAATATACTTTGGGCTAAAATTTCCAAATAATTTTATTCATTCAAAATAAGTAATAATTTTATTCATTCAAAATAAAAAAAATTCCTGGGAAAAAACCATTTTTGCGATAAGTATTAAATTATATCTTTAATACATTACAAATTAATATTAGCTAACTGGGAGGCTGTCATCGTGGCCTGCGTAACTTCGTTACAGGTTGTATGCCTTGATACCATGAGCTGGCTAACATCATCAGAAAATATTGAAATAACAGTAAGAGAATCAAGCTTTCCCCGCCTCTAGGTTTAAGTAGATGTTTTGTAAGTGTACTTGTAAATCTTTTAAATTATTTAATCATAGTTGCCATATGTTGAAAAATGTATTGTCTATTGTTTTTATATTATGTATTGTGTATTGTTGTAATTAATTTGTGTTCATTGTCAACCGTTGGAATGGAGTATTTGTCTTTTAAATGATTGTTGAAAAAGTTTAAATTCTTTCCAATTTATTATATATTATTTGATCTTTTACCTATATTTAAAAGAATTCATTCAAATTAAAATAAATATTTTACCAATCAATTTCATTAATTTTTTTAATTAAAAAATTTATATTTAAAATAAATTTTTAATATAAATTGAACTATTATAAAAATATAAGTTCATTATTTTAGTTTCTTTAAAATAAATTAAATTTAAAATTAATATTAAGATTACACTTAATTATTTGAAATCTACTTTTTAAAATTTTTAATTTTTTTTTTCAATTACATCCAAGTTTAGATTATACTCAGCGAAACATTGCAAAAATTGGACAAATGAACAAAATTTATCCTAAGTGCTTTACTAAAAATGAAATGAAGAAGCAAACGAGATATGTCCTGCTGAAGGTAAAGTTGTTCTTTTGTTCTTTCTAATGTACAAGAACCGCCACAACTAATAAAAGATCTTTTGTCAGACAGTCATCCATTAGTTGCGCATTTTTTTAATTTATATACGAAGGTATAACAAAACTGTTTCAGATTTCGTCATTCGGTGCTAAAGAAATTCGCGAAGGAAATTTTATGCCTATGTTTAGAAGGGAAGTTATCAGTATCGAATTATAGGCCAGTATCATTTGATTGGTAGTCTCCTCCCACCCTCAGGTCAAAGTTCACAGTTTTTAAAGATTTATTTCATATCTGTATTTATTTCATGTAGAGATTTGATATTTTTCCCGATTTAAAAATGGATTTAACCAATGAGTTGCAGTCTGCATTGAGTTGCCATAATATATACATTTACATCTTCAAATACAACTTAGAGCATAAATACCCATCGGATCTAAAATTAATTATTTACGCCGACCACCCTTGACAATATCAAATCAAGGCAGATACAATTCACCTGCAGTAAACGAAGTTGCAGTTTTATGAATTGACGAAGACAAAGAACCTAGGGATATAGTGATTCTTTGTAATGATGATCACTTAAAAAGTGTATCCAGTTAAATCTTGCTTACGATACTTTGCAATATCCTTCCATTTTTTAAAAAGGCGAAGATAGTTATTAGTTTACAATCCCTTAAAATGATTTAGCGAGGAATAAAACTATTTCACGTATGCAGTTTCTCGTTTATGGGATGATGATCAGGGTTGACCATTTTAATCACTTACATCATTACAGAGATTTTTTGGGTGAATACTGTATCAACATGGAGGTCAAAATTATATCAGAAAGAGTAAATTGCATATACAAAAACGAACAACTAATGAGAGCTGGCGATTATATATATCTACAAGGCGCTTTAAATCAGGATGTTAATGCCAACCTTGCAAAAATTAGACAACACGTCATTTTGTCTTCAACTATAACGGAATCTCCGCGTTATATGCACGAAAAAAAACTCAGGATATAATGTCCGCCCAAAACTATGAGAGATCCGATTTATTTCTGACATTACTTGTCCGGAATGGTCAGATATTAAGGAAGAGCTATTATCTGGCCGGCGGCCATTTGATCGTCATGATATAATTTCATGGGTGTTCTATTTAAAGATGAAAAAAATTACCAAGTTATTTACAAAAGACTAGATATTCCGCAAGGTCAAATACAATGTGCTCAGTGTCGAGTAACAAAAACGCGAATTACTACATAGTCATCCCTTGTTTTAGTTGGAAAGAAAATACAATTAGATGAAATTGAGAGTATAAAAGTTGCTGAATTACCGGATAAAGGAGACGATCCAATATTATTTGGTATTATGAATAAAAATATGGTACATGGTCCGGTGGAGCTAAAAAAGTTACATCACTTTGTATGAAAAACGTTATTTGTTCAAAAAATACTATCGGCGTTTTGTCAATGATACTCAGACCGGAGAGGATGAATATCCAGAACATCATCGCTGTGACGCTGAAAGTAGAGGTCGGAATGCTACTTTGGATATCAGAGAAAGAACGGTTATTGTAAATAATAAGTGGATTATCCCGTATTTCCCAAAATTATGTCCATCATTTAACGTTCACATTAACGTGGAATACTGCCATTCAGTGCAGACCGTCAAATATTTAAATACATATATTAATAGAGGCTCGGATCAAGCTTATTTTAACGTAAGACATCCGCGTGACGAGGTGGAAAACTATTTAGATGACCGGCCAGTTCATGATTATATCAGAGTTTGTTGGGCGAATATTAAAATTTTCCATCCACGATTTGTACCCTACTGTCGTGCATTTGGCCGTACACTTATGAAACTGTTAAAGGGTTGTTCTGTTCTTGTCAAAACTTTTCATGGTAGGAACGGTGCAAACAAGTTACCCAAAACTGACATTAAACGACATTTTAACAAGGACGAATTTGCAAAAATTCTGTTCTACCGCGAAGTACCACACTATTATCGTGGGCAAAAAAACTAATTTTCAAGAAAAATGCGCGGTCAAATCGTATATGGGCATCCAGGTATGATGAAATATACTGCTTTGGGAAGAATATATGGTATGCATCCTTTTTTTATGAGTGTTTTTATCTTACAATGTTACAGCATCATGTGGTGTGTGGTTCAATGGACTTAAAAACTATAAATGAAGTAGTTAAAGAAACGTATCAAGCAGCTCACCGGACCAGAGGTTTGCTCGAAACTGATGGTCATTGGGAAAATACTTTAAAAAGAGCTTCGATTTCACAATGCCTATTAAAACCGAGGGCATTAACCGTCTGAACTATTAAAATTGTGAAACAACTTCAAAAAAAGATTTTCGAGAAGACACCGGCACAGAATTCGACAAAAAAACCAAGATTTTACTTTGCCTTTTAACAAATATATGTACAAGAAAGGTTTGATACAAATAGAAAATAAGCTATTGGAATTGAATGACAAAAGTTTAAGTGATTTCGAATTACCTTCTCCTGATCTCTTACGAAATGGAGCGATGGTTACAATGCTGGTACGTCGGTAAAATGTGAGTAGGTTAATAGATTTTGTCAACAGAAATTTGCCAAAATTAATCACAAATCAATTAAAGGCGTTTGATACAATTATTGACGGTGTGACAAATAATAAAGGTGAAGTATTTCTTTGGACACCCCAGGAGGTAGAGGAAAGACATTGTTTATCAAATTAATACTAGCAATGGTAAGGCAAACCAGAAAAATAACCCCGGCTGTCGTTTTTTCAGGAATTGCTGCTACTCTACTGAGCAACGTTAGCTCTATGGCAAACTGCACAATTCACATTCAAACTCCTATTATCAGTATCTCTGGTGCAACAATCTATATGGTCCATGTGCAAAATAGGATCTCTCAGCAAATTGTTACAGAACGCGTCACTGATAATGTGGGACGAATGAATCATGAGCACATCTTTAAGCCATGGACCGAATATTAAAGTACCTTAGAAACTAAAGCACCATTATGGGGGGAGTTATATTTGTATTTGCTGGTGACACGTCCCTTTTATGAACACTCCCAGTATTTATAAAAGGGACGTGTGCAGATATCATCAAAGCATACCTTCAATCGTTTCCCTTATGCAGTTTCATTCAAACCCAGAACTTGCGAACTAACATGAGGGCCTATCTCTGTGGAGACACTTATAACGATTTCCCACAACAACTGCTCACACTTGAGGAGAGAGTATTTCCTTTTCCAAATATGTGCACTAACTGTGCTGAAATCGTACCGAGTGGCATACTAGATTGGATTGTTCGCAGTTTGTAGCATCTTAGAGATGCAGAATATTCTGGGCTCAAAAATTTATTTGAAAGATACTGTCATTGGCCGTGGCAATAATATCGCTTAGAAACGATATGGTCCATGAACTCTAGAACCTGATTATACAAAAAGTTTCCAGCTAAATCAAAAACTATGAGTCGATTGACACAGTCAGCATTATTGAGGATGCAGTCTATTATCGATAAAATTTTGTTAAATTCACTTACAGGTTCTGGCTTGCCATCTCACGAACTGCTATTTAAAGTCAGTGCGGAAAGTAAAGAGCTTTGTATATTTTAAAAATTAAGCCATCTAAATATTTTGAACGGCATA